>JAZKJV010004948.1:0-1377374 GCA_037367405.1 Ottelia alismoides | reverse complement strand
TTCACAAAAAATAGAAAAAATTAAAATAAAAATATTTTATGTTTTGAGTTTTTCATAATTCGGCCTTTTCCTATTTTATTTCGAATTTTCAAATCAATTATGGCGTGGCCTCTCCTGATAGGTCCACGGGGGACGTTGACCCCCCGGTCAACTCCCCCCTGTGGACCACTTCACACGGGTCGTGACGCCCGACCCGACTTCCCCGATTTTTCGCGTCACGACCCGGCTTCCAAATCCGCAAATCTCGAGCTCCGATCATTCCCCGTGCATCCGGGAACCTCGCCCGACACCTTGCCTAGGGGTCCGTGCTCCATCGAGCCGGACCCGAGCCCTTCTTCCCGGACCTGCACCCATATAAAATCCCAGCTCCGCCGCATTCATTTGCTATCTTTGGCTCTCCACTCTCAATCCCGTGACCTCCATAGCGATCCCTGAGGTGACAGCTTGCGATTGCCCTTGTAGCAGTGAGGAGGGGGTGGCCGGACCACTGATCCGGCGACGTTGCGCCGCCGTGCTCCGCCCAGTGCAGGAGCTCGAGCCTCAGGCCTTGGCGACCTTCGAGGCGACGACCAGGAGCTGCCTAAGCTTCAGCATGGCCTTCCACTCCACCCAGGTAGCATTCTAGCTCGCCTATTTAGCTTAATTTCTTGTTTCCCCCAAATTGTAGCTCCGTCGAGTTCCTTTGATTCCGACCATATCGCATATCTTCTCGATCATCGGAACGCACAGTCACCTTCGCCTTTCCTCCACGCACATTCTTCGCCCCTTCGTTCAACCCAGCTCGCACAGGAGCTGGGGTTCGAGCTCCACCGTCCTCCGCTCGCCGGAGCTCGCTCGCCCCGACCCACAGCTCACATTCACCCCACCTAACCGGGTCGAGTCACTTTGCCCTCGACCCGCGAAGCTCTTGAGCTATTTTGCAGGTCAAGAGGAGGCCATCTGAGGCCTCCCCACATCCATGCCAGGAGCTCCCCTCCGTCGACCTCGCCGGAGCCCCTCCAGGGCTCCGCTGGGCCATCGGAGGGCACCACCAGCTGCGGGACGACATCGCCGACCTTCTCCAATCTTCACAGGCAGCTGAGGAGGACCACAGTACGCGCACGAGGCCGGCGAAGCTCGCCGGCTGAGTGTTCTTCCAGTATCCTCCACCGCCGTCCGATCGCCCGCTAGCTCCAGGTTTCATCTTGATCGTCCATCCACGAAGGAGCAGCCACCGCCCGATCATCCAGAGGGGCGATCTGGACCGTTAGAGCAGAGGAGAGAACCACCAGCACCCCCAGGCCGTTCGATCACCCACGTGTCCTCCTCTGCGTCGTCGATCAGGCTCACGTGCGGACGAAGAGAAGCGCCAGCCATCCGAGACCGTCAGATCAGCTACGTGGCGCTCATCCAGCCGTCGACGTAATAAAGGGGTAAATTACCTTAGGCCCCCTCTTAGTTTCTGTTTTACGTGTCAGTCCTGTAAATATTTATGCATTTTATTTACGTAGGGTAAATTGCACATTGGACCTCGTGCTTGTTAAATATTTGCATTTATGCCCCTGTATGTGTGAGCCACGTGCTTCGTCACGTGTAGTTTTGGTTTAATTGCAACTATTATCATGTAGTTATGGTTGCTTTATGAATGAATAGAAACTTTCTGGTATTTGCACTTATGCCCCTGTGAACGTTTTATTTCCGCATGTGCGCCTTTTAGTGGGTTATTTGCAACATAGCCCCTGGACTTTTTGGTACGAGTTACCAAAAGGTCCTAGGACTTGTTTTTATTACCAGAAGGTCCCTGAGTGCCCCAGGCACGCGCCACGCGCGTGACTTGCTGGGTTATTTGCACCTGGACCCCCAGAGCTTCAGGTATTTGCACTTTAGTCCCTGTGCACAGTGCCCCCTTTTGATTTTTGAATAAAATATCAAATCACCTCCAAATTCGATGAAAATTTGACACATGGCTCCTGCCATGTTGTAGAATTTTTGAGAATTTTTGAGGATATTTTTTATTTTATTTGTTATTTTTAAAAATTCAAAAACCTCTGTTTTAGCTACTGTTTAGAATTTAAAATCCCAAAAAATATAAAAACACCCCCAAAATTCTAAAAAAATTAGTTAATGTTCTTTGTGTTTTTCTTGATTTTCTAGCCAATTTTGGCTATTTTTCATTGCTTAAAAACCCTAAAAATTCAAAAACACCTGAAAACTTATAAAAATCATAATAAATAAATTAAAAACCCAAAAACAATAATTTTGGTGCTCAAATTTTCCTTCTTTTATCTAGTATACAGGAAAATTACCTCCAGGTCCCTCTGAGAACCTTAGATATTTTATCTTTGGGTTTTGGGCCTGGCTGGACAGTACCTTGTCTTTTTAGCACTGTTTGATTTTTAGAAAATAAAATACACATTATAAAAATCTCAAAAATTCACCAAAAACACTTAAAAACCTAAAAAACATAAAAACATTTTTGTTTGAATTTTTGCTTGCTTTTTGACATATTCAATAATTAGCTAAAGTGTGCTTGCCTTTACTTTCTTTTATTTTCTTCACATTTTAAAAATCCAAAAAAATACAAAAATCACTAAAAACCACTAAAAATACTTGTCTTTCATTTTATTTTATTATTACTACTTCGTAGGCCTCTGGCCAACCCGTGCTCCTTGTGTTCGACCCTGGGTGCTATACCAGGTTAATCCCATAGCTAGACCGCTCTCTTTTGTGCTTGATCGATTTGACATGTTTTGAGTGGTTGATTTTTCTTGATTGAGTGACTCTGAGTGATAGAGGTCGCAACGACCTATTGAGTACCTTTACCTCGTTCGCTCGGGCAGCTCATCAGAATGGCGCCGTTGCCGGGGAGCACGGCTTAGTAGTTCTTTTTGTTTTTATTTTCGTTTTTGTTTTCACGGCTTTTCGCGGCTCTTCGGAGCTCGCGGCTTTTTGCGGTTTTTGTATCTATTTTCTTTTTGTTTTATTTTGTTTTATTTTGATTTTCTTTTATTTTATTTTTGTTTTATATTGTGTGTTTATTTTATTTTTCATTTTTGCATATATACCCTGACTTGTATTTTCATTTCTTTTTCTTTTGATTTGATTATTCTTTCTGGTCTGACCACTCTTCTTTTCTTCTTACGAGGGCCCGAGGACCGCGGAGGCGACTTTCGAGGAGCCTGAGCAGCCGAGGAACTTGGAGGCGGCTTCCTTCTCTACGAAGCCGCAGGAGAGAGCGAGAGGGAGAGTTGAGTGGGTGAGGATAGCTTAGGACTTTATTTCATTTATTATTATTATTGTAATAATACAGGTACAAGACTTGGACTGTTTGGACTTGTGACCGTAGCGGGTCTGTTTCGCCGAGCACCGGTGTGCTCGGGGGACCCATTAGGACCTTTGGTTTTCGCGGCTTTCTTCGCGGTTTTACTTTTCTTTTATTTCTGTATTTTCCGGTTTTTCGCGGTTTTTGCTCGAGCCCCTAGATTTAGGACTTTCGGGTGATTGTGACGTAATTAAGTAGGATCCACACACCTTAATGACATATCTGTTCCTATAGACCGTAATTAGACCTACTTAAAATAAATAATAAAAATAACCGACTCGCTAGCCTCCGTAGCCTACGTGCCGTAGCCCGTCCTGTAAAGCGCTTACTCCTACCCCCGATTTGTCGGGCAGGGAGGGACGGGCCAAGACCGGACTCTTTGGCTTGGAGGTCGGTGACCGGTTAGACGGTTCTTCGCTAGAAGTTGCTCGTCTAGGACTCGGCTTTTACCGTTGCATCATTTATATTAGTTTAATTTCTGCCTTTTATTTTATGCGCGGATCATATTGCATGTAGAGAGCTGGAGCAAGGTACGCGTTTCTGACTTTGCATGCATCATTGATTTCTCGTGCATCGGCTTTTTCGACTTCTCCCCCCGATTTTGGACTTAATAATCAGGAGAACCGAAAAATTCGTTAGGTGTTTTGTTTGCTTTGAAAAATACCTAAAAAGTGAAACCATAAAATTGGGACTGCTAAGATTATTTGACCTTAAAACTCGCTCACCCTAAAAATTTTTGTCTTGGGGAGAGCAACCCCCTCATTGTTTGGTTTGTATGCGCGAGAGAGTGACCCGCACACTAGGTAGAGCCCCCCGTTGCTACACCTGACTGATTACCGACTCTTCCGTGCGGGCCAGTCAGTTGGGTTAGCAGCGGATATCCCAACAGGTCACGTAAGCGCTCTGATATCTTGAGTGTTCACCAAAATAAAATCGACAAGATAATTTGACCGAACTTTCACGGTCTTCAGCTCGCGTTGCGTTGGTGAACCGGGGGTTTGTTTTTAGATCATAATTTTTCCAGATCTCATCCGCCCTACTCGCCAGATCAAGATGATGGGTAGACGGTCTCTTAGGCAGCCTCTGGCTGCACCGCTTTCGGGCGCGTCTACCTCATCATCTAGGTTGGCTCGCGAGAGCTCAGACCCGCTCTCCGAGCCCGAGTACGACTCCACCCTGTTCCCCCTCGATCCCCTTTCTGATCTTCCTGAGAGATACGAGCCCGAGGAGAGATTGATACATTTGACAGCACCTGAGTTGGGCTCGTTTGATTTTGCAGACGTCGCGATGGCCGGCAGTTCAGACGATCACTCCCGTCCCGAGCACTTCGTACTGGACCAGGGAGCGATCAACTCCACCCTGATCGCATCACTAGAGACCGTTCAGCAGCAGCTCCGCGATCAGGGAGATTTCATGATTGAGATGAGGCGTGAGTTGGAGAGGCTCAGAGCAGAGAGAGACCAGCAGAGCGAGCCCGAGGAGCCCGATGATGCACAGGCACGAGCCGCGGCCGCCGCCGCAGCGGCAGCAGCCGCGGGAGGAGCAGGACCACCTAGACCGATGCGGGAGTTGCACAACCCCGGATCTACACTGATGCACCATTGGGTGGTGGTTCCGGCTATCGTGGGGGACTTCAAGTTCCCCCCGAATACCTTGCAGATGCTTCCTCGGTTCCATGGACTTGCTATAGAGGAGCCCCACCTCCACCTCCAGGAGTTTCTGATGATTTGCAGTACTGTCCACGACAGGCATGTGGACCAGGATACGATCAGGATGATCGCCTTCCCCTTCTCACTGGCAGACAGAGCAGCCACCTGGCTGAAACATTTGGGGAGATTTGTCTACACCTGGGAGCAGCTCCGCACCGAGTACTTGAACAAGTACTATCCACTCGGGCGGACGAATGCAGCGAGGGCCCTGATCAGCAACTTCTCCATGTTCCCCAACGAGCAGTTTCACGAGGCTTGGGAGAGGTTCAGAGAGCTCCTGGACAGATGCCCGCACCACGACATCACGAAGCCGAACCTAGTTCAGAGCTTCTTCAGCGGGTTGTCACCAGAGCTACAGGGCCTGGTGAATGCTTCTTGCGGCGGGTCCTACTTCGCCAAGGACCACGACCAGGTCTGGGCCATTTTTGAGGAGATGGCAGAGAACTACATGGTGATGTCCCAGACCCGGCTCTATACTCAGAAGACCCAGCCACATCAGCCGGGGCCCGTGCAGTACTAGCGGATAGCACGGGTAGATGCAGGTCCATCCAGTTCGTCTGCAGCCGCAGCAGCACAGGCAGAGTCGTCAGCTGCAGACATGGGTATCATCAGCGAGAAGTTGGACCGCATGGAGCTGATTGAGAAGAAGCAGTGCCAGAGTATCACGCAGATGGAGCAGATGGCACAGGTCTTGAGCGACATGAAGACACAGCTCATGTGTCTCCAGGAGGCACAGACGGCTTCTCAGCCCCGTCTTCAGTCGCGAGGCGACGCCGGCAGCAGCAGCAGCTCGTCCCAGCGCTCCAGCACCCCAGTGCAGCCTAGACAAGTTCACCTTGTACAGGCGGAGCCGTACCAGCAGCCGCAGCCCACCTACCAATCTCCACCATCTCCAGAGATGCAGATGGTGGTCTACCAGCCGGACCAGCCTCTGGCAATACTCCCGCCAGCCCCCTTTGATGCCGAGCCGTTGATGGATGTCAACGGGATTTGGTACGACCGCCCTCAGCCTGGGATCCGACGGGACCATCCCGGATTCAGGTGGGGGAGTGGTGGTGCCCAGCCCCAGCAGCAGCCGTCAGGACAGGGAGGGCAGTACTCCCATCAGAGAGACCAGCACCAGCCGCAGCAGCAGCCCCCAGCGTATCACCAGCAGTCATCCTACAGTCCTCGTCCCTATCAGCAGCAGGGACAGTCTTGGAGACGTGAGCAGCAGGCTCACCAGGGATACCAGCAGCACCCTCCGTCCTACCCCTCTTACCCACCACAGCAGTTCCAGCAGCCTCACCCACAGAGAGGCCACCCGTCGGGCTCCCACGAGAGCCCCGCCTTGGATGACATCGCCCGCCTCCTCACGGACCAGCAGGCTACATTCCGACGGGAGATGGACGAGTTCCGCCAGGAGATGCGGGACCTGGTGAGAGGGAAGGCCGCCATACCAGCCCAGATAGAGCCCAATCCGAACAGCCTCAAGAGGAAGTCTGAGCAGGTAGTACCTACTGAGTTAGCCACTCCTTGTGACCCATTTGATGATACTTCTTCGGATCTATTTGATGCTGATTTTGTCACACTTAGGAGCGGTAGGACCCCAGCCGGCGGCGGCGCCTCAGCTGAGCTTCATCCCGAGGCGCCACAGGAGGAGGAGGAGAGCGGTACTGAGGCCGCTCCAGATGATGACGGTGGTACTGAGGCCACCAAGGATGTTGATCCCACCGGCGGTACTGAGGCCGCCACTTCACCAGATCTAGGAGGTGGTATTGATGTCACTCATTCAGCCGAGCCAGCCAGCGGTACTGATGCCGCACGACGTCTACCAGCAGCAGCAGAGCAGCCAGCCCGTGGTGGTACTGAGGCCACCGGTGTTTGTACAGACAGTGATGTTGTTTTTCCTCGTGTTCATGTATCTCAGAACTCTGCTATGAATAAAGGAAAAGGTTTACTTTCTTCTGGTCCCACTGTGGTGCATGATGTATGTGTGGATCCGGTCCTTGAACCGTCTAGACCTTTTCCTAGTCCTTCATCTGAGAAGGACCCAGTGATCCCCTTCCCTAGAGCCCTTCAGATGGGGAAGGGGAAGAAAAATAATCCCAAAAAGAGAGAGCTTGAGGAGTTCAGCCAGAGCATGATAGACCGATTCCACATTCAGGTGACCCTCCAGGAGGCTTTGCAGCACATCCCCCTTCTCCAGCGATCTTTGAGAGAGGACTACAGTCAGGAGGAGGAGGAGGAACCACACTTCAGAGATACATGTGCTGACCAAAGCCACGTGCTTTGTGATCCAGAACCGACTGCCAGCCAAGAGGCCAGATTCAGGGGCCCCGTATGTCAGATGCCAGATCAGTGAGCAGAGGTTCGACCGTACTCTTCTAGATAGCGGATCGTCGATCAACCTTCTTCCGGCAGCCCTTCTCGACCGCTTCAGTTGGGCACTCTTCGACAGAGCAGGACAGTCCTTCAGTTCGCTAATCGATCTGTCAAGAGGCCGAAGGGGTTATTACGAGACGTTATCGACACTATTCAGGGCCTGCAATTCCCCGTGGACTTCGTAGTGTTGGACATGGAGATCCCTGAGTCAGTGGCCGATACCCCCATCATCCTTGGTCGTCCGTTCTTGGCCACAGCCAAGGCGGTGACTGATCATGATAGCGGGAAGGTGTACTTTCGCGTCCAGGGCGAAAGTATACAAATAGAGACGGTCGAGGACTACAGAGCCAGATTCAGATCCAGCTCAGATGCGAGTACAGACTCAGAGCAGCTGACAGACGCGGAGCCAGACATCCACCAGGACTGTGATTTTGTGATCACAGATGATGAGGCAGCTTGGGCAGACCTTGAGACACAGACCACCCTCTCACTTTCAGACGCAGCTGATGCAGAGATGATAGCAGAGGAGAGTCTGGAGAGCACAGACCTGGTTCAGGATACCATTGAGGCAGCAGAGCCGGTCCTCGATCGCAGCACGATGATTAGTGATGGTGGTGCTGAGGCCACCTTGTTTTTCGGTGGTACTGATGCCACCGTTTCTGATACAGATCCCTCGGATTCAGAGTCTGATTGGGCCGATTGCTATGATCAAATGCCAGACCTGAGTCCATCTGAGCCTATAGATGAGGAGGAGGTAGAGGCAGAGCAGACCAGAGACAGTGCAGTTGAGTCGCCTTCTCCCGATCCAGTTTGCGAGAGTATGCTTTCACTTTCCCAGGCAGATTTGGCCGACCTTGCAGCTTTCACTCAGTTTCTTCCGCAGCCAGATTTGCCGGCACCCAGTATTCCAGAGCTGAAGCCGCTCCCTGCTTCGCTGAAGTATCGATTCCTTGCGGACGATCCAGAGATGTACCCAGTCATCATCTCCGCCGAGTTGACTGGAGAGCAGGAATCCCGTTTGATGGGGGTTCTTGAAAAGAACCGCAAGGTGATCGGATGGAGCGTAGCGGATCTCCATGGGATTAGTCCATCAGTGTGCTCCCACCATATCTATCTCGAGGAGGGGGCGAAGCCGTCGCGTGAGTTCCAGCGGCGTCTGAACCCTAACCTGAGAGAGGTTGTGATGAAGGAAATATCAAAATGGTGGGGTGCAGGTTTTATTTATCCCATTTCCGACTCCAAGTGGGTCAGCCCCTTGCATGTGGTGCCCAAGAAGACGGGCATCACGACTGTGATCAGTGAGTCGGGAGAGGAGATCGCTACACGAGTACCCACCTCTTGGAGGGTTTGTGTTGACTACAGGAGACTCAAGCAAGCCACCAAGAAGGACCATTTCCCCCTGCCTTTTATTGACCAGATCATTGAGAGAGTGGCAGGGAAGAGCCATTATTGCTTCCTGGATGGGTACTCGGGCTACAACCAAGTGGCCATCGCTCCTGAGGATCAGGAGAAGACCACCTTTACCTGTCCCTTCGGCACATACGCTTTTCGACGCATGCCATTTGGGCTATGCAATGCCCCTGCGACTTTTCAGAGGTGCATGCTGTCGATCTTCTCGGACATGGTAGGGGAGTGCTTAGAGGTCTTCATGGACGATTTCTCGATCTACGGCGACGGATTTGATTCTTGTCTTGACTGCCTAGATCGAGTACTTCAGCGATGTATTGAGTATCACTTGGTGCTATCTTGGGAGAAGAGTCACTTCATGGTGACTCAAGGGACGGTGCTTGGCCACATCATCTCCAACAGGGGCATGGAGGTTGATCCGGCCAAGGTTGATGTCATTATGAAACTCGCACCGCCGTCCAATCTGAGGCAGCTACGGTCATTTCTGGGGCACGTTGGATTTTATAGGAGATTTATTCATGATTTCAGTAGGATTGCCCGGTCGTTGACTGACCTCTTGACGAAAGACACCGAGTTCCTTGTCGATGACAAGTGTCTTTCGTCGTTTGCTACTCTCCAGCAGTGTGTTATTGAGGCTCCTGTCCTCCAGCCGCCTGATTGGTCTCTCCCATTCGAGATCATGACGGACGCCTCCGATTTTGCCGTAGGGGCAGTGCTGGGACAGAGGAGGGATGGAGTGCCATTTGCTATACACTATGCTAGCCGCACTTTGGATTCCGCCCAGCGGAATTACACGGTCACAGAGAAGGAGATGCTAGCCGTAGTGTTCGCCCTAGATAAGTTCAGATCATATATCATCGGATCTAGAGTGACTTTGTTTACAGATCACACCGCCATCAGGTACCTCATGGCAAAGAAGGATGCCAAGGCCAGACTGACTAGATGGATCCTTCTACTCCAGGAGTTCGATATTGAGATTAAGGATAAGCCTGGAGTCAAGAATGTGGTGGCGGATCATCTCTCCCGATTAGAGCAGCCTGAGGATTCTGAGCAGATTGATCCTATTAGAGATACCTTCCCAGATGAGGCGATCCTTGCTATCGCCTCACTCCCATTGTATGCCGATATTGTGAACTTTCTCGTTGCTGGGAAAGTCCCACAAGATTGGCCCAGGCAGAGGCTTGAGACCTTCCTAGTGAAGGCCAAGTCTTACCATTGGGAGGATCCCATCCTTTACCACGAAGGAGGGGATAGCGTCTGGCGTCGATGTATTCCTCAGGAGGAACACCATAGCGTCCTCACTTATTGCCACAAGCTTGAGGCAGGGGGACATCATTCTGGGAGGAGAACGGCACAGAAAGTGCTCCAATCCGGCTTGTGGTGGCCTACACTCTTCAAGGACTCAGATGAGTTCGTGAAGAGGTGTACTGACTGTTAGAGGATGGGCACTTGTGGACAGCGTGATATGATGCCGATGCAGCCCATTCACTTCTGTGAGGTTTTTGACGCATGGGGCATCGATTTCATGGGTCCATTCCCTAAGAGTCAGGGATTTGAGTACATTCTGTTGGCCGTAGACTATGTGAGTCGTTGGGTGGAGGCTATCCCCGCCCGATCCGCTGATGCGAGGACAGTTTGCAGATTTTTGAGGAAGCACATCATCACGCGGTTCGGGGTTCCACGAGTTCTTATTTCTGATGGGGGATCTCACTTCATCAACGACCAGGTGAAGGCACTTGCTAGCGAGTTCAGCATAGATCATCGTGTTGCTACACCATACCATCCACAGATGAACGGTCTAGCCGAAGTGTCGAACAGGGAGATCAAGACTATTCTGCAGAAAGTCGTCTGCCCTGACCGAAAGGATTGGTCACAGCTTTTGGACTCGGTCTTGTGGGCATATAGGACGTCTTTCAAGACACCTTTGGGCACATCTCCCTTTCGCCTTGTATATGGCAAGCCATGCCATTTACTTGTTGAGCTGAGGCACAAGTCACTTTGGGCAGTTACAAACATACTTATGGATCCAGATGGTATAGGAGACCAGAGGAGGGCAGAGCTAGCTGCCCTGGAGGAGCTTAGAGATGCAGCTTTCTCAAGGAGCCTACATTATAAGGAGAAAGTCAAGGAGTGGCATGATTCTCATATCAGCCACAAACATTTTGAGATTGGACAGAGAGTATGGCTGTTTGATGCGAGGCTTAGATTATTTCCAGGGAATCTACAGAGCAAATGGAAAGGGCCTTATCTGGTTAAGAAGGTACACGACAACGGTAGCATCGACATATCTGAGTTATCTTCTGAGAGTACCTTCCGAGTGAACGGCCAGCGGCTCAAGCCATTTCTAGATCATGAGCCGCGGGTCGTTGATATTGCCCCTATTCATTTTGCGTGAGATGTGGTCTTTGACTCACATCTAATGCATCTCACGCCTGAGTTTCACTGATCTTCCGCTGTATATAGATCCAGATGTCCATATCATCACATTCTTTAGTCCCACATCCCTTTCTTCATCTTGTGATTATGCTATACTTAGGGTGCACTTTACCCTAAGTATAGGGGGGATGTGAGACATTTCGGGTATTTCTTTTGTTTCTGTCTACCCCTGTTTTTGCTGCCTATACTTAGGGGTATTTCACCCTAAGTATAGGGGGGGGTAGACCCTGTACATTCTCCACTCGGTTTTCCCTTCGTGTACAGCCTGCTATACTTAGGATTACTTGATCCTAAGTATAGGGGGAAGACCCGAGATCCTCTTCACTTTTTATTCTCCTTTTGTATAGCCTTCCTTTTCACTTCCCTATACATAGCACGAGTTATGTCTTCTTCATCGCTCTTGACTATGAGGACATCGTTCGAGCTAAGTATAGGGGGTGTGTATATATTTTATATATACTTTAGCCATAACTCGTACTTTGTGTGAGGGTGTTAATAAATAGAAATGGCTAAAAACCACAAAAATTAAAAATTTTCATGTACATAATCTTCTTTTATTTGCACATACATAGCTAGTGTACAAATTATTTTTGTAAAAATGATTTCAAAAATCTTTTGTGTGTAAAGCTTGTGTAAATATTTTTGTATCAAAATTATGTATATAGTACAAAATTTTTCCAAAATGTTTTGAAAAATCAAAAATTTGCAAAAATCTTGTGTAAATGTGTGTAAATATCTTGTTGCAAAACTTGCACTTCATGCATCATCATTCATGATTTCAAAACATTTTTCAAAAATTTTGCATGTTTGTCAAATTTGTGTAAATATGCATCTTTCTGTACATATGTATATAGTTTTTCTTGGATGATAGTTGACATTTAAACTAGCCTGGAATCAAATTGAGAAATGGAGCTTGATTAAGATCTTAATCCACCTAATTCTAAGAGGAACCTTATAGGGCTTAGGTTTAAGGCTTTTCAGGTCCATGGTGACTTAATTCTTTGAGTCCACTAGGCTATGATCACATGTCATCTCGATGAGCCTAAGTAGAGCACTTAACAACAACACATGACTCATATAGATGATGGCTTTACTTGGACACCATCACTATGCACCGAGCTCTCTACGGATGAGGTGGTGAAGAGGCAGTCTTCCTTGGCTTGGGGTAGCATATGAGGGTAGTACTTCTAGGCGGAACCTCTCTTCTTCTTATAGTGAAGGAAGTGTGTCTCAACTTGGTCTGGTTGCCATGAGGTCTAACGACGGGAGTTGTGGGTTGCAATAAAGCTTCAAAAGAGGGATAGTCTACTGGCTCAAGAGGAAAAACTCCTTGTATATATGCTGCACATGTATATGATGTATAGATGCACTCGAAAAAAAAATGTGCAAAAAGAAAAGAACTCCAAAAAAGTGGTGGGTCTGAGAGAAAATGATAATCCCACCGGAGTATGTATATAAGTGCAATAAGAAAAGCTTGGTTTCATGATCCACTTGTTGTAGCTTGCAGCAGGGAGACTTGGCTACACTGGTCAAGCTCCCAAGGGTACTTGGCTACACTGGCATTGACCCATTCTCTTCTTCCCCCTCTTCTTGAGCCGTTTGTACTTGAACTTAGAAGGGAATACCCCGCTCCTCGAGGAAAGAGTGGCCAGATTGAGGTCATAGAGTTACCTTGTTGGGGAGGGTTGTCAAGTTGCCATTTCTGAGGTGGGGAGCTTAGACTTCACATCCACAGGACAAGAAAAGATTCATGGTCTTCAGGGTTTGTGATTGATGACTTGTTCAGATCTGGAGCATTGAGGAGTCTTAATTATAGATTAGTGGAACTTAGAGGCTGTTAGGTTTTAAGCTTAAGTCTAAATAAGGTTCCGGCACATTAATAATCCAAAGATCTGATTGAGCTCCATACCTCAATTTAATGAAGGCAAGTTTAATAATCAACCTTGATCCATGCACATTCTCTTTTTCTTTTTCTTTCTTCTTTTTCACTTCTTTTTCAAATAAGTGTTTGCTAAGGGACTAGCAAAGTATAGTATAGGGGGGTGATGAATACCCATTCATCACTCTTTATTCTTATATTTTAGCTACAAAAACCTATGCAAATGCATGTAGATACTTGTAAATAGGAATAATTAGCAAAAGCATGCATGTTTGTAAATACCTATAATTAGCATGTTTTTGTGCAAAAATAAAAGAATAAAGATGAAAAAGAAAAAGAGGGAAATATTTAGAATAAATATTGAGCAACCTAACCCAAGGGAGGGCTCAGCATGGGCCTGACCGCATAAAAGCCAAAGTAGAGGGAGATAGGGGCTCATGTGTAAATATTTGAAAATAAATAAAATTATATTTTCCTCACCCAAAAATATGCTTGTATATATTGTGTATATATTTAGAAACTATTAAAAACAAAATAAAATTTAAAAATCAAAAAATTCAAAAATACCCCTTCACCTTGTACATAGACCATATTCCTATATTTATTCAACCTTATAAATAAATAAAATTATTTTCAAAACTTTTTGTAAGTATTCTATGTTATATTGTAAATAAAATAAATAAAAAGAATTAAAACAAAAATCAAATAAAAATAACAAAAATTAAAAATACAAAAATATCTTGTACATGTGCCATGTACATAGTTGTACATAACTAATTATTTCCTCTATGTATATAAATAATAAAAACCAAATAAAAATATCCTTTTATTCCTCATTTTATTCTATAAATAAATAAAATATAAAATGAGAATAAAATTGTACAAAAATAATAATTAAAAATCAAAATTAAAAACCACATATTGTACATATACCTATACATAGCCCTAATATGTACATACCTTATTTTTATTTCCAAAAATTAATTAAAAATCACAAAAAAATAGAAAAAATTAAAATAAAAATATTTTATGTTTTGAGTTTTTCATAATTCGGCCTTTTCCTATTTTATTTCGAATTTTCAAATCAATTATGGCGTGGCCTCTCCTGATTGGTCCACGGGGGACGTTAACCCCCCGGTCAACTCCCCCCTGTGGACCACTTCACACGGGTCGTGACGCCCGACCCGACTTCCCCGATTTTTCGCGTCACGACCCGACTTCCAAATCCGCAAATCTCGAGCTCCGATCATTCCCCGTGCATCCGGGAACCTCGCCCGACACCTTGCCTAGGGGTCCGTGCTCCATCGAGCCGGACCCGAGCCCTTCTTCCCGGACTTGCACCCATATAAAATCCCAGCTCCGCCGCATTCATTTGCTATCTTTGGCTCTCCACTCTCAATCCCGTGACCTCCATAGCGATCCCTGAGGTGACAGCTCGCGATTGCCCTTGTAGCAGTGAGGAGGGGGTGGCCGGACCACTGATCCGGCGACGTTGCGCCGCCGTGCTCCGCCCAGTGCAGGAGCTCGAGCCTCAGGCCTTGGCGACCTTCGAGGCGACGACCAGGAGCTGCCTAAGCTTCAGCATGGCCTTCCACTCCACCCAGGTAGCATTCTAGCTCGCCTATTTAGCTTAATTTCTTGTTTCCCCCAAATTGTAGTTCCGTCGAGTTCCTTTGATTCCGACCATATCGCATATCTTCTCGATCATCGGAACGCACAGTCACCTTCGCCTTTCTACCACGCACATTCTTCGCCCCTTCGTTCAACCCAGCTCGCACAGGAGCTGGGGTTCGAGCTCCACCGTCCTCCGCTCGCTGGAGCTCGCTCGCCCCGACCCACAGCTCACATTCACCCCACCTAACCGGGTCGAGGCACTTTGCCCTCGACCCGCGAAGCTCTTGAGCTATTTTGCAGGTCAAGAGGAGGCCATCTGAGGCCTCCCCACATCCAGGCCAGGAGCTCCCCTCCGTCGACCTCGCCGGAGCCCCTCCAGGGCTCGGCTGGGCCATCGGAGGGCACCACCAGCTGCGGGACGACATCGCCGACCTTCTCCAATCTTCACAGGCAGCTGAGGAGGACCACAGTACGCGTACGAGGCCGGCGAAGCTCGCCGGCTGAGTGTTCTTCCAGTATCCTCCACCGCCGTCCGATCGCCCGCTAGCTCCAGGTTTCATCTTGATCGTCCATCCACGAAGGAGCAGCCACCGCCCGATCATCCAGAGGGGCGATCTGGACCGTTAGAGCAGAGGAGAGAACCACCAGCACCCCAGGCCGTTCGATCACCCACGTGTCCTCCTCTGCGCCGTCGATCAGGCTCACGTGCGGACGAAGAGAAGCGCCAGCCATCCGAGACCGTCAGATCAGCTACGTGGCGCTCATCCAGTCGTCGACGTAATAAAGGGGTAAATTACCTTAGGCCCCCTCTTAGTTTCTGTTTTACGTGTCAGTCCTGTAAATATTTTATGCATTTTATTTACGTAGGGTAAATTGCACATTGGACCTCGTGCTTGTTAATATTTGCATTTATGCCCCTGTATGTGTGAGCCACGTGCTTCGTCACGTGTAGTTTTGGTTTAATTGCAACTATTATCCTGTAGTTCTGGTTGCTTTATGAATGAATAGAAACTTTCTGGTATTTGCACTTATGCCCCTGTGAACGTTTTATTTCCGCATGTGCGCCTTTTAGTGGGTTATTTGCAACATAGCCCCTGGACTTTTTGGTACGAGTTACCAAAAGGTCCTAGGACTTGTTTTTATTACCAGAAGGTCCCTGAGTGCCCCAGGCACGCGCCACGCGCGTGACTTGCTGGGTTATTTGCACCTGGACCCCCAGAGCTTCGGGTATTTGCACTTCAGTCCCTGTGCACAGTGCCCCCTTTTGATTTTTGAATAAAATATCAAATCACCTCCAAATTCGATGAAAATTTGACACATGGCTCCTGCCATATTGTAGAATTTTTGAGAATTTTTGAGGACATTTTTGATTTTATTTGTTATTTTTAAAAATTCAAAAACCTCTGTTTTAGCTACTGTTTAGAATTAAAAATCCCAAAAAAATATAAAAACACCCCCAAAAATTCTAAAAAATTAGTTACTGTTCTTTGTGTGTTTCTTGATTTTCTAGCCTATTTTGGCTATTTTTCATTGCTTAAAAACCCTAAAAATTCAAAAACACCTGAAAACTTATAAAAATCATAATAAATAAATTAAAAACCCAAAAACAATAATTTTGGTGCTCAAATTTTCCTTCTTTTATCTAGTATACAGGAAAATTACCTCCAGGTCCCTCTGAGATCCTTAGATATTTTATCTTTGGGTTTTGGGCCTGGCTGGACAGTACCTTGTCTTTTTAGCACTGTTTGATTTTTAGAAAATAAAATACACATTATAAAAATCTCAAAAATTCACCAAAAACACTTAAAAACCTAAAAAACATAAAAACATTTTTGTTTGAATTTTTGCTTGCTTTTTGACATATTCAATAATTAGCTAAAGTGTGCTTGCCTTTACTTTCTTTTCTTTTCTTCACATTTTAAAAATCCAAAAAAATACAAAAATCACTAAAAAACACTAAAAATACTTGTCTTTCATATTATTTTATTTTTACTACTTCGTAGGCCTCTGGCCAACCCGTGCTCCTTGTGTTCGACCCTGGGTGCTATACCAGGTTAATCCCATAGCTAGACCGCTCTCTTTTGTGCTTGATTGATTTGACCTGTTTTGAGTGGTTGATTTTTCTTGATTGAGTGACTCTGAGTGATAGAGGTCGCAACGACCTATTGAGTACCTTTACCTCGTTCGCTCGGACAGCTCATCACTGAGGCGGTTCGCACTGCATGCTACTTGATCAACCGATCTCCATCAGTTCCTTTGGGCTTCTCGGTTCCAGAGTGTGTTTGGAAAAGAAAGGACCCCTCATATGCTCATTTGAGGGTGTTTGGATGCAAAGCTTATGTGTTGGTACCAAGGAGCAGAGGAAGAAGTTGGATGACAACATTGTGCTTTGTATCTTTGTTGGTTATGGAGATCAAGAGTTTGGATACCATCTCTAGGATCCAAGGAAGAAGACTGTCACCAGACATAGGGATCTGATTTTTTATGAGAATCAGATACTAGCTGAGGACAGTACTGAGAGTGGTGATACAGATGAGATTTTCATGGATGATGACAGTGATGAGGACATAGATCCCTCTTTAGTACATGGTACAAGTGGAGAGCATGGGCAGCTAGAGCAGTACGAGTCAGACGCAGACCCCGTTGATGTAGATCTAGGGGACCTAAGGCAGGGGGAGCAGCCTCATCCACATGTCGATGCAGCAGAGCCTCGAGTTAGAAGATCTGAGAGGGCACTCCAGCCATCATCTCCTTACCCCGCTTCTACATGATGCTTACAGATGTAGGTGAGCCATACACCTTTGAGGAGGCACAGGAGCATAAGGATAAGGGCCATTAACATAATGCAATGAATGAAGAGATATTATCTCTCAAGAAAAATCACACTTATGATCTTGTTGAGCTTCTTAAAGGCAAGAGAGTCTTGAAGAACAAACAGGTTTACAAGCTGAAGTCTGATAATGGTGGAAAGCAGGTCAAGTACAATGCTAGATTGGTGGCGAAAGGGTTCATCCAGAAAGAAGGAGTGGACTATGATGAGATCTTCTCCCTAGTAGTGAAGATGAATTCTATGAGAATGGTGTTAGGACTTGTTGCTAGCATGGACCTTGAGCTGGAGTAGATGGATGTGAAGACGTCGTTTCTTCATGGTGATTTGAAGGAAGAGATCTACATGGAGAAACCACAGGGATTTCAAGATAAAGGGAAAGAGCACATGGTTTGCAGGTTGAAGAAGAGTCTCTATGTCTTGAAGCAAGCTCCGAGACAGTGGTACTTGAAGTTTGACGCTTTCATGACAAAGCAGGGCTTCAAGAGGACTACACTCGATCCATGTGAATATATTTGTTGTCTTCCCAAAGATAGGTTCATCGTTCTTTTGATCTATGTGGATGATATGTTGATTGTAGGTCGTGATTCCAGCTTGATTGTGAAGCTCAAGAGAGAACTCTCCAAGGAGTTTGAGATGAAAGATTTGGGCAAGGCAAGCCACATCCTTGGGATGCAGATTACTCGAGACAGGAAGAAGCGCATGTTGTGGTTATTACAGGAGAGCTATATTGAATGTGTGTTGGAGCGGTTCAACATGAAGAATGCGAAGCCTATCATCACGCTCTTAGCCTCTCACTTCAAGCTGACGAAAGAGTCATGTCCATCAACTTCTGAGGAGAAAACAGAGATGGACAAGATCACATACCAGTCCGCAGTTGGGAGCCTCATGTACATCATGGTTTGTACCAGACCTGATATAGCCCATGTTGTGGGCGTGATGAGCAGATTCATGTCCAATCCGGAGAAGGATCATTGGGATACAATGAAATAGATCTTGAGATACTTGAGAGGGACCTCAAGTATGTGCCTTGTGTTTAGGAGCTCAGATTCCAAACTATGTGGTTACACTGATACAGATATAGCAGGAGATGTGGACCATAGAAAGTCTACTTCATGCTACATTTTCACATTTGTAGGGGGAGCCATATCAGGCAATCCAAGCTACAGAAATATGTTGATCTCTCAACTACTGAGAGACAATACATAGCAGGAGCAGAGGCTGGAAAAGAAGTGGTGTGGTTACAATACTTTCTTGGTGAGTTTGGATTGGATGACAATAAGCCGGTTGTGTTTTGTGATAGCCAGAGCGCTATAGATCTGAGCAAGAGTACCATGCAGCATGCTCGCACAAAATACATTGATGTGAGATACCATTGGTTGAGGGATACATTTGACCAAAAGCAGCTCATGTTGAAGAAGATTCGTACTGATGAGAATCCCTCAGACATGTTGATCAAGGCAGTCGATCATGACAAGCTTCAGCTCTATAGTCCAGTTAATAGCCCGATTCGTCTCCTCCAATTTTACAAGCAACAGCCAGTGGACAACGGCAAGGATTTTGCAAAAACCCATCTTCCTCCATTTCCTTCATACGAGAGAGCGAGAGAGAAGCCGAGCAAGAGACAGGAACTGCAGCTTGGAGCTCAGAGGAGCAACAAATAGAGCTTAAGAGGATGCAGGAGCAGCCCAATCTCGAGAGGAGCAGTGGGAGGTCGTTGTGGATGACCTCAAGGAGCGAAACATCGTCATTTTTGGGGACTCCGACCTGGATCCCTCAAGGAAGCCACTCATTCCTTCTTGGATTTGAATATATTTTGGTATTGTAGATCCTACGGATAGTTAGTTGCTTGTATAAGGACTATCAGTTGTGCTCGTGGCTTGTATCTTGATTTTATTGGGCAATAAAATCAAAAGAACATTTGGCCCCATTTTGTTCTAGGGGATTCGTTGCCGGTCTTACCCCGTCGTTTTTCCCTTTCTCACACCGAGCAAGGGTTTCCACGTTAAAATCTTTGTTTCTATGGTTGCTTATTGTGGTTTGCTTGTGATTTTTGCTTGTCATCATTGCCATTTGTTCCCGAGACTAATCCATATTGTGTTGTGCCATCTTTGTTGCATGACAGGAATTTAAGAATACTCCTTATTATCCCCAACATAATTCCCTCAATATAAGGGTATATTTGAAAACTGTAATGTCCCAGTAGGTACCCGATCCATTATCGAGGAAAACTGGTCATGACAACTTGTTCGGTTCGGGCCTAAATGGATCTGTTGACAACCTCCCAAAATGCTTAAGCCAAGTTATCAAGAAGTAATCCCACCACTTATAATCCACTCTCACACTTTGTGAGTTTTAGATGTGTGACTATCTTTGGGGGAAAAGGTGTTAACCTCCCTCACTTATATTCGCAACATCCTCATTGCGATATAGCCCATCACTTATTCCCAATGACAGTGGCGGCCGCACACTCCTAGCTTAGGTCCCCTCGGGTAGTCCTTTCCACTATCAGAGGAAATCCGCTCTGATACCATGTGAAACATCCCGAGCTTGGGTCCCCGATCCATTATCGAGGAAAATTGGCCCTGGCAACTTGCTGGATTCGGATTCAAATGGATCCATTGACAACCACTCAAAATGATTAAGCTCAAGTTGTCAAGTAGTAATCCCCATCACTTATAACCCACTCTCAGACTTTGTGAGTTTTAGATGTGGGACTATCTTTGTGGGTATGGGTGTTACAACCTCCCCAAATATATTCGCAACGTCCTCATTGCGACATGGTCCATCACTTATTCCTACTACCACTGTCACTGGGAATAAGTAATGGAGCATGTCGTAACGAGGACGTTGTGAATATAAGTGGGGGAGGTTGTAACACACATTCTCCCAAAGATAGTACCACATATAAAACTCAAAAAGTATAGGAGTTGGTTATAAGTGGTGGGGTTTACTACTTGACAACTTGGGCTTAAGCATTTTGAGTAGTTGTCAACGGATCCATTTGAGTACGAACCCAACACGTTGTCAGGATCATATTTCCTCAATAATGGACCGAATACCTAAATTCAAGACGTTACAAAAACAACGAAAGTGTTGCAATTAAAATTTCAACATGTGACGGTTTAACCGTTTTAGAAGATTCATTGCCAAAAGCACAACAGCAAAATAATCGACGCAACTAAGATATCATTGCCACTACTCTCAGAACGAAAATTTTGTTACTCCTAATGCCTAAGGAGCTTGCAGCTGAAACAGCTCTTATGGCAACAAAATTTCATTCAAAAATAATTCCGTAGCTAACTTTTTTTATTACAACATTTCGTTGCTAGTGGTGTAATTTGTTGCGTTTTTTGTTGATCTTACCTCTATTCTATGTATTCTCGGTTAAATTCCCAAGCACATGATAAATTTATATTCGCGTACATTTTATATGCTTTATAGAGTTTGTGTGTACTAAATTTAAGTTGAGATCATTGTAATTCCTTTTTTTGGGGAATTTATGTTTCATCTCAATGCTCTCGGTACTATGAATAAAGTGACACAACAAATAATCAAAGTTAAGAAAACTAATTGTGGAAACTATTTAGAAGGGATTATTTTGGCATATGCTTTGTTTTTGAATCATATTACTCCTAATGATTTGTCCCTTGATATATATGTATAACCAAGTGACTGGTAACAAAATGCCATTTAAAGCACATATACGTGGGCGAGAGTTGCTTGTTTTTTATATTATTCATATTTTATTTTTTTTATGAAACCATGTAATGTCTTTATTATATACATATATTAATTATACTATCAAAATATAACAAATTTATTATCTTTTACATTGTTCTATTTTATTGATTGTAGAATTCAAATTGTGCAATCCTCTACTATTTTAAAGGCGGGACATTATGGATGGTTCTGCGAATAAATGTAAGCATCCTCGATGATTTGCAAATTAGACTCTAGAATACAACCGTTGATGATACATGTGTACCTTCGATGGTTTCCTCAATCGCCAACTCGTTGTATGACCTCCAAGCATTGAATATATTTTTTCTAATTTTTCTACATGATCTAATATCCAAATCAGATAAATGATCATTCATCTTATAGTACTCGTCGAGACATTTCCAACGAACCAAAAAGGTCAAAGTCGGGCATCGTATGAGAAAGTTACACGTATTTAAAGACCTTTTACACGCTTTGTGTATGAAACAAAATCAGACTCGAGCCTATTTTAAGCCCAAGTGTTTAGATCACTTAGGCTTATTAGCCACCTTGAACTTGTTGAAACCCTGCCGTCGACGACCTTTTCCGACATCTGATTGACAATTCGAGGGGCACCATTGTGAAGAGGAAGATGAAGTCATCTTCGTTGGGGTACATGTTTTGCGTGAAACGCCTCGGAACTGTCGTTCCAGGCAGACGAAAGTCACGGAGGAGTACCAACCCCAACCCGTAGGTATGCTTTTTTGGCCTTCCTTGCTATTTGGATATTCTCGCGATTTACACACAATAGGTTTTAGGGGTTGATGTATGGGTGGTGTTTTTATCGCAATCGGTCGAGTTTGGAGAGGATTTCCATTTTGTATTATATCGTGTCTTTGAAATTTCTGAGTTATCTAGCTATCACACATGGGATAAAATGTATACCACTAGGATGTGGATGAGATGAGGATTGCATGCATATGTCCGGATCGAGGATATGGGTAGTTTCACATTAGGGGTGTTTTGGAGGAATCATTTATCATGATATTAGGTGATTTCGGGAGATCAGGGTATCATATGTTGATAAAATTATACAACTGTGATTGGGGGGAGTAGGGATCACATGCACGTAAACGGATTGAGGATCTAGGCAGTTTTGCGTGGGATGAGTTTCAGAGGTAGTTCATTTATTACATCATGTTTGAGGTGCTTCTGATAGATCTTGGTATCGCATATCGATAAAAATTGTATCATTGTGATGTGGGTTGAAAGAGCATCACATGCATATCCTCAAATCAAGGATCTATACAGTTTGCAAGGATACATTTTGATGATTTTCCATATTGTTTCACGAAGTTCGAAACCGATTTTCAGGCGATCCAACATCATATCCCAACAAATATTTTATGCACGGATGTAGGTAAGTAATGCTACACATGCATGTGAGTGGATGCATGATCAAAGAAAAAAGTTCTACATTAAAATATGGTTGCAGCTGGTTTGATCGACCAGCCGATGAAGTTAAAATCTACGCGGAGAACTTCCGAAGTGAGAATCCCTTTAATGGTCTGGTGGTAGAAGCAATGGCTCCCACTTTAAAGGATCAGGGTTCGAATCCTCTTACTAATAGAAAAACTTCCAAAGTGAGAGCAGTCTTTTCGTATGAATACGTGATTCAAGATCTTGTAATTATTGAGTTCAGCGGATGAGTTATTCCCACAGTAAATGTCTATGATTAAGTGATTTTTTTAAGTGACATGTGAATGTTTTTAACCCAAGTAATTGGGTATATCATGAAGAAATATGATCATTCACATGGATAAGGCTATACTTCCCTTAAAAGGAAAAGGCATGCAAGTAATTTAGGAGATACATGATTAGAAATTTGAGGATGCACATTAGAGGCCTAACGAGCCTACAATATATACACTTAGATAGTCATAAGTTTGTAATGTGATTTATGAAGCAAGTGGAAGTGTTGGAAACTTAACTAGGATACATACTTTGAATATATGCCTACAACGGCACCATAACCCAAAAGTAGTAAGTATTATAGAGTCATAGCATGAGACCCGATATGAGTCAAGATCGTAGACTTTTCACGATATTAAAAGTACTAATAAAATACATGGAGTATTGGAGAACTTAGTTAGGATGCTTGTGTTTCAAATGCATACCGATGGAGGCACCCCAACTCTAAGGTATTAAGTACCTTGGAGTCATAGTGTGGGATCTGAAATGGGTCCAGACTGTAGATTATCCATGATACTAAAGTTTGATAACTATATAGACATACTATGAAAAGTTAAGTGTCAATGTCCTAGAGAGCCAACTGTCGGAATTGTGTAGAATCCTGAAAAAAGGATAGTTGACTTAAGATGTAAGTTTGGACTATATGGATGAATATATGATAAATGATAATACATGTGGTGACCTTGAAGTTGGTTGAAATGATTATGAGATTTATACCGGTTCTTTGTATTGGGAGAAAAACAGATATGTGTATGATTGGATGTTCTAGCTCGTGCCCTGCACCATCGTGGACCTTCATCGATGGGTAGTGGACTAGGGCAGTCCGCGATGATTTTGCATAAGTTGTTGTTTAGCCTCACTTGTTAGGTTAGTCCCGTTGAGATGAGAATAGCAAATAAACTAAATTAAGATATAAATTATAAATGACTATGTTCATGTGTTATGCTTATAGTAGTTGGCATAATCGAGAGTGTGGTGCATCTCTCATAGTCCTAGTGAGTCCTAGATGAAGTGTTAGTTCTAGTTCCACAGGTCTATCATTGTGATCCACAACTCTGCCGATTGAGCATAGTGCTAACGAGTATTGTCGGTGTGTCAGCATCCCTAGTATGGTACTCATCGAAGACTTGTACTTCATCATAGTAGTGTATCCGATGTGATCTCATTTGACCACAGTGTCCTGTTGAGGTTTAATATAAGTATGGAAGCTTGGTAATTTAGGATGGTAGTTGTCTTGTATTATATTCTTACGTATATTACGTATATGAATAACATCATTGAAATACAAAAAATATAGAAATAATGAGCAAATAATGACTTATTGTAAAGTAAACATTTGGAGAATACAAGTGGCGAAATTATAAAATATTTAATGATGAATCCTTGCGAATGGGTTGCTTTAGTAAGCAGATATTAAAGAACGATGAATCAAATAATATCGGATGAGAAAGAAAATAAAAGAGTGTGAACATCTCTCTCGTACCTCCTTGAGTTTGACTCGATGTGGATTATTACTAATAAAGATAGCCAGATCTTCCAGGACTCCACACTATTCATATTTAAAATTGATAAAGATATGGTAACACCTATAACCGTAATGCATCCAACGTTGCATCCTTATTGAGGACCATGTGATTAGAGAGGGCTATGGTATTGAGGCCTAGGACTATGAAGTGGACTGTTGAGGGCATGTAACACTCAAATGTGTATCTATTATTGGAGTGTAATGTCCATGCTGTGAAGGAACTAGTACACCTTGCTCAAGAATGTATTAAACGAGCTAGCTAACTTCATCATTATATTCTCAATAATCAAGAAATAGTATTAATACTTAATAGTGATTGTTTTATAAGAAGAGCTTATTAGGAGGTGGGGTCATACCTGTGATGTCGAATATATGATGGTCATCACGACGAGATTCACTCCCTCTAGGCAAAAATGAATTCATTTTTTTAAAGAACCCAAAAATGTTGATCATATGTTCAAGGTATATTGATGCATTTTTATGGATGCTCTTAGTCAGTCACAAGTAAATCAGTTGTAGACTAATACAAATTTAATGGTTCACCATTTTTCATATAAATATATGACATCTTCTTCAAGATTGTGAGTTGCTCATTATTTTCTCTTTTTTCCTCGGGCTCTACTCAACATATCTCATCAACCAGGGAACTAACAACAAACACTACAAAAAAAGGCAGGAAACAGATGGGGTATTAGAGACGTCCATTAGCGACGGTTACAAACAGTTGTCTCTAATACCGAGTTTTCGCGACGGTTTGTATTGACCATCGTCACAATAGTTGATCTAATGGTGACATATTTCTGTAATCATTGCCAAAAATAGTAGTGCCCAAGGATTAACAATGTTGAGACCCGTAGCATATGATGCTCCCCTATTCTAATTAAAATACCAAAACCCAAAAGACCCGCCTCTTCATCCCGCTCCCGCCTATTTTTCTACCAATTTATATTCATAAAAGACCAATACCTTCGTTCCCTCTTCGTTCGACCCTTCCTCCACGCTTCCAAAGCCCTAGTACACCCCCGGCCTGTGCTCCACCTTGACTTCATCGTGACATCGGCCTTCATACGACCTTTGTGGGCCCTCCTCTGTGCGCCCTCTGCCTCCTCTCTACCTCGAAGGCCGCAACAACGACGGCCTCTGTACAAGATCCTCCCGGTCGACACCAATCTTTCTGTGACCCCCAGAACGCAGACGTCCATACAGACGACCGGTTATCATCCTTTTTCCTTTGTGCCAATATTATCTCACACAGACGTCCATACATTCAAGGGTATTATCTTTTTTTCCCCTTTTACCTATACTGCTTAGGTTTTGCAAATAAATTAAGATGCTTTTAACATGAAGTTCTGTAAAATCTAAGAACTCTTGTAGGCTCTCCTCTTCAAAAGATGCTTATCTTTCGTTCTTTTTTTAGGTTAAGATTTGTCATTGATGTTATCCTCTTATTATATATATGTCATTATCTAATAAAAATTATATAGCATCTTTTTTATAGTTTTTATTGTCGTGTGGCATGAGTTCGTCAGTTTTTGTTAACTTGAGAGTGCAATCATTAAAAAAATTGAATGCTGCACTATAATTTTCCACAATGATGTTTAGTAAAATATGATTACTACAAGTTAGTAATAGATCGAAGAGATTTAGCATCAACAATCAATCTATTTATGATTTATTTTAATTCAATTTAGAATATATAGTTTGGGAACAAAAAGCAAAACCGTTAAATGATGGCTTCTATAACCCACGGAAAGGGAGTATTTCATTGCAATTACATAACAAATTCAATAATAGTTCTTGAATTTCAAGGGAAAAATTCATCTCGTGAAGCGTATCTATTCAAGGATGCATATTAACGAGATCACACAATAGTTCTAGAACCATATAGTTTTTTTTGCCAGAAAAGATATTTCGGAGTGAAATCCTTTTTATATTCAAGGAGAAACTAGAAGAGTTTGTGTGCAGATATCAGAAACATTGGGATCTTAATATGTCATAGGCATGAAATACATTGTGATTCATATATATTTTCAAGGGATGCATATTATAGTATATTAAATCTATTTTCAGTGGTTGTATCATTTTGTATCTCAAACACTGAAGCACACAATAATCATGGAATGCATGACATGGATATATTCAAGTACAGTTCAAGCCTTTGAAAAAAATTAAATAGATACGATTCCAAAAATTAGTACAAGAAATACATGATATGTTCATAGTTTAAATAGGACACTACTACTCATCCTTTTCGTGTGTTACTCATCCCAATTCAAGCCATCCAATCTATGGATAAATGGTGTTCTTATTTTTTCTTATAATGCAATGCAGAGTTTAATAATGGATAAAACATGGATGCATTTACGCGGGTCAGATTATGTAAGTTATAAGAAGGGAGTGATCAAGATTTTTGGATTGGGCATTTGAATATGATCGTATATCTTATAGAGTTGGATCTGACAAGTCTAGAATCTTTTGTCCATGCAAAAAGTGTAAGAATGGATGGTCTTATGAGCTAGCAATTGTTTTTGAACATCTTATATGCAATGGTATTTGGTTGAATTATATAGTTTGGACAGCTCATGGAGAGGAATAGAACAAGTAAAATCGATTTGATGAGATTCGATAAAATGATATGCAACTTGAGAATGATTTAGAAATGCTTGTAAACGATGCAAGAGCATCTCAAAATTGTAGTACTTCCAAGAATTTCGATGGAACTCAATTTAGTTTTGACAATCAGTTTACAGAATTGAAGGAAGCTGAGAAGCCTATATTTTCCAGGAATTAGTAAAATGTCACGTTTAAACTTCTTTCTGAAGTTATTCAAAATGAAGGTTACAAATCGGGCGACTTCAAAAATGATGACAGATATTCTTACGTTTCTCGAAGAATTTTGGATTGTTCAGATAAGCTTCCAAGAGATTGGCGAGCTGCAAAAAAGTCATTCGCTCATTGGGCTTGAAGTGTGAAAAAATTGATGCATGCCCAAACGATTGTATTCTCTTTTGGAAGGAAAATGAGAATCTAGATACCTGTCCTGAGTGTGGATCATCAAGATTTAAGGTGGATGGCAATAGAAAAAAAAGTCGCCCAAATAAAACACTTCGCTATTTTCCATTGATTCCTAGATTACAACGGTTATTCATCTCAAATAAAACGTCTAAATTGATGAGATGGCATGGCGATGGGCGTAAGTATGATGTAAATGGAATAATGCATCATCCTTCAGATTGTGAAGAATGGATGAAATTTGATAGCAAGTATCCTACATTTGCTTCTGATATTCGAAATGTTCGTCTTGGTTTGGCAAGTGATGGTTTCAATCCCTTTGGTAATATGAATGTGAACTACACAATATGGCCGGTGATACTTGTTACATATAACTTACCACCATGGTTATGCATGAGATCTTCATTTATGATGCTTTCATTACTGATTCCCGGACCAAATGCACCAGGAGATTCTATAGATGTTTATCTACAACCATTACTCGATGAATTGAAGTTGTTGTGGACGGTAGGGGTTGATACATTTGATGCATCAACAAATGAGATGTTTAACATGCGTGCAGCTTTGCTTTGGACTATCAATGATTTCCCAGCATACGCGAACTTATCTGGTTGGAGCACAAAAGGAAGGGTAGCTTGTCCAATTTGCATGGATGATACGTATAGTACATGGTTAAATGAAAGTGGAAAATTTTGTTATTTAGGGCATCGGCGTTTTCTTCCAGTACAACACAGATGGCGGAGGAAGGCATTTAACAACAAATTTGATGGTACTCCATGTGTGGTTCAAGCAGTATTAGGATAAAAAAAATCTGGTTTGGAATGTTGGGGAGCACAAAAGAAACTTGGAAGCATAAGGTTTGGAAAGCCGTTTAAGAATGACATCAAAAAGATTGCAAAAACAATTGGTGATCGTAATGGTTGGAGGAAAGAAAGTATCTTCTTTCGGTATTTACCATATTGGAAAGATCTCAGTATTCGTCATTGTCTTGATGTGATGCATATTGAAAAGAATGTGACAGATAACATTCTTGGTATTCTAAACTTGAATGGAAATCAGAAGGATACTGTTAAATCAAGATTAGATCTCCATCAACTCGGTGTAAGGAGCGAACTGCATGTAGTACAATTGCCAAGTGGAAAGAAGCGCAACCTGATGCTATTTATACCTTGAATACTAATGAATGACAAAGAATACTTACTTTTTTAAAAAGTATCAAAGTTCCTGATGGGTATTCGTCTCGTTTGGCGTCATGTGTGAATGAGTCAGAGAAGAAGATATCTGGTTTAAAAAGTCATGATTATCATATCTACATGCAAATGCTACTTTCTTTAACCTTACATGCAATTTTAAGTAAAGATGCAATGGTTCCACTAGTGGAGATGAGTAGATATTTCAAATGTGTGTGTGCCAAAACGGTTAACCTGACAGAGTTAACAAGATGGGAGCATAATATTGTCATTACCCTTTGTAAAATGGAGCAAATATTTCCTCCATCTTTCTTTGATGTTATGGTCCACCTTACCGTTCATTTGGCAACTGAAGCAAGGATTACAGGTCCAGTACAGTATAAATGGATGTATCCAATTGAGCGATATCTAAAGAAATTGAAAGATTGTGTATTTAATAAAGCTCATCCAGAGGGTTCAATTGCGGAAGGCTACTTGTGGGAAGAGTGCGTAAACTTTTGTGCAATGTACATGGATGGCTCAGATAATCGTCTTGATCCGATTCTCAGAAACTATAGTGGTGAGTATGAGCAAATTAAGGGTTTCCTTTCAATATTCTCAACAACTGGCAGGCCAATGTATAGAAGTATTCGAAGAGTTCTTACAGAAGAAGAGATAGATTTAGCACATCTTTATGTTTTGATGCAGGTAGAAGTTATTGATGTTTATATAAAGGAGTATAAAGAGACAAACCATGTAACAAAAATTGATATCAATTTCTTAAATTGGTTTAGGCATCATGTGCAACAATTGAAGGCAATAGGAGATGGAAGATGGCCATCTGACATAGATCTATTGTCATGGAAACCAAATATCTTTGCTATATCTCATAATGGATATATTATTAATGGGTTTCGATTTTGCAAGAAAGTATTGGATGAATGTAGAAGTACACAATTGTCAGGGGTATTCGTTAAGGGAGATGAAACGATGGAATGTGAAGGCTTCTATGGTGAAATTATTGACATTCTTGAAGTATATTTTGGGTCGAATCATTCACTTGTATTATTTAAATGTAGTTGGTTCGATGTATATCGAAGAAGTGGATTGCGTATTATTGATAAGTGGCTCCTGAGTTTGAATAAGAATGCTCGTTTAAATTCAAATGAACCCTTTGTGCTAGCTTCACAAGTGGAACAAGTATTTTACGTTCAAGATAATGAAATGAAAGATTGGATTATACCTATTCGAATGATGCCTAGAGATCACTTTGACATTCCTGAGGTAGAAAGTGAAGATGAGAATGAGGCTTATCAACATGATGAAATAGAAGGTGTATCTTATGTGGTAGACGATGATGTTGTCTCGATTCGAGGTTCTGCATATGTTGAAGTAAATGATTCATGGTATGATATTTATTTATTCAAATGGTTAAATATAATTGTTATTGTTAAGATATGTTTTATATTGTGAATTAGATGCGGATTACACGTTTGAGACGTACTTCAGAGCCTGCTTCTGTAGTAGAGGTTGGTACACTGGTCGATGACTTGGTGGTTCCGGAGACAAATCAATTAAATGATGGATCTTCCTGTATGTATTTGTCTTGTGAAAGAAAATTATCATTAGTCTTTTATCTTTATAAGATATTTATTGTTTAATTTGATTTATAATTGTATTTCAATTGCAGTCAAACGTAGAGGTCGTTCTCGATGTATTGCTTTAGAGCGTTTGGCTCCGGGGGAGAAGATTTCAGTACACATCAAGAATGGGGAGGTTGTGGGTGCAAATCATCAGAGGTTTGCTAGTTTTTTAGGCATTGTAGTGAGATCCCACATACCCCTATCTATTTTTAATTGGAGGAAAGTATCCAATGATCTAAAACAAGGCATACTTCGGGAGTTGGCGGTATGTTTGAAATAATATGTTATTCACATTTAAGTTAGTTTTAGTAGTAAGTTGAATTTGGTGTATTTTTCAGTCAGCTTTTATTTGGGAGAGAGATGCGAAGAATGACAATGATATTTTGAGCCATGCAAATGAACTATTTCGTAAATATAGGGTTTATCTCAAGAGAAAGGTAATACTATAACCTTAAATTTAGTATTTTCCATTGTCTACCTTTTTGTGCTAAAATATTTTTTTAAATGTAATAGTATTTCATAGGAAAAGATTTGGCGGTGGTACGAGCTAATGTACCAGAGGATGTTGATCCTAATGATTGGCAAGCTTTGGTGGACTATTGGACTACTCCACGTGCACAGGTATATTCAAGACCGAACAATGGGGTTCACATAAATTTTGAAATATAACATATAAATTTTGAAATATAACACAGTTTTTATCTCACCGCTTTCATATATATGAGAGGACTTTAATTAAAGATTCATGTTTTGAATTTCATTCATTGATCAATTCAACGTGATTGTATTTGTGACTCAATTGAGGGTGTAGTTCATGAAATACATATATACAGACTTGTGTATAATGCTTTCTATTTAAGTATGCAATTTTTTAAAATTGGTTAATGGGTAGTGGTCCATTTTTCTAATGCATACTGTAGATCTCAAGTTACCGTTTATTATTTTTCTAAACATTATTTGTAATTCTATAAACAGGAAGAGTCAAAGAGGAATACAATTAATCGAGGAAAAGGAATTTACTCTACTCATTGGATGGGTCGACAAAGTATCACTCAAGCAAAATACATTTTTGTAAGTTTGGTATTATTATGATTTGTTTGGTATTTTATTATTTTCCAACTATATATGACTTTAATACAAACAGAAAAAAAAGGAGGGACGTGAGCCAAATAGAATGGAGATCTTTGAATTATCAAAAAGCATAGATAAGGGAGATGGCATTAGAGACTGGGTTCATGAAACATATGGAAAACAACATGTAAGATAATTATAATATTATTATTAATAGCCACTTGTTATTTTTTAGTTGCTAGAAGTTCTTATAAATCGATACATATATGTATTTATACTCTAGGATGATATGTGCAAGCTCGTGGTGGGAGCGCCAATTTCTGATGTAGAAGACCAAGATCAACTTGAACCACTTTCTCCAGAGGATGCATTTGTACACGTTACAGGTCGCGAACACTCTGGACGTGTGCGTTGCGCTGGACGTGGGACTACCGTCCGAAGTTGGTATAAGAACGACATGGCATCTTCTCAAGGACTCAATAATGGTGGTCTCCATGAACAAGTGATGATGCAACAAGATGAGATTGATGCATTGAAGGCGAGCAATAAAAGGATGGAGGAAATGATGAAGACACTTGTTTCACGACTTCCAAATCAAAATCAGCAACCACCTACTACGCCTCACTAGATTAATTAGGATTGGTTATGTTGTTTTTTTATATTAAGAATTTTCTGAAGATAGTCTCCAGTTTTATATAGTATGCACTTTGACTATATCACTTTTAAAGTTCTAGTTTTTTTAAGAAATTAAATTTATAATATTTTCTTAATGTACTTTATGTTTTCAGTTGGAAGGTGCATGTTTGTATTCATTAATTAGGATAATTCTAATTTTGAGGCCTTCAAATCTTTTTGAATGATTCATTAGTAGATTGGGCATTCCATGTAGAAAGTACAAAAGCTGAAGGTTTGAAAAATATGAATCTTGTATACATATGATGTATACATTATTTTTTTATAAGTATCATATGCTAGTGGCGATTGGTTCATGTTTCTATATATTTTTTAAATATTAGAGTCATTAACTACGGTTTGGAAGTGTTACTATAGACAACTAGAAGGGCATCTATCAACACCTTTGAGAACGGTTTCCCTCTGTCGCAAATGTGAACTAATAGGTCGCTAAAACATGTTGATTGTAGCTTGTCCAAAAACAATTAGCGGCGGTTCATAACTGACGCTAATGATCATTAACTTAGCAACGGTTACGCATAAACCGTAGCCAATAGCTTAAGCGACGGAATCATATGCAACGGTTGTGCGACGGTTTTCAAACCGTCGCTAAAGGTTATTGGCGACAGTTTTTGGAGCATTTGACAGTTTAAAACCGTCATTAATAGCCATTCTTCTTGTAGTGATTGGCGTGTACATAAATGCTCGTTATGTGCACGCCTAGTGCCCGCCATGTGCACGCCCGAGCAATGGGCGAGCACATGTGCTCATTCAAGGCGTACTCGCTTATATGAGAGTCGCTCCAGCTGGTGGGCGAGCACATTGGGATGCTATGTGCTCGCCCGCTGTCTGGCGGGCACAGATGTGCGCGTCGAAGTGATCGCCTCCATTAAATATGGCGATCAATGACGGAGCATCTGGCGAGCACATGTGCTTGCCCAAACTGATTTCCAGGAAAAAAATTATACAGGTTCGACGGGGTTTTGACGCCCTGTCGAACCTGTATAGCCTGCCAATAAACCACTGCAGGTACTTATAAGAGCTCCCTAAGGGTATATATATTATAGCAATTCGTTAACTAAGATAACTAGCACTGACAAGTGAAAGTCACGCAATATACATGAACTTAGAAATAAACACTCAAATTTAACATCTGAATATTACAAACAAGTCAAATCCAACAAAGTTCATATAAATTAAAAGATGTGCTAAAAGTTTAACAAAAATACAAGTCAAAACCAACAAAAATTTACTTCTTCTCTGATCTAAAAAATTTAAACATTAAACCATGCTTTGATTTCTTTTTTTCCTTCTCCTTTTCTTTGAACCTCGCATACATGTGTGCATCTTCTTCAGGTCGTTCTCCTCCTCCTCTTCGTCATCAGATTCAATCTCTTCAGGTTGAGATGCACTCCCTTGCGACCTATATTATATATGAAAGATATATATCTATTACTTGCATTTTGTAGATATAGAGATATAAAATTATTACTCATTCTATAAGCAGAATACTTACATATACGCCGTAAACTCTTCTCGGAGCTTCATCACCTGATCCACCATCATCGCCATCTGCGACTCCATTGGAATTGATGATTGGGATGGATGTGGTTGTGTATACGACGGCTGAGAGTATGCATAATAGGAGTGACGATGTTCCTCCACATAATATGGGGAAGACCACCAAGCGTCTGCTTCCTGTTCGCCACAACGTCCCTCTCCTCCAACACCTTATAAGATTTTCATTGTTTAATATAAAAGTATATATTAGAAATGAGTATGGTAAGATAATATTTATCTATATATACCTGCTTCCAGATCGTTATCAAATGGTGGTTGCTCTCCTGTTGGATCGACACCCCATTTTTCTGCAGATAGTGCCAGATAACGATCCTGAAATACAAAGTTTAATATATTTAAATGAGTTATAATATATCATTTAATTGCAAATAAATTGATAGACTTACCAACAATTCTCCTGCCTCAGGAGTGGACCATTACGACTCTCCTTCTCTCCCACTCATGTGGGACCTCGACCACCACTCCTGAAAAGAGGGTTCTCTTTCCAACCTAGCTACCTGAAAAATAATTTTAAGATGTAATAACAACATTGCATTATATTAAAGCAGATCTCCAAAAATTAATTTTAAATCGTAATACCATCTCCGCTCTAATCTGATTGTGGCTTTTAGAGCCACTTGTCGACTTAATCCTTTGTTTTTGACGGTTTGTTCTTCCCGCGTAGATCTTCTTCCAAACTCAAATGCATCACAGAAATCCGCCCATCTACAAGGATTATGTTATGATTATTGATTATTTTAAAAAGTTTATTATAAATTATTTGACAAGTACAATACCTATCCTCCGTACACCATGTTGGCGGGAACCTCTTCATCTCCTCAAAATTCATCTCCTCGCATCCCGTCTTCGCATGTGAGTCTCTCCTTGCCTTGAAAAATGTATCGCTCATTCTCTTTTCTGCCAAACGAATGAAGGCTCTACGATAAGCCTCCTTCCCCAGACCAGAGCCAAGGTGAAACCTACTTTGAAAATTACAACAAATTATCATATACAAAAAACTTGACCAAAAAATTCTGTATCACTTCTTAGAAATTTTTCTTACCAGAAACATGTCAAACAGTCTCTCCCGTTCTGCAGCAAGGATGCGACACCATCTAAATTGCACGGAAGTCAAGCGTGTCTTTATTATGTTGGTTATCTCCTTTGCCACCCTATTGCTATTCACAAAATCCCTACATTTGCTAGAAATTTTAATTATGATACAATCTATAAATATTTGGAAAATTTTTAATAATAAAATATATAAAAATTTTACCTCCCATCCGCTGTAACCTCCAACAAAGGGTGGGACGCCGACGTCTTTCCAACTGCAGTAGGTAAAGGCACGGAGGTGCTCGTACATCCAGAAGAAGGAGAGTCAGAACCCATCGATGTCCGTGCTGGTATGGGGACCTGGACTGAGAATCCTATAAGGGCTGCTGAGGTAGATGGCTCTCCATAGCCTCCTACGTAAAAGAGTGGCGGAGGATAACCAAGAGACTCGTAGTAGGCTATCATCCGACGGACCTCGTCGGACTGTGAATCAAGAATAGCATCCGGGGTGGGCTGCCTACTGGACGAAGGTGTGTCTGAGGAAGATGGATGATTTGATCTATGTGATCCATGCGCCCCGCCACGTCCAAAACCTACCATGACTGTAATAATGATGTAATAGTTAATTACATATTTATTACTTAAGATTTTAGTTAATTTGATTATAATTGTGTAATAAAACTTACAACTAATCTTCATCATTTATTTCGGTGGAATTAAAGGATATTTCTTCATTTTCTGTGTTTTCTGAGTCATCATTTCTGGAGTCAGTATCATCTTGTAAGTCAACAAAAAAAACTTCATTATCAGCCAATCGAATCGATTCGATAATTGAGACTTCTTCTGTTAAGTCTATTCGTTCATGTGTCGGTGTGAATGCTTCATCTATGTCATCTTCCTGATTAGTGTAATCATTAGAGATATAACCTCAAGAATTTATCTTCACAACAGTTATTGTTTCAACGCTCTTTCTCTTCTTTGATATTTGCGGGAGATAACGTACTTGATCCGCTTGAGATGCTAAGACGAATGGTCCAATTCTGCGTATAAATTTTCTTTGCACCATGTCGACAATGTTATTTCTTCTATCGAGTACTATACCTCCATTAGGTTCATACCAATCACACAAGAAAAGAACTACTTTATTCAAGCATGGTATACTATATTCCACTTCTAGTATCTCCTTTAAAATTCCGTAATAATTCATATGATCTTCCTCATAACAAGATCTGCGAACCATCACTCCATGATTTTGAGTTATCAAATACTTACCGGAATTTAAGGTATGAAAACGATACCCAATACTGTAGCAAGAGTTGTATGATCGGACCTTATAAACAGGGCCTTCTCCAAAATATTTTAAAATATGAGAATAGAAATCATCACCGTCCAACTGTTTTGAGCGGTCTTTAAACCAAGCTGGAAATTGATTCCTATAGGCGCTCAGAACTTCGTCATCTGAATACATAGGATTTTCCTCCATAATTTTCTTTCTAAATTCTCTAAAATTAGTAAGAGAAACATAAGAATTACTTGTACATGAATATATACATAAAGTAATACAAATACTTACTAAACATATGGTGTTATTTCCTCGCAATTGTCTAATACGTATAACTCTGCAGCATCTTTCTCTTGTTTCGATAAGAAAACGTTCAGTTGCTTTTCCTATTAGATGAGTGGATGGACGAAAGATACTGATACAAGATTCTTCATCGGAATAAATTGTCTCATTCCTCCTGCATCTATTGTGGATAATCTCCACATCTTCTGGAAGATATCTTGCACAGAATGTTGCGACTTCCTCATATATATATATATATTGTGAACTTATAGATCATTCAACTTTACTTTTGTTTCGGACCTTTCTTTTAAGAAAGAACATAAACCTATAAGAAAGTATGTTAACATTTAGTTGAAATAGTAAAGAATGCAAGGAGATTATAATAATTTTAATTACCTTTCAAATGGATACATTCAACGATATTTTACCGACCCTCCTACTTTTGCTTCCCATGGAATATGAATCATCAGATCCTCCATCGAATCAAAAAATGAAGACGGAAATATCTTCTCCATGTTACACATAATCACAGGAATATTTTTAATAGATAATCCATCTCAATGCGATGTATGTGTGACGAGCATAGCACCTGGAAAAATCTGCTAACATCTGAAAGAACATCGACAATGTTTTTTGGTAATAATCCTCTGAACACTAACGGTAGCAATCTTTCCATAAAAACACGGCAGTCATGACTTTTCATTCCCTTAAATGTAAACTTCTTCAAATCGACCAAATTGGAAAAATTTGATGCATATCCGTCTGGAAATTTCAATTTGCTTGTCTATTCACAGACAAGCTTAACTTGATTTCTATCTAAGGTATACTTTGCTTTGGGAACTTCAACCCTTCCACTATCATGTTCCTTTATATGCAACTCTGGCCGATTGCATATGATTTGTAAATCACGACGAGACTTTACTGTATCTTTGATCGACCGATTACATTCATAACAGTATAGAAGATGTTATCAAACACATTTTTCTGTATATGCATAACATCTAAGTTGTGTCGTATCAGTAATTAACTCCAATATGGTAACTCCCAAAATATACTCTTCTTAATCCAATTATGACTGTCACCAAAACCAAGAAGGTTTTTTGTTTTATCCCTATTCTCTAAGGCTGATTTCTCTAATTGTTCCAAGTATGATAATATCATATCGCCTGTCTTAATTGGTGGAGGATGTGAAAGATCAATTGTGTTCCTTTTAAAAGACTGCTTCTGTCTTCGATATGGATGATTATTTGGAAGAAACCGTCTGTGATAATCAAAAAAACATGGTTTCTGACCGTGTTGAAGCTGGAATGATTTAGTACTCTATATACAATATAGACAACTTTTACATCCATACGTACTCCATCCAGATAATATTCCATATGCTGGGAAGTCATTTATCGTCCAAAGCAGAGCTACTTTCATGTTAAATGTTTGACTCTTATTAGCATCATATGTATCAACTCCATCGACCCATAACATTTTCAACTCATCGATAAGAGGACGTAAATAAACGTCAATGTATTTTCCCGGATGTGTAGGTCCTGGTACCAACAGCGAAAGAAATATAAGTTGTCGCTTATTACATAACAATGAGAGTAGATTGTATGGTGTTATCATTACTAGCCAGCAAGAGTAATCTTTACTTCTTCCATGAGGATTAAACCCGTCTGTACATAAACCTATAACGCAATTCCTCTTTTCATCGTTAAATGTAGGAAAAGCTGACATCAATTCTTTCCAACAATCAGACTCGGATGGATGCTCCATATACTCATCGACTTTATGTTCCGCATGTCATGTCATGTACTTCGCCGTTTCTTTGCAATAATATAGTCGTTTCAATTTCGGAGTCAACGGGAAATAATGTAGAATCTTTCTCGATATTTTTGTTCCACTCTTACTAGCTGTCTGATATCTTGGCTCATTACATTTAGGACACCGTTGTAAATGTTGGTGTTCACCGTAATATAAAATATGGTGATTTATGCATGAGTCTATTTTAACTCCCGCTAAACCCATCTTCCGCGTCATCTTTTTTATTTTGGAATAATTATCAGGTAATTCTGCATCTTCTGGTAACATTTTCTTAATAATCCTCAGCATTGCATCAAAATTACGATCGGTCATATTATACTCCATCTTCATCGATAGAAGATCCGAAACCGTAGAAAGTTTTGAATATGTCTTGCAACCCAACCACAATGGCTCTTCTGTTTTTTTCAAAAGCTCGTAAAATTCTGCAGACTCTCCATATGGTTCCTCATCATCTAACAAAGTAGCATTAAATTCTGGACCCGCAACGTCCATAACCATATCTGCAAAAGGATTAATATTGTCAGCTTCTTCCGCCTCATTCATACTGTCCTTGAAATCCTCACAATGCCTCCACCAAATCTGATATCCTTCCATAAAATCCATTTTATAAAGATGTAACTGAGTTTCATCTTTTGATCTCTTCCTCATTAGACGACATTTCTTACACGGACACAAGATAGTTCCATTTGAATCCACGATACGGGAACCTTGTGCATAAGCAAATTGTATAAATTCATGAACACCTCTTTGAAAGGTATATGCTATACGTCCATCTACTACACAGTTATACATCCACTCTCTATTTATCATATTGATGAATATGAATTAAATAATTTATAATGTCAAATCTAGGAAATTGAGGATATCTAAATGTATCACATTATTGAGATAAAAGATGAGAAGAGAAGTGTATTAATTATGTTATCACTTGAGCATGTTCATAATGATTCAAACTTACTAAAAGATGATCGAAAATTCGGCAGCATAACCATGCACCTCTCCTGTATACCTCATAAATCAATCGCAATTAACTATCAAAATAATCATATTAGTGACTACTTCGATAGTAACTATGATTGATTTGGTATACCGAAGAGGAAGGGGTTATGAACCGAATTTCCGTAAGAAATAAAGACCTTGTTACAACGATCACCTTTTAGTAAATTTGAATCCTTACGGACCCCTTAGTCTGGGATCTCCGAACTAAGGAAAGCTAATATAAATGTAATACTTTAAGATCACTTTACGTCACACATTTGTACGTGCTACAAATGAGACTATAAAATAATCTTAAAATATTTATTCATTTATATTAGCCGGGCAATTACGTAAATTTGGCTGATTAACGATGGAGATAGGGATAAGTATGATCCTAATTTAATGCCTAATATAGTGCTTAGGTCACTAAGAGTTGAGGGGCACCTGCAAAAAAAAATTCAAACCTGCAAACATCAAAATCCACGACCATTGGTCTGGGATAAACATCCCAAAGTGAGTCCAACAGTGCTGTGAAAAAATAAAAAAAATATAATAGAATTAGAGGTGATCAAATCCTCTAATGTGTTGCACACGCCTCCTGTTGTGCAGGACCACACACCACCTGGTATGGAAGGACGCATTGTGTGTGAAGGATTTTGTGCGATTTAATATTCTAATTAATGGTTAGCATTTTTGCCTTATAATTAATTAACCTAACTATAAGTTAATGTGATATAATTGGTCACATTAACTAGAATTTAATGTGATAAGAAATTATCACAAAGGAAACATTGGTGTATATCATATCTCATATCAGCACGAAATGAAATTTTCAAACTATTATTAATGATGTTCATCATATCTAATATCTACACTATTGAAATTGGCTAACTAATGTTATTCACAAGTTTCATAACTAATCTTTTTAAGAAAATTAACAATACTAACTAGTGTAGATGTTGTAATGGACATTTTATCATGTATAATTTATAAAGTCTAAACATAATGTTGGTTGAGGCATTTTATCGAACACCTACAGGTATAAAATTATACATATTATTGAGACAACCACAATCGAAATTACAACACTATAGTGATCAACTATTATCCTAAACATGTAAAAAATATTTAAACTATCAAAACAATACACTACATTCAATAAAAAAATCAAAAAAATTAAAATCCTAAACTATCGAAACAATATAAATATGTAATGAAATCTTAAAAAAAGAGAAAGAAGGAAGGATTATATTGAATGGTAGATGTATATCTACTCAAAAGACGAAAACGACGGTCGCCGGTGTCGGGGCGGAGGGGTGGCGGGTCGCCGGAGGGAAGATTTTGGGGGAGGAATGCGTGAGAATGAGGAAGAAGGGGTCGCGTGAGGTTCTGTTTACGGACCTGGGCGAGCACACTTAAGTATTCGCCAGACCGTCGTCAAGTGCTCGTCCATAATTTACCAGGCGCTAAAGTTATCCGTGCAAAGGAATTCAAGTGGGCGAGCACATGTAAGCGAGCACATGTGCTCGTCCAAATTGGTAATCACGCCGCTCTACATAATTCAAACCGGCGACCCCCATGGGCGAGCACATGTGCTCTTCGTGTGCTCGCCCATGACTGAGCGAGCACATGTGCTCGTCTCGTGCACGCAGAGCTGTGCACGCTAATCTCGCCTTTTTGTAGTGAAAAGGTTCAAAACTTCAAATATATTTATGTGAAACGGCACCCAACATATCATGCAAATTAACATAATCACGTGACGTTGTAGATCATACTAGTCGCTTGAAAAATAAGAAGAGCTTATTAGAAGTTGGCATATTATATTTGAATGTTATTAATTTAAATCTTCGTTAGAACCATGATGGGTCTAAATTATGATAAGTTCCAATACGAAAGGAATATGCCCAATAATATATAGCATTGAGGCATTACTATTTTAATGGTTTTATATGAAGTGTCGAGTTACTCAATCTTTAATTTTAGTTTGTCCGAACACAAATATAAAAAAGGATTTTTACCTCCACAAACTCTATAAATTTTGTAAATTACATTCTCAACCTTTGAAACATCGATATTCCTTTCTTGACCATGTAAATTTGCCATGTCTTACCTCACGAACCATGTTGTTAAATTTACTTTTACTTGAGTCGATGTTTTGGGTTAATCTAACAAGGGGAATATTGGATAGTAGATCTTTCTCTCATCTTATTCTTCCTCTTTATCTTCTTCTTCCTCCATTCTTCTTATTCTCTTTCTCTCTCTTTATTTTCTCTCTTTTCACGACATCCATATATGTCCACCAAATCATAAAAAATTCTATTTTCACGGATAAACCATATTATCTGATCACAAAAATGATTTTTTATTTTTTTTCAGAATAATTATTAAATTGATTGATCGAATATTTGAGGCTGATAAATAAATTGACTAATTGATATTGGGTTGGATTTCGACGACATGGAAGGGGGTTTGGCGATGATTTAGATCAGATTTAAAGTAGATCTGGGACATGGATTTCGAGGAAGACGGTGAGTTCTCCTCGTGTAGACCGAGACCCTTCGTTGCATCCTCGAGCACGTCCACGTGTTCCGCCCTGTGCCGTCTGTAGCTACCAAACTTCGGCGTCTCATACAATTCTACCTACTCGTCCTCCCCATTCGATCGCCGGAGCTCTCTGGCACCATAAAAAATTGAAACTTGGAACCTTCAGCTTCAACCGCATAGCAGCCGCCATCCTCCGATGTCCCATTCCGGAGGCTTCCGATGGGTTGAACTCCGCAAAATCTGAAGGTGGTCGCTCTTCGATTTTATCCACAGCCAGTGGCTCCGGTGAAAAGGTGCCGGCTTTGCTCCTCTGTTCCAATTCCGAGGGTCGAACCGTGGGGAACCGTCGATGTGGGTCTTCGGAGAGGGATCGAAGGCTTTGGAATTTGTGGGATCTAAATATTATTGGTGGTCGATTCACTCTTCATGGGACTCGGGATCTTTCTCTTGCTGTTCTTGTGCGGTGATGTCCTCGAGATCGGTCATGAGCTCCTAGGTGTTGATGGGCTCAAAGGTGGTGATCTTGGGGTCGAATGGGGAGGATGGATCGTCGTGATCGGGCTCTTTGGACTTGAGCTTGATGGAGTAGAAGAGGGAGAAGAGATGGTGGTGCTCCGCGTCGGGCGGCTCAGGTGGAGAGGAGGTCTTCGAAAGGTGAGGCTGCGGGTGGAGGAGCAAGGGAGGGTCCGAGGGGGAGGTGGAGGGACAGGGGAATGGGATATAAGGATGGGGATAACATTTGTTTTAAATTTCTTTTAAAAAAGAGGGTAATATGAATCTGTTTTAACGGAAGTCTGTTAAATTTAACGAATATATGAATGAAAATTAATCGCATGATTAGTGGGCATGGTATTAAAAGGCGCGCCTCGAGACGGTCGAGGTGTACACCTCGAGGTGAGGCGGGCCTTTTTAGCCTCAAGGCATGCGCCTCGGCCTTGTCCAGTGAGGCGTGCGCCTCGAGTGGCTGAGGCGTAGCCTCGAGGCATTCCGCCTCGAGGCGGTCGAGGCATTTTCCGAGGCGTTTTTATTTTTTTTGAAGATTTTTTTATGATTTTAATAGTTTACATGGTGGTTTGAGAAGCTTATATATATACTTATTTAGGATAATGATTATACAAGTTAAATGCCTAAATTTGATGTTTCTTTCGTAACCATAACTCCATATTTACTATTAATTATGCGTAACTATTTCAGCAAACTGCTTCATATTTACTATTAATTATGTCTAACTATTAATTTATGCAAGATGAATGCTTAAATTTGACCTCTTTCATATTCATATGCTTAAATTTGACATCTTTCGTATTCATATTTACCATTAACATGCTAAATTATTTTAGTGAACTCTTACTATTACATCCTTAAACATATAAAAATGTATATACGAATTCGAATACTCATATAAGAAAAAAAGTTGGGACGAAGGCGCTGCCCCCTGCACCCCCGCAAGGGGGGCCAACCTGGGCCCCCCCAGGCTGGCTGACCAGGCAACGAGACCCCCGTACTGGTAGGGTATGGTGGCACAGGGAGGACATCAAACCGTTCTTCATCTGGGTATAGTAGAACATATAGTTAGGATTCAAATCATATGATTCATGTCAACAACTTGGATATTTATAATGACAACTATAGCCAGTCCATTTTAGATAAATTTTTAGTGATAGTTATAACCATTGATTTCCTTTTGATTGGGTAGAAATTTAGAAAGGTTTATGGCATTGAGTCATTGACATATCCTTTTTTCATGTTCTTATCTTCATAATATCATCATATATTACACTGTTATATACTATATGTTTGTTAGATTATATTATTTCACCAATAAATATATTTTATAATTATTTTTCTATATAAAACTGAGGCTTACGCCTCGACCGCCTCGAGGCTACGCCTCGCCTCACTTTCAGGGAAAACGCCTCGTTCCGCCTTTCGTTTTTTCAAACCTTGTTCGTGGGGTAAAGGTTAGCAAGTTTATGAGGTTGGACGAGGAATATCAATGTTTAGGAAGTCGTAGAGGTCATTTAACAAGTTTCCACGATTCATGGGGTAAAAATACTATTAAGATTGTCTCATACTGTATTATAGAGGCCATAATAATTTTTAAATGAGCAAGATTTGTGTTGTCATTCCTAGCAAGGAAACAAATATAAGAAAACATTAACATGCGATTTTTTCATTTCATTTGTAACAACAATAAAATTGGATTTGTAACAATAAATAGTATTATTCATTCTAAAATTATATTTAATTCTTTAAATTCAGATAAATATAACCTTGTCAGTATAATACGATTTATATAGCAATAATTATGCATCGTTTTTCTTTCAAAATGTGTATAAATGTTGTTATGTGATTCATTGATAGCAATATGAAAACAAATTCATTGTAGCAATATAAAAAATCGAAATTTCATATAAGAAAGAGTTTTTTACACATGTCCTCTTCCGAATCTATCCCATTACATATTTGCAACTCTTCATGTCCCCATATTACGTAAATTGTGTATGCATTCATACATAAGTTGTGTAAGAATACAAAAAGCACAGTACATAAGTTGTGCCCATGTGGGGCAGTCAACATAAAGCGATTTTAGATTTAGTAAAACTAATTACTTATGAATGACATATTACAAGAAATGGATAAACATATTGCATAAACAGAGATTATATAAACATATTACGTAAACAGAGATTACATAAACGTATTACATAAACAAAGAGAGTTGTATTGAGTGCTTAGGTACATAACGAGGTTAGATCTTACACTATATTCTAGATAGAGGTAGAGCACTTCAAGAAATATGACAAAGAGCTAGAGACAGAGAGTAAAAACTTTTCTTCGTTTTTTTGCCCGCTTGCTCTTCTCCTCTTCATCTCTTTTTATAGAGAGTCTTCGAGTAGGAGACAAGTCACGAGTGAGGATTTGGAGAATCTCACAATAGTATGCTTTAATTTTCTTACTTCATTGTGTCTTTTCAAGTTTTTTTTATGTTATATCAAGAGATAAGAGAGAATCTCTTGGCATGGAACATCTTTGGTTAATTGAAATTTTCTTTTTTTTTATGTTGCTTCAATCACTTTAATGTCGGCTTCTAGTAATTTTCTCTTTACCAGTGTTATTTTTTATGGCAATTTGTGATTGCCTTCCTGCATAAGCTCGTATATGTCCAAGCTTCCGTTGTCATCTGCAATATAACAATCTTCATTGTCATCGTCATAATTGATCTCTGCATTTTCTGCATCAAGGATCTTCTGTATCATGGTCAAAATCATCAGCTGGAGTTTTCATTAGTTGCATATGGATGCTTCTTTCTAAGCTTCTTAATTATGTCCTCTTTTTAACTTTCCAAAGCTATTTATCTTGGTGATGGTCGGCTTTGGGTTTATGATTATATTCATATTATGTTCATCTTTTATAAAGAATTTATCCCACCATTTGATGAATATGTTCTAGTATAGGGCACGTGGCTGCTCTTCCTTATGAACCTTCTATGTTCATTGTATTATCCATGGAATTTTGTATGTTACGCATGCCTTTAGTATTATTATGTCTTCCTCAGCTTTGTTTGTTCACAATGAAATAAACTTTTGTAGTTATTGGGGAAGAACTTCACGAGTGGCTCCAAAGAATACCAGAAATTGTTCATAAACCAGCTTGTAGGCTATGTTTGCATATAGAACCTTATGAACTAACTATGTGTCATGATTTTCTTCTGAATGAATAAGGTGTGTATCCATGCTTCTTTATAATACCAATAGCTATAAGCAATTGGGTAGTTTCACGTTCTTATTATTTTTCTGGTGATATAGGGGTTTCCTTCAGTGCTCCATTCATTCATCGGAGTGATTCTTTTGATCTTCATTTGGGAATAGGATACAAAATCCTTTTGATATGATATATGTTGGTGGTTTATAATGGTGCTTTGGGTTTCTATTAGAATTCTTTCATAAAATGCCTGATTTTTTCACCACGGAAATGAGAATATGATGATGTTCTTGAGGGAGGTACCGATCAAGGATCTCTTCCAGAGAGACCATTGGTCTTACATCAAATTTCTCTAGTATTGTCACCAATTTTTTTTCTGGATGTTCGGAGTAGTTCTACTTTCTTCAGTCATTGGTTCGGTTGTTTCCATGCCCTTATTGTTACTGCAAGTATCATCATCTTTTCCTTGCAAGAATTCTCGAGAGAGAAGGTCAGGGAGGCAATTATTCCTCCTTTGATATATTCTATATTAAAGTCATATACGGCTAATATTGTCTACCATCTAGTAAAGATTTATTTAGAGACAAGGTTTTTTACATCTTTTACTAGTACATACTTGGCATATCTGCAGCCAACTTTTAGCATGAATTTATCATTAAGTAATTCTCCTTGAAATTTTGATATTACAAGAACTATTCCTAGCATCTCCTTGTTATGGTGGAGCATTTTTTCTCTTTTCTTTCTAGGCTCCAGGCGTGAATTTTACAAGTTCTTTTTTGTTTTCGCATTTTTGTTTAAGAATGCCTCCATAGCTAAAGTCGGATACGTTTGTTTCTACAATCTTATGAGCATGTGGGCTGCAAATATTTAGGCATGAGATTTTCTACCTTTTCTTTGATTCTTTTGATAGCATTTGTACGATCGTGTGCCCATAATTCGGTATTTTTCTTTAATCTATCATAGAGTAGTTTTCTTTCCACTGCTAGGTTCGTGTAGAATTCTGAAACATAATTTAGGCAATCTAAAAACCTTTGAAGTTGTTTCCTTTCTTTTACTTCATAGGAAAATTTGTTAGCGGACTTTATTACTCATTCTATGGGCATGATTGTCACTTTGTCAATCTTGTATCCTAGAAATTGTACGTGTGTTTGAAATAACTCCATCTTTGCTGCTGAGACTACTAACCTATTCTTTTGTATTACCCGAAGGAATGTGTTTAGGTGCTTCCACAGTTGGTCGCAGTTGTTTGAAATTATTAGGACATCGTCTATGTATACAATACTAAATGTCAAGAAACTATTAAATATTTCATTAATGATTTTTTTGAATTCTGATGGAGCATTTTCTAACCGAGTGGCATGGCATTCCACTCATATTGTCCAAATGGGGTGGTGAATAATGTTTTATATATGTCTTCTTCTTTGCTTTGTATCTGCCGAAATTCAGATTTCATGTTAAATTTAGATAATATTTTTGCACCATAGATTCTTTTGATAAAATCTTGTCTACTTGGTTAGGATATCTTATCCACTATAGGACCTTATTTAGTTGTTTACAGTCAATCACTAATCGTGTTGCTGCTCTCTTTATTTTAGCAGTATTCTTTACATAAAAGGTTGCACAACTACAGGGAGACGAGCTTTCCTTATTAGGCATTTTTTTCTCTAACTGCTCAATTTCTTTCTTGCATATTTCTATAATCTTTGGTTGGACTTTTTTCTATACCAAAATGATGTTGGTATTTTTGAACAAACATGCTCGGTTATTTCTTTAGAATTTTAAATTTTCCCTTACAATTCTCTTGAATTTATTATTTTTTTCTATATTTCCTAGTTGTATTTCTTCGGCAAGTTCATTTACAAATCAAGTTTTGTATTTTACGGTCGCCTTCATATTTTCTAGGAATGTCAGTTCTTTTCTTTTGATAAACTTAAGAAATATATCTTTCCCTATGATTGTACATTTCATCACATCCTCCTTTACAATGAATGGTCTTATCGCGTTAAGAAATGGAGTACATAGTATTATTTCTTCATTGTGGAATTTAACTAATACAAAGGATCCCTTTATGCAAACTCCTTGGATGCAAATATGCACATCAGATAGTTTGTATCTAATGTTTAGGTTGCGACCCGATGCAGAGCTTACGACATGTGATGTTTTTTCAAAGTGCTTGATTGGGATTAGTTACTCTCACACAATTAACATCTACACCCGAGTCGATCAAGATGAAATGCTTGAATAATGAAGTGTAGTCTATCTTTAACGAGACGTTAGACCTCTACCTTTGCTTCTCTATTCTTCTTACAAGATTTATGAATTCTTTGTCCTTCGTTCTTGCACTACAAGAAAAAGCGGAATTTGCTACTACAGAAGTGGTAGCAATGCTGTGGTAAAGTAGTCGCAATGTGGACGCAATAGTTATTTGCGACCACATGTGGTCGCAACAGCTGTAGTCGTCTCTGGTTGGTCGTAAAATTATTGCGACTACAACGTAGTCGTTGTTCAGGCGCAATTGTAGTCGCATATAGTCGTGATATAGTCGCACTTAAGTCAGTTTATGTTGGAGTATTTGCGACCACATGTACACTACATTGCAACCATATTTGTACTATCGGGAATTTCAATCAACGATCATATGGAGACTGTGTTGCTACCATTTTGCGACACAATACTAATGTGTAGTAGTAACGTGGTTGCAGTGTGGTCGCAACTCTGCTTTCATATTTAAAAAAAATACAGTAGCATCTTCTTATCTCCATATAAACCTGTATAGACCTGCATGGAAAATTGCATAATACAAACATGCTGCAATGTTTTGAGATCTCTCAACGAACATTTAATATCTTAAAATCTTCAATCAACCTGTTGAGAATATTAAAATACAATCCACACATAAGAATGGAGAATTCATCTTCAACAAAATCAAATAATTCGAATCATTCATGCAAAGTAGTATGCAATCAATTTTAAACATGCATATTAATATATGATTCTAGATGAAAACAGTGCAAATGTTTTTGAATAAAATACAACTTGAAGATAATAAAAAGTTAACTAACATCTAAAGTCTAATGTTCTTAACATTATAAAGTTTTGGATAATAAACTGACACTATAGAGTACATTGTTTACACTAAAATTTCCTTCTCCTCCATTCAGAAAAAGCATCTTTTGTAGCCTTCGCCTTGCCCTTGTCCTTTCTCCCATTGTTAGTTTTCATGTTTTTCTTTTGATTATCCCCACGTTCCGAGATACAACCCCTTTGCGATGTGATATTGTATATGCAGTAACGTCCTCCTCGTTTTCCTCCTCCTCTTCCTCCACCTCCTCCTCTGCATCCTCGTCATCTTCCATCATATGAACTTGTGGCTTCGTGCTTGCACTCCTAAAGAACAAAACAAGACATCATACCAATTAGAACAATGAATCAATGGCTATACTACAATATAACATTACCTAATAATTATATATAAATTATACCTCAAAAATGTAACATCCGCCTTCAAATTGTCCATTCTAGAAGACAAAGTTTCCATTCCAGAAGACAAATGTTCTATTCAAGAGGACATGGTACCAATCTGATTTACCAATGAACTCACTGCCTGTGAGAGCTGTCTAAACTCAGACTCAGGCAGACCTGGCTGAGATGTGGGCGTGTTGTACGTTGAGGTCGTCCCAAAAAAACCAGAGGTTCCAGTAGAATCAGAAGAGGAGGAGAACTTTGGTGGCAAACCACCCAAAGTCTGCCTTCTATTAGGCCCCACTTCGCGCTCTGCAATGACTTCTTTCCATAAGGTAGCGTCGAAGTCCATTTGTTCCTCCTCTTCTGAAGCACCAAACTTTTCCTTAAACAACTCCATGTAACGATCCTATGAAACATAATTTTTTTAGTTTCCTATCAAACAATTATAAGTTTATAATACTATTAGTATGTTTACCATGACTGCTTTGGCTTCAGGCGTAGACCAGTCTCCTCCACTTGTATGCGTTTTTGTCCACCATTTTTCCAATGACGGAGGACGTTTGTCAGTAGAACACTGTTATTGACCACATGTTAGTCTTCACTAAAAAAAGGAGCTTGAAAAAAGTATACATATTTAAACATACCATTTCATTTCTCACAGTTCCAAAACTTTTGGATCCACTAGTAGATCTAATTGATTGCTTTCCCCTATTCACTTTCCCTGCTTGGGAACGTTTTTGAAAATTCTCCTGAATAAAGAGATCACAGTAACGTCTCCACCTCTCAGGAGTGCTCCACGTAGGACCGCATGCCTTTGCCCTCTCCCAATCTTCTACATCATCAAGTTTTTTCATTGCAGCTTTTCTAGCCCTGTATACATTGTCCTTCACTCTATCTGTTGCTAATTTTTCTAGGGCATGTCGATACATTTCTTTCGTGTGACCCATGGGTAAAGCAAATTGATTCTGCATTTCAAAATTTGGTTAGAAATAATATATTTACAAATTGAACAAACATTAAATTTTGTGTAATGAGTCTTACATAGACACCATTCAAAATTCTGTCTTGCTCATCTGGAGTCATGCAACTCCATCTGTAATCAGAGCAATCTTGCATAGAGCGAAAGGCCTTACTAAGCGCTTGAGCGACAGCATGCTGATTATCAAAAGTGTACCTAAGTATTTAAAATTATGAAATAGATTTATATATGAAGCTCGACCTTGAATAAGTTTTTTCCCCCAAAAAATGATGAGTCATGTGTGTCGGAAATACCCATCACGAAGAAATTGCAAGACTCTGCGTGGATCTTGAGATGGAGGAGGGCCTTGAGGTTGTGGAGCCTCATGTGTACTGATGATATCATGAGTAGGTGGGAGAGTCCCAGAGGGTCGAGTAGGTTGAGCAGGGCCTTGAGACTCACGTGGGCTATGATGTTGGCTTGAGGATTGCGGGGTCGGCTGGCGATTACGTGTCACACTGGGAGGTGTTCCTGCTTGAGGAATATAATGTGCATATTGTGGAGGGACTTCAACACCATTCTCAAGCATGTACGCGACAAGCTTCGCAACCTCGTCATTGCGTTCAACTGTCACAATATTTTTAATTAATTGAACATAAAATATAATAATATATAATGAGATTTATATATACCATTGGGTTCTGGGGTATGATGGTCTAATGTACGACGATCATCTCGCTGAGAACTGCTCCCCCTATGGCCTCGACCGCGTGTCATAGGCATTTCCTGTATGAAAATCATTATGCAATAATAATTAGAAAAACAAATATAAATGAATAATTTAGATTAAATAATAAAAATAAAAATCGAGAGGGATCTTACTTTAAGAGTATATGGAAACATTTTGGGGTGGCTCATATTCTGAAATAAACAAATTTGTTGATGCATCATCCACATTTGATTGTTCTTTATCATCGATATAAGTACGTGGCATCCTCTTCAATACCGTTAGACGACCATCTCTTTTTCGCTTTTTCCCAACCATTGGTACATAACATATTTGATCAACTTGCGAACTAAGGACAAAAGGTTCAAATCTTCGAATATACTTTCGAGGAATGACATCCCCAATATCATGTATATGGTCAACCACCACACCATGTTGTGGATCGTACCAGTCACATGAAAATAAGAAGAGTTTATTAGGGGCTGGCATATTATATTCAAGCTCAAGCACCTCATTCAATATCCCATAGTAGTTCAGGCTATCCTCACCGTAACATGATCCCTTAACCATAACATGATCCCTTAATTAGATAGCAGAACATTAAAAACTTAATGGAATAAATTTAATATATCTTGTACCTCTCAAATGGATACATCCAACAGTACTTAACTGGCCCACCAACTTTAGCTTCATAGGGAAGATGAACCATTAAGTGTTCCATAGAGTCAAAAAAGGCTGGAGGAAAAATCTTTTCAAGGTTGCAGAGTATTATAACCACACTTTCTTCAAGAATTGCCATATCTTCAGCTAATAACTTGGCAGAGCATATGCATTTGAAGAAGTTACTCAACTCTGTTAGGACATCGTGAACTCCCTTCGGCAATAAACCTCTAAGAGCGAGAGGCAATAATTGTTCCATAAAAACGTGACAATCATGACTTTTCATTCCCTTAAATATATTTTTCTTCAAATCAACAAGCTTGGGTATATTTGATGAATAACCATCTGGCATTTTTAATTTACTTGCCCACTGACAAACATCTTTTATTTGATCTCTGCTTAAGCAGTATTTGGCCTTCGGCATATGAACACGACCATCTTCAGATTCTATTAAGCCTAATTCAGGACGCGCACAAATTTTCACAAGATCTCTGCGAGCATTCTCGGTATCCTTTGTCTTATTAGGCACATTCAATACTGTATTGAATACATTATCAAATACATTCTTTTCTATGTGCATCACATCTAAATTATGTTTGATGAGTAGATTAGGCTAATATGGTAGTTCCCAGAAGATGCTCATTTTAGTCCAATTATGACTATCTCCAAAACCTGGAAGAGGTTGAACAAAATCATCTAATCCCTTCAACTCCATTAATCTCTTGAATATCTCAAGTCCCGACAATCTAGGAGGTGGATCGGAATCTTCAATTGTATTTCTTTTGAATGACATCTTTTGTTTCCTATAAACATGATCCTTTGGCAAGAATTGTCGATGGCAGTCAAAGAAGCATGGTTTTTTCGACAATGCGTAAGCTGAAATGCTTTAGTACTTTCCATGCAATATGGACAACTTCTTTTCCCATGTGTACTCCATCCTGATAGCATTCTGTATGCAGGGAAATCACTAATTGTCCATAATAAACCAACTCGCATCTGAAAATTACTTCGACCAATAGCATCATAAGTCTCCTGGCCTCTCTCCCATAGTTCCTTCAGTTCATCGACTAATGGTCGGAGATACACATCCAAATACTTTCCAGGATTTGTTGGACCAGGCACAAGTAAAGTCAAAAACATATATTGCTTGTTGTTACACAACCAAGGTGGCAGGTTGTATGGAGTAATGATTACTGGCCAGCACGAGTAATCTTTCCCCCGACCATGTGGATTAAATCCATCAGTGGACAATCCAATTACAACATTTCTCTTATCCATAGCAAAAGTGGAAGATGACTCCATCAAAGCTCTCCAAAAAGCTGTGTCAGAAGGATGTTCCATAAAGTCACCACGGACATGATCTGCATGCCAAGTCATATCTTTAGCTGTTTCTTTGCAATAATAGAGCCTTCGTAAACGTGGTGCTATGGGAAAGTAACGAAGAACCTTCTGTGGAACATTTGATTTCATATTTGGTTTATACCGAGGTTCACCACATTCCGGGCATTCAGTCTCATTCTTATATTTATCCCCATAGTATATGATATGATGGTTGGGGCAGGCATCAATTAACTTTTCTGATAAGCCAAGTGTGCTCATCATGGTTTTTACCTTGTAATAGGAACCTGGAAGAACATTATCGTCTGGAAGCATTCGCTTTATGATCTTAATCATGGCATTGAAACTAGCATCAGTCATGTTGTACTCAGCTTTAATTGTTAGTAGCTCCGTAATGGCAGATAGGAGAGAAAATGATATACAACCAGGCCATAATGCCTCCTCGGCCTTCTTTAACAATTCAAGAAACTCTTTGGGCTCCCCATTGAATTCATCCTCAAACCCCTCTGCAGAGGGATCAAAGTTCGGACCTGCCGCATCCATAACCATCTCAACAAAAGAGTTGTCTGCAGTCTGCAATTGCTCTTGGTAAGATGTTCGACTTTCTCCATGTGCATACCAACATGTGTAATCATCAAGAAAACCCTTCTTGCACAAGTGCTCTGCCACAACATCCCTAAATTGCTTCTTCATCAATCCACATTGAATGCACGGGCAAATTATCTTCCCGCCTAAATCAACTATTCTGTCTCCTTGTGCATAAGCAAAATTAAGAAAGCCCTCCACACCTAGTAGGAAGGGCATGCAAACGGATCCATTAACTAAGCGGTTATACATCCAATCTCTTGTTGCACGCATTGCTCTACCTACAACGAAACCAAAACATGTAATAAGTCACATAGTTTGATATAATGGAAACTTATGTCTACCTAAAGTTATAAATCCATCGGCAAATATAAACCCTATATATGGACGACTTTAGGCTATATACTATTCTATACTCGGAATTCAAGTCATAACTTTGGACCACAAGTAACAACATTAACAATTCATTTGAGCAGATTTATTGCCATACGTATGTCATGAGGGTCTACTGAATTACCGATACGAAGGGTTCAACACATACATTGATGATACGCAAAAGCCGATACAAAATCCTAAGCCGATACATCCGAAGAGTTCAACAATTCTGATATGACTAATATTAATATATGAAACATGATACAGCATATTATCTACTGCTGCAACAGATGACCGAACACATGAGGAGCTATACAAGCTCATGACAATGCAGACAAGGGTCTTTATCGTTCACATGTCGCCGTCACTAGGCTCCCGCTTCCTTCAAAAAGCTAGTGAGATCGGTATGATAAGCAAGGGCTATGTCTGGATCATGACTGACGGTATCACAAATGCCTTGGACTCACTAGACTCTCTTACCATCAAATCAATTCAAGGGGTGCTTGGAGTGAAACATTATGTTCATCCATCCTGGATTTCAGGTCAAAATGGAAGAGGAGGTTCAGGCTGCAGTATCCTAATGCAACAGAGGATCTCAACATCTATGGTTTATGGGCATACGATGCAATATGGGCATTAGCAATGGCTGTGGAGAAAATCATACAATGCAAACTAGTATAAGGGGCAGCCACTTTAGGGTTAATACTTCCAGCTGACTTTGACTCTGCTTCCCATAAAGATCAACTTGCCTGTGTTTAGTAAAAAAAATTGAAACTAACAACCAGCTCGCTTTGACTCTGATTCCATCAAAAAGGATAGAAGCACCCAAATGAAGGCAATAAAAAGGACTATAATGGAAGGCCAGACATTTCATGGCACTCAAATCGGAATATAAATAGACGAACTAGCAGTTAAATCCTGAATCCAGGGACTGAGGCAGGGCATATTTATCACGACTTGAGTGCATCCTTTGAGCTCACCTTTCATGTTTATCAATTTAGCTCGTCTACGATATTATGAACTTATCGTTTTTGTTATTGAGGACAAAACAGAAAGTGTTGTTTCTCAACAAGCTAGTCAAACATTATGAGAACCTAAGATTGGTCGTTGATTCTATTAACACTTTACAAGGCTCCAGTGACCCAGTCCTATACAGTGTGCCTTATATTATGGTTCCAATGTGGGATTCTTTCATATAACAAATATCCAAAAGATCTTATGATGTGATTAGAACAGAAAAAGAATTAACAAGGAATAAAAAGGAAAACTCCTGATGCAAGTCCAATTGGTTGGTCGATAAGATAACCAGTTGAAAACTTATACATATCATCGTCAGTAACTTAAATAGCCCATTAAAGCTTCTGCTTGATCATTAATGGGGCAAAGCTATGCGGGTTGTCCATTGTAGCACTTTTGAGTTGTGGACTCATTATCATTATTTATCTTAATTGAGTTAAAATCCTTGCAAAATACACTTATTAGAACATAACTAACACTTATTATGAATGATGGAGACACTTCATTCCAAAAAGGGTTAAGTGCCTGATGCCATTTTTGTGCACAAAAAATTGACACATCAGAACAAAAATATCGGTACATCTGTATTCCTAAATGTAGAGGAGATGCATATCCAAGCATGGCGACATTGTGTGAGCATTAATAAGCCATTGGCAAATTGCATTGCAACTAGAAGTCTAGAACACCATCCACGCACACAAAGACCGGGCTGCCCCACCCCAAAACATGTGCACATGCAGCATATCTTCATAACAGAATGTAAATAAGAGAATGAGTGCACTTTCACAGAATGAGGCTGGAAGTAATTTATTGCAATTTGTTCCAATCCCAGGAGTTCAGTTGGACTAAGGAATTTTTTGATACTAGTACTCGAGATTATAATAAAAGCCTCCCTGTGCAGTGTATGGGGTCTAACTTGATTTCCCAAGAACAAAGATCTGGTCCTGCTGGATATTGGGAAAGGTGGTGTTATGCAATCTACGAATTTTTTTTGTAAATAATTGAACTCACAGGGATGTGATATCAGCTTTTCTTACTCTCATTTCCAAAATCCTAAGCCTATGAACTTTGCATAATACATGCCTACCAGATTTTGTAATGTTCTTCATAAGAATATTACTAAGTTTATTTAATTGGCTCAGTCCTTTATTGCATAAAGTTATTGTGGCTAATCAAGGTGGTTGTATTGTGGATTGGGTTCTTGGAAAATTTAGCTATAATAGGATGTAGATACCATTCGGGCTTGTACTTGTCATAATTCCTATTCTCTTTGAATTGATGGGAGTTCTACATGATGGTTTCCTGGCCCTAGAGGTTTAAGAGTGGGGTGTTCTTCATTACCTAAAACATAGCTGGAACAAATATCATTACCTAATCCTTTACCATACATACACTACATATCAAGAACACAACTGCATCATCCAGAAAACAAACATGAAGCACACATAAATACGCTAATTGCTGGAATCAAAATGGTATAAAAATAAAAGTACAAAAAAAACCGTATCCAAAGGGAGATGAGCAGAGGAGTTGAGGGAGCCCTGGCAGCTTCCTGTTTGCGGGAAGAGATGGGGAGGAGCCGGCAGAGGCTAGGAAGGAGGAGGTGGTGGAGAGGGGGCGGCGGCGAGGAGGAGGAAATGGAGATGGGGAGAAGCCGGCGGTGGCTATGAAGGAGGTGGTTGTGGAGAGGGGGCGGCGGCGAGGAGGTGATGGAGAGGGGGAGGAACCAGCGGTGGCTTGGAAGGAGGAGGTGGCGGAGAGAGGGCGGCGGAGAGAGGTTGGCGGCGAGGAGGAGATCGGCGACGATGAGGTTGAGAGGAAGGGTGCGGCAGGAGGATGGGGGTGCGGGTTTGAGGGATGGGGGCGCTGGACCAAAATAATTTAGGGATTCGAAAGGCGGGACCCGTGTAAAGTTTGTCAAATTTACCCACCACATTGCGACCACAGTGTCGTCGCAAAATGGTCGCAAATCGTTGCGACTACACCTTGGAGGTCAAGTAGTCTCAAACGAGTCGCAATACATGTTGCGACTACATATCCACTGCATGTAGTCGCAAGTTCTTAGTCGCAAAAACAAGTTTTTCTTGTAGTGTTGAGGCTTATCCCTCAAAATATGATGATATATCATCATTATCTTCTTCTCCTATGGTTCATTTTTGTTGCAGGAGCAACTCCAGGACTTCGATTCTTCTTTTTAACAGGTCCAGATCTCTTTTTATTTCATTTTATTCTCTCCTTAATTCTTCTATCGTCATTAGTTTTTGGGTTTGTCTTTCTTCTTCAAGTCTTGATTATGGTTGCAAAAGAAAGGTCGTCATTTTTTACTCTTTTTACCTTTTCGACCTTTTGGTTCAACTCTCAATATTTTTGTAATTGTTTTTTCCTTTCACTATCATTATCAATGTTATCTAGCATTTCCAGAATAATTATAGTGTTTATTGAGATGTTTCACTATCAGCATGTCTAAACAAGAATATTCTTCTAATTTTTCTGAGTGGTCTAGGTCTATTTTCCAAATCATCTCTCTTAAATCTTGGATTTCATTTACCTTTTCTTATTTTCTTTGAAGCATTTATTTGCATAATGCCCTTTTCTTGCAATTATAGCATATTCTATCTTTTCTTTATTGCCTCTTCTTTTCTTCCTTTCTCCTTTTTAAGTTTTCTCCTCGGATACCTCGCTTTTATTTTTCTTTCAAATTATTTTCTTTATTACCTCCTCTATATATTTGGATTGTTCTATTTCATAACTAAATTGATAACAAAAGTCTCCCAATTCTTTTTTCCCTATGGTCTTTTGATGCATTAGTTGTTTCTTCAACTTCATGTCATTACACAAGGCTAGGCATGTTTGGTTTATCTTTTGGACAATTTCACCATATGAAATTATTTCTAAGGGTAGTGTATGGTTGTAACAAGCCATGAAGTTCTCTCTTACCGTTTCGACAAACAGAGTGGGGAGTCGTTTTAAATTTTTCTTTCCAAACTAGGTGGCTGCAAGTGTTTAGTAGGAAGACTTTTGATAAGTCTTTATACCATTTGAAGTCAGATAATGTAGTGCACTTTAGATTCATCAATTGTTGTGTTAGTCCCCAGTGGAAAAGACAGCAAGATGGTCGTGTGGAAGGAGAGGAGTTTTTCACTCAAAGACAGGATATGCGTCTGATGAATCCACATTTCATCATCTTTATTCTATCATTTTGGCACCAAAAACCCTAGCAAATGCCTGTAAATACCCTTAAATAGAGCATCTTAGCATTCATACATGTGCATTTATATAGTGTATAAAATACTGTAATTAAGGCCAAAATTATAGAATAAATAAAGAAAAGAAAAAGAATAAAATATTGTAGATATTTTATGACCCAAAACCCCGAGACCTAGGCATCTTGATGAATAGGTCGACAAGGAATAAAGTAGGGGGAGATAAGGTCAGAAATACAGATAAAATACCTATACATTCTATTCATTCTTTATTCATTTTGGGACCTATTTTTGGTTCCACTTCTTATACATCAGATGAAGAAACTTTGTACATGAAAGTTGTAGATAATTTAATAAAGAAAAATACAAAATTAATTTCACAGAAAATAATGTACAGATGAAAAGTTATGGTCTGAATAAGAATCCAAAATCCCAACTTCCCAGATCCGTATCTCACAACTGACAACTCCAAATGCAGCATAATCACCTTTAATTGTATATAGAATAAAATAATCTATCCAATGGCGGTGGTTTCGCATTTGACGGAGCTACGGTTTGAAAGTTGAGTTTTGGACCCCTATTATATACTTGTACTGAATAAAATATTCAATTTATTCTTTATTCATTATTTGTTCATTTTTCTATTTTTATAATTTTGTAAATATTACTTATAATAATTATGTACATTAAAATTGAAATAAAAATGTAAATAAAACTTAAAATAAAATACAAACATATTTGATACATAGGTATTATACCTATAAGTATACCTATACTTTCTATACCTATAATTTATTAAAGATACAAAACATACCGGAAAAATAAATTAAAAATATATTTGGGTATATAAAAGTATGCCATAATTTTAGAAAATAAGAAATGAAATTAATAAAAATAAAATACACAAAATAAAAATAAAATACTAAAATACATAGGTAATATACCTATAAAGGGGTATAAAAGCAACTTGTAAAAATATACTTCATAAAAATAATTAAAAATCATAATAAAATAATTTATAAAAAAATAAACATTTTTCATTTTATAATTAAAAATCAATAAAATCGTTATCTATTTTTTATAGATTTTAGAAATCTTTTTCTCCAGGTTTTTCCTGGTTGGTCCACGTGGACCAACCAGGGGGCTGGGAGAGTTGACCTTGGTCAACTCTCTGCCCAACACCTGAGCTGTGTCAGCAACAAGTTTGACCTCGTTTTCATCCGTTTTTCGAGGCAAATCCTTCTACCATTTCGTGAATCAACCTTCACGACTTTTGAAGCCCCTCCATAGAGCTTACACGCCCTTGGCTCATTTCGGGCATTGGATCACTGTTGCGCCAGATACACCTCGGTCAAGGGAGCCCTCCGTCAACCCCTTAAAACCGACCTCTGATCCCTTTTTGAAATTTTTAACCGCGATATACCGAGTTTTCTTCCACCTTAGGATCGAGTTGGAAGCCTTTGGTGACAGCATCGGGTTTCCACCTCCCAAGCGGAGGAAGAGCACCATTCCAGGCGCGTTCCACACCTCCGGTGACCACCGTCGAGGTACCCCCCTCCCTCGCCTGACCTGGGCTTGAGGCCGTGTTTCCCTTAGTCTTTTCCGCTGTCATTTCATTCCTTACTATCCCCGCTTCATTTTCCCTTATTTATCTGGTTCATCCGCTCGTCGATTCGCTTAATCGACGTTCGGCCGGAGCAACTCCGGCCACCTCCACCTTCGCTCAAGCACTCCCCCTCCATCTTGTTTTCGCCATTCCGCTGGGTCGGGGAAATTTACCCACGACCCTCTCACCTCTTCCTGCAGGTTCAGACATCAAAGAGCGCCCTGGGGCGATTTTGAGAGGCTGCCGAGGTGCTGGAAGCCCTTCAACGCCGCCGGGTTCGCGCGGCTACTCCGGACGTCGCCGGAGCTTTTGGACGTCCCCAGGACTTGAAGGAGCTTCGCGGGAAGAGATTGAGGTCCTTTGGAGCTTCAGGGAACGACAGGGGGGAAGGATTGCTGGTCGGAGGAGTTTCACCTGGCCGGAGCTCCTCCTCGTTCTTCCTTGTCACTTCCCCGCCGTCAGATCTGGAGCACCAGCCCAGGCAAGCAGCAGCCGTTGGATTCCCGTCCGCGTCAGCCATCCGATCCTTAGAGAAGATCTGATCGTGGCCGTTGGGCGCGAAGGGGTATCATGGCCCCGGGCATCGACACGTGTCTTTAAGTGAGCATCCTCAGTCGTGCGATCCGCCATAGTTTTGGGTATTTTGCCTTTTTAACCCAAAGCATTTTTGTAATATTTAATTAATATCTAAACTTTCATCTGCTGTGTATTTTATTTGTAGTATTTATACGTAGCCTCCCCGCACTTTTGCGTAATTGCCTTTAAGTTCCTGCCAGGCGCGTGCTAGTCACGCGCGTGGTTGGAAATTTTGCGAGGCCACCCCTGCGGTTTTGTTACTAATATTTAGTCCAGCAAATATTGTATTCAGTTATATTTTGTGGGAAAGTTGCACTTTTACCTCGAGCTTTTGAATATTTGCTTGTACACCCCTGCCAGGCGCGTGCTTATGCGCGTGACTTAGGGATTTTTGCAACGAAGCCCTGGCGGTTTTTGGCTTTACTGTCTGGTACAGAAACACTTTATTTCAGTTCAAACTTTGCGTGAAAATTGCAGAAGTGCCCCCTTAGTTAGTGATTTTTGCATAAATGCCCCTGCCAGGTCTTTAATTGTTGATTGCTTGATCCATTTATTTAAGGCCTCATTTTTAACTCCAAAAATTCCACAAAAATAGGGTTAAGTTCCTGGACACGTGTACTTTGACGCCATTATTTTAGTTTTTGATTTTATTTTATTTCTGTATTTATTAAAAAATCAAAAACTTGCTTTTTATGCACTGTCTAGCGTAGAAAATGCCAAAAAAATATGAAAACCCCTCCAAAAATTCCAAAAAAAATACCTAGTAACCCTATTTTAGTGTCAGTCCAAAAGTCACTAAAAATCTCAAAAGAAAAACACTAAAAATTTAAAAACACTCAAAAACTTCAAAAAATATATAAAATCAAGGAAAACTCTAAAAAATACAAACTCAAGTTCTGTTTGTTCCTCATTTTGTTCTTCTTATTTGAAAAATAGTGTGAAAAATTTCGGTTGCTGTTTGCTAATTTTAATTCCCATTTTATTCACAGCCAGCACTGTTTGCACTGTTTTGCTTTATTTCAGTCTTTAAAAATACTAAAAACACCTTGAAAAATCCCCAAAAATCACAAAAACAGTAAAAAATCCTAAAAATATCAAAAACATTTTATTTCTGAATTTTTGGATATTTTTGCACATTTTTATAAATATTTCATCTTGCCTTTCATTACATTGTCTTCATTTTCCAATATCGAAAATTAAAAAAAAAATAAATATATAAAATATCAAATTATAAAAATCAGAAAATTAAAAATCAAAATACAAAAATATAAAGATTAAAAATTAAATAAAAAAATTAAAAATTAAAAACCCACAAAAATTGCTTTGTTTGCTTGCTTAGTGTAGACACATCACGCACACACATTCACTTGCACAATTTTCTTGAACTACCCTGCTTGCTCCATGTGTTCGAACTCTCTGCATACTTGTCACTATACACCATTTGTGCAGAGTTAAAAATAAATTTGACTCCACACTTGTTTTTCATTGCTTGATACTTGATTGTGGGTTCATTGTTGATTAATTACATTTTATTGTGGGTCGCCACAGCGACGTATTTAGACCCTCGATAAAGTGTGAAAATCAGCGGCCAATGCCTCAAACTGATCTTCCTCACTATTTGGCTTCCTCTTTTGGTGAGGCCGGCTTCTACCTTATCTTTCTCTTTGGCAGTTTCTTGAGTATTTATAGATCATCCTACAAAGTGTTGCGTGATGTTGAGGATTAGCATATATGCACAGTCTGGTATGTCTTGTCCATCTTCTCTTTTGATTGGTACTCCCATTCTGTCTTTCTTTATGGCGTAAAGAATGATATTTTTTCTTGTGTGAGATAATGATTCCATCATCCTCATGACTAGTTACAAATACAGTTGTTAACATTTGTACTACTTGTTAATTATTATTCCTCTTGCCATGCTCACTTGGATAAATATGGTCATCAAGATCACTGAGTATTCAATATTTGATATTCGCTAAGGTCATTGAAATAAATCTGATCTACTGCTCTAAAAGAATAGAATGATGTTCTTGAATCGATCATATAAAATATTCAGAAAATTTGTGTGTTTTTATTTAGATCCTAAACTTATGTGCATAGTGTAAGTACAAGAGTGTTGAACTCAAGGAGGAAAACTGTATAAACTAAGATAGAGTCGTAGAGTGATCTAAGGTATAGGATTTTCTAAAATTTAAGTGGATTTTAATTGATTTTTAATATTTTTAGTTTCTTTTAGTGTTGTATTGTTTTTAATTTGTTTTATATACCTATGTAAGAGAAGTATAGGCATGATTTTATACTTTGTATTCAATTTTATACTTAATGTTTTTATGTTTTATATTTTTGGTTTACTATGTTTAGTGATTGTTATGTATTTTTTTATAACTTGTTTGGATTTTTTAAATTGTTTTTTAAAGTCAAAATAATATTTTTATACAAAATAGGGGAAGCATTTTGGATACTAAATAGAAAAAAAGGACTTTATTTTTATTGTAAGTAATGTTTACCTTTAAAACAATGTATGAAATTGTTTTTGGTATTTTTTATGAATTAGTTATGCTTTTTGGACATTTTGATGTATTTCTAGATTTTTAAGAGTTTTAATATTTGATTTTAAATTTTTTATTTACTGTTTAGAATATAGTAAAATAAAGGTAATGTATTTTTTATGGAATTTTTAGAAATGTATCTATATTTTTTATGAATTTTGTAAGGTTGTATGTATTTTTGTATTTTGTTTTTTATTTACAAAATTAGAAAATGATATTTTTCAAAATATAATTAGAGTATATTATATGGTATACTAATATATTTTTATTTTATTATTATAATACGTATTTGATTTAATATGATTTAATGTGTATTACTAATTAATATATTGTATATAGGGCTTATATGTAATTTACAAGAAACATAAGGGTGCACTGTAATATGAAGAACTGATGGTGTGTCGACTGAGGCGGGGAGCTGTTCCAGATGGTGGTGAAGGTTGGATGCGGATAAGCTCGTCCATGTGCTCAGGCCATGTTGATGAAAGTGCAGAGGGCAATGGACCGGTGAACAATGGAGGCGAGGAGCCGAAGGGGTGATGGCGAGGCGGAAGTGGAGATGATGGTCGGCTCGATGTCAACTGTGGTGAAGTCAAAGTGGAGAGGCAGTGACGATAGATTGAAGGTGGTGTACGGTGTTGCAAAATACAGAGAGGAAGAAGAACGGAAAGGGGAGATCGGAAGGATAAGGAGAAGGAAGACCGAAGAGGGTTACGCCGGAGATGTGGGGGAGCTACGCTCGACCCTGATTGTCGCATCAAAGTCCTAGACATTAATGGTTGAATCTCTATAGCAGAGCTTGAATCTCACTGCTACATGGGCACCCTGGGGATCTCTCCTGAGGGAGGGTCATTGATCGAGGACAATACGGGCCCGCTGTCACCAACGATGCACTCCGGGCTCGCTCCCTTTCCCATTGACACAAGACGTGCGCGGGAGGTGGAGGGCTCGGTCCTGCGTGACGGTTTCGCAATGTGTGGAGGAAGTGGCAGGAGAGAGAGGGATCGCAGGAGGTGTGGAGGTGTGCAACCGTAGGAGGGAGAGGAGAGAGAAGGAGGTGGAGGTGCCTTGCCACGGAAGGTGGAGCAGCGAGTGCGGGGAAGCGGGTGGAGAAGGTGGAAGGGGAGGGGGGCACATGGCCAGCCCTAAGGCTGCCACGTGGTGAGAAAATAAATTAAAAATAAATAAAAATAAAAAAATAAATACTAATAAATTATAAGTATATAAATAAGTAAAATAATAATACTAATTAAGTATTAAATAAATAAATAGATAAAATAAGTAAATAAGTAAATAAAATAATTAAATAAACTTAAGAGAGTAAATGAAGATTAATTAATTAAAATAATAATTCAATAAATTAAATAAATAATAATAACGTTAATTAATTAATTATATCAAATAAAATAAAATAAAAGTATTTAAAATAAAATAAAATAAAATAAAAAGGAGCTGCCACGTGTCGCTTCTAGAAAAATCAAATATTAAATGTAAAGAAAATATGAAAGAAATAACAAAAGAGGTCAAAGAGGTCAATGAAAAGTGGTCAACATAAAAGTTGCCCGTCTCGATGAGAACTACAACTTACATGAAGAACTCAAAATCAAAAGAAAATATATGTATAAAAAGTATTTTTGATGGTATCCTATAGATATAAAATACCGTATTTTTATGTTTTACGATTTTTTGCCATTTTAAATAAGATAAAAAAATCAAGATAAACTTAGAGAAATTATGAAATAAATATTTACAACTTAATCTAGTTTTTTTTATTTTTATAATTAAGAAAATAACAAGATAAAATAAATAAAATAAAGGGGACATATGTACAATATACAATGGGGTCAAAATCCAAGTTTCACATATGAACTCTGATTCTTTTGAATTTGGTTTAGTTTTGAAGGTAATTGAAAAATTCAAAAGTGATTAGGTGTTCATAGGAGACTTGACTGTATGAGAGAGATATTCGTATTTTAAGGCTTTTAGTCTCAAACTAGGGTTTGGATTTTATTGATCAATTTTACAAGTTAATATTTTTTGGTATTTTTTATTTATTAGTGTTAATAATATGTACACTATAGAGTTGATTTTATTCAATTCTGAGTCAGTGAAAATAGATAAAATTAGAGGAAAATATGGTATAATAAAAGTGATATTTACAAGGAAATTTGACTTCTTATTTAATGCAAATATGCATGCTAAAATACAGAAATTAATTCTAAGTGCATGAATGGTAACAATTCAGAATATATGGGAAAATGCAGCTAATTAATTGGGAACAAAGCTCTGTTTTCAACTTTTAGAGTGATGAATCAAAGATTCATCAGTCCAACAGCATGACAGCAGCGCGACAATAATCGTGCCCTCAACAAACCCTTGTGGATGGCCACAAGGAGTTGAGAGAGCACGTGTAGAGAGAGAGAGAGAGAGAGTTGTTGCAACAATTTCTTCAACTTAATTGTGTATTATAAAGATCTAGGGATAGCCTTTCTTTTATGCAAAAATGGATGGCTAGGATGCACTCCTAATAAAACCAATGACCAAGATTGTGTTGCAATAATTTTCAAGATTATTATTACTTTTAAAAGAAAATAAGTTGAAGAAATTTTTCAAAAAGTATCTCAATTAAAATCAATCTCCATGTAGAAGAATTAAGAAAGAGGAGAGTCTCCTTCCTAATAGAGGGTGGACGGCCACCATGGCGTCTCCACCATGGCCGTCCACTCCTATTAGGAGTGGAGTGCTCTACATTCATTCCTTAGTTGGTGAGATCTCAATCTATAGAATTTTACGAAAGAACAACAGCAACGAGAAATGAAGAGAACACCCATGGTGGATTTAATATGTGCTTTTCGAGATTTTTCCAATAGCTTGTGTATATGGATTATCTCTATGAGACCCAATCTACTGGTAGCATCCACTTCAATAAAATGATTCTATATCAATGTTTATTTTAATTTTGTAATATCATTTATGTCCCTACTTTACTTTAATGTAAGGATAGAACTGTGGCTTTTGCACGAAGTCAGGGGCACAACTGATATTACAAAAAAAGGGACGGGCATAATTGATATTACAGAAGTTAAGAAGGGCACAAGTGACAGAAAATTCTATATATATATATATATATATATATAATTTGATCGTATTTTTTCCTTCTGTTTTCTTAATAGATTATGTAGTATTAGATTATATTGATACAATATTTAATATATATTCCTTATTTTCTTATTTTTGGTAGATGAATTGATAGTGTGTGTGTGTGTGTGTGTGTGCGCGCGTGCGTGCGTGCGTGAGTGCGTGCGTGTGTGCGTGAGTGCGTGCGTGCGTGAGTGTGTATGTGTGTACGATATATTTCTTCTTTTTTGCCATTTTCTTCATTTTCAATTTTTTTTTTGATTTTTTTTCTTTTGTAGTTAGAAGGAATTAAGGTGAAGATTTGCGACAATAACATTCGGAAAAGAGATTCTTTTAGATATCTGGAATCTATTTTGCAACAAGATGGGGAAATTGATGAAGATGTTACTAATAGAATAAATGTAGGCTGGCTAAAGTGGAGAGGAGCCTTTGATGTTCTCTATGATAAGAAAATTCCTTTAAAAATTAAAGGAAAGTTTTACAAAGTAGCCGTGAGACCTGCTATGCTCTACGGATCTGAATGTTGGCCTGTGAACCATAGACATGTGCAGAGAATGGTTGTATCATAAATGAAAATGCTAAGGTGAATGTGTGGACACACATGTAAAGATCGGATTCGAAATGATGCAATCAGAAAGAAAGTTGATGTAGCTCCGATCGAGAATAAGATGCTAGAAAACCGCTTAAGATAGTTTGGTCATTTGCAAAGAAGTTCAACGGATGCACCGGTTAGGAGATGCGAGTGTTGGAATATTGAGTCGACTAAGAGAGGGCGATGACGTACCAAGAAATGTTAGAAAGAGACTATACGAAGGGATCTTAGTTTTTTGGATATAAGCCCGGGATTGACCCAAGGTAGATCTGAATGGAGGCGAAGAATCCATGTAACCGACCCTACTTAATTGTGGGAAAAGGCTTTGTTGTTGTTGTTGTATTTCTTTTGTAGTTAGTTGATATATATATATATATATATATATATATATATACACACAAAAGCAAAAAAAATCAAATCAAAAAAAGTTATTTTTCACGTAAAATATAAAATATAGGCTTCTTGAGTGTTTTTCTTTTAGAAGAAGATCATAATGCTATTCATCATAAAGATAGCGTTACATCGAAAGTAGATCAGCGGATTCAACACTCACTATGGTGTGCGCCACCCAATCAAAAAAGCCCGAAAGTAAGGATGCAAACCACCGTGGTGCATATCACAATCATAATACAAGACTTATAGGTATCTTGAGTGCATGTGTATATATGCATGTGCGTTTTTCATACAAGTGTACTATATTTCTCTTTTATTTTTAGTTTTTATCTTTTTCGTATTTTTATATTTTTAACTGTTTGTATATGCTAAAAAGTACGTCTTATATACGTATACATGATTGCTAAGAATGCCAAATAATTATGCAAATGCAGGTGTCTATTACGACTTATAGATCAATTCTCAGCTCTAATTTACATGAAACATAGTTTCATCACTAATGGGAATCATTCCTTTATAAGGATATGGAGAGGTACAACTAATTGTGTAGATACAGTTACTGTGAATTCTTCATGCTACGGATTTCCCATTGAGTATGCTTTCTATTAGTCAAATTACAAAAGATTTGGACTATCATGCCATCTTTGGTTATGTTTCTCTTATTTTTTAGGGCGCACTTTCTAGCAAGGTGATGGATGGGGCCATGTGCAAGGCGATCTTGATAGGCTGGAACAATCCCCATTTGCAGACACCTCTCATACACCGAGGTTGTGGTCCCAGTTCTCCCTATCTCTGGCCCTTGCAATTTGGATATCTTCCTCTTCGTAATATTGTTCCTCGAGTTTCCCCTCAGTATGAGTTTTAGTGTGAGGCGTGTCAGTTAGGGAAGTATCATCGTTCTATCTTCATGAGTCCTCTTATTTGCACTAGTAGTTCGTGTTTTGAATTGACTTAGTTTGATGTTTAGAGTTTGAGTCGAGTCCCTGATATCAATGAACATATTTTTTATGTTGTAGTAATTGATGATTGTTTTCGTGTTTTCATGGGTCTTTTTCTATTATAAATATGGAGTGGTAGATGTTATGAGAACAATTATATTAGAGATCAAAAAATTATTTGCTTCAGGTGTTAAATATTTCAGGGTTGAATCAATAGAATCTGGTTTTATAAGTTTCTTCGACCCTCATTCCTGCTCCCTAGCTCGAAGCCACCCCTGATATATGAAGTTCCCCTCACTACAGCATTCGACGACCCCCTCCGTCTCACTAGGCTTCAACCCCGGCTGAACTAATAGTAAATAGGAGTTCGCACCTATTATCCAGTTTCGAAGAAGCGCTTTGAGAGATATAGCATGTTCTCGAAAGTCCAATCCTTACGCGGGGACAAACGAAGTAGGATTTGTTTTTACATCAGTCACATATATAGTAGAGTGGAAGTGCTTTCATCTTGTCATGCCTGGCGACCCATCTAGTTGCTGAGTCTGGCTTGGGATCGACGGGTCGCTTCCCCGAAACCGGAGGGCATCATCTACTAGAGTGAAATCACGTGACCCTGCACCTTGGTTCTGATCCTCTGCAGTACCAGATGACCAAACTGGACGATTTACTACAGTATTGCATTTGAGAATTTTTCGATCAAATCCGGCCTCAAGTGCTTCGAAACAATCAGGGTACTCAGATACAATGCACTTGAATTTTGCACTTCATCTCTAACCGAGTTTTTCACGTTACATGGTTATGCACTAAACATCATTTCCTTACACCTCTCTGCAAAATGACAGAGAAAACATCAACATATTTTGGATATCATCCGTACTATGTTGGTTCATAACAACTCACCCAATACATATTGGGGAGATGTTGTTCTTACCTCTTGCTTCTTAATCAACTATATGCCTTCATCTTGATTAAAGGATCAGTGCCCTTCAGTGTCTCATTACTTGAAAATATTTTTTAAGTCTTGCTCCACGTGTTTTCAGTTGTAATTTCATTCACAATATGTCTCCAGGAATGGACAAACTCTCACTAGTTACAAGCAAATGTATATATGTTGGGTATTTTGAATTTTGAAAGGGATGTTGGTGTTACGATCCTATCTGCAAAAGGTATCATGTGAGTGTTGATGTCACCTTCTTTACGTACATTAGATACTTCACGCCCGCATGATCCAAGATGTTGGGTTCAAACTCATCTAAGAAAAAGAGATTATTACCTCCTTTTGTTTTGAATCATGTGCCTTTTGAACCTGTGAACCCGACCTCAACGAGCAATAAGGTGTATACCAAGAGACCTATGACAGTAAAGATCGACCCTCATATCTCACCATTCATCCAATCTACCAAACCAGTGTTAAGTATTCAAAACTTGATTATTACATATGGAACTGATAGTGAACTTCCTTTGTGAGGAATGTGCCACTTAACATGATCAGGAACCCATAATAGAGGTTGACCTACCAATAGCCATGAGAAAGACAAAAGCAAATGCCCATCTATTTACGCAAATGTAGCAGCTACTTCACTCTTGATCCTCTATCTTAGAGTACAGTGATTTGCATAAAGATACAATGACAAATGAAAGATGGAAAGCAACCATTATCAAAGAAATAGTCACTTTACGGTCTAGGATAAATGGATATGATTGAGAATGGAGTAGTGGTAGAATGCAAGTGGGTCTTCATCGTAAAGCATCGAGTATGGTATAATTGAGTGCTACAAAGCTCGACTAGTGGCTATGGGGTTTACCTAAACCCTACAGCATTGACTTGACTTGACTGCCACAAGACCTTTTCACATAATGCCCAACATTCCTTTCTTCTAATTCTTCTTGTTGTTATAGCCAACAAGGATTGGCATCTATATCATTTAGATGTACAGAATGCTTTCCTCTATGGCGGCCTTGATAAGGAGATCGACATGTAGTAACAACCATAGTTTATTGTTGGGGGAGGGGGGGTTCAAAACAGGTATGTCTGCTTCAAAAATCGATATATGGACTCACGCAAATCTTAGAGTGTGGTTCCATAAGCTCTTAACTGCATTTAGAACATAGTTTCATGTATTCCGATGCAGATCATTATCTCTTTATATCTCATACGTCATCCGAGATAGTTGCCATTCTGGTCTACGTAAACAGCATCACCATCATTAGAGATGACATGTAGGGCAAAAAGGAACCAAGATCCTTCTATGTTAGAAGTTTGTTATAAAAGATTTAGTGCTTCTGTGATGCTTCATCATCTTAGAGTTCACCCTGAATGATGGAGGACTTGTGATGTGTCTGTTAGAAAATCGGAAGCAGAAGTGGAAACGATGAACAGAGCATAATAATAAAGAAAGATCAAACATGGAAACACCATGATTTTACGTGGAACCCTACTCCATGAGGAGCAGGATGAAACCACGGGAGAAGCTCCCAAAGGGGCGTATGTTTCATTGCTTTTCTCATCTGATACAGGAGGCCTGGGGCTCCTTATATAGCCTCCACAAGGCCTCCAAGTCCCACCGTTGGACGATGTGGGACTAAACCACTGGATGGGATAAATGGATCCTAGAGGGATCCATTTACCCTCTTACATCACAATAGGCGCACATAACAAATACTCCAACACTCCCCCTCAAGCTGGAGCATGCAATGCTCAGCTTGGACAAACAAAAAGAGACTCAACTCAACGTTACAGGACACTACGGACAATAACAACCCAACGCGCACATTGCTGCAGTCGAGGACGTTGCTTCTCATGCCGTGCAGGTGAGGAGGACGAACGGGCTGGAGTGTGAGTAAACTGAAGACTCGGAATCTGACCATCGAGTCTAAAACTACGCCTGAAATCTCCTCGTCGGAGAATTGGGTTTCTCCCATCTGGCTCAGAGAATGGTGCTCTACTCTGGAGTACCTATGATACCACATGAAAACCCTTGCCCTCAATGGCATAGGGAATGGTCCTCTGCTCTGGAGTCCATACGGCTCACATGAAAACTCTGGCCAAACAACAACAAGAATGATGGGGACCTCGAACTGATGATGGCAACATATGCTCATCTGAAAATGACCGCAAACTCGTGCGTGTCTGAAACTGAGGACTCGGAACATCAATCGTCGAGTCTGAACAACTGTAGAGTCTGGAATCTGAATGGTCTGGAAATCTGCATGTGAATCTGGAACATCTGAATATGGCTGGAAGAAGACCTGTGACTCTACATATACTCCCCCTTTCTCCCATACTAGTCGGAATACGTGACATCGACTATGTTGGGAGAAGACAATAAAATGGGGAAAACATGGATAATTCTCGAAAAATTCCTTGCGGCTCATCATTTTTTTAAGCCGTCACACATTTTTTTTTCGGCTTTTCATGTAATTTTTTTCCGGTTATTTCTATATTTTTTTAATAGCCGTCATTTTTTATTAGCGCTGATTTTTTTTCCGCCTCTTCACCTTTTTTATGTACGGTTTTTTTTGTACGTGTCCTCTCTCTTTTTTTTATACAAAGAGACATGGTCCACTTGGACCGAAAGACAATATAGCCCACTTAGGCCTACAGAAATATACCCCCGTTTTTTTAATAGCCGCAGGCTCTCTTTTTTTTGATTCACTGCTAACCGGGCCTCCTTGTTTCTTCTTTCTCCCTCTTTACAAAAACACGGCCCACAGCCCAATCGGGCTTTTCAAACAACCCCCTTTCTTTTTTTTAAATAAGCTAGAGCCATTGGGCTCTAGGGTTCCCACGATGGAACTTTCTTCGAAGCCGCCAATGCCGCTGGAGAATAAATCTCACGCCTGCGCCTCTTTCCGGATTTGCGGCGAGGTTTGGAAGCGATGATGGCGGCAACACGAGTGGATACGGACTGCTCTCCGCACATCTTCTTGCGCCTCGCTCGGCATCTCTTCTGTATCGCCGCCACCTAGGGTTCCCATGTTGGGAATCCATTCGCCGTCAGATGCGGGACCTGGCCGTACCGCTCTGATACCATATATGTAGAGTCACAGGTCTTCTTCGACGCCAAGGAGTTGCGAGATGGAGATTGGCGGCAAAGGGCCCGCCGCCTGGGGCCTGCAGGGCTTGCAGCCCGATGATTAGGCAGCACCCTCTTGGAACTTCGATACGACAGGCGACTTGCTAGAATGCCTCCTCGTCGAGCGCTTGTGGGCAGGCTGTCTGGAAACGATTCGAAATGCGCGCTGCCTGTGCGTGCCAGAACATCATCTGGGGTTCCGAAGAACCCTAAAATAAAATCTCTCGAACATTATATGAATATGAACAGTACACTGATCTTCATAAATACATCTTCAACATCAGCTCGAATCTCGAAAAATAAAGAACATGAAATCCTCGAGAATCGACCCGCTCTGATACCATGTTAGAAAATCGGAAGCGGAAGTGGAAACGATAAACAGAGCATAATAATAAAGAAAGATCAAACATGGAAACACCATGATTTTACGTGGAACCCTACTCCGTGAGGAGCGGGATGAAACCACGAGAGAAGCCCTCAAAGGGGCGTATGTTTCATTGCTTTTCGCATCCGATACAGGAGGCCTGGGGCTCCTTGTATAGCCTCCACAAGGCCTCCAAGTCCCACCGTTGGACGATGTGGGACTAAACCACTGGATGGGATAAATGCATCCTGGAGGGATCCATTTACCCTCCTACAACACAATAGGCGCACATAACAAATACTCCAACAGTGTCTAAGGAAGATTGTGACAAATCTGTTTGAGGAGATGGAGATGAGACTCTAGGCCTACAGCCATTCCTATGAATTCTAATCTTAAATTGTATAAAGAGAGTACATGAGAAGTAGTTTCCCGAAGTTACAGAGATCTTATTGGGAAACCTTTTTATGTGACGGTTACTAGGCTTGGCGTCTCATTTGTTGTATAATGAACTCAGTTAACTGAAGACCTCTTCATGGAAGGGTCTTCTTTTCAAAAGAGGAGGCTCGGTATTGTCATGAAAACTATGCAGGTTGTCCTACTGATAAAAAGTCTACCGTAGGTTTTTGCAGACTACTCATGTCTATTTATATCGCAAACTACTTATGTCTTCTCGTGTGAGTGGGCTGTTAACATGTTCACCAAAGCTCTCTCCAATGAACCATTCTAGAAGTATGCGTCCAAGTTGAGCATGGAAGACATATATTCTCCAGATTGAAGGGGAGAGTTGAGAAATACATTCTAGAGATAGACATGTCCTTATTTCTTGTTAGATGCTTTGTAACTCCTGGGGATAGTTATGTTTCTTCTACTTATTTTGAGTTATCACCTCATGTAACCTTAACCCTACATCTTCCTACATAAGAAGAGGTAAGGTACCTTTTGAAACACAATTATCCCTTTCTGAGTTTTCCTTCGCATATACGTATATGCATATACGATATCTTTGCATCGTCATATATTCATGCGGATATCATCAAAGTATTCAATATCCGAGTATATATCCAACAAAAGTTGTAAGACCATGTCTATATTTAAAAGATATCCATAACCATAATTTTTTTTCCAGTGAAGTTATATATTAAACAAAGATTGAAAATATGTATCCCTATCTTTTTAAAAAAACGGATAGAAGGATACAGATGTATATATCATTACAGAGCGTATCCGTCTGCGTTATTTAGCTAGCACCTTTAATGGAAAGAGTACGGAAGGGATACCAGATTTTGGTCATCTGATCTTCCATAGAGATGACGGAGAAATTATAATATCTTCCAACTTTGAGGTTGCAAGTGATCACGCAGAGAAAGATTGTAAAATTTCGGTGGTGATGATTCGCATACCAAAGGTATATAGGATCCATTAATGGAACTCCTACAGCCTTCAATTGCAAGCAAGGTGAATCGGCGCCGTGGAGATCCCATATATGGAAAAACTAGATTGCAGCTATAGGTAAAATTGATCTCAATCTCACTTGAATTGGACACCAATTACGGCATGAAATCGATTTGAATCCAGTGAATGTAATTGTTTAGGATATAAACATGCATATATCAATATCAATATACGTATATATATGGAGGTTGAGCAGAAGAGGAGGATATGATCAAGGCATTGTCTTAAACAAGTAGAGAGAACCACATTACATCTTCATGGATAAGCCTATGAAGGGGGACATTGCCGAGTTCAAGCTGTTTGGCGTGATGATCTCTGTACCGAAAGAGCATGAAGGAGTGACGATCGATGCGAGAGGAGGATCGCCGATGCAGGGAAGCTCGCAGAGACGCTCTTGCTCTCCGGCCTGGCGGAGACATCGCGAAAAGACGTAGGTTTTTTTATTAATCCTTTTGTCACGGTTAATTTCTCCATGTAAATATAAGAATGACTGGAACAATGCGAATCTTTCTTTCAGGTGGGCGTTGGACGAGAGAAGAGCACAGGATGTTCCTGAGAGGACTGGAGGTGCTAGGGAAGGGGAATTGGACGGCGATCTCGGAGCAATTTGTGACATCGAGGACGACATCGCAGGTGACGAGCCACGCTCAGAAGTATTTCCTTAAAAAGGACAACCCTCACCAACACCATCGTCATCGTCGTCATCATTGCTCAAGTCTCTTCGACCTTCGACTCTTGGATCATGACGATATACATGTCAATACGCGGATGGAGGTGTGTCCTCGTCAATACAGGACGACGGGGTATGCAGCTGCTGCTTTTCCACCGCAGGAATTATAATAGACGACTCTTGTGAAGGAAGTTTTTTGATACGGAGGAGGATGCGTAGAAATATAATGTAGAACTACTATAGGAGGGCTCGAGTCGAGAAAGATGAATGTTTTGGAAAATATTTTACGGAAGCAAATTTTTCGTCGGAGTATTGAGTCATATATGTTCATGTAGAAGGTGCCATGTAATTTAGCTTCGTCATGAGACTATTAGCTAATTATGGGATCCAATTAATTATGGCGTGTGACGTATAATAATAAAAAAAAGCTTTGAACCCCTCCCTAATCAACGTAGGAGAGGCCTTGCATGCCCTCGGGATAATTACTAAGCCTCCGAAGTAGACTATTGTGTGTCAGTTCTAAAGCCAATTCAAACATCCACTATCCAGCTAGAATCTTAAGGGGTATTACAAAGGACATATTGTGTTTTTTTTCCAGGGATTTAGATACAAAAAATAGGGACTTTTATACTAAGTGTCCTTCTAACTTTTTCCAATAACACGTGCTTGACTTTTTTTGCAATTACACGTATTATTATGAAATTTACACCAGTGCTCTTCCGTTATTGCACTTGTGCTCTTATATATTACAATGACAGAAGGGAAATACTGTAAATTTGGTAAGGATATATGTGCATAAGTGGAACAGGCCAAGAGGATGATGACCAAATCATTCGAATGAATCGAATTCAATTAGATCCAGTACTCATTATTTAGAATTCAGTTGAATATTCCAACCATTCAGCATTTTACTTGAAATTATTCATACCACGTTGTAAAGAAAGACCATTAATAAACTACAAAAACCCATTTGACTAATTGATCAGGGGATGGAGAGATGTAAAAGAACACAGACGAACGGATTTTCTACATCGCTACAAGATGAAAAATGAAGTACATGAGACAGTGTCAAGGTCACTACCTAATTTAATCAGTATACGGAGCTTGTTGAATGCATTGCGAAGATCCATACCAGTTCTGCGCGAGCTTTTTCCAGGCGATCCTTCTAATTTTGCCGCATTAGTTTGCCACCATTCCTCCCGGAAGAATCTCAACACATTCGATGCATCAAGTGCCGGCTAGATGATTCGAACACAAGTCATAGAACATCAAGGCAGTAGAAACAATAGCGATTGATCAGCCTCTCGACAATGCTGCCAGGCTCGGGAACTAGTGCAGACGTCACACCGTTCCATAAATGGAATGTTATAGAATGATCCAGGATCCGTTTCAGGAGCGCCTCCTGTTTGTGTCCTTCAGCCTCATCAGCTGGAGCTGTAAAATATCTAAAAGAGAGGAGTGATCAATAATAAAAGGGGAGCATATGGATTACATTAAGATCGATGACAAACAACCATTATATGCCTCACGTTTTCCCGCTTAAAGCTTTAAAAACACAAGTAATCCAACCAGGGAATGAAGGAGCTTCCATGACAAAAGGAAAAGTTTATGCACTAGTATAGTTCTGAAAGGACCACATGTGGATGTGTGGATCGTGTACATTATTCAAACAAAACCTTAGAATGCTGAGGAGAAGTAGATGAATGCAAAACAAGGCTCAAGGGATCACGATTAATAGAAAATATGGACAATGTTAGAGAGTAAAATACACAAGCTGCAATGAGATTGGGATGGTAAATGCAACAGGAAGTATAAGGAGGGAGATAGCGATAATTCCCAGATTTTCGTAGGCATTAATCCCCGTCACAAATTTTGGTTTACTTGCTTAATGTTACGATGTCTCTTATTTTAGAGAATATTTAACTTCCACTTGAAATTCGCTTATCGTACTTTAATGGCATCATTTTCATCTAGTTTTGGAGTTTGTTTCGCTGTTCGGGGGGAAAGGCTTCCCTAGTCAGCTGTTGTTCGTTGCCTATGCTCGAGGTATCCGTTCGAGTAGGCTTCTGATTATGTTTTCCTAATCCATGTAAAGTCCCTTCGACCATTTTTGCTTGTTGAACGAACTGATTGTTTTTTTCTAAAAAAACGAGATGCGGGAGACAAATGCTCCACTATGAACCAGCCTCGGCCACGAGCAGCAGGCAAACTCTCCGCCACAAACCCAATGCCAATGCAAGCAGAACCGCTGACAATGCCAGCTCTCATGGTCGAACAAACCTCCTAGCAGTTCCCGAGAACAAACCAACTAGCAGCTCTACGAATCAGCTCCAATGCAGAATAGCCACATTGTAAACCCTGATGTCCCCCCATCGAGTGAAGCCCACTCCCCCATAGCCGGGCAATTGCAAACCCAAGCAGAGCCCTTCAAGGGGAAGCTAATCGCCGCCACCACCTAAAAAAGGAACAAGAGCGAAGCCCTCTGACGGGAATCTTCCGACCAGAACCCATCCCAAGACATCGCAAGGTCGTCGAAAAAATGTCATGATGCCCCGAGCAAAGCCATGCGCCCTAACGCCAAACAGCAAGTGGAACCCCCGCCATGTAGAGCTGAGTGAAGTCCCAAGGCCAAGTCACAGCAGAAACCTAATCACCACCTAAAATAAAGCCTCCAGCAGAAGCCCCGAGCAAAAGCATGGATACCTCCTCGAGTGAACCCAGTAGCTTTGAGAAGATCACTGATGATTCAGAAACAAAATGTCATTTTTTAATAGACAAACGGAATCTGAGATGCAAAATTAGGAGAGAGGTGTCTTGCAAAAGTGGATGGAGGATAATAGCGCTCTTGTACTTTGATAAAAGGGTAGGGAGGCAAAACACACAAATTGCCTCGCACATAGAGGTAAATCGAGTCAACATATCGATCTTGCTGGATGGTTGAAAAGTGACAATGATGCTGACTCGTCTATTTTCGAAAATTTCAAGATCGGATGAAAATGGTGGTAGTGATGATGTGGTCCTAGCACTGATACTGGATGTGGTCTTAAAGTGGTGGTAGTGATGATGCAGTAGTTTTCTAGTGGTACTGGCGCTGATACTGGACGTGGTCTTCGATTTCGTGTCCTACAGGTCAGAGAATATACTGGTCAACATACAAATTCACATGGAAAATATATTCCAACTCCAGGCACAAGTCCAGATCCTGCAGAGCAAATGGGGTACTATTCCTACCTGACATATCTGCAATATTAACTACAAGGACAACACCAGGATAGAAGATTTTATATCTTCAGTGGGATCCTAGCGTGGGCACGTGGGTGGAGATCCCATATTTGGTGGCAGAGTTAAATCAAGTCCTCTAGATGGATATGAATCTAGACTGCAAAATGAACCCTATGATCTTTTTCCTCATTACTTGAATGTTCACCCTCCTTTGCCTTACGGTTAAAAATTTAAAACAGTAGTAGTTACATAGGATTTCAAAAAAAACAGCATGGCTACGTTGATACCTCTCGACAGAGTGGTGCAGGAGATCTCGTATTTTTGCATTGTTGCTTTGCAATGCAACCATACTTACAGATGTCATCTCTTGCTCCATCCGCATCATGTGGATCTCAAGCTGTCTTTGTTGCATCAGTCTCATGATTCCTCTATCTCAGGAACCACTTATCCACAGCAGTGGTATCCTTATACACGTGATTGACCATTGTTGAGAAAAATGAAAGACTTGTTTATTCATGGGAACCCTAGGCTCTCTTATATAGAGGAGAGATCTATGGGTAAATTACATAAGACGGATATAAAGAAATAAAATAAAGAAACGGTACATAGAACATAGATATATCTCTATACTCCCCCTCAAGATGGAGCATAGATGTCAATCATGCTCAGCTTGGAAGAACACTTCTGAAATGACCCTCTAAGCAAGGCCTTGGTAAAGATATTTGTCGTTTGATCTCCTGAACTGACATGAGAGAGAGAAATCAAGCCCTTCTGGATCATACCTCTAGTATAACGGCAGTTTATCTCAACATGCTTTGTCCTTTCATGGAATGCAGGATTGTTTGCAATGAATAAGGCAACATGATTATCATATTGCAAACGCATGGGTAGAGGTACATTTATATGCAAATCTGCTAGTACTGCTCGAACCCACATCATTGATATGCTTGCTTGTGTCATAGCCCCATACTCATATTCGGTACATGACCTAGCCACCACCGTTTGTTTCTTGCTTTTCTAAGAAACAAGAGAACTGCCAACGAACACTTTGAAGCCCGGAGTAGGTTTCCTGTCCTTAGGACACCCTGATCAGCACATGCAGAAACAAAGAGAGTTGCTCCTTTCCTGAATAGTAATCCTGCACCTAGGGAAGATGTTAGATATCTCAATATCATATATATATATAGCATCAATGTGTACTTGTCGGGACTGCTCCATGAACTGACTCACCCGACTCGCTGCAAAAGAGATATCAGGTCTAGTTATAGTAACATAGAGAAGCTTTCCCACCAATTCTCTATATCTCCTCATGTCAACCTCATATGTATCATCATCATATAACTTCATGCTAGGATCCATAGGAGTAGTAGAGGGTCGACACCCAATCATGTCCGTCTCAACCAGCGTATCTGTAACATACTTCCTTTGGGTCATCACAAGACCATGTGCATTCCTAGCAAACTCTAATCCTAAGAAATACCTTAGGGTGCCAAGATCCTTAGTAACAAACTGACGACCCATAAATTCTTTTGCCATCTTTATCCCATGCACATCATCTCATGTAACAAGTATATCATCAACATAAACCATGATAGCAACAGTATCTCTGGGTGTTCTCTGCCAAGGTTGCAAAAGTCGGTAGTCGGTACTCGGTCGGTTGGGTCACTGACTAAGGATTAATCGGCAGTCGGACGACTAATCAGATTTAGTCAGACTTTAATCGCCTTTGAATTTTATGATTATTTTAAACATATAACTCACTTTTATACATATATTTACATAGATTTTATACATTTTTATACTATCATAGTGAAATAAAAGAAGTTATTGAATCTAAATAAAACATTAAGCATATTGCAATAAGTTTGCTTAATAAAAACAACAAAATATGGTATCTCTAGGCAAAAAATGGTCGACTAGTGTGCCTAGTCGGAATTAGTCGGTACTCGGTCGACCAACCTACTGACTAGACTAGTCGGACCTAGTAGTCGGGCCAGTCGGGCGACTTTTACAACACTGTTCTCTGCACAAACACTGAGTGGCATGCATTTGACCTCTTGAACCCTTGCCTTTCAATCAGATCCGAGAGCTTATGAAACCATGCTCTTGGACTCTGTTTAAGACCATATATTGCTTTATGGAGACTGCAAACCTGTTGACACTCCCTCTCAGCAGCTAACCCCGAAGGTTGTTGCACGTAGACTTCCTCCTGTAAATATCCATAACAAAATGCATTCTTAACATCTAGCTGATACAAAAGGCCAATCACATACCACGGTAACTGAAAGGACACGTAGAGTTGAGTGACGAGCAACAGGAGAGAACGTGTCTATATAATCAACGTCGTAACTCCGAGTAAATCCACGTGCCACCAATCTTACCTTGTATCGATCAAGGCTCTCATCTGCATGATTTTTAATAGTAAACAACCATTAGCAACTGACAACATATGCTCCATTAGGAGTTGATACCAAGCTCCATGTCCCACATGACTGCAGTGCAGCCATTTCTTCTTCCATTGTTAAACGCCAATGACTATCCTTCAAGGCATCCTGATAATTCCGTGGAATTTCCACGACAAATAGAGCAACAACAAATCTTTGTAAGTCCCCTGTTAGACGATCAAAGGAGACCTGTGAAGCAAGAGGGTACAAAGTACAAGTACTGTTAGAATACTCAGATGATTATTCCATAGAGCCCTTGGGTCTCTTATATAGGGAGAGAGCCCTTGGGTAAATTACAAGAGAGGTACATAAAGAAACTAAAATAATAAATAACATCAAAGACTAATAACTATCTCTACACTCCCCCTCAAGATGGAGCATAGATATCTATCATGCTCAGCTTGGAAGAACATCTCTGGAAAGGTCCCCTGAGCAATGGTTTCGTGAATATGTCTGCTGTCTGGTCCTCTGAACTGACGTGGGACGTGGAGATGAAGCCCTTCTGAATCATGTCCCTAGTGTAATGACAATCCACCTCTATATGTTTTGTTCTCTCATGGAAGGCTGGATTGTTGGCAATGAATAGCGCTGCCTGATTGTCACATTGCAGGTTCATAGGCAAGGGAACTTCAACATTCAGATCTTCTAGGACTGCTTTAACCCACATCATTTCTGTGCTTGCCTATGCCATGGCCCTGTACTCGGATTCGGCACTGGATCTCGCCACGACAGTCTGCTTCTTGCTTTTCCAGGAGACTAAAGAGCTTCCTACAAAGACAGCAAATCCAGAAGTCGACTTACGATCCCGTGGACATCCTGCATAATCCGCATCTGCGCAGGCTGAAATAGACAAATCTGTGGCTTTCTTGAACAGCAACCCTGCGCCTGGAGAAGACTTCAGATATCTCAATATCATGTACAATGCATCCATATGTACTTGCCTCGGCTGCTCCATAAATTGACTCACCCGGTTTACTGCAAGTGCAATATCCGGTCGAGTTATAGTGATGTATAAGAGCTTGCCCACCATTTCTCTGTACCTTCTCTTGTCCACCTCCTCAGTGTCCTCATCGTACAGCTTCATACTTGGGTCCATAGGTGTACTTGAAGGTCTGCTTCCAGTCATTCCTGTTTCAATCAGCAAATCTGTGACATATTTTCTCTGATTCATCACCATTCCTTGTGCATTTCTTGCAAATTCTATCCCCAGAAAATACCGGATTGTGCCTAGATCCTTTGTAGTGAACTGGCTGCCCAACATAGACTTGGTTATCTCAACCCCTCGTGCATCATCTCCAGTAACCAATATGTCATCAACATATACCATAACAACGATGGTACCTCTAGGAGTCTTCTTGACAAACAGTGAGTGATCCGCATTTGATCTTCTGAAACCCTGTCGTTCAATAAGCTGGGAGAGCTTCTGGAACCATGCACGAGGACTCTGCTTAAGGCCATAGATAGCCTTATGAAGTCTACACACCTTCTGAGACTCCCCCTCAGCAGCAAACCCGGGTGGCTGCTGCATGTAGACTTCTTCCTGTAGATCACCATACAAGAAAGCATTCTTAACATCAAGCTGGAATATGGGTCAGTCACGTACCACTGCCACCGATAGAAGAATGCGAAGGGTAGAGTGTCTCGCCACCGGTGAAAAGGTGTCCAAGTAGTCTACCCCATATGTCTGTGTAAACCCTCGTGCTACAAGCCTGGCCTTGTATCTGTCAAGACGACCATCTGCATGATATTTGACCGTAAAAACCCACTTGCAGCTCACCACAGACGCACCTGGAGGAATAGGGACTAGAGACCAAGTCCCTCTGGATTGCAATGCACGCATCTCCTCTTCCATTGCTAAACGCCAGCATTCAGTCTTCATGGCATCCTGATATGTCCGTGGAATCTCAACGGACGATACAGCTGCGGCAAACTTCTGGAAATCCCCAGTGAGGCGATGAAAGGATACATGAGAGGCTAGGGGATATGATGCACACTGTCTTCGCTGTTTCCTATGAGCAATGGGCCGGTCCAAGTCATCCAAGACACTGCTGACCGGTTGGGCATCCTCCTGTGGTAAAAGCTCCTGCACATGTGCATTATTTAACCCATCATTAATATCAGACCATACCTGAGACGTGCTGGATGGTTGAGATGTAGCTTGAGCAGGGCCTGTGCGTCTCGTATAGAACTTAGTGAAAGGTACAACTGGGGGTGGTGGTGGTGGTGGTGGTGGTGGTGTTGATATTGGTGATGATGGATTAGAGTACGGACCCAGGCTTGGAGGTGGTGGAACATAGATTTGGGAGTCTGATGATGTGGAGGAGACCAATCTGTCACCTGCAGGGGAGAAGTACATGATCGGTTCGAAGAAAGTAACATCTGCACTCACATAGTACTTGTTATTGACAGGATCATAGCAACGGTACCCCTTCTGTGTCCTGGAGTAACCCACGAAAACACACTTGATAGCCCTTGGGGATAGTTTATCAAGCCCCGGAGATAAGCGGTGAACAAAAGCGACAGTGCCAAATACCCGAGGTGTCAGTGTAAACAAGTCTCTGTCAGGAAAGAGAACAGAGATTGGAGACTTTTCCCCAAGAACAGTTGTAGGCATTCGATTGACCAGATAACACGCAGTAAGTATAGCATCACCCCAAAAGGTTAATGGGGCACAACTCTGAATAAGTAAAGTGCGAGCAATGTCAAGAAAGTGTCGATGTTTTCGTTCGGCAACCCCGTTTTGTTGAGAGGTGTAGGCACATGTGGTTTGGTGAACAATGCCTTTAGATGAAAGGAAGCTAGCAAGAGAGCGAGTGCAGAACTCCAAGGCATTGTCAGTACGCACATACTTAACGGTAGATGAAAAAACATTCTGAACTTCATTGATTAGATTTTGGAGAACATGTCCTGCTTCGGATTTATTTTTGAGAAGAAAAGTCCACGACACTCTGGAAAAATCATCAACTACAACTAGATAGAACCTGTGCCCATGGTGATCCGGGACACGACTTGGACCCCAAATATCTATATGAAATAATTCAAACGGGGAGCTACTGCTCCGACTCTGACGACCGGGGAAGCTAGACCGATGGTGCTTCCCTAACTGACAAGCTTCACACCGAAACGAGGAACTCGGAGATATCTGAGGCAGGAGGTGACGCATCTTCTGAAGTGGTAGATGACCGAACCGAAGATGCCAGGTGTACGGAGAAACAGAGGTCTGGTTATGCAAGGAGACGCCAGCGTAGGAGTTACGAACGAGACGATAAAGGCCATTGTGCTCAGAACCACAGCCAATCACCCTGCCCGTCAGTATGTCCTGAAAAATAACAAACGATGGATCAAAAATAGCACGACAGTGCAAATCACGTGTAATCTGACTAATAGATAAGAGGTTCATAGAGAATTCTGGAGCATGTAGCACATTCTGTAAGTGCATAGAAGGTAGCAAAGTTGTCTCCCCTTAACCAATGATAGGGGACTGAGTGCCGTCAGCAATGAGTACAGAGCGACCTGGCTGAACAGCTCTGTAGGACTGCAGAATGTCTTTCTCACGGCATAGATGATGGGTAGCTCCAGAGTCGACAATCCATCCTGTGAGGTCATGACTATGAAGTGAGGCTGAAGGAGTACCTGAGGCACTGGCTGAGGCCGATGTACTGGCTGATGCCGAAGCCGCAACATCAGAAACGTCTGCACCCTCTGATGAAGAAGATTGTGGCATAATATCCCGAAGTCGTGCCACCAACTCTTCGAACCTGTGATCTGGAGTAGATGCGGGTGGACCCTGAACATGATCAGCTACTCGTGCAGAAGGAGGAAAACCATGCTTGGAATAGCATGTATCCTCCGAATGACCAGTGCGGCGGCAGTACGAGCACGTAGAGCGTATGCGGCCTCCGCGGCCACGTCCACCACTTCCCCTGCCACGAAACGGGGACGAACCACCACGTCCCCTGGAAACTGCCATTGCTGACGGAGTCGCAGTCGCTGTACTGGATGGAACGGGTACACGACTGAGCCTTCTGTATACCTCTTCCATCGGTGGGATGGTGGCATCTGCTAGTATCTGAGCACGTGCTGCCTCGTACTCCGGGTCTAGGGCAGCGAGTAATACGCCAACCATAGTGGCGTTGCGGAACGTCTTCTGCTGTTCCGGTGTGGCTGTAAGCGGAATGGTGCTGTAGAGCTTCTCGAACATGCCACGAAGCGACGTGTACAGGGAATGAAGAGGCTTCCCATTCTGCTTCGTGGTAAATATATCATGCTGTAACTGGAGCATCTTCGTCTCATTTCGGACCTGAGAGTACGTCATAGCCAAAATGTCCCACATCGCCTTAGCGGTGGGCTGGTGAAGGACATCATTCGCTATCTCCATCGTGAGCGTACCTGAGAGCCACACCTTGGCGTACGCATCATCCGCCTCCCATGAGGCATAGATCCCTGTCTTCTCCGGCGATTCATCCTCGATAAGAATATGCTTCTTACCACACGACTTCATAAGACTGAGGAACTGCATCGCCCACAGTTCGTAGTTCGTCCCGTCCATCTTGACGATTGGTGCCGAACCTTTGAAGGCACCTATGGCGGGCATATCTATCTTCTGATCTGACATGATGCCGGAGAAGAGCGACTACTGATAGACCAAGAAAATAATGTCTACCAAGACCTTATAGGATTCAAGTGCATAGGTAGACGATTATGCACTTGAATCAAACATGAGGCCGAGTCCTAGGAAGAACGCGGCACACCGGGCAACGAGTAGAGGCTTTGGAAGCCTCTACTTGGCAAAAACGGCGTCTGACAGGGCCCGATAGCGGCTGGACAGCAGGTGGAGGTGGCCCAGTGGCGGTGGGGAGGGCCTGGCGGCGGTGGGTGGGCCCCGGCAGTGGCTGGCGGCAGGTGAGGGAGGGGCCCGGCGGCGGTATGGGGCCCCGGCAGTGGCTGGCGGCGGCGTGGGGAGGGTCCCGGTGAAGGAGAGAGGGCTGTGGCGGCGGCGGGAGACTGCGAGCTCGAGGGTGGGGGCGCCGAAACCCTAGTGGAGGGGGGGGCGGCGAAACCCTAGAGAGGGGGGGGGGCGGTGGAAACCCTAGGTTAGGGTCATGGCTCTGATACCATGTTAGAATACTCAGATGATTATTCCATAGAGCCCTTGGGTCTCTTATATAGGGAGAGAGCCCTTGGGTAAATTACAAGAGAGGTACATAAAGAAACTAAAATAATAAATAACATCAAAGACTAATAACTATCTCTACAAGTACGCTTTTGCTTCCAAACTGCAATAGGTATATCTAGGTCATTGGGAACATCCTCCATCCGTGGGTCAGTCTCCTGCAATGGTTCCTGCACTAATACTTCTCCAGACCCATCGTTAGAAATATTGTAATCAGAACAAACCTGGGGCGTGTTGGATGATGTAGATATATTTCTATATTCTATGTACGTGTTTAGTTATTTTTATTTTCTTGTTTCCACCTAATGTGTAGGGTTATTTGGAATAACAACGAACACTTTTCTTCCAACATGGTATCAAAGTCAAAACCCTAGCCCACCACCCTTCCCCCCCCCCCCCGGCCGCCAGGCCCTACCCGTCATCGGCTCTCTCTCCTCCCGACGTCGGTTCCTTCGCTCTTTCCGTTGTCACCAACTACGGGTTTGAGTGCATAAGTCTACATATGCACTCGAATCGTTAGATGTTTATGTAAACATTTGTTCTTTGGTCTACAAAGCCTAGTTCCATATCTCCGGCAAAATGTCAGAAAACAAGGTCGATATGCCCTCCATAGGTACTTTTAAAGGTCCAGCGCCCATTGTCAAGATGGATGGGACGAACTATGAGCTCTGGGCGATGCAGTTCATGAGTCTCATGAAGTCGAATGGTAAGAAGCACATTCTTACCGAAGATGAGCCGGCAGAGAAAGCTGGGGTTTATGCCTCATGGGAGGTTGATGATTCGTACGCCAAAGTCTGGCTTTAAGGTACATTGACGATGGAGATTGCTAATGATGTCCTCCATCAGCCCACTGCTAAGGCGATGTGGGACATACTTGCAGCAACATGCTCGCAGGTGAGAAATGAGACCAAGATCCTTCAGCTCCAGCATGACATCTTTACAGTCAAGCAAAACGGACGACCTCTTCACTCCTTATATACATCCTTGCGAGGGATGTTTGAAAAGCTCTACAACATCATTCCTCTTACGACGACTCTTGAGCAGCGGAAGACCTTTCAGAATGCTACCATGGTTTGGGTCTTACTTGCGGCACTTGACCCCTGAATATGATGCTGCCCGCTCGCAGATTCTTGCAGATGCTACTATTCCTCCAATAGAGGAAGTTTACCGCAGGCTTAGCCGGATTACAGTCTCCTTCAGTGATCCTACTCAGCCTCCTTCGGCGATAGCGGCTTCCAGAGGCAGAGGAGCATCTTCTTCATTCCGTGGCCGTGGACCTCGTGGTAGAGGCGGTTGGTTTCATCAGCCTTGCACTTTTTGTCATCGCCCAGTTCACGCGGAGGATACATGCTATTCTAAGCATGGTTTTCCGACCTCAGCGCGTGTAGCCGAGCATGTTGCATCCCCCTCAACATCTACTTCAGACCATAGGTTTGAGGAACTAGTTGCCAGATTGCGTGATATTATGCCCCTGCCTCTATAGAATCTCCAGGAGGCACCTCGGATATTGCTGCTTCAGCCTCTGCCAGTCCCTCAGCCACTGCTAGCACCTCAAGTAGTGCTTATGCTTTTACCTCCTGTCATGGATCTGATGTTTCAGATTGGATTATGGATTCCGGCGCGACACATCATCTTTGTCAAAACAAAGATAAACTTGCATCCTGTAGGGATATTCCACAGGGGCGATCTGTCGTGATCATGGTTTTAAAAAACGCGCCTCAAGGCGCCGAGGCGTAAGCCTCGAGGCGGTTTTCCAAGAAAACCGCATCGAGGCTATAGCCTCAGTCTGGATATCTGAGACGTAAGCCTCAGAGACCCGAGGCGGTCGAGGCGGTGAGGCGGTCCCGAGGCGCCGCCTCGGTCTGTTGTGCGTTTTCTTAGATAAATAAATAAAAAAACTATATAAAATTGTACTTTTATAATAATATTAAAGTTATAAAGCATATTTTAGTTACAAACATACAAGTCACAATCGCAATATTGTGTTATAGTATCATCATATGTTATTCCCAAAACATAACATTTCATAAATATACAATTATACATTTATATTACAATCACTATTACGTCAAAGAAATCATGCAAGTGTACAAGGATTGTTTCTAATTAGTATGAACAAATTTTATGTCAACAATTGATATTCGATTGCTTATATCGCTACAATGAGTATAATATGTGTTTAAGAAACTGTATATTTTTGTAAGAATATTAGAAATTCACATATTTACAATATTAATATTACTTAATCACAAATTAAAACTAGTATATATGGTTAATATGGTATTCTTTGTACATCTATTAAATTTAAAATATTCAAATTTAGGATTTATGATCATATATTTTATCAATATTTGAAGTTTACGATTTTATGATAATATAATTATGCTTAATAATAATTTTGACATGGATTTTTTCTATAAATCGAGGCTTACGCTTCGACCGCCTCGAGGCTTACGCCACGCCTCAATAACGGAAAACCGCCTCGATCCGCCTCACGTTTTTTAAAACCTTGGTCGTGATAGCCAATGGGACTCATTCCCCTATTATTGGGCAGGGGGAGATCAGTTTATCGCCTTCCATGTGTCTACAGAATGTGTTACATGCTCCTGATTTTTCGATGAATTTACTTTCTATCAATCAGAATACGAAGGATTTGCACTGTCCCGCTATATTTGACCCATCGTCTCTTGTTTTTCAGGACATCCTTGCGGGCAGGGTGATGGTTGTGGCTGTGAGCAGGATGGTCTTTATCGTCTAGTCCGAACCCCCTATGTTGGCGTCTCCTCTCAATCTAGTAGACCAGTCTCTCCATTTACATGAGATCTACGCTTTGGCCACCTCTCTCTTCAGAAGATGCGTCATGTCTTGCCTCAGATTTCACCGAGTTCTTCCTTTCAGTGTGAAGCATGTCAATTGGGAAAGCATCATAGATTTACCTTTCCTGGTCGTCAGTCTCGAAGCAGTAGCTCCCCTTTTGAGTTATTTCATGTTGACATTTGGGGTCCGAGTCGTGTTCCTCATCACCAGGGGCACAGGTTTTATCTTGTTGTTGATGATTTTTCTAGACTGTCGTGGGTGTTTTTGTTAAAGAATAAATCTGAAGCAAGGGATGTGATCAAAAATCTTATAAATGAAGTGCAGAGTGTTTTTCCTCTACTATGAAATATGTGCGTACGGATAACGCTTTGGAATTTTGCGCTCGTGCTCTTTCATATTTCTTCTCATCTCGAGGCATTATCCATCAAACCACCTGTCCTTACACGTCTCAACAGAATGGAGTTGCTGAGAGAAAGCATCGTCATCTTCTTGATATCATTCGGACTCTTCTTATCCAGAGTTGCGCCCCAATTTCTTTTTGGGGTGATGCAGTCCTTACGGCATGTTATCTAGTGAATCGTATGCCATCCTCTGTCTTAGGTGAGAAAATCCCTCTTTCTATTGTCTTTCCCGATAAGGAATTATTCTCATTTACTCCTCGTGTCTTTGGAGTTGTTGCCTTTGTTCACCAGTTATCTCCGGGACTTGACAAGCTCTCACCTAGGGCTATCAAGTGTGTGTTTCTTGGTTACTCTCGGACTCAGAAAGATTGCCGATGCTATGACCCTATAAATAAGAAATATTTTGTCAGTGTTGATGTCACATTCTTTGAGTCTGTAATGTATTTATCCCCTACAGGTGACAGGTTGGCCTCCTCCACATCCGATGATGAGATCTATGTACCGCCTCCTCCTCCTGTCCGTCCTTTCCCGCTCCAGTATCCGTTGTCCCACCACCATCACCACCACCACCTCCACCATCTCCAAAACCACCTGTTTCACCCTTACCAAAATTCTATACATGTCGGTCTGTTCCTGCCCATGGTACTCGTCAATCATCCAGCACACCTCAGGTTAGTCCAGATATTATCACTAATGTGCAAGTGCAGGGATCATCTTTGCAGGAGAATAGCATACCGACGAGTATTATTTTTTATGATCTGGATGTACCTATTGCCATACGGAAGCAGAAATGTACATGTACATCATATCCACTTGCTTCCCAGCTTTCCTTCCATCGTCTCACATGGGACTTTCAGAGATTTGTTGTGGCTCTATCAGCTGTGGAGATACCACAGAATCATCAGGATGCCTTGAAGATTAACTGTTGATGTTCTGCCATGAAGGAGGAAATGGTTGCTCTACAGTCGCGGGGTACATGGAGTTTGGTTCCTGCTCCCCCTAGTGCATCTGTTGTCAGCTGCAAATGGGTGTTCACTGTCAAATATCATGCAGATGGTAGCCTTGACCGTTACAACGCAAGGCTAGTGGTGCGAGGGTTCACTCAAACATATGGCGTGGATTATATGGAGACATTCTCTCCAGTTGCGCGTCATTCAACTCTACGTGTCTATCAGTTGTTGTGGTACGTGATTGGTCCTTATTTCAGCTTGATGTTAAGAATGCCTTCTTGTATGGAAATCTGCAGGAAGAAGTCTACATGCAGCATCCTACGGGGTTTGCTGCTGAGGGGGAGAGTCACATGATATGTAGACTTCACAAGGTGATATATGGTCTTAAACAAATCCCACGGGCGTGGTTTCAGAAGCTTTCTGATATAATTGAAAAGCAAGGGTTCAAAAGATCAAATGCTGATCATTCTTTGTTTGTCCAGAAGACCTCCAGAGGTAAGGTTGTTATCATGGTGTATGTTAATGATATACTCATTACAAGAGATGATACACAGGGGATAAAGATGGCAAAAGCATTTCTGGGCCATCAATTTGTTACTAAGGATCTCGGCACTCTATGATATTTTCTGAGGTTGGAATTTGCCAGGAATGCGTAGGGTCTTGTGATGACCCAAAGGAAGTACATTACAAATATGCTTGTTGAGACGGGCATGATTGGGTGTCGACCCTCAACTACTCCTATGGATCCTAGTAGGAAGTTATATGATGATCATACAGATGAGGTTGACAGAAGAAGATATAGAGAAATGGTGAGTAAGCTTCTCTATATTACTATCACTAGGCTTGATATTGCTTTTGCAGTGAGTCGAGTGAGTCGGTTCATGGAACAACCTAGACAAGTACATATGGATGCCACATACATGATACTGAGATATCTAAAGTCATCTCCAGGCACAGGATTACTGTTCTGAAAAGAAACAAACATTTCTGTTTCTGCATGTGATGATGCGGACTATGCAGGATGCCCTAAGGATCGAAAGTCTACTTCAGGTTTTGCAGTGTTTGTGGGCAGTTCTTTGGTTTATTAGAAAAGCAAGAAACAAACAGTGATGGCTAGATCTAGTGTCGAATCTGAATATAGGACCATGGACAAGCAAGTACTGAGATGATGTGGGTTCGAGCTGTGTTAGAAGATTTGCATATAGATGTGCCTCTACCCATGCAGCTACAATGTGATAATCAAGTAGCGTTATTCATTGCTAATAATCCTGCTTTTCATGAAAGAACAAAGCATATTGAGGAAGACTGTCACTATACTAGAGATATGATCCAGAAGGGCTTGATTTCTACTTCTCATGTCAGTTCAAGAAAGCAGACTGCCAACATCTTCACCAAGCCACTGCTCAGAGGGTCATTCCAGAAGTGTTCTTCCAAGCTGATCATGATTGATATCTATGCTCCATCTTGAGGGAGAGTGTAGAGATATTTCTATATTCTATGTACATATTTAGTTATTTTTATTTTCTTGTTTCCACCTTATGTAATTTACCCATAGGCCTTCTCTATATAAGAGAGCCTAGGGTTATTTGGAATAACAACGAACACTTTTCTTCCAACAGATGACAAGCAATGTCCATGAGCAGAAGCAGGTCGACGGGTATAGAATTTTAGCAATAGTGGAACAATGGGCATAAGTGTAGGTAGTGGCAGACTCGTAGGAGGTGGAGGAGGTGGTAGCGGAACAGCAGGCACATGTGTAGGTAATGACGGACTCGTAGGAGGATGTGCCATATAAACTTCATCATCAGAGTCTGATGAAGCTAACATGTTACCTGTAGAGGAAAAATACATCGCATACTCAAAGAATGTGACATGAGCGCTAATATAATATTTCCTGCATAATGGATCATAGCAACGGTATCCCTTCTGAGTCATGGAGTACCCAACAAACACACATTTGGCAGCTCTAGGAGAGAGCTTGTCAAGACTTGGAGACAACTGGTGGACGAAGGCCACACAACCAAAAACACGAGGAGCAGGTGAGAACAACTCTTTCACCGGGAATGCCATGGAGAAAGGAATTTTCTCACTCAAAACCGATGAGGACATGCAATTCATCAAATAGCATGATGTAAGAACAGCATCATCCCAAAACGAATATAAAGCATGACTCTAAACGAGAAGAGTCCGAGTGACATCAAGTAAATGGCGATGCTTTCTCTCAGCAACACCATTTTGCTGAGACGTGTAAGCACAAGTTGTTTGATGAATAATACCACGAGATGAAAAGAAATGTAATAGCACACGGGTGCAAAATTCCAAAGCATTATCAGTTCTCATATATTTTACTGAGGAAGAGAAAACATTCTGCACTTCATTAATAAAAGTTTTGATCACATCCCCTGCTTCATATTTATTTTTCAATAAAAAGATTCGTGACAAACGAGAAAAGTCATCAACAGCAACAAGATAAAACATGTGTCCCTGGTGTTCAGGACACAACTCGGACCCCAAATATCAACATGAAACAACTCAAAAAGGGAGCTATTACTCCGACTCTGACGACTAGGAAAAGCAGAACGTGTTTTCCCAACTGGCGCGCCTTGTACTGGAAGGATGAGCCCAGTGATCTGGAGCAAAATATGACACATCTTCTGGAGAGGGAGGTGACCAAAGTGCGGGTGCCAGGTGAAGGGAGAGACTTATCCTGTAGAATGAGGAAATGCCTACATAGTGAGTTCGGAACATGCGATAAAGACCGCCCTTCTCATGGCCACAGCCAATCACCCTGCCCGTAAGAATGTTCTGAAAAACAAGAGACGATGGGAAAAAATAGCTCGACAATGTAAATCCTTCGCAACTGACTAATAGGTGACAAATTCATACATGTAGCACATTCTGCGGACGCGTCGAGGGTGTCAAGATGATCTCCCCATGTCCTGTGATCGGGGAATGAGTTCCGTCAGCTATCACAACAGTTCTCCCTGGAGGAACCTGTCTATATGCTACAAGTTGATCTCTATCTCCACATAAATGATGCATCACTCCAGAATCCATTATCCAATTTGTAATCTCATATCCATGACAGGAGGTAAAAGCATAGGTACTACCTGAGGCACTAGTAGTGGCAGAGGTACTGGAAGAGACAGAGGCTGCTACATCTGAGTGGCCTACTGAAGATGATGAAGAAGCGGGAGTATAAATATTCCGCAGTCTGACAACGAGGTCATCAAACCTTTGATCTGCAGTGGGAGCAGCCAGAGGCTCAATTTGCTTCGCTACTCGGGCTGAGGCAAGAAAACCATGCTTGGAGTAGCATGTATCCTATGTATGTCCCGGACGATGGCAGTAAGTGCATGGCTGACGAATGCAACCTCCTCTACTCTACCACGAGATCCACGTCCACAGAAATGAGAGGAGCCTCCTCAACCTCGGGAGGTTGCCATTGCCGAAGAGGTCTGACTAGATGTAGTCGAAGGAACAGTAATCCTGCTGAGTCGGCGAAACCCTTCTTCCATAGGAGGAATGGCAGCATCTGCTAGAATCAGGGAACGGGCATCATCATACTCAGGATCAAGGGTTGCAGGGAATACACCAACCATTGTAGCATTCTGGTATGTCGTCTGTTGTTCAGGAGTGGATGTGAGGGGCATGAAGCTGTGCAACTTCTCAAACATCCCACGCAGAAACGTGTATAGCGAATGGAGGGGTTGTTCATTCTGCTTAATGGTGAATATATCAGGTTGCAGCTACAATATCTTGGTCTCATTCTTCGTCTGGGAATAAGTTGCGGTGAGGATATCTCACATCGCCTTGGCGGTGGGCTGATGTAACACATCATTGGCAATCTCAATCGCCAATGTATCAGACAGCCAGACTTTGGCGTATGCATCGTTTGCCTCCCATGAGGCATAGACCCATGTTTTCTCAATTGGATCCTCTTCGTAAGAATATGCTTATTACCCATAGATTTCATGAGGCAGCTCAGAGCTCGTAGTTCGTTCTGTCCATCTTAACAATTGATGTTGGACCTCTGAAAGCACCAGTGGTGGGAACATGACCTTGCTCTCTAACATGATACCAAATGAAGAAAACTAGGATATTGTAGACCAATGAACATGTGTCTACACAGACATATGAGAATTTGATTGCATATGTGGACTTATGCAAACAAATATATCAACCCGATATAAACCTCGATGTAAGCATAAGCCGTCGTGTTGTAGCGGGGATCGGCCCGACGGTGACGACGGAGGGCCGGTCGGCGGCTTGTGGGGCGGCAGGTGTGGCTAGGGCTAGGGCTAGCGTTAGGGTTTGAGAGCTTTGGTCTAGGACCATTGCTCCGATACCATGTTGGGAAAAATGAAAGACTTGTTTATTCCTGGAAACCCTAGCCTCTCTTATATAGACTAAATTACATAAGACGGAAATATAAATGTACTAAGCCTTCTCCCACTATAAGTAGGGTCGGCTACATGGATTCCTGCTCAAATCCATGTTGAAAGATTCGACTATTTTTACGCTGGTTGTCGACTACCTAACGCAACCCCTGCAAGAGTGGGATTTGAACCCTGGTCTTTTGTGTGGTAGACACACTGTACATAAGACGGATATAAAGAAATAAAATAAAGAAACGGTACATAGAACATAGATATATCTTTACAACCATGAATATATAGAGTATCCAACCAATTGATTACAACGCTATGTACCCTAAGTTCCTAACACACTTTGAAGAATTATGTGGAATATAGAAACTCAAACAAGAGTATATATGGAAGCCACGCGGAAAATGGTATACGGATCCGCCCAACCCCCATGCCAGGGAGAAATTCCAAAACCTAATCAAAGATTGGTGTTTTATTTGAGTCAAATTTTAGTAAGAGATACATTTCAAGATCCATTTATAGCGGGAGTTGCACATAAGCTCTGTCTGTCGCTAATATTTTTCAGTAATCTTGAAATATTTAATATCTATAAAGGAGTTCTTGCAATGGAGAAATAAAACTGACTATAAGCATCGGATAGAAGCTACATCTGAGATCACATATATAACTTCAATGACGGGCTTCTTATAAAAAAGAGAACTCACCAAAGAAGCAACTTTCCAAGAAAAAATATGCAGAAAATATCACCCATATTAGACGAGATCTAGGAAATTTAATAAGGAATGTTCACATTTCGCCACTCTTATCGAGATGTCTCCAGCATATCTACAATATCGATGGATATATCGGGATGGATCCTAGATATATATAAGGGGCATCTCCATATAGGGCAAGTTGGTGAAACTATAGAAGATTGTAATCTGGAATTAAGTGTGGCAACAATAATATCAACACGTTAAAACTCACATGGTTCAAGACGATCTGAATGATAGTTTTATTCCATGGAAAAACGTCGAATAGTTGCATTTCTTCATTCAGTAAAACATGTATGTGTGTTCACATACAACTCTCTCCAAATGGATGACACAAGTACAACTACGTACTAAACGATGGTGGATCTTTCACAAGATCCAATTAAATAATTACATCAACCCTTCACAATTCTCGACCAAAACTAAATATGGGATGATATTTTACTGACACTTCGCAATATTTTATGATATGGACGCTTGTAACATAAATTGTTGACAATTATAAGCATAAATAGAATTCTCGGGGCACTTCTCTAGGAAGGAATAAACTATATAACATCTGTCTTGTTATCTTGCAGGGAGATGATAAATACTCCAGTACGAGGTAGGCTTTTTAAAACTTTCCAGACTAGTTTGTATGGTATCTCATGCTTTGGGTTTGTTTATGTGCAATGTAGATCCAAAATGGTTCACCCCTTGTCCAAATACCACGTATATGGCACCACAGTGCCCGTTTTTAGTACTTCACTCCCAATTGTAGGAAATAAAATCACAAGATAAAAAAGATTTAATCTATGTCTCTATTATGATGAAATAAAATGACACGATAAATAAGATATACCTCGTGATATTTGCCGAGTTTATTGGAAAGAATACAAAAGGCTTCTGTATCTGCAACATCTTCATATCAATATTATCTGATCTGAGCTTGTTGATTACTCTGTGCAATAGTTCTGCTCCATTCCATCTCAATCTTGAGTCATCATAAGTTGCGTAGAGCTCGTCCATGCATTGCTTTATAAAAGGACTGCAAAGATTACAAGATAATTACAAGACTGGTGTCAAAAACATTAATTAAAGACTTCAGGAGAGCATGCACCAACAAACATTCGGAGTAAGATAGAGGAGTTGAGCATTTTTAAAACTTTATAATTAAGACAAACTCCACCACAAAAAGGAACCCACCCCAAATAAACTACAATAAAAAACTTTGGAAGAAAATTTGTGACCATGTTAACATGGACTTAATGTGAATCATATGCATAGAAACTCTCCTTAGTAGGTGGTCTTGAAACATCGCGTACATGACAAGCTACTACTACAAAACTCACAAATACACCTACTTTGCACGCATCTCAACACCGAGTCCTTTTCCTATGCAAGATGTTTTTCTATCCGAGTATCCAACTAGTTTGATCATCCTTTGACTCTTCACCTATACGGTGAAGGCAAAAAATTCTGTGGCTCTTCACCAAAAAAGCTACAGGAATAGCGACTGTAACTCTGATCTACAACAAAAACAACAAAGCCTTTTCCCACAATTAAGTAGGGTCGGCTACATGGATTCTTCGCCTCCATTCAGATCTATCTTGGGTCAATCCCGAACTTATATCCACAAAACAAAGATCCCTTTGTATGGTCTCTTTCCAACACTTCTTGGGTCGTCCCTGCCCTCTCTTAGCTGGCTCAACATCCCAACACTCGCATCTCCTAACTGGTGCATCAGCTGATCTTCTTTGCAAATGACCATACCATCTTAAGCGGTTTTCTCGCATCTTATCCTCGATCGGAGCAACACCGACTTTCTTTCTGATTGCTTCATTCCGAATCCGATCTTTACGTGTGTGTGTCCACACATCCACCTTAGCATTTTTATTTCTGCTACAGCCATTCTCTGCACATGTCTATGGTTTACAGGCCAACATTCATATCCATAGAGCATAGCAGGTCTCACGGCTGCTTTGTAAAACTTTCCTTTAATTTTTAAAGGAATTTTCTTATCACAGAGAACAGCAGAGGCTCCTCTCCACTTTAGCCAGCCTGCATTTGTTCTATTAGTAACAACTCCATCAATGTCCCCATCATGTTGCAAAATAGATCCCAGATATCTAAAAGAATCTCTCTTCTGAATGCTATCATCACCAATCTTCACCTCAATTTCTTCACCATTGCTTCCATCAAAGGTGCACTCCATATATTCTGTCTTAGCCCAACTTATACAAAATCCTTTACTCTCCAACTCATATCTCCAAACCTCAAGCTTCTCATTTACTCCATCTCTAGTCTCGTCAATCAACACAATATCATCAGCAAATAACATACACCAAGGTAACTCATCCTGAATGTGACTTATCAACTCGTCCATAATCAAAGTAAAAAGAAATGGACTCAAAGCTGAACCTTGATGTAAACCAATGTTGATGTCAATATAGCCAGTCTTCCCAGACGGGGTCCTTACACAAGACAAAGCCCTATCATACATGTCCTTTATGAGGTTAATGTATAGGACAGGCACTTGTCTCTTTTCCAAAACTCTCCAAAATATCCCTCGTGGGACAGAATCATAAGCCTTCTCCAAATCAACAAAGATCATATGGAGGTTCTTCCTTTTAGCTCTATAGATCTCCATTGTTCTCCTCAGCAAATGGATGGCTTCAGTAGTTGAGCGACCTGGCATGAACCCGAATTGGTTTTCTTTGACGTTGGAAACTTGCCTCAACCTTCTATCGATCACACGTTCCCAAATTTTCATAGTGTGACTCATCAGCTTGATACCTCTATAATTTGAACAATTTTGAATGTCTCCTTTATTCTTATAAAGAGGCACCACGATACTCTTCCTCCAATCTTCAAGCATTTTCTTGCTTCGCCAAATAACATTGAATAAATTCGTAAGCCAAGTCAAACCGCGGTCACCTAAACTTTCCATACTTCTACAGGGATGTCATCCGGTCCTACACCTTTCCCAAGTCTCATAACCTTCAAAGCCTCATCTACTTCCTTTCTTTGTATCCGCCTATAGCTTGCACGATTCAAGTAACTTTCACTACTAGCTAGATCACCCATAGTGATCTCTCTATTTCCTTCCCCAATGAAAAGTTTATGGAAGTACTGCTCCCATCTAGTCTTTATATCCTTCTAAGTAACAAGCACGTGACCTTCCTCGTCCTTAATGCATCTCACTTGAGAGAGATATTTGGTCTTTCTTTCTCTTGCTTTGGCCAACCTGAATATATCCTTCTGGCCCTCCTTAGAGTCGAGATTTTTATACAAAACTTCATAAGCTTTCGACTTAGCTTCGCTTACAGCCTTCTTTGCTTCCTTCTTCGCTATTTTGTAGTTTATGACAATTTCCTCTATTCTATCCTTAGACATAGCTTTAAAGCATGCTCTTTTAATTTTTAGCTTCTCTTGCACCCCTTCACTCCACCACCAAGCCTCCTTTTGACCTGGGGCTCCTCTCTTTGACTCGCCTAGCATCTCTTTGGCTACCTTTCGGATACAAGATGCTACTACCTCCCACATCTCGTTTGCACTTCCACTACAATCCCAAGTTAAATCTTCTAAAACCTTCTCCCTGAAGCTCGATTGCTTCAGTGGAAGATTCCACCATCTAGTTCTAGTGATCTTAGGAACCCTCCTTTTCTTTACCAGCCCTTTTATTTGTAAATCCAAGACTAACAAGCGATGTTGGGTTGTCAAACTCTCTCCTGGGATTACCTTGCAGTCTTTACAACACATCTGATCTCTTCTCCTCAACGCAAAGTAATCTATCTGTGTTTTAGTTGGTCCACTCTTATAAGTAATTAAATGCTCCTCCCTCTTCTTGAAGAGAGTGTTTGCTATGAAAAGATCATATGCCGTTACAAAATCCAGGATGACTTTTCCCTCTTCATTTCTATCCCCAAAACCATGTCCTCCATGAACACTAGCATACCCCGAAGCATCTTTTCCCACATGTCCATTAAGATCTCCACCTATGCAAATCATCTCTTTTTGTGGGATTCCTTGTAAAATCTTATCTAGATCCTCCCAAAAAGTTTGTTTAGTCCTTTCATTTAAACCAATTTGCGGTGCATAAACTGAGATTATATTCAGACTTTCTTCTTCAAGCACCAATTTTAGTAAAATATTCCGATCCCCGAATCTTTGCACCTCAACCACACAATCCTTCAAATCCTTATGAACAACCACTCCAACACCGTTTCTACCCTTATCCTTACCTGAATACCAAAGTTTAAAACATGTCTTCTCGATCTCTCTTGCTTTCTCTCCAACCCATTTAGTCTCTTGAAGACATAGTATATGAATCTTCCTTCTTTCCATCGTATCCACTATCTCCATCAATTTTCCAGTCAAAGTGCCAATATTCCAACTACCAATCCGCAACTTCCGTTGCAATCGCTTTTGGACTAACTTCTTTATTCGCATGTGTCCATTATGCGAGAACCCTTGTAAATTTTGGACTGCATCCGGGCGGTGATGCAGCGGAACTAGCTTAATTACCCGCATGCGTTCCTCATGCGAGAACCCTTGCAAATTTTGAACTACATCCAGGCTACGATGTAGCGGCCCTTGCCAATTTTTCATTGCATTCGGGCGATGCAACGCGTCACAAGTAGGGAACGTCCCAACGAAATCTGTATGTTTGCTTAAATCCATATTGAAAAGATCCGACTGTCATGAGGCAACTTCCTAAATAATATATTTTTTAAAAACATATATTATTTAGGAAGTTGTCTCTGACTGTTTTACGCTGGCTGTCGGCTACCTAACTCTGATCTGCTGGAAAAAATTCACTATAAATCTAAGTAAATAATTTCACATATGCTGCGAAAACACAATTTCCCACTCGAATAATAGACTTTTAAAAAAGGTTAATACAACAATTCTTTTAAAGTCTCTTTTATCACATTTCAAGTTTTATTTGTTATCAAGTTGATAATAAGCAGAAAAGGATGCGTGTTCTAAGAATCACAAATGAAAAGCAGGATACCTGAAGGCAAACGTGATCCCATGGCCCTTGTTGCTACTCTCATGAAATACATGTCCTTCAAGAAAGTTCCAAGTCGTACACCGATATCTCCTGACTGCTCTTACTTAGAATGCATTCCCTTCATGATTATCCTCTAAACTCTAATTTCATTGGATTAAGGATTAACTTGGAGTTACCTTAGAGAATAAGGAGGCATCCCGGCCTGTCACCACGGATTATGGTAAACAGGCTGTTGATCAACAATGTTTCTCCCAATGCACGTGATATCACATCTGCAAAGACGAGTCCCAGGACTCCCACAATGCAGGGAGTTTGTCCTGTAACCAGAAGATGAGGCTTCAGGCTTGCCCTGTCAGGCGTGGTGAAAATGTCCCTATATGGACCTCCAATACCAGCAAATCAATCGTCCTTATTCATTCCATGACTTCTTTTATAAGCCTACTCTCTTACATACACGGGAAGGGGCATCACCACCTTTCCCATAATTGCGAGGTGATATACTCATGATAATAGTAAAGCAGAAAAGCAAACCTTCTTTTATCCTAAAAGTCGTGAATACCTCCTCTCTGTCATCACTTAGCATCTTTAACCGGCGAGAACCACTCCACCTATTAGTGGATTCATTTTTTCTTTGAATAAAAGAAGGGTGTTCGGCCTTGGTAGGTGATTGACCAGAATCCCCATTTATTATCAGGTACAAACATTGCATGTATTTCAGCAAAGACTAGTAAGAAAATAACCATGCAAGCATTCTTAATGTAGTGTCTCCCCTACAAAAGATCAAAGCTTGTATGGATAACTAAATGAATCCCTAAAACACAAAAGCCCGGCCCTCCCCACCCTCAATCGGTAAATTGAGGACCCAAAGTTCTTCCAAAAATGGTCAAAACTAGAAATGTCAAGTCAATCCACCCTGTCCTCCTCCATAGCTCTTTAGCATTGATATATCAAACAAAATACATGATCAATGTCTTTGTCCTCCTTGTTGCAAATAGGACAAAACACTAGTGTTTGAGATAAATCGTGCCCTAAAAAATCTCTTCATCAGCATGTTTCTCTTGAACAACCACACAGAGATCGTCATCTTCAACGGAACCGCACCTTACAAATCAACAGGTTGTCTTTCGCCAACTCCATATAATCCCAGCGAGCTCCATGTTAAAACCTTTTGTATGTTTTTTCCACTATGAAGTCGTCATACCAAATTAAGAGATCTCATGGGTTCGACGAGCCATCAAGACCTTCCAAGTCATAGAGCACCTGGTTAAACTCCAAAGATGCTGGTTTGAAAGGCCCACCGAGAACATGAACAACCATGCAAAATCCCAAACACCCGAAGTGGACCCTTCATCTGCCATTAATGCATCTATATTCACAACCATTGGTTGCCTATGGTATCAGCACGTCGCTGCTAATGTGAGGCGTGAATGGTAGAGTTGGGCATTATTCGGGTCTACCCCAATAACCCACCCAAAAACCTTTCAAAAATGGTTGAAATGGGTTGGGTTACCTGGATTTTAGGTCGGTTGGTTCCAAACCTATTTGGTTTTGGGTTGGATTTGGGTTCAAAGTGTTCCATCCGACCCACCAAAAAAACCTGAATTGCTAATTTGGATGAACCTTTATTTTAATCTACTCGACCCAACCAAACTACCACATGAAATCCATTCCTTTGTCATTTGTGTGTGCCACTTATATTCATGAGATTAAAATCCTCCATGTGGTTTTACACCTAATTTGATTTTTTTTTATGTCTGCAAGGTAGGGGGAAGCACTCGGTGGTGCCCGCCCCATCAAAATATATTAAAATAGCAAAAGGTTACATCACACGGTAACAACACCCCAAAACACAAAAAAACAAAAAAAGATCATTACATCATCCACTCATCTACCAGTCTCCTTGTAAAGCACTCGACATTTTCTTTGTAAAATCTTTGGCCCGAGAAAACCAAATCATTTCTGCCACGCCAAACCGCCCACAGAATAGCCATGGGGAAGAGCCGCTCCCTTCTTGATCTCGCCCTATTCTCATACACCGAATTCCAGAAAGCCTGGAACTCATCGGTCCGGCACCAAAGAATCCCCGCCTCCTGCCATATTTGCGAAATCACAGGGCATGTAAAAAAAAAGGTGTTCCACCGATCCGATTGCATTGTCACATATTAAGCATTTGTCCGCAATGATGCCCAGGAGCTTTACGCACCGATCACGTGTAATCAGCCTCTTGCGCCAAAGGAGCCACAGGAATATCCCAACACGCTCAGGAAGATTAAGTGCCCAAATAGAAGCACAGTCTCGGTGTAGCACCTCCGAGGTCGACGGCGGCGGTATGGAGATGGCACCATAGGCGCCCTTAACCGAGAAGCTCCCCTCCTTCCAGCGGCAGTGATCTCTACCCCCAATGGGGGCACCCACCTTCCCCACAGCGTCAAGCAGCGCCAAGAAATCCTCAAATCTCCGATCCGAGAAGTTAGCGGAGAAAGCAGGCCACCAAGACCCATCAAACCAGCAGTCTGCCACCGAACAGAGCTTATCATCCGCCAAAGCAAATAACCGCGGAAAACGAGAGCAAAGTGCTCCCGCCCCTGACCAGTCATCGCCCCAAAAAGCAAAGGAGTCCCCCCTTCTAAGAATCGGCCTGAAGAGATTAATATTTTTTACAAACGTCTTCACCATGCCCCTCCAAAAAGGCGTCATTGCCGCAAGGTTGAGCAACTGCGACTGGGGCGCGCCCTTCACCCCGTAGATGCTCCGAACCGCCAAGCAAATAAGATCATCACCCGGACCCCATACCCTATTAGCCCATTTAAGCAAAAGCGCCTCATTAACCTGCTCAAGAGATCTTAACCCCAACCCCCCCCCCCAATCCTCTTCGTACGACATCCTCCCAACCAACTAGATGGACCCCACCGCGCCCACTAATACCGCTGCCCCATAAAAAAGCGTGCATTTTCCTCTCCAGCCTCGCGTGGATCCCCTTCGGTAACTTGCGGCAAGAAAGAAAGTAAATTGGAATGGACGACAACACCGCCTTGATCAAAACCAACCTACGTCCCCTCGAAAGAATAGAGGCCTTCCACCCAACCAATCTCAAATCCACCTTCTCCACCACCCTCAACCAGTCACGAAGCCTCGCTCTCCCCAGCCCCAGAGGTATGCCGAGATAGTCCATTGGGAGCGAGGCACGCGAAGAAGCCAAACAATCCGCCAACCCATCAGCAACAATTTCCGCCTGCCCGAAAGGGACAAAACTAGACTTACAGTCATTTTCTTTAATCCGGATAGCTCCGAAAAGATCTCCAAAGTCGTAGCCATAGCGCTGGCCTCCTCGACCCCTCCCTCAATAAGGAACAGAGTGTCGTCCGCGTATTGTATGATCAGCACCCGCACGTCGCCCCTCGAATATCCTCTAGAAAGCCCATGGCTGACCACGCCCGCCGCCATGTCAGCCAGAACATCAGCTGCAATGATGAAAAGCAAAGGAGCGAGGGGGCACCCTTGCCGCACCCCCTTACGGGGTTGAATCCACCCCCCCTCCGGCCTACCATTGATCAGAACCGAAAAAGACGCCGTGGTGATACAACGCCTCATCCAAGATATCCACCGATCCGGGAAACATAATCTCCTCAAAACTGACCAGGAAAATCTCCAATCTAGGCTCCATTTCAAAGTTTGATGGTAAGACTAACAAAGAGAGACATGTATTCTGGTCCCCAGTTTGCTCCATTTCAGCTTTTTGTTTATTCGTGTTGGATTTCTTGTTATATCAATTAATGTCATATTAGAAACATTTTGTGATGAAATACATGTTGACACAAGCTTATGAATTGTTTAGATTCAGATCTCATAATTTACTGTGAGAAAAAAATAAATGAATAACATAAAACTAATCTCGAATTTTAATATACCACAATTAGACTTCTAAAGTTTGATTTTGACCCAATCCAGTCAGCCCAAACCCATAACTCGAATTACTTCATCCAATTTTATTTGATTGGTCATGGGTGGCCCTTTTTTAAACCCAAACTGAATATCACCCGAAATTTATTGACCCAAACTGATCGAATGCCCATCCCTAGTGAACGGCATTGGGGTTGCGCCTGGATAGCAGCCAGGAGCACTAGCAATAGTGGATGGGCAACGCCTCTCTCGGGTGGAGTTAGCTGATGGGCATCGTTTGGTGCTGGAAAAGAGGATGGGAACTCCTCAGGGCCAGGGGACGAGAGAGGGTTGGCTTCAGGGTTGATGAGGCAGCGTCGAGGTTGGCTTTTATGAGAGGAACTGTCTAGGGTTACATTGGCTCTGATATGATGTGAAAATATAGAACATTTTCTAAATTATGAGTAGATACCCCAACCCTCCTTGTATAGAGAGAAACTAAGATCAAGGTCACACCTAAGAGACATCACAAATAGACAAAAGACAAAGATACCCCAGAGGTGTTTATTTACAATGACTTTTTCTTACTATTTCCCATCATGTTGAAGCTTATATATATTGATCATTATGCCCAACTTGGACAAACATTTCAAAAAAGATACTCTAAAATGTGCTTTAGTGAATATGTAATGTGTATGTTCTGACGAGGAAACATGAGTAGTAATGAGGTCCCTTTTATATCATATCTCCGGTGTAGTGACAACCAACCTCAATGTGCTTGGTCCAATCATGAAAAGCAAGGTTATTTAATACGAAGGAAGATGTTTAATTGTCTCCCCATAACTGTGTATGAAGAAGATTCTCTATGTAAATCTATAAATACAAATTTGACTAACATCATTCCTATCGTGGCTTGAGCAATAGCCCCATGTATCTGAATCATCATTGGATCTGGAGATGACTTCTTGCTTCTTACTTTTCTAAATGACCAAGGGATCTTCCAAAAACACATCAAAACATGGCAATTTTTTTAAAGAAAAAAGGGCTTCCATTGTATAGGTGTGTGCCCAAAAACTTCACCATTTATCACCTTGGTAACATGATTACAGGCCGATTATAGGATGCAAAGGAGATTACATCACCCAATTTTCAGCAAGTACTTTAGCAATTAGCATGCGTCGTTACATTCTCACCAAACATTTTGTCCCCTCTAAATATAACACCATACTGACAATCTAAATTGCCCAAAGTCTGCCAAGCATCAAGAACGGTCCTTTTACATGCCCCTCTAATCTTCCCCAATAGACTCCCAGAAGCCCTCCATATTGTCACACGGAACATGTTGATCCCCAAAGAGCAATCAAGTCTCCTCAAAGCTCTTGCACCTGAAGAATAAGCGATCGACATCTTCCACCCACGTCTGGCACCGCAATTAGCGTTCACGAAGAATCTCGCTACCCGATTCCCCGCCAGCAGTCTACCTCTTCTGCATAGGTACAAAAAATCTTCACACGTCTCGGCACTTTCCAACCCCAAAGTCTTCTACAGTCTGCCTCAGGGCCATCCAGAACATCATTCTGGGTCTCCTTCAATACCTTGTATGCTTTCCCAACGAAGAAACAACCATCATGTCAACACCATCAATCTCTACCCTCAGTGGACCCTGCCACATTTTCCAAGGATGCAAGCAGCATCACCAGTTCCTCCGCCCTTTGGTCTGAAAGGTCAGAACAGAACGATGGGAAAAAACCATGGCCATCCCACACCTCAGCCACGAGAGCACACGTGTTCGTAGTAAGGGCCATCAGCTGAGGAAAACACTCACCCATCACACCGCCTTCGAACCAGTCATCTAACCAAAATCGAAAGCTCGACCCGTCCTCCAATATCGGTTGCAAGGACGAGTGGATCTCCTGCACCAGACCACAGATCCCCCTCCAGAAGAATGATGGGAAAGGAGGTTCCCACCCCGTAGACCTTATCCAGCAGATCCCCCTCCAGAAGAACGAGTGAATCTCCTGCACCAAGCCCAGATCCTCAATGTTGGGAAAAGAGGTTCCCACCCCGTAGACCTTATCCATTAGATAACTTACATGGTGAGCATCAACATAGCCTAAGAGTGTAAGTGGACCTCCTTTCCACAAACAAGTCAGACCTTGGTGAAGTCTTTAGAAATCTGAGGATTACCATGACAGCATCTATATGCGCTTATCCTGACTTACTCATAAACCAATTAATACGGCTTATGGTAAATGAGATATCTAGCCTAGTGAGAGTCATATAGAGCTTCCCAACACGCTCTCTCTATCTTCGAGCATTTGCTTCCTCTGTATCATCTACAAATAGCTTTAGATTGGGATCCATATGTGCAATTGTAAGCCTATAGTCTATCATGACAACCTCCTCAAGAAGATCGGCAACAAAATTCATCTAACTCATTATGAGACCTCTCTTACTTCTGGAAAACTGGAGGTTGAGAAAGTCTGGACGGCCATTATTCACCAAAATTAAATAAAAATGTAGCAGTGATGCATCTCTTCATCCAAAGCTGTCCAAGTGTCCAGCAAAACCTCGTACTAATGAACCCTAAAGGAATCGTCATTCCATGCAGACATATGTCTTTGAAAAATCAAATTCTCAAAACATTCCCTTGACCTTTCGATGCTTCCAGCCGGCCACCATTTCAGTGACCACAGTATCTAGCATCTGCCTATCATGAATAGAAGTCATCTTTATTAGAGAGATAATATTATTCATGAATCATGACCATCTGAAACCTCTTAACAAGAACCTTTTCCACAATGATGTAAATGGCATGCGAAAGTATTATGGGTCCAAAGTTTCCCCACACATTCAGATACATCCTTTAGATGGAAGAAAAATCAAAGCCTTGTTAACACAAATCGAAGCCAGTCTTTCCCTCAAAAAATCAGCAATCATTCCATAACATCACCATGCATTGTTTCCCATAATTCCCAAAACTGGAAAACCATATATACCATTTGAACCATCCGCACTCAGCTTGAGAACCAATGTGCTAACCCCATCCCTCAAAAAAATCCAAGTCACCTCATCTTTTTGATCTTACTGCAGCCTCCTTGCCCCAATCCCCAACCACCTGTGAAGATTGTCCCTCAAGACCGGGATACTTAGCAATCCAATCCACATAATGTGATCCCACATTTGAAGCACAGAAAGAAAGCTATAAAAGAAAATGTAGCAAACTTTTTCCATATACATTCAACAAGCAACCATGTGCACAAAATGCCACATACATGTATAAATGTAATGCCCATACACATATGATATACATCTTTCAAAAAGGGGTACAAGTAAAGATAGTAACAAAAGCTACAATTAGAGATAAATAATTGCTACACCCATATGTTCCTTGTGTTCGACACCTTACACATACTTGACCACTATACACTTATTTGTAGGGTTATAATAAATTTTGACTCCACATTCGCATTGCATTGCTTTAATATTCTGATTGTAGGTTAATTGTTGTTGGATTTCATTGGCTTTCGTGAGCGGTCACCTCGACGATTGTGGTCTCGCCTTGTGAGACCTCACGACCACCTCGATAGTTGCATGGTTCGACACGGGGGGGGGCAGCTTCTGGAACTCCCATGTGTCACCTCCATAAAATTTAAAAACTAAAATCAAAGAAAATTAAAATAAAACATAAAACGATATTAAATCAAAAAGTTTCCTTCATGAAAGTTGTTCATCTCGATGGGATCTACAACTTTCATGAAGGGACCAAAATCAAAAGAAGTCATATGTACATGCATACCCAAAAGTAAATAAACAACAACAAAAGAATTGAACCAACCAAGCCGCTCACGTTGCGGATGCTCCTGGGGACCTGACAAATTCACGAAAGTAGGTACGTTATGAGCAAAGTTGCTCAGTACGGTGCTAAAAACCTAACCAAGAAAGAACCACTAGAAGCTAGAAGGTGTACAAAAGCAGGTAACTGTGTAAAACCCAAACCACATTGAAATTGGCATAAAACCTAGACCGTACATCCTTATCATTTTCCTTATCATTGCTCTTGTGACACCAGTTTTGATCCAGATCATGAAATCACATATTTTATTGTGTGCCAAGTCAAACCCCACACTTCACCGTGTGCCAACCCTCAGCATTAGTCTGTAATCGACCCCTGGAAGTCTAACCTTGAAATTGTCATGAACCATCTCCTTCAAATATACAACTTCCAGAACTCCATGCTTAAGACTAACACTCATATACTAATGAATGAGACCTACACCAACCAGTACCTAACTACCAACCTTAAGTGAAAGAAGAGGCACAAATAACCAACCAATACCATAACTACTTGGCACCACACATTTGAAAATTGAGTCTAATACTGAGCAAAAAGGGCACACAGATGCACCAACACCAGTGTTGCAATAGTCGGCCGACTATCCCGAATAGTCGGTCCGACTATGCGGTGCGGGGGGGTCCCCGACTGAATAGACCTCCAGTCGGTCAATAGTCGACCCGACCGAATAGTCACCCGACTATTCAGCCGACTGGCCCGACTATTAGGCCGAATGGAGTTTGATTTCTAATATTTTTATTTTTTTTATTTTCAATTTTCAATTTTTATGGGTTACATTTTATCATGGTATCACAACAAATGTCAAATTCTATATATCTATTATATTGATTGGTACTTTTATCTTGGATTCATGTTAACTAATGATCATATACGTATAAAAATATAAGATTATATGTATTATAAATAATTTTATATTAAAAAATACAAAATCGAATAATTCCGAATAGTCGCCCGAATACCGATTATTCTATATTCAGTGACCCCTCCGACTGAATACCGAATACCGTCTTCTGCAACACTGACCAACACCAAGTAGTGTGTCCTCCGACTAACGAACTGTCAGGATTGCGGTCAACTAAGCTTCTACTCAGGACCCCAAAGGCGCTACTCCAAGCTACCCACATGCCACTAAAAGTCGGACACTTTGGCATGAAACCGGAACTACAATGGGAAACTCGATCGCCGGTCCTAAGAGCTAAAACTCATATCTGAAGGTATACGTATGATGCTCAAGCTCATCTTCACCGGACCTCACTGAATCCATTTGCATCCTTTATTTTCAAAATAAGTTATACTGGACCCATTTCACTTAATTTTTGAGAAGAACAAGGGTGTAGTCCCGAGATTGGAACCCACCGCAAATTTGTTTAACTAAAAAATTCGAGTACAAATATGTTACCAGACATTCGAAACCCATTTCACTTGATTATCAATTTATTTCCCTAATCCAGACATTTAACATATATTAATGTCTTATATGCTATAAATCATTTTCAGAATCAAATGTCTTAAGTTTTAAGGTGTAAATGGTCCACGGTCCCATAATGATCGATCATCCAACTTTAATGATCCTAAGTTGGATGATCGATCATTATGGGACTGTGGACCGTGAACTTGATTATTAATTTATTTCCATAATCCAGACATTTAACATATATTAATGTCTTATATGCTACAAATCATTTTCAGAATCAAATTTCATAAGTTTTAAGATCTAAATGGTCCAAAGTCCCATAATGATCGATCATCCAACTTTAATGTTCAATCGGTATTGACCGATCATTTTGGGACATGATCAATCACCCTTAAGGCATAGTCGATCAAGCATGATCAATCAACTAAAAATTATGATCGATCATACATGGACAGTAGCCGGAACCACTCCGACGACGTCCCACGAAATCGCTCTGATCGGCGATCCGACTACAACATCGTGTTCCTTCCAACACCCACAACAAAAATATCTACTCGGATCGCGCATGCAAGCCACGGATTGAATGAAAAATCCAAAAATGTGAAGCAATAAGTTACCATCGTGTACAAAACTGCAACGAAACATGATAAAAACCTCGACAATAGGTAGCTCGCAACCCCCATGACCCAACGGTATAAAAACATCGTGAATCCGGCAGCAAACGGAAGGAGAAAATCGTACCTCGGGGTCATTCCCCACGACGCTCCCTCACCCGAAAGTATGTTCCGCGGTGTTTAACATATTTCTATGCCCACAACGTGACTCCATGCTCCGAAATCTTCGTGTCGATACCTTCGGATCTTCGATCGGCCGTCGAAAAACTCTTCGGTGCAGAGCTCCGGCAAGGCTAAGTGGCCCGGTTAGACGGACCACTTGAGCTCACCCCCTTAATATAGGCTTGAGCCTAAACGGATCCAGATTCAGATCCAGCTCCGAAAGCTGTAAACCGTTCATATTTTTCCCGCAACTTCCTCATAAGGATTCCGATTTTGATGTCATTGGGCTCGTTGAAATGGTCTCGACGATTACTACAAGTACAAATACTAACTGACATGGAACTAATCAACTAAATATGCTCCAAGTATAAACTCAAATACATCTTGACCGTGGAAAGAAGGTAGAAAAATAAACGGTGGATATCGAACAGGACTCTATAGATATATAATTTCGATGCACATGATAAGCAATGGATAAGGTTTTGCACCCACTAAGCACAATTCCAAAAATGGAAGAATCGGGCTGGACAATTGGGCCAGCAACATGCAAGAATCACACTATGGTAATAATATCTTGATAGGAGAAGTGTTCTCCATTTAGCAGAGCATAAAAATGAACCGCGAATTGACATCCAGATAGGAATCCTATTAACAAGAAGGCGATGAATGACAGACTTGAGGCTGTTATATTCTTGATCACAAGCAAGGAAAGTGTTAAATCGTTGCTTTTTTACCATGAATAAAATAATGGATTTCCAGTTAGGTCTCACAGGGTCCAAACATGACTTAGATTGGGTCTGTCCAGTTGGAATGTTAACTAGAAACTTCTTAAGATTTACCATTTCTCGGATTCTCCACAAAGGCATTAAAAGGGGGTAAGTCATAGTGGAGGAATCTTCATTTATCCCCTCCCTGACAACAATGAGGAGAGGAGCAGAGAACATGACTTACATGAAAAAAATATGGATAAAAACCAGATCCATTTCTGAACGAAATTAGCGGAATCCTGCCTTCGTATTGCAACAAAATCGTGTCATTTCATGATAATCCAAACTTCAGAACAGTGATTTGCAGGTAAACACTTCTGTAAAAATTTGACATGATGGATCACTTTTTTTCCTAAGATATACTCCATCTTTAACTGAGGCCAAATGTCCAAATACCACACATCAAACAAGCTAACAAAAGCATAAAACAAGCTTCATGATAAAGCAAGCAAGCTTGACTACAACTGTCGGGTGTTAGTCCATGGACATGGATAATTTTAAGTCTGCACTCAGATAACCCATGGTCGGTTTAAAGGGTTTCCCAAATGATAAGTTTCACAAGGTGCTCCCTTGTGACGTAGAAAGAAAATGAACGAGGAGACAAAAAATAAGGAAAAAGAGAACAAATTTACACATTGTAGTTCCATAGAACAACCTACATTTGTGAGGCCCCAAAACATAGGGAATTCCAGGATGAAATTTGCAATATTCAAAAAAGTGGTAGCAAAACTTTACTAGTTGTCCACCATAAAAAAATGGAACCTACTTGTGATCCATTTACCCATAATCTTACTAAATTAAATTCTATATAAACGGAAATTAGATGACATCACCACCAGATACTCATAAACGAGGCATCTAATGACAATGTCAAGAACACTCAAAATGCTAATTTGACTATCTAATGCATCATCTGCACATGCCAACAAATTTTTGATAAAATCCACTATTTCAGATGATTCGTAAATTGGTCACATGATCACAAAGAAAACAAGTCTTTATCACAAAATATATAGAAACTGCAAGACAAAATAACAGAAAACAAATACCTGTGCTTCCTAAATGCCATTACAGCTCCATTGAAAACTGAATTTCCAGAATGGTTTTCCTCCATTCCGAAGGCATTTTCTAGTGACTTTAACGACTTCAAAACTATCACATCAGAGTCAAGATAAATTCCTCCATACCTATTGAATACAAGAGTAACAATTGATTGCAAACTTTTAAATGTTTAAAGTTGAAGCTTAAACAACTAAGTACTACCAACAAAGTTATGTGGAACATAAACCATTTTTAAAGCCTCAAAGACCATACACGAAAAGGATGACATAACGACTCAAGCTCGCAAGTATAAATAATTCATCAATTAGTCGGTGAAAACTATCAAGCTTATTTCAAAAATAATACTATTAATTAAAATCAGAAAATTAGCTAACTCCAAAACCAATTTGAATCACTTCCGCAATCTATTATAGTCACAATGTATTTATAGTACTATTACTATGACAGCTTTCTATTTCCTTTTCTGTGTAAGCCCAATAAGGCACCTATGTAGGCTAGCTCAATAGAGCAACCTCCTTTCACCTCTAGAGTTTCCTATTTATATAAAGAGAACCACATGGCACATAATAAATATTTGCTTACTTCCTTTCCACGTGGTATCAAAGCGACGGTGTTGGATCAAAGATCTGAGAATCCCTTGAAGCCCTACTCCACCGCTAAGCCTCTCTCTCTCTCTCGCACGCGCACAAGCACATCCTCCGTGCACAGCACCACGCTACAGCCTCGGGCATCGTCCGACTTGTGTAGGCGTCAACGCGTTAGTGCAAGAACTGTTCAGCAATAGGAAAGATGCTCTAGAGTTTTAGGATAGCATGATCTAGATTTAGTCATATAAATCCCACATCTAGGTCCTAGAGCACATACAATGATAATAGGAGTATTGTATATCTAGGTATACACGCGCAACCTCCCTTATATGCTTGTATAGACGAGAATGGACTCATCTCCCAGAATGTCCTACATGTGCTTCGTTTGTCCGCCATGGAGGAGAACAAAGTAGATGCTACTCCTACTCTTGGGGCTATCAAGGGTCCATGTTGCATGAGGAGAACAAAGTAGATGCTACTCCAACTCTTAGGCTATCAAGGGTCCATGTTGCATCGTCAAGATGGATGAGACAAACTACGACTTGTGGGCGATGTAATTTATGATCATCATGTGGAGCCACAAGGAATACACCTCGACAAAACCAGAGCCGGCCAACAAAACTGGTAATGCAGCACGGAAGCAACAAAATGCATGAAGCCGAGTGTGGTCACTCCAATGACAGAGATCGCCAATGCGATCCTGCATCAGCTTACTGTGAAGATAATGTGGGGTATTCTTGCAACATATTCCCAGGCGAAGAATGAAACAAAGATTCTTCACTTTAGCACGATATTTACATGATCAAGCAGGATTGCCACCCCCTCCATCCATTCTACCCCAGACTGAGGATCATGTTCGAGAAACTTCACCATTAATGCCCCTGAGTGCCAATATTGAGCAGCAACTAACATACACGAACATCATGATGGTTGGTGTCTTCCTTGCTAATCTTAATCCAACCTATGATGCAACATGTAGTCAACTTATATCTAACGCTTCCTTTCCTCATATCGATGAGGCATACAGTCATCTGAGCAAAATACATGTGCCTTCTTTACATGCATCTCATACCTCTCCTGCCATGGCAGCTTCATGGCGTAGAGAATCTGCTCGTTTCAAATGATGTGGAGACCGTAGTCGAGGAAGTGATCACTTTCAACCGCAATGCAGTTACTGTAATCGCCTAGGCATACTAAGGACACATTCTGCTAGAAGCATGGTTATACTGCCTCTGCTAATGTTATTGAGGACCCGAAGTCAGCTACAGCATAGTCTCACCAGAAGTACAATGATCTTGTCTCCTGTCTAGGGAGATCATAGGACCTACGCCTGATATGGTTGGTCTTGCTACTGCATCATCTGACACAACAACATGTGCCAGCACCCCAGGTATCGATCATGCCCTTAACACATGTCATAGCATTATCAAGGTTTGAAAAAATGAAAGGCGGAACGAGGCGGTCTCCTTGGTATCGAGGCGAGGCGTAGCCTCGAGGCGGTCGAGGCGTAAGCCTCAGTTTATATAGAAAAATATGTATAAAACTACAATTATATATATATATATATATATCTATGTAATAATATGTTCTCTGCCCAATATATAATAATTTACACTACAAGATATGATGAAATAATATAGATAAGAACCCCAAAATAGAAGATAGAACAACATCATATACATTTCTACACATTTTCATCCAATCAAAGAGGAATTCATTGACTATAGATATTGTGAAAGAATTAAACAATACATATATGTCTATGAAATATTGTTGTAATTAAAAGTATGACTAAATATACATCGAAGAAATTTATGTTATGTGTCTAACATATAATATATGATCGCACGAGAAACCATGAATCATATCAATTTCGAGCAGATCTTTGAAATATTGTTGTAATTAAAAGTTTGATTAAATATATGTCGAAGAAATTTATGTTGTGTCTAATATATAATATAAGGCAACATGAGAAACCGTGAACCTTATCCATTTTGTTTTGCTTGATATATTGCAAATATTGTTAAGTTACAAGTACTGTTTAATTTAATATTTATGAATTTCATTCATTAAGAGTGAAATAGTAAGAGTTTGCCAAAATAGTTGGATACATTAATTGTAAATATGAAGTTATAGGCATGAAATAAACATCATATTTAGGCATTCATCTTATATAATCATTATCCTAAATAAAAAGATATTTATAAGCTTCTCAAACTACTAAGTAAACCATTAAAATAATAAAAAATACTTCAAAAAAAGCAAAAACGCCTCACGCAACGCCTTGACCGCCTCGAGGCGTAAGCCTCGAAGCTAAAAGGGACCGCCTCGCCTCGAGGCGTACGCCTTGGCCGCCTCGAGGCTAGCCTTTTCAAACCATGAGCATTATATTTACAGAGTAGGTACTACATTTGTAGATTCCCATCACCTATGTGGCAACAAAGAACAGTTCACTTCTTATAGTTTGATTCCTCATTGATGCGTTATCATCATCGTTGATGGGTGGCATTCTCGTATCACACGATAGGTGGAGATCTGCATGATGCCTCCTATGCGTCTGCAGAAAGTCATGCATGCTCCAGATTTTTCTATGAATTTATTATCCATTACTCAGCTTAATATGCAATTCATTTATTGTGTCATATTTGATCAATATTCTCTTGTGATTCAGGATATATTTACGGGCAACGTAATTGGATGTAGCGGTGAGCAAAGAGGTGTCCACAAAATGGTCGTCACCCTATACAAGCATATCTTCCATCTCTCCCGAACCAGTCTCCTCATATTTGTGGCATTTTCGGTTTGGTCATTTACCCTTGCAGAACTTGTGTAGATTCTTACCACAGATCTCACCCCAATTTAGCTTCCAGTATGAAGCATGTCAACTTCAGAAGCATCATCGTCGCAGTAGTGGGGTCCTTGTTTGAGTTGGTTCATTTTGATATTTAGAATCCCAATTGTGTTTTTGATCATTAGGGGCATTGTATTTATTTTATGGGTAGATAATTTTTCTAGACTATTTTGGATTTTTCTAAAGAAGCATAAGTATAAGACTAGTATAATTATGAAAAAAATTATTATTGAACAAAATATCTTTTTTGCAACTGTCAAGTAAGTGTATTTTGATAATGCGCCATAGTTTTGCACTGGCCGCTTATCTCAGTTTTTCGAATTACAAGGGATTTTGCATCAGACCTCGTGTATTAGTGTATGTATACAGTATACCTCCCAGCAAAATGGTATTATTGAGAGGAAACATAATACAACACGGAATTGTGAATTAGGGTTAAATTTAATGTTTGGTTAAATTAAGGTTTGTGGTCAGTTTTAATTCTGAGTCATTAATCAACAAGGGTTAGGGTTAGTTTTATTTTTACCTATTTAAGTTTGTTGCAATTTTGAAAAAACTCCAAAAAAAACTTTGAACCATATCAATGGTACGCATGCTGCTCAGATAATTGGGACGCCCTCAAGCTAATCTACATCCATGGTCTGCCAACAGATCTCGATGAGAAATCATGAAAATGCTCAGCGATTACCTGCCCCATTGCACAATCACCCTCCACCCACCTTCCATTCACCATGATAGACCGAATCAGAGTGTGACGACGTCTCCTGCTGACAACCCTATGGAAGAACGATGTATTAGCATCACCTTCTTTGAGCCACACATGTTGTGATCGTTGCTTCTACTCAGTAACACGCTTTTTATATTCAATCACAATTATTTTTTGTGTCGTTGCTCTCTCTTCCCATCCCCTACAACGACTTTGTCATCCTCTAACTCATCGAGTCTACAGATCTATGTTTCCACTTCCTCCTGACATACTCTTATGGCCTTTCTAATCTCCCTCTTTAACAAACAAAGCTTGCTACGCAGAAAAGTCCGTCATACAAGCAATTGTAGAGCTCGAACATATCATGGAGGACCAATATCTAGAGATCAGGTCTCTGGAGTTCTTCTGGAGCCATGCACACTCGAACCTGAAGAACCCCGAGGTACTGACCGGGCCAGAGGAGTATGGTCAGACTTGGAACATGGTCTAGACGAAGAGGCTGAAAGAGGAAACAATTCAAGATGCTTCGTCAAAGTCATGAAATGATTGATACGAGAGCGAGCTCTAAAGTTCCTCCATGCAAATCTAATGCATGATGCATCAATCACCTCAAGCTCCAGGTCATCTATCAACTTAATAAACTCAGAAGAACATGGGTCTTGACCACCTCATAGCAGAGGATGCTCAAAAGAAAGTAGGGAAACATTAAAGTCTCTCCCGGCCAGCCAAGCCTCGCCAGTGTATAGTCTGTCAGCATCTCAAAGATCTACCCATAAATCTAGCCTTTGAGTCAGAGTAAACAAGGGCCATAAACACAAGAGACTACTAGTTGTGTGCTAGATCTTAGGTTCTCAAGCAGTACGGTCAGAACATGCCTGCCCCTAACCTCTGAGATAAGAGAAAAAGGAGTCTTTCCCAGCAACGACCATCCCCCCCGCATTACCAATAGTGTAAATCGTCATGACCTCCGATAGAGAACCAGCACCTAAAGAGCTCCACACGAAGCTAGAACTGGTAGAGAGTTCTGTTTCTTGCAACAATACAATATCACAACACCAATCTTTCAAAAGTATACCAGTCGATCTCTGCTTCTTAGGGTCACCCAAACCTCTCACAATCCACGTTAGAACTTTCATTAAGGAAATGGTTTTGTTCCTAAAGTTGAGATCATACTCAGCACCCAAGCTATATGAGCCTTATATGCTGAAATAGTCACGATCCCTTTAACAACAACAGTTAATCATCTTCTATTTCTGCATCACTTCATTTTTTTCACCATTACCCCTCCCCAATGCAGAGGAGGTGAACAAGGAAGTGGGCAGGTCACTCCCATTAACCTCTGACGGCACGGGACACCTCAATGATGGTTTCCAACCAAGGACATTCTCCAGTGCATCAACTGCTTGGTCAAGAGAAAAGTTCAGGGGGGATTATAGTCTGCACATTTTTTTCCTCAAAAGGGTCCTCCATAAGAGAGGGAAGAGCCTCAAACTGATCTTCATCCAGCTTACCCGATGAGACTCCAATGTTAATTGATGCTTCGAGGGGTACAGTCGAAGCAAGGACCAGTTGAGGTACAGCAGTGAGCAATATCATACCATTACAGGAAGAGGCTTCGAGAGGCACGGCCGAAGCAGAGGCTTTGGTCTGCCCCAACCCTGGTTCCGGAGCAACCCAAGTATTGGGTTCAAGTTTTGAACCAGTTTCGAATCCAATGAAGCTCCTCTTAGCAGAATAGTCATTCGGAGGCTCCAAAAGGGGGAAAGCTCGAGTCGGATTCATGAGGCTCCGCCTAAATGCCACTCGCTTCCAAGTAGGGCATCCAGCAATATCCTAAATCCCAAAAAGGAACCAAAGGCAATGGAGCTATAACCTTCCGCACGAATGATGCTAGGCTTCGAGCTTCGAGGTTGGACCCCTTTTGAAATTCAAAATTTTGAAATATGATAATTCATCCTCCGAAAAAATTGCTTCTCTATTTGACACCGCAAATCTCGTCGCTAGATAGGCCAAGTCTCCCATCGTCACCAGCTTTTCCAGTCAAACATATAATCTTGAGCTTGAGGCTAAATCTTCTTGAGCGGGGATCAGAGGCGGTGGTGGTGGAGATACCACTTGCACTAAAAACCAAAACGACGAGCGACCTCCCGATGTCGAGCACTCGGGCTTCGTGGCTATGGTTCCTGAGCACTTCAAAACCACGATGGTGGTCTTTAGATCAGATCTAGGCTGCCGACCATCTGTGTAGATGGAAAAGAAAATGATTTGCATTAATGAGAGACCTTAGGGTTCTCTTATATAGCAGAGGATGCTCAAAAGAAAGTAGGGAAACATTAAAGTCTCTTTCGGTCAGCCAAGCCTCGCCAGTGTACAGTCTGTCAGCATCTCAAAGATCCACCCATAAATCTAGCCTTTGAGTCAGAGTAAACAAGGGCCATAAACACAAGAGACTACTAGTTATGTGCTAGATCTTAGGTTCTCAAGCAGTACGGTCAGAACATGCCTGCCCCTAACCTCTGAGATAAGAGAAAAAGGAGTCTTTCCCAGCAACGACCATCCCCCCCGCATTACCAATAGTGTAAATCGTCATGACCTCCGATAGAGAACCAGCACCTAAAGAGCTCCACACGAAGCTAGAACTGGTAGAGAGTTCTGTTTCTTGCAACAATACAATATCACAACACCAATCTTTCAAAAGTATACCAGTCGATCTCTGCTTCTTAGGGTCACCCAAACCTCTCACAATCCACGTTAGAACTTTCATTAAGGAAATGGTTTTGTTCCTAAAGTTGAGATCATACTCGGCACCCAGGCTATATGAGCCTTATATGCTGAAATAGTCACGATCCCTTTAACAACAGTTAATCATCTTCTATTTCTGCATCACTTCATTTTTTTCACCATTACCCCTCCCCAATGCAGAGGAGGTGAACAAGGAAGTGGGCAGGTCACTCCCATTAACCTCTGACGGCACGGGACACCTCAATGATGGTTTCCAACCAAGGACATTCTCCAGTGCATCAACTGCTTGGTCAAGAGAAAAGTTCAGGGGGGATTATAGTCTGCACATTTTTTCCTCAAAAGGGTCCTCCATAAGAGAGGGAAGAGCCTCAAACTGATCTTCATCCAGCTTACCCGATGAGACTCCAATGTTAATTGATGCTTCGAGGGGTACAGTCGAAGCAAGGACCAGTTGAGGTACAGCAGTGAGCAATATCATACCATTACAGGAAGAGGCTTCGAGAGGCACGGCCGAAGCAGAGGCTTCGGTCTGCCCCAACCCTGGTTCCGGAGCAACCCAAGTATTGGGTTCAAGTTTTGAACCAGTTTCGAATCCAATGAAGCTCCTCTTAGCAGAATAGTCATTCAGAGGCTCCAAAAGGGGGAAAGCTCGAGTCGGATTCATGAGGCTCCGCCTAAATGCCACTCGCTTCCAAGTAGGGCATCCAGCAATATCCTAAATCCCAAAAAGGAACCAAAGGCAATGGAGCTATAACCTTCCGCACGAATGATGCTAGGCTTCGAGCTTCGAGGTTGGACCCCTTTTGAAATTCAAAATTTTGAAATATGATAATTCATCCTCCGACAAAATTGCTTCTCTATTTGACACCGCAAATCTCGTCGCTAGATAGGCCAAGTCTCCCATCGTCGCCAGCTTTTCCAGCCAAACATATAATCTTGAGCTTGAGGCTAAATCTTCTTGAGCGGGGATCAGAGGCGGTGGTGGTGGAGATACCACTTGCACTAAAAACCAAAACGACGAGCGACCTCCCGATGTCGAGCACTCGGGCTTCGTGGCTATGGTTCCTGAGCACTTCAAAACCACGATGGTGGTCTTTAGATCAGATCTAGGCTGCCGACCATCTGTGTAGATGGAAAAGAAAATGATTTGCATTAATGAGAGACCTTAGGGTTCTCTTATATATGAGAGGAACTTGTTGGGTAAATTACAAGAAAAAGATAAAAGAAATAGATAATATGAAAACGATAATGAAGATAACTAATATCTCAACACTCCCCCTCAAGCTGGATCATAGATATCGATCAAGCTACGCTTAGAACAGCATCTCTGATAAAGCCCTCTGGCTAAGGCCTTGGTACAAACATATGTTGTCTGGTCTCCAGAGCTGACATGCGCAGTGGCAACAAGACACTTCGGTATCATGTCACGAGTGTAGTGACAGTCAACCTCTAAGTGTTTGGTCCTCTCATGAAAAGTTGTGTTGTTAGCAATGAAAAGAGCAGCTTGATTGTCACATTGGAGGTGCATGGGAAGAGGCACCTCTATAGTCAGGTCGGTAAGAACAGATCTGACCCACATCATCTCTGTGCTAGCCTGCGTCATGGCCTTGTATTCTGACTCAGCACTCGATCTGGCAATCACGGACTGCTTCTTACTCTTCCAAGAAACCAGGGAATTCCTTATGAACACAACGAAGCCTGAAGTAAACTTCTTATTCTTTGGACACCCAGCATAATGTACATATTATGCACACGATATAACGGAAAGAGATGTACCTCTGCTGAAAAAAATTTGCGTACCTGGTGAAGTCTTTAGATACCTAAAAATCATATGAACTGCATCTGTATGCGCATGTATGGGTTGGTCCATAAAGTGTCTCACTTTGCTCATTGTAAAGGATATGTCAGGCCTGTTAATAGTCACATATAGTAGCCTGCCAATAAGCTCCCCGTACCTCCTCTTGTCGACCTCCTCAATGCCATCATAGAGCTTCATGCTCGGGTCAATAGGAGTAGTGGCAGGTCTGCAATCTGTCATGAATGACAATAGTACCTCTCTGGGTCATGTGCACAAACAAAGAGTGATCGACCGTCGATCGCACAAACCCATATTGCTCTATCAAATCCAAAAGCTTCTAGAACCATGCTCTTGGACACTGCTTAAGGCCATAGATAGCCTTATGTAGCCTGCAAACCTTCTGACACTCCTTTCAACAGCAAACCCAGGTGGTTGCTGCATGTAGACCTCCTCCTGTAGATCACCATAGAGGAAGGCATTCTTCACATCAAGCTGGTAAAGGGGTCAATCTCATGTCACAACAACAGAAAGTAGAATACGCGGAATAGAATGTCTGGCAACTGGAGAGAAAGTATCATGATAGTCCACCACATATGTCTGGGTAAACCCATGTGCCACAAGTCTCGCCTTATAGCGATCCACACTGCCATTTACACGGTGTTTCACAGTGAACACCCATTTGCATCCTACAACGGATGCGCCAACTGGAGCAGAAAAAAGACTCCACGTACCACGTGACTGTAACGCAGCCATCTCCTCCTCCATGGCTAACCTCTACTGATTGTCCTGAAGAGCCTCCTTATATGTCTATGGTATCTCCACGGCTGATAGTGCCAAGGTAAACCTCCTGAAATCCTCTGAGAGACTACTCAAGGAAACCTAGGCTGCAAGAGGATAAGTAGTACACCTACATTTCTGCTTACGTAGAGAAATCGGCACATCAACATCATATGCCAAGTCCCGAGCCTGTAAGTTCCCCTCTTGAGAGGGCACCTGCTCATCATGTATGGAATCCTGCTACATAGACAACTCAGTAGTGCCATTAGTAGAAACAATGTGCTCATTATACATGAGCTGTGATGGATGATAGACAAGACCTGTGAGCAGGGGGAATCGAGCGAGACCTGCGAGTAGGAGGTGGAGCCACAGTGGTGGTGGTGGTTGAGGAGGTGGTAGCGGTAGAGCAGGAGTAGAGGGAGGTGGTGGTACGACAGTAGGAGATTAAGGCATGTAGATCTCGTCGTCAGAGTCAAATGGGGCTAGTTTGTCACATGTAGGAGAAAAATACATGGCAGACTCAAAGAAAGTAACGTCAGTATTGACAAAGTATTTCCACATGAGCGGATCAAAGCAACGGTATCCCTTCTTGATACGAGAGTAGCCAACAAAAACACACTTGACAGCTTTGGGAGAGAGCTTGTCACGACCTGTAAAGACATCATAAATAAATGCAACAGAACCGTCACACGAGGTGTAAGGGAAAAAAGATTCTTCTCAGGAAACGCAATCGAGAAAGGAATCTTCTCTCCCAACATAGACGAAGGCATGCAATTCACCAAATAGCATGCAGTGAGGACAGCATTGCCCAGAAAGCATGAGGAGCACGACTCTGTATCAACAAGGTTTGGGTCACATCAAGTGATGGTGTTCACGTCCGGCAACACCGTTCTGTTGGGATTTATAAGCATGTGAGGTCTGATGAACAATGCCAAGAGATTTAAGAAAGACAAAAGGCCTTAAGGTGCGGAACTCTATAGCATTATTAGAATGAATATATTTGACATTGGTAGAAAAAATATTCTTTATCTCATTAATAGATTTGATCACAGATCAAGCCTCAGACTTATTCTTCAATAAAAAGACTCGGGAAAGTCTAGAAAAATCATCGACAGCAACAAGATAACAATGGTGTCCCCGGTGATCAAGAACACGACTCGGACCCTAGATATCTAAATGATGGAGCTCAAATAACTGAGAATTGCTCCGACTCTGATGGGATGGAAAGGAGGAATGGTGATGCTTCCCAAGCTGGCATGCCTCATACTGAAAGCAGAATCTCATGGAAATCTGAGAGAGAACATGGCACATCTTCTACAGAGGAAGGTGTCCAAAACAAAGGTGTCACAGATATGGTGAGACTGGTCTAGTAGTTATAGTAGAAACGCTAGCATGAGGTTGGACAGTCTGTAGAGCCCACACTACTCACGACCACATCCAATCACCATGCCCATGAGTACGTCCTAAAACACAAGAGATGATGGGTCAAAGATAGCATAACAATACAGATCCTTAGTAATCTGACTAATGGAAAGTAAATTCATCTGAAAGTCAGGAGCATATAAAACATTCTGAAGACACATGGACGGTGTCAAATGCACCTCCCCCTGTCCTATAAAGAGTAAATGGTTGCCATTGACAATGACAACCCATCTACCATGTGGTATGGTCCTGTAGGACCTCAGTTGCGCTCTGTCTCCATACAGATGGGGGAAGCACCAGAGTCCATAATCCAATGTCGTGTCTGCACCAGTACTACCAGTGAAAGCATAAGCGATACCCGAGGAGCGCGAAGAGGCTTTGGTTGTAGCTGTGGTATCTGTAGTGGTGGTTCCTGCAACAGGGGTTACTTAAATGCGAGAGACAATAACATCCAGGTGAGGATCAGTTTGGGAAGCAAGTGTATCTGAAGGCTCAATATGTTCTGTCACGCGACCAAAAGCAGGATATCCGTGCTTCTGGTAGCATGTATCATGTGCATGTCCCGGTTGACGATAGAAGGTGCACGGGCCACGCTGACATCCACCGCCTCTGCCACGAGGGGTGCATCCTCTGGACTGGATCATCCCTCCTCAATCACGAGAAGCAGCCATAGTTGAAGAGGATGGAGGAGAGGTCATAGAAGGCATGATAATCCGGTTGAGACGGTCATAGGCCTCCTCCATGGGAGGTATGGTAGCTCCAGTGAGAAGCTGTGTACGTGCTGCATCATACTATGTATCCAGACCGGCCATGAAAACACCAACCATCGTGGAGTTCCTATATGCCTTCTGATACTCTAGAGATGTCGTAATAGGCATATAACTATGAAGCTTCTCGGGCATGCCACGGAGTGAAGAGTAGCACACATGCATAGGACGACCATTCTGCTTGGCCTTGTAGATATCAAATTGTGGTTGAAGAATCTTGGCCTCATTCTTCGCTTGAGCATAGGTAGAAGCCAAAGTGTCCCCTATTGCCTTGGCGGTGGGCTGATTCAGAATATCATTGGCTATCTCTGTGATGAGGGTCCCACATAGCCAAATATGCACATAATTATCATCTTGCTTCCAAGAAGCATTTGCCACAGTCCTATTCGTTGGTTATGGATCTGTCAGGATGTGCTCTTTGTGGTTGCGTTGCATGAGGGTGAGAAACTACATGGACCACAGCTCATAATTGATCACATCCATCTTAGCGATGGGAGCCGGGCCCTTGAAGGCTCCGAACGAAAAACTATCACCCTTCTTCCCTGACATAATGGTAAAACGACCGAACAACGGAACTCAACTGGGGAGTAGACTGATATAAACGAGTCTACACGATCATACGGAGGATTGGTTGTACGTATAGACTAATACAACCATCCGCATCAATCTTTATTGCTTGTTAGGACCGGAAAACGTGATTTATAGATCTGAAATCACCTTTTCCAGTCAAAATCAGACCGATTCAGACCACAGGTTGAATCGCAGAGGTGCACGGGAGGGTCGACGACAACCTAGGAGGGATGGGGCAGCTGCCGGGGGGCATGGGTTGCCGAGGCGACGATCGGAGGGGCCTGGGTGGTCGGGGTGGCGGCGGGGAGGGTCGGGGGTTCGGGGTGGTGGACTGGGCGGCTGCTGGAGGGGGGCACGGTTAGGATTTGTTAGGATACGGGAACTCTAGTCTAGGATCGTCGCTCCAATACCATGTAGAAGGAAAAGAAAATGATTTGCATTAATGAGAGCTATAGGGTTCTCTTAAATAAGAGAGGAACATGTTGGGCAAATTACAAGAAGAAGATAAAAGAAATAGATAATACGAAAACAATAAGGAAGATAACTAATATCTCAACAATCTGCAAGGATCCTCGACAGAACACCAAGGTCCCTCAAGGTCGGCAATGCTTCAACTGTACGGGAAAGGAATGGGACACGATATATCCGAGCCACTCTCAACGACGAAGACGACTCTTCTCCACCTCTGAAGCTAGGCAAATGCCAATCAATTCCTCCTTCTGGCTCAGAGCGTAACAAATAATAAATTTCCAAGGGTAAAAAGCCCCTTGTACAACACAACTTAGAACCAATAAGCACCACATCTCCAGTAAATGAGGAGCCCAAGAGACGACAAAGTAGCCCTAGTATCGAGCAGCAAAGCCCTAAATGTCGGTTTCGATGGCCAACCGAAACAGAATTTCGGTCGAATTTTGATCGAAATTTCGGTCATTTCGATCATTTTTGTACCAGGGTCCCCATATTCCGGTCATTTCAGCCATTTCGATCGAATTTCGATTTCGACTGGATATCGATATTCGACAGAAATTCGATCGAATTTCGTTGAAATTTGAGGCCATGTCGAGCAGATATCTCTAGTTGATTCCCCGCACACACACCAATCAGCAGGTTATCTCTCAATGAGATGGTTCCAAAATTGTGTCCACTGACTACCGAGACATACGAGCGCATTTAAGAAAGTACACTCGGCCTAATCCAAAACCTTTGCTCAACAACAGCATGACATCGGGCCCAAATGAGGCTTTAGGGCTCTCGAACAAGCAACCTTCCGATGAACATCCTCGTTGCAGTCGAAACAACGGGGAGGCAATGCCGCAATGCGCATATGGCAGCCATGTGATTGTTCTTCTTGCATCTAAAATGCCGCTGGCCACATTTGTAATGAGAGATAAATGCCCAGCCCTCCTCTTCCCTCTCATCTTCATGCTTGGAGGCCATCTACGCCACTATATCACCATTTTTGGTAGCCCTCAACCACGACTTCTCACCATCTCGAACCACCAACCCACCGCAGTCACTCTATCCTTTGTCGAGAGCCCTCCATCTCTCTCCCAACGTCATGGAAGGACATATCGATATCGGTATCGATATCGGTACCATGTCGATACCGATATATCGTCGATATATCGGCGATATATCGACGCCATATCGCCGACATCGGGATTCAGCTTGCCTTTTTTGCGTGTCGATACCCAATATCAGACATATCGACGATATATCAGTGACCTGTCGATACCGATATATCGCCGATATATCAGGATACGGCCTTTCATGCCCAACGTTATTAGTTGTAGCAAAGTTAACCGCCCAAATTTGGAGCAACCATGACAAGCCCACATGGATGCGATCATGATGATCCTTAGATACATGAATTCCTCACTATATATAGGACCGCTCTTTAGCAAGAAGATATCCCTTGACATAACAGTTTGTGTTGATGGAAACTATGTTGGTTGTCCTAAGGACAGAAAGTCAATCATTGGTTTCATTGGTTTCATTGATAGCTCTCTAGTCTCTTTGAAAAAGCAAGAAATATATAGTAATGGCCAAAGCAAACACAGAATCTCTTGGAAAAGCAAGAAACATAGAGCGATGGCCAAATCAAGCGCAAAATCTAAGCACAAGGTCATGGCTCCAATCAACATTGAGACAATGTGGGTCAAGTCAGTCATGACCAACCTAACTATGAAGGTACCTCTTCTAATGCAACACATGTGTGACAACCAGGGAGCATTATTCATTACCAACAATCATTTATTCCATAAGAGGACTAAGCACATTAACATCGATTGTTATTACACCAGGGGCATGATCAAAAGGTCCTCGTTTCTAGTTCCCATGTCGATTCAACAAACAGACGACTGACATATTCACTAAATCACTCGCCAAGAGACCATTCCAAAAGTGTTCTTCCAAGATGAGCATGATGGACACATATGCTCCAACTTGTGGAGGAGTGTTATAATAACAATATATTTATCATATTATAACAGTCTTTCTTTGTTGCTTTTATGTGTAAGCCCTAGGACATCTATATAGCCCAACATAGCAACTGTCACAGGGGTAAATATCGATATCGATTTTGAGACTAACATGTGCGGTGTTAGCTTCCCGCAAGCTAACCAGCCTTCCCCTTTGCGTGTAGGATGTACACCAGCACACCGATTAACTACGCCGCTAGAATACTCGTACACAAGCACTCAAGCACTCAAGCACAAGAACACAAGAGCAATTGGCACTAAACCCTCTTTGTATCGCAATAAACTCACTCTGAGTGTGTTATCTACAAATGAGCTCTACCCCTCCTTATATAGACAAGCCGGGGGCACACGAATGGACACCATTATTACATGTACAACGAATGCAAGGACTCTTATGTGTTGTTCGTTTGGGTCATAAGGAGGAATGGAATAAGGGGAATAAGCCCCCAACACGCTTCCCCGTGGTATAACTATTCCCCATTATTTCATCTTATTTCACTCTTATTCCTATCTTTATCCCACCTTACCTACCTTTATTTCACCTTATTCTCCTTATTCTTATCCTCCAGCCGAACGGAGAATAGACCCTTATTCCCCTTATTCCACATCCTTATTCCTGCTTATTCTCCTACCGAACGGGCCCTTAGTCTTCTACGGAGACTTTTCGTCTTCCGAGATGACTCTTCACATGCATTGGCTCTTCATCTTTCGTGTGATCCCTTCGTCTTCTACAACCAACGTCACATCGCCCGCTCCGTCAGCATGCCATGTCGTCTGCCTCATCATCACACCACGTCATCAGTAGGCCCCACGCTCCTACGTAGGATGTTGCAGCTCAAGCTCCATCAAGTGCCGCTGAACACTTGTGTTGTGCTAAAGGGAACCTGCGGTCCTCGGCCTTCGTGCGGTAAACCCCATCCTTAGTTGTCCGTAAGCTAAGGTGAAGTCCTCCAAAACTTCATAATGTGGCCACCGAACCACGCGATCGTGCGATACGACTATTGCAAGGTATTCCCGTACCTCGAGAGTTGGGAGTGTTACATGCCTCCCCCACCTGATCCATCAGGCATCCACGACTGATCCTGCGTCTTCAAGAAATCCTCGATGAGGTCCTCGAACTGCCACAGGTTATATAACGTTGCTAAATTGCCTCCTCCTCTGGAAGTCCCTTCCATTTGACAAGGAAGAAGATCCTCTGATTCTTCTTGCTCTGGCCCTCCACGTGCCTGTCAAGAATCTTCTCAGCAACCTTCGTGTGTTGAACCCGGACATTAGGAGGGGCATGTTTCGATGCCCTCCTAGTGTTATCTTCTTTGTCCTCATGGTACTCCTTCAAGAAGCTGACATGGAACACGAGATGCAACTTCAATCTCTCTGGAAGACGTAGTTGATAGGCGCGCGGTCCCACGCGTCGAACTATCTCAAAGGGTCCATCATAACGAGGAATGAGCCCTTTGTGTATCGCCTTCCTCAGGATTTTCTTCTAAATCGAGGGTGTAAGCTTCAGCAGCACCTTCTCCTCAACCTGGAACTCGACTGGCCTACGACTCTTATCAGCCGCCTTCTTCATCCTGCATTGAGCGTGAGCCAATGCATCCTTCGCTTCCTCTCACCAATCCTTCCTTTCCATTGCAAAGCGATGTGCAGTGGGACACCGTCCTTGGCTGTTCTTCTTGGCCACTTCGTGCGGTGTCACGAGTTGCCTACCCATCACGATCTCGAATGGACTCTGGCCTGTGTTGGAGGTCTGCTGCAGGTTGTAGCAGAATTGGGTAGTATCCAGAAAGCTGACCCAATTATGTTGATTTATCGTCATGTAATGCCTAAAGTACTCTTCCAACAAGGCATTGGTCCGCTCCGTCTGACCATCCGTCTATGGGTATTTGCTGGTAGAGAATTTGAGATCGGATCTCGCATCTCAAATAAGGTCGTCCAGAATCGACCTGTGAACCGTGCATCGCGATCACTCACGATGTCCAATGGTATGCCCCAGTGCTTAACCATATTCTGCAAGAACAGCTTCGTCTTGGTCTTTGTCGTGCCCTCGTAGGGTGTTGGTACGAAGATCGTGTATTTCAAAAAGCGATCAACCACCACCATCACCGCATTATTCCCATCCACCTTCGGGAACCCAGTGATGAAGTCCATGGATACGCTTTCCCACAGACGTGAAGGGATTGACAGGGGCTCCAGCAATCATGTTGTCTTTTTCCTCTATGTCTTCTCTTGTTGGTAAACAAGACAAGTACGCACATAGACTTCGACGTCTTCCTCCATCTTTAGTCCAGAAGTAGCTTGAGGAGAGGAGTGCCAGCATGCGCTCTACTTCTGGATGACCAGCCCATTGTGTGCCATGTGCTTCCTTCAACAGCATCTTCCTCAAACCGCCGCTCGAGGGGACATAGGGTCTCATACCCTTCGCATAGAGGAAGCCATCCTCTATCCAGAATCTCCGGACTTCGCCATCGTTCATGCGTTGCACCAAGCGTGAAGTGACCGGATACTCCTGCGTTTGCTCCTGGATACGCTCCAGCATGTCTCCAGACACACGGGTGATCGATGCAATCACCGCGACCTTCGGCTCTTCTGTTTCGCTCTTCTTCGAAATAGAGTCTGCTACCTGGTTGGTCCGTCCAGGCTTCTAGCGAAGCTACAAGTCGAATTCGGCAAAAAAGTCTTACCAACACGTCTGCTTGGGAGTCAGCTTCTTCTGTGTGGCAAAGCAGCTCATTGCCACTGAAGTATATGGTTAGATCCTCAAGCGCATCACGGAAGCGTGAGCGTCGTATCGAATACGACGAAGAGCGACTAGTCGCACTAGTTGCTCGATGCAGCGGAATTTAAAAAATTTTCTTACGACGAAACCACATGATCCAAGAACACTTCTCGGATCGTTTCGTCTAAACCACAAACAAGTAATAGGATTACCTCTTGAAGCGTGGTTGCGATCGAGTCTCTAAACGAAGAGACCTCCTGTCTCAAGTCCGATCCGACGGAGGAGACGCTTGCAAGCGCGGGGATGAACCGCGTGCTTCTCGCAATCCATGTTGATGATCCAAGCGGCGGATCTCCTGATCTCGACACATGAGATCCGACGTCTTCTTCACGAGCGAAGCACACCGAAGGAGACGGAGATCCACGAGCAGAAGAACGGGCAGCATAACGACGATGCCGCGGCGATGGAGAACCTCTCCATGGCATCCATGGTGGACGGCCATGAGAGGGAGAGAGAGAGGGCTGACCTCTAGAAAGAAAGAGAGAGAAAGAGAGAGAGAGAGAGAGAGAGATGTGTTGTGTAAAATAGAGAGCATGGTGTGCCTCTCTATTTATAGGATTTTGGGATCCATGGATCTTAATTCATGTGACATATAAAATCAATGGATGAGATTGATTTATGTCAATCCAATGGCTAAGATTGTTGTTGGTAAAACCAACAAATTTAGATCAAAATATATTTGACAAAATAAAATACAAATTAATCCAAATCAAACCAATAAATAAGGAGAGAAGATACATGGAGATTTCATCTCCATGTACCTTCCAAAGTGGATGGCCACACATTCCTTATAGGAATGATGTGCCGCCCCCCCTTTCCATGGAGAGAGCAATCTCATGGAAATCCATGAGATTGCATATCTCCTTGAAAATCTCCTCTATTTATTTCCAACAACTTTTGTTGGCTTTTTATTCTTCAAAAATAATTCACAATTATATTTGAGAATATTGCAATCTTGCCATAGAAAAATTGTGAATCAAATTCACAACCCAAAACAACATATAATTTACATTGTCAATTAATTACACAATGTGTATCCAATACACATAATAATTAATCAACACATATAAATTATAATTAACTCTCTCTAATACATTATAAATCACATTTATAATATATTATGAATAATTGGATATTTCTATCCACATTATTCTTATCCATAACAATTAAATCATATTTAATTATATTGGATAACTTATTCTCATGTACTCAAATAATATGAATCACATTCACATTATCTACATCTTTGATAATCAAATCACATTTAATTATCTAAGATAACTCTCCTTATAATATGAATCAAATTCATATTATTCATGATAATTAAATCACATTTAATTATCCATTTTCTCAATGCTCGGATACATATATCAACAATAGAATTATCCATGAACTCTTTCAAGGATAATGCGCTTTCTCCGCAATACTTGGAGATAAGGACAGGGCGATTGTATTGTTCCACGTATAGTGACATGGATATTGAGATCATATCTCAAATCCAGATCGCGGGCCTCCCATAGATGCTTGATTAAATCAAGACCGCAAATCTAATCTTCGCATTGAATCTGAATCACATTCAGATTAATGTCCAACATTTGGACTAAGATCAGATTACTTCTCTACTGAGAGGAGTCACTAAAATCCAGACCCGTTTCATCACTCCCTAGGAATGGAAGCGTCATGGTTATACAACCGTTTATGATCACATCACCCTCAGGCATTCCCAATACCTGTACATCCTGCATACTGGAAGACCCAGATTAAACCCGAAGTATTGGATCAACTTTATACTGTCTACTTCATGGTTTTATCAGTAAGATTCTCATTCGATCATTAGGAGTCGGTATTGATCATATACTTTACAAAAGCATATATCATACATAGGTCTTGATCATATACTTTCCAAAAGTATATATCAAACCAACAAATTCAATCAAGCTTCCAAAGCGAGACGACCGTGCGCACGGAATTTGATTCTTCCCAATATCTCATGAGTGAGCTCATGTCTTCCGGTTCAGTAGTGAACCTGTATGATCCCTTTGAGAGATCGTATTACTCATATGCCCTTATATGCACACCAGCGCGTCGGTGTATAGACCTTGATTAGGCCATCAACCTATTGGTCTGCCAAATGTACATACTCAGACATATAGTAACACATTTGTCTCCGGTCAGAGGATGTGTGCCTGTATCGTGACAGCATACGATATAGGACTTTGGTTATCTATATCTCGTTAAGTCAACTCTTTGACCTAACTCATCTGACACCTCCGAATCTATATTCCTATGCAGAGGACCTGCATCAAGAGGTCGGTCAGATATCAACCTAAATGAGATAGGATTGCCATCTCCTACTCAGGCTGGAGATCATCTCTTAATAATCATTTGTCGGTGCTTGATGAGTCCTAAATCTAACTCATTAGATATTCATCTAAGCACCAGCCTCTATGGTTCAATATATGAATCAACAGCTGTATGATCATTAAGATGGCAATGGTACATAACCCTAATTGTACTAAGGGACCTATTATGCAAATTATGTACTCTTTATTTCAGACTAAGGAGTGAATTGCAATAACATTTATTGCATAATGGCTCGTCGTGGGCTCGCATGTCCAACAATCTCCCACTAGCCCAAAGAGCCATTAATGGGCTAATCATTTAAACCCACACTCATGTGACAATCATAGGCTATTTAGAAAATAGCTAGGTAAGCTGATCAGTCACTCCGTTCCCAAAAGACTACGCCAAGTCCTTTTACGGCACTTGCATATCTCCTAGTAACAATGCTTGCATTCCAATGCGAATGTTGCATCCTATGCAACAAATACTCAATTTTGTCGGTTATAGTATCATTGACACTACATCTTATTAATTATCATAACCAGTATTCCCATAAACCTTATTAGAATACCTTCATTCCTGGAGATCTCTATCTCCTAAGGTATCTGCAGTCAAGACCCTTATAGATCACTATCTACAAGATCTTAAGGGTGCGTTTGGTTCGTGGGTTATCCAGGGGTGGATAACCCGGTTTTGTGTTTGTGTGTTTGGTTGGTGGGTTAAGGGTTTGGAGGGTTTGTGTGATGTGATTGTATTGGAATTTGAAAAAGTTGGTAGTTATTATGATATGATTGTATTGAAATTTGAAAAGTGGGTGGTTGGTGTGATGTGATTGTATTGAAGTTTGAAATAGTGAGTAGAAGTTGAGTATTTTATGATTTTTAGATGATATGATGGTATAATATATATTTTTTTGGTTGGAAAGAGAGTGGGCCCCCACTAGTGGGTTGGGAATATGGGTTTTGGGAGGTAACCCACCCAAAGTGTGGGGTAACCCCCCAACCAAACACACCCTAAGACTTTGAGATCACTATATCTAAGTTTTATCATCTTTGAAGATATTATTGATACTGCAATCAAGTGTTTTATCTCCATAGCAGGAGTAGTAACAGTTTACTACTCCCACTGCATGGCAGACATCTGGCTCTTGTACACATCTAGCATATACCCAGCTTCTCATAACTGATGCACAAGTGCAAGCAGTTCTAGCATCCACTTCCTCAACTCTTTAAGGTGCTATCCCTTTAGACAGGTCACTACCACATCTTAAGGGAAGGAAGCCTCTCTTGGAATTTCCAAAAAATGGAATAAGTCCAAGGTGTATTACTAATGTGACGGTCCCAACACCCTCTTCTCTTTGCTTCTGAACGACTTCAGAACTAAGATCTAAGAGGTATCCTTGAGATCATATCTCAAAGTATGGAACAACCAAATTTTAAACACTTATTATTTATTCCTATATCATTCTAAATGATTAGAATAATATCTACATTTAGCACGATGAACACAATGGCACTCCCACTAAGCTTCATATGGTTCATGAGATTTTATCTGAAATCACAACATTTATAATTTCATCAAATCTTATGTTCCAACTACAAGAAACTTATTGGAGTCCAAAGATGGAGTTCTTCAGCTAGCACACCTTGCTTTCCTCAACCATGAAGCCCTGGGGGCTACTTCATATGAATATCCTCAGAGAGGTACTCATAGAGGAATGCAATCTTGACTCACACCATAAAGATGTCATAGACAAGTTGTGTAGCTATAGATAGCAATATCTGATGGGTTAAAGCAAAGTCACTGGAGAGCAAGTCTCATCGCGAGCGATGTCTTCTCTTCGGTGTGTAGCTCATGACTACGAACCGTGCTTTGAAGATCTATACCTTCTCATCAGGTTCCCTCTTTCTCTTGAAGATCCATTTACACCTTAATGGATCTGACCCATATAGGTGGATCCTCGAGGGTCCATATACAACACTTGTATATGAAGTCTACATTAGATTTTTTTATTGCTAACATCCATCTTTCCATGTCATGATCCTCAGGAGCTTCATCACATGAAGTCCGATCATTTTCAGATTTAACTGACACATGGAATCCATCCTCAAACTTATTTGAAGAGGTATTAATGTTTCATCTTTGATAATCTATTTTAGTTTCCGATTTCAGGGAGCCTCATTATCTTTTCAAGATTAAATGAGTTCCTTTACTTCATTTTCATCTTGATTCCAAGAGAGTCATCCTATAAGAATCATATTCTCAAAGGTGAGATCTTTTAAGAATCTCAAGGTCATAAAGTAGGTATCTAATACCATCCTTTATTTTCCTAATGAAGTAGCACTCTCTAGTGCTAGATTCCAGCTTACATGCATGGAACCTTATTAAGTATATAATGCAGTCTCTACTACATATATATCTTGGAAACTTAAGAGATAATTATGCTAGGATTAATCATTGATTAAATCATGTCACACATGATCAATTGTATCTCCCTACAACTCCTTTGAGTTAAGGTTCATTAGGAGGATTGAGATAGGAATGATATTCATATCTCCATAAGGTATTTCTTGAATTCATCTAATATGTACAGGCTACCTTGGTTAGATCAAATTCATTTCATCTTCCTTCAAACTTTGGTTCTAAACCAAAATTGCGAAATCTTTGAACATTTAAAGGTTTCTTAGGTGAAGAGAAGAGATCTCATATCATAAATAATCACTAATAGATATCACATATCCATAATGTTTATTCTGATATAGATGATTCACATACATCAATATGTATGAGATCTTGAATACCTTAACATCTTACACCATTCCAAAAGAAGGGTGTATTGGACATTCTACTTTGAATACAATATTCATAAGTATGCATGTTTTGAAATTTTAGACATTCTAAAGTTTCATCTCTTACTTGTCCATTGATCTCATCAACAGACATATGTCCAAAACATTATGTCAGATCATTGTCAAATGATCTTTATCCTCCTATTGATCTTTAAAGGTTTAATTTTCGGTATTAGAAATCTTAGTGAACCATTCATTAATTTTCTAATTTAATAGAGTCCACTAGATTTTAGATTACTATCTGAAATATCTCCATCATAACTCTTTATGATAGATTTATTACAGAATTTATGTTTATATCCACCAATTAGAAATAAACAATGAGTGTATTCCAATATCTAGGTCATAGAGACATTCTCTAAGACTAAGTGCTCCCACTGAAAATATGAAGTCTATTGATCTCATGGAAATTGTTGCAACACTTGCATCACTTTCAACATGGATGACCAATAAACCTTAAGATCAAATTTCTAATACATATGCAACCAATTGCAAGTGGCATTAGAAAATTGAGATACAATTATTAGACCTTATCTTATCAAATAAGTAAGTCAATATCAATGATTATATGTAGATTAATCTGATGCACTATCTGATTCCTTCTCTAAGGATTCTAGATAGATTTGATAGTCATACTATCAACTTATTGCAGTATTGGCATTCATTCAACTCTTTGAATGTCATATAGAAGTTACAGAAATACAGTCAACCTTTTTTTTATATTTCTTACTTGGGTCCAACCCATGCTTCCACTGCGCTCCCTTTATAAGAAACCATTACTCAAGACTAAGGATCTCTTATGTTAAATTCAAAAGAATTTAATGTAAGAGTATTTCAACATTTATACATGCTTCACCCAATTCATATAATATGAATGTTATGAAGCTTCATGAATGACTAGAGTATGGACAGTAGAATGATGACACTCATCATCTACATCCATCTAAACTCTTAAAACATAGGTTCAGGTAGGTACTCAAACAATTTGAATACATCATCTGTTATAGAGCTACCATTCTACATGATGTAGAGAACCATGTCATTCATGATTAAATGTCAAGAGCACATATGTATGCCAGAATATCTTTATTGATTTTATAAGGATTATTTGATAATTACGATCATTATCGACATGTCACTTCAAAAGTACATTCGATGAGATCAAGACTTATAGAGACATACAAACCCTAGGGTTTTAGTCCTATTGTCTATTTAATTATCACTTCTCATTATTATGAGGAAACTTGTATATTGCAACCACATACATTATGTGTCCAACTGCAATTACAATATCTGGATCAAGGGTCCAATCCATGATATTTTACTGGTTATTATTGAGTATAGAATTGAGTGGGTTTAATGAAGGATTATCTGAAATAAGAAATTTGCACGAGTGTATATATTTATATATATACATATTATACTTTGATTTAGGAGTTTTTATATCAAAGTTGTCTTGCCATGTCAACAATGAAAGTTCATTCCCTTAATCACTTTCAATGTAAGAGATATACTTACCATTATATCTCAAGCAAGATCTGGGATCTCCTTCCTTATCTTTGTTGCATCCCAATAATATGAGAACCTACAACTCGGATAAAAAGAAGCGGGAACACATTCCGCCTTGCAAGTCCAACTTGCATCTCCCAATTCGGTCTTTAATACCCGGGCCCACCACCCCTAAGGTGATGTTGACCCGTCATTAATTGAACCAACCGTCAACAGGAATACAACTCGCTATGCGCAATCCAATATCGCCCCAATAATATGAGGACCCGATATTGGGGTCACTACGCATACGTCCTTACTCTTTCGAAAAGCGACGAGCCCGATCCAAATGGATCATATGCAGGAGCTGTCACTTCGGACAGGCGTCTCCCACATATAATATCTGGCGACGAAACCCTTCGCCTTGACGGGAGACCATGGATGTCACTTATGTGATCCTCCATATCTTATTCAAATTAAATTAGTTTCTATGAATCACATTCATATAATTAATTCTTCCAAGGGAATTATCAACTCTAATCATATTAGAGTATTTTTATTGGACATAATTAACTTAATCATATTAAATTAATTATCAATCCAATTCAATCAATCAAACTTGATTGTCTTACTTGAATATATATATGGTATTATTCTCAAAGTACGTATTAATTCGTATTTTAATAATTAGAAAAATACATCTTAATCCCTCGGACATTATCCCGGCCCTACCCGCTGTCATGGCCAGTACCGGCGGGAGTAGGACGGACCGCATACGTTGCAACCCGCTACCCCAGCGATCCCCGACTAGACACCATATCCGCCTTGGGAAAGGATAATGCCAAATTGATTAATTTGTACTTGAGATGATCATCGGTTCTTCAATCTAAATTATACCATATAGTAATCAAAACAATTTTGATTATAAGGAAATTTGCTAGACAAATTCCCAATCATATTCAAGCAAGAAGTTTGATGATTGTGATACCAATTAAGATTTAGATCAAATCTAATCAATTAATTGATTGGGGCCAAGTCAATTAAGGAAATAATCATATTCTAATATTTCACAAATATTTTCCATCATTATTTCTCGAAATTAACAATTAATTTCATTAATTGACAACCACATGATTCTTGATTAGGAAAGCAATTTCAGCAGTGACTCCTACTTACTAAAATTAGCATATCTCAATCATATTAAATCCAAATTAAGCAAAATCAATTTCTAAAGTTTGCTAATTTGACTTAAGACAGAACCTAAGTGATGTTTCATGCATTTGGTGGCAAGTCTAAACAATAATTAACATTTTAATCACGTTCAGATTCACAGTTCCCGCAACAGTGCATACATGTTCATTAAAACGACCATATCTAGAGCATACGAAATCCGATTTACGCAAACTCAGATCCTATGGTTTCCTTATTTAATGGGGAACAAAATCCAAGTGCTATTTTCGTGTTTAAACAATTTAAACATGGCCGAAAAATTACACTAAACAGATCTGCGAAATCAAATGCGATAAAAAACTTTCGCGACCTTAACGAACCCAAGTCGTCCTCGGTTAGCGAATCATATTCGAAACCATCGACCTAAGGCTCTGATACCACTTGAAGGATATGGTTAGATCCTCAAGCGCATCACGGAAGCGTGAGCGTCGTATCGAATACGACGAATAGCGACTAGTCGCACTAGTTGCTCGATGCAGCGGAATTTAAAAAATTTTCTTACGACGAAACCACATGATCCAAGAACACTTCTCGGATTGTTTCGTCTAAACCACAAACAAGTAATAGGATTACCTCTTGAAGCGTGGTTGCGATCGAGTCTCTAAATGAAGAGACCTCCTGTCTCAAGTCCGATCCGACGGAGGAGACGCTTGCGAGCGCGGGGATGAACCGCGTGCTTCTCGCAATCCATGTTGATGATCCAAGCGGCGGATCTCCTGATCTCGACACACGAGATCCGACGTCTTCTTCACGAGCGAGGCACACCGAAGGAGACGGAGATCCACGAGCAGAAGAACGGGCAGCATAACGACGATGCCGCGGCGATGGAGAACCTCTCCATGGCATCCATGGTGGACGGCCATGAGAGGGAGAGAGAGAGGGCTGACCTCTAGAAAGAAAGAGAGAGAGAGAGAGAGATGTGTTGTGTAAAATAGAGAGCATGGTGTGCCTCTCTATTTATAGGATTTTAGGATCCATGGATCTCAATCCATGTGACATATAAAATCAATGGATGAGATTGATTTATGTCAATCCAATGGCTAAGATTGTTGTTGGTAAAACCAACAAATTTAGATCAAAATATATTTGACAAAATCAAATACAAATTAATCCAAATCAAACCAATAAATAAGGAGAGAAGATACATGGAGATTTCATCTCCATGTACCTTCCAAAGTGGACGGCCACACATTCCTTATAGGAATGATGTGCCGCCCCCTTTCCATGGAGAGAGCAATCTCATGGAAATCCATGAGATTGCATATCTCCTTGAAAATCTCCTCTATTTATTTCCAACAACTTTTGTTGGCTTTTTTATTCTTCAAAAATAATTCACAATTACATTTGAGAATATTGCAATCTTGCCATAGAAAAATTGTGAATCAAATTCACAACCCAAAACAGCATATAATTTACATTGTCAATTAATTACACAATGTGTATCCAATACACATAATAATTAATCAACACATATAAATTATAATTAACTCTCTCTAATACATTATAAATCACATTTATAATATATTATGAATAATTGGATATTTCTATCCACATTATTCTTATCCATAACAATTAAATCATATTTAATTATATTGGATAACTTATTCTCATGTACTCAAATAATATGAATCACATTCACATTATCTATATCTTTGATAATCAAATCACATTTAATTATCTAAGATAACTCTCCTTATAATATGAATCAAATTCATATTATTCATGATAATTAAATCACATTTAATTATCTATTTTCTCAATGCTCGGATACATATATCAACAATAGAATTATCCATGAACTCTTTCAAGGATAATGCGCTTTCTCCGCGAATACTTGGAGATAAGGACAGGACGATTGTATTGTTCCACGTACAGTGACATGGATATTGAGATCATATCTCAAATCCAGATCACGGGCCTCCCATAGATGCTTGATTAAATCAAGACCGCAAATCTAATCTTCGCATTGAATCTGAATCACATTCAGATTAATGTCCAACATTTGGACTAAGATCAGATTACTTCTCTACTGAGAGGAGTTGCTAAAATCCAGACCCGTTTCATCACTCCCTAGGAATGGAAGCGTCATGGTTATACAACCGTTTATGATCACATCACCCTCAAGCATTCCCAATACCTGTACATCCTGCATACTGGAAGACTCAGATTAAACCCGAAGTATTGGATCAACTTTATACTGTCTACTTCATGGTTTTATCAGTAAGATTCTCATTCGATCATTGGGAGTCGGTATTGATCATATACTTTCCAAAAGCATATATCATACCTAGGTCTTGATCATATACTTTTTAAAAGTATATATCAAACCAACAAATAAAGTCAAGCTTCCAAAGCGAGACGACCGTGCGCACGGAATTTGATTCTTCCCAATATCTCATGAGTGAGCTCATGTCTTCCGGTTCAGTAGTGAACCTGTATGATCCCTTTGAGAGATCGTATTACTCATATGCCCTTATATGCACACCAGCGCGCCGGTGTATAAACCTTGATTAGGCCATCAACCTATTGGTCTGCCAAATGTACATACTCAGACATATAGTAACACATCTGTCTCCGGTCAGAGGATGTGTGCCTGTATCGTGACAGCATACGATATAGGACTTTGGTTATCTCGATCTCGTTAAGTCAACTCTTTGACCTAACACGTCTGACACATCCGAATCTCTATTCCTATGCAGAGGACCTGCATCAAGAGGTCGGTCAGATATCAACCTAAATGAGATAGGATTGCCATCTCCTACTCAGGCTGGAGATCATCTCTTAATAATCATTTGTCGGTGCTTGATGAGTCCTAAATCTAACTCATTAGATATTCATCTAAGCACCAGCCTCTATGGTTCAATAATTGAATCAACAGCTGTATGATCATTAAGATGGCCATGGTACATAACCCTAATTGTACTAAGGGACCTATTATGCAAATTATGTACTCTTTATTTCAGACTAAGGAGTGAATTACAATAACATTTATTGCATAATGGCTCGCCGTGGGCTCGCATGTCCAACAGTCACGTTATCTGTCTGCACCACGAACTTTGAGCCAAGGAGATAGTGGCGCCATCTCCTCAGACAGTGGACCACTGCAGTCATCTCCTTCTCATGCACGGAGTACCTCCTCTCCGTTGGGTTCAACTTGCAGCTCTCGTACGCCACGGGGTGCCCATCTTGCATCAGTGCACCTCTAAATGCATAGTCGGACGCGTCGGTCGAAGTATGTAAGTTGCAGAATTGGTTCTTCCAACACCGCCCTCTTCAGCTTCTGGAATGTCTCCTGACATTCACGCATCCATCTCCAAGGCTGATCCTTCCGAAGCAAGTCAGTCAGGGGCGTCGCCTTCTTGGAGTATCCCTTGATGAACTTCATGTAATACTTCACCAATCCGAGGAAGGATCGTAGCTCGATCGCCTTTGTGGGGATTGCCCACTCTTCTATCGCATGTGTCTTCATTAGTTCCATGCGTATCGTACCTCCGCCCATGATATGCCCGAGGAAGGAGATGGACTCCTGACCAAAGACGCATTTCTCCGGCTAACCAGTTCTGTCTGCCTAAGCTTTTCAAGCACCATCCGCAGATGCTTGACATTTTCCTCCAGGGTCATGTTGTACACTACTATGTCATCCAAGTACACTACAACAAACGAGTAGATATACTCGCGGAAGACATCATTCATAAGCGTACAGAAATTTACTGGAGCATTAGTCAATCCAAACGATATTACAAGGAACTCGAAAGATTCATAACGCATCACATACGCAGTCTTTGGCTCGTCTCCCTCCTTGATGTGGACCTGGTAATAACCTGACCTGAGATCCATCTTCGAGAAATACTTGGCCTGGCTCAAGCGATCGAACAGGTCTTCAACGTTGGGGAGGGGGTAATTGTTCTTCACCGTCACCATATTTAGTGCGCGGTAGTCTATGCGCATCCGCATGCTCCCATCTTTCTTCTTCTGGAACAGCATTGGTGCTCCGTATGGGGTCTTGCTTAGACGCATCAGACAGCGTTAACTAGCTCCTTGAGTTGTCTCTGCATCTCCTCCAGGTGTACAGAGGGCATTTTGTATGGTGCAAGTGCAGGGGGCACCGCTACAGGAATTGCCCTATTTAGGGACGATAACTAGCGACGGTTTTTAATTGACCGTCCCTAATACCTCTTTTTAGGGACGGACATCATACAACCGTCCTCAATAACAACATAATGGGAGACGGTATGTATACTATCGTCCCCTCTGTAATAACTTAATAGGGACGGTCATTAATGACCATCCCCTCTGCCATGACCAGGCCACTGGACGTTTTCCACCCTTGTGGAAGGGCTTTGGGTACGGTCCTGACCGTCCCCATTGTTCCTCTGTTGGCGTCGCCTCTGACGAATGAACCAAATTTCCACCCTTGTGGAAGGGCTTTGGGGACGGTCCTGACCGTCCCCATTATTCCTCTGTTGGCGTCGCCTCTGACGAATGGACCAAAGTGGTCGACTATAGGGGACGGTCATAAGTGACCGTCCCCTCTGCCATGACCAGACCATTGGACGTTTCCCACCCTTGTGGAAGGGCTTTGGGGACGGTCCTGACCGTCCCCATTGTTCCTCTGTTGGCGTCGCCTCTGACGAATGGACCAAAGTGGTCGACTAGAGGGGACGGTCATAAGTGACCGTCCCCTCTACCTTGACCAGGCCACTGGACTTCTTCCATCCTTCTGGACGGGCATTGGGAACGGTCCTAACCGTCCCCATTGTTCCTCTGTTGACGTCGCCTCTGACGAATGGAACAAAGTGGTCGACCAGAGGGGACGGTCATAAGTGACCTTCCCCTCTGCCTTAACCAGGTCACTGGACGATTTCCATCCTTCTGGAAGGGCATTGGGGACGGTCCTAACCTTCCCCATTGCGCCTCTGTTGGCATCGCCTCTGACGAATGTACCAAAGTGGTCAACCAGAGGGGACGGTCATTAGTGACCGTCCCCTCTGCCATCAGCAAGCCATTGGACGATTTCCGCCCTTCTTGAAGGCCTTAGGGGACGGTTCTGACCGTCCCCATTGAGCCTCTGTTGGCGTCGCCTCCGGCCCATAGATGAAAGTTGTTGATCATAGGGGACGGTTACTAATGACCGTCTCTTATGCCTTGACCAAAGGGGACGGTTACTAATGACCGTCTCTTATGCCTTCCAAAGGAGACGGTCTTTAGTGAACCGTCGCCGATCGTCTCCAATGGGGACGGTCGTTACGACCGTCCCCATTGGTCAGATCGAAAAAAACCCCTTCGACCTCCGTTTCAATTCACTTTTCATACCTTCAAGTCGCCGCCCCACCATCGCCCCTGCCGCCCCGACGTCGCCTCCGGCTCCTCCTTGCTTGCCGACCTCCTCAATCTTCATTTCCGGTATCTATCGACAGTCCTTTGCTATTATTCTTTTTATTTTACTTGATAATCTTGTTAGAGTTGTTTTTCCCCATATAAATTAGTTGTTTTGAAGATATGCCTAGGTTTGCTTGATTTGTTTAATCTTGTTAGAGTTGTTTTTCCCCATATAAATTAGTTGTTTTGAGATATCTCCATAATGATTGTGAAATGATACAATACATATCCCTATAATGATTTGTGTATACAATAGATATCCTCATGATGATAGTGATTTGTGTATACAATAGATATCCTCATAATGATTTGTGTATACAATAGATATCCTCATGATGATAGTGATTTGTGTATACAATAGATATCCCCATGATGATAGTGATTTGTGTATACAATAGATATCCCCATAATGATTTGTGTATACAATAGATATCCCCATGATGATAGTGATTTGTGTATACAATAGATATCCCCATAATGATTTGTGTATACAATAGATATCCCCATGATGATAGTGATTTGTGTATACAATAGATATCCCCATGATGATAGTGATTTGTGTATACAATAGATATCTCCATGATGATTTGTGTATACAATAGATATCTCCATAATGATTTGTGTATAAGAGAAACACTTCATTATGGTTTAGGGTGGAAAACTTGTTATCTATAATAACACAATTGTGGATTTTATTTTGATTGTGCAGTAAAATGGATAAATCATGGATGGATAAGAGATACGATGATTTTCAACAATATAAGAGAGGAGTGATTGCGTTCTTGGATTGGGCATTTCAAATAGAAGGAGTTAATAAGAAATTTGGTGGTCTTAAGATTTATTGTCCATGTGTGAGATGCAAGAATATTAAATGGGATGTTAGAGAGGCAGTGTATAACCATCTTATACTCAACGGATTTTGGTTACATTACTCCATTTGGACTGAACATGGAGAGGGTATAGATTTGCGAATGGATGAGGATATGGACGTAGATGCAGGAGTCACTACACAAACCTTGAATAATGTTGATCACGAGTTATTTGAACTAATGGACGATTTAAGAAGACCTGAGGCACAAGACATTGGTTTAGATGATAGGTTCTCGAGCAGTTTGCCAGATGCAAAAGATATATTGGCTCCTGGGGTGGAAATGACGCGTTTGCAGTTTTTATTAGAGCTGTTTAAGATGAAAGTAAGGAACAGATCAACTACAGCAATGATGACAGATGTGTTGGGTTTAATACGAAAGTTATTAAATAATCCTCAGAATTATCCTAAGGATTGGAAAGAGGGGAAGCAACGATTCCGATCGCTTGGTCTGAAATACGAGAAGATCGATGCTTGTGTTAATGACTGTATGCTTTTTCGAAGAGAGAATTCGGATTTAATTCTTTGTCCATATTGTAAGGCTTCCAGGTATAAAGAAGAAAAAAATGATTTAAAAAGAAAGAAGAAGTCGGTGAAAATATTACGATACTTCCCATTAATTCCAAGACCGAAACGTCTCTTCATGTCAGAAAAAACTGCAAAGTGGATGACGTGGCATTCTCGTTCAAATAAACGAGATACTAATGGAGCTATGAGACATCCATCCGATGCAGAAGAATGGATAAAATTTGATCCGAGATATCCGCATTTCTCTAGTGATGAGAGAAATGTTCGTTTGGGATTAGCCTCAGATAGTTTCAATCCGTTTGGTAATATGAGTCTGAGCTACGGCATTTGGCCCGTGATTCTGATTGTTTACAATCTACCACCATGGATGTCAATGAGTTCATCATTTATGATGATGACACTACTAATTTATGGTCCTAAAGGTCCTGGCAATGCAATTGATGTGTATATAGAACCGTTAATGGATGAACTAAAAGTCTTATGGACTACTGGAATACCTACATATGATGCATGTAGGAAAGAGATATTTAAATTACAAGCTGCACTATTGTGGACTATAAATGACTTTCCCGCGTACGCAAATTTGTCTGGTTGGAGTACTAAGGGAAAACTCGCATGTCCTGTCTGTCTTGAAAAAACACATTCAACATGACTGTCTGGAAGTATGAAACACTGCTATTTGGGTCATCGTCGATTCCTTCCACCAAAGCATAGATGGCAAAGGGCAGATAGTAATAAGAAATTTGACGGCTCACCTTATTGGCAACGACTTGACTTAACTCGTGTGAATGGCAACATTATTTGGGAACAACAATTACTTGTACAAAGCAGTTGTTTAGGACGGACAACGAAGAAAAGTGTAGCAGGTGGTTGGAAGAAAGAAAGTATTTTTTTCAGAGAGTTACCATACTGGAAACACTTACAAATTCGTCACAATTTGGATGTCATGCATATTGAGATGAATGTTTTGGAGAATATTTGGGGAATATTAGATCTTTTAGGTCAATCTAAAGATAATGTAAGGACGAGACGAGATTTAGTTCAACTTGGAATACGCGAGGAACTATATCCAATTGAATTAGACAATGGACGGATTAATATACCTGCAGCACTATATACATTATCCAACGCTGAGCGTGATAAAATTTTCAGCTTCTTTAAAAGTTTGAAGGTATCTGATGGGTTCTCATCACAGCTGTCGAGGTGTGTAAATGAAAGAGAACGCAAGATAACTGGTTTAAAAGTCATGATTGTCATGTTTACATGGAAGTGTTACTCTCATTCGCTATTCGCGGGATTGTTGAAGACGTTGTCCTACAATCATTAACAGAATTGAGTGGATTTTTTAGATTACTGTGTTCGAAGGTTTTAAATCCGTTGATCCTGAGAAAACTTGAAGAAGATATTGTTATCACATTATGCAAATTAGAGCAGATATTCCCACCAGCCTTCTTTGACGTAATGGTTCATTTAATAGTTCATCTAACAGGTGAAGCAAGGATCGGTGGGCCGGTTCAATATCGTTGGATGTATCCAATAGAAAGATACCTTCGAAAATTGAAAAATATAGTCTTTAATAAAGCACAACCCGAAAGATGCATTGTTGAAGGTTATCTTTGTGAAGAGTGTATTAATTTCTGTGAAATGTATATGGAAGGTGAAAGCGTGCGTTTCAACCGTTATGAACGAAATGATGAAGGCGATGTCGTGGAGGAAGAGGACGAATCTAAATTATGGGTCTTTCATTCATGTGGCAGGCATATATTCAGTGGTATCCGCCGCGCAATATCCGATGAGGATAGAGATCTCATACACTACTATGTCTTGATGCAGTTGTCAGAAATTGACGAATTTTTTGATGAGTACAATTCATTATTTAATGAGATACATAACAAATCTCAATTCCTCAAATGGTTCCGTTCACGTGTGAGACATTTAAGGGAAACGACAGATGATAGGTGGAACATTAACCTTGACATTCTTGGATGCATACCATATTCTAAAATTATGTCTTACAAGGGTTATATTGTGAATGGATACAGATTTAGAACAAAGTCCGCCGACGAGATGAAATCGACGCAAATGTCGGGTGTTATAGTAAAAACAGATTTACCTTCAGGTTTAGACGGCTATTATGGGGAAATACTTGACATAATAGAGATCAGTTTTACTCATAAATGTCGATGTGTTCTTTTTATGTACAATTGGTTTGATGTCGGTCGCGAGGGGATAGGATATCAAAGAGATAGAAATGGGATTATTTCATTTAAACAATCCGGGAAATTGCAAACAAATGAGCCTTTTACACTTGCCAGTCAGGTAGAACAAGTTTTTTATATTCCAGACAACTTCAATGATGTATGGATCATACCCGTGAGAACAGTACCAAGAGATTTTTTTGATGTCAATGATGATGATGAGTTGCTAAATATAAACGAGGCATATCAAGCTGAAATGCAAGAACATCCAACTGATATTGTAGATGCGGATTTTTAATGTGTAAGTTTACCATCTTTTATTTTCCAATTTTTTATGTTAATTATATCATTGTTGTTATATATAATTTAAATGTTTCATAATATGCAGATATGCCTCCACGTCTTAGACGCATTCGGGATGCCCCGCCGGCACCACAGCGAGGGAGTAGTACCTCCGATCCGGACGGATCGAGTAGCTCAGGCAGACGTAGAGGCCCATCTCAGTGCCGAGTGTTGGACCGTCTTCGTCCTGGTGAGACACGGAGGGTACGGATAGTTGGAGGCGATGCGGTGGGGGAGAACTCAGCTGTTTTTCAGAGTTACTTGGGACAGGTGTGCAGAGCCAGGGTCCCTCTCCACATTACAGACTGGCGTTTAGTGGAGCGGTCAATAAAAGATGTCATTCTTCATGATTTGGAGGTATATATAATAATAAAAAAGCAAATTTTTTCTTCAGTATATATATAAATTTATATCTGTTTGCTTTCTTTGCAGACTAGTTTTTCTTGGGACCGTGACCCGGCCACTGATGCTCTGATTTTAGGCTATGGGGCGGAGATGTTGCGTAAATATCGAGGTCGTCTGAAGGCCTGAGTGAGTACTTTGCTTTATATTTAAGTATAAATTTGATTTTCATCATCTAAGTATATAATTAATTTTCTTTATATTTTAAAGTACTTCGACCCGGAGCTTCCATTGGAAGCCAATTTGGCAAATTGTCCTCCGAATGTACCCGCTGAACAATGGAGGGCGATGGTTTATATTTGAATGGGAGAAGAATATACGGTATGTGACATATATATTAGCATTTTATACATATATCATTTGGAATTCTTTTATTAAAATTACTATCTTCATATAGGGCATCTCAAAGAGAAATGCTGAAAATCGGAGGAAAGGTTTCAAGTCTACCCATAGAATGGGGAGAAAAAACACAAATCAACTGAAGGATGACTTCGTAAGTAATCTACTTTATTATTAGTGTTAAAATTGTAACCATTATATATGTATTAAAATGTTATCGTAACTTTACTAATCTTTTCACATTAGGAAGTGGAGAACGAACGAGTGCCCAGCCGAATAGAAGTCTTCGAGAAGTTTAAGAGCCGCGATGTGGGCGGGGAAGTTCATTGGGTGGATCCTACCTATGGTCCAATTCATGTAAGTTATTCATAACATATTTCCATCTTTTTTACATATTAAATTATATGAACTTACTTAAATAAATTTGTAGGAGGAGATGGTCAGGCTCACTACCACTGCCTCTGTAGACAACACCGGAACGAGTCATCCACCTCTTACTCCTGATGCGGCCTTCCTCCAGGCGACCGGTCCAGAGCATCAGGGACGTGTCCGTTGTGGTGGTCGTGGTGCCACCATACGGAATTGGTATGGAGTAGGGACCGGCTCGACCTCTCAGAAGACACAAAGGGAGAGGGAATTAGAGACTCAAGTGTCTACCATTAATATGGAGATCCAGGATTTGCGCCAACAAATGGCGATTTTCAATGCATTCATGCAGGCATATCAAGGTGGAGCGTCGACTAGCCACCCAACAGATGATGATACCGCTGCGAGGCTAGGCGACGACAATAACGGCGAAGAAGAAGATGATGATGCTGATGACGACGAGGACGACGACAAGGATGAGGACGACGACTAGGATAGCTTTGCTACTTTGTAAGATATTGTAGTATATTGTAGAACTATTTTGGACAATTACTGTTGGATACTGTAGTATTTTGAATGCATATGTTGTTGGACGACGACTTTTTGAATGTGTATTGCCTTTTTTTGTGTGGTGATCGTAATATTTATTATGAAGAAAGATTTTTTGTAACAGGTACTACATTATAGTGACATACAGGGCAAAATGAAGATCAAATAGGGGGCAATGGAAATTTTTTTTTTAGCAGATGAACAAAGGGGACGGTCATTGTGACCGTCCCCTTCGTTCTTAGAGATGGTTATGGCCGTCTCCATTCCTCCCTTTTGAGACGGTCGTGACCGTCCCCCCTGAGTGACTTTAAGGGACGGTCTTGACCGTCCCCAATAAGAACCTTTAAGGGACGGTCATGCCCGTCCCCTATACCAGACTTTTAGGGACGGTCCAGAATACCGTCGCCTATACCAAATGGGACGCCACCTTTGGAGACGGTCACATGACCGTCCCCATTGACCAGAGGGGACGGTCAAGTTATCATTCGCGACGGATGTTGACCGTCGCCTGTTCTACTCTTTCTTGTAGTGATGGCAGTAACTCGATGGCGTGATCCACGTCTCGCTTCGGTGGAAGCTTCTTGGTCAGCTCCTTCAGTATCACGTCTTTGAACTCGCCCAGCATCTTCTTTACTGCCTTAGGGCATGGCTGTATCTCTGTCATTTTCCTCGACGCGTACTGTAGCCAGATACATCATCTCCCCTTTCTTTAGCCAATTGCAGACTTGCATCACGGACATGGCTCCAGCATGTCCTTTCTTCTTGATATCTCTGATGAAGCAGGGGCTATCTGCAGCCGCGAAGAAGATGCCTCTCAAATAAGGCATGACAGACATCTTTGCCTTCTTCAAGAACTCGACTCTCAAAATAACTTGGAAGTCATCGAGAGGTATCATGAAGAAGCGTACCTTTCCCTGTCATTCCCCAACTGGATAGTGCAATTTGTCATACCTTCGATCTGCAGCAACTCGGAGTTGTCAAGCTTCACGCGGCACTGGCTCTTCTTCAAGGGAACTCCCGAACTCCCGAACTCTTTGTTGGAGATGAAATTGTGTGCCGCTCCAGTATCGATCATGGCTGAAAGGATCTTCTTGTGTACCACAATATCAAGGTACACCATCTCTGGATCCTCGCGCTACACCTCCACTTTCGCCTCTTTTCCCGACTTCAGCGAACACAAGCGAATGTTATGCAGCAACTTGACGTTTGTCATGTACGCCTCTTCATCTGAGTTCTCATCCATGGTCATGGAGTTCAGCTTTTCTCGCTTCGGACACTCCCGCGCTCGATGTGGCCCGTCACAGATGAAGTAACCCTTCCCTTTGGGTTGCTCGGCCTTCTTGGAGGATTCTGCTCCCTCCCTTGAAGTTTCAGGTTTGTCGAACTTCTTGAACCTTCCCTTGCTTTTCTCTTTGAGTTTGCTCTTCGCCTTCTCAGTGTCCTTTTCTGTGGTGGGTTGGACTTTATAGTCGACCAACGCATCCACAACAGCGATGGCCGTCTGAAGGTCCTTCACCCCTTTCCTCCTAAGCCCCACCTAAGCTCAGTTTTGGAGACCCATCATGAAATTAAAGAGTTTATCTTCTTCAGACATACCTTTGGTATACAGCAGCAGTGACGAGAACTGCTTTACGTACTCTTGTACGGTTCCCGTCTGCTTTAACCTTCGGAGCACCTCACTCGCTACCTAAGCAGTGTTGGTGGGTAGGAATTGCTCCTTCAGTTCATTCACCAACTTATCCCAAGATGAGATGTTTGGTCGTCCTTCGGATGCACGTCTCCTCCACCATAGTTTCGCATGGTCGGACAGGTACATCGCCGCCAAGGATATCTTCTCCGCCTCAGGAGTCTTGACAGCTTTGAAGTACACCTCCATATCCTACAAGAAATTCTCCAAATCTTTAGTACTCCGCGTACCTGAAAAGGACTTGGGCTCTGGGACCTTTAGCCTTCGCGACTCGCTGGATCCGCCACCGTTCGCGATCGCCTTCTTGACGATGGAGAGTTCCTCGTGCAGTTTTTGCATCAGGGACTCAAGTTCCCCTAGCTTCTCCCCGAGTGCCTTAATAACGTCATCCGAACGCTAACTCTCGCCAACGACGTTTGACGCCTCCATGCATGCATCGTCCTCCGAACGAGCCAAGCGTTCAACATGAGAACCCAGTTGAGACAGGATCTCCACCACGACTCCCTCCAAGGAAGCAAGACGATTTCCGGTGTCGGGCGTCATTTCTCGTTCTGATACCAGTTGTCACAGGGGTAAATCTCAATATCGATTTCGAGACTAACCTGTGCGACAGCTTCCCGCAAGCAAACAAGCCTTCCCCTTTGCATGTAGGATGTACACCAGCACACCGATTAACCACGCCGCTAGAATACTCGTACACAAGCACTCAAGCACAAGGGCACAAGGGCAATTGGCACTAAACCATCTTTGTATTGCAAGATACTCACTCTGAGTGTGTTATCTATAAATGAGCTCTACCCCTCCTTATATAGACAAGTCGGGGGTATACGAAGGGACACCATTATTACATGTACAATGAATGCAAGAACTCTTGGTCTTCTATGGAGATCCTTCATCTTTCGAGATAACTCTTCACATGCCTTGGCTCTTCATCTTCTGTGCAATCCCTTCGTCTTCTGCAACCGACGTAACTTCGCCCGCTCCGCCAGCATGCCATGCCATCTGTCTCATCAGCACGCCATGTCATCACGCCACGTCATCAGTGGGCCCCACACTCCTACGTAGGATGTTGCAGGTCAAGCTCCATCAAGTGACGCCGAACACTTGTGTTGTGCCAAAGGGAACCCACGATCCTCGACCTTCGTGCGGTAAACAACATCCTTAGATGACCGTAGGTTAAGGTGAAGTCCTCCATAACTTCATAGTGTGGCTACCGAACCACACGGTCGTGCGATACCGCTATCGCACGGTATTCCCGTACCTCGGGAGTTAGGGGTGTTACAGCAACCTCCTTTTACCTCTATGGTTTCGCTCTATATAAACATAGTCACATGAGACATATGACACATAATAAACATTCACTTACTTCCTTTCCGCATAATCTATACATAGTGGAAGTAAATTAGATTAAAAAACAATGAAAACTGGCAAGTGTGTGCAAAGTACTTATGTTTTTTAGAATAATATTTACACCCATAATCTTGAATAATTTCGTAATTACGTACATAAGCCTGTGTAATCACGAATTACATGAGGAACCCCGAATAGTTCTTAGCTCTTACATGGCATGACACTGTGTTAACTTCCATCCGTTTATCCGTTAATTTTTTAAGGAGTCTATCAATTTTTGACAGGTTTACCCTTGAACACAATTATACTTTCAAAAGATACCTCATCTAATTATTAAGAAAAGTAAAGTGATTGGGACCCTTTCTTCCCCTTTCGATGGACTCGACTGGAGATGATACGCAGTTGTAGTGCATGATGTCTCATGAGGATGCTTGATGGAGCTTTGCACGGACGAAGGTCTGATTTCTGTCGAAGATTGTTTTGGAGATGCAGATGTGTTAGAGCTTAGGCCGTGAAGAATGAAGCCTGACAAGGCTTGCTAATCAAATGGGTTCAGATGTGCGGCTTCTTCCCCATGCAAATGGTGCACAACGGAATCGGACTTGAGATGCTCAGTGAATGATGATTCAGGGGGATTTGAGGAGATATTTTATTGTTGCTTAATGGTCAAGGAAGAAGATTCGATAGGTGATCCTTCACCGGTGATGGGTTCGGACTGCGAGGTGAACCACGGGCTTCTATGTGAACCACAGAGGGACTCGATCCAGCCAGTTGTCCTCCCTGTGACGGCAGTTGCATTCGCCGAAGACATGGAGGGCATCAGGGAGGAGGCAAAAGGCGAAAGGAAAGCTAGGAGGAGGGCAAGCGGCGGAGGCAAAGGGGCAGGAGGGAGGGCGTCGGGAAAGAGGCAGAGGGAGGGATGGGCATTGGATTGGCCGATCCAGCCCAGCCCGAAGCCCGGCCCAAAAAGCCTGACACGGTCCAAGCCCAAAAGATCATTGGGTCAGGTCTGGGCCTAAATGTTCAGCCCAAAATTTATTTGGGTCGGGCTCGGGCTTGTCTCAGCCCAACCCAACCTGCCCAAGGCCCGGCCTGTTTGGGGGCCCGACATAAGGCCCGAATAGTGGCCTGATATGTAGCCCAATGCCCAGTTCAAAATTAGGCGCGGGTCTTAAGCTCGGGCCTTAGACAGACCACTCGCGACTCCCCTTCCCTCTTTTAGCCTGATTAGACTCCATTTCATGTGTTTGTATTGCTTGGTGATGTTTAAGAGGAGCTTCAATTGAGGAATAACAGAGGACTTATCTACTACATGAATAGGAACAACCAGAAAATGCACATCAACAACAAGAGTAATAAAAGAGAAGCATGGCACAATTGAGGATGGGCGGGTTAGGCCTGGGTTTGGGCCGGACCACAAAAATTACGGGCCAAGGCCCGAATTTTTAAGACGAGTTTGGGCCTGGGCCCTAAAGGCCCATGCCCATCCCTAAGCGGAAGGCAGCGGGAGGGCTTGGAGGAGGAGGGCAAGCAACGAAGCGGAGGTGTGGGAGGGAGGGGGAGGGCGTCAGGGAGGAGGCGGATGGTGGTAGGAGGGCTTAGAGGAGGGCAAGCGACGGAGGCAGAGGGGCGGGAGGGAGGAGGAGGGCATCGGGAGGAGGCGGAGGGCGGCATGAAAGCATGGAGGATGGCAAGCGGTGGAGGCGGAGGGGCGGGAGGGAGGGGTACGGCCTTAGAGAGGGATGGGAGACAGGGTTAGGGTTTTTTATTTATTTTTTTGAATTTTTTAATAGCCATTGGATAGACGATGGATTAGATTAACCCAATGATATGGTTGGGTTAACAGGGAAAACTAACGGAGGGTTATGAATGTGAAACGGAGTGACTATTCGAGGTTCCTCATGTAATTCGCGATTACGCATGGTTATGTACGTAATTACAAAATTACTCAGGGTTATGGGCGTAAATATCTCATTTTAAAATAAAAAGCCAAAACGATAATCAATAGAGTTTAGTTATCATCCACGTATTCTTTTAAAAATTAAAGGATGATCACCAGCAGAGTATGATCATTCATAGATTGTATTCATAGAATAAAACCAACAACAACCAAGGTTGTGAATGTTGGTAGTCAGTATAAGCTTACTCGAAAATCGTATAAGATTTACTTGATTTTGTATTTTTAGAATTATTTTAGATATAAAATATCACTTTTATACATATATACTTATATATTTATATTGACTTGGACATTCTGTCGTAACAAAATAAAAGTAACAATTAAATTTCAACAAAATAGTAAGCACCTTACTTTTGATTTACTTTTAAAAGAAAAAATCATAAATTGCTTTTGAAAGAAGTCGATGATAGGGTCAAAATTATTGACCTATTGGATCAACTAGCAACCGACTAGATCTATTCGGATCGAGCACCCCCATGGCCTTGATATGGGCCTTCACCTTCCATATACACAAGTTGTCTCATACGAGGAATCCAAGTGAGGTGGCGTGTAATGGTATTAACGATGATCATATGGTGCTCAGATCATATAGTGATCAGATCAAGTCATTGGCCATTGTATGGGCAATGTGGGTAAGGCTTTTGTTGACACGAAATAGTGTTGTGTTCCACCATGAGATACTCTACGTGGAAAATGTGTAGAGCATGCCAAGGCTCGCGTTGAGTCTTGGTCATTGTAATTCTTTATTTAAGTTTGTAAATATATAGCTTGTGTATGCACCATTGTAGGTGCTCGTTCCTTTTCCTCAAAACAAGAATGCTCGGGAATAGGGGAAACTATGAGAATATACTTCTAAAAAAATAAAAACATACATCACAATGAACTTAATATGGGAATCGTGAAAATTAAAAGAGTGGGTATAGCAAATAGTGTGTAAATGGAATTTGTCAGTAGCAAAGTACAAAGAAGGTCCAAGGTAGGACAAGGTCGAGGGATAGTGGGGTCAGACACAAATAGGGACGGGGTGGTTCAACATACCATGGCATCATCCAAACCTTAAGCAAGGTAGACTTTCTTTTTTTATGGTAGAGAGGGAGCGGGTTAACGAAGCCTGAGCTCTGTGACCTCTCCACCTAGTCCCATATTATCGTTCCCCAACCAGCATGGTCTGCATCTGAAACATCCGCTGCGGTTGGATGTGAGAGCCTTCTTCCAAACCATTTCAATAGTATGGGTCGGACATATCACGATGGCATGTGAGTAGCACATGGTTCATATGACTACTACAACTATAAATTATATTTTAAACTTTAGGAGAGCGGAAGGATATTTCGATGAGTCATTAGCAAAGCACTAAATCATTTTAATTTCATGCCAGGTAAACAGACTAGCATAACAAAATAAATTGGATTGCTTTCATTCCAAGTAGATGAACATAACAAAATAAACCAATGTGATTTCAAGCCAAGTAGATCCATCATAAAACGATAAACCTAATAATGCATGTGATGGAAATTTAAATCCCATAAAGAAATTCATGCATGTGCTTCTTATGGAAAATCCCTGCATGTGATTGTTGTTGATTGGGAGAAGAATGAACCCAATAAGTTTATGATGTTTGATTCCATGTAGCTTTCTACAGTTTCGATTAAATAAGTTTGTTTTAGTTAACCTTTTAGCCGTTTAAGCATGTGCTGACATGAACTTAGAAGGTGAAATATGATTTAAAAAATGTGCAAGAATGGCAGGACTTCCTTCAAACTGTCTCTTCTCATAAGATCTCCAAGTTAGCTTAAAGTAACTTGTTCAAATATAGGTTTCGCAAACAAGTTTCCTCGCGAATTCTAAATGGACATTTCAATACTAAAGCTCTACTATCCTCCTCCATGCTTAATCGCATCCAGTTTTTAATTTTTTATTCATGGCTTCCCCATTAACCAAACTTTCCAGATATACTCTTTTTGATAAGGGTATTATTCCATACTTCTATCAAGATCACAGCAAATAGTTGACTCTGTGTCTGAACTTTGAAAATCTATTTGACGGTAAATGTTAAACACGTCTCCATAGTCCTAGAAATTGTCTGAAAAAAATGACGTACTTGAAGAGTGCGGCAAGACGTATAAGCTCGCTGTAGTGGATGGAATAATATCTCGTCCTCCTCCATTCACCCCAGACTGATGTAAATATAAGGAGTGGGGTGTCCTTCAAAAGTTCATCCAGATTAGGCATAGCCACTGCAACTCTGAAGCTGTAGTATTGGAGAATTTCTGATAAGATAATTGGGCTTCCATGCCTTTACGAAAATTTTAAATTTCTCCAGTTCATTCATAGAATTCAAGGATGTCTCCTACATGTAAAGTAGAGTTATAGTCTCTATCATTTTGAAAGAAAAATAGAGTTATATTATAGCATATGAATGAATTCATACTAGCAAACCCCGGCCAGTACTTTTAAGTCACAAAAAAAAACAAATGAACAAAATTAATTACCGCAACATGCGCAGTCCTCATCATTTCCCAATATGCAGATTAAAACTGATTAAAATAGGGAAATGGATGTTTGTCGCTCGTTTCTACTCTATGTTCGTCAGTGAAAAGAATTATCACTCTAACTTGTCTCTACAAAACCATTACTGCATTAACTGGGGTCAGCTACATGATATTTGGTCACCATAAGCAAACCAAATTCAAGAATACTTCAAATAACTTGCTGAACTTAATGCTATCTGAGTGATCCACGATACGACCTTCCTTGACAACGAATTGTATCACTTTAAAAATCCAACCCATGAAACAAACTAAGCATGAGTGGCAATTCCTGTATGCAATTCGCAATGCATATGCACGATACTTAACAAGATTTGCAGTCACTGCTGAAAACATAGGAGCAATCTAAAAAATGGTCATACCCATCCTTGACGAAATCCCTAAAGAAATCAAGCTCCAATGTCTCCGAGAACACAAGCACGCAAGCATCCTTGTGATGGTGGAGCAGGCTCTCCATCCCCCTCTGATGCCTGACACCATACGTCCACGGCGGGCTATTCCACACCATGAAAACTCTCAGATCGCACCTGGGATCCTCCAGGAACCTCTCGACGAACTCCGAGAACGGCAAATGCGGATCCAACCCGGGGTAATACCCCCACTTCTTCCCATCAGCATAAACCTCCCCTCCTTTCACACCAGACGCCCGTTTGTTCCCCGTTGACTCCTCTGCCAAATTCAAAGCCTTCCTCTCAGCGCCCCGGGCTGCACCTCCCGCAGGGAATTCGATCCCATCCAGCTCCTTCCAGATGGCCTTCCTCACCATCCTATCCCCCCTCGTGAGCATCGCGGAGCCAGGGATGTCAGGGTCCTGCAGCAGGGGGTGGTTCATGGGATTGAGCACCTCCATGCTGGATCCAAACATCCGGTCCTGCCGCAGGAACCTCCCCTTGGCCTCGAACCACCTCGCCCAGCCCTCCCTCAAAGGAGAATTCCCTCCGATCTTCACCAGGAGAGCATCCTCTACACCACGGATAGACGCGATCTTCGCCCGTGTGTCGCCATCCACTGGGAGATCGTCCGATGCGAACCTCGCGATGGTTTTGATCCCGTTTTCTGTCTGCTCGTCGTCGTGGGTCTGACCAGGCCTCTTGCCGAAGGCCCGGCGCTTGACCCCGAGTAGGTGGTCCCAGAAGTAGCCGCCGGTATCAGCGGCATCTTCGTCATCATCAAAATTGGCGATGTCGTCGCGGCTGGAGGAGTCGTCAACGGAGTCAAGGACGTCTATGAGGTCGTCGGGGCCGGAGTCGAAGGCGTCGTTGTCGGCGTCGTCGAGGAGGAGGAGGAGGGACGGGTCGGAGGGATCGGGGGGACGGAGCGGGGAGGATGAGAGGCGGGAGTGGAGGAGGAGGAGGAGGGAGAGGAGGAGGAGAAGGGAGGAGGCGGAGGCCGCCACGCACAGGTGCGAAGAGCCCCGAGAGGAGCGCCGGCGGCTGTTGCTGCGGAGCATCGGAGAGAGAGTGCTTGTTGAAGTGTTTTTTGTGTGCTAGATTGGAAATGCATCTAAGGTGATTTTGTGATTATGGGAGAAGAGAATCCGACCCGATTTGGCAGAAGTGTTTAGAAAAGTGTGTTTAATTAAGAAAAAAAGGAAAATGATTCTCAAACTAAAAAAAAGGAAAATGATTCTCAAACTAAAAAAAGATACCTAAAACAACGCCCATTCAACATGATGTGTGACATGACATTTGATGTGAATCCCTTGTAATGTGATCTGAACTTATCTGTTAAAACGGTTCTTATCCAATATCTAAAAAAATATGGATGAGCAATCCATTGTGTAGTGACATGACATCGAAACCCTTCCAACGAGTTCAAGAACGCAAAAATCCGAGTTCAAGAGCTCGAGTTACAGTTGTTTTAGTGAGTCGGGGTTCCGGTCAAATTCAGACTTGAAACAAGATTCTGATCTGAATTTTGACTCACGTAAAAACCTCCAAAAGCTACCACGCTCTTCCAAAACACCCTAACTCAAGGTCAACCCATAGAAGGGATGTATCGATATTGATATCGTATCATTCCGCAAAAAGGATATATCGAGATATATTGCCGATGAATCGATGATATCGGTGGAAATGTCGGAAATGACTCAAAAAGTTAATTTTATTATTTTTCAGAAACCAAGATCATCTAAGATATTAAAACAACAAATAACCTACAAATACACACTTATATCACACATATCAGACATTTTATACCACATATATCGCACATATCGGTAATATCATATGTATCGCGATTAATGTTGATTCCTGAATTATAGATACTGGAAATGGATTTCATTCAAGTTCCTTTGCCATTAAGTAACTTAGAAATATAACTTAGATGATATATATAGATCATCTATGGTCCTTATATTGCACGTATCGATCATATCAAACATATCGTTGTTATTGTTGATTGGTGATTAATAATCATTGTAATTAGAATCAAAGTAGCTAAGTTAATCACACTTAGAACACGTGGTTTGTTCATAGAAGAGAGTGAATGGCATTGAGACGAGTCATATGCAAGAATAAGGTGTATTTAGTGCAGTAATACACATTCTATCACACAGATCGCTTGCTATTAATGCCGACAGCCGAGCTAACTGTTGACTACTGAGATGAGATGTATTCTCGACATGTGATTCTAACTTGATCAACATTAGACTTGTTTTCATCTCTATTGCCAGAGAGGGCGAAGTCCACCAATTGAACAACAATCGTATGCACCCCCCATAGTACCATACCCCACCAAACGATGTGTTTTAATACCAGGAGTAGCAAAGTAAGTACTGAAATCAAGCTTACAGAGGTAATATCATTTATATATTTAGAACTCGATGATATCGGTCGATATACAAGAATTTTTGCATTGAAATCAACCAATTTCGAGCAATATAGATCGATATTGACGATATATCATCGATATATCGGGCAGGTGTCGGCGATATCCAGTAAGGATATATGGGCTGATGTCGATATGAGCACTCTACCGATATCGATATGTCGATGATATATCGTTGATATATCGCGATATGACCTTCTATGGTCAACCTCCTTCCTCCCCTCCCCCTCGTCGGAGCATCGCTGGAGCTCGTCGAAGTGTGTCTGATCGACGATCCGAAGCCATCATCATGGAGAAAAGGTCGAGGTCACTCATATGTATGGGTTTGCATCACCAATGAAGCGTCGAACTCATCGTTTCTCCACGGTCGGGGAAATCGAGGAGACGATTTGTTTAGGAATGATGTCTCATTCCCTCTTGATGTGGAATTCACGCAATTTCAACCCCATATTCGAACGAGTTTATTTTCAAATCTGAATCGTTTTGTGCAGATTGTTGTGGGATTTGAATATAATCTAGGGTATATGTACTAGGTTTGTTAATGCTTGCATTGTTAGTCGGGATACTTTATGGGTTCTCGCGTGTAAGTTAGCATTATAAACATAGGATTGTGCATGTTGTTTGTAAGTGGTTTTATACCTCGTTTGAGGTTTATATAATACTTTTGTTTGTTTGTTTTTTTTCAAATGTTTGAGTAGCTACTGGACGGATGATTGTTTATTGGTTGGCAGGTCTGGAATCCTTATTAAGATTTACCCAAATTCACTGCTCATGAATTGATTTCACTTGCTCTCATCTTTGTTGTATTTTTAGGTAAACGATTGAAATTGGGTATCTGGTAACTATTTCAATTGTTCTTACAACTATATTTATGATTCATGTTGCAGCAATAGCTGTAATATAGGAAGCTCTTCTCAACAATTATATGCAGTTTTGAACTGAGTTAGAAACCCGTCAATGGCGTCATTTGATGAGCTCCAAAATCACCTTTTTAAATTTGTTGTTGTAATTGTTGTAGTCGGACAATCTAAAGATACGTTAAAAATGACCACGCTAAGAAATAATATAGAATATTAACTATCAATGCGGTCGATTTATTTATTTTACTTAGGTAAGTCCCAAGGTCGAACATAAGGAGGTAATATGAGAGTTCAGAATTAATTATTAAATAATTGAAAATTATGTTTTTGAAGAAGAAGAATTATTTTTGGTGTTTTATCTTTTTCAGATTTTTATGAAATTTTAAATAAGAGATGTAATTTGTTGCTAAGAGAAATATGATGCATTAATTTTAACAAATAAATTTTAATGCAATAAACAATGCTATGTTATGTGGTGCAAGAAATAAATAAATGCAATTTTCATTTATAAAATGATGCAATGATAAATGCAGACCAAACAAGCCAAACTAAATCCAATAGAAAACAATCAAGGTCTGACAGTTTAATCCACAACGCTCAATTATTTTCAGAATTAATTGATCAAGTTAAGTCCCCAGTTGGTCACCCCAGTCTTTCAACGTTTATTAAGCAAGAGTTAATATAAGAGAGTCATTGCTTAATGAAATTGAATAAGCTCCTCAAATTAATTAACATTCATAAATATCTTCAAAACTTGAATTAAGATTTCTATGTAGTAGACAATTAAATATCGATCAAAATGACATGTAGAATCAAAAAATCTGGTACATGATGCTGCCATATATGAATAAGTGAAGTTCAAGGACTAAATGGTAATAAAAATATTTAGAATGTATGCAATTATGCCCTTTGGAGGGGCCTTCTTGTAATTATCCAAAGCTTTATAGGTCTCCTTGTAGTTTTCCCCACGAGGGAACATGTGCGATTCGTGGAAGCTTAAGGGGTCGCCTGTAATTTTCCAAGGTCACGTGTGCGGCACACGTGACTTGAACTTCCTTGTGATTTTGGAAAGCGGGAGGGATTGGGTGGCAAAACTTCCACACGCGAGTGAGGCGCACGTGAGTAGGTAGGCTCGGGCGGCGATTCAGTTGGAATTCCTCCACATGGAAGCAACTGAATTCTTTGGGTTGCCCGAAGTTGGGAGGTTCGGGTATAACCGCGTGGTTCGATCTGCAACATCTAATGAGCGTCGATCTGATGATGTAGATTTGGGCGCGATTCCACGGTTGAGATAGCCCATGTTCTTGATCGAAGGGCAGTTATAGCTTCAACATGGGGGGTTCTTCTCCTTGCTTCTTCTCTGATTCACGATGTGGCTCAACTGGCAATTTCTCTTGATGCCGCTTTACTGGTTGGCCACGTAGATGATGGATGGAGGCTTTGATGGTTGTAGAGGAGCAGAGCTATCCTCTAGCCATGATTAGGACAAAGATGGAAGATTGCGTGAGGGTAGAAGAAGAAGCGAGGAGGACAAGAAGATGGGGCGAAGACCGACGGATGTTTGGTGTAAAACAGAGAAGACAAAGAAGAAGATGGAGAGGAAGAAGGTGATGAAGATGATGCAATGGGGATGGAGGGATTCGCCTGGAATTGGAAGATATAGAGGCCCTTGACTCATGTTCTTCTCCTCAGAGGTTGGGCGAAACCACCTCGAAGCTCGATTGCTTCTAAGAGAGGAGAAGCACGGAGGATGGTCTCCAGATCATGCCTCAGAGGATTGGGATAGTTGTGGTAACTTCGACTACGGTACAAATGATCTTAGTAGTTGGTGCCCTGACTCGTGCTCTATGCCACTGAAGACTCTTACACGTGGCTAGTGAACTTGGCAGTTTGAGATGATTCATGGGTTGGAATCTAAATTAGGAGTCGGGTCTACATTTTGTGAAGTGGAGTTAAGTGGACGTGTTGGGAACTTAGTTAGGATGCATTATACCTCACCACATGCCTACAGAGGCACCCCAACCCTAAGGCCTTCTTCTTATCTTAGAGTCATAGTGTGAAATATCATACGAACCAAGACCACATACTACCCATGAAGCTCGGGTTACTCGTATCTAATGAAAATGATCAGAGTTGTATTTTCTTATGAGGATAGTTTGCCCAGTTGTTTCTTTTGCATACTTCTTTAGTATCTTATTTGTTATAAATTTTATATCGTACTGGAAAACTTCGCTCATAATGTAAATATGTGTGGATCCGTAGGTTCTTAAAAGGTGTTGTAGCAGTGAGCGGTCGTCGGTTGCTTGGATGCTCTTTTTGTGCAGCTACACAGTTTCTTTTGTGGTACAATTACTTGTAGCTAGTCTTTCTTGCTTTTCTTTACTTGTTGTTTTGAGAGACATGAGATTTACATTGTATATAAGGGCATCTTTCTTGATGCATACTTGTAACCTTTCGTGGAGATGTGTTGTATTTAAAGAATGATAGACATATTTTTACGAATGAAAATGAATTGTAAATTCCAATCTTTTTTATGCTATTTATCCTGCTTTATATTATATTGTATATTTCGAATGTGAAATTGCATGTGCGTAGAATTGATTTACCTAATACCCAGATCCCAAGGAGACGGACATTACAACAGTCCTCGTCGGATGACTCTGATTGTCGTTGCCTTCGAAGTTTTCTTTTTGATGGATAACTCTAGTTATCGTATTTGAAATTTTTGCATAATCTAGAAGGAAAAAAAAACAAGGTTCGTTTTCTCCTTTACATTGAAGTTCTTCACAAAAGAATGTAAGGCTCATATGTTCCTTCACAAAAGCAAGTAAAGTTCATTTTTCCCTTCACTTGAGGTTTTTGATGATGCTGGATATTTTTCAAGAGAATACAATGTCATGTGTATTGTCATATTCGGTAATTTTTAAGGGTGTTCACGGGGTGGGTATCCGACCCATTCGATCAATGATCCGCCCCGACCCATTACCGGATCGTGGGTCGACCCGACCCGTTCTAATGGGCATCCGCTTCTAACGGTTACTCGGATTATATAAATGGGTCACGGGTACCCGCGGGTACCCTTAGGATATCACCTCCAAGGAAAATATTAACACATACATTAATTCGCAAACAATATATCCTCACGTTAATAAACAAAGATTTACACAATTAATTTATTAATATGACATGGATATTTCTGTGCAAAGAGTACAATGATAAACATAGAAGTGCATGAATTAGATGGATTAACTATGCAATAAGCACAATCAGGATTCCTCGTCTACGTCGAGGCTTTCTCCCCACATGCTATATTCTTCTTCACGGGGTCAAAAGTCCGGACCCTTTGGTCCCTTCGACAACGCCCTCCACCTCGTCGTAATTGTAGGGATGAAAATGGATCAGATATACCTAATTCCATGTCCATATTTGATTCATCTCTATCGAATACGAATGCGGATACAAATATGCATTAAGAAAACTATATCCTTAATAATACAGATACGACTTTGATCTGAATTTTATCAAATCCAAATACAGATCAAATTAAGAATCGACCTGAATATGGATCGAATAAAGGGCAAATTCAAATATGGATTGAATAAAGAATGAATCCAAGTACGGATCAAATAAATATCAAACCCGGATACGATCGAATAAAGACCACATAAGAATACGAAATGAGTTTTTAAATTCACAGTGATTAATGGCAATAAAATATAAATAAGTTGCATCATGATAAAGGGGAGCGTCGAGGTGGACTGCGTTCTTGACCAGAAGCAAAAAATATTTCATAACTTTCGTTCGTGCCTAACTCGAAATGAACGAGAGTTTATTAATGTTATTAATATATTGTATTATATACTATATAATACTAATTTAATAACGTGAGGCTATGCTAATATATAAAATAATATTAAATGTTGTGTTCGGATATCTGGATCTGGATATTCAAGCTATATCATATCTGTATCGGCATTCGAAATTTTTTTACAATCCATATCCTTATTGGATCCATATTCGATTAATATTCGGATACGGATATTCGTATATGGTATTTTTTCGAACATGGTAAGCATATATTCAATTATATCCGTATCAATTTTCATCCCTATGCAATTGATTGTAGCATAATGCCAACCTCCTCCGAATTTGATCCATCTCTTTTGCGCACTCTCTTGAAAATATTAAGGTTAAAGGTTGAAGATTTCGAATGTGATTTTAGTGGTGACCCGAAGTAAAATCGAAGGATGCTGTGGTTTAAAATAATACCGTAAACATACATGTATCCGATTATTAATTCTCTTTAGCAGACACATTTAATGTTGACACGTTGAGGCTGCAAATTACGTAGAAGGCACAAGTGAAGTTTTTACAAAGTTATTTTTCTCGAGTAAAAGTATAATTAATATATTAAATAAGCACCCAGATTCTACGCAACTTAAACAATCAACTCCGATCTTCAAATATGCACATTTGCATTATCTTCATATTGAACGCGGCCCATGTGGAGTACTGGAAGTAGCCCAACCGGGTACCCGGAATTCCATTAAGTATTTCCAGTGGGTCGTATGTTTTGATCGGATCTGCTGTGTACAGGTACTCGACTCGGATAAATCTCACGAGTACCCGTGAATTCAGGGTCAGATTGTTTTGGATAGATGGGATACCCGGTTGACCCGTAATTTCTGTACACCTCTTTGTTTTCTCCAATCAGCACGCCAAGAATCTTGGAGATTCTTATAGCAGTTGGAGATGGTCGGTGGATTTGATTCCATGTTAAATGGTAGTATCTATCGCATGCCACATGGTGGGCGGGGTGAGGAATATGGGTGAGTGGGCACTTAGGCGTTGGATTCAATGATGGCGCATGGCAAATAGTAGGTATTATGTAAATAAAGAGAGTCTTAAAATCCATACATCTTGAATTACATTTAATAAGTGTCGATTGAGAACTAACTTTTCGCAAATCTAAAGGCATGTTCGACAAGTCTTGACTTCATTAAAAACATAAGTAATTTGTAAAAAAAATCCTTTTACTTTCTTTTATTTATCCTTCAAACGAGTGTCTGATAATGGGCTATAAAATGCATAGAGGGTTGATGAATATATGATTCATCTACCTTATACTCAAATATTAGCCTAAATTTCTAATCAAATACACACTTAAAAACCAATATAATGATAAGAAATGCACAAAACATTTGGCAAATAATACTTGCTTAATTGTACATAAATTGTATACAAATAAAAAAGAGTCTCATCTCTACGAATCGGTTAGACATGTAAAATCCTAAATAAAGTAGAAAATCTTCTTGATTTCCTACCGTGCTCATACTAACTCCAACTGACTTGATTTCAATTGGATTCGTTCACTGAAAATGTGAGTAAGGAAAAAAAAATAATTCAAAATTTGCAAGGTGCATGAATCCCAATGAAACAACCAAATTTGAATATCATTATGCTTGAATTGAAAGTTGCATATCCAAAAACATATGAACTCCAATCAAATCCTACTCACTTTTTAAGTTGGGCACTAAAGATATAACATTCAATGAATGAATATGATTTTTCTACGAAATGTGGGTTTTAAACCCAATAGTATATTGCACCAATTGACTTTAGACACTTGTAGTTGAATCAAAGCACATGACCCCACTCACTAACACAAACACATGTACACTTTTTTTTCTCATTTACCTATTTTTATATTCTATCTTATAAATATATTAAAATCGTAAACCAAGTAAAAATAAATTGAACAAAAAATAAAGTAAATAAAAACAAGTATTTTATACTCATATGCTTATACCGTACTATATTCCACGAGACCTTAACAGCCTTATAAAATGTAATAAAAATATAATTATGCCTAATTACATGTATTATAATAATGGAATACAAACTAAATGCATAAAATCAAATTTAAAATGAAAAGGGGTCAAAACAAAGGTACTTTATACTTGTATTTGACCTAAAAAATGTGTACCTTGAGTCAAATAGAGAGATCCTCTGTTGTAGGTCTTCTGCAGTAGAAGCGTGGGCTGCTCGATCTTGTTCGAGGGATGTTCACGAATTCACACATTTTATGGGTCTCTACCGTGCGAATTCGTGGGAACTGCTCGATCAATATCGAGAGACCTACGCCCCTACTGTAGAGTCTACTGCAACAGACTCTACTGAGAAGCCGAATTGTATTGGTGTCTTCATAAAAAGTATGGCTGGCGCATGGGTGGGGGGAGGTGATTTCACTTCCTATAACTTTTACATGTTAAGTTCTTCAGGATTCGACCTCTAGCTATTTTCTCTAATTCCTTCTAATTTCAACGTGGGGATTAATGTAGAGGCCCCACATGACGCTAACAAATCCCTTCTTCTACCTCTATCCATAGGGGTGTGCATGGGGTGGGTACCCGATCCGTTCAATCATGATCCGTTCCGACCCGTCATTATCGGATTGGCGGGTCGACTCGATCCATTCCAACGGGTAATCATAATAATAGATAACCGAGTTATATAAACGGGTCTCGATTACCCGCGGATCACTAACGCACACCAATCAATGATGTGATTGAGATGTGAAAGTTTCTAAATTAGGAATTTTTAAGAAAAAAATCAACGCTAATAAATCAGTGATACGTGCACAAACATTGCTTATAAATTCGTACAACTTTTGATTGAAAAGATCATGATGAGCACAAAATCAAAAGAACAAAAAAGAAAACGGGCTTCGATAATCTAGCTTCAATCTATGCTTATGCTTTTTCAAAGCAAATATAATATGTTTATCTTCGAATTTTAAATGATCGACACTTGATAAATAAATACTTGTTTTACTGTTGATGGGTCGAATTAAAGTCCGTTCTAATTGGAATATCACATGGCCTAAATTATCGATTTCAATCACAATATTAGATCTCGATCGAAGCAAAATTTTGGTCGGATTTTGATCAAAATTTTAGTCATTTCGATTAGCATTCCTTTTATCTACCACCCATCTAGTTAACATATCAATCATTTCGGTTGACTTTTGGCACTTGTCGAAATCAAAATTTCGGATGGATTTTGACCAAAATTTTGATCATTTCGATCGACCACCCATCTAGTTAACATATTGACCATTTCAGTCAAATTTTGACACGTCGAAATCGAAATTTCGATCGGATTTTGATCAAAAATTTGATCATTTCGGTTAGCATTCCTTTTATTGATCATCCATCTGGTTAATATATCGACAATCTCGGTTGAATTTTGACACTTGTCCAAATCAAAATTTTGCAGAATTTCAACGAAATTAGAGGCTGTGATTCGATTGGTAAAGATTGTGAACTTGATGTTTATTTGAGATATTTATTTTGTAATTCACCTCAGTGATGACATGCATATGACATTAAATGTACTTTTTAAATTTCTCTTTTAATTATTTTTTCACGTTAAGAATACTAGATCTTTTAATTCTGTTAAAAATACAAGCATCTAGAAACCTCTTCTCTTGAAGTCATCCAACAATCTAAATCTCGATTCATAAACTTTTATTATCTCGATTCCAAGTAACACAATTTTGAAGTCGATATGGGTAAGGAAATTGCTAAGTCCATGGATAAGATCTGTCAGCCCATAGTTATTGTTCGGGTTGGAGGGACAATGAAATGGATCGATCCATGGGTATCCATGGATCATAGGGTCGGAGCTCCATATATCCCGGATCAAACAGGGTCGGGTACCCGATCTAGAATGATTTGTATGAAACTCATGGATTTAGAATCGACCCATACAGATCAGATCGGATACTCATCTAACACATAACCCGTGTACAACCCTATTTGTCCATGTTCACATAACATGAAAAACGTGGGTATGATCATGGTTTAAAAAATCGGACTGGACCGGCTGGTCAGACCAGTTGGACCGGGAACCAGCCCGACCCGGACGGTTCGACCGGTTTTAGGTAATTATTTAAAAAAAAGAAAATAAAAAAACTGGGTCATACAGATGGTCGTACCGGGTTGACTCAGGTGGTTGGACCGGGTTGACCCGGATTGACCCAGTTTTGATGGTTTAGTATATTTTTAAAAATAAAGGAATAAATAATGAAATAATAGGGGTTTTACCACTTGTACCCTTATTAACATCTGCTATTTTAATTATGTACCTCTCTTTTTTGGAATATAACTTGTGCTAATATCACTACAACAAAATTGAGCTATAGTGACGGTTTTAAAAAATCCGTCACTAAATTAGCCGTTGTTAAATATATAATAACGATATTATTCGTTGCGAAATGAGTTTTTGTACTCAAAATTAGCAACGAATATCATATCTGTCGTTATATCATTAGCAACAGTCCACATAGCGACGCTTATCCGTTGTTATTTTTCAAAATATTAACTAATCGTCGATATTTTTTAGTTCAAAATTTAGCGACAATTAATTAAAATTTTAAAAATAGCAACGAATAAGCGTCGTTATGTGGACCGTTGCTAATGATATAACGACAGATATGATATCCGTTGCTAATTTTGAGTACGAAAACTCATTTCGCAACGAATAATATCGTCATTATATATTTAACAACGGCTAATTTAATGATGGATTTTTTCAAAACCGTCACTATAATTCATTTTTTTGTAGTGTATTTTCTTGGAGTAATTTTCTAGAAGCAACTATAAATAAATTATTACAATATTATATTCATATATAATGCTAAAAATGTGACTATCTTTTGTAGATTTTTATTCGAAATAGACAATCATGTTATTCTGTTGAAGGATTTGACATTTTAAATGATTATTTCTCTGATATATAAATACATATTTACATGTATGTATCCGTTTTTATCGGTTCAAAAAACCGGTTCGACCGGTCGGACCACTAAATTATGCCCGGTCCGGTTTTTCCGAGTCGATAGGAATGATGATGTCATGCTGACATCATCACCGGTCCGTCCGACCGGTTTGGACCGACGGTCCGACCCGATTGGACCAAACCGAAGACTAACCGATTCAATGCCCGGTCCGATTTTTAAAACATTGGGTATGAGGCCACCTTCTCTAATCAGCCACGAGCTTATCTTTCCTTTGTTCATATTGATTCCAATTACAATTAAGAGACAAAAGATCCATTTTTCACATGACCAGATGATCTCCATCTCTCATGATTTAGATCAGATCTTTGAACCCTCCAAAAATCGCGTTCAATTCTCGTGTCCGGAAAAACCCCAGACCAACTCCAGGTTCAAGGATTCACCTCGACAGTGTTAGCGTCTCGAGCAACATCGGGAGGGGCATGCAACTCTATGTGCACGTTAGAGTATCAGAGGAATAATAACATGTCGTTGAGTCACCGGTCTGCCGACCAACAACTCCATGTGCTCGAGTCGAGGATCTCAAGCCCAAGGGAGCATCCTCCACGTACAAGTGATCCATATCCGTCTTCTTCCTCTCCTTCCTCCACTTCTTCCTCGTGTTGATTTCGTTCTTCTCTCCATCGGATTCCTCGACAACCCATTCTCCTATAATTCACACGGCCATCTGCTTCGACGATCATACATATAATCTGCCCCCCCCCCCCCTTTGCCCAATACAAATAGAGTTGAACCACCTTCTTCATACTTCTCTCTCTTTTCCTCTCTCTCAAACTCATCCCTTTAAAGCTAATTGCCGGTCGAAAGCTCGATTCTCAGCCCATCATCACTCGCCGAGGAGCTCCCTTCACCATCACCGTTATTTTTCTATTGCACTCATTTCTTTGGTTTTCTTTGTTTCATAATTATGTTTAGGGGTGGTGAACATTAACTTTGTGGAGTCTTGTTGGACCATTATGGGACACCATGAGCACCTATAGCATCGAGACCACCAGAACTTGCAACAAGAACAAGGGGAAGAAGAAGAACACAGTCTACAGGTTGTGGCCACATGTCTCCCAATCGGGGGTCAGGATCGCTTTATAAGATCTAATCTCATACGTCCAGATCAAAAGGTAGAAGAATTTCGAAGAAGCCTTCGGGGCTTTCCAATACCACTCATATGCTCCCCCCTCCCCCCGTCAAATCATTTAGAAGTAGACCCGGCCAAAATACAGATCCGGCCGGTCCATGAGCCGAGCTGAACGAATTCAGGTTCAAAAATCTCTGTCCAAAGTCCGTCATGGGCCGACCCATGACTTATTTTATTCTTTTTATATTGCTTTTTTATAGTATTTGATAAGTACAAATGAATTTATTAATACCATTTATATTTTATATAACTAACATAAGTAGTTCACATGTTATTTGATGTGTAAATTATTAATTTTTTTATTTAAAACTAGTGTTACATATGCTTGAAGTGTATCATATTAATACATGTATTATTCAACTTATATTTATATAATTTTTATTTTTTTACGGATCGGACCATGTTGGCTCATACTCAAATCTCTTATTCCAAGTCCGACCCATGAGCGGGTTGTACGGACGAGCCTTCAACCCGTTGACCAGGTCTACTTGGAAGTGCTACCTGTTGTCAAAATCCCCTCGACCTTTTATTATTATAAAGCCATTTTTATGCGTTGAGTATATTGTTGTATTTAGGAGACCTTGACTTTGAGCATTCACTTAACCATCATTTTATCATTTTTATTAACCAAAAATACAAACGTATATCACTTTATTCCTATTCTAGATCATATCTTATGTTTTTTCCTGTAATGTACGTAACTTACTAGAATTAATATGATGAAAAATAAGTGAAATTCATCTTTTTCTAGTAACTTATTCATAGTACTCTGTGCTTGTCCAAGAGTTCTAGAAAAATCAAAATTTATGCATCTTTCCATGTTCTACAATATACTCCAGATCTTGTTAAAAAATATTGCTTTATGTGCTTGGAAAATTAAATCTTGATATTGACATTTAATGCACTAAAAATATAATGTACAATGTTTTGCAATTTTTTAAGTGCCTTTGTATTTCTTGTAGTCTCGGGTATGTGCAAAAATTTTGGATTGAAAAACTATTCTAATTTGGGATTTTCCATGAATTGAATATTCTAAATCAGATAATATTCAATCACTATTTTTCATCTCGAAATCATTAAATTTTTGTAAAAGGACATTCATTGTGTTTCATCTACTGGCAAAATTTCACTTCGTTGTGTTTCATCTACTGCGAAATTTCACTGCATGTAACCCCAAAAAATGATTAAAAAAATCCAAAAATATTACCATTTTCTACATGTTATGTTAAAAAATAAAACATGCCAAAAATTATATTTGTCATTTGTATTCTCTACGGGAAATTATCGGTTTGCTTAAATACCCACATTCAGTATTTTCTAGGTATTTAGTACAGTAAATGCTACGTTAGTCTTCATGTTTTCAATAAACACTTTTTAATTATCGATTTATTCAGTTTCAATAAACAATAAATATATTTTACGATAGATTTGTCTATCCTGAAATCAAAAATATTTTATAATGTTTTTAAAGTTGATTTGAGCACCGATTTTGTTTTCTAAAATCCATTAATATATTGTAACCCCTATATTTCAAATCACACTCCTCTGCATTTATTCGTGTCTGCTACATTCAAAAACACTAAAAAGACAAACATCACTTTGGATGTCGTGATGCTTTGTTGACTTATGTAATTGTTATAGAATTCGACTTTGGATCTGTCAAGGTAAAATACACTCATCACACCCATTTCACAACTTTTAGAGGGTGTTCGGATCAGGAATAGATACGAATACAGATGTGGAATAAGGAGAATAAATGTCTATTCTTTATTTAGCTAAAAGATATGAATAAAGAGAATAAGGTATAATAAGGATATGTAAGGTGGAATAAAGATATGAATAAGGGTAGAATAAGGTGAAATATTAGGATGTGGCTGGGAATAGTCGTAGTCTTGATAACCACGTCGGACAGGGAATTGATCCCTTATTCCAGTGTTGATTCTCCAAACAAACAGAGCTACTAGTGTGGACTTTATATCTTATTGGAATATGTAGGGATGAAAACAGTCGGATACGAATACGAGTATAGGTTTTACAATATCCTTATCTTTTTTATATCCGAATACGAATACGGATATCATAAGAATGTGTAAAATATAATATCATATCATCAAAATACGAATACCAATGCAAAACGAATATCGATAATTTAGATACAGATATTTGACAAATGAATACGAATGAATAAACCAATATTATACATGCCCAAATTTAGTTAAAAGCTATAAGTATTTTTGATTCATAACAATTTCTAATATATAAGAAGTATATTAAATATTTTAATAGTGAATATGTGCATAACAAATAATTAAATAATATAAGAAATGTAAAGATATAACTACGTAATAAAAGAAAGCTTACCAAACTTACTTCTTTATGTACCATGCAAGTATTGGTATCATCTAGAATTTGAATATTCGTATTCATATTTGTATCCATATTTGTATCCTTTTCATCAAAAAATCCACATTTGTATCCTTCTAAATAATATTCATATTTGTATGCTAAAAAATTGAACATTTGTATTCGCATTCGTGCAATCAAAATTGAAAATATTATATTTCTATTCGTATTTGTATTCGACGAATGTTGAACATTTGTATTCGTATACACATTCGTATCCACCATATATGAGAAAGTGACATCCATATCCTCTATTTGACAAATGCAGATTTCACATGGAAAGGTTTGAATGATATTTTTCATTATGTAGTGGCCTTATAAATACAATAATGAGATGCTACATTTTGGAGCATCAGCTCCTGTATACAAGGGAAGGGACTCGGCTTTCTTTTGACTCCTCGAAATAAGAGTTGTTGCATATATTGTTATACATAGATTGATACCCCCCCCCCCACACACACAATCCAAGGAACTAGGTGACAACAAGGTGAGTTAGACAAAGCTATGACCAAATTTTCTGAAATAGCATGCGAGGGAGTGGCTTAGCTAGGAATATCAGGACATATGCAAGCTGATCTTTCGTGGAAATGAATTTGATCTGAAGCTCCTTTTTGGCCACTTGCTCGCATGCAAAGTGGAAATCAATTTCAATATGTTTTGTCTGAGCGTGAAAGGCTGGATTTGTAGACAAGTAAGTTGCACCAATATTGTCATGCCATAGAGTAGGAATTGTGGATGAACAAACATGAAGTTCTTGAAGCAGAGACCATAGCCAGATGATTTCTACATTGGCATCGGCAAGTGCTTTGTACCATGATTCAGTAGAGGACCGTGAGACAGTCCGTTGCTTTTTTGCTGACCATGTTATGTGGTTCGAACCTAGAAAAATTAAGTATCCACCATGTGATTTTTGATCATATGTAGACAATGCCCTATCTACATCAGAGAATGCATCGATGGAAAGAGCATATTGAGTTGATAGTAACAAACCGTGGGTAATTGTTCCCTTTAAGTAGCGAAGAATCCTTTTAACATTGTCCCAGTGTTGAGTTGCAGTATTACTCATGAATTGACATGCTTTGTTGACAATGAATGAGATGACAGGCCTTGTCATCATACGATATTGTAGAGCACCAATGACCTGACGGTAGAGAGTGGGATCAAGGAATGATTCTCTGTTAGTTTTAAGATCAACAGCAATAGCCATTGGTGTTTGTACTGGCTTGCAATCACTCACGTTCCTTCTTTGAAGAAGATCCACAATGTATTTTCACCATGAAAGAAGAAGGCCAGTGGGGTGCTTTTGTACCTCTATCCCAAGAAAGTAGTGAAGAAAGCCAAGGTTGCATAATTTGAATTCATTTCCAAGTTTGGTGATGAGAGACATGATGTTGTTAGTGTTATTCTCAGTTATAATGATGTCATCCACATAAACAAGGACATAAAGAAGTGTTTCATGGCTTGAAAGAATAAATAAGGAAGTAACTGTCTTAAATGCCTGAAAACCCATACACATTAGGAAATCACCGAGTCGATTGAACCATGCATGTTGTGCTTGTTTCAATCCATATAGTGACTTTTGGAGGTAGCACACATGTTCTGGATGTTGCAAGTTTATAAATCCAGATGTCTATTATATGTAAAACAGTATCTTTGAGAGAACCATGAAGAAATGCATTGCTAACATCAAATTGATTGATCTCCCAACCTCTTGTAACATCTATAGAGAGAACTGCACGAATAGTGGTTGGCTTGACCATTGGACTGAAAATGTTTGTGTAATCAATCCCTTATCGCTGATGAAAACCTTTGGCAACAAGGCATGCCTTGTATCGCTTAATGACACCATTAGGATTTATATTTGATATGATAAACTCACTTACTTCCAACAACATTCATGTTAGGGTGTCTTGGAACAAGTTTCCACGTTCTATTTGCTAGAAGAGCATTATATTCGTCAGCTATGGTTGTGCGCCAATGGTGATATTTGTTTGCTTCTGAAAAGCATGTTGGTTCAGTTGCGGAAATGAATGAAAATACCAATGCAACTGGAAGAGGATGCTTATAATTCTTTGAGATGCCAACTAACGAGCAATAATTAGCTGGATGTCAAATACATAACATTCATGGAGGTTCATTATGTATCTGAATGGTCGGTTTTGATGAACTTATTGGAGATGGATGGATTACATGTTCCCGACTTGCTTCATATGGTGAGGAAGTAGTTAAAGCACCATTGTATAATGTGAGCTGCATCCATGGCTAAGGTACATATGGAGGTGAGACCAAAATGAAACTATCCTTGAATGGGAAGACTGATTCTACGAATCTTGCATGTCGAGATATGTACCCGCGCTTATGGTCATAACATAACATATGTATCCCATAGAGTTGGTTGTGTAGCCAAGAAAGACACACTTCGTTGATATGTAGGGAAATTTGTATGGTCGGAGAAGTGAATAAACAACACAACCAAATACTCGAAGGAAATTGTAGTTTGGTGGTGTTTTAAATGAGACTTCGTGTGGAGATTTTTCATGAAGTACTTTTGTAGGAAGACGATTGATAATATATGTTGCATCGTTGAAAGCATATTTTCGAAAACTCTTGGGGACTGGAGATTGGGCGAGTAGAGAGAGTGAGAGAGAGAGAGACAAATGAAGACACGGGAGATGGCGGCGACATATTAGCTGCTAGTTCAGAACACGATATGGGAGCGAAAGGTCACTACGGTGACGTGAGAAGGAGGATGGAGGTTGGGAGAGGCTTCAGTGGAGATGGCGGTTGGATAGTGGTAACGTGACAATGCGAAGGCTGAGGGAGGGGAGGAAGAACACAGGTGCATGTGCGTAAGGGGAAGAACTGCACGGGTGCAGACATGGAAATGATCTTCTCTGGTGGAGATGAGGGAGGGGAGGAAGAGCACGAGTATAGAGTACTTGGAGTTAGGGTCTCTTACACAGCTCTGATACTACTTCAAATGGAAAGGTTTGAATGATCTTTTCCATTATGCAGTGGCCTTATAAATACAATATTGGAATACTATATTTGGAGTAGCAGCTCCTATATACAAGGAAAGAGACTCGGCTTTTCTTTTGACTCCTCGAAATAGGAGTTGTTACATATATTGTTACGAATAGCTTGATAGCAGATACAAATACATTTGTATTTGTTTTCATCCCTATAAATATAGATGCACTACAAGTGACATTAACTAAGTAACTAGATTTTGGGCTTTTCAATATATGAAGAGAAGAAGAAGGTATCTTGGTGGTGCAGTAAATACACGTCTCGTTGTGGCGCCCACATGTACAACTTTCTTGAGATCAGATTTACGATAAAAGATCTTTTCCATTAGAGGTGTTCATATTTCATAAGGTATAATCTCTTGTCTCTTATGTCAGTGGGCAATCCAATCTCCAGTGCCAAAACTTGATGTTAGATGTCCAAGACTTGACTTTATCTTGGGACTCATCATTAAGTTAACATGATTTTTTCTTCATTTGATGTGATGTCCGTATTATTCTTTGATATAATCAAGTTATAAATCTTTCCCATCTTATTCTGGTCATCTAGGATTTTTGTTGTCATATTTGCTTTCTTGCTCATCACATGTCTATTACAAGATTTTTTTTGAACTTAGTGGCACTCTTTCCATTCTTTTGATTTGATTATTATCATTTCATTTTTGCTGATTTTATTTCTTGATCATTTGCAAATTCATTATTTTTTCAAGCTTAACTTATTCATTCATCTCTCACATTTTGCATATATGTTGCAAAGTGAGTTTGTATAAGGGTTAAATGAGTATGCTCGTTGGGAGCATATAAGAGTATGCTCCTGCATTTTTTTCAATTTTTTATTTGTTTGAAATGAAACACGGGGGGATTTACTTAGAATAATAATATGAACATGTGCTTCAAATTTCATATAAAACGGAGGGGATCAATTTCAACAATTCTGAGACCGTTAAAATTTGACAATCTTTATGGAGGGGATAAAGTCTCGAATTAAGTCGAATTTTGAATGACACCATGGTGATATATTGTGATCTAAATTCCACTAGGTTTCATTTCAAAAAATGAAAAATAATGAGGAAAAAGGGTGAGAACATGTAAGTTAGATACTCTCATGGAGCATAATGCTTTTCCCCTTATATAAGATCAAGATGTAACACTTAGGCCCAGTTTGGTAGGAGAATAAGCCCTGGAATAAGGGGCCAATTCTCCTCCGGACACGGTTCCCAGTGGTACGACTATTCCCCATTATTCCATCTTATTTCACTCTTATTCCTATCTTTATCCCACCTTACCTACATTTATTTCACCTTATTCTCCTTATTCCTATTCTCCAACCGAAAAAAATAGACCATTATTCTCCTTATTCCCCATCCTTATTCCTGCTTATTCCCGAACCGAACGGGCCCTTAGGGTTTCTATCGCTTATGCCCTTCCTAACTTCTGCATATCAGTTATGCTCCCACTTTTTTGTAATATCCATTGTACCTTGACTTCTTACAAAATTCACGCTTTTGTCCTTCCATTAAAGTATAGTAGATGCATAAATGATATTACAATTGTGGATTTTGTAAGAAGTCGAGAGCACAATTGATATTACAAAAAGGCAGGAGTATAATCGATTTTGGCAACAAGTGATAAAAAACCCTAATCGTTACTTTACAACTGAGTTTGAATTCTGCCTTGTTGCCGGATAAAATGATCTTCGGATTTTAATCCCTATTTGTTAAAAAGAAAGATATTAGAGTTGATTCCTGCTTGTTGGGATCTCGTGAACATGATCAGGGGAGCCTTAAACATGTTGCTAATTCCTTTTCAAGTTAAACACCAAAAGCGAGCTCATTTACAAACAAGCCAATCTCGATTGCAACACAAGGCTTCAAACATGCACATATGCATTTATTAGGTCGAGCTCCTGTGACATCTACTATATCACCGGGAGGAGGATAAGGACCTTTCAATCCTAATTAGTCACTGTTGCACAAATCCTCCCACAATCGCTTTCTCGTGGTCCAGACTACTTGACCAAATATATTCATAACATGTTGACATGTGCATATATTATATTTATATATTTCTTCTCATGTGGAAAGCTAAGCCATAGCAATCTCCCCTCCCTCTTCTTCTTCTTCTTCTTAAAATATCCCCTCCCACGATATTTTTTTCCTCGTTCCTCCCGTTAATATTCAAGTCCAAGCGTGTCTTCCCATCTGGTCTTGTGGCCTGTGGTATTTCCCAAGAACCCGACGGCTGCTGTGCTGCCAACCTTCTGTAATCCGTGATTCTATGAGCCAAATGGGCGCCCTTCGATCTGGTCATGGAGCTCGTTCGGTATGTCATGAGCCTAATTCCGGACCCATTTTGGCCGTTCTCACTGGATAGCCCCGATGTTGGAGATTGTGGTGGTGAGGCTTTTCATGCTTGAAAAATCCCTTTTTTATGCTGCTGCTTGTGTCTTTGGGTGCTTGTTTTGATGTTCTGGCTTTGTGGGTTTTCGTTGGATATTTGTTTGGAAGAAAAAGCTGTTCTTGGTTCTTGGTTTTTGGTTTGTTTGTGAGTTTTATTCTTCTTTGGGTTTATTGTATTTGTTTCACTTTCATGTACCCTTTTTTGGAACTTTGGTGGGGGTGGATGTCATCATTTATATGGATTTTCATTTTAGATCTTTGCCAGTGGAACTTTAGTTTGAGTCGTGCAAGGATAAGTTCAACAGACCCAAAAGAGATCCTAAAATTTCGCAGATGCTGCAAATAATAGAAGCTTGATGTAGGGGTCTGCCTTTTAATCGGCTTGATTAAAACAAAGTTTTTTGCCCGATGGACGGGCTCACCTATACGGACAGTAGAAGATGATGCACACTGGTTTAAATCTGCCCTTTTTGTGGTACCACAGTTTGGCTTGCTACCTGATCTGCACATGCCAGTCAACCAAAGATCACAACCTTCTGGTCCCATTAATATTTTGTCGGAGTAATGAAACGTGCCTTCTATGTTTCTTTCGAAAACCAAAGGAAAATTACTAGAGAGATTATTAATCTTCCTCTTCATTGAAGGATCCAACAAAGCAGAACTTTATCCTCTGATTTCGTCAATCACGCTTTCTATTTGTGAACTTTATCGTATTATATAATCAAAATTTCTTGCAACACTTTAGTTTGGATACTGTTGTCAGGATATATTTTTTAATTTCTAGTGTTGTGGCCCATTTATGTGGTGATATCTCTCCCTCTCTCTATTTATACTAGGGAGTATACCCACGCTCCGCGGCCTGTATTAATTTGTAATAATGCTGATAAAATATGTAAAACAACATCTAGTAATTTATCCCTAAGTTGTCATAGAAGATTAATCTAAATATAAAGGAGAATATTAGACATAAAATAAAATAAGCATATCATTCTTGATTCATATATAATGTTGTGTTTAACTTCATTATTATTATCATTGTATATATTACCAAATACATGGGAGGAGGGGACGTGATATACTTCTATAAAAAAATTTAAGGCCATTAGTTTTATTATCGATCTAACATGACCAAGCAAACAACTTCAAAAATCAACGTAGCGATGTTTATTTTTATTGAAGCTTTGTATAATACAATGTTAAAATAATTTTAATAATTTTATCGTCACTGACATCTACAAGTATTTATCTCTCTTCGTTGGCATACGTTTCTTCTTTCAAACATGAAGATCAATGATTGTCTTATATATTTTTAATCTTGTGTTATCGTGGGATTATAACGAAATAAAGACTAAATTTTGACCAGTTGTCATAATTAAAGAAAAATCAACAAAGTCAGGGATGTTAGGTATTAAATTAATGTAGGAGGAAGAATCCAACATAATGCATGTCTGATCTATCAAAACTTAGCAACAAACTGATGATCTAACATATAATGATTTCGGAATAATGCTAAGAGAACCAAATAATAAAAAACAGAATAAATGCAAACTATATACATAAAACCTGCAACTCAGTTTGATTACATATATCTGATTACAGGTAAGTCTAGTAAAACTTCATATGAACAAAAAATTGATATAATGTTTAAGTAGTTTTACACACAAAGATATACATTTTATCGTAAACGATGATGTTGATGACGGTGACGTTCCTCTCATCCATTCGACAGTAAACATTCTGGTGCATGTGGTGAGGTTGACCTCGATGGAGGCGGATTCGCAAGCACGAGCGAGGTCCAGGACCTCATCGGCGAGGAAGTTGTTGCTGTGCGTCATGGATTTGAAAAAAATATCAGAAGATAAAATTGATATGTTGTAACAAAATTTTCACATTGTTTATAAATATTATATTTAATATTATTAATTCTCATATTTTAAATCTTTGATTTTTCTATTAAAACATAATTATGTATATTTTAATAATATTTTACAATAAAAAATTATTTATTTAATATTATTTTCTTCATAATTTATAATTAACTTCATATGCATCGTTAAAAATTTATATACCATCGATTATATATTGAGTACTTCATTAGAATTCAGAGTGATTGTTGCTAATTTAACAATTATTAAAATAAAACATCACTTAATACTTATTGTTATATGTCTTGTAATTAACAAAATATAGCAAAAAAATATGAAAATAGCCAATTATCACTAATAATACTCGTTATTAAAAATTAATGCCTTAACACGGACTGATTTTTGGTATTTTTTTTGATTTTTTTGAAATGAAATCATGTAGGATTTAGATTACCATATATCACCATGATATCATTAAAAATTCGGCTTAATTCGAGACCTCTGACCCCTTAATCAAGACTGCCAAATTTTAACGGTCTCAAATTTGCCGAAATTGAGCTGTCCAGATGGACATGCTATGAATATTTGTTTTACAAGAAATTTGAAACACATATTCCACTAATAATACTAAGTAAATCCCCCATGATTTCATTTAAAAAAATGGGTGCTTGTGACACCGGTGCATGTAAAGTTACATACACTATGGTGCAAGCTCCCCACCCTCCATTTAACAATTATTGAAATAAAACATCACTTAATACTTATTGTTATATGTCTCGTAATTAACAAAATATAGCAAAAAATATGAAAATAGCAAATCAAAGATAGTACTACACTAATAATAATCGTTATTAAAAATTAATGCCTTAATATGGACTGACTTTTGGTATATATATTTTGATAAAATATATCTTACGCATATAACATATTTTAAAAAATTACATTCAGTAATGATTGTTTTTTTTTGAATAGATATTTTGGTATATATATATTTTTTGGTATATATATTTTGGTATATTTTGGTATATATATTTTTGATTGTAAATAAAAAAATAATATATGATGTGTATATCATGTCATGCATGATACCAATCGAGAATATAGCATATTTTAAAAAGTTACATTCATTAATAGTTGCAAATAAATAAATAATATATGGTGCATATATTATGTCATGCACGATATTAACCGTTCGTGATCATCTGTGTATCAATTATTATTTAAATAATATATTTTAATATTATGATCTTGATTTATATAGATGTGAAAATTAATATCATATAAATATTTGAGAATCAAATTACAAAATTTTATTATTACACTTTATTAATTATCGATATAAAGTCATTTCAATATACATATATATAATTAATTTAGCTATGCATTATAAAGAATTAAAGTATTAAAAAGGAAGAGCGGAAGATAGCGTGAGAGGGAGCCGAGAGAGAGGATAGGCAGTTAAACAAAAAAAGGAGCAGAGACGGAAAGAGGGAGGGGAGAAGCGAGTCTGAAATCGGAGGGGAATCCACGTGGTTGTCGTTGGAGAGAAACCGGGTAGTAGTATATATTATAGATATTATTATAATAACTAGATAACCAAATATTACCCATTAGTCTCCCAGATACCATTTTGTCTTTATGACCAACTTTTGGAACTTTGCTCACGTTTACAGAGATCTCTATCGAGAGTCATACCCTGGTTCAAATCCTTGCTTCACAAACATGGCAAAATGTCTGCAGATGTAACTGCATTGGCCAAATTTGCTTATGCATATACAAGCATGACAATGGCCATTTATTTCCTTTCTTGGACGAACTCCATTGTGCCTTAGCTTAAGTTTGATTTCAGTCATTCATCGAAATGTTTTAAGCTACTCACTGATGTCTCTTTAACCAATGAAATTCAACGCAAATATGTCTAAAATTTAAAGTAGTTTATATGGTCATTGCATCACATTTGTGCATACATAGCTATAAGGTACCTTGACTTCTCGAGGAGGTTGTTTTTGGTTAGTTCACACCTTTTCCTGCTACAATAAAGTCTTTTAACAACATCAATAACTACCATGCCTCTTTTACCACTTTAAGTTGGAATAATAATTCTTTCCATAAGATAACATCTTCTTTTGAACAATATGCTTATTTTACAATAGGAATTGAATATGATGTAGATACTGTTCTTCTCTAATTACTTGGAAACCCATTAGAATCCATGGAAATTCAATTATAAGCATTCGTTAATTCTTACTAGTGTTTAATTGCGTATTCATCTATTTCCCTTTTGTGACATATTGTATACATTTGTCTCAGCATACACATCACGTATGTCCCTGTATATACTAATTTGACCCAGCATACACATTGCTTCCCATATCTCACTATACAATTTTAGCTTGTCCATCTGGTGATCTAATTTAGCCACCATTGGCTCTTGTTTATGGTTGTGCATTTGTATATAATCATAATGCATTGCACTAAAAGGTTACACCAGCATTTGCCAACTTGTGGGGGACTATGGCTGCGAGCCTGTGATTCACATGGTTAAAGCAATTACATTGTCTCCAGAATTTGAAGAAATGTTTGGCTTTTGCCTAACAGCCACTTTTTTCTTGCAACATTGGCCATCAAATGATGAAATATAATGCATATCACCACCTTCGTTATTGGTTTTTTATTGAGGATACCGGATTAGCAGTTTGTATCACTTTACCGCTTCGTCTTGGATCAGGTTTAGGTTTTATAGGATTTAAACCTCAAAATCTTCATTAATGCATTCTTGTTTTGTATCTTCAGGTGGCTGTTGTTCAATGAAGCGCCGCAAGCATGATAAGATCTTTTAAGTAAAAAAATCATCTATCTGAATCAGGATATTCCAAGTAATCAACTCGATATGGAAAGAAACGATTCTGCTCCGCTAAATAATCTGTCCTCAAGTCCAGCTAGTCTCCAGGCACATGCATCTGGGGCTCAGTATTCTGAAGGCAATGCTGCATATTTTTCGTGGCCTACATCCGCTAGATTGCATTGTGACGCTGAAGGTCGTGCCAATTACTTTAGAAATCTCCATAAGGGCGTTCTGCCGGGAGTCCTTGGTCGGATACCTACAGGACAACAGGCCACAACCTTACTTGACTTAATGACCATAAGAGCATTTCACAGCAAGCTTTTGCGTCGCCATAGCCTTGGTACAGCAATAGGTTTTCGGATTAGAAGAGGGAAATTGACAGAAATACCTGCTATTCTAGTTTTTGTAGCAAGAAAAGTTCACAAGCAGTGGCTTAGTCATGCTCAATGCCTGCCTTCAGCTCTTGAGGTGCGGGAGGATCTTTGTTATTTGGATTTTATTATTCTGCTGTTGACCAGTTTATTATCAGGTTGTAGAAATATCCTTTTCCGGATGTTCTGCAAGTCGGGCACTTATTCATGGGTGTAAATATGGTTGTTTCTCTTATTATGTGACAGGGACCTGGAGGTGTATGGTGTGATGTTGATGTTGTTGAATTTTCATATTATGGTGCTCCAGCTCAAACTCCCAAAGAGCAATTGTACAATGAGTTGGTTGATGGTTTACGTGGAAATGATCCTTGCATAGGTTCCGGTTCTCAGGCATGCCAAACTTTTTATTCAGCTACATATACATATTTCTTGACTATTTTTATCTTATAGTAGAAAAAGCATAATGTAGATACGATCATCAACTAACTATCAGAATAAATGTGGGCCTAGGAGTTGTTTTTCCAAGGAGAGCGGTGATGGCTCCTCGACACGCGAAGGGTGGTGGTGGTGGTGGTGGTGGGGGGGGGTGGTTGGAGCGAGAAGGCTCGGAAAAACATCCACAAGAAGCTCCTGGTTCACAATTAGGGGTGTAAACGGACCGAACTTGAGCGAATACTACAATTTTTAGTTTCGGTTCGTTTATTTAACCGAGCCTAAACTTGTGTTGATGTATGGTTCGTTTACTTTTGAATTGGACACAAATCAAACCTCCATTTAATTGAATCGAATCTAAACGAATATCCAACTTGAGAATTTTCTGATGATAGTGGGTGAAAAGAAAGAAATGAATATATATAATTAGAATAAATATTTATTCAATTTTTTCTTTATCTAATTCTTCTTCATCTTTTTGAAAAAATAGATTAATAAGGATTATTTTTGAAAAAAAATATAATTATAATATTTTATATTCGTTCTGATGAGGGATAAGGAATAAGGTAGGGATAAGGATAAATGAGGTTAATACTTGTTTTGTTAATTTGAGGGACAAGGAAGGGAAAAGAAGTAGACACATGTGTTAGAAAACTTGAATGCGGAAGCGTATCGGAAATAAAGAATAAAGAACAATGGAGAACACGAGATTTTACGTGGAACCCTACTCCTTAAGGAGCGGGATGAAACCACGGGAGAACGCTTCAAAGGGCCATATGTTGCATTGCACTTTCTCAACTGATACAGAGGGTGAGATAATTCTTATATAGCCCTCATTGAGTCTCCACATCTCAAAACTGGTAGATGTGGGACTAAATAATTGTATGTTGTAAATGGATTATGGAGTGATCAATTTACCATTTACAATCGTTCTCTCTGAGAGAGGGGTAAGGCAGGGTTGCCCTCTGGCTCCCTTGCTCTTTATCATCGCGGTGGACGTTCTGGCTTGTATGGTTGACAGGGTGCAACATAGTGGGATCACGGGCGGTTACTTGAGGGATGAGTTGAGGATCCCGCTGCTTCAGTACACTGATGACACTATTTTCTTCATTGAGGGAGGTATTGAAGAGGCTAGAGGCATGGCTGCAACGCTCGAGCTTTTTAATGAGATGTCTGGGTTGCTACAGAATGCTAGTAAGTCCAAGGAGGTTCCGTTCTCTCTGAGTGAGGAGGAGGCAAATCTTTGTGGTTTGACGATGAGAACTGAGTGCGCCGGGCTTCCCATTCACTACATGGGACTGCCACTGGCCACGGGGAGGTCGAAGTTGGCAGATTGGCTGCCGCTGGTCGAAAAGGTGGAGAAGAGGCTCGCGGGGTGGAAGGCGGCGGTCCTTTCGAAGGGGGGGCGCCTGGTGCTACTTAAGGCGGTGCTCTCCACTATACCGGTCTACTACTCGTCCACGAGGCTCATGAGTCATGCCGGCTGGCATTAGGAGAAGGTTGGAGGGGCTGATGCGGCGTTTTTTGTGGGGCGAGAACGGGTAGGGGACCGTTGGTATCCACCTAGTGAGCTGGGAGGATGTCACGCTCCAGATGTGCGAGGGCGGGCTTGGGGTTTATCGGCCAGGCGTGTTGAACGAGGCCCTGTTGCTGAAGTGGGTGACCAGGATCTGGGGACGGCAAGGACCTTTGCACCACTCTTGTTCGTCAGATATACGCGGTCACTAGTACGGTGCCGATGGGCGTTGCGGTGGGCGGTGCGCTGGGGCTGAGGCCCTCAGCTTTTTGGAAGGATGTTTTGACGGTCACCCCCAACTTTCAGGCGAAGTTCAGATCGATGCTGGGGAACGGGACTAGCTTTGCCTTTTGGAAAGACGAATGGACGGATGAGGGGAGTTTGTCTTTGCGTTTCTCTCGTTTGTTTGCTTTGGCGGCGGACCAGGATGTGCGGGTTGCCTCTTGCTGGTCGAATGGGAACTGGATGCCGTTGTTCCGTTCCAATTTCTCTGATCAACGACTGGAGGAGTTCCTGCGTCTGCTTGACGTGCTTAGGGAGGTGAGGGGCCCTTCCGCGGAGTGGGATCACTGCGTTTGGCGCGGGAGCTCTTTCTCCGTGAGAATGGCTTACATGGCGATCTGCAGGTCCCCTCCCTCTCTTTCGGCGGAGCTGGTTAGAGACTGCGGGTTCTTCTGGAAGATGGGTCTTCCCGCTAGAATTGGCTTCTTCTTTTGGTTGTTTAGGAGGAAGAGGCTGATGACGCGGGACCGTTTCGCCAGGCTGCTTGGTGTGGTCTCGGACAAGTGCCTTCTGTGTGGTGTGGGGATTGAGACGGTGGAGCATCTCTTCTTCTCCTGTCAGGGTGTGGCGCCTATTTGGGGTGACCCGGCGTTGGGATGGGTCAACAAGGATAGCATTGTGGCTTTCTGTGGTGGCTTGGTTGCGACCAAGCATTGGTCGAGGAGGGAGCTGCTTCGGCCGCTTGCAGTGATCTGGGCCATTTGGCTGGCTAGGAATGCGCTGCTGTTCTCTGGTCAAAGGTTTTACAAGGAAAATGTTTGTACCCAGGTGTTGGGTTTGTTGAACTCGTGGCTCGCCTAGTGCGTCTCATTGTAGCTACTTTTTGATCTCCTTTTTATTAATACATTTTTGGGGTGAACACCTATGAGTGTCTCCCCCTTTCTTGGTTTCAAAAAAAAAACATAAGCGATGCATATACTCCAACACTCTCCTTCAAGCTGGAGCATGCAATGCTTAGCTTGGACAAACAGAAAGAAATCTCAAACTCACCATACAAGACACTACACATAATATCAACTCAATGCAATGCAACTATTGACTGCTGTCTAGGACGCTGCTTCTCATGCCGTGCATGTGAGGAGGAACAAACGAGATGGAGTGTGAGTCAAACTGAGTCTCCTCGTCGGAGAGCATGTGCTCTATACTGCGTCTGTCAGAGTCACTGCAACTGAAATGAGTCTCTACTTGGAGAACTCTGGACCGCCATAATCTTGTGGATAACTGCTCCATCTCTGAAGATCTGAATTGAAAAAGCTGTGGAGATATCCTCGTCGGAGTCGACGGTTGCTGGAGAATGGAGTCTGAAAAGTCTCCTCATCAGAGAACTGGGTCTCTCCCATATTGGCCCAGAGAATGAAATATCTACTCTGGAGTCCTTATGAAACCACATGAAAATCCCAACCCACATGGTATAGGGAATGAGATCTCTACTCTGGAGTCCATATGGATCACATGAAAACTCCGACCAAAACAAAGATGGGGACCACAAAATTGAAGATCGCATACATGTGCGAATCAACCTGAAGACTCGGAATCTGAACATCGAGTCTGAAAAATCGTAGAGTCTGAAATCTGAACGGGCATCTATCTGGACTGGAATCTGAACGAGCATCTGGATTGGAGAATCTGAACTCTGACTCTGAACCGGAATATGAATTATCAGAGCGATGATGCTGTATGATGCCGTAGAACTCTACACTATACTCCCCTTTCTCCCATACTTATCGGAAATCAATGGTATCGACAAAGTTGGGAGAAACAACAAAGATGAGGAAATAAAACATGATTTACATAAACTGTCTACATTTTTCTCGACTTTTCTTCTCAGTCAATTTTTAGCCGTCTCTTCCCTCCTTTTTTTAAATAAGCCCTTCAACTTTTTTCCAGCTTTTCTTTTCACCCTTTTTTGCATTTTTTCTGACTATTTCCTGTTTTTTTAATAGCCACAACCCACTTAAGTTCTCTTCTTTTTCTTTTTTATAAGCTAGACCTATCTACCTTTTTTTTCACATTTTTTTAATCTTTCAGCCTACTTGGGCTCCCCCTTCCCTTTTTTTATAGAGCAGCGGTAGCTCACTTGGGCTTTTACATAAAATAATCCACAAAGAAAGCTCTATTTAGGATTCCCTATTGGGGAACCCTTATCCTCAAGAAGCCGCCCCCGATTGGGGGTACGACCTGTAGATAAGGGGAGGCGGCGGGGGAACTCACCGTCAGATCTGCCATGGTGCTTCGTGAGGTGGGGCTCGCTGCCTGATGCATCATCTGGAGAGGTCGTCGCCTGGAGGGGCCTTCGCCTGGAGCTTGAGCTCCGCATGGAGGTGCATAAACACCATTGCCCATAAAGGGGAGCACCTCCGCCTGGATCTGGAGCACGTACGTTGCGTCGCCGAAGGGTGTGCGGCTATGTTGTCGCCTTAAAAGGATGCGACCATTGCCGCCAAAGGGGCTTCCGTCTGGAGAAGAAGGAAGCACTAGAGAAGGACTTCTAGGAGGTGCGGGAGACACCGCTGCCGCTTGGAGGTCGCCTGGGATTTGATTGCGAGGAGGGGAGAAGGATGGCTCCGTCGGGAGTCGAGATTGTTGCCGCTTTCTCAGTGGCGGCGATGATACGACTGAAGCAGGAGGGCTGCCACCTGAAGATGGAGGTGCCTCCGCCTGGAGACACAAATGGGTTGCAGCGCCTGGAGTTCGCCACCTGGATGCGCGTGAAGGAGGATTTGGCGCCTCCATGGGAGTGGACCTCTTGCTAGACTGCCACAGAGGTCAGTTGCGTCGCCACAGAGGTCTTTGTTGCTTCGATAGCCGCCTGCCGGACCTCCTGCTGGGTTCGACTGGAACATAGAGATGTGCTTGACGTGCACAAAGGGTATTGTTGCTAGATGCGGCTGGAGCGTCAATGATGATCAATGCAGAACTACGGTTTCAAAAAACCCTAGAACAAATCCACAAACATGTTCATAAATATTAAAGAATGAAGAACCCTAAAATCGAACCCTCCTAGAGTTGTGCAAAATTAGGGTTTCAGAAAACCCTATACATTCTTGAATCTCGAATAAATCTTCAACAATAAATCTTCAAAAAATCAATCGAGAATCGATCCGCCCTGATACTATTTTAGAAAACTTGAATGCGGAAGCGTATCAGAAATAGAGGATAAAGAACAATGGATAATACATGATTTTACATGGAACCCTATTCCCTAAGGAGCGAGATGAAAACACGGGAGAAGGCCTCAAAGGGCCATATGTTGCATTGCACTTTCTCAACTGATACAGAGGGTGAGAGGCTTCTCTTATAGCCCTTACCTAGTCCCCATGTCTCACAACTGGTAAATGTGGGACTAAATAACTGGATGTGGTAAATGGATCCTGGAGTGATCCATTTACCCATCTACAACGTAAGTGATGCATATACTCCAACAATATAGATAATGGATGTCGTAACCACGATTGTGATCATTTATCTTGAGATAGTATATACTAATATAAAGTCTACTTGTCCATTAACTATTCACTTATCTCTAGACAATGTCTACTTATCTCGGGACAAAATCCACTCATCCCGAAATAAGGTTCACTTATCCAGGGATTTGTAAATAGGTGTATGTGTACATCGAGTTTTTAATGATTCGAACCTGAGTGAACCTACGATTTTTAAGTTCGATTCGCTTATTTAATCGAGCCTAGACTTGTTTCAAGTTTGGTTCGTTTATTTTCGAATCGAATCTGAGTTAAACTTTTAGCAAACCCAAATTCGAGCAAATAGTGAACTTGAGAATTTTCTGATCGTCCTATTCTCAATGGGTTGCTGTTGGTTCATGTTGGGGAGAATATGAGACATGTTTGTTCCATTGAACCCTAGGCTCTCTTATATAGAGAAGAGACCTATGGGTAAATTACGTAAGACTACCAAAAGAAATTAGAATAGAGAAAAGAGTACGGTAACATAAATATATCTCTACCCTCCCCTCAAGATGGAGCATAGATATCAATCATGCTCTGCTTGGATGAACACTTCTGGGGTGGACCTCTGAGCAGGGCTTTGGTGAAGATATCTGTAGTCTGTTCTCCTGAGCTGACATGGGAAGTAGAAATGAAGCCCTTTTGAACCATATCTTATGTATAGTGGCAATCAACCTCGATATGTTTCATCCGTTCGAGAAATGCAGGGTTATTTGTAATGAATAAGGCAACCTGATTGTCACACTTCAACGACATGGGAAGAGGAACATCTATGCGTAGATCTGCTAGTATTGCTCAAACCCACATCATTTATGTGCTTGCTTGTGCCATAGCCATATATTCAGATTTAGCACTAGACTTCGCCACTACAGTATGTTTCTTGCTTTTCCACGAGACAAGTGAATCTCCAACAAATATAGCAAATTCTGTCGTGGACTTCCTGTCCTTGAGACACCCTGCATAATATACATCTGCGCACGCTGAAATAGCGATGATGCTTCCTTTTCTAAATAGCAACCCTGCCCCTGGAGATGATTTAAGATACCTTAGTATGATATGTATAGCATCTATATGTACCTGACAAGGTTGCTCCATGAACCGACTAACCCGACTGACAACAAATGAGATGCTGGGTCTAATAATAGTGACATAGAGAAGCTTTCCCACCAATTCTCTATAACTTCTCCTATCGACCTCATTAGCATCATCATCATATAGCCTCATGCTCGGATCCATAGGTATGGTAGCGTGTCGACATCCAAGCATGCCGGCTTCACTTAGCAGATCAATGACATATTTTCTTTGGGTCATCACAAGCCTTTGCTGATTTCTGGCAAACTCCAATTCTGTAAAATATCTAAGGATACCAAGATCCTTGGTAATAAATTCACGACCTAGAAATTCTTTCATCCTCTTTATCTCACGTATATCATCTCTTGTAATGAGTATATCGTCAACATACACCATAATGGCAATTGTACCTGTTGGAAGAAAAGGATTCGTTGTTATTCCAAAGAACCCTAGGCTCTCTTATATAGAGAAAGCCTATGGGTAAATTACATAAGATGGAAACAAGAAAATAAAATAAACAGAAACGGTACATAAAATATATAAGTATCTCCACACTCCCCCTCATGATGGAGCATAGATATCGATCATGCTCAGCTTGGAAGAACACTTCTGGAATGGCCCTCTAAGCAATGACTTGGTGAAGATGTCTACATTCTGCTCTCCTGAACTGACATGAGAAGTAGAGATCAAGCCCTTCTAGATCATATCTCTAGTGTAGTGGCAGTCTACCTCATTATGTTTTGTTCTTTCATGAAAAGCAGGATTATTAGCAACGAATAGTGCGGCTTAATTATCACATTGTAGCTGCATGGGTAGAGGTACATCTATATGCAAATCTTCTAGTACAGCTCGAACCCACATCATCTCAGTACTTGCTTGTACCATGGCCCTATATTCAGATTCAACATTAGATCTAACCACCACTGCTTGTTTCTTGTTTTTTCAAGAAACCAAAGAACCTCCACAAATACTGCAAAGCTCGAAGTAGACTTCCGATCCTTAGGGCATCCTGCATAATCCGCATCAACACATGCAGAAATAGAAATATCTGTTTCTTTTTTTTTCTGAACAACAATCCTATGCCTGGATACGACTTTATGTATATGGCATCCATATGTACTTGTCTAGGCTGCTCCATGAACTGACTCACCCGACTCACTGCAAAAGCGATATCAGGTCTAGTGATAGTAATATAGAGGAGCTTACCCACTATTTCTCTATATCTTCTCCTGTCAACCTCATCTGTATCATTGTCATATAACTTCATGATGGGGTCCATAGAAGTAGTTGAGGGTCGACACCCAATCATACCCGTCTCAACAAGCATATCTGTAACATACTTCCTTTGGGTCATCACAAGACCCTACGCATTCCTGGCAAACTCCAACCCCAGAAAATATCGTAGTGTGCCGAGATCCTTAGTAACAAACTGATGGCCCAGAAATGTTTTTGCTATCTTTATCCCCTGTTTATCATCTCCTGTAACTAGTATATTATCAACATACACCCTGATGACAACCGTACCTCTAGAAGTCTTCTGGACGAACAAAGAGTGATCTGCATTTGATCTTTTGAACCCTTGCTTTTCAATTAGATGAGAAAGCTTCTGAAACCACGCCTGTGGGCTCTGTTTAAGGCCATATATCGTCTTGTGAAGTCTACACACCATGTGACTCTCCCCCTCATCAACAAACCCCGGAGGCTGCTGCATGTAGACTTCTTCCTGCAGATCACCATACAAGAAGGCATTCTTAACATCAAGCTGAAAGAATGACCAATCACGTACCACAACAACTGACAGAAGGACACGTAGAGTCGAATGAGCAACTGGAGAGAAGGTGCCCATATAATCCGCATTGTATGTTTGAGTGAACCCTCGTGCCACTAGCCTTGCCTTATAACGGTCAAGGCTACCATCTGCATGATATTTAACAGTGAATACCCACTTACAACTGACAACAGATGCTCCTGGGAGAGCGGGAACCAAGCTCCATGCACCCCGCGACTGTAGAGCATCCATTTCCTCCTCTATGGCAGAACGCCAGGAACCAATCTTCAAGGCATCCTGATGAGTCCGTGGTATCTCCACGACTGATATGGCCATAGCAAACCTCTGAAAGTCTCCTGTGAGATGATGGAAAGAAACCTGTGAGGCAAGTGGATATGATGCACAAGTATGTTTCTGCTTCCGTATGGCAATGAAGCATCTAGATCACCAGAAACAATACTTGCCGGTATACTATTTTTCTGCAAGGATGATCCCTGCACTTGCACAATATCAGACCCATCGTTAGTAATAATATCTGGACAAACCTGAGGCATGTTGGATGATTGACGAGCCCCATGAGCAGGAACAAACCGATGGGTATAGAACTTTGGTAAGGGTGATATTGGTGGTTGTGGAGGTGGCGACGGTGGTTGTGTGTTGACGGGAACAGGAATAGGAGGTGGTGGACACGAAGGAGGAGGGACATAGATCTCACCATCAAATGTGGACGAGGCCAACCTGTCACCTACAGGGGAGAAATACATGACAAACTCAAAAAATGTGACATCAACACTGACAAAATATTTCTTGTTTACATGGTCATAGCATCTGTAACCCTATGAGTTCGGGAGTAGCCAACAAAAACGCATTTGACAGCCCTAGGTGAGAGCTTGTCAAGTCTCGGAAACAACTGGTGAACGAATGCAACTGCTCCAAAGACATGAGGAGTAAGTGAGAATAATTCCTTATCAGGAAAGACTATAGAAAGAGGAATTTTCTCACCTAAAATTGAAGATGGCATACGATTCACAAGATAACATGCTGTAAGGACCGCATCTCCCTCAAAAGAAATGGGGGCACAACTCTGGATAAGCAGCGTCCAAGTGATATCAAGAAGATCACGATGCTTTCTCTCAGCAACGCCATTCTGTTGAGACGTGTAAGAACATGTGGTTTGATGGATAATGCCTCTAGATGAGAAGAACTGTGAAAGAGAACGAGTGCAAAATTCCAAAGCATTATCCGTACGCACATATTTCACAGTAGAGGAAAAAACATTCTGCACTTCATTTATAAGATTTTTGATCACATCCCCTGCTTCATATTTATTCTTCAACAAAAGTACCCACGAAAGTCTTGAAAAATCATCAACGACAACAAGATAAAACCTGTGTCCCTGGTGATTAGGAACACGACTCGGACCCCATATGTCAACATGAAATAACTCAAAAGGGGAGTTACTGCTCCGAGACTGACGACTAGGGAAGCTAGATTTATGGCGCTTTCCCAATTGACGTGCTTAACATTGAAATGAAGAACTTGGTGAAATCTGAGGCAAGATATGACGCATCTTCTGAAGAGGGAGGTGACCAAAACGTAGATGCCATGTAAAAGGAGAAACTGGTCCATTTGTGTGAGAGGAGACACCGACGTATGAGGTCCGGACCAGACGATAAAGACCATCCTGCTCAGAGTCGCAACCAATCACCTTGTCTGTGAGAATGTCCTGAAAAACAAGAGATGATGGGTCAAATATAACGCAACAGTGCAAATCCTTCGTAATCTGACTGATAGAAAGTAAATTCATCAAAAAATCAGGAACATGTAACACATTCTGTAGACGCATGGAAGGTGATAAAGTAATCTTCCCCTGTCCAACAATGGGAGAATGAGTCCCATCTGCTATCACGACGGATCGCCCCGGTGGAATCTTCCTATATGATGTAAGTTTATCTCTGTCTCGGCAAAGATGGTATGTCGCGCCGGATTCCATAATCCAATTTGAGACATCAGATTCATGACATGAGGTAAAAGCATAAGCACTACCTGAGGTGCTAGCAGTGGCAGAAGTACCGACAGAGGCTGAAGCAGCAATATCCGAGATGCCTTCTAGAGATTCTATAGAGGCGGGGGGCATAATGTCATGCAATCTAGCAACAAGCTCCTCGAATCTCTGATCTGAAGCAGATGCTGATGGAGGTGCAACATGCTCGGCTACACACGCCGAGGCCGGAAAACCATGCTTAGAATAACATGTATCCTCCGCATGACCTGGTCGATGACTAAAGGTGCACGGCTGACGGAAATGGCCGCCTCTCCCACGAGGTCCACAGCTACGGAATGAAGAAGAGCCACCTCTGCCTCTGGAGGCAGCCATCGCCGAAGAGGCTGAGTAGAAGCATTGGACGTGATTGTAATACGACTAAGTCTGCGGTAAGCTTCCTCTATAGGAGGAATGGTAGCATCTGCAAGAATCTGCGAGCGAGCAACATCATACTCAGGGTCAAGTGCCGCAAGTAGGACCCCAACCATGGTAGCAATCTGAAAGGTCTTCTGCTGCTTTGGAGTCGCCGTAAGAGGAATGACGTCGTAGAGCTTCTCAAACATCCCTCGTAAGGATGTATATAAGGAGTGAAAGGGCCGTCCGTTCTGCTTGACTGTAAATATGTCATGCTGAAGCTGAAGGATCTTAGTCTCATTTCGCACATGCGAATATGTTGCTGCAAGTATGTCCCACATTTCCTTAGCAGTGGGCTGATGGAGAACATCATTGGCAATCTCCATTGACAGTGTGCCTGGAAGCCAGACTTTGGCGTATGAATCATCAGCCTCCCAGGAGGCATAAACCCCAGTCTTCTCCGCCGTCTCATCTTTGGTAAGAATGCGCTTCTTACCATTCGACTTCATGAGACTCATGAACTGCATCGCCAAGAGCTCATAGTTCGTCCAATCCATCTTGACAATTGGGCTGGACCTTTGAAGGCGCCTATGGAGGGCATATCGAACTTGTTTTCTGACATATTGCCGGAGATATGGAACCAGGGTTTGTAGACCAAAGAACAAATGTCTACATAAACTACAGAGGATTTGAGTGCATATGCAGATTTATGCACTCAAATCCATAGATAGAAGAGTGGGGCCGATGGTTGGAGCCGACGGCGGGAGGGTCCGACGACGAGAGGGTCCGACAGCGAGAGGGACTGGTTGGAGAGAACCGGCGGGAGAGGGGGTGGCTTGCGACAGCGGTAGAAGAGGACGGTTGGCGGAGGTAGAGGGAGAGAGAGAGAGGCCGGCAACGGCGGGGGAGGGGGGGGCGTGGATTAGGGTTTTGGCTCTGATACCATATTGGAAGAAAATGATTCGTTGTTATTCCAAAGAACCCTATGCTTTCTTATATAGAGAAAGCCTATGTGTAAATTACATAAGATGGAAACAAGAAAATAAAATAAACAGAAATGATACATATAATATATAAATATGGAACTAGGGTTTGTAGACCTAAGAACAAATGTCTACATAAACTACAGAAGATTTGAGTGCATATGTAGGTTTATGCACTCAAATCCATAGATAGAAGACTGGGGCCGGCGGTAGGAGCCGACGGTGGGAGGGTCCGGCGGCGAGAGGGATCGGTTGGAGAGTACCAGCGGGAGAGGGGGGTGGCTTGCGACAACGGTGGAAGAGGAGGGCTGGCGGCGGTAGGGAGGCCGGCGGCGGGAGAGAGAGAGAGGCCGACAGCTTGGGGGGGGTGGATTAGGGTTTTGGCTCTGATACCATGTTGGAAGAAAAGGATTCGTTGTTATTCCAAAGAATCCTATGCTCTCTTATATAGAGAAAGCCTATGTGTAAATTACTTAAGATGGAAACAAGAAAATAAAATAAACAGAAACGGTACATAGAATATATAACTATCTCCACAGTACCTCTAAAAGTTCTCTGTATGAAAAGAGAATGATCTGCATTCGACCTTTTGAATCCTTGCTTTTCAATCAAATTTGAGAGCTTCTGAAACCAAGCTCTTGGGGTCTGCTTAAGGTCATATATTGCCTTATGAAGTCTACACACTTGCGAACACTCCCCCTCAGCAACAAACCTCGACGAATGCTGCATGCAGACTTCCTCTTGAAGATCACAATACAAGAACACATTTTTAACATCAAGCTGAAATAAAGGCCAATCTCGAACCAATGCAACTGATAAAAGAATCCGCAGGGTAGAGTGACGAGCAACCAGAGAGAAAGTGTCTAGATAATACACCCCGTATGTCTAAGTAAAACCTCGTGCAACTAGTCGGGCCTTGTACCGATCAATGCTCCCATATGCATTCACCCCAGAGGGGGCAGGAACCAGACTCCATGTACCTTGCGATTGTAGGGCCGCCATCTCTTGCTCCATAGCTAAACGCCACCGACTGACCTTCAATGCCTCATGGTAGTTCTGTGGTATGTCCACGATCGATGACGCAACATCAAATCTCCTGAAATCACCCGTCAAGCGATCGAAGGTGACATGAGACGTAACAGGATATGAAGAACATGCACGCTTCTGCTTCATAATAGAAATAAGCACATCAAGATCATCATCAGTCCCTCCTGTGACCTGAGCATCAATTTCCTGCAAGGATGCCTGCTGAGAAACACCTCAATCCCATCATTAGAAATAATGTATTCATAATAAACCTGAGGCGTGCTGGATGACGGACTATAAGCATGAGTAGGAGAATGCCGTCGACTGCAGTGTTGTGGTAGGGGTGGAACCGAAACAATGGGTGGCGGTGGCAATGGGGCTGACTGGGGTGATGGAGGAGGCGATGGGGGGGATGGAGGTGGTGATGGCGGTGGTGGACTCATAGGTGGAGGGTGCGTGTAAACCTCATCATCCGAATATGAAGATGTCAACCTGTCACCTGTAGGAGAGAAATACATGACCGACTCAAAAAATGTGACATGTTCGCTAACATAATACTTCCTACATAACGGATCATAACATCTATATCCCTTCTGAGGCCTGGAGTACCCAACAAAGACACATTTGACAGCCCTAGGAGAAAGTTTGTCAATCCCTGGAGTCAACCGATGGACAAACACAACAGAACCAAAGACATAGGGTGTAAGAGGGAACAACTCCTTATATGGAAATATAAGAGAAAAAGGTATCTTCTCCCCCAACATTGACGAGCGCATACAGTTCACAAGATAGCAAGCCGTCAGAACCGCAACTCCCCAGAATGAATGTGGGGTACGCCTCTGAATAAGGAAAGTACGAATGACGTCTAGTAAGTGACAATGCCTTTCTCTCGGCAACACCATTCTGTTGAGAGGTCTAGGCACATGATGTTTGATGAAGAATACCATGAGATGTGAGGAATTGTGAAAGCACATAATATAGAATTCCAGAGCATTATCAGTTCACACAATTTTGATAGAGGTAGAAAAAACATTCTGTATTTCTTTAATAACATTCATAATAGCATTTCCATTTCATATTATTTTTTTCAACAAGAAAACCCAAGACAGACGACTAAAATCATCCACTGCAAACAAATAGAACCTGTGTCCCTGATGATCAGGAACACGATTCGAATCCCAAATATCAACATGAAAAAAACTCAAACAAGGAGATACTGCTCCGACTCTGACGACTAGAGAAAACAGACCGATGATGCTTTCCGAAACGGCAAGCTTCACAATTGAACGATGAGCGAAATGAAATTTGGGGAAGGACTTGACACATTTTCTGAAGCGGAAGATGACCAAAGCGCAGATGCTCTAGAAATGGAGAAATCAGTTTAGTAGAATGAGAGGATTGTCCAGCATATGGGGTTCAGACCAGTTGTTAGAGGCTGCCCTGCTCGCGGTCACAACCAATCACCCTACATGTAAGAATATCCTGAAATACAAGAGACGATGGGTCAAATATAGCTCTACAATGTAAATACTTGGTAATATGACTAATAGACAATAAGTTTATAGAGAAGTCAGGAGTATGAAGCACATTATGCAATCACATAGAGGGTGTCTAGCTAATCTCCCCCTGTCCTGTGACTGGGGAATGCGTCCCATCTGCTATAACCACAATCCTCCTTGGAGGAACCTATCTGTAGGCGATGAGATGATCTCTATCTCCACACAAATGATGTGTTGTAGCGGAATCCATGATCCATTCTGTAATATCTAAACCATGACAAGAAGTAAAGGCATGAATGCTATCTGAGATACTATATCCGACATTAGCAGAAATGTTTGAGCTGTTCTCTGAAACAACTGAAGAGGTGCTAGCTGGGGGCATAATGTCTCTGAGTCGAATATATTTGGGGTGAACACCATAGAGTGTATCCCCCTGTTTTGAGCTTAAAAAAAAATAATGTCTCTCAGTCGAGAAACAAGTTCATCATATCTCTGATTTGATGAGGATGGATCTACATGAGAGATGGCTTGCTCTGCTACACAGACTGATGTAGGGAAACAACGCTCGGAGTAACATGTATCCTCTAAATGGCCAGAACGATGGCAGAAGGTGCAGGTCTGGCAAGTTCCATGACCATGAAACTGAGAAGAGCCTCCTCGACCACGAGATGCAGCCACTGTAGACGAGTTCGACATGGAAGCCGGTGAAGGAATGTTGATTCGACTGAGTCTGCGGAAATCTTCCTCCATGTGAAGAATAGTAGCATCTGCCAGTATCTGAGAGCATGCTGCCTCGTACTGTGAGTCTGTGAGTCAAGAGATGCCAGGAAGACACCAACCATCGTGGCATTCCGATACGTCTTCAGCTGCTCTGGGGTAGCCATGAGAGGCATGAAGCTTCGAAGCTTCTCAAACATCTCGTGCAAGGCAGTATAGTGAGCATGAAGCTGCTTTGGAGGACTTGGTATGCAGATTGATGAGGAAAATTTACGGGATCTCTGTCTTTGGAGATTGATGCTAGTCGCCTTCCATCCTCGTTATGGAGTGGCATCGTGCAGGTGGTTCCGGAGCTAAAATCTAGGTTGAGGCCAATCCTTGGGAACGGTGACGGTTTTCATTTTTGGCGGGACAACTGGACAAGAAGTGAGTGGCACGATGAGGGAGAACTACCCAAGGCTATTGCAGTTGGCAGTGGACAAGGAGGTTTCGGTTAGTCGTGTATGGGATCTGGGATCTTGGGCCCGAACTTTTGCTTCGGAACTTTTGGACCAAAGGGTCAACGACTTTATGGAGATGCATTGGAGCAGGGGAAGGAAGGGATCATTTAGCTTAGGGGGATGGTAGGTTTTCGGTCAAGAAGACGCATCGATGTTTAGTAGAGGAGGGCGAGGGGGAGGAGGAAGAGAGATGGCCACGAACATGCATATGATTTGGAAATGCAAGTCCTGATTTGCATCAAGATTTTTCTATGGTTACTTCGGCGAGGCAGAATTCTCACCAAGGAGCGAAGGGGGAGGATGTTGCGGGTGGTGGACGACACATGTGATAGGTGTGGAGAGGCGGCGAAGACCTGTACCACTTGTTCTTTTCATGCGCCTGTTCGGCTCGGGTATGGGGTGAGGTAGGGATATAATGGCCCGTTGGGCAGAGCGACCCAGGTTTGTGGAGGGAATTGAGATTTGCGTGTGGCTCGGGACAAGAAAACTCAATCATTATCTTCGCGTTTTTGTGGACGATTTGGTGTGCTAGAAATGATGTAGTTTTTTAGGAGGAAAAATTTTTACTCTGAGAATGTGGCCGAGCATTGTCGAGCGTAATGTAAAGCTTAAACCATATAATTTTTTGCAACTTTTATGGTTTTATTTATATATAGTTACGTATACTGCGGTGGATCCCAATTAGAGAGACCACCCTTTTTACTTCTAAAAAAATGCTCATCATGCAACTAAGGATGGTTGGCAACCCCTGTTGCTGGGCCCTCTGTCACCCATGAATGCTTGGCTTTGGATAATTAAATCCTCTTTTGTCCCACTTTCTCAAATTTGATGCCAACCAAATGATTATGTAACTCTTCATGAAGTGTTCCGAACTGCCACAATGAAAGCACTGTGTCCGTGCGGCTCTTGATGAGTTCCCGACCCTTTCGATCTTCTCGATCCTCTGCATCCCACCCCTTTACTCATTCGCCCCTGCCTCGCTCTTCTTCATCATGAACTCTTATCTCTTGGTACCCCTTCCTTATTCCCAACCGCTGTCTCACCTTCGTGCACCCCTGCTTCCTCAATCCAAAATTGTCCTCTTTGACTACAGTCGATGTTTGGTTGGTTATAGTTATCTAATTTTAATCAAACTCAAAACAATTTCTGGAGGCATGAGCCTACAGAGCTTTTTCTGAGGAAATTATTTTAAAAATGTCTCCATAAGGAACACATTTTTTAAGTTTGATGTATCGTCAGGAAGACAGAAAAGGAGGTTTGCCATCGAGGACTGAGCTTCTGGCCATGGGCCCACGTTGAACTCTCAGAATTCACATATGTGGTTTTAATTTTGGTGCCAGCTTGAGTAGATGGGACATCTGCCACTGGAATTGCGGGCAAATTCTCCAGCAATATGCAACATACGATCAGCAACATTAATTAGCATCCCTTGGACGAAGCCAGATAAAGTTACCAGATTGCATCCCAAGAACACATAACCGACATCGAACAATTATAGAATTGTTTCATGCATCATATGTAGAAACATGTGAAAAATAGAAAGTTATATAAAGAACTAGAACTAACATTGTTTGCGATGCAATGGAAGTTACTATGCCTGAATATGAGACCTCAAAGGGTCATATTTTTGGTTTGTCACTGAAACAAGTAGCACATGGCCGAATCACATACACATAGGCCCACATACTTGCGAGACTACAAGTGCATCACCCAATTAGTTCAAAACAATACATCTTTCTCGAATTGTTGCCTGAAGTGCACTATTATTATTGACTCACATGCCTACAGTTTTGGAAAATGAACATTCAACAATAATAAAGCCTTTTCCCACATTAAGTATGGTCATCTACATGGATTCTTTGCCTCAATTCAGATCTATCTTGGATCATTTTCGAGCTTAGATCCAAAAAACTAAGATCCCTTCGGATAGTCTCATTCCAACTCTTATTGGGCCTTCCTCATCCTCTCTTAGCCGTCTCAACATCCCAAAACTCGCATATCCTAACTGGTGCATCAACCGACCTCTTTTGCAAATGGTCAAACCACCTTAAGCGGTTCTCGCATCTTATTTTCGATCGTAGCTACACCAACTTTCCTTCTGATTGCATCATTCCGAATCCGATCTTTATGTGTATGTTCACACATCCACCTTAGCATTTTCATTTCTGCTATGGCCATTCTCTACATATATCTATGGTTCACATTGCCAACATTCGGATCCATAAAGTATAGCAGGTCTCACAACTGCTTTGTAAAACTTTCCTTTGATTTTCAAAGGAATTTTCTTATCACATAGAACAATAGAAGCTCTTCTCCACTTTAGCCAACCTGCATTTATTGTATGAGTAACATCTTCATCAGTTTCCCATCATGATGCAAAATATATCCTAAGTATCTAAAAGAATCAGTCTTATGAATGTTATCATAATCAATCTTCACCTTGATTCCTTCACCATTGCTTCCATAAAAATGCACTTTATATATTTAGTCTTAGCCCTACTTATACGGAATCCTTTAATCTCTAATGCATGTCTCCAAACCTCACGCTTCTCATTTGCTCCATCTCTAGTCTCGTCAGTCAACGCAATATCATCATCGAATAACATATACCGATGTATCTCATCCTGAATGTGACTAGTCAACTCGTCCATAATCAAAGTCAAAACGAATGAACTCAAAGCCGAACTTTGATGCAGACCAATGTTGGTGTCTAAATAGTCAATCTTCCCAATCTGGATCCTTACACAAGATGAAGCCCTATCATACATATCCTTTACGAGGTTAATGCATATGACATGTACTTGTCTCTTCTCTAAAACTCTCCACAATATCTCCCATGGGACAAAGTCGTGAGCTTTCTCCAAATCAATAAAACTCATATGGAGTTCTTTTTAGCTCTATAAATCTCCATTGTTCTCCACAGTAAGTGGATGACTTCAATAATTGAGTGATCCAATATGAATTTTTTACTTTGGAAACTTGCATCAATCTTCTTTTGATTACACATTCTCAAATTTTCACAAAATGACTCATCAGTTTGATACCTCTATAATTCGCATAAAGGTTTGCTTAAATACATGTTGAAAAGATTTGAACTGTTTTGCGACAAAATCCTAAACAACATTCTTAAAAAAATACCGCTGGGAAAATAATGAAAGTTATTGTATTCCTTGAATCCTGAGCTTTCTTATATAGGGGAGAGACCTATGGGTAAATTACATAAGATAGACATACGAAACGAAACTAGAGAAACAATATAAAAACATAAATATATCTCTACACTCCTCAAGATGGCGCATAGATGTCAATCATGCTCAGCTTGGATGAACACTTCTGAAAGGGTCCTCTGAGCAAATCCTTGGTAAAGATATCTACCGTTTGATCTTTAGAGCTGACATGAGAGGTAGATACAAAACCTTTCTGAATCATGTCCCGTGTATAGTGGCTGACCATTTCAATATGCTTAGTTCTCTCATGAAATGCATGATTGTTTGCAATGAATACGGCGGCATGGTTATCACATTGTAACTGCATGGGAAGAGGTACAACTATATGTAAATCTGCTAGTACTACTTGAATCTACATCATCTTCGTGCTAGCTTGTGTCATAGCCCTATATTCAAATTCAACGCTTGACCTAGCAACCACAATTTGCTTCTTAATCTTCCAAGAGACAAGAGAACTGCCAACACGCCCAAAGTGGACTTTTCTGTCCTTTGGGTATCCTGCATATTCTGCATCTGCACATGCAGAAATAGTAAGTGTTGCCCCTTTTTTGAATAACAATCCTGCATCTGGAGAAGATTTTAGGTACCTCAATACATATATACAACACCCATGTGTACCTATTGGGGTTGTTCCATGAATTGACTCACCCGACTGACTGCGAATGAGATATCTGGCCTAGTTATAGTGACATATAAAAGCTTTCCCACTATTTGTCTGTATCTTCTCCTGTCCACCTCCTCTGTATCATCATCATATAACTTCATACTAGGATCTATAGGAGTGGATGCGGGTCTATATCCAATCATGCCCATGGATGTTAAGGCGCGCGCCTAGGCGGCCACCTAGGCGCCCCAGGCTGTGCGCCTAGAAAGCACGCCTTGCTTTCATAGAAATTGGCGTATGCCTTGGGTCGCTTGGGCGTCAAGGTGTGCCTGGGTGCTAGGCGACCTTTTTTATGCGTACTACACATATATCGTATTTTGAAAATGCAATATATATAGCGCATTTACAAAATACGATATACATGTCGCATATTTGAAATGATTTAATGGTAAGATGTGTTTACATTATATTTCATTATTTATCTTGAATGATTTAACGGTAAGATGTGTTTACATTAGACTTATTGTGTAGTGGAATGGCGGGATACTTATGTAAGTCTCACCCTCGCTCTGAAGCGGGTGACAAAGCGCATTTTGGGACTATGCTGCATATCTTCCTCTTGTGAACGCAATTGTTGTGCTTTTGACTTTGTATGTATCAAAACCACTTATAAATTTACAAATATAAATGCCAACTTTATACTTGTAAATTTACGTACTACTTGAATGAATGTGCAGATCCATATAAAGAGGAGGAATAAGTTGGAGGTTGATAGACTTTCCAAGCTTGTTTACATCCAATACAACAAGCAACTTGAGGAGAGATTAAAAAATATGAGGTTGGGGAGTTTAGCAAAAGATTTTGATCCAATTGCTCTTTCAGAGTTAGATTGGTCGAGTGAATGGATGACAGGTCTTTACGTGGAACCAGAGATTGTACCAAGGCTTCCATTGAGGGTCATTGATGAAGCATTATGTGCTTCTCAAGCATATGAAAGTCTACAAAGAAAGGGGCAGTTTGGAAGATTGACTACGCCAAGGCTTACAACTGTGTCAGTTGGAGATTCCTGTGGACAGCGCTGCAGAAGAGGGGATTTCTGGAAGATTGGATTGCTTGGGTAAAGAGATGCGTCACCACTAGCTCCTGTTTGGTGTTGGTCAACGGGAGACCGGAGGGAGGATGGTTCCAACCGCAGAGGAGGGTGCGTCAGGATGCCCCTGGCTCCCCTGCTTTTTGTGTTGGTTGCTGATTGTCTTGCAGTCTTGTTTCAGTGGGCGGTTGAAGAGGGTTAGTGCGAGGGTTTCAGGATGGGGGACATCTCCGTTCCAGTCCTGCAGTGTGTGGACGACACGTTGATTTTCTCGGGGGGGGGGGACGGAGGAGCAGAATCACAATACGGCTATTTTGGTGGATATGTTTGGATGCCTCTCTGGTTTGCAGATTAACAGGCAGAAGTCGGTCCTGGTTCCAATGGGGATGGATGGCAAGGAGAGTAGCAGGTTAGCGACGTGGGCAGAATGCCCTCTGGGGAGATTACCGATAACCTATCTGGGGTTGCCACTGGTTGATGGTAGGCTGAGGAAGTCCGACTGGGACTGTGTTCTTCGGAGAATGGAGGAGCGGTTGGAAGGATGGAAGGCTACCACTCTGTCCAAGGGTGGGAAGCTTACATTGCTGAAGCACGTTCTTTCCGACATTCCGGTTTTTTTCTTCTCGACGAGATTAATGCCTGTTGGTGTCAGAAGAAAGGCGGAGGCTCTGATGAGATTTTTTCTGGTCAGATGGGAGGCAGACAACGAGGGGGTTGCACTTGGTGGCATGGAAGGACCTTGCGGTACCGGTCTCGGAGGGGGGCCTAGGCGTCAGGGATGTGGATTCTATGAACAGAGCCTTGTTAGCCAAATGGGTGGTGTGCATTTGGGGTCCATCCGACTCACCTATTTTGCGGTTGCTGAGGGAGATTTACGGTGTCACGGGGGAGTTGGTGGCGGTGCAGAAGCGGCATGAGTCTTCGTTGTGGAGTGAGATCCGTGCCGTGATTCCGAGGCTCAGGCCTCTCCTCCGACCGAAGTTGGGGAATGGTCTCCGGTTCCGTTTTTGGCAGGATGACTGGACAGGGGAGGGGGCGTTAGCTTACCGCTTTCCTAGGTTGATGGCGTTAGCCGTTGATAGGGGGGCGCGGGTGGCGGAGGTGGCTGACTCTGGGTCGTGGGCGCCGAGGTTCCTTGCGGCTCTCTCGGATCAGAGATTGGAAGAATTTTTGCGGTTACTGTCGGGAGATTCCCTCTGTCGGGGATATGTCGGGCGACCCCGACCATTTTGTGTGGGCAGATGGTAAGTTCTCAGTGAAGATGGCGTATCGGAAGCTGAGCGGTGGTATGGTGGAGCGCGACGAAGACCTATGTGCTGACTTGAAGGTGATTTGGGCAACCAGGATTCCTACTCAGGTTAATGTCTTTCTTTGGTGTCTAAGGAGAGACCATCTATGTGACAAGGTGAGAAGAGGCAGGTTGCTGGGTGTGACGGATTTGATGTGTGACGGATGCAAGGACGACGTGGAGGATGCGGACCGCATTTTCTTTGGATGCATGTCTTCGGCCAATGTGTGGGATTCGTTGGGGCTTCCGTGGGTTCGGACGTCAGATGCGGAGCAATTTTGGGGATCTATTTGGACGGTCAACCTTGGGTTTTCTGGAGATGTCTCCAAGCCCTTTGCAGCGCTCTGGGCTATTTGGCTTGGCAGGAATGATACCACTTTCAAGGGCAACAGTTTTACTTTGAAAATATACTTGCACACTGTAATGCATTGTACAATTTTAGGATTTCCAACTGTTATACCTTCTCGTTATATAATGAATGCTGTGGTGTGGTGACTCCCTCCTTGGGAGGGCTCCCCCTTTTTCTTATTCAAAAAAAAATGAAGGTTCTCGTCCTAGAAGGAGTCAACCACAAGCACAACCAAGCACTTCAGCACGTGGTGATCTCCGTGGCCGTGGTCGTCGCGGTACTCGTCGTGCACATGTGATTAGGCGCCAATATGTACCTCCTCATGTTCCAGACGATGAGGAGGAAGAAGACGAGGAAGATGATTGGATGGATTCAAATGATGATGGCCAAGAGCAAGATGAAGGACATGAAGAAGAAACTAACCTGTGTGATGATGATGGTTGAGCATTAGATTATTGTCTTTCAGTCTTTGAAATGTTGTGTTATGCCAAACAATTTATCTGTATTTTTACTACATTTTCCTCTTTTTTTCGGTTGTAACTGGATAACTTGTTTAATTATCTCTGTTCTGGTTCCTTTACGTGTTGTGATTCTTCGTTCTTGTGATTAATCACTAATGTTTGGTTAAATGACATTTATTACTCTAACACTCTAGTTACTATGTATTTATAAATACAAAAGTTCTTAACAGATAAATAAATCTAATACCTGCTGTAATTTTTTTTAAATATATTAATTGATGTCGCATCTCCAAAATGCGACATGCGCTTTAAAAAATAAAAAAATGATGTCGTATTTGAGACATGCGACATCCATTTGCTTTAAATAATTATATGTCGCCATGCCGGTGCACTCCTCCTCCACGAGGCTAATGCCTACGGGCATTAGAAAGAGATTGGAAGGTCTGATGAGGCGGTTCTTATTGGGCAGAAACGGACAGGGCCCCGGGATGCCCCTGGTTAGCTGGGAAGATATTACCATGCGGAAGTGCGAGGGCGGGCTTGGGGTCTATTGACTGGCCGAGCTGAACGAAGCGCTGTTGCTGAAGTGGGTGGCCAGAATCCGGGGAAGTGGAGAAGATCTTTGCTGTAGTCTCCTTCGACGGATCTACGGGGTCGAGGGGGCGACGCCCGAGGGGGTTGTGGCGGTTGGTGCGCTTGGGCGGAGGCTCATTCCATTCTGGAGGGCCATCCAGTCGCTCTTTATCAACTTCCGGACGCTGTTCAGACCTGTGTTAGGGGATGGGTTCCGCTTCGCCTTCTGGAGGGACGACTAGACGGACGGGGGATCGCTATCCTTGCTCTTCCCTCGTCTCATTGCTTTGCGGCAGACCAAGATCCTAGGGTGGCTTCTTGTTGGGTGGATGGAAACTGGATGCTGGCTTTCCGTTCGAACTTCTCCGACCAGCGCCTGGAGGAGTTCCCTTTTGTTGCTCGACGCGCTTCGAGATGCTCTGGGGCTTTCCATGGGCCGTGACCACTGGATTTGGCGTGGGGGTTCCTTCTCCGTCAAGAAGGCTTACTCGGCGATCTGCAGGCCCCCCTCTCATTCGGCAGAGCTGATTAGAGATTGCGTTTTCTTCTGGGGGCTGAGCCTGCCGGCGAAGATCGCTTTCTTTTTTTGGTTGTTCAGGAGAAGATGCTGATGACGCAGGACCGTTGTGCTAGATTGCTCGGGGCGGTCTCTAACAGGTGCCTGCTGTGCGATGGGGGGATCGAGACTCAGGAGCATTTCTTCTTTTCCTGCCCGTCTGTGTTACCAATTTGGGCAGACCCGACCCTGGGTTGGGTTGATAGGGCGGGTGTGGAGGATTTCTGTAGGGAGTTGATCTCGGCCAGGCGTCGACCAAGGTCGGAGCTGCTGCAGCCACTGGCGCTGATTTGGTCCATCCGGTTGGCTAGGAATGAGCTGTTATTTTCCAATCTCATGTTTTACAAGGAAAACGTCTGTATTAGTGCTTTGGGGGTTTTGTGCTCGTGGCTTGTCTAGTGCGCCTTTCTCTGTACTTTTCATTTTCGTTCTTAATTTTTAATATACGTATGGGGTGAACACCTAAGGGTGTCTCCCCCTTTTTCTGGCTTAAAAAAATAATTATATGTCGCATGTCTCAAATGCGATATAAGCGTAGGCGCCCAGGATTAACGCCTTGTCTCCTTGCCGCTTTTTAACCATGATCATGCCCGTCTCAACTAGCATGTCTGTCACATACTTCCTTTGGGTCATCATAAGAACCTGCTGATTCCTGGAAAGTTCTTACCCAAAAAGTACTCTAGGGTTCCAAGATCCTTGGTAACAAATTGTCGGCCCGGAAAGATCCTTGGCTGCTGATCGCGAGGTGTGTGTGGTTGACTGTTGGTGTGACGGAAACTGGGTGCCGCTTTTTCAGGCCAACTTTTCGGACCAACGTCTGGAGGAGTTTCTCCTATTGCTTGACTCCCTACACGGTTCGTGGAGTCCCTCGGCGGAGCGTGATCATTGGGTGTGGAGAGGTGGCTCTTTCTCGGTGAGGAAGGCTTACAGGGCTATTTGCAGACTGCCCCCTTCTCGTTCGGAGGACTTGATTAGGGACTGCAACTTTATCTGGGAGCTCGACCTACCTGAGAGAGTTGGTTTCTTCCTCTGGCTTCTAAGGCGGAAGAGAATTATGACGAGAGATCGATGTGCCGGGATCTTTGTGGTGGTTTCGGATAGATGCCCTCTTTGTGGGACCGAGATTGAATCAGTGGAACATCTTTTTTTCAACTGCTAGTGTACGACACCTATCTGGATCGATCCTGACCTGGACCGGGTATGTGTGAGGAGCCTTGCTGCTTTCTGGAGCTCCCTTCTGGAGGCGAGGCAACGTCCCAAGAGAGTACTGTTTCGTCTGTTGGCCCTTCTGTGGGTAATCTGGTTGGCTAGGAACACTCTTCTCTTCTCCGGACAAAGGTTCTATAAGGAAAATGTCTGCGTGCAGTCAAGGGGCCTTGTGGACTCCTGGATTTTGTAATAGTTTAGCTTTGTAACTGTTTTAATTTTCGTTTAATAAAATCTTGGGGCGGACACCGCACGTGTTTCCCCCTCACTCTGACTTCAATAAAAAATTCCTTTGCCTTTTTTATTTTCTGCACATCATCTCTTGTAACCAATATGTCATCTATATATACCATGATAACAACTGTACCTCTAGGAGTTCTCTTTACAAACAACGAATGATTTGCATTTGACTTATGGAATCCATGCTTCTCAATTAGCTCTGAGCGCTTCTGTAATCGTGCCCTTGGACTCTGTTTAAGGTCATATATTGCCTTGTGAAGTCTGCAAACCTGCTGATACCCCCCTCAGTAGCAAACCCCGAAGGCTGCTGCATGTAATCTTCTTTCTATAGGTCACCATACAAAATGCATTTATAACATCAAGCTGAAAGAGAGGCCAATCACTTACCACAACAACTGAAAGAAGGATACACATAGTAGAGTGGTGAGCAATATGTGAGAACGTGTCCAGATAGTCCACTCCATAGATCTGAGTAAAGCCATGCGCAACCAATCTGTCTTTGTACCGATCCAGACTCTCATCTGCATGGTATTTAACAGTAGACACCCATTTGCAACTGACAACAGACACTCCATCGGGAGCAGGAACCAAGTTCCATGTACCATGCACCTGTAAGGCAACTATCTCCTCTTCCATAGCTAGGCGCCACCAACTGTTTCAATGCCTCCTAATAATTCCGTGGAATTTCCACGGCAGACAATGCAACTGCAAATCTCCTGAATTCCCCAGTCAGGCTATCAAATGAGACCTGTGATGCGAGAGGATATGCTGCACATATACGCTTCTGCTTCCGAAGCGCAATAGGTATGTCCAGATCATTTGAAATATCCTCAACCTGTATGTTTGTCCCCTGTGAAGATCCCTACTCAGACATATCATCAGACCCATCGTTAGGAACAATGTATTCAGAACATACCTGAAGCGTGCTGGATGATGAGCGATGACCATGAGCAAGAACATACCGACGAGTATAGTAATGTGACAACGGTGGACATGGATAATGAGAGGTGGCGGTATAGGAGGAGGCGATGGAGGTGGCATGTGTGAAGGTGGTGATGGATCCGTTGGATGTGTTGGTGGAGGTGGTGGCATGTATATTTCATCATCAGAGTATGATGAAGTCAACCTATCACATGTAGGAGAAAAATACATCACTTACTCGAAAAGTGTGACATCAATGTTAACATAATATTCTTTATATTCTTTGTGTAGTGGATCATAGCATCTATACCCTTTTTTGTATCCTGGAGTACCCAACCTATATGCATTTGACAGCCCTATGAGAGAGCTTGTCAAGACCTGGAGACAACTGGTGAACAAATGCAATGAGCTAAAAACACGAGGAGTAAGTGAGATCTGGAAATGCAAGGGAAAAATGATTTTTCTCATCCAAAACATACGAGGGCATGCGATTCACATAGCATGCCGTAAGAATAGCGTTACATGTACGCTTCTGCTTCCAAAGCGCAATAGGTATGTCCAGATCATTTGAAATATCCTCAACCTGTATGTTTGTCCCCTGTAAAGATCCCTGCTCAGACATATCATCAGACCCATCGTTAGGAACAATGTATTCAGAACATACCTGAAGATTGCTGGATGATCAGCGCTGACCATGAGCAAGAACAGACCGACGAGTATAGTAATGTGACAACAGTGGACATGGATAATGAGAGGTGGCAGTATATGAGGAGGCGATGGAGGTGGCATGTGTGAAGGTGGTGATGGATCCCGTTGGATGTGTTGGTGGAGGTGGTGGCATGTATATTTCATCATCAGAGTATGATGAAGTCAACCTATCACCTGTAGGAGAAAATTACATCACCGACTCAAAAATGTGACATCAATGCTAATATAATATTCTTTGTGTAGTGGATCATGGCATCTATACCCTTTTTGTATCCTGGAGTACCCAACATATATGCATTTGACAGCTTTAGGAGAGAGCTTGTCAAACCTGGAGACAACTGGTGAACAAATGCAATGTGCTAAAAACACGAGGAGTAAGTAAGAACAATTCTTTCTCTGGAAATGCAAAGGAAAAAGGAATTTTCTCATCCAAAACAGACGAGGGCATGCAATTCACAAGATAAGATGCCCGTAAGAACAATGTCACCCTAAAATGAATGCAGGGCACGACTCTGAATGAGGAGAGTTTTGGTCACATCAAGTAAATGGCGATGCTTTCTCTGTGCAACACAATTTTGTTGGGAAGTATATGCACAAGATGCTTGATGAATAATACCTTGGGTTGAAAAATTTTGGAAAGGGCACGAGTACAGAATTTCAAAGCATTATCAGTTCTCACAAATTTCATAGAAGAAGTATAAAACAGATTCTGCACTTCATTGATAAAATTTTTATAACGTATCCTGCTTCAGATTTATTCTTCAGTAAAAAGACCTATGACAGACGAGAAAAGTCATCCACAACAACTAGATAAAACTTGTGTCCTTGGTAATTGGGAACACGACTTGGACCCCAAAATATAAATATAAAATAACTCAAAAATGGACTCCCCACTCTGACGACTAGGGAAGGCTGACTGATGATGCTTTCCCAACTGACATGCCTCGCACTGGAAGGACATGCGAGGTGAAATTTGAGGCAGAACACGGCGCATTTTCTGAAGCGGAAGATGACGATAGTGCATGTGCCACGTAAAGGGGGAGTTTGTTTCAACAAAATGAGAGGAAAGACTTGCATAAGGGCTTCGGATCAAGTGATAGAGGTCGCCCTGCTCACGGCCACAACCAATCAGCCTGCTTGTAAGGATGTCCTAAAATACAAGAGACGATGAGTCAAAAATAGCTCGACAATGTAGTTCCTTCGTAATTTGACTAATAGATAATAAATTCATAGAAAAATCAGGTGCATGCAAGTATGCAACACATTTTGCAGACGCATAGAGGGTGCCAAACTGATCTCCCCCTGTCCTGTGATTGGGGAATGAGTCCCATCTGCTATAATCACGGTTCTCTCTGAAGGAACTTGTCTGTACGTTGTAAGCTGGTCTCTGTCTCCACATAAGTGATGTGTAGCCTCGAAGTCCATAATCCATTCTGTAAAATCAGATCCATTACAAGTAGTAAGTACATACGTACTACTTGAAGTGCTGGAAGATGGCAGAGCAACATCTAAGTGACCTCCTGAGGTAGATGAAGATGCAATGGGACTGGTAGGAGGCATAATGTCCCTCAATCATGCTACAAGGTCCTGGAACATCTGAAGAAGGAGCATCCGAAGACTCAACTTGCTCAGCTACTCAGGTCGATGCAGAAAAATCATGCTTAGAGTAGCATGTATCCTTTGTATGTCCGGGACGATGACAATAAGTGCATGGCTGACGAATACGACCTCCTCTACCATGAGGTCTACATCCACGAAACTGAGAAGAGCCTCCTCTACCTTGGGAAGCTGCCATCACCGAAAAAGTCTGACTAGAGGCGGTAGATGGGACAATGATCCTGCTGAGTCTGCGGAAAGCTTCCTCCATAGGAGGGAATAGTAGCATCCACCATAAAATATGGGAACGAGCGACCGCATACTAAGAATCAAGGGCTGCAAGGAATACATCAACCATGATGGCAATACTATATGTCTTTTACTGCTCTGGAGTAGATATGAGGGGCATAAAATTGTGGAGCTTTTCAAACATCCCACGTAAGGACATATATAAAGAATGAAGTAGCCGGCCATTCTGCTTGATGGTGAAGATATTGTGCTGTAGCTGGAGAATCTTTGTTTCATTCATCACGTGAGAATAAGTGGCTGCGAGGATATCCCACATTGCCTTGGCTATGGGCTGATGTAACACATCGTTGGCGATCTCTATCGTTAATGTACCAGAAAGCTAAACCTTGGCATACACATCATCTGCCTCCCACAAGGCATTGACCCTAGTTTTCTCAACCGGCTCTTCCTCGGTAATAATATATTTCTTATCCGTAGACTTCACAAGACTCATTAACTGCATGACCCAGAGCTCGTAGTTCGTCCTACCCATCTTGACAATCGGCGCTAGACCTCTGAAAGCGTCTATGGCGGGGATATCGACTTTGCTCTCTAACATATCGACGGATGAAGAAAGCTAGGGTTTTGTAGACCAATAGACAAGTATCTGCACAGACATATGGGGATTCGATTGCATGTGTAGACTTATGCAATCAAATCCATCAACACGAGCGGACCTCGATGCGAGAACGTAGAGACGCAGAGACGAGGGCGAGGACTGGCGGTAGCAGTGGCCTTGCCCAAGAAGGAGAGAGAACAACGGCACCGGCTGCCCGAGAGAGATAGGCCGACAACTAAAGGTCAGTGTCGCCCGGATGGGGGGCTGTCCGGGAGAGAGAGGGTGGCGACGGCTAGAAGGGGTGGTGTTAGGGTTAGGGCTTTCTCAAGTATGAAAGCTCTGGTCTAGGATTGCCACTCTGATACCATGTTGGGAAAAGAATGAATTTATTGTATTCCTTGAACCCTAGGCTTTCTTAATTAGGGGAGAGACCTATGTGTAAATTGCATAAGATAGATATAAGAAAAGAAACTAGAGAAACAATACAAAAACATAAATATATCTCTACAAATACTATTTAGGAATTTGTCTCTCTTGTGCTGGTTGTCGGCTACCTAATGTGCAACCCTCCTCATTTACACGGACTTGGACTGGCCATAGCCAAGTTAATGAAAAATGAACATTCATGATGTAAAATCACTTGGCTCATATTGAACAACCTCAGATTGGATCAAACTACTGATACCAAAGCAAAATGTAAATCATTACAGAAGTGACAATAAATTGAGATCTTTGATATAAAAAAATGCAAGATCCTTGTCTTATTTCAATTGAATATTAGATCCAGAAAGAACATCTGTTTCTAAAGCTGTGATTATTGTAGAGATAATTCTATATTCAGTGTACTGTTTATTCAATTTTTGTTTATCGGATGTCCTACTATGTAATTTACCCATGGGTCCTCTCTATATAAGAGAGCCTAGGGTTTTATGGAATAATAGATCGCTCTTTTCCTCCAACATGGTATCAGAGCAGGAAACCTAACCCTAACCCTAACCCTTCACCGCCGACCCTCCCCCTCACCTTCGGCGCCACCTCCTCTCCCCTCTCCTTCTCCCGCCGCTGCCGAGACCTAGAGGCACCGCTGCCCCTCTCTCTCGTTCTATCTACCGCCGCTGCCGCCCTCTACTGCCCCACCCGCCGCCGCCGAGCCCACCGGGGCCTCCATTGCCCAACACCGGGGCCTCCACCTCCCGGCCTCTCCTCAACGCCGTAACATTTCTCCTTCGTAGGCTCCTCTCCATCTCCATGGATTTGAGTGTGTAACGTCTACATATGCACTCAAATCCTGTCCAGTTTATGTAGACCCTTCTTCATTGGTCTACGGATCCTAGTTCTTCGTCTCCGACATCATGTCAGATAACAAAGTTGATATGCCCTCCATAGGCACGTTCAAAGGTCCTGCGTCAATAGTCAAGATGGATGGGACGGATTATGAGCTCTAGGCGATGCGGTTCATGAGCCTCATGAAGTCGAACAGTAAGAAACACATTCTTACCGAAGAAGAACCGACAGCGAAGACTGGCATCTATGCCTCCTTGGAGGCTGATGATTCATATGCCAAGGTCTGGCTTTCAGGCACGTTGACGATGGAGATTGCGAATGATGTTCTCCATCAACCCACCGCTAGGGCGATGTGGGACATCCTGGCGGCTACCTATTCGTAGTGTGCGAAATGAGACGAAAATGTTGCAGCTTCAGCATGATATATTCACTATGAAGCAGAATGGTCGGCCATTGCGTTCCTTGTACTCATCCCTGCGGGGGATGTTTGAGAAGCTTTATAGTATTATACCTCTCACGGCTACCCCTGAGCAACAGAAGGCTTTTCGAAATGCTACCATGGTGGGGGTACTGCTCGCGGCTCTTGATCCTGAGTATGATGCCGCCGCTCTCAGATACTTGCCGATGCTACCATTCCTCCTATGGAGGAAGTATACCGGAGGCTCAGCCGCATCTCTGTCTCTTCTAGACTACTACACCCCTTCCTTCGACGATGGTTGTATCGTGAGGGAGCGGTGGTCAGTCTTCATTCCGTAGACGCGGTCTTTGTGGTCGAGGAGGTCGTTTTCACTAACCATGCACTTTCTGCCATCGCACAGGTCACTTCGAGGATACATGCTATTCAAAGTACGGGTTTCCAGCATCGACACGCGTAGCTGAGCATGCTGCATCTCCATCGGCGTCCACATCAGATCATGGGTTTGAGGAGCTTGTGGCGCGATTGCGAGATATTATGCCTCAAGCATATACAGATTCCACAGGAGGCTCTTCAGACATTGCTGCCTCAACAGCTGCCAGTACTTCTGCCTCCGCTAGCACCTCAGGTAGTGCTTCTGCTTTTACATCCGGTCATAGTATTTCAGATTGGATTATGTATTCTGGTGCAACCCATCATCTTTGCCGGGACAGAGATAGACTTGAGTCATAGAGAGACATTCCACCAGGACGGTCAGTGATCATTGCTGATGGTACTCATTCACCCATCGTTGGACAGGGGAAGATAACCCTGCCACCTTCCATGCATCTACAAAATGTTCTTTATGCACTTGATTTCTCCATGAATCTACTATCCATTAGTCAGATTATGAAAGATTTACACTGTCGGGCTATATTTGACCCATCTTCTCTTATTTTTCAGGACAAACTAACGGGCAAGGTGATTGGCTGTGGCTCTGAGCAGAAAGGTCTATATCGTCTGGTCCGGACTTCCTATGCTGGTGTCTCCTCCTATTCAGCAGGATCAGTCTCCCCGTACACCTGGCATCTACGTTTTGGTCACCTCCTACTTCAGAAGATGCGTCATCTATTGCCTCAGATTCCTCCTAGTTCGTCTTTTCAATGTAAAGCATGTCAGTTGGGAAAGCACCATCGAGCTAGCTTCCCTAGTCGTCAGTGTCGGAGCAGTAGCTCCCCTTTTGAGTTGTTCCATGTTGATATTTGGGGTCCCAGTCGTGTTCCTGATCATTAAGGACAGAGGTTCTATCTTGTCGTTGTTGATGATTTTTCTCGTGTGTCGTGGGTTTTTCTATTAAAGAACAAATCTGAAGCAGGGGATGTTATTCGAAATCTTATAATAGAAGTGCAGAATGTTTTTTCCCCTTATGTGAAATATGTTCGTATAGACAATGCATTGGAATTTTGCACTCGTTCTCTCCCATTTCTTGGCGTCCAGAGGAATTATTCATCAAACCACATGTGCTTACACATCTCAACAAAATGGAGTGGCAGAGCGAAAACATCGTCATCTCCTTGATATTGCTCGTACCCTGCTTGTCCAGAGTTGTGCGCCTATCTCCTTTTGGGTGATGCGGTCCTTACGGCATGTTACCTTGTGAATCGTATGCCGTCCTCTGTACTCGGTGAGAAAATACCATTTTCTGTCATTTTTCCAGACAAGGATCTATTTTCTCTTACACCTCGTGTATTTGGTGCTGTTGCTTTTGTTCACCAGCTGTCTCCTAGACTTGACAAACTCTCTCCTAGAGTAGTCAAGTGTGTCTTCATGGGCTACTCTCGGACCCAGAAGGGGTACCGATGTTATGATCTAGTCAACAAGAAATATTTCGTCAGTGCTGGTGTGACATTTTTTGAGTTTGTTATGTACTTCTCTCCTGCAGGTGATAGGTTGACTTCCTCTACGTCCAATACCGATGTGTATGTTCCTTCTCCTAGTGTGAGTCCACCCCTGTCCACTCCTAACACGGTTGCCACGCCAACGTCATCCTCAATACCACCACCACCACCACCTATAATGCCATTCCCTAAATGCTATACTCGTCGATCAGGCCCTGCTCAGGATACACGCCAACCATCTATCACGCCTCAGGTATGTTCAGATGCCATTACTAATGATGGATCAGATAGTGTGCTTGTGCAGGATTCTACTTTGCAGGAGGAATGTACGCCGACGAGTGCAATGGATGATGATCTTGATGTTACCATTGCTATTCGGAAGCAGAAACGTACTTGTGCATCTTATCGCATTGCTTCCCAGGTCTCCTTTCATCATCTTACTGGATACTTCAAGAAATTTGCTGTAGCTCTGTCTTCCATGGAGATACCACGTAATTATCATGATGCTATGAAGATAGACTGTTGGCGTTTAGCTATGGAAGAAGAAATGACAACTTTACAGTCACAGGGTACATGAAGCTTGGTTCCCGCTCCCTCTGGTGCATCTATTGTTAGCTGTAAATGGGTATTTACAGTAAAGTACCATGCAGATGGCAGCCTAGATCGATACAAGGCAAGGCTAGTGGCAAGGGGCTTCACTCAGACTTATGGTGTGGACTATATGGGTACATTCTCTCCAGTGGCTCGTCACTCTACTCCTCGCATTCTTTTATCTGTTGCTGTGGTGCGTGACTGGTCCGTCTTTCAGCTTGATGTCAAAAACGCATTCTTGTATGGTGATCTGCAGGAAGAAGTCTACATGTAGCAGCCACCGGGGTTTGCTGCTGAGGGGGAGAATCATATGGTGTGTAGACTTCACAAGGCAATATATGGCCTTAAACAGAGCCCAAGAGCGTGGTTCCAGAAGCTGTCCCATCTAATTGAACGACAGTGATTCAAAAGATCAAATGCGGATCACTCGTTGTTCATTCAGAAGACTTCTAGAGGTATGGTTGTCATCATGATATATGTTGATGATATCTTGGTTACAAGAGATGATGCTCAGGGGATAGAGATGGCAAAAGCATTTTTTGTCTGTCACTTTGTCACGAAGGATCTTGGTACCCTAAGATACTTTTTGGGGCTAGAGTTTGCCAGGGATGCACATGGTCTTGTCATGACCCAAAGGAAATATACTACAGATTTGCAGGTTGAAACGGACATGGTTGGATGTAGACCCTCGAGTACTCCTATGGATCCAAGTATGAAATTATATGACAATGATGAAGATACAGAGAGATGGTGGGAAAGCTTCTTTACATTACTATAACTCGACCTGATATTGCCTTTGCAGTGAGTTGAGTGAGCCAGTTCATGGAACAACCAAGACAGATACATATGGCTGCCATATATATGATATTAAGGTATCTGAAGTCTTCTCCAGGCTCAGGATTGCTATTTAGAAAGGACACGGATTTATCCGTTTCGGCATGTGCAGATGCAGACTATGCAGGTGTCCTTAGGATAGAAAGTCTACTTCAGGCTTTGCAGTTTTTGTGGGCAGCTCTCTAGTTTCTTCGAAAAGCAAGAAACAAACTGTTGTGGCTAGATCAAGTGCTGAATCTGAATATAGGGCGATGGCACAAGCAAGCACGGAGATGATGTGGGTTCGAGATGTACTAGAAGACTTGCATATAAATGTACCTCTACCCATGCAGCTACAGTGTGATAATCAAGCTGCCTTGTTCATTGCCAATAATCCAGCCTTTCATGAGAGAACAAAATATATTGAGGTAGACTGCCACTACACTAGAGATATGATTCAGAAGGGACTGATTTCTACTTCACATGTTAGTTCAGGGGAGCAGACTGCCGATATCTTCACCACGCCCTTGCTCAGAGGACCATTCCAGAGATGTTCTTCCAAGCTGATCATGATTGATATCTATGCTCCATCTTGAGGAGGAGTGTAGAGATAATTATATATTCAGTGTACTATTTATTCTATTTTTTTTTCGGATGCCCTACTATGTAATTTACCCATGGGTCCTCTCTATATAAGAGAGCCTAGGATTCTGGAATAATAGATCGCTCTTTTCCTCCAACAATTATAACTAGAATGTGAAGATACTGCGAGTTTCCAAAGTACTTGATGTTCTATTTACTATACGGAAATGCTTTATTTCTTTCCATTTCATTGATTTTTCTAGACTTGGATAGGATTTATCCTGTCATTCAAACTGTAAAGTACGCCACAAATGCTCAGAAATATGCATGCATAGAGTTTGCTGAGCCTGATCCATCAACACAAAAACACAATCTGTAACTCGTGCTGTCCTAGTAATTTTCTGTGCATGTTTGAGTGTTGTGCATGGAACGTCGTTAACTTCAAAATAATTTGTTCTCCAATTTCTTCAGTGGTATCCTACTAAAGATATAATCACTATACTTTTCACTACAGGTTGCAAGCCTAGAAACATATGGAACCTTGGGAGCTATAGTCAAGAGCAGAACAGGCAACAAACAGGTTGGTTTTCTCACAAACAGGCACGTTGCTGTTGATTTAGATTATCCTAACCAGAAGATGTTCCATCCCCTGCCACCGAACCTTGGTCCTGGAGTGTACCTTGGTGCCGTTGAACGAGCAACATCTTTTATTACTGATGACCAATGGTATGGCATGTTTGCTGGAACCAATCCAGGTAATTTTGCTTTCCATCTTGCCTGGTTAATTCATGTCTAATGAAAATAATATTAGCTGATTTTGCTTCCAATCTCATGTAATTAATTCATGTCTAATGAAAGTGTTATTTGTTATGTTTAATCCTATATATTTAATGTCTTCAATGTCCTTCTAAGCTAAGCTTACCAGCAATTCCTCCCTATCCTTTCCCTATGAAAGGAGGGGTTATGGTTTCATGATCAGATAAGTGAAGTTTGTTTCTCTCAAGATGGTATTAGAATGACGATCCTAGGTCGATATTATATATCCTCAGTTGACCTCATCATCTTTCTCGTCCAACAACCCAAACCCTCATTTTACACTGTGGCACCGCCACAAAAACCACCATCTCCTGTGGGACTTGCTGTACTCATTGTCGCTTCCAGTGGCACTGTCTGCCACTGCTAATGACTTTTCAGTCACTCCATGTAGCCAAGAACATCCCTTGCCACCTCCTACAGCACCACCAGTTCCCCAAGTGGGGCATCTAGCTATAATGGCTCCAAGTGATGCTTCCAACCTCTCGCAGCTCCTATCGCTTCCAATGACATTCCCTCTATGATTTTCAATTGTCTAAGCCACACTCAACAAGGCCTGCGTTGCCACCATCGGCTCCGAGACTGCTAGCGCCCGCAGCCGCATCCTTGTGGCACTGCCTCCAACTTTTTGAGCATGTTTGATAAATCCCTCACATGATTTCTTGAGATTCGAGAGGAACACCCCTGTTCCTTAGATGCAAATCACATTTTTGTGATACCCTCCATGACCCTACAGCAACATCCATTGGATATGAGTTATATGCTACTATCCGTCCACTATGATGACATCGACCAACTCATTTAGAACTATTTCTACCACCACTGTTTCATGCATTTATTTGTTCACATAGTGTTTAGGGTACCGCTGCCAAACTGAATGATGCCATAATTATATCACATAATCTCTGACCTTTGGGAAACAAGCCCGTAGTCTCCTTTGCTTCCCAGTTCATGTCGAGATATTTCTATAGTTTATGTATCCCTTTGTTATGTTTATTTTCCTTGTTCCATCTTATGTAATTTACCCATATGCTTTCTCTATATAAGAGAGCCTAGGGTTCCTTGGAATAAACATCTTCTCATTTTCTTCCAACATGGTATCAGAGCCACCACGTTAAACCCTAACCGCCATCTCACGTTCCTCTTGTCGGCGTCGCCTCCCCTCCGCCACCTTCCTCTCGCCGCCCCACTCCTCTAGGCGTCGCCCCCACCCCCTCCCCGCCACCCTTCCTCTCGGCGTCGCCCCCACCCCCTTCCCGCCACCTTCCTCTTGGTGCCGCCGCCCGCCCCACCCTTTCTCCCGTCCTCTTCTCTCTCTCATTCCCTATGGATTTGAGTGCATAGGTCTACATATGCACTCAAATCCTTCGATGTTTATGTAGACATTGTTTCTTAGTCTACAAACCCTAATTCTCCGTCTCCGGCATCAATGTCAGAAAACAAAGTCGACATGCCCTCCATAGGCGCTTTCAAAGGTCCAACATCCATAGTCAAGATGGATGTGATGAATTACGAGCTCTGAGCGATGCAGTTCATGAGCCTCATGAAGTCAAATGGTAAGAAGCATATTCTTACCGAAGATGGACCGACAAAGAAGACTGGGGTTTATGCCTCATGGGAGGTTGATGATTCGTATGTCAAAGTCTAGCTTTCAGGCACACTGACGATGGAGATTGCTAATGATGTACTCCATCAGCCCAATGCTAAGGCAATGTGGGATATCCTTGCCGCGACATACTCGCAGATGAGAAATGAGACCAAGATTCTCCAACTGCAGCATGCTATATTTACGATCAAGCAGAACGACCGTCCTCTGATTCGTTATATACATCCTTGCGGGGGATGTTTGAGAAACTCTATAGCATCATTCTCCTTACGGCGACTCCTGAGCAACAGAAGATGTTCCGAAATGCTACAATGGTGGGGGTCTTACTAGTGGCTCTTGATCCGGAGTATGATGCGGCCCGCTCGCAGATCCTTGCAGATGCTACTATTCCTCCAATAGAGGAAGTGTGTATAAGGCTTAGCAGAATTACAGTCTCGCCTATTGCTACTACTCCACCCCCTTGGCGATGGCAGCTTCTAGAGACAGAGGAGTCTTTTCTTATTTCCATGGCCGCTGACCTCGTGGTCGAGGTGGCTGCTTTCGTCAGCCCTGCACCTTTTGTCATCGCACTGGTCATACATAGGATACATGCTATTCTAAGCATGGTTTTCCTGCATCGGCCCGTGTAGCCGAGCATGTTGCGTCTTCATAGCCATCTCCTTTAGACCAGCGGTTTGAGGATCTTGTTGCCAGACTCCGAGATATAATGCCTCCTGCCTCTACTGACTCTCCAGTAAGTCACTCGAACATAGAAGCTTCAGCTTCTGCCAGTACGTCAGCCCTTGCTAGCACATCAGGTAGTGCTTATGCTTTTACTTCATGTCATGGTTCTGAAGTTTCAGACTGGATTATGGACTCTGGTGCGACACATCATCTTTATCGAGACAAAGATAAACTTACATCGTACAGGGAGGTTCCGCCAGGGAGATCTGTTGTGATTGTAGATGGGACCCAGTCCCCCATCATTGGACAATGGGAGATCACTTCAACACCCTCTACGCGTCTACAGAATGTCTTGCATGCTCCGGATTTTTCAATGAACTTACTATCTATCAGTCAGATTACAACGGATTTGCATTGTCGTGCTATTTTTGACCCATCGTCTCTTATTTTTCGGGACATTCTTACGGGCTGGGTGATTGGCTGTGGGTGTGAGCAGGATGGTCTCTACCGGTTGGTCCGAACCCCTTATGCTGGTGTCTCATCTCAGTCCAGTGGAACAGTCTCTCCCTTTACTTGGCATCTACGCTTTGGTCACCTCCCGCTTTAGAAGCTGTGTCATATCTTGCCCCAGATTTCTTCGAATTCTTCTTTTCAGTGTGAAGCGTGTCAGTTGGGAAAGCATCACAAATCTACTTTCCCTAGTCGTCAGTCTCAGAGCAGTAGCTTCCCTTTTGAGTTATTGCATGTTGACATTTGGGGTCCGAGTCGTGTTACTGATCACCAGGGACACATGTTTTACCTAGTCATGGTTGATGATTTCTCTAGATTGTCATGAGTGTTTTTGTTAAAGAATAAATCTGAAGCAGGGGATGTAATCAAAAATCTTATCAATGAAGTTCATAATGTTTTTTCGTCTACTGTGAAAATTGTGCGTACGGATAATGCCTTGGAGTTTTGCACTTGTGCTCTTTCACAATTCTTCTTGTCTCGCGGCATTTCCATCAAATGACTTGTTCTTACACGTCTCAACAAAATAGGGTTGCTGAGAGAAAACATTGTCATCTACTTGATATCACTCGGACTTTACTCATTCAGAGTTATGCTCCTGTGTCTTTTTGGGATGATGCCGTGCTTATGGTGTGTTATCTGGTGAATCGTATGCCATTATCTATCTTAGGTGAGAAAGTTCCTCTTTCTGTTGGCTTTCTTAACAGGGAATTGTTCTCCCTAACTTCTCGTGTCTTTGGCTCTGTTGCTTTCATTCATCAGCTTTCCCCAGGACTTGACAAGCTCTCACCTAGGGCTGTCAAGTGTGTATTTGTTGGGTACTCTCGTACTCAAAAGGGTTACAGATGCTATGACCCTGTGAACATGAAATATTATGTCAGTGCCGATGTCACTTTCTTTGAGTCTGTGATGTATTTCTCACCTGCAGGTGACATGTTGACTTCCTGTACCACTGATGATGAGGTTTATGTGCCACCTCCTCCTCTGCGTCCGTCTGTTCCCATACCAACTCCTACTGCACCACCACCACCACCTCCACAACCACCAGTGCCTCCTTTACCGAAATTTTATACCTGTCGTTCGATCCCTGATCACGAAAGTGACCCTTCATCCACTACGCCTTATGTTTGTCCATGTGATACTACTAATGATGGGGTTGAAAATGTGCAAGTGCATGGATCTTTGCAGGAGAATAGCATACCAACGAGTACTGCTGATGATTTGGATGTACCCATTGCCTTACAGAAGCAGAAGCAGACTTGTGCATCCTATCCACTTGCTTCACAGGTTTCATTTCATCGCCTCACTCGTGATTTTCAGAGGTTTGCTGTGGCCTTATCTACCGTGGAAATACCAAGAATTATCAGGACACATTGAAGGAGAGTTGTTGGCGTTCAACCATGGAAGAGGAAATGGCTTCTCTGCGAGCTCGCGGTACACGGAGCTTGGTTGTTGTTCCCCCAGGAGCTTATGTTATCAGTTGTAAATGGGTATTTACTATCAAATATCATGCAAATGGCAACCTTGATCGTTACAAAGCAAGGCTAGTGGCACGTGGGTTCACTCAAACCTATGGCATAGATTATATGGACACTTTCTCTCCTGTTGCACGTCATTCCACTTTACGTGTCCTTTTCGTTGCTATGGTACGCGATTGGCCATTGTTTCAGCTTGATGTGAAGAATGCATTTTTATATGGGGATCTATAGGAAGAAGTCTACATGCAGCAGCCTCCGGGGTTTGTTGCTGAGGGGGAGTGTCAGATGGTGTGTAGACTTCACAAGGCCATATATGGTCTCAAACAAGGCCCGCGGGCGTGGTTTCAGAAGCTTTCCGATCTAATTCAGAAGCAAGGGTTCAAGAGATCAAATGCTGATCATTCTTTGTTTGTTCAGAAGACTCCCAGAGGTACTGTTGTTATTATGGTATATGTTGACGAATGATGATATACTTGTTACGGGAGATGATATGCCGGGGATAAAGATGACAAAAGAATTTCTAGGCCATCTGTTTGTGACTAAGGATCTTGGTACCCTACGATGTTTTCTGCGGTTGGAATTTGCTAGGAATGCACATGGTCTTGTGATGACCCCAAAGGAAGTATATTACATACATGCTTGTTGTGAGTCTTGTGACAATCATGATCGGCTGTCGACCCTTGACTACTTCCATGGATCCTAGCATGAAATTATCATGGCCTCAAATTTCAGCAAAATTCGATCGAATTTCTGTCGAATATCGATATCATGTCGAAATCGAATTTCGACCGAAATGTGAGGACCCTAGTACAAAAAATGACCGAAATGACTGAAATTTCGGTCGAATTTCGATTGAAATTCCACCGAAATTCCGTTTTGGTCGATCACCGAAATGGTGACCAAAACCGACATTTAGGGCCTTGGAAATTATATGAAGACGATACAGACGAGGTTGATAGGAGAAGATATAGAGAAATGGTGGGAAAGCTTCTCTATATTACTATCACTAGACCTGACATCGCTTTTGCAGTGAGTCGGGTGAGTCAGTTCATGCAACATCCCAGACAAGTACACATGGATGCCATATACACGATACTGAGGTATCTAAAGTCGTCTCTAGGTGCCGGACTTTTGTTCAGGAAAGAAACAAATATCTTTGTTTCTGCATGTGTTGATGCAGATTATGCAGGATGCCCTATGGATCGAAAGTCTACGTCAGGTTTTGCTATGTTTGTTGGTAGCTCTTTGATTTCTTGGAAAATCAAGAAACAGATAGTGGTGGCTAGATCTAGTGCTGAATCTGAGTACAGGGCCATGGCACATGCAAGTATAGAGATGATGTGGGTTCGAGCTGTATTAGAAGATCTGCATATAGATGTACCTCTACCATGTAGTTACAATGTGACAATCAAGCATCATTATTTATTGCTAATAATCTTGCGTTTCATGAAAGAACAAAATATATTGAAGTAGATTGACACTATACCATAGATATGATTCAAAAGGGCTTGATTTCTACTTTCCATGTTAGTTCGGGAGAGCAGACTGCAGATATCTTTACCAAACCATTACTCAGAGGGCCATTCCAGAAATGTTCTTCCAAGCTGAGCATGATTGACATCTATGCTCCATCTTGAGGAGGAGTGTGGAGATATTTCTATAGTTTATGTATCCCTTTGTTATGTTTATTTTCCTTGTCCCATCTTATGTAATTTACCCATAGGCTTTCTCTATATAAGAGAGCCTAGGGTTCCTTGGAATAAACATCTTCTCATTTTCTTCCAACAGTTCACACATTGTTTGAGGTACGATTATCAATTTGAATGGTGTCAAATTTTCAATAATTATATCCTGCAATCACAGGATCAAAGGTCAGAAGGTGTAAATCTCGAAAGGAAAAAACCTGAAACCTATCAACAACAGTTTTTGATAGATTTTTTGAGGCAAACAAGAGAAAACACGCAAAGGTGTCCGCTCCAAATATATTAGAAAGTATTATAGAAAAACTTACGGGACTGTAGTGGAGTCCTTGCATAAAGAATTACATTTTGAATATAGAAGTGCTCGACTCGAAAGATCGCACCACTACGTGCATGCTATAATGCCCCAATCATTGCAATTGGTAACAATACTTCTACGTTAGGACGAAAGCGGGAGTTAAAAAGAGATTCCCAACGACTAACGATGCTACTAGTAACCGACCAACCAATGGCAATATTGATCTATGTATCTCTTGCCTTTGAACAAGTGGAAAAATGTGATCAATCGTCTCCACCTCCACTTCACAAAGAACACAAGTGTTGTAATTGCCCAATTAGATATGTGGATAGAAAAGAATGAATTGACACATACTGAGGCCCTAGGATTCTCTTATATAAGAAGAGAAACATGTTGGGTAAATTACATAATAGAGACGAAAAATAAAATAAATACAGAAAACATCAAAAGATAAATAATATCTCAACACCCCCCCTCAAGTTGGAGCATAGATATCAATCACACTTAGCTTGGAACAACATCTCTGGAATGTCCCTTTAGCTAGGGTATTGGTGAATACATATCCTGTCTCTTCCCTTGAGTTGACGTGTGAAGTAGAGATAAAGCCCTTTTGAATCATACCACGAGTGTATTGAAAATCAACCTTAATATGCTCGATCCTCTCATGGAAGGCAGTGCTGTTGGCAATGAAAAGAGAAGCATGTTTGTCGCATTGTAGAATCACGAGAAGAGTAACGTCAATAGCTTGATCAGTTAGAACGGATCTGACCCACATCATCTCAGTATTCCCCTATGTCATGGCTTTGTACTCTGACTCTGTACTAGATCTGGCAACCACAGTATGCTTCTTGCTCTTCCATGACACCAAAGAAATCCTTATGAACATTGTAAAACCTGAGGTAAACTTGCTGTCCTTGAGGCATCCTGCATAATATGCATCGACACATTTTATAACTACAAGGGATGTCCCTTTGCTAAAGAACAATCCAGTACCAGGAGAGGACTTTAGGTACCTCAGAATTATATTAACTGCATACATATGTGCCTGTCTAGGCTGCTCCATGAACTGACTAACTTTGCTCAGTGCAAAAGATATGTATGACCCAGTGATGGTCACATATAAGAGCTTCCCAACAAGCTCCCGATGTCTCTCTTATCTATCTCTTTTGTATCACTATCATACAACTTCATGTTATGGTCCATGGGAGTAGTGGCATGTTTGCAATCCGCCACACTTGCCTCAAAGAGAAGATAAGTAACATACTTCCTTTGGGTCATTACAAGATCCTGTTAGTTCATGGCAAACTCAAGTCCAAGGAAGTAACATAAATCGCCAAGGTCCTTGGTGACAAACTGCTGACCTAATATTCCTTAGCCACACTGATACCCCGGACTTCATCTCTTGTAACAATGATTTCATTAACATAGTATAGTGGCTGTACCTTTCTGAATCATCTGAACGAAAAGTGAATGATTTGTAGTCGCTCTCATAAACTCCTAACGCTCTATCGAGTCCGAGAGCCTTTGAAACCATGAGTCAAATTCCTAAGTAGTACCTGGGAATTACTTAAATACCCAGGTACTACGTAATGTTTTTTTTTTACTCAAAAACTACAGAGATGTCGCATGTTGAACATGCGACACCCCTTAAGTTTTTTTTACCCAGGAACTGCGTTTGTGTCGCATGTTGGATGTGCGCTATAGATAACACATATTCAACATGCGACATATATCCAGGGATTCCCCTCGAAGATGGTCTCGAAATATTCTGTACAGGTATCGCACGTCTTGATATTTCCTGTACAGGTATCGCATGTTGTATATGCGACATTCTTGCAGGGGAATGATAACGCATTTTCAATATGCGTCATCCTTACAGGAAATTTTCATCGAAAATGGCTGGGCAGGCGTGGCTTTGAAATTTGAACATATAACGCATGTTCAATATGCGTCATCCTTACAGGGATTTTTCCGCGAAAATGGCTGTCCAAGTGTGGGCTTTGGAATTTCAAGTTTCTAAAAACCCTTGAAAAGAAGACATGTTTGGAACATATAACTGACATGTTTTTGTAAACATTCCAGACATTGCAAACATTCTAGACATTCCAAATATCAAAGAAGACATTTCAAATATTGAATATAAGTAGACTTGTTCATGAATACACATTACATTTTTTGCATCATATTAAAAATTACATTGATTACAATTCAACGTTTTTTCCTTCGCTGGTATGTAATCGTAGAATCTGGAGGATGGAACTGTAATAGACGGTTCGCTTCGTCTATCATGTGGATTTGAGAGGGTCCTGGGGCATCTTCCTCGAATGTTGGCATAGACGGCGACGTTAGTGTGCAGAAAGTTGGTCGTGTCTGGCTGGGGTCCAATCCATGCCTCAACGGTGCTTGAGGCGTTGGCAAGTCCTCTCTTGGTCGCTCGGTGGCAGGTGTGAAGTAGTCTCCTTGCGCAATGTTATCATCCTCCGCAGCGGCTTCTTCAAAGTCCATGGGTTCCGCGACTTGTTCAGGCGCCCTACCTCGACCTCTTTCTCGTCCCCGTCCTCTTGCCCTTCCTGGCCTTGCCTCCTCCCTAGCCACATCTGCACGCTCGTCATGTAACGTGACTGCATCTGCAAATTGTAATGACAACCACTCCGTCATTTCCGCCTTCGCTTGTGCCGCAATCTCGCGGCATTCCTCGTGTCCAATGTCGTAGACACGGCTCCACAGAGCGAGCTGCATCCAAGGAAAAGACGTAGATGTAAATTTGAAACAGTTTTGCTAATTAATTTACCAAAAAAATTATAGTTCGAGTACTTACGTTGCCTGCCAGAGTTGCACCCAAACGTCCGACAAATCTTCGAGTAATGGTCCGATACCATTGCTCGTATGCGGGCGTCGCGAATACCCCTCTGAACCGATCGATGCGAATAATTCTAACGTCCCGCTCATTCCAGCGGGCAATATGCAAGCTGTATTTCGCCCTCCAATCCACATGTACTTCCATGACGACAAGGATTCCTCGTCGACGATCCCGAATGCAAGGGGAACAATATGTTTATCCCCGTCAACCCCGCAAGCAATGAGCAGTTTTTGTTTGTACTTCCCGTACAAATGTGTCCCGTCAACACTAATCAGTGGCCGACAATATTTGAATGCTTCAATGGAAGGACCAAATGCCCAAAACCATCGTTCAAATCTGCGGCAGAGAGGTTTCCGAGGATCGGGATGGTCGCTGTAGTCAATATCAATTTCAGTCCCTGGAATAGCAGCTTTCATTGCATGCAAAAGAAAAAGCATTTCAACGTATGACTTCTTCCAGTCACCAAATACAATTCCGATGGCCTTCCTTCGAGCATCCCAAGCCCTTTTCCTTGAAACCCAGTAGTTGTACATCTCGTGGATGTGAGCTCTACAACTAGATACACGAACATTAGGGTCATCCCTAACAAGAGTTAGCAATGATCTGGACATGAATTTGTAGTCCAACTGAGGATGATCCTGATTAACTGTTGGGTTTATACAAGTGTGTGCCCCAACAACCTTGGAGATCACCCACAGTCCATCAAATTTTCTGAAATGTCCTCGTAAATACCAAACGCAACCATTTGCTCTCTGCGAACAAAAAACCGACCATATCAAGCTGGTGGATTCCTTGACAATGAAGTCATAATGTGATAGAATGTGGAACTTCTTCACAGCGTAAACCAAATCCTCCCTACATTTGAACGTCCTACCCTTGCGGATTTCGTCAGCAACACCATCAAGTCTAGACTTGCTTCGAATGTCGTCTTCATATGTTGAACGAGTATTAGACCCTCTAGCCATGGCCTCAAATTTCAACGAAATTCAGTCGAATTTCTGTCGAATATCGATATCCAGTCGAAATCGAAATTCGACCGAAATGACCGAAACGACCGAAATATGGGGTTGCTAGTACAAAAAATGACCGAAATGACCGAAATTTCGGTCGAAATTCCACCGAAATTCCATCGAAATTCTGTTTTGGTCGATACCGAAATGGTGACCGAAACCGACATTTAAGGCCTTGCCTCTAACCCCAAAAAAGGGTATACGGGGTGTAATAGTATGCGCGGTTTGTTCATCAGTTGGGAGCTCCTCGTCCATCAGATCATCTTCGACATCTTTGCTACCTTCTTCCAGGTCATCATCGGTCCCCCAAGGGATGAAATCCTGATCCATCCGGTTAACCTCTCGCAGCAACGGCTCACTCAAGCCCAAATCCTGAACCGTGCTTGGCTGCGTTACAGGCGCATCCGTATCAAAGTAGGGTCCCATGGTTGGGACAATTCTTGGTGGCGTGCTGCGGACAACTGCTGCTTGTGTGCTCGGGACTCCAGACGGTCCCTTGTTAGTCATAACAGTTGGGACTTCGCTCACAGATACATCTTCAACATAAATATCGATAGGCATTGATTTCCCAATGGTCCGAGCGTACACAACAACTGCCTGCACATCATCATCATCGATAATAGATGAAAATGACGGTTCCTCCCCTGGGCCTCGAGGGATGCGATGTAATAATCGGATGTTTTGACTGTCAATATCCAAGTTGAACTTACGGTAAACCAAGTTCAACATCTCATCGAACGTCATATTAGGAGTCAACACAAACCCCCTCACGTTGGTTGACGATCCGGACACGAGTGTACTACTCAAATGGCACATACAAAACAACTGCTCCATTCTAACCTAATACGTGACACAACGTACAAGCAAACGTCATACATTCGAGAAATGAAAATAACATGCATATGATACAAAAAAAAATTATAGAAAACGTTTTACCAAGTGATTAGCCCTAATGAGAAGCGGGGACGGCTAGGACGGTGCCAATCACTGAAAACACGGAAAAGGAGTGTTCCGCGGGGCTAGGAGTGACGAAAAAGGGTGTTGTTGAGAGGGGAGGAGATCAGAAGATGCGGGTGCAGGGGAGGGCGTCGGGGGCGGCTGCGTTGCTGGAAACGAAGGCAAGGTCGGGGAAATGAGAAGGCCGCTGGGCGCGGGGCTTAATTAGGGCCGATATCGCATGTTGAATATGCGTTACCTATAGCGCATATTTAACATGCGACACAAACGTAATTTCTGGGTAAAAAAAAAACTTAAGGGGTGTCGCATGTTGAACATGCGACACCTCTGTAGTTCTGAAGTAAAAAAAAAACATTACGTAGTACCTGGGTATTTAAGTTATTCCCAGGTACTACTTAGGAATTTGACTCTTGAAACCATGCTCTGTGACTCTACTTAAGGCCATGGATAGTCTTATGAAGTTTGCCAACCATCTGACACTCCCCCTCATCAGCGAACCCCAGCGACTGCTGCATGTAGACTTCCTTCTACAGGTCACCATAGAGAAATGCATTTGTCACATCAAACTGAGTTAAGGACCAGTCCTATATCACTACAACTGAGAGAAGGATCCACCGTGTAGAATGACGAGACACGGTCGAGAAATGTTGGGAAAAATGAATGAGATGATCTATTCCATAAGCCCTAGGCTCTCTTATATAGGAGAGTAGCCTATGGGTAAATTACATAAAGAGAATAACATGAAAAATAAAATAACAAAGAGGTACAGTTATTCTATATGCGTCAACACTCCCCCTCAAGATGGAGCATAGATATCAATCATGCTCAGCTTGGACGCAGACTTCTGGAATGGGCCTCCAAGTAATGCCTTGGTGAAAATATCAACAGTCTGATTCTCTGATGTGACGTGAGATGTAGCAATGAACCCCTTCTGAATCATGTCACGTATGTAGTGACAGTCGACCTCAATGTGCTTGGTCCTCTCATGAAAGGCTGGGTTATTTGCAATGAACAAGGCGGCCTGATTGTCACATTCCAACATCATAGGAAGAGGTATATCAAGACATAGATCTGCAAGTAAGGATTTCACCCACATCATTTCTGTGCTAGCCTGGGCCATAGCCCTGTATTCGGATTCAGCACTGGATCTAGCTACCACTGTCTGTTTCTTGCTCTTCCACGAAACTAGAGCATCTCCAACATAGACTGCAAATCCTGATGTGGACTTCCTGTCCTTGGGGCATCCTGCATAGTCTGCATCCGCACATGCCGTGATAGAGATCTCCTTTCCTTTCTTAAATAGCAAGCCTGCTCCTGGAGATGAATTTAAATATCTCAGAATCATGTATATTGCATCCATATGGGCCTGACGTGGTTGCTCCATGAACTGGCTCACACGACTCACTGCAAATGATATATCAGGTCTAGTGATCGTGACATACAGTAGTTTGCCTACCAGTTCTCTGTTCCTTTTCTTATCCACCTCTTCTGTGTCATCATCATACAGCTTCATGCTAGGATCCATTGGTGTCGTAGCAGGTCGACACCCTAGCATACCTGTCTCACTCAGTAGATCTGTAACATACTTCCTCTGTGACATGACTAATCCATATGGATTTCTAGCAAACTCCAGCCCCAGAAAATATCTAAGGACTCCCAAGTCTTGGTGACAAACTCGGTCCCCAGCCTTTCCTTTGCCTGCTTAATGCCCTGGTCATCATCACCTGTAATCAAGATATCATCAACATAAACCATGATTACAATGATACCTCTAGCCGTCTTCTGTACAAACAAGGAATGATCAGCATTGGAGCGCTTATATCCTTGTTTCTCAAAGAGGTCTGAAAGCTTCTGAAACCATGCTCTGGGGCTCTGCTTAAGGCCATAGATGGCCTTATGTAATCTGCAAACCTTGGAACACTCCCCCTCAACAGCAAAACCAGGTGGCTGTTGCATATAGACTTCCTCCTGCAAGTCGCCATACAGAAATGCATTCTTCACGTCCAGTTGATAAAGTGGCCAGTCTCTAGCAACTGCAACTGATAACAGGATCCGTAGAGTGGAATGACGCGCCACAGGGGAGAATGTGTCAAGGTAATCTACCCATATGTCTGTGTGAAGCCCCGTGCAACCAGGCGTGCCTTGTACCTGTCAATGGAACCATCTGCATTGTGCTTAACTGTAAACACCCATTTGCAACTCACCAGGCTGACATCTGGAGGTATAGGAACCAAACTCCAGGTTCCTCTAGACTGAAGTGCCGCCATCTCTTCTTCCATTGCTAGCCGCCATCTAGCATCCTGCAAAGCATTATGATGATTCCGTGGAATGTCTGTAGCTGAAAGTGCCAATGCAAACGTCCTGAAGTCTCCAGATAGCCTCTCAAAAGACACAGCTGCTGAGAATGGATATTTGGCACAGCTTCTCTTCGGCTTGCGTAGAGCAATTAGAACATCCAGATCATCTGTGTTATCACCATGCTCCTGTAATGCATCCTGCTGAGAAATGTCGTCAGATCCATCAACATTAATATTTTCATTACATACCATAGGCGAGCTAGTTGACGGGTCAGGACCATGAGCTGGAGGAGGCCTGCGGGTGTAATGGAATGGTAGCGGGGATACTAACGATGGCGGTGGTGGTGGCGGTGGTGGTGGCGGTGGTGGTGACGGTGGTGTTGTTTGTGGCAATGGTGGTGGCGGTGCCATGAATACGGCATCAGGAGATATAGGTGGTAGCTGCATGTTTCCAGATTCTGAAAAGTACATAATAGATTCAAAAAATGTAACATCTGCACTGATCATATACCGCCGACGCACAGGATCAAAACACTTGTACCCCTTTTGAGTTCTGGAGTACCCCACAAAGACGCACTTGACAGCCCTAGGAGAGAGCTTGTCAGTACCAGGCGACAACTGATGGACAAATGCGACTGACCCAAACACACGAGGGGTAAGAATGAACAAATCCTTGTCAGGGTAAATGAGTGAAAAAGGAATCTGTTCATTCAAGACAGACGAAGGCATACAGTTGATTAGGTAACATGCAGTAAGGACTGCATCACCCCAGTAGGAGTACGGAACATGACTCTGAATAAGAAGTGACCTTGTGACATCAAGAAGGTGACGGTGTTTTCTTTCAGCAACCCCATTCTGTTGAGACGTATGAGCACAAGATGTTTGGTGAATAATTCCTTTTGAGGAGTAGTAATTGGCTAGAATGTTGGTGCACAACTCTAAGGCATTATCACTTCTCACAATCTTGACAGATGTGGAAAAAACATTTTGAATTTCATTAAGAAAGTGGATAATAATATTTCCTGCTTCAGATTTATTTTTCATTAGAAAGACCCATGACGCTCTAGAGAAGTCATCCACAAATACAATATAAAACCTGTGTCCCTGATGATCGGGAACACGACTCGGACCCCAGACATCGACATGAAACAACTCAAACTTGGAGCTACTACTCCGACCTTGACTACTGGAAAAGACGACCTGTGATGCTTTCCCAACTGACATGCCTCACACTGGATAGGTGTATGAGAGAGACCATAGGGTAGAACTAGACGCAACTTCTGAAGCGGTAAATGACCAAAACGCAGATGCCACAGGAGAGGAGATACTTGTCCAGCAGGAGAAGATGTGGTTCCGGCAAATGTGGTCTGGTTCAGACGGTAAAGGCCTCCTTGCTCATAGCCATGACCAATCACGTTGCCCGTACGGATGTCCTGAAAAATCAAAGAAGATGGATCAAAAATAGCTCGACAATGGAGATCCTTCGTAATCTGACTAATTGACAACATATTCATAGAAAAATGCGGTGCATGTAGGACATTCTTGAGCTGCATAGAAGATGTCAATCTAATCTCCCCCTGACCCGTGATAGGGGAGTGCGTGCCATTGGCAATCACTACTGTCCGTCCTGGAGGAATCTGAGTGTATCCTGTAAGTAGACTCTGGTCGCCACATAGATGATGTGTAGCGCCCGAGTCCATGATCCATGGCAATGTATCAGATCTACTACTGTGGAGTGCAAGTGTACTACCTGAAGTACTAGTAGAGGCAGAGGCAGAAGCAGCAGCATCAGTATGACTCTCTGTAGTCGGTGCTGGACCAGATGGTGGGATAATGCCCCTGAGGCGGGCAACTAGATCATCAAATCGTTGATCCAGTGTAGCAGCAGATGGGGGCTCTATATGCTCAGCGGCTCGTGCAGATGCAGGGAATCCATGCTTCGAGTAGCATGTGTCTTCATTATGTCCGACTCGGTGACAATATGAGCATGTTGGCCTAGTGCGGCCACTCCTTCCACGAGGAGTACGTCCACGGCCCTGGTGATGAAAACCGCAGCCTCTGTTGGCCGCCATAGCTGAGGAATTCTGACTCACAGCTGCTGAAGGCACTGTGATCCTACTCAATCTGTGAAAAGCTTCCTCCATGGGAGGAATATTCGAGTCCGCCAAAATCTGAGAACGTGCTGCCTCATACTCTGGATCAAGTGCAGCGAGAAACACACCCACCATCGTCGCATTCCTGTATGTCTTCTGCTGTTCTGGCGTGGCGGTAAGAGGCATGAAGCTATAGAGCTTCTCGAACATCCCTCTCAGTGATGTATAGAGAGAATGTAAAGGACGGCCGTTCTGCTTTATTGTGAATATATCATGTTGTAGTTGCATGATCTTCGTCTCGTTCTTCGCCTGAGAATATGTCGCTGCCGGGATATCCCACATGTCTTTGGCTGTGGGTTGATGTAGAATGTCATTGGCAATTTCAATAGCCAATGTGCCAGATAGCCACACCTTGGCATATGCATCATCGGCCTCCCATGAGGCATGGACTCTAGTCTTCTCTGCAGGCTCGGGCTCGGTAAGAATGTGCTTCTTACCTGTAGACTTCATCATACTCATGAACTGCATTGCCCACAGTTCATAGTTCGTACCATCCATCTTGACAATGGGCGCTGGACCACGAAACGTGCCAATAGACGGGATATCTGCCTTGCTTTCTGACATACTGGAGACGGAAGACTGGAGCGAATGACAAGAGATAATCTTTGTCTACAATGACATAGACGGGATTAGTTGCATGTGTAGACCTCAAGCAACTATCCCCATGAATTTGCGCGTGCTACAATCCGCACACGCACAGGAATGACAACGATGCACACAGTATGCGCACACGGTATGTAGCCTTCACGCCCAGGTGCACTGGAGATGGAGCCCCTCACACGCAGGCGCACTGGAGATGGTGCGCTTGGAGATGATGCGCGCTCGTGGCGTAGGCGCAGATGCGCTACCTCGTGCGCAGGTGCGCCTGTGCGCAGGCGGCGTAGGCGCAGGTGCGCCTGTGCGCAGTTGCGCAGATGCGCAGATGCGCAGGCGATTGACGCGCCGATCGATGTGCTGGAGAAGATGTGCGAAGATCGCAGGCGCACCGGAGAAGATGTGCTGGAGAAGATCGACGCGCGAGGGAGGAGAGGCAGCGGTGTTGGAGGCGCGCCGATCGAGGGAGAGAGAGATAGGGCCGGCGGGTGGGGTGGGTAGGGTTAGGGTTTCGAGAACTCCGGTCTAGGACCGTCGCTCTGATACCATGTTGGGAAAAATGAATGAGATAATCTATTCCATAAGCCCTAGGCTCTCTTATATAGGAGAGTAGCCTATGGGTAAATTACATAAAGAGAATAACATGAAAAATAAAATAACAAAGAGGTACAGTTATTCTATATGCGTCAACAAGAAAGTTTCATGATAATCCACCTCATACGCCTGGGTGAACCCACGAGTTACAAGTTGCGTCTTGTAGCGATCAACACTGCCATCGGCATGGCGTTTCACTTGTGAACACCCACTTGCAACCTGCCACGTCTATGTAGGAGCTGTAACAAGGATCCTTGTGCCACATGACTGTAACGCGACCATCTCCTCCTCCATGGAAAGACACCACTATCTCGCGTAGACTCATGGTATGGTTGTGGAATTTCTACAGCTGACAGACCCCTCGACAAACCTTCTGAAATCCTCTGAAAGACGACCTAAGGAGACATTGAAGCTAGAGGATATGTGGCATACATTCGCTTCCGCTTCGACAGAGCAATAAGTACATCAAGGTCTTCTACATCCTCCTCAACCTGTAAACTAGTCTCTTGAGAAGGCACTTACACGCCCTGTACTGCTGCATAGACAAATCTCTAGTGCCATCAGTAGAGACAACGTGCTTACATGGGGCATGCTGGATGATGGGGAAGGTCCATGGGCACGGGGAACAATGGGAGGCTTATGAATGTAAAAATGTGGCAAAAATCGAGCCAACATGATGGGTGGAAGCGGTGGAGGAGACACTGAGCTGGTAGAGGTGGTGGATGTGGGGAAGGTGGTAGAGGTGCTGGTGGGGCTAGAGGTGGTGGTGGTATAGGAGGAGAAGGCACGCATGCCTCCTCGCGAGAGTCATACGGAGTCAATTTGTCACATGTAGAAGAGAAGTACATGATAGACTCAAAAAAGGCGATATCAACACTGATATAGTACTTCAGTCTAACTGAATCAAAGCAACGGTACCCCTTTTGGGTTCGAAAGTAGCATACAAGGACATAATTGATAGCTCTAGGGAAGAGCTTGTCACGACCATGAGTCAGGTGGTGCATAAATGCCACCGAGCTAAATACACGAGGTGTAAGGGAGAACATGTCCTTCTCGGGAAACACAATTGAGAAAGGAACCTTCTCTTCTAAAATTGAGGATGGTATACGGTTCACCAAGTAACATGTCGTGAGAACCACATCACCACTGAAAGAATGGGGAGCATGACTCTGAATCAAGAGGGTCCTGGTCAGATCAAGTACGTGACAATATTTGCATTCAGCATTACCATTCTGTTGGGAAGTGTAAGTAACAAGGTCTGGTATATGATGCCAAGAGATATGAAGAACTCAGAAAGCTGTAATGTGCGGAACTCTAAGGCATTCTCAGAGCGAGCAAACTTAACAGTAGCAGGAGAAATAATCTTTTTTTCAATATGAATGATTGAATGACATACCCAATCTCTGACTCGTTTTTCAAAATAAAAAGGCACGATAGTCTGGAAAAATCATCTACTGGTAGTCTGGTACACGATAAAACTTGTGTCCCTGATGATTAAGAATGCGAATTGGACCCAATGTCAAAATGAACTAACTAAATAATTGATTGCTACACGGGTCTGACGATTAAGGGAAGAAGAGCGATGATGCTTCCCAAGTTGGAAAGCCTCGCACCAAAAGGCAGACCTAGAGGATATCTACGGGAGGACATGACACAACTTTTGCAGAGGAAGGTGACCAAAGTGAAGCTACCACATATAAGGTGAGACTGATCCAATATGAATGGAAGAAGCATCAACATATGGATATTGGATCGGTTTTTTGAGCCCTCTTGCTTTTGACAACATCTAATCACCCTGCTTCTAAGTATGTCCTAAAACACAAGAGAAGAGGGATACAAATGGCATGACAATGCAAATCCTTAGTGATTTACCTAATAGAAAATAAACTCATCAAAAAATCTGATGCACGTAGCACATTCTATAGTCGCATGGATGACGCCAAATGGACCTTCCCTTGTCTTGTAACGAGAGAATGAATCCCATCTTCAATGACAACTGATCTGTAGGGGGGTAGATCTGTATGAAATAAACTGAGCTCTGTCTCTACACAAATAGTGGCATGCACCATAATCCATGATCCACTCTGTCATATCTGTTGTGCGACAATTGGTAAGAGCATATGCTATACCTGAGGAGCCAGAAGATGCTTTAGCGATGACTATAACATCTGAAGGACCTGTAGGTCCACTAGTAGTGCTGACAACATGTGTCATTATCTCCATTAGACGGGAGGCGATATCATCTAACCTCTTATCCATGGTAGGAGCCCAACTGGCAGTTTGGTGAACTTGCTCGGCCATATGAGTAGACATGAGGTATTCGTGCTTCTGATAGCATGTCTTCTCCGAACAAATGGAATGATTGCAGTAAGTTCATGGACCATGCTGATGTCTGCCTTTTCTGCCTTGGGCATCACGCCTTTTGAACTGAGAAGTATCTCCTCTATCGCGAGATGTAACCATCGTTGAGGAGGTTCAAGTGGTGGCAGGGGATGGGACAATGATCCTGCTGAGATGACTATAAACAAGGTTATAGAAAGCGCTAGTCGGTACTCGATCGACATGGTCATTGATTAAGGTGTAATCAACAGTCTGATGACTAATCGGATTTTGCCCGCCACTAGTCGGTTTTGAATTTTTTAATTATTCTAATTATATAAATCATTTTTTATACATATATTCTTATATATTAACACAAACTTGTACATTTTCTATACTATCATAATGAAACAAAAGAAGTACTTGACTTTAAATTTAACATTAAGCATATTAGTATAAGTTTGCTTTTAAAAAAACAAAAAACTGAACAAATAAAAAAGTTCGATGTAAAAGTCGGCAGATTAGTCGTCTCGATTAGTCGGGTTGATTGACTAATGGTCGACTAGGCCTAGTCGAGTCGGCTACCACCTGACTCGACTAGTTGGGCCGACTAGTTGGCCTAGTCGACCGACTTTTACAAGCTTGACTCTAAACTTCATCTATATGAGGGATAACTATACCAGCAAAAGTCTGGGTGTGTGCTGCCTTGAAGCATCTTGGTGTTCTTGTACACTATCTGTTGCTTAGTAGATGTAATCACTAGTATGAAGCTGTAAAGCTTCTCCAACATGCCACGAAGCGAAAAGTAGAAACTATGCAGAGGGCGCTCATTCTATTTGGTCGTAAAGATATCAAACTGCAATTGAAGAATCTTTGGCCTCATTCTTCATTTGACCATACGTGGTTGCCGAGATTATCCCACATTGCCTTGGCCGTAGGCTGATTCACAAAATTATTGGTTATCTCCATGATGAGAGACCCGAAGAGTTAAAAATACACGTACACATCATCTTGCTTCCGTGAAGCATTCTCCCTAGTCTTATCCGTAGGCTCTAGCTATGTCATAATGCGCTCCTTATTATTGCGTTGCATTAAGGTCAATAATTGCATGGACCATAATTCATAATTGGTCCAATCTATCTCGATGATGGTGTTTGGGCTCTTGAAGGTACCGTACGAAGAGAAGATATCATCCTTTCTCTCTAACATGACGATAAGACGAGAGAAATAGAACTCAACTGGGGCTTGTAGACCAATCTGAATGAGTCTATAGGAACACATAGAGGATTGGTTGTATGTATAGACTCATACAACCATCCCATTCAAGTTTGGATCCACGTTAGGACCGAAAAGTGATTTAAGAGTCTAAAATCACCGTTTCTCATCAAAATATGATCGGAAAGTCCTCGATCGCTGAACTAACGTCGAGGACAGCCTAGACGAACCTTAAACTGCTCTCAATGCTGATGAAGGCTGCACAACGGCACCAGGCGACACATAAGGGTGGCGTACAGAGCACCGACAACGTTGATCGACGATCTAGCGCGAGAGCACTGGCGAAGGCGCCCGAGATGGTGCAACACTGCTGGGAGGTGCGCACGTGGCACACAACGATCCTTGGTGTCATATGACGACATCAATGTAGAGAAAGGAGGCGAGAAGTGGGGGTAGGGCACACAGTATGAAAACTCCAATCTAGGAATGTTGCTCTGATACCATGTGGATAGAAAAGAATGAATTGATTCATACTGAGGCCCTATTATTCTCTTATATAAGAGGAGGAACCTATTGGAAACATTACATGATAAAGACGAAAAAAAAGAAATACATAAAATATGGAAAGATAAACAATCTCCCAACAAGATTCTAGTCACTCTATCCTTGTCAGAATTTCACCACAAAACAATTATCCGAGAAGCAGTTTATTGAGAGTTTTTTGTAATCGCTCATTTATTTCATCTCTATTATGTAATTTGCCTCATAGAGTTTCTCCTTTCTATATGAGAGAGCTCTATGGCCCTCATAATAAATATGATAGTATTTTTTCTCCACATGGTATCAGAGCAACGGTCCTAGATAAGAGCTCCGGTGCTCTCGTGCCCTAACCCCCACCTACCGCTCCTCCCCCTTCCATTCTCTCGCATCCGACACATCATCGCCGCCTGCACAAGACTCCACTACCTTCTGCACGCATATCCAAGTTGTCAAGTAGTTGCTTGTTGACTCCCGCAGATCCCCATCATCGCCATCGGCATCTCGCCATCTCGGGCGGATCCAACGGCACTGCCATCGACTTCTAGTTACGTCACACATCTTTCCAGGGGTTGTTTCCATCCCACCCGATCCCCTAACGGTTGCTTAGGGCAACCTTAGCCACCACCACACATTCTAGTGCCATTAACAACTTGATTTTAGGGTCACCAAAGTGAATTCAGTTCCTTAAGTTGTTGGGAGAAAGTAAAGAGTTGTTTATTCATGAGGTCCTAGGGTTGTCTTATATAGAAGAGTAACATGTTGGACACATTATGTAAAGAAGAAAGAAAGAATAGAGAATACATAAAAGACGTGAAAGATAATTATTATCTCAACACTCTCCCTCAAGCTGGAGCGTAGATATCTGTCATGCTCAGCTTGGAACATCTCTGGTAAGGCCCTTTTCTGAAAGTCCGCAAAGCAGGGGAAAACACTCGATGGTATCCGCCCCATCAAAATTTATTCAAAAACCAAAAGGAAAGCTACAAAAGGAAAGAACTACAACACCCAAAAAACGCACCACAAAGAACATTACAACACCCAATCATCTACCAGCCTCTTTGCAAAAAACCCCACATTCTCCTTATAAAACCTTTGTCCCGAGAACAACAGGTCATTCCTTCCACGCCAGATCGCCCAGAGAATAGCCATGGGATACAACCGCTCCCTCCTTGCTCTGGCTCTATTTGCGTAGATCGAATTCCAGAAGGCCTGAAAATCATCGAAGCAGCGCCAAGCAACATCAACCTCTTGCCAAACTTGTGATACCACGGGACAAGAAAAGAATAAATGTTCTACAGTTTCAGTCGCGCTATCACAAAGCAGGCATCTGTTCGCAACGAAGCCCAGGAGTCTGACGCACCGATCACACGTCATCAACCTCTTCCTCCGGAGAAGCCACAAGAAGATCCCAATTCTCTCAGGAGGGTTAGTGGCCCAAATAGATGCACAATCCCTGCTCAGCAGTTCCGAATTTGCCGGTGGCGGCCTGGAGATGGCCCCGTAAGCCCCCCTGACCGAGAACGAGCCATCCTTCCAGCACCGATGATCTCTTCCCCCACTGGGAGCCCCCACCTCCCTCATGGCGTCAAGCAGTTCCAAAAAATCAGCAAGTCTCTGATCCGAGAAGTTTGCGGAGAAAGTAGGCCACCAAGTCCCATCCACCCGGCACTCCATCACCGAGCACAACTTATTGTCCACCAAGGCATATAAACGGGGGAAACGAGAGCATAGAGCCCCCGCCCCGGTCCAATTATCCACCCAAAACAAGAAGGTGTCCCCCCTCCCAATAGCTGGTCTGAAGAGAGCTAGATTTTCCACGAAGGCCTTCACCACTCCCCTCCAAAAAGGCGTCATGGTTGCCAGATTAGTAAGCTGCGGATGAGGCGTGCCCTTCACACCATAAATGCTGCGAACCACCATGCATACAAGATCTTCCCCCGGACCTCAGACCCTACCTGCCCATTTAAGCAAAAACGCCTCATTCATCTGCTCAAGAGATTTCACCCCCAGACCCCCAGATCCTTGCCACGCGTGACATCCTCCCATCCCACAAGATGGATCCCCCCACAACCATTTGAATTTTCCCCCCACAAAAACGCGCGCATCCTCTTCTCCAACCTCTCACGAATCCCCTTCGGGATCTTGCGATTAGCAATAAAGTAAGTTGGTATGGTGGATAAAATAGCCTTGAGCAGAACCAATCGACCCCCCCTCGACAGGATAGCCGCTCTCCACCCCGCCAATCTCAACTCCACTTTCTCCACCACCCTCAGCCAGTCATGGAGCCTCGTCCTCCCCAGAGCCAGAGGCATGCCGAGGTACTCAAGAGGCAAAGAGACGCGAGCAAACGCCAAGGCTATGGCCAGCCCATCAGCAACCTGCTCCGCAAGCCCGAACGGGATGAAAGACGATTTGTTGTCATTTTTGCACAGTCCAGACAGCTCCGAGAAGATCTCCAACATCGTAGCCATACCAATGGCCTCCTCGATACCCCCTTCAATGAGGAAAAGGGTGTCGTCCGCATATTGGATGAGCGGAACCTGAAGCCCCTCCCTTAAGTAACCACCAGAGAGCCCATGGCTGATCACACCCGACACCATATCAGCCAGCACATCGACCGCAAGGATGAAAAGCATTGGCGCGAGAGGGCACCCCTCTCGTACCCCTCTACGAGGTTGGATCCAACCCCCCTCCGGCCTGTCGTTGATCATGATCGAAAGAGACGTCGTGGTGACACAGCGCCTCATCCAAGAAATCCATAAGTCCGGAAAGCCCAATCGCCACAAAACCGACCACAAAAAACTCCAATCAAGGCTATCATACGCCTTAGCAAAATCAACCTTCCAAAGGACACCGCTTGTGCCCCGCCTCCGCCAAATGGTAAGGCCCTTTGGCAATAGCCTTGGTAAGTACATATGTTATCTGATCTCCTGAGCTAACATGAGTAGTGGAGATGAGACCATTCTGTATCATATCTCGAGTGTAGTGATAGTCCACCTCGATATGCTTTGTCCTCTCATGGAATGCTGTGTTGTTGGCGATGAAGAGAGCATCCTGGTTGTCGCATTGGGGGTGCATGAGAAGAGGCACCTCAATTATCAGGTCAGTAAGAAAAGATCTGACCTACATTATCTCTGTACTAGCCTATGCAATGTCCCTGTATTCTGATCTTGCACTACATCTGACAACCACCGTATGCTTCTTGCTCTTCCATGATACCAAAGAACTCCCTATAAAAACTACAAAGCTAGAAGTAGACTTCATGTCCTTGGGACACTATGCATAATCTGCATCTGCACAAGCCTAACGACAAGGGATGTACCTCTGCTAAATAGAAGACCTGTGCCAGGTGAGGCCTTCAGATACCTCAGAATTAAATGGACTTCATCCATATGTGCCTGTCTAGACTGCTCCATAAACTGACTCATTTTGCGTACTACAAAGGATATATCTGGCATGGTGATAGTCACATAAAGGAGCTTCTTGATGAGCTCTTTGTTCCTCCTCTTGTCTATCTCTTCAGTGTCATCATCATAAAACTTCATGCTTGGGTTCATGGGAGTAGTGGCATGCCTACAATCTGCCATGCCTGTCTCAGGGAGAAGATCTGTAACGTACTTGCTCTGGGTCATCACAAGACCTCGTTGGTTTCTGGCAAACTCTAGTCCAAGGAAGTAGTTTAGACTACCAAGGTCCTTGGTAACAAACTGCTGACTTAGGAAATCTTTAGCAGCATGGATGCCCTGCTTGTCATCCCCTGTAATAATGATATCATCAACATAAACAAATATGGCAACTGTACATCTCTGAGTCCTCTGAACAAATAGTAAATGATCGGTTGTCGATATCGCGAACCCATGTTGCTCTATCAAGTCCAAGAACTTCTGGAACCATGCTCTTGGACTCTGCTTAAGGCCATAGATCGCTATGTGAAGCCTGCAAACCTTCTGATGCTCCCCATCAGCATCGAACCCATGTGGCTGCTGCAGGTATACTACCTCCTGTAGGTAACCATAGAGAAAAATGTTCTTCACATCAAGCTGGTAGAGGGGCCAATCCCGTGTCATTGCAACTGAAAGAAGTATACGCAGAGTAGAATGCCTAACCACTGAGGAGAAGGTATCTTGATTGTCCACCTCATATGTCTGAGTGAACCCACGTGTCACAAGTGTCGCCTTGTACCAATCTATACCACCATCTGCTCGGTGCTTTACCGTGAACACCCACTTGCATCCAACAACGGATGCTCCGATAGGAGCTGTAACAAGACTCCAAGTGCCACACGATTGTAGCGTGACTATCTCATCCTTCATGACAAGATGCCACTGATTGTCCTGTATGGCATCCTGATATGTTCGTGGTATCTCCATGGATGATAGTGCCATTGTAAATCTCCTGAAGTCCTCTGAGAGTGCTCAAGGAGACTTGGGCTGCAATAGGATATGTAGCACAAGTACGTCTCTGCTTCCGTGGAGTAATAGGTACATCTAGATCATCTACCACCTCCTGAACCTGTAAACTACCCTCCTGAGAGGGTACCCGCTCATCCTGTAAAAAATCATGCTGCATAGACAACTCAGTAGTGCCACCAATAGAAATAATGTGCTCATACATATCTGGGGCATGCTGGATTATGGAGAAGGCATATGAACAGGGGGAACAGTGCGAGACCTGTGAGTAAACACACGTGAAAAATATCGAGTCAAGGAACTAGGTGACCGTCCAGGGGTATCCACAGGAGCAGGTGTAGGTACTGGAGGAGGAGGTGGTGGAGCAGGTACTAGAGGTGTAGTCGCAGGAGGAGGCATGTATACCTCCACACTAGAGTTAGATGGGGTCAACCTGTCACCTGCAGGAGAGAAATAAATAAAAGACTTAAAGAATGTGACATCAGCACTGACTAGGTATCTCCGCCGAAGCGGATCAAAACAACGGCCTGGGTACGAGAGTATCCAACAAAGACACACTTAATAGTTCTAAGGTAGAGCTTGTCATGAACATGCGTCATATTGTGAACAAAGATCACATAACCAAACACTCGAGGTGTAAAGGAGAGTAGGTCCTCGAGAAACACGATCGAGAAAGGAACCTTTTCTCCAAAAAATAGAAGATGGCATACGGTTCACCAAGCAACAAGCTGCGGGGACCGTATCACCCCAGTAAGAGTGAGGAACACGACTCTGAATCAAAAACGTTTGAGTCACATCTTATAAATCACGGTGTTGCATTCGGCAACACCATTTTGCTAGGATGTTTAGGCACATGAGGTCCGGTGTACGATGCCAAGTGACATGAGAAACTCGGATAACTGTAAAATACAGAACTCTAAGGCATTGTCAGATCACAGATACTTGATAGTAGTAGAGAATGTTATTTATTTTATTAATAAAGGTTCTACTTCTAATGATAGACCCAACCTCAGATTTATTTTTTTAACAAAAAAACCCAAGGAAGTCTAGAATAACCATCTACAACAACAGGATAAAAACGATGTCCCTGGTGATCAGGAACACGACTTGGACCCTAAATATCTAATGAAGGAGCTCAAATAATCGAGAATTGCTTCGACTCTGACGAGATGGAAATGAAGAGTGGTGATGCTTCCTAAGCTGGCAAGTCTCCCACCAAGATCGCGTAGAGATCTGTGGGAGGACATGACAAAACTTGTGTAGAGGAAGGTGGGCAAAACGAAGATGCCACATGTACTGTGAGACTAGCTAGTAGGAATAGTAGAGGCACCAACATGAGGAGGTTGGACAAGTCTGTAGAGCCCCCGCTGCTCACGACCACATCCAATCACCCTGCTCGTGAGTATGTCCTGAAACACAGGAGAATATGGGTAAAAAATGACATGATAATGCATATCCTTTGTGATATGACTAATGGAAAGCAAGTTCATCTAAAAACCAGGAGCATATAAAACATTCTGTAGGCACGTGGATGATGTCAAATGCACCTCTCATGTTCTGTGATGGGTAAGTAAACACCATTCGCAATGACGACCCATCTACCAGGGGGTATAGATCTGTAAGACCTGAACTAGACTCTGTCTCTACATAGATGGTGAGAAGCATTAGAGTCCATGATCCATTCTGTCATATCTGCACTGCTACAACTGGTAAAAGCACATGCGATACCTGAGGAGATCGAAGAGGCTGCAGCAGTAGCTGCAACATCTATAAAACATGTAGTGGTGGTGCTGACAACTGGAGTCATGATCTTCGATATACGAGAGACAATGTCATCAAGGCATGGATCTTCCTGAGGAGACAAAGTGTCTGGAGGCTCATTCGGCTCCGCCACTCGAGCAAATACGGTGTATCCATGCTTCTGATAGCATGTGTTCTCAGAGTATCCTGGACGAAAACAGTAGGTGCAGGGGCCACACTGACATCCACCACCTCTGCCATGGGGACCACACCCTCTGAACTGCGTAGAACCTCCTCTGCCATGAGATGCATCCATCACTGAGGAGGTCTGTGTGGTGACAGGAGGTGGAATAAGAAGCATGTTGAGGCGACTATAAGCCTCTTCCATGGGAGGTATGGTCGTCCCAGTAAGGAGCTGTACGCGTGCTGCCTCATACTCTGGATCGAGTGCTGCTAAGAAAACTCCAACCATCGTGGAGTTCTTGTAGGACATCTGCTATTTCATGGACGTAGTAACGGGCATGAAGATGTGAAGCTTCTCAAACATGCCTCGAAGCGAAGAGTAGAAAGTATGCAGTGGACAACTATTTTGCTTGGCCATGTATATGTGAAACTGAAGTTGAAGAATCTTGGCCTCATTCTTCGTTTGGGCATAGGTTTTGCCATAATATTCCACATCGCCTTGGCGGTGGGTTGGTTTACAATATTGTTGGCAATCTCTGTGATGAGGGTTCTAGAGAGCCAAACATGCGCGTATGCATCATCTTACTTCCACAATGCATTGTTCCCAGTCTTGTCCGTCGGCTCTGGCTTTGTCAGAATGTGCTCCTTGTTGTTGTACTGTATAAGGATCAAAAACTGCATGGACCACAACTCATAGTTGGTCCCATCCATCTTCACGATGGGAGCCGGGCCCTTTAAGGCACGAGACAGAGAGAAGACATCTCCATTATTTCCTGACATGATGTAAGGAGGTTGAAAACAGAACTCAACTGGGGAAGTAGACCGATTCGAGCAAGTCGACATGTTCATATGAAGGATTGGGTGTATGTGTAGACTCATACAACCATCCTTGTCACTCATCGATCCGCATTGGGATCGGAAAACATGATTTATAGCTTTGAAGTAATGTTTTCAGGTCAAAATCATACCGTTTTACTGCAGTCTAATCATGGAGAAGAGGAAAAACGTCCGTGTGGGCCGGAAAAGGTCTCACCGCAGCCTACTGACAATGCCACAGGAGTCGACGGTGCACGTAGGGGTCGGAAGGGCACCCACATATGGCTGGGACCGTACGCGCAAGGTTCGGAAGGGTTGGGTTGCAGCGTCGACGTGGGCTGCATTGGCTTTGGTGCACGTGCAAAGCGCTAGTGGGTTTGGGTGACGGTTAGTGTGGGCTGCGCCAGTGGCGCACGTAGAGGGAGGGGCGGCGGTGACGACACACGTTGAGGTTGAGACAGAGGCTATCGGGGGGAGGCTAGGGCACATGTAGGATGCGGGAACTTCGATCTAGGATTGTTGCTCTGGTACCATGTTGGGAGAAAATAAAGAGTTGTTTATCCATGAGGTCCTAGGGTTCTCTTATATAAGAGGGTAACCTGTTAGACAAATTACATAAAGAAAGAAGAAAGAATAAAGAATACATAAGTCATGAAAGATAACAACTATCTCAGCATAAATTTTTACCGCTTTCTCTAGAGCACCACCAAAGTCTGTACAAACAATCGGTTCTTCATCTGATTGTGTAGACACCTTCAGATCCGTCTACAACCCGAGTCACATCCTTTCCTTGCTTCTTTATCATCATGTCAGAGAACAAGGAAGATTTATCCTCCTTCGGTGCGTTCAAAGGCCCGACGTCCATCGTCAAGATGGATGGGATCAACTATGAGTTATGGTCCATGTAGTTTATGACCATAATGCAGTGCAGTAACAAAGAGCTCATTCTAACACAGTTAGAGCCGGCCCCAGTCCATGCAGTTTATGACCATCATGCTGTGCAATAACAAGGAACACATTCTGACGTATGTAGAGCTGACTGACAAGACTGAGGCAAATGCTAGGTGGAAGCAACACATATGTACGTGTATGGCTATCTGGTACTCTGACAATAGAGATTGCCAATGTCATCTTTCATTAGCCTACTGCCAAGTCATCGTGAGACATCCTCACAAACACTTACTCTCTAGCGATGAATGAGATAAATATTATGCAACTTTAGTATGACAGCTTCACAACCAAGCAGAATGGTCGTCCTCTTTGTCTCTTCTACTCATGGCTCATGGGCATGATGAGTTTCACAACTTCATGCCTTTTAATACTTTCTTAGAGTATGAACAATCATACATGAACGTCACTATGGTTGGCGTGAATCTAATATCACTTGACTCAGTACGATGCGACATGCACTCAATTTCTTACGGATGTGTCTATACCTCCTATGGAGGAGGCCTACAACAGACTGAGTAGGATCACAATGCCACATGCTGTCTCTACTCAGACCTCCTCTGCAATGGCCGTTATCTTGCGACATAGGAGGTTCAATTTAGTTTAGAGAACTCAATGTCCGTGGCAGAGGATGTTTACGCTTGCGTCGGCCGTTGCACCTGATGTTACTGATTATGCCATTTCGAGGGCACCTACTACCATAAGCATGGTTATCTCTCTTCTGCTCGTGTTGTCGAACATGTCGAGCCTCATGCCACTTCTCCTGATCAGAAGTTCGACGACCTTGTTTCCCATATGAGGGAGATTATAACTCTTGCTGCCGTCACTACCAGTGCTCCTTCATGCCCTGATGTCGCTGCCACAATAAAAGCCTCTACTTGTACCTCAGAGATAATTATGCTCTTGCTAGTTGTCACATGACATACACATAGTGGATTATGGATTTTGACGCATCTCATCATATGTGCGGAGAAACCCTACGATCAATACCTCTATGCAGATCCCTTGTTATTGCAGATGGGGCATATTCCCTTATTACAAGACAGAGGGAGATTTGTTTGACACCATTTATGCGCTTGTAGAATGTGCTTTATGCACCTGATTTTTCTATTAATTTATTATTTATTAGTCAGATGACCAAGGAGGACTTGCATTGTTATGTCATATTTAATCCCTCTTCTTTTGTGTTACGAGATATGCTCAGGGTAGGGTGATTGGATCTGACTGTGAGCAAGGGGGTCTCTACAGATCAATCTAGTGTCCTTGTGCTGATGCTTCTTCCGTTCTTACAAGGCCAGTCTCTCTGTACATGTTACACCTTCAATATGGTCACTTTCCTCTGCAGAAGCTATATAGAGTCCTCCAGAAGGTTTCATCTCAGTCTACATTCCAGTGCCAAGCTTGCTAGCTTGGGTAGCATCACCATTATAGTTTTGCTGGTCATTAGAATCGTAATAGTGGTACCTTATTTGAGTTGGTTCTAATTATGTCCATGATCATCAGCACATGTATTATCTTGTACAACTGGATGATTATTCTAGACTTTCATCGGTTTTTTAAGAACAAGTTTGAGTATGGGCCTGTCATTTAAACTTATATTAATGAAATAAAGAACATTGTTTCTTCTACTGTTAAGTATGTTCGCTTTGACAATTCCTTGGAGTTTTGTACCATTCAACTTTCTCAGTTCTTCAGGTCTCTTGACATTGTACATCAAATCTCTTGTGCGTACACTTCTCAATAGAACGGTAGTCATCTTCTTGACGTAATCAGGACCCATCTTATCCAAAGTCATGCTCTCCATTCTTTTTAGGGAGGTGCGGTCCTCATTTCTTGCTTCTTGGTTAACCGTATGCCGTCTTATGTTTTAAGTGAAAATGTTCCTTTTTCGATTGCATTTTCCTATAATGACACTTTCTCTCTACCACCTCGTATCTTTGGCTCCGTGACATTTGTTCATCATTGACTCCTGGCCGTGACAAGCTCTCTCCTAGAATTGTCAAGTGTGTTTTTGTGGAGATTCTCCTAATCAATACCGGTGTTTTGATCCGATCAAACGAAAGTACCGCGTTAGTACCGACTTCACTTTCTTTGAGTCTGTGATATACTTTTCTCCTACATGTGACAAAATGACCATGTCTGAGTGTGGTGAGGAGGTTTACCTTGCACCTCCTCTTACGACACCACCACCACTACCTCCTCCCATGGTCCCTCCGTTACCGCCACGACCTCCTCCTCCCATGGTTCCATCGCTACTTACCATGGCTCCTCCCGTGGCACAGACTTTTCTCTATTTTTCATCCACATGTCACTGATTGTATCCCTTGCTCCCGTGCCTTCCCCATCATCCTGCACGTCCCATGTAAATTCTGAGCACTTGGTGTCTACCGATGGCACTTGTGATTTGTCTGTATGGAAGGAGACTTTACAGGTTGAGTAGGCCGAACATCAAGATGCTAGCATATAGAAACATATCGTGTAGAGGACCTTGACCAACCCATTGCTCCTCGGAAGCGAAGGTGTACATGTGCTACATATGCTCTTGTTACCTATGTTTTTTAGAGCGCCTCTCAGAGGATTTCAGGAGGTTTACCTTGCACCTCCTCTTACGACACCACCACCACTACCTCCTCCCATGGTCCCTCCATTACCACCACGACCTCCTCCTCCCATGGTTCCATCGCTACTTACCATGGCTCCTCCCGTGGCACAGACTTTTCTCTATTTTTCATCCACATGTCACCGATTGTATCCCTTGCTCCCGTGCCTTCCCCATCATCCTGCACGTCCCATGTAAATTCTGAGCACTTGGTGTCTACCGATGGCACTTGTGATTTGTCTGTATGGAAGGAGACTTTACAAGTTGAGTAGGCCGAACATCAAGATGCTAGCATATAGAAACATATCGTGTAGAGGACCTTGACCAACCCATTGCTCCTCGGAAGCGAAGGTGTACATGTGCTACATATGCTCTTGTTACCTATGTTTTTTGGAGCGCCTCTCAGAGGATTTCAGGAGGTTTGTGGTGGGACTGTAAGCTGTCGAGTTCTCATGCACATATTAGAAGGCTATGCGAGACAATGGTTGGCGTCTTGCTATGGAGGAGATGTCTGCACTCCAGTAACGTGGCACATGGAGTCCCTCCCCAGAAGGGGCTTTTGTGATTAGCTGCAAATGGGTCTTTACAGTGAAGGAGAGAATAGATGGCAGTGTTGATCACTACAAGGCTAGACTTGTGGCACGATGGTTCACTTAGACATATGGGGTGGACTATTAGGACACATTTCCCCTCGTGGCTCGTCATTCTATGCTAAGGATCCTCCTCTCTGGTGTAGTGCTATGGGACTAGTCACTTTCGCAACTAGATGACAAGAATCCGTTCTTGTATGGAGACATGCAAGAGGAGATCTATGCAGCAATCATATGGGTTTGCGGCTGAGGGAGTGTCAGAAGATATGCATACTTCATAAGGTGATTTATGACCTTAAGCAGAGTCCCAAAGCATGGTTTTAGAATCTCTCAGACTTAATAGAGCATCATGGCTTCATATAATCGACTGTAGGTCACTCACTCTTTGTACACATGACACAGAGAGGTATTGGTGCCATTCTGATTTACATTGATGACATCATTATTATTGGAGATGACTTACATGACATCATTAAGGCTAAGGCATTCCTTGGACATCAGTTTGTCACTAAGGACTTTGGTGAACTGTGATACTTCCTTGCGCTAGAGTTTGTCAGGAAGCGAAAAGGTATGGTCATGACACAAAGGAAGTATGCTACAAATCTTCTCCCAGAGACAAGGATGACAGACTGCAAACCTGCCGCTACACCCATAAACCCTAGTATGAAGCTCCATGATGATGATACAAATGCGGTTGTTAAGTGGAGGTACACAGAGCTTGTTGGGAAGCTCCCTATGTAACTACTATAAGTTCAGATATCTTCTTTGCAATGAGCAAAGTATGCCAATTTATGAAGCAACCACGACATGCTCACATGGATGCAATTCAACCTAAATCTAAAATATCTGAAGTCTTCTATAGGTATATGATTTTTCTATAGCAGAGGGACTTCTCTTGCCATCACGGTCTGTGCAGATGCAGATTATGCGTGATGCCCTAAAGACGAGAAGTCTACCTTTGGTTTTGCTATTTTCATAGGTAGTTCTTTGGTCTCATGGAAAAACAAGAAGCAGACTGTGGTTGTCAGATCTAGTGCGGAGTCAGAGTTTATTACGGAGTCAGAGTACATAGCTATCACACACGGGTGCACTGAGATGATGTGGGTGATATTCGTTCTGACAGACCTAACTATTGACACACGTCTTCCCATGTAGTTACTTAGCGAAAACCAGATTGCTCTCTTTATTGCCAACAATCCCGCGTTCAATGAGAGGACCAAGTACATTGAAGTAGATTTCCACTACACAAGATAGATACAGAAGGGCTTTATCTCTATTTCCGACGCCAGCTCGGGGGAACAAACAAGAGGTGTGTTCACCAATGCCCTAGCAAGAGGATCGTTCCAGGAAGGTGACACTTTGTGCTCTATGTGTGCTGTTGAGGAGGAAGATTTGGACCATCTTCTCTACTCGTGCTCGAGTCTGTGAGATTTGGTCGGAGATGAACATTTCATGGGTGGACCCTTCTTCCCATGCAATCTTTTGGAACTTCCTGGTGGCCAACCAGTTCTGATCGATGTCAGAGTTGTTGTGCCCATTCACCATGATCTGGGCGATTTGACTCTATCATAATGGGCCGATTTTTCATTCACATAGATTTATGTTGACTATGTTGTCCATTTAACTAGATCTCTCCTCGAGACTTGGTTGCTGTAAGTTTTTCTGTAACCCTTCCAACTTTAATTGATTGCGAGGTGGACACCTACGGAGTGTTTCCCTCTTTTTTTAACTAAAAAAAGGACTATTCCAGAGTTGTTCCACACTGAGCATGATTGACATCTATGCTCTATCTTGAGGGGGGGGGGCGGGGGGCGTTGAGAGTTATTTTGTAGTTGCTTATTTATTTTATCTTTATTATGTAATTTGCCATCTATGGTTTCTCTTCTCTATATAAGAGAGCCCTATGGCCCTCATAATGAATAGGTTATTATTTTCTGTCCACACTTTGATGCATGTCAGGATCTTCATCTCCTAAATAATTTGCTGATTAACATATCATCTATTGGTCCCGGAAGTCCGATCAATGTCCTGTAAGCTCATCGCATCGTTAGACATCGTTTCTCTAGACCAAGTGATCACGTGCCTTTACTGGACCTTCCATCGTGCTAAGGGACTTCATGAGATTCATTAGCTCTTGGAAATGCTGCTCGGAGAAATTTGCATGGAAAATTAGCATCCATATACCATCTTCCCAGCAATTGGAGACCATAGCATCTTCATCTATCTCCAAGCCAACAGGAGAGGGTAGGCATTACTAAGGTCTTGCTTTTCACCCAGTCATCAATATGAAAGAAAAGGAGCATCCATCTCCAAGAACAAGATGGAATAATGTCGATAGTTGGGGGAGCATAGAGCATATTCCTTTCCAAAAGGCAGAAGTACTGGTTTGCATATGTCCGAGGCAGGGACTCTTTAGAATTATGCCATAAAATTCTGTGTTAATCTACGTTATAAATCCTCACCGCTTCCCTATAATGTTGCAATCCACTTCATTAAAGTACCTTGTTCATAGTGTCCAGGTGAGGGACTTCAATGCCACATCCTCCTTAGGGACTATAGTATGTCCAATTAACTAGATGTATTTCAGATGAGTTTTGGTCAAATCATTCCCATAAAAATCTTCTTATGATCTCCAAATGTGACTTGCCCAGTTGGCAACAAGGTCATCGATATGAAAAATATTGATAACATAAAAATAAGAATGCTGAACTTTTACGTGAAACTTTACTCTGTGAGGAGCGAGATGAAATCACATGAGAAGGCTTTAAAGGGCCGAATCTTCTATATTGAATCTCTCAATAGATGCAAGAGGGTTTCTTATATAGCCCATAAACAGACCGGAGTCCTATAGAGAGACGATGCGGGAATAAACATGAGGGGGTAATTGGATCTTGGAGATATCCAATTACCCAACTATTACATACTCTAGCACTCCCCTCAAGATGGAGCTGAGAAAACTGTAGTTTGCAGCAAATGAAAATATACAACACATCTTCACTCGTGACCTCGGAAGATGCAATGACGAGTAGGGGGCCTCTCAAAAACTAGAGTGGCCGCTGGAGGGCCTGGAAGAGGTTGTTGGAGAATTGGCGATAACAAGAGGTGTCACACGATGCCCCTAGGATGGCGACCCTAGCGGCGTTGTGTCGTTAGTATAGATTCGCAGCGTTCTATCGGTGGCATAGCCCAACACAGAGGGGTCTAACGGTGATGTGAACTAGCACGGATGTAACGTCCCAGGCTTAGGTCCCCGGTCCGTTATCGAGGAAATCTGGCCCTGACAACTTGTTGGGTATGTCCTCGTTGCGACATGGCCCATCACTTATTCCCAGTAACAGTGGCGGCTGCACGCTTCCGGCTTAGGTCCCTTCGGGTAGCCCTTTCCACTATCAGGGGGAACCCGCTCTGATACCATTTTTAACGTCCAGGGCTTAGGTCCCAGGTCCGTTATCGAGGAAAACTGGCCCTGACAACTTGTTGGGTATGGGCCCAGACGGACCCATTGACAACCACCCAAAATGCTTAAGCCCAAGTTGTCAAGTAGTAATCTCCACCACTTATAACCCACTCTCACACTTTGTGAGTTTTAGATGTGGGACTATATTTGGGGTATGGGTGTTACAACGGAGGGGCCTAGTGGCTGTGCAGAGCTACCCTGCACATGGTGGCGATGCATGGAGAGGCCAACATGCAAGGGAGGGGGGCACCGCACGAGGTGGCAACATCACACAAGGGGCTGAGTGGTGGGGTGGGGCCGATGTGGCTTAGTGTTCCAGTCTAAGACCGTTGCTCTGATAACATGTGGAAATAAAATAGATATCGTAGCTCCAGCTTGAGACGGAGTGTTATAGGAAATACTATTTATATATTTCTTATTTTTCTTTTATGTAATTTCCTCATTGGTTATTTACTCTTTAGGGTTTCTTCTCTATATAAAGGAACTCTATGGCCACAAAATAAACATCTCATTCATTTCTTTATGTAGTTCATTTTGTTTTAAAATATTGGGTGTAATAATAACAGAACTCTTAAACTTGTTTTCATTACTATTTTTTATGGATTGTTTTAGCAGATCTCCACGACTCTTATATGTTGTGCATGCTTTTTCATAACGATCCCAATTTGTTCATTTATGACACCTCTTTCGCTTTTATTCTTGATCAGGGTCTTTACAAGGTCTTAGACTTGGGGCATTGTTTAGAAAATATGGTCCTAACAATTTGTTAGGTTCGGTTCAATTGGACCAATTAACCACCATCCAAAATGCTTAAGCTCAAATTGTTAATTATTGTCCCCATTCTTATGAACCACTCTCACGGTTAGTGATTATTAAATGTGGAACTCTGTTTGGAGTGTTACAACTCTCCATTGAAATTCACAACCTCTTCATTGGGATATGGTTTATCACTTATTCATAGTAACAATAACGATTGCATGCTCCAAGTAGCATTTTCGTCACATCTTATTGTAGGGATAACATTACCTTAATTAGCCTTTTCCACTATTAAAGGGAACCCAGTCTGATACAACTTAAAATGTCCCGAGCATAGAGTTGGATCGCTATCGAGGAAAACCAGTTGTAACAACTTGTTGTGTTCAAGTCCAATCAGTCCCCTTGACAGTCACTTAAAATGTTCAACTCAAGTTATCAAGTAGTTATTCCCTACTCGTCTAATCTACTTTCGGACTTTGTTAATATTAGATGTAAGATTATGTTTAGGGTGTTACAAGAATATGGCTCGAACCCAATATGTTGGCAATATCGATTTTCATCGATAACGGTCCAAGGACATGTCCGAGATGTTACAAATGGTATCGGAGCGGGTTTCTTCTAGCAGGGGTGTTGGCGTATTTGGTTATGCGTCACTTGAGTTGTAGATGGGTAAGTGGATCACTCCAAGATCCATTTACCACATCCAAGTCTTTAGTCCCACATCTACCGGCTGTGAGATGTGGAGACTCAGTGATGGCTATATAAGAAGCCCTACACCCCATGTATCTAGTGAGAAAATGCAACGCTGACATCAACCCTTTGAAGCGTTCTCCCGTGGTTTCATCCAGCTCCTTAGGGAGTAGGGTTCCACGTTAAATCCCGAAGTTCATATTGTTTTATTCTATTTATCTTTGGTATGCTTCTGCAATCCTATTTTCTAACATGGTATCAGAGCGGGTCGATTATCGAGGAGTTTTACTCTCTTCTTTTATGGTCGAGATTCGATTTTGATGTTAATTTCTTGAAGATTATTATATGGGATTGTTCAAGTTCTAGGGTTTCTATGGAAAGCCTAATTTTTGCTCAGCATTCATCATGACCCAAGTTCACCACCATTCTGCTGCATCTCCGATCCTGGACGCATAGTGCAGGAGACGTGATGCCCTTTTCTAGGCGCAGGCAGTGCAATCCTGCTTTCTATCCCGTAACATCCAGATCTCCAGGCTGCCGCAAGAATTCCATGCACGCACCTCTCTGCGCGAAACCTCTCCTCAGGAGATCCCCAACGTTGCCGCATATCTCTAGACAGTAACGATGTCCTCCAAGCAGTAGGCGACATCCCATCTGATCGTGCAAGCCTCCGTATCACCTTCTCCGTGCATGGCGGTGCCGCCAACCACCAAATTTTCATTCCAGGCGGAGCCTCCTGCTCCATTGCAACATCGAGCGAGCTTCAACGACTCAACCCCTCTTCCAGGCGCGCAAGACTCGCGCCGCCCCCCTGATACTCCAGATCGTGAAGCCTCCACCGAGCGCTCCTCCTCCCTCGTCTCGCGCAGGCGGCGCAAGGCAACTCCTGGTGGCGAGAACTTTTTTTTTGAAGGCTCAAAAAAAGGGGGAGACACTCGACGGTGTTCGCCCCGATAATGGCGAGACCTCCCAGCGGTGTCGCCCTCTTCATGCACAAGCGAAGAGCTCCATCAGTTAGAGGCTCCAGGTTGCAGGCTCCAGCGGCTGTCACCCCTTCGATCTCCAGACTACAAGAAGTGTGCCCCTTCGGGGGCGGCGGTCTCTTGAGAGGGTTCCAAGGGGGAAACCTAAATAAGTGAGCGACTTTAGAAAAAAACGGGGGCTGCTTGTTATTAACAAAAAGAGAAAAGAAAAGGGGGGGCCAATGAGGGGGCCGAAGGTAAAAAAAGAGAGAGAAAGGCCATCCGGAAAAAAGAGAAAGATGACATGTTTTTTTGCAAAAGAGGGGGGGGGGCTGTTTTATTTTGGGCCCAATGTTGGGCCATGTGTCAAAAAAAGTGAATTTGTTAAAAAAGAAAAAGGCACACAATAAAAAATAGCCGTACAGGAAAAAAATGAATGTTGAAAAAAAAGAAAAGCCATAAAAAAAATTGAAACGGCTAAAAAAACATTTGTGATGATTTATTTCTCCCCATCTTCATTTGTCTTCTCCCAACTTGGTCGACGTCATTGTTTTCTGACCAGTTTAGGAGAAAGGGGGAGTATTGTGTATAGTCACAGGTCCATTCAGATGTCAGATTTTCCAGACCAGCCAAATTTTAATACTCTACAGATTTTGTTAGATTTCAGACTCGATAGACAGATTGATTCTGAGTCTTCAATTTCAGAGACGCACATGTATGCGGTCTTTTTCAGTACACATGTTTGCCATTATTATTTGTGATCCCCATCTTTTGTGTTTCTATCAGGGTTTTCATGTGATCCATAGGGACTCCAGAGTAGAGATCCCATTCCCTATGCCATGTGGGCTAGGGTTTTCATGTGTTTTCATAGGGATTCCAGAGTAGAGTATTATTCTCTGACCCAGATGAGAGAGACCCAGTCCTCTGACAAAGAGACTTCTTTAGACTCCATTCTCCAGGGATCGTGGACTCCGATGAGGATTGCACTCCACGACTTTTCAATTCATCCCTTTCAGAGATGGAGCGGTTGTCCACATGTTGTGGCGGGCCAGAGTTCTCTGTGTAGAGTCTCATTTTCAGTTGCAATGACTCTGACAGGCGCAGTACAGAGCATATGCTCTCTGACGAGGAGATTCAGTTTGAATCGCACTCCAGCCCGTTCGTCCTCCTCATCTGCACGACATGAGAAGCAACATCCTCGATAGCAACCAACAGTTGTGCGCGTTGAGTCGATATTGTCCGTAGCATCCTGTAGCGTGAGTTGAGATTTCTTTCTTTTTGTCCAAGCTGAGCATTGCATGCTCCAGCTTGAGAGGGAGTGCTGGTGTATTTGGTTATGCATCACTTGAGTTGTAGATGGGTAAATGGATCACTCCAAGATCCATTTACCACACCCAAGTCTTTAGTCCCACATCTTCCAGTTGTGAGATGTGGAGACTCAGTGAGGGCTATATAAGAAGCATTACACTCCATGTGTCTAGTGAGAAAATGCAATACATACATCAACCCTTTGAGGTGTTCTCATGTGTTTCATCTCGCTTCTTAGGGAGTATGGTTCCACGTTAAATCCCGGAGTTAATGTTTTATTCTATTTATCTCTGATACGCTTTCGCATTCTTATTTTCTAACAAGGGGAAAAAGCTACATGAGAGGAGGGTCCATCCTTACAAAGAGGTAGGAGAAGAATATTACCTAGAGTGTGTAACCGCCAATGCTAGCGGGGACAAGTGATGTGCCATATTGTAATGAGAATGTTGCGAATATAAGCAGGGTGGTTGTAATGATTCAAACATAGTCTCACATCTAATACTCAAAATGTGAGAATGTGTTGTGAGTGGTGTGATTATTACTCGATAACTTGGATTTAAGCATTTTGGGTGGTGTCAACATGTGCTATTGGGCTAATCCTAACAAATTATCAAGGTCAGTTTTACTCAGTAATGGTCGGGATCTAGGTGCGGGGCATTACTTTACCACATCGCCTTTAATGATGTTCTTTCTCAGTCGTCATTATTCATTAATCATGAAATGAAATCCTCTTAGGAAGCTCTCCGGAGTAGGATGGATCTCTTTGGAACAACCCTGTTTGCAGAAAAACCACTACCCGCGTTTGTAGTGTCTTGAATCCTGATAAACATTTTAAGTAATTTTTATATTGTTTTTAAATGCAACCAGCTGCCTTCTCATTAGTGACGTGTTATCTCGGCGGGCAAGAGGGATGGCCACCAAGGAGTATGCTCCTTTTTAGTTTCAGGAGCTGTCGTGCTTCTATCATTAAAAACTTATATGCTGTTTAAAAACTGATATGTTGTTCTTCTGATTGCTAAAGGACGTTGGTTACCTGCAGAGACATTTGTGCGTGCCGATGGTGCATTCATTCCTTTTGCTGATGACTTTGACATTTCGAGCATCACCACTTTAGTTAGAGGAGTAGGCGAGATAGGAAACATAAAGGTCATCGATATGCAGTCTGCCATCAACAGCCTTGTCGGTAGACAAGTCCTGAAGGTCGGGAGGAGCTCTGGGCTGACGACTGGGACAGTAATTGCTTACGCTCTCGAGTACAACGACGAAAAGGGCATATGCCTCTTCACAGATTTTTTGGTCGTGGGTGAGAACCAGCAGACATTTGATCTCGAAGGTGATAGTGGAAGCCTCATCATGTTGACGACCCCCGATGGTGGCAAGCCACATCCTATAGGGATTATATGGGGTGGGACCGCTAACAGGGGTCGCTTGAAACTTAGAAGCAGTTATGGTCTAGAAAATTGGACAAGCGGTGTAGACCTTGGTCGGCTTCTTGATCTGTTAGAACTAGACCTTATAACAACAGATGACGAACTCCAAGGTTAGCACTTGTAGTACCTTTTTGGCCATTAGTTATTTATTCGTTATCTATATAATTGATGGAAATTCAGCATCTTACATTTTTTTGTACGACCATCTGATTTTTTTACCTACTTTTTCCTGGTAACCAATTTCAACCTAAAGATGCGCTCCACGAGCAAAGGATCGCCTTAGCCGCTGACGCTGTACATTCACCTGTGGGGGAAACATCTCCACTGGATAATGGAAAAGCAGGTGGCATCTTTGAACCTCTGGGGATCAACATCGAGCAGCTTCCTGCAGGAGATGACTTGCAGCCCCACATCATTAGTCTGCAGTCCACAGAGGTCCACATCTATGCAGATGAAGTTGCAAAGTGTGTTGAAGAACACCAGTTCTTACCCAACCTAATTAGCATGTCCCCTATGCACCGTGTTCAAGAGGACAACAATGAGGCGAGGGGGCTCTCTGCACTGAGGAATGAATCCTCTGATGATGGCCTGTCTGTCTCTCTACAGCTGGGAGATCACGAATCGAAGAGGCAGCGCGTCGATCCATCGTGCAGCGTGGAATTGCCCGGATAGCCTTTTCGAAAGAGAATTTTGGCTCCTGCTGTATACCAGAAACTAACTAATCCTGTTTCAACCATCGCCATCTTTGTATGTACTTGACGTGGCTGCAGATATGATGATTGGTTCAATGTGTTCGCCGAGGCTTTAAGCATAGTTGGAGTGTCTGTAAGTCGTGGTCCATTTTGATGCACGTATGTGCTACCTAGAGCAAACTCTGAAATTAAGAGTAGCCTTCGGTTGATATTAGTATGCTCAAATGTTTCTTTTCGACATTTTCGTCATGTTACTCTGTATATATTAGTATGCTTTAGTGGTTGGTATTAGTATGGTTAATATTTATTGGTAGTGTAGAAATGGTTTCAAATGGAGAAAACAACCAGGAAACTTGTGGTGTTTTGGGTAAAGCTAATTGATCAAAAACTTTTAGAACAAACAGGCATTCATACAAAATATGATCCCACAGTTCTGCGTTACATTGGCACAAGTAGTATCTAGTTGCTGAACTAATGTTTCTTTTGTATAGCTGTCCTGGGTTTGAAGTTTGTGTTTGAAAACCAGCCAAGGGAAGCTGAGTACTCTTGGGTGAAATAGTTTTGATCACAAGTCAATTTATTGCTTATACCAGTACTTGTTGACCGTGTACTTGTTAATATTCCAGTCTTCTTATTTTCTTAACATATTGGGAAAATTGAGTTATTTTCTTAATAAATACCTATACATGTGCTTGTTAATATTCCAGTCTTGCACATACATCTCAGAGATAAGCACTTATTACCACTTAAAGACACATAAAAATATGCAAAAAAAGAAAATCAAAAGAAAGAAAAAGAGGGAAAGACTGTATTATGCATATAGATTCAAATCGAACAAGAAAGACATACTAAATAGGGCTAAAAGAGCTATTTATGACCCTTCACCTCAATAATAATGTAGGGGAAATAAGGAAGAATGCAAAAAGTCTCAATCTGCATTCAAGATACATTGTCATGGAATTGTACAAGACACATACAAATAGAGAAAAATCATAATTATTTTTATACAACTTAGAATGATCTATTTTTTCTTCAACGTATACATAAAAAATAAGAGCAATAAAAGAAAAATAGTACAAAAATATACTAACCTACACATATGCCAATAAACACCAAACTTTAATTTCTAATATTTCTGTATTCTAAAATTTTTATCTCATGCATATGAACTCCAATTTGACTCTTCACTACTAGAGTTAAAGTCAAAAATATCTTAAATCTTAAGAATACTTTAAGGCTGAGCTGCTTTCATCAGTGAAAAATGAATTTTCGGACATATTGTACATACATCTTCTATATTTTCTATAGAGTACATTACATTTGTATTAACTTGGTTAATTTTAGATATTCTCTTTTATATCATATTTTTCATTTAAAAATATAAACAAAAATAGAAGGCACAAATTTTAAAAGTCACAATGGTTTATAGGCATATTTGACATGTGTTCTTTATTCCATATTTTCTACCCATCATAGACGATGGAATCAAAGTTCAAAAATAATAATAATTTTAAGTACCTAATATATGTACAATTAAAAAAAGGGTAAAACCTTCTCCCACTATAACTAAGATCAGCCACATGAATTCTTGCTCAAATCTATGTGGAAAGATTTGATTATTTTGTAGGATGTCTGTCGACTATTTCATGCAACCCCCACAAGAGGGGGATTTGAACCTTGATCTTTTGGGTGGTAGGCACACTGCATTACCACCCGACCATTTATGTGGGTATAATATATGTACAAAAATTTTAAAATATAATATAAATATACCTGTAATAAATAAAATAAAATAAAACAATAGAATCCAAAAATCAGTATAAACTAAGAATAAATATGAACTAAATTCCATATCTTTCAAACTAAGAAAAATGCACAAAAACGTCCTTGAAGAAACTTGTAGATCTCAAAAATTGAGCAAGTTTCATGTTCTAGCATTTTAGATTTAAGGTCCTCAATTAATTTGAGGATATTTTATGCTATTTTTGCATTTTTAGCATTTTGTGGATCCTCCTTCAAGTGTCGCCACGTGAGAGGGTTGTCCTATATCTCCAACTAGGGGTGTTCACGGGAAGGGTACCCTACCCATTTGATTATATTACCCGTCCAACCCGTCATAACCGGGTCGTGGGTCAACCCAACCCGTTCGAATGGGTACCCGAATCTAATGGGTGTCCATATTATTTAAGTTGATCGCGGTTACCTGCGGGGACCTGTGGAATAACCATTTCCCATTTCCTTCAAAACCTGGTTATTTCAAAAGCTATGAAATCTTAAAATTACAAAAAAAACAGGATTTTTTGCAATTAGCTTAAAATTGTATAAAAAACACCATTTCTCCGGCAAAAGATAAAAATATTAATAAAGTTGAAGTTGGAGAGGGGCTCGTCGAATCCGGATTGCTTACATGCAATGACTTTGCGGTGGTGAACATGCGAAGTAGAAGGATGTGGGAGGCGGCAGAGCACGGAGTGGGTCGGGCTGCGACAAGAATTAACAGAGGGATAAAGGAGGCGACATGGCATGCTGTGAGGATCTAGGATGTCCAAGTTCTTGTATGAATGCAAGGGTATATGATTGTAGCAAAAACAAATGAAGTTTCCAAGTTTCCATTGATCAGACCCTCAACACTACAATAAAATGGGCTTTGAAATGACGTTTTAAAAATCTGTATCATTTGTATTATAGGCCCTCGTTACGAAATTATTTTTTATTCTTGATATAAACGAGGAATGCTATATCCGTTGTTTTATCATAGGTGACGATGCATATAACAACACTGATTCATTTTCAAAATTTTAGCTAATTGTCGCTAACTTTTTTAGTTCAAATTTTAGCACGGTTAGTTAGTATTTTGAAACATAGTAACATATAAGCATTGCTATATGAACCACGACTAATGATATAATAACAAATATTATATTTGGTGTTAGTTTTAAGAGTAAAATTAATTTCGTAATAGAAAATATCATCAATATTTATTTGACAAAGTACGATATATCGACGGATTTGAGAAAAATGTAACCACATGGACTCATTTTGTTTTAGTGCAAGGAGGTTGAAAAGTAAATAATATATTTTTTTCGATATTGGTATTTAATGAAGTAGCCTTGACTTCCTATGTAATTTTGCAAGGAACTCTCGTACTATTCAGGTTCTTCACGTGGGACCTTTAGTATCAACTCGATTCCGCTCCAGGCGCGAAAAGTGAGATGAACGATTTTCCAAGAGATTGATAGATGGCCTGATCCTGATGGTGAGAAAGAGGGGGCTCAATCGAGAAGGGGAAATCCCCTGTTTCGGGGCCCCTCCCCATCCGAAGGAAAGATATATGTATCCAGCTTTGAAAAATATGGGATTAATACATAAATTTGTAACTTTCTGATGTACAATCGTGCAAAATGGAGACCTTAGTTCAGACCAACGATGAAGATCTGTAACGTCCCATAATTTACGAATAAGATAAAGATTGTTAATTGGTATAAAAATGTTTTAAATTATTGATAAAAAAGGGAGAGTGAGTAGGCAGTTACGGTGGACGATTTCAACCCTTAAACAAAGCACATGGATTCCATTTTTGGAATGTTATTTTCCTATCTCATTCATTGGGAGAGAGAGAAAGGTGGAGAAATAGGTAAATGAGGAGAGAGAGGGGGTGTGCGTATGGATTTTTAGGGATTGATTAGGTAATGATAACTATTTTAGGAATGTTGATCTAAATATGTGAGGGAGAGAGTGTGAGAGGGAGAGTGTGCGAGAGATGTAGAGAGAGTGGACGTGAGAGAAGAGAAGTGAGAGAGAGAGAGAAAGAGAAAGAAATAGAGAGAGATCACGAGAAGGAGAAGATGCGAGGTACCGTATCGGGTCCAAGTCCGGCAATGACAACCCTCCTTGTCGATGACGCATTTTATCTATTCCGGTGGAATCGAAGGCGCATGTAGTGAGTGCCGACGGTGACCTTTCTATTGACGACGTTGGATTTGACGCAACAAGATTGGAGGCACGCCAATGTGGTCGGCGACAATCTGGATTTGCATAATCAAATCGTCTCCATGCATGTTTTTGTGTCGTTAAGGTATGTGTCGAACAAATAGGCTTTATACGATATCATGTCATGATAAAGATTATGATTTACTTATGACTGCATGTATTATTGATGGGAATTTTATATCAAGTTATCTTATCGGTTAGATACACAAGTAAAGGAATAAATATAATAATATTGTATATCCCTCTTCAAGACCTAAGAAATTGTATGTGTCGAACCCTTAGGAATAATCTTCCGTAAAATGTCGATTGTTGTGTTCAAAAATGTGTTTTTTTTGTGTGCCGTTACTTATGATAAAATATGCGATTCTTTAATACCTCATAATTAATACAAGAATGGCTCAAACGTCATGGTTGATGTTTCGTGGGATCTTAATGGCTCAAACGTCATGGTTGATGTTTCGTGGGATCTTAATGGCTCAAACGTCATGGTTGATGTTTTGTGGGATCTTAATATGTAATTTGATTCCACAAACAATGTACTTGATATTATATTTCGGCTTGTTAGGTTATATAATACTACATTATCATGCTCGTTCTGTAACATTGTGTAAAGTTATCTCGCTTTATGGCATGTTTCATGTATATATATGGGTAACAATTTAAATATCTTACCAGGTACTTATAATCTGGAGTTATACTCTAATCAATAATGGTTCTATATTCGTGTATTTTCTTTGTTATAGATTTATATCGTAGAATTTTAATATGTTAAAACTATTTTTGCCATGGCCCTGAATCCACGTGGTTGGAGTAATTATCCATGAAATTTTTATATGCCTTGATGAATATCATATTATTAACCTAAGGAGTCCGTTACTACCTTTTTAATACAACTTAGGCATACGATATTTGAATGTATATTGATATATGCAAGCATGATGATTACGTATTTGAGTAATCACATAAGTTAAACAAGACAAAATTTTGTTGGAGTTGGATTTCTTAATTTGAGTGAGTAACTGTGCTCTGGAAATATATAATAATGAATAATGTTAAGCCTTAGTCATATCTGATGATTTACGAGAAATATAACATATTGCTTACTTTTAACTATACATAAACTGTTTGGTATTGGAGCTTTTCACAGCGTTTGAAAATAAGTAAATTATCGGTTGTCTTATTTAAGTTGTTACTATGCCTTAGACGAATATCGAGCAAAGAATCAGGGTGCGTACTGAAAATAAGTATCCCGAGTGTCAAGAATAAATAAGGATATTTGTAAATTAGTAAAGTCATTAAAGTTGATAATGGAATGATGGCACTGACTCAAATTAATGCAAGTTAATCTCAACATTATGAAAAAAATAGCGTTTGTTGTAAAAGGAAGAAAGTGGGTATGTATGTGTGTATCTATGTATGTATATTATATAATTGTACAATGAAGACCTCTTTGATTAGTGGAATTAAAAGGGTTCACATGAATCACTATTGTATGAAAAGGAAAATTGTATTAAAGAATTGAAAATTTCTTAAATAAATAATGTCACTTAAACGGTAAGCGGAGCTAAGTGCTACACCTAAGGTGGGAGCCACCTCTAGAGTCCGTTTATTGATGGCCTAAAGGGCAACACCTTCCGGGGGTGTCAGGTTCAGTAGAACCTAGTGGAAAGTCCACATAGTGACTCAGCTGATGTCATCATGTTATATGTAATGATTGAGTGACCGCTTGTGCCAGCGGTAAAAGCCACCAAAGCCACCCAATAAATTATGAGATAAGACAAATCTATCATGAATAAGCTAAGTGCTTATGTGGAAGCCAATTGCTTATGTGAATGTTAAGTGTATATGCGTATTCATGTTAAGTGTAAATATGCATTTATGTCAAATACTGAGTGTTTATGTGCAATTATGTGAAATGCTAAGTGCATACATGTGACTATGTTATTGTTATGGGCATACGTGCAATAATGTTAATGTTAAGAACATAAGTGTAAATATGATTAAATCTTAAGGGCATATATGAAAGTATAGTATGAGATTCATGTATATAAAAGAACATCCTTTGCCTGCATACCTATGTTTATGAGTGATCCACATGATGCTATTTTATGACAGTAGTCAAGTATTTTATTAACTAACATAAGGGTATTTTACGAATGAATATGTCATGGTACTACTTTCGTATATGATATGTTATATGAAAAACTATATGATATGATGATGGAAATGAGAACAATGCACATCTCTTTGTTAGGATATAATAAGAGCTTACATGTGAAAAACTCATAGCAATAAGTGTATGGGTGTAACACACAATTTCATATATGTGATCATCTTTATGTAGTTATTGATATTGTAAATTTAACAAGAGAAAAATAGTGAAATCCATACATATTATGTTATGATTAAGATCATACTCAAGGAATGTATCCATAGACACTGCATGTTATGTACATTATTCCATGTTGGGGAATATAGAAAATTTATAAGGACCCACTCTGGAAAATGTTTATCCAGCTAATTATCTAGGCATGGAGTTATTTGTAATAGCATAAGGATACTTGATTTTTCGCTAGCTGGCTTGACCTTATCTCGACACATACTGAGCGTTAAGCTCATACCATGTATTCTTGTGTTTTTATTGCAGGTCAATGTGTGAAACAAATTTAGTAGCAGTTTCAAGAACTTGCAGGTTTTGAAGGATGGATATCATTGTGCCCACTGGAACAAAAGGATCCTGGATATGTATTAGAGTTGTACATTATTATAGATATATGATGATTAAGATGATTCCTTATGTCATTTGTTGATGTTGTGAGTAACACTCGGATCCGACGTGGCATTGATATGTTTCCGCTGGCCACCGAGGATTCGGGCTGTTACAGGTGGTATCAGAGCAGTAGTCCCTCTGGGCATGAGATATCCATCATAGATAGCGTAAGACCTTTAGGAGGAGAAAAAAAAGGAGATCAAGAATTTAGTATGACTTGCATGTCTTTAGGAGATATCAATAGTGTTAGAAGGCTGACCAATAGAGAGATGGAGCTAGTCTTGAAGATTACAAATTGTCCTACAAGGGAGAAAGTGACTTAGTTGACCGGATACACTAAATTGATTATTTTGGAGAAAAAAAACAAAGGAGAGATGATCATTTTATTGTCGAATGCTTATCGGTTGTACGACTTATTTGAAAACAAAAATATTTTTCATGTATAACTTGAGATTTTGGAAGTAACGTGATATTTTAGATAAAGTTGTTAATGATCTTGACCATCTGCTAGAAAGGGATATTGACTTCACTATAGATGTCATACTGGTGACTACACTCATATGAGTTGGATGAGCTGAAAATAATAATAAATTAAAGGGGCAAGTAGATAATGATTTGGTGGGCTTAAGTGTTTCCCTTGGAGTGCTTTCATTGTTTGGACTCTACTAATTATTGAACAAGGTTACTACAAAGATAAAATATTTACTTCTTCATAGACGATTCATTGCAACAAGTATCTGTCTTCTCCAAAGTTGACCTCTAGTTAGAATACCATTAGTTTAATTATAATTTAGAATATTGATATATCAAAGACCGCCAAGAATCTCTAGTGATGCCTTGTGACCTCTCAAATGTGTTATCTACATTAAGTGATAAGTCAGGTATTGCGATGATTTTTGTTGATAGTATCTCAGATATCTTAAACACTGTCTATCAATTTATTGATATAGCCATTAGCCAATATTAATGTTATGTGTGATTAAGTTGGACCTTAGAATCCGAGACCAGTTAAGTTATTTATGATACATGATTGTGGTAACTGGATCTAGGTAATTTAGTTGGTCATGACATCAACATTGGCTTAGGTGAAGATATGTTCTTGCTGATTTGTTTCTCTTGCAATCAAAAACCTTGAAGGAGGCAATTGTCATATTGTGAGAAAAGACCTAGATACAAGGGAATAATGCTAAAGTAGGATAATAGGAACTTAAAGATGATTTCATAAAATATACAGAGCAAATAGAATAACGGAGGAATGGGATATGAGTCGAATACCATGAGATTTTTTTTAGTCTCTTGACCAGTAAATTTCGGGACGAAATTCTTTTTTTAGTGGGGTAGATTGTAACGTCCCATAATTTACGAATAAGATAAAGATTGTTAATTGGTATAAAAATGTTTTAAATTATTGATAAAAAAGGGAGAGTGAGTAGGCAGTTACGGTGGACGATTTCAACCCTTAAACAAAGCACATGGATTCCATTTTTGGAATGTTATTTTCCTATCTCATTCATTGGGAGAGAGAGAAAGGTGGAGAAATAGGTAAATGAGGAGAGAGAGGGGGTGTGCGTATGGATTTTTAGGGATTGATTAGGTAATGATAACTATTTTAGGAATGTTGATCTAAATATGTGAGGGAGAGAGTGTGAGAGGGAGAGTGTGCGAGAGATGTAGAGAGAGTGGACGTGAGAGAAGAGAAGTGGGAGAGAGAGAAAGAGAGAGAAATAGAGAGAGATCACGAGAAGGAGAAGATGCGAGGTACCGTATCGGGTCCAAGTCCGGCAACGACAACCCTCCTTGTCGATGACGCATTTTATCTATTCCGGTGGAATCGAAGGCGCATGTAGTGAGTGCCGACGGTGACCTTTCTATTGACAACGTTGGATTTGACGCGACAAGATTGGAGGCACGCCAATGTGGTCGGCGACAATCTGGATTTGCATAATCAAATCGTCTCCATGTTTTTGTGCCGTTAAGGTATGTGTCGAACACATAGGCTTTATACGATATCATGTCATGATAAAGATTATGATTTACTTATGACTGCATGTATTATTGATGGGAATTTTATATCAAGTTATCTTATCGGTTAGATACACAAGTAAAGGAATAAATATAATAATATTGTATATCCCTCTTCAAGACCTAAGAAATTGTATGTGTCGAACCCTTAGGAATAATCTTCCGTAAAATGACGATTGTTGTGCTCAAAAATGTGTTTTTTTTGTGCCGTTACTTATGATAAAATATGCGATTCTTTAATACCTCATAATTAATACAAGAATGGCTCAAACGTCATGGTTGATGTTTCGTGGGATCTTAATGGCTCAAACGTCATGGTTGATGTTTTGTGGGATCTTAATGGCTCAAACGTCATGGTTGAAGTTTTGTGGGATCTTAATATGTAATGTGATTCCACAAACAATGTACTTGGTATTATATTTCGGCTTGTTAGGTTATATAATACTACATTATCATGCTCGTTCTGTAACATTGTGTAAAGTTATCTCGCTTTATGGCATGTTTCATGTATATATATGGGTAACAATTTAAATATCTTACCAGGTACTTATAATCTGGAGTTATACTCTAATTAATAATGATTCTATATTCGTGTATTTTCTTTGTTATAGATTTATATCGTAGAATTTTAATATGTTAAAACTATTTTTGCCATGGCCCTGAATCCACATGGTTGGAGTAATTATCCATGAAATTTTTATATGCCTTGATGAATATCATATTATTAACCTAAGGAGTCCGTTACTACCTTTTTAATACAACTTAGGTATACGATATTTGAATGTATATTGATATATGCAAGCATGATGATTACGTATTTGAGTAATCACATAAGTTAAACAAGACAAAATTTTGTTGGAGTTGGATTTCTTAATTTGAGTGAGTAACTGTGCTCTGGAAATATATAATAATGAATAATGTTAAGCCTTAGTCATATCTGATGATTTACGAGAAATATAACATATTGCTTACTTTTAACTATACATAAACTGTTTGGTATTGGAGCTTTTCACAGCGTTTGAAAATAAGTAAATTATCGGTTGTCTTATTTAAGTTGTTACTATGCCTTAGACGAATATCGAGCAAAGAATCAGGGTGCGTACTGAAAATAAGTATCCCGAGTGTCAAGAATAAATAAGGATACTTGTAAATTAGTAAAGTCATTAAAGTTGATAATGGAATGATGGCACTGACTCAAATTAATGCAAGTTAATCTCAACATTATGAAAAAAATAGCGTTGTTGTAAAAGGAAGAAAGTGGGTATGTATGTGTGTATCTATGTATGTATATTATATAATTGTACAATGAAGACCTCTTTGATTAGTGGAATTAAAAGGGTTCACATGAATCACTATTGTATGAAAAGGAAAATTGTATTAAAGAATTGAAAATTTCTTAAATAAATAATGGCACTTAAACGGTAAGCGGAGCTAAGTGCTACACCTAAGGTGGGAGCCACCTCTAGAGTCCGTTTATTGATGGCCTAAAGGGCAACACCTTCCGGGGGTGTCAGGTTCAGTAGAACCTAGTGGAAAGTCCACATAGTGACTCAGCTGATGTCATCATGTTATATGTAATGATTGAGTGACCGCTTGTGCCAGCGGTAAAAGCCACCAAAGCCACCCAATAAATTATGAGATAAGACAAATCTATCATGAATAAGCTAAGTGCTTATGTGGAAGCCAATTGCTTATGTGAATGTTAAGTGTATATGCGTATTCATGTTAAGTGTAAATATGCATTTATGTCAAATGCTGAGTGTTTATGTGCAATTATGTGAAATGCTAAGTGCATACATGTGACTATGTTATTGTTATGGGCATACGTGCAATAATGTTAATGTTAAGAACATAAGTGTAAATATGATTAAATCTTAAGGGCATATATGAAAGTATAGTATGAGATTCATGTATATAAAAGAACATCCTTTGCCTGCATACCTATGTTTATGAGTGATCCACATGATGCTATTTTATGACAACAGTCAAGTATTTTATTAACTAACATAAGGGTATTTTACGAACGAATATGTCATGGTACTACTTTCGTATATGATATGTTATATGAAAAACTATATGATATGATGATGGAAATGAGAACAATGCACATCTCTTTGTTAGGATATAATAAGAGCTTACATGTGAAAAACTCATAGCAATAAGTGTATGGGTGTAACACACAATTTCATATATGTGATCATCTTTATGTAGTTATTGATATTGTAAATTTAACAAGAGAAAAATAGTGAAATCCATGCATATTATGTTATGATTAAGATCATACTCAAGGAATGTATCCATAGACACTGCATGTTATGTACATTATTCCATGTTGGGGAATATAGAAAATTTATAAGGACCCACTCTGGAAAATGTTTATCCAGCTAATTATCTAGGCATGGAGTTATTTGTAATAGCATAAGGAGACTTGATTTTTCGCTAGCTGGCTTGACCTTATCTCGACACATACTGAGCGTTAAGCTCATACCATGTATTCTTGTGTTTTTATTGCAGGTCAATGTGTGAAACAAATTTAGTAGCAGTTTCAAGAACTTGCAGGTTTTGAAGGATGGATATCATTGTGCCCACTGGAACAAAAGGATCCTGGATATGTATTAGAATTGTACATTATTATAGATATATGATGATTAAGATGATTCCTTATGTCATTTGTTGATGTTGTGAGTAACACTCGGATCCGACGTGGCATTGATATGTTTCCGCTGGCCACCGAGGATTCGGGCTGTTACAAGATCTTCCAGCCTTTGTATGCATGGCACGAATCCATTCCAACCGGTTCGTACCCAACCGGGTACACATCTCTCTCCATGGGTACCCAAACCGGGTACACATGATTTAATCGGTCGACTTCGTGTGGGTACCTGCCTCGTGTGGGTACCCATGCATTTAGGGACTGAAAAGATGGATCGAGGTGGGTAACCGTTTGACCCGAATAAATTGAACACCCCTACCTCCAACATCATGTGGCAATGGGCACAAATGCCCGTATTGTTAACTTTCCCCTCGATATCCTCCATCGTTGTTGTACCTCGACCATAGAGTGGATCCTCTACAGTACTGCAGAGTCTGCTGCAATCAATCCTAGCTGCTCGATCTTGATCGAGCGGTTCGCATGAATTTCCACGGTATGGACCCACAAAAACAGGAAATTCGTGCGAACCGCTCGATCAAGATTGAGCGACTCCGATGTTCCACCATTTTGCACCAGAATCTACAGTACTGCAGAGGAACTGCTCACCCTCGACCAACCACCATTCAACAACTAAATCTTCCACCTTCATCATGCATCCATCACCCAGATCTTCATCCACGCCCGACCCCCTGAATTGAGCTCCAAACCTCACCATCAATCATCATCTCCACTTTAGTTATGGAACCGTAACCCTAACTCCAACAAGCTTCCCACCATGATAGGATGGTCGATGAGGTCGTGAACCCATCAATTGGCACAACAACCCACCTCCAATAGTGGGTCGAGCTAAGAACAGATCCTCTGCAGTACTGCAGGGTATGCTGTAAATTGGGACCATGCCCGAGGTGCTCGATCAAGATAGAGCAGTTCACACAGTAACGACTCAGAAAAACTCGCATCTCATGTGAACCGTTCGATCTTGATCAAACGGTTTGGACATGATCCCGATTTACGACAAATCCCCTCTAGTACTACATAGGATCATTTGCTCGCGGGTCGAGCTTCCCTTGCCCAGACCCGAGGAGAGACAACGATCGAAGTTTGATTCGGAATCCACCACAATTGTCACAAATCCCACCTCCTAGTCAAATTAGATATTTACTTCCTGATCATCTTAATCATATTTAAAACATCTATAAAAATCTCAACATCAATTTCTATATCTCACGGAACTCCCAATCACTACCTTGTACCTCAAAGAATGCATATCAAATATTCCATACAATATCCCTCAATTATATCTAATCTTCTCTACTAAAGCAATGCCAGTTGAAAATTTCAAAACGCCAATAAAATTGAAACACTAAAAATAAAAGCACATTGTCTGTCTCTAGGGGCATGTTTGGTTGTCAGGGTACTCCGGGGTATTCTGGGATACCCCCAGCTCCATCCATCCATTCTTGGGTTGGGGTTACTAGTATGAACCCTACATTTTATTGGTATAATATTTTTTTTAACAATGTTCAAAATAAAAAAGTTAACATAAAAACCATGTTATAATCATTAGAACATATAATCAATGCCACATCACATCATATTTATCATTCCAACCCTCTCCAACCATCCAAACAACTAGTATTCATTCGAGGATACCTCAACTCAACCCAACCCAGTTACTAAACAAACCTTAGACGCTCTCCACTATTTAAAATACCATTACATATCATATTAATTCAAGTTACTTCCTTGAGTTCAACCATGTAGCTTGGCCTGATCGAAGCAGCGGTCTGATTATATAATATATCAATATCTACATAAATGATTTTCTCTGTCTGCGTTATTTTCTAGCTAAAAGATGAAAATTAATATAATTAAGTTTTATTCAAAAAGCATATGGATATAGGCATATACGTCAACAATTAGCAAATTACTTACGTAGATATTACTATTTTTTCACTAGTTAAATGCACTTGTTATTCAGAAACAAATTAACATGAGCAAAAGGAGTAACCCTAATCTTCGTAGACACCCTGCGAGATTAATAGACTAGTTGTTTTGGATATTTTGCCAGAGCCGTTACACTATTAAAGTTGTCCGCTCATGTGGTAAAGATCCCCAATAAATTTATTACCTCTAATAAATTTATTATCTAATTCTTTATAAGCATCATTCGTGCTATGCATACGCAGAACAATGATATTTAATGCAGATTACGATGAATAATTTGAATATTTAGACTCATATATTTTTTAAAGTATATACATAATAACAAGAATTATTCATTTTAAAGTTATATTACATTCTTGCAATTCTCAATGAATATCATATTCATTGTTAAAGCTTCATATAACGACGATCATTCAATCAATGGTTTTTTTTGTTATTTGATGATTTAAATTGTCAACGAATATCTTATTTATTACTATAATATAATATTGGCAATGAATCAGATGACAACGGTTATCCGTGTGAGTTTTTTGCACTAGTCGTTGCTATTATTAATAGGATTCATTGTCAGTATTACATTACAGTAACAAATAAGATATTCGTTGAAAATTTAAATAATCAAGCAACGAGTGGTATTAGTTATTATAGATTAACTATGAATGATATACCCATCGATATTGTATTATTCGTACCTAGCAGCCAATCTTGTTGCAGCGGGATTACATACGCTAAATGTGCATGTATGTAGAGCTTCTATTAGATTGCAATTACGGTAGAATGAATATTGATTACAATAAAAATAGATGTCTGGAGTGAAAGTCATAGGAGTTTCTGTTTTACACGATACTCGAATGATATGATATAGAGATATATGATGAAAACTTACTAATTCATTTTAAAAAAAAATAAAAAATAAAAAAATAAAACTGGAGGAACCAAGTTAGCTCTCCAAAGCAACTCCATTTTACCTTATATATAGATTCAAACTGAACAAGAAAGACACACTAAATAGGGCTAAAAGAGCTCTTTGTGGCCCTTCCACTCAATGAAAAGCAGAACAAGAGATTGAGAAACGGTGAACAAAAGATTGAGAAAAAAAGATACCAACGATTATTTAGTTTCCACTCCAAGTTGGAGGTATCCGGCTTTTTGGGCCGGTGTGAGTCGGCCGAAACGATCCGGTTCAAACGGATCTAAATGTGGTTTAATGGATTTAAATATAGTGAAATTGACCGAACCGACTGGAACTTGGCCGGTTCACTGTTGAGCCGAACAGAGCAACGCGCCTGCCATGCAGTGATATTTTTAAATATAATTAATTTCAATTGTGATTTGATCTTAAAGAACATTAACTTCGTCCCCTGATCCTCCTCCTCCCCCCATTGCGCCTATCCCTCCACCGAGCTAAGCCATCGCCGACACTACCTTGGTGTCACGATCCACGGTGCCACGTTTGACACACTCCTAGTCGTCGGAATGGAATTTCCAGTCGAGCACACAACAATGATGCCATTCCTCGCCGCGTGGAATGATCCAACGGCTACGCAATCGGAGAGGTAGGAGACGGAATCACCACTGAGGCTAATTGAGCACGTCAACACCATCGGCTATGGCGGCATCCAAGGCAGTGTGCATGTCGGACTTGGCGCATTCAGTCACGGTAGGCAGCGACACAAGCGAGGGGAGAGCCGCCTTTTGCGGTGCCATTGTGGAAGCCGAAGATATTGGCGTTGGGCTCCGGTGGAGAGGGTGTGGGGTTTCGTGGCCGTCGACGTCGCAGGGTATTTGCAAGGTGGTGTTGAGGTGGATTTGAAGGTTGCGTAGGCTTTGTGAAGTAGCGAGCGTCGATCAGCTTCCTGTATTCTGAGTGCAAGTTTATAGCTTGTCTCAGCGCATGATTCAACTTAAGGTAAATTACAAAAAACGAATTGAGCTTTACATATATTCTCAAATTAGAGACTGATTTTTATTTTGTAACAAATAGAGGATCAAATTTTAACTTAACGGTTCAGTCCCAATTCCGTCAATGGGCACCTTAATCCATAAATTTACATGACGAAATTGCCCCTCCGACCTCTTCTCCTTCCCCTTGCTATGACCAAGAGCACCTCCACCCTCCCTTTCCCCATGCATGTGCCTCACCTACGTCAACGACAACCCGACGGCGTGTAAAGCTCCGTGATGGGTGCAGCATGAACACCAACTTTCTCCTCACCTGCAACGATACCTCCTTCGGCCTTTCTCGCCTCTTCTTCGAGACAGACGCCATAGTCCAGATAGAAGCCACCAAAATCTCCTTCGACTCTCTCACCATCTCCTACAGCCAAATCGCCAGGGAATGCACTACCAACCAACCCGGCGAGGACCGGAGTTCCCGCACCACCTTTGACCTCGGCCGGAATCTCCCCTACACCCTCTTCATTACCCGCAACAAACTCACCCTCATCGGATGCGACGCCTTTGTATTCTTCTACGGTTCGGACGAAGGCCATACGGGGTGTGACACTTTCTGCAGCAACAACCCTGTCATCGCTAACGGATCGTGTTCCGGCGAGGGGTGCTGCCAGGTGAACCCGAAGAAGGAAACAAAGAAAGTGACCACCTATGTGTTTTTATATAATAGTTCGTTCTACCAGAACGTGAGCAACTGCAGCGTGGCATTCATAGTAGAGGACTGGTACAATTTCACCAGTACGGACGTGGTCAACTTCGAGAAGACGGAGGTGTCGGTGGTGCTGGAGTGGGCCGTCAGCAATGGGACGTGCGCGGCGGCCAACCGATCTCCGGTGCGAGCTACCGCCCCCCTTGCTCGGTCTAGAATGTGGGGACGGCTTCCGGCAGTGCACGTGTCTCGCCTGAGGAGGATGGAGCATGTGGGGACGGCGTCTGGCAGTGCCTCCGTCGGGTTGTCGTTTACGTAGGTGGGGCGCGTGCATGGGGGAAGGGGAGGGCGGAGGTTGCTCTTGGTCATAGCAAGGGGTAGGAGAAGAGGCCGGAGGGGCAATTTCATCAAGTAAATTTATGGATTATAGCGTCCATTGAGACTGAACCGTTAAGTTAAAATTTGATCCCCTATTTATTACAAAATAAAAATCAGTGCCTAATTTGGGAATCTATGTAAAGCTCAATCTCTTTTTTGTAATTTACCTTTCAACCTAAAAGCATCCATTATATTTATTCTAAAATAATTGCATCCGTGGTCTAATAATCTCATTTAACCCATACCGTAGCCAGAAGCTTGCAGTTATTTACACCGTGAGTTTCTCAACATTTTCAAGTCTCTGTACAATAGAGGCTAATTTTATGAAATAAAAAAGATTTAAGAAACCTTTGCATGCAAGGGGACGACGTCAAGGCCTGCTACACGATGTCGGGAGGAGGTCGTTGCGAGCGGATCCTCTGCTAACACAGGGGAGCCGCTCGATAGGATGCGCACCAGCCATCGGTCTGGCCCTCTCCGAGAGTTGTCCAATGCCCATCCAGATGCTGTAACAGCAGAGGAATCCTTCCACCGGGAGGGGGTGTGGGGGGGGGGGGGAGTGAAAAATATGGATGCATATTATACATCAGACGCCATAATTAATTGGATCCCATATATAGTCCAGTGATGAAGCCAAGCATCTCCTTCAAAATCATATGTAACTAACTCAATACTCGATTCTACTTTATATGTGTAGGCATCCTCCAACGTATCAAAAAACTTCCTTCACAACAGTCGTCTATTATATTTTTAATTCCTGCCACGGATAAGCAGCAGCAGCAGCTGCATCACTTGTCGTCGTGTATTGACGAGGGTACCCCTCCATCTTCGTACTGATACGTACTACATCATCGTGATCCAAGAGTTGAAGATCGAAGAGACTCGGGCAACGATGATGGCGAGGGCTATCCTTCCTGAGGAAATATTTCTGAGCGTGGCTCGTCACCTGCGATGTTGTCCTCGACGCCACGAATTGCTCCGAGATCGCCGTCCAATTCCCCTTCCCGAGCACCTCCAGTCCTCTCAGGAACATCCTGTGCTCTTCTCTCGTCCAACGTCCACCTGAAAGAAAGATTTGCATTGTTCCAGTCATTATTATATCCACATGGAGAAATTAACCGTGACAAAGAGAGCGTACTTAAGGATTAATGACTTCTGAGAATCAGTAAAAGAACCTACGTCTTTTCGCGATGTCTCCGCCAGGCCGGAGAACATCCTCCTCTCGCGTCGATCCTCACTCCTTCACGCTCTTTCGGTACAGAGATCATCACGCCAAAAAGTTTGAACTCGGCAATGTCTCCCTTCGTAGGCTTCTCCATGAGGATGTATGCGTTTCTCTCTACTTGTTTAAGTCGATGCCTTGATCATATCTTCATCCTCTTCTGCACAACCTCCATATATACGTATTGCTGCTATTGAATATACACCCTAAACAATCAAATCATATACGCGTTTACTGGATTCAAATTGACTTCATGCCGTAATTGGTGTCCAATTCAAGTGAGATTGAGATCAATTTAATCTACAGATGCAATCTAGTTTTTCCATATATGGGATCTCCACGGTGCCGATTCACCTTGTTTGCAATTGAAGGCTGGAGGTGTTCCATTAATGGATCCTATATATCTTTGGTATGCGAATAATCACCACCGAATTTTGACAGTCTTTCTCAACGTGATTTGCAACCTCGACGCTGGAAGATATTATAGCTTCTCCGTCATCTCTATGGAAGATCATATGATTGAGGTTTGGTATCTCTTCTATATTCTTTCTATTAAAAGGTGCTTGCTAAAGAACGCAGACGGATACGATCTATAAGGATATATACATCTGTACCTTTATGATGAAATTTTATGATAGCACTGATAGTACATGTTTCTTACGAAAAGATCGATGATCATATTGGTAATTATTCAATCCAATCCAACCCCATGACAACGAGGGAACGGGTTATCTGCTGTAGCACAACAGGTGCAGCATTGCAGAGGGCCATCCGATGGGATCAGACGGCTCTCATAGGGGGTCGGACTGCACCTGCTGTGGTACAACAGAGGATCCACGCTCAGCGAACGACGAAAAAGATTTGACCTTTATGTTCATGTATCACACTCTGTATTCTGATTTGTGTTTTGATTGATAATTTTTTTACCAGAAAAAGGGGGAAACACGCGTAGGTGTCCGCCCCATAAAGATTAAAAAATATAATTAAAACAACCAGGAATTGAGTAGAGTCCGAGCATGGTGGACAACTTTCTCACATAAAACAGAGGATCCACGCTCTGTGACCAAAAAGATTTGACCTTTACGTTCATGTATCACACTTCGTATTCCGATTTGTGTTTTGATTGATGATTTTTTTGACCAGAAAAGGGGAAACACACATAGATGTCTGTCCCATTAAGATTAAAAAATATAATTAAAACAATTAGGACTCGAGTAAAGTCCAGGCATGGCAGACAACATTCTCAACATAAAACGGAGGATCCACGCTCTGGGAACGACCAAAAAGATTTGACCTTTACATTCATGTATCACACTTCGCATTCTCATTTGTGTTTTGATTGATGATATTTTTTTTTACCAGAAAACAGGGGAAACACACATAGGTGTCCTCCCCGTTAAGATTAAAAAATATAATTAAAACAACCACGACTCAATTAGAGTCCGAGCATAGTAGACAACATTCTCAACATAAAACCTCTCTGAGCAGAAAATTACACCATTCTTGTCAAGCCATAATGCTCATAAACTGCAACCGGTACCAACTTCTCCACATTTAGACGGAAACACGAGTTGAGGAGGGATTCCTAGAAAGATGACATGCTGTTATGATCTAACCAAGCCACATCCAATGCCCGCCAGAGATCCTTCGCCCTCTCACACTCAAGAAACTTGTGTTCAACACACTCTAACATCGACCCATAAAGGATACATGAGTTATCCTCTGAGCAAAAAATGCGAGCTCATCTCTCCCTTGTGAGAAGCCTCCAATGTCTTCGAAGCCACAAGAAAACTGTAATCTGTGCCGGAACCTTTAACTCTCAAATCATCCTGTAAACCTCATCCAGGTTCTCTTCAGATGGTTCGGGTCCTCTGATCAACATATTATAGGTCTTCTTGATAATGAAATCACCTTCTCTCCATACCTAATGATCAGTACCAAAAGTGGGGCCTTCGGTCATAGATAAATATTACATCAAATGTAGAAAATCTTGCCTGTGACGTTCATAGAAGTAGCTTGTGAAAGTGGGTGCCCAAACACCATTAGCCCAAAGATCAACAACACAACCTTTTTTATCCTTTGCCAAAGCAAATAAACTTGGGAAGCGAGAAGCCAGAGGTCCATCTGTCAACCAATCGTCAGTTCAGAAAAAAAACTGCAGTCATCACCTAATCACGAACAGAAGAGATGGGGAAAATCATGGAACACCACATGAATACACTTCCACAATGCCGATGGGCCGAAGACCACTAACCGAGTGTGCATCAACCCCATAAATATTGCGTATCATTCTACAACATACGTCCTCGTTATCACCCCAAATTCTCGCTGCCCACTTCAGCATAAGAGCATAGTTCATCAACTTCAGTCTCGGTACACCAAGTCCCCTATCCTCCTTGGGCAGAGTAACAATGTCCCAATCTAGCAGATGTATAACCTTGCCATCCTCGCTAGTCCTCCCCCAAAAGAATCTCCTCATAGTCTTCTCAACCTGATTTCGATCTCCCACTAGAAGAATTCTTATTGACATAAAGAAGATAGGAATCGCCACCAAGACTGCCTTCACCAAAACCATGCGGCCACCTCACGAAAACAAGGACCTTTCCATCCCGCCAGTTTCCTTTCTAGCTTCTCCACTATTGGGAGCCAGTTCGAAAGATGAATGTGACCAGAACCCTACGGTAGGCCCAAGTATCTAATCAACCTCTGACTGCATGTGCATCATAGCTCCAAACTACATGCATCCACCTCTTCCACCGATAAACCAAAGGGGATCATGCTAGACTTTTCTCTGTTGATCTTAAGACCAGAGAACTCTCCAAATATCTCCAAAACTAACGACATTCCCCTCACCTCTGCAGTCCCATCCTCAATAAAAATGATAGTATCATCTGCATATTGGAGAATTAGGAGGGAAATGTTTCCCAGAGAATAACCTGCCGTGAAGCCATGTGTCGCCACTTGATTAACCATACGGGGTAGGATATCTACTGCTAAAATGAAGAGGAGCAACTCCAAGGGGCAACTCCGACGAACCCCCTACTGTGGTTGGAAGAACCCACCCTCAGGATGACCATTAACCAAGACTGAATAAGAAGCAGTGGTCACATACCTATTCATCCAAGAGATCCACAAGTCTGAGAACCCCCTCTTAGACATGATAGACCACAAGAACCACTAATCATCGCAAGCCTTGGAGAAATCCACTTTCCACAGAACTCCTCGAACCTGTCACCTCTACCAGTCCGCTATAATCTCAGAGGTCATCACCAAGATGTCACCGATCTGTCTTCCTGAGATGAAAGTTGATTGTACTGGAGAAGCTAGATCATCAAGAACCACACTGAGCCTCCATGCAAGAACCTTAGCAATAATAAAATAGATAGCACTAGAGAGGGAGATGGGACGGTAATCCTCAACACATTCTGACACCTCCTTCTTTTGAAGAAGAAAAAGAAGGGCTTTGTTGATTCTGCTAAACCCTGCATTATAGCTTCTAAACTCCTCCAAAATTGCAAACACGTCATCTCCCACCACCTCCTAAAATTCGTTGTAGAAACAAACTGGAAAACCATCCATCCTAGGAGCTCCGTCAACCATTCAACACAGAAACAACCCACTTCGACTCCTACTTAGAGAAGGGTCGTACCAAACGCTCACTCTACTCAGGCAATACAACTATTGATTGATGATAATTTGAGCTGCCAGTAAAACTACTATTCGACAAGAATTTCGAATTTTAAAAATAAGGTACATCATTGTTATTTTTAAAAGATAAGGTACCACATTGTTATTTTTTAAGTATGTATGAGATTGAAATTTGGTATATCGTTTGGGACTTTTGTGTAACTTACTCTTATTTTTACCAGTTTAATGGTAACCAAATGTCAGAGTGTATGAACCCTACAATTTGTCTCATGTTAGTTATTAACTAGCCATTAGATATGGTAAAGATATGACCTTAAAACACATCATTAGATATGATGAAATTATTAAATATTATTCAGAGGACTTTGAGTTCGCTTTGAAGGCCAACAATGCAACACAACTACTCCGACATACGATACATCATAAAAACTCATACCTTTTTGCTCTAAATATATGGATATCCTTTATTTATTATTAAAGAATATACGCCGTACAAGGAAATTAAAGAGGAGCAAAACGGAGGGCAGATGAAGGAAACCGTAGATTTACGTACATTCAGATATCAGACGTTTTTGATGCACGAGGCATTGACTTCATGGGCCTATTTCCTAACAGCCAGGGTTTTGAATATATTTTGTTCGCCATTGATTATGTCAGTCATTGGGTGGAGGCTATCCCAACCTGAGCCACTGACAGTCACACAATATATCGATTCCTGAAAGAGAACATCATTATAAGGTTCGTGATTCTAAAGATTCTACTATCTGATGGTGGTAGCCACTTTATCAACAGAGAAGTCAAGAAGCTATCACATGAATACTGTATTGAACATCGTATTGCTTCTCCATACCACGCACTGTCCAATGGTTTGGTCGAATATTCAAACAAGGAGATAAAGTCTATTCTCTAGAAGTTTGTGTGACCAGATAGGAAGAACTTGTCATAATTGCTTGGCTGGGTTCTATGGGCCTATCACACTGCGTACTAGTCACCTTTGCGAATGTCTCCCTATTGTCTAATTTATGCAAAATCATACCATCTTCCCATGGAATTAATTCACAAATATTTACGGGCAATCAATGTTTGTAACTTGATTTCCAAGAAGGTCGGAAAGAACAGAAAAGATGATCCGAACCGATTACTTGAATTCAGAGACTATGCAAACGGCAACGACCATATGTACAAGGAGAAGGTCAAGAAGTGGCATGAAAAACATATCCACAAAAGACTTTCAAACCTGGTCAAGGTTTGGTTGTTTGATGCAAAGTTGAAACTTTTTCCAGGAAAGTTGAAAAGCAAATGGATAGGGCCGTTCATAGTGAAACATATGTGTGATAATGGTAGTATCATGATATATGCTTTGTCATCTGATGCACAACTGTTTGCAATCAATGGAGAGTTATTGAAGCCATACTTAAAGCACACTACATTCATGTCCGTTGTTGATTCCATACATGTGGTATTTCAAGACGAGCTTGAATTCCCAACATTAGCAAAGTCCGACGAGGCTTCCAAAAATATTTTTGATTAATTATTCTTCTTTTCTTCTTTCAAATTTTATTATTTCATTCTTCCGATTATTTGACTTATCTCATTCATCATAGATATACTTAGGATATGCTTCATCGTAAGTACCGTATGGATGAGTGTATACGGGTGCTCATTCTTTGATCCCTCGCTTGTCTTCACAACTCTTATATTCTTTCTATACTTAGGGATACTTTACCCTAAGTATAGGAGGAGATATGTCGAGCTGATGATTTGTTCATTCCCACCCTTGACCCTCCCTGCTTTGTACACAGTCTGCTAGACTTAGGATTAATTGTTCCTAAGTATGGGGGGACGGTCGACTTCTCATTCTTTCATTTTTTAATCGTTATAGTATAGACTTTCCTATGCTCAGCATGAGTTATCTCTTCCTTTCTCTCTCCAATCACTATGATGACAGAACTCAAGCTAAGTATATGAGGGTTGTATATACGTTGTATATACTTGAGCCATAACTCCAACTTTTGTATTTTCAATAATATGACAGACTAATAAAATCTAAACACAATGGTTAATAAACTGGTTAAAAATGTTTTGTAAAACATTTGAAAAATGATTATAAAATGTCCTGAAAATCTTTAGAACCATTTGGAAAATATTTTCAAACCATTGTAAAAGTCTTTTGTCTGTAAAAATCTCTTTTATTTGTTTGAATAAAATGTTTTGAAAATCTATATGCAAACAGTTTGGAAATGGTTGCAAAAATACTTTAAAAATCTATACATATTTTGAAAATTTTGCAAAATGGTTTTCAAATTTTGTAAATATTTGTGAAAATGTTTGACAAATTATTTGCAAAAAAAAATAAGTTTTCAAAATGATTGTGAAATTTCAAATGTTTTGAGAGCCTTGCGTAAATAACAACTCAAATCAAAATCCTTATAAAATTTGTATAAAACACGTAAATAGAACCTAAAAATAACCACTAACATTCAACTTGTAAATTCCCAGTGTAAAATACACCCTAACTTTTGTAAATAGAGAATAACTCATGTGTAAATATCTATACATAATTTTTTTACTAACCCTTTATTTTTCAAAAATCCTTAAAAATTTGTAAAATTTAAAACCTATAAAGATTGCAAAATGTTTTCAAAAATTTACATAAAAAATGCAAAAAATTTCAAAAATTCCATAAAAAGTTCAGAATCAGACAATTGCTTCACAAAAATATTTTCTTGCATTGTACATAACATTTGCATTTTTTAGAATGATCAAGACAATTGAACAAGTCTGAAGATTGGAGCTTGGTATAGACCTTAATCCACTTAATTTTAGAGGAACTCATTAAGGACTGGAATTGAGATACTTTATGTCACTTTGATTTAATTCTTTAGATTCCATGAGACTATATTCATGAGCAGATTCAATGTGTCTAACTAGAATCTTTCATATCATTTGTACGACTCTTGATATAATGGCTTGACTAGAAACCTCACACTTTCACTTAGCTCACACTAGATGGATTGTTGAAAATTCTTTGAGTCTAAGTCGGGATGATGCTAGGCCGCTTCGTCAAGTGTGGTTCAGGAACCATTCTTGAGGACTACCGAAACTAGTATTCTAACCCACTTTTTCTTGTAATGACATCTAACAACTGGATATTGGATTGAGACAATGCTTCCGATGAGGAACAATCAACTAGCGCAACTTTTTCCAAGACCCCAAAACATGAGCAGACCAAAAGACTCTATATCCGTCAGGGCACAAACAAGAATGCAGAGCAATGCAAAGTAAAGAAAAATATAAAAAAGAAGCCTACACAAAAACTTCCACAAAAATATCGAGCTTCTAGAAAAGTCCGCTTCTTAGCGAAGACTCGATTACACTGACCGAGCTTCACAAGGGAATGCGACTAAACTTGTCCATTCCCACTTATTTTCCTATTTCTTCTAACTTCTCCCCCATTTCAGTTGTGAAAAACTGACAACACCTGACCTTAGAAGGAAGTATCTGTCTCCACGAGGACGAATTACCAGAGGAGCAAACTCTTTGATAGTTCAGTGATTTATCTAGGAAGAGCTAGAAAATTCACATACATAGTTCTATCATTTCAAGGTAGCGATAGTATGCGACTAAGAGGATAGTTCTGACCAGACTGTGAATTGAACATGACAATAGGATTATGGAACCTAAGGGCTGTTGTTTCACACTTCCTAACCTTAATGCAGTTCCAAACAAATCAAGAATCCAAAGGTCTTAACTGAGTTCCAAACTTTAATTTTATTAATACAAGTTTAAAAGTAAAAAATTGTAACAACTTATTTCTTTTTCTGCACTTATAGGCATAAGTGTTTGCTAGGGACTAGTAATGATCAGTATAGAGGGGATGATGAATCTCCATTTCATCACTTTTATTCTTTTATTTTGGCCTTAAATTCCTAGCCAAATGCATGTATATAGCATTAATTTGTACAAAATAACACTCAATAAATCACATAAAATATTGTAATAATTACTATATTTAATTCCAAAATAAAAGAGAAAGGAAAGCAAAGAAAAAGAATGACGTGTCAAAAACACTGAGCGACCCTATCTCCCAAATCCAGTCATCAGGATCACTTGGTCAATAAGGAATAAAGTAGGGGGAGATAGGGTAGAGAAACCGTACAAAAGATAGCTAGAAACCCTAATTCTTTTAGCCCAATAATTGCATTTTGGGACCTATTTTATTTTATTATTTTTATACTCAAATCAATAAACCCTCAACATGAATATTGTACATAAAAATACAAAGAAAAATACAAAATGGATTTCCTTCAAAAATAATGCATAGTGTGCCCAAGACACAGAATAAAAAGCCACAAAGAAAACTTTACAGACTTGTATCTTCTCCATACATATCCAAAATTCACCAAACTCGCCTTTATTATTTATAAAATTAAATTACTATTTCATGAAGATGGTTTCGTTCAATTTGGAGTTAAGATGCAGAATTTAGCTTTCAGACCCTCATTGTGCAAGATACTTGTATATAATATTCAATGTATTTATTCTTTTTATTTTTAGGTTTCTTATATTTTTATAAATTGTAAATATTAAGTGAAATGCATATACATAATTAAAATAGAATACAACCATCAAAAACAAAATAAATAATATACCTCACTATATAGGTAAAATATACGTATAATACACATATGCAATATATGTATATAATTAATTCAGTATATAAATAAACTCAAAAAAATAAAGTAAAAATATCTAAATATCTAAAAATATCTCAATATCTAAAGTAATCAAATAAATTTTAAATACATAAATTAGGCAGATAAAATAATAAAATACATATTACAAAATAAAAATAAAATATGCATAATACAAGTATTTATACCTATATACATACATGTAAATATTAACTTATAATAAATTAACTTGTAAAAACAAAAAAATGCCTTAAAAATACTATATAAAATTACAAACATTTTTATATTTAACAAAAAATTAATAAAATAAATTATTATTTAATATTGATTTTATGAGTGATTACAACCCCCCGAATTATCTAGTTGGTTCACATGGACCAACCAGAATGCTCCGCTCATTGACCTAGGGTCAACTGTGCCCCCTCCTACCCCCTCTGTGTCAGAACACCACCAACCTCACTTTGCCAAATTTTGGCTTTGATCTGCTGCTCGAGGACCTTCAACTCCTTCTGCAAAAACATGCACAACATGATCGATAATCACACCCATACCTATGATGTTCCAAAGAATTATCCTTTCCCAAGAAATCTCATGATCAACTCCACCTACCACCTTCACCTATAAGAATACCCCCATCACCATTTTTCCCCTTGATCCCCCTTAGGTTCCTCTCAGCCCCTCAGATCGTGTGCAAATGAGAGGACTTGGTGACAGAAGGGTTGCTCTGCCGTTCTGCAGCAAGGAGGCCCATTTGGGATGATCCGGCCATCGCCATACCTCCGTCCATGCGGTTTTGTTTCTTTGGTCTTCAGACCAAATAAAGGCACTTTTCCAACATTCTTAGAATAATTTTAGTAGTAGGTTTACTTTTCGTATTTTTATTTCAGTTTTTAGTAGTTAATTGAGGGTAGAATAAAAAACCCCTCTTTGACTTGGAGCATGAGCTCGAGGTCAAATTCACCGTGTCCTTGCTAGTGATTCGACTTGCCATATTCTCTGTTTCCTTCCTTAACGCCCTCTCCTCCTTTTGCCCATCCTTCCAACCTAGATCCTGCAAGGATATGACGAATCAAAGCTCAGTCCTCTAGCATCATCAGAGCTTTGCCACTGATGAACGCGAAATTCGCCTCTTTAATAATCGACAATTGTAGTATAGGAGGTGAATTTCGGTCGACCAAAAACCACAAGCTTTGAATGTTGTGGAATATTTTTACTTGGTAAGTTTACCAAGGTCGAACAAAGGGAACAATGAGTTTTAGTTGCGTGGTCTTAAATCAAATAAATAATTAATTAATGCTTGATTAATTTGTGTGTTGCAAAAATATACAATGCAATGATGCGAATGTGATGCAAAGAAATTAAACAGAGAGAATTATGCCCAGGATCTGCAATTTTTAGCGATGTTTAATCCAAATAAAAATAATCAATATCCTCGAAATGAAATCACAGATCAAATAATATCGAATTCAGTAAGATGTATCAAATTAATTCCTAATGCAAATAAGAGTGAATAGATCTCAGATTAATCCTGCAATGAATTTATCTTTAAATATTTCTAATTTTAATCTCAAAAAGTTGCAGTCCACAAGTCAATATATCTACTCAATCTCCTTCATTTAACCCCTGCATAAAATAAATCCTCAAATAATATCTCAACTCCAACAAATCCCTGCAAAATAAATCGTCAATTCTCTCATGGGAAATGTGACACAAATATGTCAAAATAAGCCTGCAAAAGCCAACAGATATCCTCAAGAATAATTCTCAATAAATGACCTCAGATCTATTCATAAGCTATGCTAAATGGTAGAGCATGGAATTAGCTTCGAAACGACATATTATATGCTAAAATCGGAGTCCGTATGACAAAGATATGATAAAATAAAGTTTCAGGGACTAAAATGTAAATAAAATAAAGTTTTCTTTGCAAAAAGGTCCCTGGAAGGACTTATCTGTTATTAACAAAAACTTGAGGGGCCTGAATGTAATTTACCCCTGGTGGGGGGTATTTTTGCAAATTCTGAAAGTGCTAAGGATATTGTTGCTATTTTCACACGCGCACGTGCCTTGCACGTGCGCCCAGGAGGCTTGGTGGTGGGGCTACGGCTCGGGGGTCCCGAGCCTGTGGCTCGGGTGACGAGGCGGAGGTTCGGGCAACGGGGCTCAGGCTCGGATGCCCGAGTCTACGGGGCGGAGGGTGGTGCTTCGGGGACCCCGAGCCTCGAGGCTGGGGCCGAGGCTCGGGGGGGGGGGGTGCGTGGCTCGAACAGGGCCGTTGGATCAAAGGCCTCCTGCACGATCCAACGACGCCTGTGCGTCGTAGTGGCGCGGGCGGAGGAAGCGGAGGCGCACGGCGCGGGCAGCGAGGCCGAGGTGCGGCTGTGCGATGGAGGTCGAGGCGGAGGCATGGTGGCGCTCGACCGACGACGCCTCGGTCGGTCGACACACGACCGACAGAGGTGGTCTTCTGGCGGAGCGGAGGGGCGCATGCGGAGCTGATCTCCGCAGTGGAGCGGAGGTGGAGCTCAGGCGGAGCGATGGTGGGTTCCTGCAAAAAGGTTAGCCTAAAAAATCGGGGGGGGGGGGGGGGGTGCGGTGACAGGATAGGGACCCCGGCCTGTGCAAGGCCGTGGGCGACAACGAGTAGTTGGTCTGGTGGGGTACCTGGTGGTTGGTGGAGCTTCAAGCTCCAGAGATAGCCTCGAAGTGGCCGTAAAGCCACGAAGCTCAGGCAGCGAGCAGCGGCTTGCTGCAGCACGAAGATCCTTCGTGAATCACGCCAAGAGGCCCTCGCCGTTGCCGTCTGACAGCCTAATGCTGTCACCAGTAGGTATCGAAGCTTGGGGGGATGATGGCAGATATCGGAGCTGTTGGCGAGGGGGGGTTCTTATAGGATGGTTATCGGAGAGCTGTTACGCGAGGGGCGAGATGGCTGGCCTCGTAACGGCCGGAGGCGAGGAGGAGGAACGACGGGGGTTATGGAGGAGGGGTGGGGGTGCGGTGGAAACGGCTGGAGGAAGGTGGAAGAGGTCACGTGCTAGGCACGTGACATGGGAGTGGTAGTGGAGATAGAGAAAGTGGGGGTGCCACGTGGCACGCCCAGGAGCTGCCACGTGGCGCCCCCAAAAAATTTCAAAATTTAAAGGCAAAGAAAAATAGAAAAGAAATAGCAGGATACCTCGGATTGAAAAATTTTCTTTACAAAAGTTGTTCATCTTGTCGAGATCTACAACTTTCATGAAGGACCCATGAGCAAAAGAGGTCATCTGTGAGAAGTGGTATTTTTGGTGGCTCTCCATGTGTAGAGAAAACCAGGTTTTTGGGATTTTGTATTTTTTGGTAGTTTTAAAGGGGATAAAAAATATAGAAAAATATGATAAAACACAAGAAAATTAATTACACATTAATCTATTTTTTTTGGATTTTTAGTGGATAAGAAATTAGGAAAATAAAATAGAAGTCAGAAACGCACAACTTTTGTACAGATCGACAACAAACACTTGGACTCGATCAGTTTCTTTGATTTCGGTTTTAATCTGGGTTTGGATTTTTGTGCCGCTTAATAAAACTTTCATCAAAGAACACAAATAAAAAAGAAATAAAATTAAAAGGGTTAATTAAGTACATAAAAACTCAGGTCAAAAATAGCAAAAAGTCAAAATGCGCAAAAGAGGCCCAAAACCCAACTTTCACAAATGAGCTCCGAATTTTACAAAATTGGTCTTGTTTTGAAGGTATTTGAAAATGGAGTACTTTAAAAGTGAGTAGACTAAAATTGGACACTGTATGTGGGAGATATGCTCATTTTAGTCTGTCAGATGTGAAATTAGACTTTGGGATTATTTGACACTTATTGGGGTTAGTAATTTTTTTGTATTTTTTATTTATTAAGGTTAGTAATATCTACACATTGGAGATGGTTTTGGGTCAATCGGAGTTAGGATGAATTATTGACAAATGTGAGAAGTTAGCGGCTTTTTGTGCTAATTTACACTTGGGATTTTAAATGCAATTATGCATGATGAAATGCTGATATTATTTACACATGCATGATGGCTAATAATGCTCTATTAATGATTAATTACAAGTGAATGTTAGGGAACGGAGCCTAAATGACCAATTTTAGCATGATGAATATGAGATTCATCATACCCCTATACTTAGACCATGCTCGTCCCCGAGCATTAATGAATGAATGACTTAGTTGAATACATCCCTGACTTGTGCATGTGAATTTTCAAGGCTTAATTCATAGAAGACCCTTAATTTGAGTGACCCTAAAATTCTGGGCTCAACCACGCTTTAATCAAAAGAAATCCAACCTCTCTAATTATCAGACTCTCTTTTTTGTACATATAATATAAAGATATGAACTTAAGTGTACTGCATTTCATGAGAGTCGAGTCGGGGCATCACTCAAAGTTCCAGTCCAAGAGACTCTCCTCTAGACCTAATCCTCAATACTAGGGAATAAGTCTATTCTTGCTTTAGTCAACCGTCTCATTAGTTTGTCAGACTTGAAAGTGTAGATGGACGGCCAGATGATGGAGGGCATAGGATTGTGTCTGATTTTCTCTCCCTTTCATTGGAACAAGGTGCCTCTCGAGTGCCTTATCACTCAACACAAGTATATTTTATTTTGTTGATCAATGTGTCCGTCAATAGAATTTGGAGTCGTTTGCACTTGTTTTTCTGGGAGTACACCGGGGTGTGTCTTTTTTGAGTATCTAAGATACCTTCGACACCCAGACTTGTATCGCTTACGATGCAGAGTCCTTTTATGGTGTCAGCCCGACTCCTTGGTCCTAATTAGCGCTTGGTCCAAGTGGACACTTTGAAAATGTTTGGGAGCGCTCGCCATTGGTGGAAGCTCATTTGGAATTTGACTTTGGATGATAGAGATTTTCTTTGACATTTCTTTTTCTTTTCTTTTGTTGGCTAGCTCCACTGCTTTTACCAAAAGTTGGTGCACACTGATCAACAATTTTCATTAAGTTTCAACACACCCTGGCACTTAGGTCAATATCAAAAAAGAGAGCATATGAACTTGTTCACATACTGGCTAGGTTTTTGCTGACACTCAAGTTTTCTGAAGCCTTCATTAACTTTATCTCATCCTCGAATATCATTAGATCAGATCTAAACTAAAATCTCTAGTCCTAGTTCCTCAAGTGATATCTCAACTCATCTCATTAATCATGCAGTTGTGGGAGTGATTGTGCTGATCATATTCTTTTTGAAGGTAGAGATGAAGAGTGCAATATAGCGCTCACATCTTTCAAACTAGGGAAGTGTGGATTATTATGTTCAAAACCCTAATGACTAAGGCAGGCTAACTTAGAATCTCAAGATCTCAGAAATCATGTGTCCTCAAAAATCCTCAAGCCTTGAGTGATGGTGAATGTGTCAGGAATATATCGACCAAGGATGAAATGTTTGATGAAATGCAAGACCATGATGATTTTTTTAATGCAAAAAGTTTTTTTGGTGTTGTTTTTTTTGTTTTTTGTTTTTTTTGAAAAACAGGTATTATACACACTACTTGTACCCATCCCCGATGTTAGATAAAAATGAATAAAGTACGAGCTATGGATAAAGTAGATAAAATATATACAAACACCCCCCTATACTTAGCTTGTTCTATGTCCCCATGGCACAAAGTGAAATGTTGACATAGCTCGTACCAAGTATAGTTGGGTTACAAACCAAAGGAGGAGAAGTGATGTATAAACAATGAAGCGGGTAAATGGATATACAGAAGAGTGTAGGTTACAGAGAGGTGGTTTATTTGGGCAGATCAATTCTTCTGTGAAAATATATGCCCTGAGTGAAGGAGATCTGTTCAACTTGTACTAATTGCTCGTTGGATTCGACAAAATGTTTGAGGAGCTGACCGTTGACTATAGATGTTTGCGTGCTATCTGCGGTCTCTGAGATCTCAATACTCCCATTATTGTGTACCTCTCTTACAATGAAGGGTCCCGTCCATTTTGATTTCAATTTCCCTTGGAAAATTTTCAGTTTTGCATTAAATAGCCAAACTCTCTGCCCTGGGACAAAGATCTTTGTTCGAATGTTCTTGTCATGCCATATCTTTACTTTGTCCTTGTAGATGGTGCTGTTTTCGTAAGCATGATTTCGGATTTCAGACAGTTCATTCAAATTCATCTCTCGGTTCTTCTTTCCTTGGTGACAATTCTAATTAATCTTTTTGATTGCCCATTCTGATTTATACACGAGTTCTGCGGGCAAATGACATGGCTTTCCATATACCATTCGAAATGGGGAGGTGCCCAATGGGGTCTTATAAGCCGTCCGGTAATCCCATAGAACTTGGTCCAGTAGTTGGGACCAATTCTTCCTGTCAGGGCGGACCAGCTTCTGTAAAATTCCTTTAACCTCCCTGTTTGACACCTCGTCCATGCCATTGGATTGTGGATGGTAAGGAGTAGCGACACGGTGCTCGATGCCGTATTCCTTAGTCAACTTCTTCACCTCCTGGTTGATAAAGTGGCTTCCTCCATCAGATATTAAAACTTTTGGAATTCCAAACCTCTAAATAATATGATCTTTCAAAAACTTGCAAACAGTTTTGCTATCTGCAGCTCGAGTAGGGATAGCCTCCACCCATCTAGATAAATAATCAACCGCGAGAAGAATATATTCATATCCTTGACTATTAGGGAATGGGCCCATAAAGTCAATGCCCCATGCGTCGAATACATCACAGATGATCACTGGTTGCATAGGCATGACATCTTTGGAACCAATGGTTCCTCCCATTCTCTGATAGACCGGGTATGACCTGACAAAATTGTAAGCATCTTTTAACAAGGTCGGCCAGTAAAATCCACATTGCAATATCTTCTCAGCGGTCCTCTTCCCAGAGTGATGTCCCCCCGCCTCCAAGGTGTGGCATAGATTGAGGATACTTTGTTATTCCTCTTGAGGAATACATTTTCTCCATATGCAATCCGATCCTTCAAAGAAAAGGAACGGATCTTCCCAATGATAGTGTCTCGCTTCAGATATGAGTCGATCGATTTTGTTTCTGGGCCAACCTTGAGGAACTTCCTTGGTGACAAGATAATTCACTGTGTCTGCATACCATGGGAGTGAGTCAATGGCAGAAATTGACTCGTCTGGGAAGGTTTCACGGATGGATTCAGATTCCGGAATTTTGTTATGTTCGATCTGTGATAAATGATCAGCCACGGCATTTTTAATATCAGGTTTGTCTTTAATCTCCAAATCAAATTCTTGAAGTAGTAAAATCCATCTCAGAAGTCGTGCTTTTGCGTCCTTTTTGGTCATTAAGTATCGAATGGCTGAATGGTTTGTGTAAACTGTCACCTTTGATCCTAGAAGTATAGATCAAAATTTTTCCAAGGCAAAAACCACATCAAGCATTTCCTTTTCGGTTACAGTGTAATTTTTCTGAGCAGGGTCTAAAACTTTGCTTGCGTAGTGAATAGCATACGGGATTCCATCTTTTCGTTGTCCTAATACATCCCCTACAGCAAAATCGGATGCATCTGTCATGATCTCGAAGGGAAGAGACCAGGCGGGAGCTTGTAGGACGGGAGTCTCAATGATCCTTCTCTCGAGTAATTCGAAGGCTTCTAGACACTTATGATCTACAAGGAATTCGGTGTCTTTCCCAAGAAGCTCAGTTAACGGTCGGGCAATTTTTGAAAAATCTTTGATAAATCTCCTGTAAAATCCGACATGCCCTAGAAAAGACCGCACTTGTTTCACATTTGTGGGTGGCTCTAATTTCTTGATCACATCAACTTTGGTAGGGTCAACCTCCATTCCCTTCTTAGAGATGACATGCCCCAATACAATGCCCTCTTTCACCATGAAATGGCTTTTCTCCCAAGAGAGCACCAGATTCACTTCCCTACACTTTTAGAGGACTCGATCCAAGTACGCTAGATAGTCATCGAATGAATCACCATGGACCGAGAAGTCATCCATGAAGGCCTCTAGGAAATCTCCAACCATGTCGGTAAAAATCGCAATCATGCATCGCTGAAAGGAGCCGGGGGCATTGCAGAGCCCAAAAGGCATTCGCTTGAATGCATATGTGCCGAAAGGACATGTAAAGATAGTCTTTTCCTGGTCCTCGGGGGCGATGGCTACCTGATTGTAGCCCGAGTACCCATCTAAGAAACAGAAATATTCTCTCCCTGCCAATCTCTCCAGGATTTGATCAATAAAAGGCAGTGGAAAGTGATCCTTCTTCGTTGCGGCATTCAGGCGCCTGTAATCCACACAGACATGCCACGACGTTGGTACCCGTGTCGTAATCTCTTCTCCCTCCTCATTGGTGATAATCTAAAGCCCCGACTTTTTCGGGACTACATTCAAAGGTGACACCCATTTGGAGTCGGAGATGGGATATATGAACCGAGCTTTACACCATTTTTCGATCTCAGTCTTAACCACTTCCCGTAAGTTTGGATTCAATCTACGTTGGCATTCACGGGAGGGTTTAGCATTATCTTCCAAGTAAATATGGTGTGAGCACATGGTTGAGTTAATCCCTGGGAGATCAGACAATATCCAGCCTATAGCCTTGCGGTTTTTCTCCAAAACATTAAGCAGACGGATCTCCTGCTCTTCGGTCAAATGTGAGCTGATAATGACCGAAAATTGTCCTTTTTCTCCTGCAAGGAAGGCATACTTAAGTGTAGGGGGCAATGGTTTGAGTTCAGGTAAGTCAATGATGTTTCTTGAATCTGGTCCTCTGAGTGATGTTTCTTGTTGTGATGTGGACGCTTGTAGTGTATCAATGTTGGCCACCATCGTGGTTGTATCAGGGATCGGATCGCTAATGATGGAATGTGGTGTGGCAATCGCCGCGTCCGATCTGTGTACCTTACTCATGGATTGTCCATAAGGAGAATGGACTGACAGGTCCAGAGGGGCCTCTGAGTCTCCTGGAGTACAGGTAGATGCATGAATGAGTTGGTAGACTAAATCATCAACAATTTCCTCCTCAGATGAGGTTGATTCTATCATAGCGGTTGGGTTTTGTCTCCAGGGCCCAACTGTTGCTTCTGTAAATTCAGTCTCAGTTTCTGATTTTTCAGACTCCGTGCTCGACTTAGTGTCAGGTCTTTGAAACCTAGTTTGCTCCATTTTAAGTTCAACTTTTCCAAACTGGATTCTCCCGGATGTGTAATCAAATATAGCTCCTGCGATCCTCAGAAAGGGTCACCCTAGTATCATCTGGGAATCTTTCCAATTTCTAGGGACATCCATGTCAAGTATTATGAAATCCACTGGGTAGTTTTGTCCCTCTATGTTGATGACAACATTTCGAATCTCTCCCCTAGGTCTCTTTGTTGATGTATCTGCGAATTGAAGTACAGCTGTAGATTGCTTAAGAGGACCTAGATTTAGATGCTCAAATAGGGTTGTGGGCATGAGATTGATAGATGATCCATTGTCTAATAATGTTCTTGCAAACTTGATTTCTTTTATGTGGCTAGTGACAAAGTGAGCACCCATGTCTCTTTTCTTCCTTGGCAGTTCATTTTTTATAAGACGAGATATGGCTACTGTGAGTATGTGTTTCTTTGTTCGGCTAGGAGTTTGTTTGCTGGCCCTAGTTGGTGTGCATCTCACCTTCAGGTATTTTCGAAAAGATGAGTCTCTATCTATCATCTCGTCTAGGGACCATGATTCCAGCCCAAGTCCAGGCTAACCCAAATAGCCTTTGACACAATCAGGTATTAATCTCTGACTATTTTGTACCTGAACTTGAGCCCTCCTCAAATAATAACTCTTATCATATCTCTCTTAGGAGCGGAAGGACCGTAACCAAGCCTGATCGAGCGATGGAACACGAAGACATAGCCCCAGTATCCACCAATTCACACAACCCTGGGGGAATTGACAAAAGAAGACAGGAGGAGAAAGAACAAGCCCCACCCACACCACCCAGATATAATGAAGAGTCTGAGTCTGAGTCAGACAGAGAAATGCCACCAAGACACCAGCCACATCTGACCATAAATTTCCCTGTTTTTAGTCCGAGTCCGAGTCCTATAAGAAATTTTTCATTCAATAAAAGTGATGATGTTGATCACAATAAATCCATTCCTTTCCCCGTGCTCTTACGGAAAGAAAGAAGAAAAACAAAAAACAAAAAAAATAATGAAGAGATGGCCCGCATCTGTAAGGAAAATATTAAGGTCACTCTAAGAAGGGAATACCCCGCTCCTCGAGGAATGAGTGGCCAGATTGGGGTCATAGAGTTACCTTGTTGGGGAGGGTTGTCAAGTTGCTACTTCTGAGGTGGAGAGCTATACCTCGCATACACTGTACAAGGAAAGATTCATGGTCTTCAGAGTTTGTGTATATAGACTTGTTCTGATCAGGATTGTTCAGGAGTCTTGACTATAGGGGTGCAGTCACCTCATATCTCCAACGAGAGAGTCGATTTATGTAGACTCTCATATCATGAAGCTCATCCAGCACTCGCTGGAGTTCTGGAGAGATAGCCGAAGAGGAGGACCCTTGGCCCTGTCTGGCCTGAGGTCGCTGATACTGGCCTTGTTGGATTTGGCGTTGGTTCTGCTGTGGCTGAGGTTGCGGGTTCTGATAACCCGTGCGATATTGCTGCCTCTGCTGCGGTTGAGGCTGGTCGGTGGGCCGGGTTTGCGGTGGACGAGGGTTCGGAGTAGAGTTTTGGTATGAGCGATTGACCGGTTCCAAATTATACCAGACTTCGTTTATCTCCATGACCTGTGGAGGTTCCTCAAAATCAGTCTGAGCGGAGATTTCATCAGTTTGTTGGGACAAGACTTGGTCTCCACCCTAATGGCTATGTTGTCCTGCCCCTTGACCTTGAATATAGTGAATTTGGTGTATGGGTGCGGGGGTTGTAGTCAGGGCTGGGATCTTTGATACCCTGTCAGCCAATTCCTCCATTTGCTTAGGCAATTTAGCCAATTTCTCCATATCAGATGATTTATGGAGTTCGTCCACCTTCTTATAAATCTGCTCAACCATAGTTAGCTTATCAGCTATTATTCCCATATCAGCATTGTGATCGGTTGTCAGATTATTCACCGTCTTTTTGGAGCCGGCTATGTAAGCCCGGTTGGTGGTTTGTGCGCGGCTGGATTCAGCCAATCTTTCGAACACCTTGTAGACGGTGTCCTCGTGACGTCCCATGTAGCTTCCTCCGCAAGATGCACTAACCAACCCTTGAGTCTCAGGGTTCAGCCCGCTGACAAGACTTTGGACCAGCATCATTTTACTTATCCAGTGTCCTGGGCATTTCTGTACTAAGTCTGTGAATCTTTCCCAGGTTTCATGAAATGGTTCGCTCGGGTGTTGGGTAAAACTCGTGAGCTTGATCCTCATTTGATTAATTCTACTAACTGGGTAGAATTTCTTTAAAAACAGAGTCTTGAATGTGGCCCATGTAGTGACTATTTCCCTAGATTTTTCAGCCAGTAAGCCGCCTTATCAGTCAAGGCGAAGGGGACATCTCTCAACCTTATGTAGTCCTGGCTAACCCTAGGGTGGCAGAGGTTAGCAAAGACTAACTCGAAGTCGTGGAGGAAGATATATGGTTCTTCATGATTATTTCCTCCGAACTTTGGCAACAGTGCAAGGAAATGCGGTTTGTGCTCGAACGCATCCTCAGGGGGGACATGTCTCAACCAATTATAATCTTCATCTAAAACTGGGAGATACGTGTCTTCCCTAGCAGCCTCGCCTTGTTGTATTATTGCCAACTGTGTCCTAAGTAGTTCATTAGTTTGTTCGGCAGCTGTTATCCTGGCCAAGAGTGCCCGGATAGGGTCATTGTCGTTCTCATCGTCCCCAGGGTTCTTCTTTGGCGGCATTATGATTCACCTGGAGAGAGGAAGGGTTCATAGATAAGTGTTGGAATTTAAATGAGATTTTTGCTAAGGATAAGAGATTCCTTAGCGGAGGAGTGAAAAGATGAAGATTCTAAGACAAGAAAGATGAAGAGAGTCTTCACGAGGAAGCATGCACAAAGAAAACGCAAGTCAAATTTTCAGACTCACCCACTCAACACTGGTGAAGGCACGTTAGGATTCGGCAACTTATCTTTTCAGTTTTAATTTAGTGACAAAACAATCTTGAAAATTAAGCGGAGCTGTTAGGTGCCGAAATATTTCACAAAGACTGTCCCGAGTTCATACAACTAGTTGCACCTACTTTCAGCCAGTATAGGAGTAAGTACGGACCGTTTAAACGGCTACCCATGTTACTTGAGGACGGAGCCTTCCGCGGTGTCCTCTAAACCACCTACTCTGCTAAGGGAAGTCAGATCGTAAACGGCTACCTGAGGCCCTCACTGAAAAGTAGCTAATTGTTTTTAAAATCAGTAGTCTGAATGAAGTATTTCGGTTTTTGGCTCTACCCTAAGGTGTGCGATCTTGTTCTTACACAAACAATGAGTGGGTTTCCCTCTCCACCAAACACAGGGTAATTTTTAGTCAATTTATTTACAGTCACCTTGATTAGCAGTCCCAATTTTAGATTTAGGTTATCACTGTAGTTTATGTGAGCACAGAAATTCACGCCTAACTGATTTAGCCGAAATTCACGGAGTCTAAAAGTGGTATCTCACACAAGGCGGAGACACCGGTCGCTGTGACGACTCACGATAAATCTCGGACTAAAATCAACAATTAACCCACACTAAAGATCAATAAATTAGAAATAATGTGGAGTTAAAATTTATTTTTAACTCTGCACAAATGGTGTATAGTGACAAGTATGTAGAGAGTTCGAACAGGGAGCAAACAGGGTAATTCAAAATAATGTGCTCAAGTGAGTGTGTGTGTGAAGTGTCTACACTAATCAAGCAAACAATGAAATTTTTGTGGCTTTTTAATTTTTATATATTTTATATTTATTTTTATTTAATTTTTAATTTTGTATTTTGATTTTTAATTTTCTGATTTTTATAATTTTATATTTTATATTTTTTTAATTTTCTTTTTAGATATTGGAAAATAAGGACAAGGTAATAAAAGACAAGACAAAGTATTTAATAAAATGTGCAAAAATAACCAAAAATTCAGAAATAAAATGTTTTTGATATTTTTAAGATTTTTTTACTGTTTTTGTGATATTTGGGGATTTTTCAAGGTGTTTTTAGTATTTTTAAATACTGAAATAAAGCAAAACAGTGAAATTAGTGCTGGCTGTGAATAAAATGGAAGTTAAAAATAGCAAACAGCAATCAAAAATTTTCACAATATTTTCTAATAAAGAAAATGAAATATAGAACAAACAGGAACTGAGTTTGTATTTTTTGGAGCTTTCTGTGATTTTATGTATTTTTTTGAAGTTTTAGAGTGTTTTTAAATTTTTAGTGTTTTTCTTTTGAAATTTTTAATGATTTTTGGACTGACACTAAAATATAGTAAAATAGACACTAAGGAAGTTTTGGAATTTTTAGAGGTATTTTCATATTTTTTTTGTATTTTCTAAGCTTGACAGTGAATAAACAACATGTTTTTGATTTTTAATAAATATAAAAATAAAAGAAAATCAAAAACTGAAATGATAGCGTGGAAGTACAAGTGTCCAGGAGCTTAACTTCAAAATTTGAGAATTTTTGGATCTAAAATGATACCCTAATTAATTCATGCAAGCACACAAAAAATCACAGCCAAGCAAGGACGATATTGCAAATAAGCAGAACTCCAGGGGGTTTGTACGCAAATTTCACACAAAATTAATATTGAATAAAATATATTTTGGGCCAAACTGAAATCCCACAACCCGCAAGGGCTTTGTAGCAAAAATCCCTAAGTCACGCGCCTATGCACGCGCCTGGCAGGGGTGTTGTTATAAATAAGCAAAACTCGCAGGGGTTATATGCAAATTCCCCAGAACTATTTGAACTGCCTACGAGATTTTAAGTACTAAACTTAAATACATAAAATACCCGGGAGGTCCCTGCAAAATCGCCAGACCACGTGCAACGCACGCGCCCAGCGGGGACCTACACGTAATAACAGGAAGTATTGGGGGTCTTACTGAAAATATTACAAAAGTTTTACGCCTTCAGCTGAAAGTTTAAGTCCTTGGAAGTAAATACGAAATATCCGAGGGTATATAGCAAAATTACCCTCGTAGAGGCGCTAATGGACGGCGGATCTGGCGTTACTAACACACGTGGCAGCGCCTCGTCTCACGATACCCCTTCAAACTCCACGACTCAGATTAGATGGCGATGCTCAATCGAACGGCTGGGTGTGGGAGTGACCCAAGGGCTGCTGTAGCGCTGGGAGAACAAGCAAAAATCCGACGGCTTAGAGGGGCGTAGCAAGAACACGCGAAGAACTGGCGCACAGCGACTTTGGATCGCCGCACACGTCCTCCTCCGTCTCCTTCCTTCACCGCAAGGAGGTCCAGGAGCACGTCGGCGGTCTCCTCTATCGGCGGAAGGTCTCGAAAAAGGCCGGAAGGCTCTTGGCTCTCACCCGCAAGGTCTGAGGAGCAGCAGCCCCCCAGATGTCTCCGGCGAACACCAAATACGCTCCAGGCGCACCTCAACGCTATAGGACCTGCACAAAAAAGGTGAAAATGTCGGGGGTAAAATGCCCCGACCTCGCGGCTAGGCAGACATGGTGTTAACGAGGCGGAGTGCGTAGCGACCGAAGGTGGCCGGAGATGCTCCGGCGACCAATCGATTAAGCGAATCGATGGTTAATGAGTGAAATGAAAGGATCTGGATGAAGCTCGGATGAACAGGAATAAGATGAAGCTAAAGATAAGGTGGTTAGATGGCCCTCAAGCTCAGATAGAGCGAGGGAGAAGGGTACCTCGACGGCTTGGCCGGAGGTTGGTCGGAACTCGCCCAAACGTGGCTGGACCACCTCCCTGACGAGGACTCCACGGAGCTGTCACCTCAGAGATTCCTAGCAAGGTCAGGGGTGGACGTTTGGATGGATTTGCGGTGATAGTGGCCGGAGCTAGAGAGCTCCGGCGAAGTGTTCGACTATGAAATCAGAGGGATTTAATTGACAGAAGGACCAGCTAAATACGTGTAGCGAAACCTACGACTACCAGCAATTAAACTAAGAGAAATGAACGAAAAAAATGACCTCGAGGGCTGAGAAGCCCAAGGCTTGGACCTCACGGCCGCAAGGCCGGAGATGGGGTTGGAACGCGGCTCGACCCTCCGCTACACCTCGACAAGGGTGGGGATCAACCCCCTGTCACCGGGGATCCACCAGATAGCCCTCGGAGGTATGAAGAATGGCCAAGAACAGTTCAAAGAGAGGAGAAAGATGAGGGTGGTCTTTTGAAGGATGGTGGACCGGGAGAGAAGATCGATGCGTAGCCATTGACCCAGCGACGCGATGAACGGGGCAACCTAAGGGCGTATATGCCCGATGACCAAGGAACAAAATTGCAGAAGGAAGTGTCGCGAGAAGATGTAAGGAGTGGCCTCGAAAAAATCGTGAAAAAGGGACAAAAATGCAGTCTGACAAAGCCTATGGGAGTAGGTCAGACAGTTGACCGGGGTCAACTGTCAGACCATCCTGGTTGGTCCACGTGGACCAACCAGGAAAAATCCCCTAAAAAAATCAATTAAAAATAGTAAACGTTATTATTTTATTTTGGTTATTAAATAAAAAATATTTATTATTTTATGTAGTATTTTATTTCGATTTTTAATAATTTTTATGAGATTTATTTTTACAAGTTGCTTTTATACCCCTATATAGGTATATTATCTATATATTGTATTCTTTTATTTTTATTTTGTGTATTTTAATTTCATTATTTTTATTTATTATTTTATAAAATTATAAAATACTTTTATGTACACAAATATATTTTTATTTTATTTTTCTGATTTATTTTGTATATTTAATAAAATATAAGAGTGTTTTGTACAGGTATAGGTATAGGCAGTATACCTATGTATTCTTTATACAAGTATTTTATTTTAATTTTTCTTTTAGGTTTTTGTTCCAATTTTACTGTGCATAATTATTATAAGTTATTTACAACATTATAAAAATATAAAAACATAAAAATAATGAATAAATAATAAATTCAATATTTTATTCGGTACACTGTACAATGAGCGTCCAAAAGTCAACTTTCAAACCGTAGCCCCGCCAAATGCGAAACCACCGCCATTAAATAGCTTATTTTATTCTATATACAATTAAAGGTGAGTATGCTGCATTTGGAGTTTTCGTTTATGAGATACGGGTCTGGGAAGTTAGCATTCTGGATTTTTATTTAGACCATAACTTTTTATCTGTACATTATTTTTCTGTGAAATCAATTTTGTATTTTTCTTATTAAATTATCTACAACTTTCTTGTACAAAGTTTCTTTATTTGATGTATAAAAAGTGGAACCAAAAATAGGTCCCAAAATGAATAAAGAATGAATAAAATGTATAGGTATTTTATCTGTATTTTGGCCCTTATCTCCCCCTACTTTATTCCTTGTCGACCTATTCATCAAGATGCCTAGGTCTCGGGGTTTCGGGTCATAAAATATTTACAATATTTTATTCTTTTTCTTTTCTTTATTTATTCTATAATTTTGGCCTTAATTACAGTATTTTATACACTAATATGATGCACATGCATGAATGCTAAGATGATGATTTTAAGGTTATTTACAGGCATTTTCTAGGGTTTTGATGCCAAAATGATAGAATAAAGATGATGAAAAGTGGATTCATCACTAACGAACAATCCCAATTCCTTTAACTCCTAAGTTGTAAAACTTGAGGAAGGAAATCGAAAAAGCCGATGCAAACGTAAATCAATGATGCATGATTAAGAGAAGGACTTACAGTGAATCCTCGCGTTCTTCATGCGGGATGCAAGACAAAGAATTTAAATTTACACTAAATGGTATGCACAGATGAAAATGTCCTAAACAGATAGTTCTATTAGCGGGAAGAATTGATTTAAGAATTTGGCTAATGCTGAACGATCTATAGTGCGTATATTAGTGAGAGTGTGGCCTAAGAATTACGAGCACAGTCAATGATAGAAAAATAAGCGTATATGTGCCTAAGTCCTACGCCACTCAAGTCGGGTCCCAACCACACAGAAGGGGTTGAAACATACCCGACACACCACAGAAATTGTTCAGTCTGAATTATTACAAGGGTTCAAAGAGAGGGACCCTGAGAATAATGCGAAAAAATAAACCTAGACTAAGCTCTCTCTCTCTCTCTCACACACAAAAATTGAAATTTTAGTCTTCTTTGCAGGTCCTTGACTTAAATCCAAAATATGCTCCGAGTACTCTGCAACGAGAGAAGGTGCGGTTAGTATAAGAAAAAAAATAAAAAAATACAAAAGAAAAATATGTCAGAAAAATTAATTTCACAAAAATTAATTACAAAAAATGATTTAAAACCCTAAAAATTCACCGTTGCCCGGCAACAGCGCCATTTGATGAACGTCAAATGCGCCTCTTTAATAATCGACAATTGTAGTATAGGATGTGAATTTCGATCGACCAAAAACCACAAGCTTTGAATGTTATGGAATATTTTTACTTGGTAAGTTTACCAAGGTCGAACACAGGGAACCGTGATTTTTAGTTGCATGGTCTTAAATCAAATAAAATAATTAATTAATGCTTGATTAATTTGTGTGTTGCAAAAATATACAATGCAATGATGCGAATGTGATGCAAAGAAATTAAACAGAGAGAATTATGCCCAGGATCTGCAATTTTTAGCGATGTTTAATCCAAATAAAAATAATCAATATCCTCGAAACGAAATCACAGATCAAATAATATCGAATTCAGCAAGATGTATCAAATTAATTCCTAATGCAAATAAGAGTGAATAGATCTCAGATTAATCCTTCAATGAATTTATCTTTACATATTTATAATTTTAATCTCAAAAAGTTGCAGTCCACAAGTCAATATATCTACTCAATATCCTTCATTTAACCCCTGCATAAAATAAATCCTCAAATAATATCTCAACTCCAACAAATCCCTGCAAAATAAATCGTCAATTCTCTCAAGGGAAATGTGGCACAAATATGTCATAATAAGCCTGCAAAAGCCAACAGATATCCTCAATAATAATTCTCAATAAATGACCTCAGATCTATTCATAAGCTATGCTAAATGGTAGAGCGTGGAATTAGCTTCGAAACGACATATTATATGCTAAAATCGGAGTCCGTATGACAAAGATATGATAAAATGAAGTTTCAGGGACTAAAATGTAAATAAAATAAAGTTTTCTTTGCAAAAAGGTCCCTAGAAGGACTTATCTATAATTAACAAAAACTTGAGGGGCCTGAATGTAATTTACCCTGGCAGGGGTATTTTTGCAAATTCTGAAAGTGCCGGGGGTATTGTTGCAATTTTCACACGCACACGTGCCTTGCACGTGCGCCCAGGAGGCTTGGTGGCGGGGCTACGGCTCGGGGGTCCCGAGCCTGTGGCTCGGGTGACGAGGCGGAGGTCTGGGCAACGGGGCTCAGGCTCGGATGCCCGAGCCTACGGGGCGGAGGGCGGTGCTTCGGGGGCCTCGAGCCTCAAGGCTGGGGCCGAGGCTCGGGGGGGGGGGGGGGTGCATGGCTCGATCAGGGCCGTTGGATCAAAGGCCTCCTGCGCGATCCAACGACGCCTGTGCGTCGTAGTGGCGTGGGCGGAGGAAGCGGAGGCGCGCGGCGCGGGCGGTGTGGCCGAGGTGCGGCTGTGCGACGGAGGTCGAGGCGGAGGCACGGTGGCGCTCGACCGACGACGCCTCGGCCGGTCGACACACGACCGACGGAGGTGGTCTTCTGGCGGAGCGGAGGGGCGCATGCGGAGTTGATCTCCGCAGTGGAGTGGAGGTGGAGCTCAGGCGGAGCTGGTCTCCGCGGCGGAGCGATGGTGGGTTCCTGCAAAAAGGTTAGCCAAAAAAAATCGGGGGGGGGGGGGGAGGGGTGCAGTGACAGGATAGGGACCCCGGCCTGTGCAAGGCCGTCGGCGACGACGTGCAGTTGGTCTGGTGGGGTACCTGGTGGTTGGTGGAGCTTCGACCTCCAGAGATAGCCTCGAAGTGGCCGTAAAGCCACGAAGCTCAGGCAGCGAGCAGGGGCTTGCTGCAGCACGAAGATCCTTCGTGGATCACGCCAAGAGGCCCTCGCCGTTGCCGTCTGACAACCTACTGCTGTCACCAGTAGGTCTCGAAGCTTGGGGAGATGATGGCGGATATCGGAGCTGTTGGCGAGGGGGGGTTCTTATAGGATGGTGATCGGAGAGCCGTTACGCGGAGGGGCGAGATGGCTGGCCTCGTAACGGCCGGAGGCGAGGAGGAGGAACGGCGGGGGTTATGGAGGAGGGGGGGAGGTGCGGTGGAAACGACTGGAGGAAGGTGGAAGAGGTCCTGGGAGTGGTAGTGGAGAGAGAGAGAGAGTGGGGGTGCCACGTGGCACGCCCAGGAGCTGCCACGCGGCGCCCCCAAAAAAATTTTAAAATTTAAAGGCAAAGAAAAATAGGAAAGAAATAGCAAGAGACCTCGGATTGAAAAATTTTCTTCACGAAAGTTGTTCGTCTCGTTGAGATCTACAACTTTCATGAAGGGCCGTGAACAAAAGAGGTCATCTGTGAGAAGTGGTATTTTTGGTGGCTCTCCATTTGTAGAGAAAACCAGGTTTTTGGGATTTTGTATTTTTTGGTAGTTTTAAAGGGGATAAAAATTATAGAAAAATATGATAAAATACAAGAAAATTAATTACACATTAATCTATTTTTTTGGATTTTTAGTGGATAAGAAATTAGGAAAATAAAATAGAAGTCAGAAACGCAGAACTTTTGTACAAACCGACAACAGACACTTGGACTCGGTCAGTTTCTTTGATTTCGGTTTTAATCTGGGTTTGGATTTTTGTGTCGCTTAATAAAAATTTCATCAAAGAACACAAATGAAAAAGAAATAAAATTAAAAGGGTTAATTAAGTACATAAAAACTCAGGTCAAAAATAGCAAAAAGTCAAAATGCGCAAAAGAGGTCCAAAACCCAACTTTCAAAAATGAGCTCCGAATTTTACGAAATTGGTCTTGTTTTGAAGGTATTTGAAAATGGAGTATGTTAAAGTGAGTAGACCAAAATTGGACACTGTATGTGGGAGATATGCTTATTTTAGTCTGTTAGATGTGAAATTAGACTTTCAGATTATTTGACACTTATTGGGGTTAGTAATTTTTTTGTATTTTTTATTTAGTAAGGTTAGTAATATCTACACAATGGAGGTGGTTTTGGGTCAATCGGAGTTAGGATGAATTATTGACAAATGTGAGAAGTTAGCGGCTTTTTGGGCTAATTTACACTTGGGATTTTAAATGCAATTATGTATGATGAAATGCAGATATTATTTACACATGCATGATGGATAATAATGCTCTATTAATGATTAATTACAAGCGAATGTTGGGGAACAAAGCCTAAATGACCAATTTTAGCATGATGAATACGAGATTCATCAACCACCCATCTCATCCCCTTTCTCTTCATCTTCAATTACTAGCCGAGATGACTCACCTCGAGTCGCTCTACACTTTTATGCAGGTCTGAAGGGTTGAACTCCCTCTTGGAGCAGGAATCGAAGTAGCCTTAGCTTCTCCAAATCGTGGAACTTGAAAGATGCTCCAGATCCTCATCGATGGGACCTGGACCCCATAGACAATACCTACATGCACGGAAGATCTCAAGCAAGCTGTAGGCATCATCAGAAAGGAGAATGGAGGTTAGAGCTACAGGCAATCGCCGATTGAAGGAGACCATGCTTCGTGTTCTTAGGTGTTCTTCGTGAACACTCAGGGGCCGTTGGATCTTCATCGACTCCCAGATTCTTTTGCAATCATCCGATTAGGAGCGAAATGATGCACACCACAGTTGTTGGATCGACTCAAGTGAGCCAACGTGTTTGTCAACCGTCTGATAGCACCGGTTACAGGGTAAATTATATAAGACACCCTCCACCTTTTGTAATTGTTTAATAACCATGTAAATATTTAACTAAATGTATTTTTCTATGGAGAAATTGCAACCGAACCTCTGCATGTATTGAATATTTCCCTTAAGTCTAGTGCTAGGTCAGCTCACGTGGCCCCCCACGTGAGTTGGCCAAATTTCAAGGGTACCTCTCATGGTTTTAGAATTTCTATTTAATATAAAAATTTGTAACTATAGTCCCAAACTTATGGTGTATTTGCATGGGAACCCTTAGCTTTATATTTTATTGCAATTATACCCATGCTAGCACATTGTATTTATTTTGTGTTTTTTTATTTTTGAATAAATTGCTCATGTGATCTGAAAATTATGGAAAAATAGGTGAAGGTGCACAAATTTATGCATGTTAATGTTGCATTTTTATTTTAGCATTTTCATGTATTTTTGCATTTATTAAAAATCATTTAGGTGTTATTTATTCCCTATCTAACTTTTAAAATAAAAAATTATAAAAACCTCCTTTCAAATTCTAAAAAATTACATATTATATATCTCTATATAATATCAATCCAGACCAAAAATACAAAATTATCAAAAAAAATCCTAAAAAATAAAAACCCTCCTAACCATATACAAATTTGCAAAAATTATGAAAAATCCAAAAAATATGTTTTCTTATATATATATTTTATCTATATTATATATTACTTACTAAAATTAGTTTTAAGTAATTTTGAAATTATTTCTATGTTGAAAACTCAAAAAATTCGGCCAATTTATTTATTCCATGTTTTAGCCTATTTTAGTTTTTAAAAATACATAAATTTGAGAATAAATTATAAGAAAAATTCTAAAAATAGAGAAAATATTTAAAAGACAAAACTATTTTTTGTAATTTTTGAGTATTTTTATCTATATTTATGTAATAAGAATTATTTATTGCTTCATAAATTCTAAAAAAATGGAATTGAAATTGCATGTATCTATATTTAATACCCATTTATAAAGATATTTCTTGTGGAATTTCTTGTATTTTATTGAGTTGCATGAGTACAACTTTTTTTGCTTCAAAGTCGACAACAAAATAGGTGCAATTGGTTTCTTCTATGAATGACGGTGAAAAATTTTGACAAACCAAGAAGTTCTTCAGGCTCTTCATATAACCCCTCCAAGTTGTTGGATTCTTCATCAATACCTGCCTCAACATTGTTAATAAAGTATTACTGTATAGTTTAAGATTTAATTAGTTATTCCATAGTGTAATTCTATAAAATAATAGGTTGACTTACCATTTTGTAAGTAGACGTGAATATGTAAGGAATGATTCCATCCTCCTTGCGATGTTTATGGCATATGATTTCTAGATACATCTCGATAATCTTCATTACTTCACGATAATTAAATTAATTGTCTTTCTTAACATATATATTCTCCTCAATATCAATATTATCATCAATAAAAAAATTTAGTGAAACACATACCGAGTCCTCAATCATTATTTTATATAAGATATTATGTATCTCTCAGCCTTTGCAGAAACTCTTGTATGGTAAATGGTGCATTGCATTTAACTTGAATCTTCATCATTAATTTAATAATAATAATAATAACATCCAAACGCTATATAAGGTTATGAAAAGAAAAGTACTTGTTATCTCGATCCCTTAGGAATCTTTGTATTATCTCTTTTTCTGCCGATGATAGGTATTCAAAGCCTATGAAATCTATTGGAGCATTGCAAAGGTACTACACATGAATAAAAGGAATCAGTATTTGTAATTTTCATTATCGTCTTACTTTATTTTCTTACCTCTGATTCTGAGTCAGCTTGAGCATCAATATTCGAAGCCATTGATGTGATCTTAGATGACTTCTTTGACGCATTCTTCTTTTCACTCTTGATAATCATCTGTTCCTTCACATCATTTTCTATTTCTATCCTTCTTGCCTCCCTCATCTCTTTAACTCTTCTTGCCAATGAGATTGGATTAACCTGGACCTTTTCCTTTTTTCTTTTCATCAGAGTTTCACTTTCTATTGAACCACGTTGTTGTTTATCTCCATTCAATCCAAGCTCAAACGAAGGCATACCATCTGCTTTCTCAATTTCAATGTTCTGCATCTCTTCATCAACTCCTTCCAAACATCCATCACTGTGTTGTGTTTCATGCAAAACTTTTTCTGAGTTTTCTTTATCATTATCTTTCTCCTCCATTTTTTGTCCATCATCTGTCACAACTATGCTTTGAATAATTGTTATGTCCGAAGCTTGTTTGTCCACATTTTCTTGGACCGAGTCTTTTAATACAATACCTCTTTGATCCATCAACTGACATATTTCAGTTCATTGTTTTCGTTCTTTAACATTAGTATCTCATCCCCATAACTATTCGTCTTATGATCAATCCTTGTGTTCTTCGAGGTCCCTTTAGCTCTTTAATCAACTTATTCAACTCGTCTACATTTACAGTCAAACTTTCACACTGACACGATGTTCTTTGTCTTTTTGCATTTTCATCCTCGGTATCCTTCTCATCATCATTCCTTATTACATTTAACACTCATTTCTTGAACCTCCCTCTTCTAGAAGGACCACCAGGTGGAACCGGTATCACCTCTTCAACAACCAATTATGGTCTCCTCACGGAGAAACCATTCAAGAGGGACTTTTCATATGGGAACACATGCTCATCATGTCTAATTTTCATAATCTCATTTTTCGATGGATGAATAATTGACAAGATTTATAAAAAAACAACTTTTTTAATTCTCTACCTATGTAAGTAAAACGAATTGTTGCATGACAAATCATTTAAATGCATATAAACATAATTTGCATAAGGATGTTATTTCATATTGAACTAATTTGTATATTTACATTACTTTGTATATAAAACAGATGCCTTAAAACAATCAAAAGCATTAGTAAAAATAAATTTTTGTATTACATCAGTCAATAATGACATCATCTTAAAATTTCCATTTTACATATACAATTTTTTTAACCATCTCAATATCAAACAGATACGTCAGATATTCATTTGTCAGCTATATATTTTTTCAATCTTAGCATAAGTAGTACTCAATACCTTGTCATTGCTTAGCGATACTAATCTCCTTGAGAGTCCCTTGATGGTTCCGCTCCACTTCCTTATTCTTAGCCGTGGATCAGGACTTACAACCAGTTCCTTACAGCAATACTCAAGCATCCACACATGAAAGTAAATCAATGTTAGAATAAATCAATATAAAAGAATTTGTAGTTCTAAATTAGAACAATATCTTACTTATAAACAAGTGACACATCTTGTTAGATAACCAAGCGTTACGCGTGCTGCTCCCTTACGTCTCTGTTGAATCCTATGAAATACATCATCTATGTTAAATAAGATCATCTTAACAACGACATATGACGAGTTGAAGTATCTTGTATCTTACAATGATTTAATGTAGTATATAAGATCCTTTGGAGATGAATACGAACAATCTGGAAAGAAGAATGTTGCAAACATCAACAAAATTAAATAGGTAACATAGATTGTTATTGAGTTATCTTCATCACGCTCATAATATTCCAACAATACATGAATCGGTTTTCTTCTGTTAAAAACTATCCCATTTGATGAATCCATGATTCATCGCCTTTATTCTTTCATTTTGGCTAAAATCCTAGGTAAAATACATGTAAGTATTCACTAATTCTCTTTAATTAACATTCTTACCACATTTGTTAATATTATATATTTAACACTTATTTTATCCAAACCCCGAGACCAGGTCAATATTGACTGATCCTAACCCCGAGACCAGGTCAATATTGACTTGGTCGACAAAATAATTAAGTAGGGGGACATAAGGGTCCTAATTTATAAAAAATGTTAGAAAACCAAGATCATAAATGTACATTACACATTTTCACCTTGTACATATGTTCACCTATTTTATTTATCATTCAGATCATCTAAAATTAAAATTTTTTCTTCACAAATGTTGTTCATAATAATATATATTAATTTATAAAAATATCAGAAAAATTATTTAATATATATAATAAATTATGATGAACCTAAAAAGCCGTAAAAGTCAACTTCTAAGGTTCTTAACTATTTATAGAAAACTCCAAATTATCCAAACTCACTTCTAAACTTCGTTTTATAACTAGTACTATTTATTAAAAATACCAAAAAATATTATAAAAAATTGTGAGTTTTGGCGTTTGGACTCCGTTGTATATATGTACTATATGTTTATAGACTTTCCTTATTTTCTAATTAATTACTCCTAATCTTATTTAACTTATTTCTTCTTCTAATATGTTTGTAAAAATCATTTAAAAATATAATAGTATAACTTAAAATAAATGCCAATAAATCCCAAAGTTACGAAGCCATGATCCTAAACTTCCGGACCTCATAACTCGGCCGAATGAACTCTGAATTGGACGTACTCACTTTTAAAGTTTGTTTTATAGATTTATCTATCAAATAAAACTGATTTCATTAAAATCAAGATTAATATGCAAAAAGTAGGTTTTGGAACCCTATTGTTATAGATTGTACAATGTCTCTTAATTTTATTATTTAATGTAAGTATTTTCTTATATTTTTATACTATATAAATATTTTATTTTTAAAATAAACAAATAAAAAATTATTTAGTTAGTTATTTATTTATTTAGTTACTTATTTATTTAATTAACTATTATTCATTTAATTAAGTATTTATTTATTAATTTATTTTCAATACTAATTTAAATTATTTATTAAATTATTGATTATTTATTTTATTTATTAATAATTTCTTTTTTTTATTTTCTTTTCCTTCTCTTTTCTCTCTCCTTCTTTCCCTTTCTTCCCGGCTCCTTCTTTCTTCTCCTCCCATTGCCATTCTCCCCTACCTCTTCTTCTTCCTTCTTCCTCCTTTCTTCTTCCTTCGTCTCCCCAACTGACCCAATAGCCTGGCCGTTGGGTCGTTGTACCTCTCCTTCCTTGCTACCCAAGCTTCCTCCTCTATTTAAAGACCTCTATCCCTCTCCAAGCCCCGCATCCGCCATTTGGTCTTCCACTTCCGTGAGCTCCGATAGAGGGTTGTGACCGAGCTCGATCTCCGTCGAGCGAGGAGTGTGAGTCTTGCGAGATCACACCCCCAGTGTGGAGCTCAGCTCTGTCGCGTGCTCAGCCTCCGTCTTACCACATGTAGAGGCTACAACCCTTAGCTTCCCTGAAGATCTAATCCCAAGCATCAACATTTCATCCTTCTTCGTCCAGGTCAATTCTTTTTCTCTTCTCATCTTCCTCCTCCATTCTCTCCTGAATCCTCTCTGATCATCTCACCTCTCCTCCATTTTCTCTACAATTTCATACTGAAATTGAGTTCCATACATTACGAATCCGTCATCACACTCGGATGCCTTCACTTCTGTTCTAGCCAACACAATCTGTCACCTCCATCCACGTACAATGGCCAGAGATTTTTGGTTCCTTCTACCATCATCTTTGGAATCTTCACGTTCATATAATCTACTTGTTATTAAGAAAAAGGCATCTAGCTTCAAGCTACTTGAATCGCTTTGTAGGACAGAGGTGTATCGTGGAACATCAACAACATCCGGAGCTTCAATCGATCGTCATCACCTGCTGCCTGAAGAACACCTGGAATAGCATGAAGCAAAAGCGATTGAAAACGTTAGATCTGATACGCGAACCGCCTGACGCACATGTAGGTCATCAGGATACTTGATCTAATCAGATCATCTGATAGCAACCGGAGCACCTCTACCATCGATCGAAGCTTCAACGAAGCTCTATTGTCTGATTGGAGATTAATCTCTAGATCTGAGCCATCGCCTCTTGGAGAAGTACCACCGTCTGTGATTGATAAATAATAACAAAATATTTTTCTGATAAAATTCACATGATCGATTCAACGATACTATTCTTCTTTTAGAGTAGTAGGTTGGGTGTTTTTTCATACGACGCTATTGTAGGGGAGGCAACGCTAGGGTAAATATTATAGCCTTAGGTTTTCAGGTTTATTTTTATCTCTTTTTCGTCATCTTATTTTCTATTGCATTTTTTTGTAACATTTAACGGCTTTCTATTTCTGAGTTGTGCTGTAGGACTTGAGCAGCACGAGGCAGAGCTGAGAAGCCGAGTTTCTGTTTACTTTTTTGTATTTTCTTTGTAAAAGAAATAAAGGGTACTTGCCCGTTTTTATATTTTGTAGAAGGGGCTCCTTAAGGGCATCCCGATTTGTACCTCTCCTTCTGACTTCTCGTGGTTTGTTTCACCCAGTGCCATGTACTTGGGGGAACAAGAACCTCACCATGGTTTTTTGTGTCTAGGTGCTTGGATTAGGTTTTTTATTTTTTGTCTGTGCATCCGTAGGTTTCATTAGATCTAAGGCCACACAATCTAGTTTCCTTCACTTAGGATAAAAGGAAAAATACAAAAATACGTTAGATGTTGTTTTCAAAAAGATCAAAAAAGTGATAAAAAATTAAAACCGGGACAACTAATTCTACTTGATCATAAAATAAACATAAAGGACACCACTTATTGATTTGGGAGAGCAATCCCCACGTTGGCTTGCAAGTACTCTCCAGATAGTGAGTGAGGGACGACACTTAAGGTTAGAGTCAGAGCCCAGATTTTCTTCGAGATTACTAATTCTAAAAATGATTAGCTACTTCTCAGTGAGGAGTCACGGGTAGCTGGAAATGGTCCGGGTTTCCTTAGTAGAGTGGGTGGTTTAGAGGACACTGCGCAAGGCTCCGTCCTCAAGTAACAAGTAGCCATTTTACGGTCAGTACTTACTCCCATACTGGCTGAAAGTAGATGCAACTAATTGTACGGACTCAGGACAGTCTTTTGGAAAATTCAGGCACCCAACAACTCGCTAATCTGCAGATAAAAATGCATTGTCACCTAACTCTAAAACTGAAAAGATTAACGACCGAGATTTCTCGATCATCATCGAGTTGAGTTGGTGAATTTAGGCTTTGCTTTGTGTTTGATTGTGTGGTGTGAGTCCAAGATCTCTGAGTCATTAACAGTACCTTCTTTTCCCATTCCCTCTGTTTTCTTTTTGTTTTTTCCCACCCTCCCACCCTTCATTCTTCTAGTCTTCTTCCTTCTTTTATTTGACTCGTGATGATGAGTAGTATTCTATTTCAGTAAAATCTTGCGGCTTTGTCTTTTTATTCTCATCATCCTTGTTCACCTTCTTGTGAGGTCGGAACTCCGATCAGCCTCCTGTCCCCAGCTCCACCCTTTTCACTCTGGCAAGTCAACGATCTCTTTGATCTTGACCTGGATATTTTTGAGCATGCATTTTCTGAGTCGATGGATGTTATTCAAGTGTGACCATTCGTTCTCTTCCTCAAGTCAGTCTGATTTTTCACATCTCCCCGTGGGTTATCTGTGGGAGGTGTGTTCTCTCTACTCGATCTCATTTTATGTATGTACATCCGATCTGTCGGTTGTCGAGACCGAGTATTATGGTTCTCTTGAGTGTCCTGATTCTTCTGATTTTTCGGAGTCTTAGTTTTCTGTCCTCGACGACCCTCCCGAGGATGAGCCAATATTTGAAATATTCAATGATTTATCTGATTTCTTTACATTATGTGCATCAGATATCAATTTTCTGAGTGAGTCTCCTGATCGTAATCTTCCATACCTTATTGAGACGATAATTAACATGGAGGATTCCTTGACTGATCTTTCTTTCTCCACGTTCGATTTCTCTGGCCTTGCCCTTTCAGTCCATTCTGATCTTGAGCCGATAACTTCTTTTATGCTATAGATCCATGATTTTATTTCTCCTCTATTTACCCAGTAGCAAACACCACCTTATTGATTATTTGGATGTCATAATTTTCTATGTTGATTTCGTTGTTGTTATCACCGAGACTGCAACGACACTACGACATTCGCATTACAAATGACGTCCTGAACCTTGATACTACTTTATCCTAGCTTTTGGGCCTAGCTAGGGGCATAAACTCTAGCGCTTGTTGAGAGGCACCTCAACATTGTCTACTTTGTACATACATGTTTTCAACTGTTTTGGTTCATTCTTTCATTTGTCTTACACCCCTCTCGATAGGGTTTTTGCTATACTTAAGATGTACTTTATCCTAAGTATAGGGGGGATGTAGACATTGTGTCGTTTACATCATTCTGTTCTATTACCCCTGTTGTTGCTTATACGTAGGGTGTACTTTACCTTAAGTATAGGCGTGGTAATATCACTTGTGACATCTTTTGAATGTTTTCGATTTTATTTATCTTCTTCTCTCCCGCTTGTCCCTCAACTGTTGATATTCATCTCTATACTTTGGGATATTTTACCCTAAGTATAGGGGGGACAAGCCGAGTCGTTGATTGTGTACATTCTCTTGACCTCGATCATCTTCATTTTTGAGTCTGCCATTGATGAATCTGTGATTCATCACTCTAAAAGTTGAAAATAGAATCTTGTTCCCGAGTAAATAGATGCATACCTCCCTTTATAATGCATAATTAGCATTCATACATGCATTCATAGGCATTTTAGCACTCATATTGCATTAAATAAGAAGCTAGGATCACTTGTAAATATCAACCTATAAAATAACACCTCCCTTATAATATATATACCTTCAGTTAATAATATAAGGAAGAGGGTCAGAAATCTCCTTTGTAAAAGCACCCAATAAAACCCTAGACCTTCTGGATCTTAGAAAGCCTTTAACTCCCTCATACAACCTCCAAAATAGGTCTACTCACCTTCAGATTAATACACATTAAAAGACCTTTAAAATGATACTAATTTCATCCAATTTGGAGCTTGTAGGAAGAAGTTGGGTTTTTGGGCCTTTATGTATACTATATATGTGTATATTTGTACTCTTGTATTTTTGTATCATATTTGACCTCATCTCCATTTTTGGTCAACATGAAACTTGTATATCTCATCAAGATCTACACTTTCATGTTTTGAGTTTTTCCAAATTCGGCCTCCTTATCTCTCTAAAATCATTTCTCCTCTCAGCCACTCACAGCTGGCCACGTGGCGCCCTCTGATTGCGCCACGCGGCCCGCTCCCCTTGCCCTAGCCGCCCGCGCCCACAGCCGTTGGATCTCCATCTAGATCCAACGGTGGCGCCACCTCCACGTGCGCCCTTTACTTCCACCGTCAGATCACTTCCCATCTCAGATCTGATCCACCCGTTCGCGCCTCTCCCACAGTTTGACACTTGGCGCATCTTGTGCCACTCGATCGTGCCCATGCCTTTCCATCACAGCCGCTTATCCCGCCTCGCACCTCAGCCCTTCGATCGAAGCCCTAATCACATCGCACCGTTCGTTCGCGCCTCATCGACAAGGCAACACGTGGCGCTTCATACACCATCTGATCGAGCAACCTCAGATTTAATCCACGCCGCCCGCTTGCACTTCGCCTTTGATGAGCCACGTGGCGCCATCACGCCCCTTGATCAATTCGCCCTTGATCAAATCCAAGCCGATCCTGAGCACCCTCTTCCCCACCGTTGGATCACGAGATCCAACGGACAGGACTTCGTCTTCTACCTCCGGTCGCCCTCTATCCCATGATCTCGACCTTGCGCGAGACGTCGCCCCTTTCTATTTTCGCCTCCACTCATGCCACCCTCTCCGACCGCCAACATCTCCACGATCTTCACCACTCTCCCCTCATCCTCGCCAACTCCCTCTATTCCCACGACGTCCACCAGAGACGCTCCACGACGACCATGAACCTCACCTCGTCACCAGCTAACCCATCAACTTTGCCCTATAAATCCTCGCCCTCCGGCCACTGTAACACCTATCCTCCACCCCAGAGAGAAACCTTGAGCTCAGAGCCATCGATTGGTGATAGAAATTGAGTGATTCTTCGAGCGACGATGGGCCTTCTTCTCCGGCGAGATCCACGACCGCCACCGCCATGCTGCAGCCTCCAACCACGAGCTGCGTGAGCTCGGGACTCTACCGATCCCTCGAGCGACGACCTGGAGCTCAAATCTGAGCTCCATTCCCCAGGTAGCCCCCCTCCATCCTCTTCTGATCTTCTTCTGATTTTTCATTTGATTTCTCTGATTTAATTCGTGCTCTGCCGTCATCTTCTCGCTCCACCTTCATCACTCCGAGATCCGCGACGGAGCTCCGATCTTCGTGCATCCTTCCATTCCCTCAAACACCGCATCTCGACCTTTCATTGACTCCAGCCCCACCACTTGGGCGGAGCACCATCGCCGGACACCCCTCACTCCGATTAGGCCTCACCGTTCACCCTGCACAACTCCACGCACAACCCACGTGCTTCGGCTATCCTCTAACCCCTTGCAGGTGCTCCTTCCTTCACTGGTCGGAAGCTCATCGGAGCTCCCATCGAGCTTCACCGCCACCGTGCACCAGAGCTCCTTCTCCACTCCTAAGGACACCGGAGGCTTCTCCGCACCGCTCTGCATCTTCCGAGCTTCTCCAGACCCTCCGGCGAGCGTCATCGACGACTGGAGTTCAAGGCGAAGCAAGCCCCGCTTCGCCGGAGCCCCGCCTGCTCCTCCGCAGGAGGCGGAGGGCCGTTGGAGATGACATCCAGCCACCGTTCGATCATCTTGATCGAACGGTCTGAAGCCGGCCACGTCACCTCGCTGAGCCGTAGGATCATCTTTGATCCCACGCATCTGGTCACGCCACGTCACTATCTGCAGGAGCGTTCCTTCACCGTTGGATTGATCAGTGATCCTATGGTCCGAAGCCAGCCACGTCGCCCTCTTCATCAACCAGCAACCGTTGGATCGTCCTTGATCCAATGGTCTAGAGCCCGCCACGACATCCAATCCGAGCCTCTTCCCCGACCTCTAGGCTCGGATCACCCGAAGCTTCGTCGAGCCTTCCTCCGAACCTCCAGAACAACCGAGCCAACGCCCGATCCTCCGAAGTCACCCGAGCCTAAGGCGCCCCACGTGAGCAGCACGTGCGGCCTGGGCAAATTGCACTGAGGCCCCGGGAAGTTTCTGAAATTGTAAATCGGTCCCTGTGAAGCGCCCCCACGTGAGAAGCACGTGCGTTAGTGGAGAATTTGCATTCCACCCCCTGCATTATAGGTAATTGCATAAAGGTCCCTGTCAGCATATTTTATTTTATCAATTTTAATTTCCTTTATTGCAGTTACACCCTTGTCTTTGCACGCATATTTAGGTGTCCATATTTCATCATTTTTAAATTCCAAAAATTGCATGTTGTAGTTTAACTTGTCCTTTATCTTATGTGACACTTGGCATAATTTTATGATATCAGTGGAATTTTTAATTAATTAATTGGTCCATTTCTGTGATATTTTGTCCAATTTCACCTTTTAATTAATAGTAAATTCTCTGTAACTCCAAAAATTCCCAAAAAATCACATTAGCTTTAGGAAATTAGATACACCTTGCATAAAAATTCCATCTCATAAACACGCATTTCGAGGCCTAAATAAATTATTTGTTGATTTCCTTAGTTTATTTTTAATAGGTTCATTTCACATTAAAATTAAGGTTTGATAATTAACCTGGATTCTTCATCATTAGATCTATCTAGGATAATTTTTGTTCCTAAAAATATTGTGATTTGATATTTATTAAAATTAAATTAGTCAAAATCACCCTGCATTCATTTTTAATTCACAGTAAATTCATTTAGTGTCAGAAAATTCCAAAAAAAGTAGGGTAGCTTAATTACATCATATTTCATCATCTGGTCAATTTTCATTATTTTTGGACGTCATTTGTATACTTAACTAATTTAAGTTCTAAATTGGCCTGATTTTTGCAGGTGTCTTGCATAGAAAATAGAAAAAGACCAAAAAAATTACTCCTCGAAAATCGACCACTGGAACTTTGCTAAAAATTCACCTAAGGAGACAGCTGCCTCCCTGAGTTCGACCTTGGACTTCACCAAGTAAAAAATTTTTGCCACTCGAGGTTAATTGATAAAAAAAAATTAAAAGTGGTTTTTGATTCCCTCTCGTTATCCAACTGCAACGAACATTAGTATTGATTTGGACATTAATTTGCTCGAATTAACAAGGGTAGCAGGAGCGCTTATCAAAATGGCGCCGTTGCCAGGGAGGCATGGCTTAGGTTAATTTGCAGTGATTTTTAAGTGTTTGATCTTCTAGCCCCGGGTAGTCTGACCCCCGGTTTACTTGCAAATATTTTCTCTCTTTTAATTCTGTGCATTTTTTCTGTGTCACTCTCTGACCTCAATTTGTTTCTGTGCGAGGAACGCGAGGACTTGAAGACGCTTCGAAGATTCAGCATTGTAATTTATTGAGTGAATAGAGAGGATTTGTACTTTTATTTTTTCCTTTTTTCGCATCATTTCCAGCGGTTCCCGTTTGGGTTCTCGCGCGTGTAAATATAGTGAAACTGTGTCCCCGTGTGCTGTGTGGTTGAATGGTAATTTAGGCTTACACTAGCGGCTCCTCGAGCCAATATAGGAATTGCTTGTGCTCGTAATTTTTAGAACCACACAACCACTTAAAAGACGCACTTAGACCGCAGGACTTAGCCAAATCAACCTGTTCTTCACTCGCTAATAGAACTGCTTGTCTAGGAGCAAATTTTTCGCTTGCATTTGCATATAGTATAAAAAAGTTTTCAATTCTATTTTGCATCCTGCATAAAAAGCGAAGGGATCACTGTAAGTCTCCTGAACTCAGCATACACATCATTATTTTTCGTGCATCGGCTTTTCTCGATTTCCCCCTCTATTTTTCACACTTAATCTAAACGGAAATTGGGACTGGATGATAGGCGTGCTGTGTGGTTGGACTAAATCAGTGAGAACTTAACTTAAAACTGGGACTGCTAAACATTATCGTCCAAAAAAATCAATAAAATTGGAAAATTAGTTTGCGGGAGATTCATCCCCGACCTTGCTGAGTGAGGGTACTTGAGTGTGTGTGAACACCTTAAGGCAGAGCCCAAATCCCCGCCTTCCATATCACGTTCTGACTAATCCTAGCAAATATCACAAGTCGAATTTTTAAGGCTCACTGACTAGTACCAAATTGCGGTACTTTGCGACAAGTTGCCAGTAACCCCCTGGGGTGAAGTTCCGGCCTTGTCAGCCTCCGCCTGCTTGCAGGTAGATAAGGGTGTGGTCTTTGAATCCATCGACTTGGGATAGGAGCGAAGAAAGGAAGGACCGGTGGTGTCTTAGGCGACAGGTTAAACAGGGAAGACGCATCCGGCTCTGAGCCGACTTCCCTACAGGCTGCGTAATCCTTGCTATCTTGCTTATCACACTTAAAATTTACAAGATTAATTGGACTCGGTTTCGGGTCCTTCACTGTGTTGAGTGTGAACCCATGGTCTTGGATTGAATTGCTTACTTCAGGTAGGAGTAGAATCCTATCTTCTTCTCGCCAAATCAAGATGAGTGACTGGGGGGATATCGACTCTTTATTCATCAATCTCTCTATGAACCCCCCACGAAACTCCTCTTCATCGGCCCAAGCGCACCTTGGACCACCCAGGACTCATGACCCTCTTGAGTTCTGGTTCCCTCACACCCAGGGTGGTTACTCTCAAACCAACCCTTTCCTCTCCTCTGAGCTTACCGAGGAAGACCATCACCTAGGTAAGAATCCCTTCCTTGATTTGTCCTCTGACACCGATCTTATTTCATACCCAGGAATAGAGGACAAGATGCCGCCTAAGCAGCTACCACCGGATGAGGATCAATTGCGACAAATTCTTAATCGCCTTACCGAAGCCGAACAAAGAAATGCAGATCTCGTGGCTAGAATGGGACAAATCATGGTAGCAAGAGGAATCAACCGACCAATGGTTGATGCCTACAACCCAGCGGAGAATGAGATACAAAAATGGTTAGCACCAACGGTTCCTGCTGAAGCATTTGAGCTCAAGCCCCACTTCCTTAGCCTGCTACCGAAGTTCAACGGAAATGCCCATGAAGAATCGTATACCTTCCTCCGAGACTTCGAGCTGGTTTGCAACAATCTTAGCCAACCTAATGTTGGCCAAGATTACATTAGACTGAAGGCCACCCCATTTGCCTTAGGAGATAAGGCAACACATTGGCTGAAAAACCTAGGGGTGATATGTACAACCTGGATGCAGTTCAAGGACCTAAACCTGAAGAAGTTCTACCCTCTCAGTAGGACTAACTGATGAATCTCCATTTCATCACCTTTATTCTATCATTTTGGCCTTAAAAACCCCAGCAAATGAATGTAAATAGCCTCAATTTGTACCTAATAGCATTCATTGTTCCTTGTATTTATTGTACATAAAATAAGGTTTTTAATGCCAAAGTTATAGAATAAAGAGAAGAAAAGAAAAAGGAATAAAATATTGCAAATATTTTATGACCCTAACCCCAATACCAAGGCCAACATGGAATTGGTCGACAAGGAATAAAGTAGGGGGAGATAAGGGCCACGTATACAATAAATACCTCATTTATTTATTCATTTATTTATGCATTTTTGACACATATTTTGTACAAAATTATTTATTCATCAAATAAAGAAACTTTGTACATGAAAGTTGTAGATAATAATGTAAATAAAAATACAAAATTTAGTTTGTACAAAAATAACACACAGTGTACATTTTATACACAGAATAAAAAGCCAAAATCTCAACTTCACAGACCCATATCTTGCAAATAAAAACTCCAAATCACCCAAACTCACCTTTAATTGTATATAGCTTTCCAAGAACTATTTAATAAAAATGGTTTCATAATTTTTGGAGTTCATCTGTAGAAGTTAGGTTTTTGGCCCTCCTTGTACATAGTACTGATTAAAATATTTCATTTATTCATCATTCATTATTTGTACAAAATTATATTTTTAGAATTTAACAAATAATGTATAGAATACATGTACATATTAAAATTGAAAGAAAACTAAAAAGAATTTGAAAAATAAAATAAGTCTATAAAATTCATAGGCAAAATATCTATGTTAAGAATGTACATAAATAAAAGGGGATTTTATTCTTTTATTCTTTATTCATCTATATTTTTATAATAATGTAGATATTATTTATAACTTATTAAAAATACAAAACCAAAATAAAAAAAACAAATAAAATGCATTAACTAAATAAAATGTATATAATATATAGGTAAAATACCTATAAGTATACCTACATATACATAGACACATTTATATAAAAATGTAAATAAACTTATAAAAATTAAGTAAAAAAATATTTATACTCACAAAAAAATGTCACAAATTTATAAAATAAGAAAATAAAATAATAAAATAAAATAAACAAAATAAAAATAAAAATACATAAATATACTTGTAAATACATTATTTTAATAAAACCGTAATAAAATACTTCAAAAAAATAAATAAAAATCATAAATAAATACTACATTAATTTATAAACATTTTTTATTTTATAAGTAAAGTATAATTAATTCATTTATTCGGTTAAATAAATAATTCAAGATCTGGCTGATGTGGGCCAATCAGAGGCCAGGGAAAGTTGACCTCCGGTCAACTCCCCCTGCGCCTCTGACTCCCGTCAGGCCCGTCTTTTCCCCGATATTCCTCCATTTTTCCCGCTCGATTGGTCGCTCCGTCGCCAACAGTCCCTTCATGAAAATTGTTCTTTGACAATCCGTGATTCGCGTCGTGATCTTGGAACCCTTGTACAACCATTCGATTCTTCAATAATCGCCGGTCAATGGGGGTCCCCAAAAATGTTTATAAATAAGTCCTTCCTCTTCCTTGGCCGAATTTGGCCAATTTCTCTTCCCTCAAAAGGCTTGAATCGATCCCTGGACGAGCCCTTGTGACAGGAGGCGCTTCCCAGCACCTCGGTTCGGCCCAAGGAGGAGGAAAGTTTTGTCGCGGCGGCGCTCCGACGGCCGCCCTGCTCCCTGGAGGCCCCCAGGTTTAAGAGATGCACTTTTACTTATTTTAGTTAGGATTTTGTTTTAGCATTTCATTCCTGTCTTTTATTTTGCATTTAGGACATTAGATTAGCCTAATTTAGTTAATTCGAAGTTCGCCGGAGCTCAGCTCCGGCGACTTCACCACCATTCTCCAACTGTTTTTCGACCACCACCTTGCCTCCATTTCCATACCCCTTCATTTCCCTATGCCCCAGGCATTTTCATTCACCCAGATCTTCCTCAGATCTGGAGATCTGATCTCCCTCCTCCGCCCTTCGCCGGAGATCACCGCCCCGTGTCCCCCTTCGCTCATTTGACCCAAATAAGACCTCCAGCCCCTTGTTTTTGTGCCCTGAGCTTTCTTGCAGGTGCTGGGAGGCCAAAGGACCCCCGTTGGGGTCGATTTGATTCTTTTGCATGTACCTGGGACCTTTGACCTTCACCGACTCCGCTGGGCTGTTCCGGTGAGCCTCCGGCTCTCCTGAGCAGCTCAATCGACAGAGCATGGCCCCAGGAAGCTTTTTGGAGCATCAGCAGCCCGAGGGAGCGTCAGACGAGAGTGCAGCACCGGATCGAAGGTCGGGGAAGGGGGAGTTCTTCCCTGTTCTTCGTGCCTTCATCTTCACCGTCCGATCGCGGTCCCAGCCCAGATCGGAAGCCAATCGTTGGATGGAGCTCTTCATCGACCGTCAGATCAGCTCGGCTGATCTAATCTCAGCCCTCCATCGGCGAAGCGTCATCGGGCGAGGAGGTGGCGACGCGTGTCAAGTGAAGAACGCTCAACCGTTGGATAGTGTGCCTATTGGGGGTAATTTGCATATTTAGCCCCCACAGTTTTTGTATTTAATTTTTAATACTGTAAAATAAATAGCACGTTGTGAATAAAATGTAAATTTTACAGAAAGGACCCTGAGTTTCTTAGAATTGCATTTAGGTCCTTCCGCGCCTCACGTGCAGTCCCACGTGAGGCACGTGAAAATTGCACTTTAACGCTGATAGGTTTTGTAAATTGTAAAACAGTCTCAAAAATATAAATAAAGGTTTAATTCTGTAGAATTTTTGCACTGATGCCCCTGGAATGTATTTTATTTGCAAAAATGCCCCTGCCAGGCTGTTTATTTTTGTGTCTTTGATCTATTTATTAAAAATACCTAAGATGCTTCTAAAATTCCACAAAAATTAGGTTAAATGCTTCATGCCCTGTATTTTCATGCCCATATTTTATTTTGCATTTTTTCGCATTTTTCCTAATTATTAAAAATGAAAAAGAAGCCTTTTTAGTACTGTTTAGATTAAAAAATACAAAAAAATTATAAAATGTTTTTGAAAAATTACAAAAAAATTATATATAGCATATTTGAATATATATTGAATCCAGATATTGAAAAACTTTAAAAATATGAAAAAGAAAAACAAAAAAATCAGAAAGCTCCAAAATCCAACAAAAAAATTGAAAAATCCCTGAAAAATACCAAAAATACATTTTTCTCTTTTATATTTATCTATATATTATTATTAATGTGTTAAAATTAATTTGGGTAATTTTGGAGGTTATTTTATATTTTTAAAACCCAAGTTTAATTCGATTATTTAATTAGTCCTATATTAGGGATATTTTTGAAATAAAAAATACATAAAAATTAGAAATATTCCAGAAAACTAACAAAAAAAATCAGAAAATTATTAAAAGAAAAAATATTATATTTATCTATTTTAAGCATTTATATATATCTTTATGTTTATATCTATATATATTATATAATTAAAAATATAAAAAGAAAATAAAAAATATAAAATATAAAAACAAAATAAAAATTATAAAAAGAAATATATAAAAAAATTATAAAATCCAAAACCCACAAAAACAATAATTGGACATGAACAATGGGTTGAATAAATTACACAACACATACATTCCCTTCGCCTCCCAGTGTTCGACCTCTACCTGTGCTTACACCTATACACATTTGCATGTAGAGTTATAATAAATTTTAACTCCACATTTTTTGATATTCATTGCATATATTTATTGTAGGTTAATTGTTGATCGATTTGGGAGTCTGTCTGAGGTCAACTCAGCGACTGTCTCTCCGCCTTGTGGAAAGATACGACCTTGGCAAACTCCCTTTCATCAAATGGCACCGTTGCCGGGGAAGCAACGGAATTTGTATGATTTTGTGAGCTTATTTGTTCATTTATTCAATTATTTGCTCATGTACATCATGCACTTATTTATTTTTTTTGGTTTTTATTTCTATTTGATATTATTTGAGTGACTGCTCTGACCACCTCTTTTCTTTGTCTTTGATGCGAGGGACCGCCAAGCGAAGGAGGACCTCCTAGGAGGGCCTATGCACCCAAGCAAGGTGGAGTTGGCTCTTCTATGCCAAGCCAACAGGAGAGAGCATCCAGGACAGAAGAAGGAGAAGTGTTAAAGACAGTCTTTATTTTTATGCATTTTATTTTATTTTATCATGTATATTCATGTGAGAGAGTGACACTTGGATTGTATTAAAACAGGACTCTCACAGGTACACTCCGACTCCCGAGGTCCATTGCCCGAGGGATTGTTCCCTTGGGGGCCTCGATGATTTTGACGCTTTTCTTTTTCTTTATTTTATTTTTATTATTTTGTGTGAATGAGCCTTAACTATAGGAGTTGCTTGCTCGTAGAGTTAGGTCCAAACACCTTAATATATATATGCATGTACCTATAGTTCGCTTTGGACCTAGATCAAACTCGAAACAACCGTTCATTTATCTCTTAGCCTTTGTACCACAGCGAGCCCCGCAAAGCGCTTTCTCCTAAACTCAAGTGTGTTGAGCAGAGGAGGGGTGAGCCAAGACCGGACTTTTTGAGGCTAAAGATGAATGAGCGACTTGTGGTGCTTCACGATAATAGCAATTTTTGAACCTAGGACGATTTCTTCGGCTTGCATTTGCATATAGCATAGGTTTCAAATTCTGTTTTGCATCCCGCATGGAGAGAGCTGGGAGGCACTGTAAGTCTTCTTACTTAGCATGCATCATCGATTTCCGACTTGTATGGCTTTTCCGATCTTCTCCCTCTGATTTTGCCAACCTAGGATGTTAAGGGAAATTGGAACCTCGATAGGCACGTGCATTGAAAATACCCAAAAAAGCGATAACTTAAATAAAATTGGGACTGCTATCTCTATTGGACTTAAAAATTAAACGTAATGGATTCCTTGTCTTGGGGAGAGCAACCCCCTCATTGGATGCGTTTTAAGTGCTCACGTACACACTAAGGAGTAGAGCCCAAATCCTATCAAGCCTCCTAAGTGATTGTACAATTTTTATGGTTCTCACCTAACTCTAAAATCGAAAAGATAAATGACCATCACCTGATTGTCTTCACTGTGTTGAGTAGGTGAATTGGGGGTTTGCCTTGTGTCTTGATTGTAACTTGGAGTCTATCGTGTTTTTCATTCATTATTAGGGTAGTCGGTCCCGTCTGTGTGCGTCATGCATTTTTCATCTTTGAGTCTCTCTATCTCTCTTATACATATACCTCTTCATTTGCATTAAGTCGTGATATTGGCGCTTGAGCTCAATCATTCTTTGTCAAATCCTTTGTTTCCCTCTTCTTCATCACTTTCCTCGTATTCTCCGTACCATCCTCATTCTCCGGTTCGAGGAGAGTCTGCTCTTCGTACCACCATTTTGACGGTGTTCCCGTCCTGTGTGGAACACTCAATTTTGTTCATGTCTCGATCTTCTCACCCGCCCTCCTCGTTCCTCTGTATCACCCTTCTACCTCCCATGATGTTGGCACGCACGCTCAATCAGCTTCTCCACTTCATTGTGTTACTCTTCTTATCCATCCTTCTTGTGTACCCCGTATCATCTCTCCCTTTACCCGAGAATGATGTGCATATCGATAGCCCGCATCGAGGATTCCTTGATTACCTTGATTATCTGTGTAAGCCGGGCCTATGATGTTGAGGATGCTGAGATTGATTTGGTGGATTTGACTTTGGATACATGCATATGAGCGTATTGAGGATTTTTGATGATGCATAGAGCATAGGTGTGATGCATTATTGAGAAATTTTAGTTCTCGCACACCGGATTAAGGATGTGATATGATGCGATGATTCGATGAAGAGTTCATGGGTATTGATTGATTTATCTTGAGGTTCCACCCATCTTGATTTTTGAGGATTGAATGGTTATTCTGATTTGAACTTCCTGATATAGGTGTGCGGATCTTACATGATCTCTTATCTTCCTATTTGACCCATCCTTGATCTCCCGACTCTCTAATCCACCCTGGCACTTAGAGGATTCCTGAATATTTTTTCGTGCCATCTCAGCTGACAGGATTGACCCAAGGGATGTTTGGTGAATGACATGATTATTTGCTCCCTTGCATGATCTTATGCCCTCCGAATGATTGAATGATTTATTGCTTTTGAGGACCTGAGATGACTTGCCAGCATTCCCATGACCTGCATTGATCTAGCTTGCATTCCTCCCCGAGGACTATCTGCGGGAGAATGCGATAATTTCTAGGACCGCGGTTTCATTCACTGCTTCAGTCGCCATTGTGATGGGACCCGGAACCGAGTCAGATAATATGCTTGATTGGCCTTCCCCTGTGATTGTTTACCTGACCTATCAGTATACGAGGCCAATGTACTAGACTCATATGAGTCCGCTCTCCTTGACGGTCCTCGTAAGGCAGAGCTCCACTTTTTCAGATTATTCCATACCTAGTTCATAGCTCTCCGAGGGTTATCTGCGAGAAGCTATGAACATTATAGCAATGTTGGTCTCCTCTGCTGGTAGGCTGTCTGCCGCCTACCATGACCATATTCTCTGTGGGTCTGTATGATGGATCCGGCTCCTTTGAGCCTCCCTCTCTCCTTGATGACTCTCGCAAGGACGAGATGTACTCTGATTTTTTACTGAGTAGCTCACATCACTTCCCGAGGACTATCTGCGGAAGGATGTAACACTTTCTTTACGATCGGCTTCTCTCACTTCTGGTGCCTCCATTTGCTGGGGCACATCGCCGATTCGTCTGATACGAGCAGTCAGTCTCCCTTTCTTACTATTCGCCCGATCTGTTGGGGCATGAGACCGACCTGCTCAGACGCCTTTACGTCCGCTCTCCTTGACGGTCCTCGCAAGGATGAGCTCTTTTTCTGATTATTCCTTCACTAGCTCGTAGCTCCCCAAGTATTATCAGCGGGGAGACTATGGCATATTTCCGATCTGATTGGTCTCTGCTATTGATAGCCGATTTGTCGACTACTGAGACCACTATGTGGGTCCGTCTGATGGATCCGGCTCCTTCGAGCCCTTCTCTTTCCTTGACGACCCTCGCAAGGTAGAGATACATTCTGACTATTCCGTGCCTAGATTGCAGTACTCTCCGAGGACTATCTGCGGGAGACTGCGACACTCTCTTTACGCTCGATTTCCACTGCTGACTGTGTCTTCGATCTGCGGAGCACGGAATCGAGTCGTCTGATATACATGATTTTGGTCCCATCTTGAATTGCATATCCGATCTGTGGATCATGGGACCCAACTGATTAGACTCCTTTGAGTATGCTCGCCTTGACGGTCCTCGCAAGGTTGAGCTCATGATATCTGCTATTTCCATTCCTAGCTGGCAGCACGTTCCCCGAGGGTTATCTGCGGGACGCTGCCACACTTTTCTTGATTTGACGGTCTCTTCTGTTGGTAGCCAATCTGTCGCCTACCGAGACCGTCTCTGTGATCCGTCTGCTGGATCAGGCTCCTTTGAGCCCGCTCACCTTGACGACCCTCGCAAGGGTGAGCTTCTGTTCTGATTATTCATTGACTAGCATGTACTACTCCCCGAGGGTTATCTGCGGGAGAGTACATCATTTTCTATGTACCCGGCTTCATTTCTGGTGTCTCCTGTTTGTGGGAGCACGACGCTGGGTCTTCTACCTTGTGTACTCGGTCTCCTCCCTGGTTGTGTCTCCTTTCTGTTGGAGCACGGAGTCGAGTCTTCTGATTCTTCCCTGATTCTGCTCGCCTTGAGGACCCTCGCAAGAGTGAGCCACATAATGTGTTGTTCGGTGTCTTCTTTTCACTTTCAGATTATATCACCACTGTGCATCACACAGTCTCATATGCTTTATTTCCGATCTATCTGAGACCATGATTGACTAGGAGGAGTCTGTACTGCTCTTTCTTCCTCCCGGTCTTACGGTATCGGCTATATTCTCTCATGTTGACCATATGAACCGATTGACTGCTTCACGCTACCGGTCCCTGCTTTACTTTCCGATCTGATTATCCCCGGTAGCCGACACCCACCTGACTGCATATCAGGGTGTCTTTTCACCTTCTGACTGTGTCCTCGTTCTCACAGGGAGACGATGACGAGAGTACGGTATTCACTTGTCAGATACCGTCCCGTACTCCACCAGTTTTTCACCGCTTGTATATATGTGTACCTTTTTCATTCTTTCTCCCGTATGTTCTGTGTGCCCCAGATCTATCGCCACATCTTTGTGTCTACACTCAGGACGTACCTTGTCCTAAGTATAGGGGGGTACACACCGCGTTGTTCTTTCGTTGTTCAGTTTTGTCACTCCTGTTGTTGCCTATACTAAGGGATATCTCACCCTAAGTATAGGGGGAGTGATGCGTATATTCTCCACGATCGTTTCATCTATCTGTATATATCTCTCTTTTCTTCTTTTCTTCTTTTCCTTTTGTACATTCTGTATATAAATAAAAGGTGTCGCCCCTTTGTGTCAGTTTCCTGTACTTAGGACATACTTTGTCCTAAGTATAGGGGGAGTGCACCCTTGATTTGTTCAATGATTTGTTTACTCCCACCCTTGATCCTCCCTGTGTTGTGAATAGTCTGCTATACTTAGGATTACTTGATCCTAAGTATAGGGGGATGGTCAACTTCTCATTCGTTCATCTCTTATTCATATATTCTTTAGACTTGTCTACTCAGTACGAGTTATGTCTTCTCTTTCTCTTTTCCGATCTATGAGGACATAGCTCCAGCTAAGTATAGGGGGGTCGTATATACTCTGTATATACTTTAGCCATAACTTGTACTTTCGTAATAATATGGCTAAGAATTCATTAAAAATCTTAATAAAAAGATGTGATTATTCCTCAAATTCTTTGTGTATATACTGATTAATAAATCAGGTGAAAATATTTTTTGCAAAATGTTTGAAAAATAGTTTGAAAATCTTTGTGAACATTTATTGAAAACTATTTTGAAAACATTTTGTTACATGTTTTCAACCTTTGTAAAAATGTGTGGTTTGTAAAAATTTCTTTTATTTGTGTGAAATAAAATGTTTGAAAAATGATTTGCAAATGGTTTGAAAAATGGTTGCAAAAATATTTTGAAAAATCTATACATACTATTTTGAAAAACCTTTGCAAAAATGATTTTCAAATGTGTGTACATGTTGTAAAAATGTTTGTAAAAATTATTTTGGACTATAGTTTTCAAAAATTGTTTGAAAAATTTGTGTCAAATAAGAGGAATAGTCACATATAACTAAAATAATATACATAATAATTATTATAAATAAAAATAAATAAATAATAAACAAAATTCTTTAACAATTGTACATATATACCTCTAAATAAAAACTAAATTCTAAATTCTTTAAAAATCATTAAAATAAAGCGGCACGCCCGTGTAAATAGTTGTACATATCTTATACTTTAAGTGCAAAAATTATTTGTGTAAAAAATTTCCTCTTTGTTTTCAGAATTCTTTGACAAATTGCATTATTCTTTGCATATTTGTAAATAGCATTTGCATAGCATTCATATTCTTTCATTGAGCTTGATGATTTAACTAGTCTAATAAAGCCGAAGATTGGAGCTTGGTTGGACCTTACCGCACCTAATTGCACTGGAACCTTATGGGAACTAGGTTCAGGGCACTTCAGGTCTATTCAGACTTAATTCTTTGAGAAATCAGGGCTAGGTTCAAGTCACCTCAGTGGACTAACTAGAACTTTTCGAAACACACGCATGACTCTTGCCGACCGTGACCTAACTTGGACACTTGCACCTTTCACTTGTTTCAACTCAGTTGGAGTGATGAGGGGGTTGGATTTGGCCAGTCTGAGACGCACACGGGTGGAAACATTCGTCCTCGTCTAGGGAGGGAAGTGCACCCCAACCTGGTTCAATATCCATGAGGTCTAAAGACAGGAGATTGTGGGTTGCGATAAAGCTTCAAAAGAGGGATAGTCTACTGGCTCAAGAGGAAAAACTCCTTATGTAAATGCTGCTGTGAATAGTATGTTGAAAAAAAATGGTCAGGCCTGTACAAAAATAAAATGCCTGTAAAGTATGTACATATGTTGTAAAGAAAATAAGCGAGCTTGAGCATCAAAGTTATACCATGTGAGCCTGCAGCTGGATGACTTGACTACACTGGTTCTTGCATCCCAGGATAGGTAGCTACACTGGCTACCGTCCATTCTTTTCTCTACCTCCTCCTCTTAAGTCGGATGCCACTTGAACTTAGAAGGGAATACCCCGCTCCTCGAGGAAAGAGCTGTTGGATCAGGGAATCATTGGGTTGTCATTCTGGAGAAGTCAGTCTCTTTGACATTTTAGTTGGGGAGAGCCACTATCACTTACACTTTACAAGTCAGCTTCATAGTCATAAGGGTTTGCGTATGATGTAGGCTAGTTCTGACCTGGCTATTGAGGTGATTTGAACCAAGTTCTGTGACTCTCAAAGGCTGTTGTGTTTTAAATTTGGGTCCCGACTAGGTTCCACACACATTCTCACACCAAGTTCTAACCTGAGCTCCAAACTTTGATTTTGTACAGATATGTTCTATAATCATGTTCAATTCAATTTATTCTTTAAATTCTTTATTTTTGCTTTTTCTTTTCTTCTTATTCTTTGTTCTTTTTGTACTTATTGCATAAGTATTTGCTAGGGACTAGCAAAGGCAAGTATAGGGGGGGGGGTGATGAATCTCCATTTCATCACCTTTATTCTATCATTTTGGCCTTAAAAACCCCATCAAATGCATGTAAATAGCCTCAATTTGTACCTAATAGCATTCATTGTTCCTTGTATTTATTGTACATAAAATAAGGTTTTTAATGCCAAAATTATAGAATAAAGAGAAGAAAAGGAAAAGGAATAAAATATTGCAAATATTTTATGACCCTAACCCCGAGACCAAGGCCAGCATGGAATTGGTCGACAAGGAATAAAGTAGGGGGAGATAAGGGCCACATATACAATAAATACCTCATTTATTTATTCATTTATTTATGCATTTTTGACACATATTTTGTACAAAATTATTTATTCATCAAATAAAGAAACTTTGTACATGAAAGTTGTAGATAATAATGTAAATACAAAATTTAGTTTGTACGAAAATAACACACAGTGTACATTTTATACACAGAATAAAAAGCCAAAATCTCAACTTCACAGACCCATATCTTGCAAATAAAAACTCCAAATCACCCAAACTCATCTTTAATTGTATATAGCTTTCCAAGAACTATTTAATAAAAATGGTTTCATAATTTTTGGAGTTCATCTGTAGAAGTTAGGTTTTTGGCCCTCTTTGTACATAGTACTGATTAAAATATTCCATTTATTCATCATTCATTATTTGTACAAAATTATATTTTTAGAATTTTACAAATAATGTATAGAATACATGTACATATTAAAATTAAAAGAAAACTAAAAAGAATTTGAAAAATAAAATAAGTCTATAAAATTCATAGGCAAAATATCTATGTTAAGAATGTACATAAATAAAAGGGGATTTTATTCTTTTATTCTTTATTCATCTATATTTTTATAATAATGTAGATACTATTTATAACTTATTAAAAATACAAAACCAAAATAAAAAAAACAAAAAAACAAATAAAATGCATTAAATAAATAAAATGTATATAATATATAGGTAAAATACCTATTAGTATACTTACATATACATAGACACATTTATTTAAAAATGTAAATAAACTCATAAAAATTAAATAAAAATATATTTATACTCACAAAAATATGTCACAAATTTATGAAATAAGAAAATAAAATAATAAAATAAAATAAACAAAACAAAAATAAAAATACATAAATATACTTGTAAATATATTATTTTAATAAAACCGTAATAAAATACTTCAAAAAAATAAATAAAAATCATAAATAAATACTACATTAATTTATAAACATTTTTTATTTTATAAGTAAAGTCTAATTAATTCATTTATTCGGTTAAATAAAAATTCAAGATCTGGCTGATGTGGGCCAATCAGAGGCCAGGGAAAGTTGACCTCCGGTCAACTCCCCCTGCGCCTCTGACTCCCGTCAGGCCCGTCTTTTCCCCGATATTCCTCCATTTTTCCCGCTCAATTGGTCGCTTCGTCGCCAACAGTTCCCTTCATGAAAATTGTTCTCTGACCATCCGTGATTCGTGCCGTGATCTTGGAACCCTTGTACAGCCATTCGATTCTTCAATAATCGCCGGTCAATGGGGGTCCCCAGGAATATTTATAAATAAGTCCTTCCTCTTCCTTGGCCAAATTTGGCCAATTTCTCTTCCCCCAAAAGGCTTGAATCGATCCCTGGACGAGCCCTTGTGACAGGAGGCGCTTCCCAGCACCTCGGTTCGGCCCAAGGAGGAGAAAAGTTTTGTCGCGGCGGCGCTCCGGCGGCCGCCCAGCTCCCTGGAGGCCCCCAGTTTAAGAGCCGCGCTTTTACTTATTTTAGTTAGGATTTTGTTTTAGCATTTCATTCCTGTCTTTTATTTTGCATTTAGGACATTAGATTAATCTAAATTTAGTTAATTCAAAGTTCGCCGGAGCTTAGCTCCAGCGACTTCACCACCATTCTCCAACTGTTTTCCGACCACCACCTCGCCTCCATTTCCATACCCCTTCATTTCCCTACGCCCCATGCATTTTCATTCACCCAGATCTTCCTCAGATCTGGAGATCTGATCTCCCTCCTCCGCCCTTCGCTGGAGATCATCGCCCCGTGTCCCCCTTCGCTCATTTGACCCAAATAAGACCTCCAGCCCCTTGTTTTTGTGCCCTGAGCTTTTTGCAGGTGCTGGGAGGCCAAAGGACCCCCGTTGGGGTCGATTTGATTCTTCTGTGGGTACCTGGGACCTTCGACCTTCACCGACTCCGCTGGGCTGTTCCGGTGAGCCGCCGGCTCTCCTGAGCAGCTCAATCGACAGAGCATGGCCCCAGGAAGCTTTTTGGAGCATCAGCAGCCCGAGGGAGCGTCGGACGAGAGTGCAGCACCGTATCGAAGGTCGGGGAAGGGGGAGTTCTTCCTTGTTCTTTGTGCCTTCGTCTTCATCGTCCGATCGCGGTCCCAGCCTAGATCAGGAGCCAACCGTTGGATGGAGCTTTTCATCGACCGTCAGATCAGCTCGGCTGATCTAATCTCAGCCCTCCATCGGCGAAGCGTCATCGGGCGAGGAGGTGGCGACGCATGTCAAGTGAAGAACGCTCAACCGTTGGATAGTGCGCCTATTGGGGGTAATTTGCATATTTAGCTCCCACAGTTTTTGTATTTAATTTTTAATACTGTAAAATAAATAATACGTTGTGAATAAAATGTAAATTTTACAGAAAGGACCCTGAGTTTCTTAGAATTGCATTTAGGTCCTTTTGCGCCTCATGTGCAGTCCCACGTGAGGCGTGCGAAAATTGCACTTTAATCCTGGTGGGTTTTGTAAATTGTAAAACAGTCTCAAAAATATAAATAAAGGTTTAATTCTGTAGAATTTTTGCACTGATGCCCCTGGAATGTATTTTATTTGCAAAAATGCCCCTGTCAGGCTGATTATTTTTGTGTCTTTGATCTATTTATTAAAAATACGTAGGATGCTTCTAAAATTCCACAAAAATTAGGTTAAATGCTTCATGCCATGTATTTTCACGCCCATATTTTTATTTACATTTTTTCGCATTTTTCCTAATTATTAAAAATGAAAAAGAAGCTTTTTTGTACTGTTTAGATTAAAAAAATACAAAAAAATTATAAAATGTTTTTGAAAAATAAAAAAAAATTATATATAGTATATTTGAATATATATTGAGTCCAGATATTGAAAAACCCTAAAAATATGAAAAAGAAAAACAAAAAAATCAGAAAGCTCCAAAATCCAACAAAAAATTTGAAAAATCCCTGAAAATACCAAAAATACATTTTTCTCTTTTATAATTATCTATATATTATTATTAATGTGTTAAAATTAATTTGGGTAATTTTGGAGGTTTATTTTATATTTTTTTAAAACCCAAGTTTAATTCGGTTATTTATTAGTCCTATATTAGGGACATTTTTGAAATTAAAAATACATAAAAATTAGAAATATTCCAGAAAACTAACAAAAAAATTAGAAAAATATTTAAAAGAAAAAATATTATATCTATCTATTTTAAGCATATATATATATATCTCTTTATGTTTATATCTATATATATTATATAATTAAAAATATAAAAAGAAAATAAAAAATATAAAATATAAAAACAAATAAAAATTATAAAAGAAATATATAAAAAAAATTATAAAATCCAAAACCCACAAAAACAATAAATGGACATGAACAATGGGTTGAATAAATACACAACACATACATTCCCTTCGCCTCCCAGTGTTCGACCTCTACCCTGTTCTTACACCTATACACATTTGCATGTAGAGTTATAATAAATTTTAACTCCATATTTTTTGATATTCATTGCATATATTTATTGTGGGTTAATTGTTGATCGATTTGGGAGTCTGTCTGAGGTCAACTCAGCGACTGTCTCTCCGCCTTGTGAAAAGATACGACCTTGGCAAACTCCCTTTCATCACTAACCAAATGAGAACGAAGATCGCCAGTTTCTCCCAAGGACCTAGTGAACCCTTCCATGATGCCTGGGATAGGTTCAATGAATTAGTTCAGAAATGTCCCTACCACGGCATTTCTAAGGCAATCTTAGGTCCAGACCTTATTCTGTGGTTTAACCCCGGAGATGCAGGGGTAAGTCAGTACCGCCTGTGGAGGAAGCTATCTGGACAAGAACGAGCACGTCGTATGGAAGATCCTAGAGCAGATGGCAGAAACCGACAGGTCGCAGGCCACCATGGCCTATCAGTTGTCTCCCTCGATCCTATCCAACGAGACAACCCGAAGGACTGTGGCGGATCTGACCGAGGACCTCATCCACAGCATGGGGATGATTGCTGATAAGTTAACCATGGTCGAGCAGATCCACAAGAGGGTCACTGACCTTGAGTCTCTTTCACGTCTACCGAAGAAAGTGGAGGAACTTACTGAGAAGGTAGCTAAGATGAAGCTACCTGCCCCTTCTGCACCACCTGCACCTGTACATCGAGTCCATCTTGTACAGGAACATGCACCGGGGCCTCAGAGTGGCTGGGTGGAGGATCAGACTTACACCCAGCAGGACCAGCATGCACCCCCACAAGTAAAGACCGGATACGAGGAGCCTCTGTAGGTGTTCGAGATCAACGGGCTGTGGTACAGATGTGACCCCGTCAGCAGACAGTCGGGGATGGGGAATGGTCAGCCTCACCGACCTACCCCAACTTACCAAGGAACCAGCTCTGTCCCCGCACCGCGCTTTGTTCAGTCCAGGTCCGAACAAGGGTACCAACCTCAGCAGCACCAACAGCAGCAACGCACATATCAGCAAGGCCCAGCACTGTCCCACCACCAGCAGCAGTATCGGCATGGCCAGCAGGGCCAATACAGAACCTCGTCCACAAATCAGCCAGCCCAGCCCACCGAATTGGAGTCCCTCACCTTGGCGATCCAGACCTTGTCTGATAGCGTCTAACAAATGCAGAACGACTATCTGGATATGAGAACCGATCTGAATCGTGTCTCTCGTACCCAAGATCAACAGATGGCGCCCAAGACCCCAATTCCCGCATAGGTTCAGGCCAACCCGAACAGCATAATCCATGGCCAGAACCGACCTCGTGATCAGGTATATTATTCAGATAATTATTTATCTGAACATGAGATCCTTTCGTATGATAAAGTGAATCATATGTCCCTCAGGAGTGGAAGGACCGTGACCATACCTGATCGGGCACGGGTATCGAAGGAAGGAGCTGCCAAGTCTCTACCTGAGGAGACTTGAAGGAAGAAGAGGAGCAGCACCACCATCACCACCGGAAGAAGAAGAGGACGTCTGAGTCCTCGAAGCAGCAATCCCGCATCAGCATAGAGTCCGACGAAACCGATGAACAGCCCGCACCTCCATTTGAGGAGGACCGTCAAGAAGTTGCAGAAGAAGCATCACCGGTTTCGCCTCAGCATTTTTCTTTCAGTCAAAGTCAGAGTTAGAGTCCTAGTCTGTCCAAGAGTCAGAGTCATGTACAGAACTCAGTTCCAGATCTTAATGAAAACATTTCAGTTTCAGAACATGAGTTGGAGTCAATAATCCCTTTCCCCCGAGCTCTCAAGGGTGGAAAGAAGAAAATCAAAAAAATCCAAAAAGATGATCCTGAGATGGCAGAATTCTGCAACAAACACATCAAGGTCACAATTCCTTTTGACAAGTACGTGGAAATGACCCCTGCATTTCAAAAATACCTTAAGGTGAGATGCACACCTACTAGGGTTAGCAGGAAGACCAAAAGCCGTGTTGAGAAACACGTTCTATCAGTAGCCACGACTTGTGCAATAAAGAACTCGTTTCCTTGGAAACGAAGAGACATGGGTGCACACTATGTAGTGAGTCATGTTGATGACATCGTGTTTGCACGCACTCTCCTGGGCAATGGTTCCTCAATCAACTTAATGCCTACAGCCCTCTATGAGTGACTTAATCTCAGACCTCTTAGGAAATCTAGAGCCTCTTGCAATTTGCTGATAAATCAACCAAGATGTCCCAAGGAGAATTGAGGAATGTTGTGATTAAAGTCGAGGGGCAGGAATACATGGTGGACTTCACTGTCCTAGATATGGAAACCCCTCGTAATTGGAGAGACTCCCATATCATCTTAGGCAGGCCCTTCCTCAGAACAACAGGGGCCCTGTTTGATTATAAGATCGTGAAGATCTAGTTCCAAACTCCAGGTGGAGATGAGGAACTTGAGATGAAGCAGACAAGATGGCAGAGACTGGATTCAGAATCCAGCACCGAGTACTCTTCAACCGAAGCAGACTGCAATCATGTAGACACAGTTGGGCCATGGAGACAGAGCCCAGCCAGCACCGATGAGTCCATCCTCTCCGGAGATGATCCAGTGCATGAGTCAGTTTGCGAGGTCCTCAGAGACGAGTACAACTCAGAACCTGCATCGCCCTACATCTTCGATGACTTAGAGGCCCAGTTGGACCTGCTAGTCCTTACCTCTTTAGGACAATCTGAAGATGAGGTTGACGAGTCAGACGAGGCTTTTGCCGATTGCATGGAAACCTTTGACGGTCCGACTCCAGAGCCGAACAACTTGGTGGAAGCAATAACAGAGAAAGATCCAGCCACTTCCAACACCGAACCAGATCAGATTGAGCCAGACTTCCTAGACGATCACACTATACCTGAGCTCAAACCTTTACCCACAACACTGAAATACGCCTTCTTTGTGGGTCAGGACAGGAAATTTCCGGTCATCATCAGTTCGCATTTGACCGAGGAGCAGGATACTCGCTTGCTAGAGATTCTGGAGAAAAACCGCAAGGCGATAGGCTGGAGCATTTCCGATTTCCACGGCATAAATCCCGCTCTGTGTTCGCACCATATCTACTTGGAGAATGAAGCCAAACCCTCTCGTGAATTCCAACGTCGTTTGAATCCAAATTTACGAGAGGTCGTGAAAAAGGAGATAGAGAAATGGTGCAACACGGGTTTCATTTACCCGATCTCCGACTCTAAATGGGTGGCCCCAATCCATGTTGTCTCGAAAAAGTCGGGAATTCAGACGACCACCAACGAGGACAGAGAGGAGATCGTGACGCGAGTGCCCACATCGTGGCGCGTCTGTGTGGATTACAGACGCCTGATTGCCGCGATGAAGAAGGATCATTTCCCCCTACTGTTCATTGATCAGATCCTAGAGAGATTAGCGGGGAAAGAGTTCTTCTGCTTCTTGGATGGGTTCTCGGGCTACAATCAAGTAGCCATAGCTCCAGAGGACCAGGAAAAGACCACATTCAGATGCCCCTTTGGTACCTATACTTTCAGGCGCATGCCCTTTGGGTTATGCAATGCTCCAGGTACTTTCCAAAGGTGCATGATTGCTATATTCGCCGAAATGGTCGGCGAATTCTTGGAAGTCTTCATGGATGACTTCTCGGTCTACGACGATTCCTTTGATTCCTTTCTTAGGATTCTGGACCGAGCCCTCAAACGATGTTGTGAGGTTAATCTGATGCTCTCCTGGGAGAAAAGTCACTTCATGGTGATGAAGGGCATTGTGTTGGGGCACGTCATCTCCAAGAGAGGAATGGAGGTTGACCCTGCGAAGGTGGATGTGATCAGACGACTCCAGCCACCAACCAACGTCAAACAGTTACGGTCGTTCCTCGGGCATGTCTGATTTTATCGGAGATTCATTAAGGATTTTTCTAAGATTGCCCGACTGCTAACTGAGCTAGGCAAAGACATGGAGTTTGTTGTTGATCACAAATGTCTTGAGGCCTTTAAGCTATTGCAAGGAATGATAATGGACACACCTATCCTACAAGCCTCAGATTGGTCTCTACCTTTTGAGATCATGACGGACACCTTAGACTTTGTTGTTGGGGCTGTGTTAGGACAAAGAAGAGATGGCATCCCGTTCGCAATTCACTATGCAATCAAAGTGCTTGACACCGCTCAGCGTAACTATACAGTTACGGAAAAGGAAATGCTTGCGGTAGTGTTTGCCTTGGACAAGTTCAGATCTCATAATTGGATCCAAGGTAATTGTGTTCACTGACCACACGGCACTACGATACGTGATGGAGAAGAAGGACGCGAAGGCGCGTCTTCTTTGGTGGATTTTACTTATCCAGGAGTTTGATTTGGACATCCGTGATAAACCTCGAAAGAAGAACATAGTAGCCGATCATCTCTCTCGTCTCGAAGATCTTAATACTTCCGAGGATTCACCTATTCGAGACTCCTTCCCTGACGAGTCGATTTTTGTTGTCGACTCACTCCCATGGTACGCCAACATCGTGAACTATCTTGTCTCCAAGAAGGTTCCCGAAGATTGGCCCAAGAGCCACATCGACCGACTGAAGTCGGACACTAGACACTACCATTGGGAGGATCCGATCCTTTTCTTTGAAGGACCGGATTGTGTCTGGAGATGGTGTATTCGTCAGGAGGAATACCAGAGTGTCCTTTCTTTATGCCATAGCTTAGAGGCAGGAGGACACCACTCCGGGAAGAGGACCGCATGGAAGGTACTTCATTGTGGCTTGTACTGGCCGACTCTGTTTCGCGATGCCATCACCTTTGCGAAGTCATGCCCAGTATGCCAGAGAATGGGAGGAACCGTTGGTTCCAAGGATGAGATGCCTATGCAGCCTGTCATCATTTGTGATGTCTTTGATGCCTGGGGCATCGATTTCATGGTCCCATTCCCTGTTAGCCATGGATTAGAGTATATCCTTCTTGTGGTAGATTATCTATCCAGATGGGTGGAGGCTATCCCGACCCGAGCCGCAGACAACAGAACTGTCTGTAAATTCATCAGAGAACACATCATCTCTAGGTTCGGGATCCCCAAAATGATGATATCAGATGGGGGTAGCCACTTTGTAAATCGGGAGGTGAAGAAACTCATGAAGGACTACGACATCGAACACCGTGTCGCGATTCCTTACCACCCACAGACCAGTGGTATGGCTGAGGTGTCGAATCGGGAGGTGAAGACTATATTGCAAAAGCTTGTCCGCCCAGACAGGAAGGACTAGTATCAGATTTTGGATCAGGTCCTATGGGCATATAGGACAGCTTACAAAACACCGTTAGGAACCTCCCCATTCCGAATGGTATTCGGAAAGCCGTGCCATTTGCCCGCAGAACTAGTGCACAAATCAGAATGGGCAATCAAGAAGGTCAATTGGAACACACACCTTGGGAATAAGCAGAGAGAATTGGATCTGAATGAGCTTGTAGAAATCAGAAACCGCGCATATGACAACAGTTTGGTGTACAAGGACAAGGTGAAGCGTTGGCATGATAGATATATCAGACGAAAGACCTTTGTTCCTGGATAGAAGGTATGGTTGTTTAATGCTAGGCTGAAGATCTTCCAAGGTAAGTTGAAGTCCAAGTGGACAGGTCCATTTGTCGTCCGTACGATGCATGATAGTTGATGTGTCGAGATCTCAGATCTCGCAGATGACGCACCGACATTCCTAGTGAATGGACAACTGTTGAAGCACTTCGTCGAATCCAATGAGCAGTTAGTCTATGTTGAGGAGATTGTATTCATGCGCGAGACAGATTCAGCAGATACACCTCGAGCCGCGTATGAGACCTTGCAGTAGTGAGCTCTAGCCATCCGTAGCATCTTGAAAGATTCAGACCGACTCACTTGTATATATCATCATTCCTGTACATTCTGTCCTTTCTCCCCCGCGACTCTAGTAAACCATCCCCGCCTCATTAAAACACTATCTTGGACTATACTTAGGATGACCAGATCCTAAGTATAGGGGGGATGAGTCACCTGAGTCGGTTCTCTGTACATTCTCCAGATCACATTGGTCCTCATACTCACTTCCGTCCTATACATAGGCTGACTTGAGCCTAAGTATAGGGGGGACCGATGCCCGCATTGTATATTCATCCACTTCTCTTCTTGACCTCGTCCGCCCCCCTTCTTGACTTTCTTCTACACTTAGGCTGCCAGAGCCTAAGTATAGGGGGGCCGGTCGATTTCTATACATTTCCCTTCTCTTTAGCTCTCCTACGCTTAGCACGAGCTATGTCTTTTTCCTCGCTTTTCATGCTCTGAAGACATAGCACACGCTGAGTATAGGGAGGCGTGTATATATTACATATATACTTTACCCATAGCCCGTACTTTCACGTATTTTCGCGTACTTTTGTATATATTTTTGCAATAATCATGGGTGGATAAAAATTGAAAAAAATGTGTGTGTATACTTGTATATTTTATAACACTAGTAAATTTTGTATAATACTTATACAACTCTTGTAAATTGTTGTAAAATAGGAGGTATACTGAAAAAATGAAAATGAAACAATAGGCTTTATATTTACTCTTGCATATCATCTCTGCATCTGAAAAGAAAAGAAAAAGAGTCTTGCATTTACATTCATCTACATAGCATGTCATCTGCATCTCATCTGCATATCTTGCATATGCAAGGTGGAAAGCTAGTGGGTTCTGAACCAAGTTATGAGTAGATATTGAGGATGGACTTGATTTGACCTTAATCCACCTAATTTCAGAGGAACCTTATAGGAACTGGAGTTAAGATTTCTCAGGTCAAGTGACTTAATTCTTTGAGTCTGCAAGTCTATGCTCACATGTCATCTTAATCAGTCTAAGTAGAATATCTCGTGCACACGCATGATTCTTATAGACAGTGACCTAACTTGGACAACCACAATGCATGTAGCTCTTCATTGATGAGGTGGTGAGGAGGTAGAATCCTTTAGCTTGGAGTAGCACACGGGTGGAAACATCCGTCCTCCTCTAGGGAGGGTAGTGCATCTCAACCTAGTCTGGTGGTGTTGACATCTAAGGACGGGATGCTGTGGGTTGCAATAATGCTTCAAAAGAGGGATAGTCTACTGGCTCAAGAGGAAAAGCTCCTGATGTACATGCTGCACCTTGTATGAGTTTGAAAAAAAATGCAAAAACTCCAAAAAAATCAGACAGGTTCCAAGTGAAAATAAAATACCTGTCGGAGTGTGTATATTAGCAAAGAAATGCAGCTGGATGACTTGGCTACACTGGTCAGGGATCCCGGGATAGGTAGCTACACTGGCTACCATCCATTCTTTTCTCTACCCCCTCCTCTTGAGTTGGTCGCATTTGAACTTAGATGGGAATACCCCGCTCCTCGAGGAAAGAGTTACTGGACCGGGTTATTGAGTTACCTTGTTAGAGGAGGCTGGTTCTGAGCCATTTCTGATGTGGAGAGTTACAACTCACTTACATAGTACACGTGAGAATCATAGTCATCAGAAATTTGCGTTTAAGGATTTGTTCTGACCTGACTGTTGAGGCGTCTTGAATAGAAGACTTGTGGAACTTGAAGTCTGTTAGGTCTTAAGTTAAGGTCCCAATGAGGTTCCGCCACACAATTAATCCAAAGGTCGAGTCAAGCTCCATTTTCAACTTTTGTTCATGACCTTGGTATGGAACCCAAAATCATTTCACTCTTGCATTTCATTTTAGTTGCTCGGGGACGAGCAAGGTTTAAGTATAGGGGGTTGATGAATATGTGATTCATCACTCTAAAAGTTGAAAATAGAGTCTTGTTCCCGAGTAAATAGATGCATACCTCCCTTTATAATGCATAATTAGCATTCATACATGCATTCATAGGCATTTTAGCACTCATATTGCATTAAATAAGAAGCCAGGATCACTTGTAAATATCCACCTATAAAATAACACCTCCCTTATAATATATATACCTTCAGTTAATAATATAAGGAAGAGGGTCAGAAATCTCCTTTGTAAAAGCACCCAATAAAGCCCTAGACCTTCTGGATCTTAGAAAGCATGTAACTCCCTCATACAACCTCCAAAATAGGTCTACTCACCTTCAGATTAATACACATTAAAAGACCTTTAAAATGAGATTAATTTCATCCAATTTGGAGCTCGTAGGAAGAAGTTGGGTTTTTGGGCCTCTATGTATACTATATATGTGTATATTTGTACTCTTGTATTTTTGTATCATATTTGACCTCATCTCCGTCTTTGGTCAACATGAAACTTGTAGATCTCATCAAGATCTACAACTTTCATGTTTTGAGTTTTTCTAAATTCGGCCTTCTTCTCTCTCTAAAATCATTTCTCCTCTCAGCCACTCACAGCTGGCCACGTGGCGCCCTCTGATTGCGCCACGCAGCCCGCTCCCCTTGCCCTAGCCGCCCGTGCCCACAGCCGTTGGATCTCCATCCGGATCCAATGGTGGTGCCACCTCCATGTGTGCCCTTTACTTCCACCGTCAGATCACTTCCCATCTCAGATCTGATCCGCCCGTTCGCGCCTCTCCCACAATTTGACACTTGGCGCATCTTGCGCCACTCGATCGCGCCCATGCCTTTCCATCATAGCCGCTTATCCCACCTCGCACCTCGGCCCTTCGATCGAAGCCCTAATCGCATCGCACTGTTCGCTTGCGCCTCATCGACAAGTCAACACGTGGCGCTTCATACACCATCTGATCGAGCAACCTCAGATTTAATCCACGCCGCCCGCTCGCACTTCGCCTTCGACGAGCCACGTGGTGCCATCACGCCCCTTGATCAATTCGCCCTTGATCAAATCCAAGCCGATCCTGAGCGCCTTCTTCCCCTCCGTTGGATCATGAGATCCAACGGACAGGACTTCGTCTTCTACCTCCGGTCACCCTCTCTCCCACGATATCGACCTTGCGCGAGACGTCGCCCCTTTCTATTTTCGCCTCCACTCCTGCCACCCTCTCCGACCGCCAACATCTCCACGATCTTTACCACTCTCCCCTCATCCTCGCCAACTCCCTCTATTCCCACGACGTCCACCAGAGACGCTCCACAATGACCATGAACCTCACCTCATCACCAGCTAACCCATCAACTTCGCCCTATAAATCCTCGCCCTCCGGCCACTGTCACGCCTATCCGTCACCCCAGAGAGAAACCTTGAGCTCAGAGCCATCGATTGGTGACAGAAATTGAGTGATTCTTCGAGCGATGATGGGCCTTCTTCTCCGGCAAGATCCACGGCCGCCACCGCCGTGCTGCAGCCTCCAACCGCGAGCTACGTGAGCTCGGGACTCTACCGATCCCTCGAGCGACGACCTGGAGCTCAAATCTGAGCTCCATTCCCCAGGTAGCCCCCTCCATCCTCTTCTGATCTTCTTCTGATTTTTCATTTGATTTGTCCGATTTAATTCGCGCTCTGCCGTCATCTTCTCGCTCCACCATCATCACTCCGAGCTCCGCGACGGAGCTCCGATCTTCGCGCATCCTTCCGTTCCCTCAAACACCGCATCTCAACCTTTCATCGACTCCAACCCCGCCACTTGGGCATAGCACCATCGTCGGACACCCCTCACTCCGATTAGGCCTCGCCGTTCACCCTGCACAACTCCACGCACAGCCCACGTGCTTCGGCTATCCTCTAACCCCTTGCAGGTGCTCCTTCCTTCACTGGCCGGAAGCTCATCGGAGCTCCCATCGAGCTTCACCGCCACCGTGCACCAGAGCTCCTTCTCCACTCCTGAGGACACTGGAGGATTCGCCGCACCGCTCCGCATCTTCTGAGCTTCTCCAGACCCTCCGACGAGCATCATCGACGACTGGAGGTCAAGGCAGAGCAAGCCCCGCTTCGCCGGAGCCCCGCTTGCTCCTCAGCAGGAGGCGGAGGGCCGTTTGAGACGACGTCCTGCCACCGTTCGATCATCTTGATCGAACGGTCCGAAGCCAGCCACGTCACCTCGCTAAGGAGCTGTAGGATCATCTTTGATCCCACGCATCTGGTCACGCCACGTCACCATCTGCAGGAGCGTTCCTTCACCGTTGGATCGATCAGTGATCCTACGGTCCGAAGCCAGCCACGTCGCCCTCTTCATCAACCAGCAGCAGTTGGATCGTCCATGATCCAATGGTCCAGAGCCCGCCACGACATCCAATCCGAGCCTCTTCCCCGACCTCTAGGCTCCGATCACCCGAAGCTTCGTCGAGCCTTCCTCCGAACCTCCAGAGCAACTGAGCCAACGCCCGAGCCTCCGAAGTCACCCGAGCCTAAGACGCCCTACGTTAGCAGCACGTGCGGCCTGGGCAAATTGCACTGAGGCCCCGGGAAGTTTCTGAAATTGCAAATCGGTCCCTGTGAAGTTCCCCCACGTGAGAAGCACGTGCGTCAGTGGAGAATTTGCATTCCACACCCTACATTATAGGTAATTGCATAAAGGTCCCTGTCAGCATATTTTATTTTTATCAATTTTAATTTCCTGTATTGCAGTTACACTCTTGTCTTTGCACGCATATTTGGGTGTCCATATTTCATCATTTTTAAATTCCAAAAATTGCATGTTGTAGTTTAACTTGTCCTTTATCTTATATGACACTTGGCATAATTTTGTGATATCAGTGGAATTTTTAATTAATTAATTGGTCCATTTCTGTGATATTTTGCCCAATTTCACCTTTTAATTAATAGTAAATTCTCTGTAATTCCAAAAATTCCCAAAAAATCACATTAGCTCTAGGACAATTAGATACACGTTGCATAAAAATTTCATCTCATTTGCACGCATTTCGAGGCCTAAATAAATTATTTGGTGATTTCCTTAGTTTATTTTAGTTAGGTTCATTTCACATTAAAATTAACGTCTGATAATTTTCCTAGATTCCTCATCATTTGATCTATCTAGGATAATTTTTGTTCCTAAAAATATTGTGATTTGATATTTATCAAAATTAAATTAGTCAAAATTACCCTGTATTCATTTTTAATTAAAAGTAAATTCATTTAGTGTCAGAAAATTCCAAAAAAATTAGGGTAGCTTAATTACATCATATTTCATCGTCTGGCTAATTTTCATTATTTGTGGACGTCATTTGAATACTTAACTAATTTAAGTTCTAAATTGGCCTGATTTTTGCATGTGTCTTGCATAGAAAATAGAAAAAGACCAAAAAAATTATTCCTCGAAAATCGAACACTGGAACTTTGCTAAAAATTCACCTAAGGAGACAGCTGCCTCCCTGAGTTCGACCTTGGACTTCACCAAGTAAAAAAATTTTGCCACTCGAGATTAATTGATAAAAAAATTAAAAGTGGTTTTTGATTCCCTCTTGTTATCCGACTACAACGAACATTAGTATTGATTTGGACATTAATTTGCTCGAATTAAAAAGGATAGAGGGATCGCTTATCAAAATGGCACCGTTGCCGGGGAGGCACGACTTAGGTTAATTTGCAGTGATTTTTAAGTGTTTGATCTTCTATCCCCGGGTAGTCTGAGCCCGGTTTTATTGTGAATATTTTCTCTCTTTTAATTCTTTGCATTTTTTGTGTCACTCTCTGACCTCAATTTGTTTCTGTGCGAGGAACGCGAGGAGTCGAAGACGCTTTGAAGATTCAACATTGTAATTTATTGAGTGAATAGAGAGGATTTGTACTTTTATTTTTTTTCTTTTTTCGATTCATTTCCAGCGGTTGCCGTTTGGGTTCTCACGCGTGTAAATATAGTGAAACTGTGTCCCCCTGTGCTGTGTGGTTGAATGGTAATTTAGGCTTGCACTAGCGGCTCCTCGAGCCAATCTAGGAATTGCTTGTGCTCGTAATTTTTAGGACCACACAACCACTTAAAAGACGCACTTAGATCGCAGGACTTAGCCAAATCAACCTGTTCTTCACTCGCTAATAGAACTGCTTGTCTAGGAGCGGATTTTTCGCTTGCATTTGCATATAGTATAAAAAATTTTTCAATTTTGTTTTGCATCCTGCATAAAAAGCGAAGGGATCACTGTAAGTCTCTTGAACTCAGCATATGCATCATTGTTTTTCGTGCATCGGCTTTTCTCGATTTCCCCCTCTGTTTTTCACACTTAATTTAAATGGAAATTGGGACTGGACGATAGACGTGCTGTGTGGTTGGACTAAATCAGTGAGAACTTAACTTAAAACTGGGACTGCTAAACATTATTGACCAAAAAATGAATAAAATTGGAAAATTTGTTTGCGGGAGATTCATCCCCGATCTTGTTTTCAGGCTGAGTGAGGGTACTTGAGTGTGTGTGAACACCTTAAGGCAGAGCCCAAATCCCCGCCTTCCATATCATGTTCCGACTAATCCTAGCAAATATCACAAGTCGAATTAGTTGATCCTAAGTATATAGGAGATGATTGCCTTTTATTTTCGTTTATTAGTTATTCTTTTGAGTCGTTATAGTATAGAGTTCTTTCCACAAATCTATACTTAGCCCGAATTATGTCTTCCATTGTCGTTTTTTGATCACTATGAGGACATAGTTTACACTAAGTATAGGGGGGTATCGTATATATAATTCTATATATACTTTAGAATCCATAACTCATACTTTATTGAATTTTGAATAATATGGCTCTAAAAGTGTTGGTATATATTTTGGATTTTTAAAAGCCAATAGAAAACTGTAAATATGAGTTATAAAAAAGTTTACAAAGTTTTATATAAAATGTGTTGTAAAATTCTTGTATACAATTCTTAATTATTTTAAAAGTTATAAATAAAATACTTTTGTAAAATTTTGTATAAAATATGTATAATCTTGTATATATAAAATTGTATAAAATTATTTGTAAAATATACACAATTCTGGTAAATTCGTGTAAAATTGATTCAATTCGCTAACTCCTTCAAAAGATACTAAAAATCAAAGGTTTTAAAATCCTATAAAAATTTGCAAAAAATCTTTAAAAATTAAATAAAAAGCTTAATCCGAAAAATTCACTTCATAAAAAATTGTTGCATTCATTAGCATTTTTCAGAACAAGTTTGATTCTTGAACCAAATGGATCTAAATCTGAAGGATGGAGCTTGGTTTGAGACTTAATCCACTTTCTTCTAAAGGAACTGGAATTAAGACTCTTCAGGTCTTTTCGACTTAATTCTTTGGGTTCCATAAGAATGTGTTCGGAATTCAAGTTAAACTTTCCTAAGTAGGATACCTGGTGTCATCCGTTTAACGTTTCTTCATTTGAAACAATTTTGAACTCATGCACTCTACACTTAGCTCAACTTGCATGGGGTTGCGAAGGGCAATCCATTTTGGTGGTGCATTTTCATTCTTGTCTAGTGATACAGACGTCCAAAGATGGGAGAGTGGGGTTGAAATAAAGCTTCGGATGAGGGAATGATCTACTAGCACAATTTTTTCCAAGACCCCAAAAAATGGAAGGAAGTAAGATGTTATGTCCGTCGGGGCACAAAAGGTCAATGCAGTGCAACAATAACATTTACCAAAAAGAAGTCAAATATGAAATGAATACATGACCACAATGGTCCAAGCTTCCGATAGCCTGCATGTATAAGTAGAGACGGTTAAACTGGCCAAGCTTCATAGGAGATGTGACTACATTGGCCACACTCCAGTTCTCTTCCCATTCTTCTACTTCTCTCTCTATTAGATTGTGGACACAACACATCCTGACCTTAGAAGGAAATACTCCCTCCTCGTGGATCGAGTAGCTAGATGAGGGCCTAATGGGAGTGTATTACTGGGATGGGCGGCTTCTTCGCTTCTTCGAGCAGGAAGAGCTAAGACCTTTCACACACAGTATGAATTGACTTCAAAGCTGAATAGTTTGTGTGATGGATGGGTAGATCTGAGCTGGTTGTTGAGGTGAACCTAGATTGGGATTTGTGGAACTTGAGGGCTGTTGAGACTTAAATCCTAATTCTATTGAGGTCCTAACAAACTATTAATTCAAAGGCCTATTCTAAGTTCTTTATTTTGGATGAAGTGAAATTTAGTTTAAAGAAACAATCATGTTCTAAGTTCTCTTATTTTCCTTTTTGTTTTTGCTTTCACTTATTTATAGAATAAGTGTTTGCTAAGGGACTAGCAAAGTTAAAGTATAGGGGAATGATGAATCCATGATTCATTGACTTTATTCTTTCATTTTGGCTAAAATTCTTGGTAAAATACATGTAAATATTCACTAATTCTCTTTAATCAACTTTCTTACCATATTTGTTAATATTATATATTTAAAAATTATTTTATTTAAAATAAAATAATAAAGAGAAAAAGAAAAATAAAGAAATAAAGGATGTAGATATGAAATACATACAGACTAATCCTAACCCTGAAACCAGGTCAATATTGACTTGATTGACAAAATAAATAAGTAGGGGAAGATAAGGGTACTAATTTATAAAAATGTTAGAAAACCAAGATCATAAATGTACATTAACACATTTTCACCTTGTACATATGTTCATGTATTTTATTTATCATTCAGATCATCTCAAATTAAAATATTTTCTTCGCAAAATTTGTTCATTATATATATATAAAAATATCAAAAAAATTATTTAATATATATAATTAATTAAGATGAACCTAAAAAGCCATAAAAGCCAATTTCCAAGGTTCATAACTATTTATAGAAAACTTCAAATTGACCAAACTAACTTTTAAACTTCTTTTTGTAACTGATACTATTTATTAAAAAATACCAAAAAAATATTAGAAAAATCGTGTGAGTTATGGTATTTGGACCCCATTGTATATATGTACTATATGTATATAGACTTTCCTTATTTTTAAATTAATTACTCCTAATCCTGTTTAACTTAATTCTTCTTCTAATATGTTTATAAAAATCATTTAAAAAAATAAAAAATATAACTTAAAATAATACTAATAAATCTCAAAGTTACGAAGCCGTGACCCTAAACTTCCAGACCTCATAACTTGGTCATATGAACTCTGAATTGGACGTACTCACTTTTAAAGTTTGTTTTATAGAATTATCTATCAAATGAAACTGATTTCATTAAAATTAGAGTTAATATACAAAGTAGATTTTGGACCCTATTGGTATAAATTATATAATATATTTTAAATTTTTTATTTAATGTAGGTAATTTCTTATTTTTTTATACTTCATTAATATTTTATTATCAAAATAAATAAATAAATAAAAATTTATTTATTTATTTATTTTATTATTTATTTATTTATTTAATTTCCAATTATTTATTTATTTATTTATTAATAATTTCAATTTTTTATTCTTTTCCTTCTATTTTCGCTCTCCTTTTTTCCCTTTCTTCCCCACTCCTTTCTTCTCTACCTGTCGCCGTTCTTGATGAATCTCATATTCATCATGCTAAAATTGGTTAATTATGCTCTGTTCCTCAAAGTTCATATGCATTTAATAATTAATAAAGCATCATTAGCATTTATACATGTGTAAATACTGTTCTCATTTCATCATGCATAATTGCATAATGTGTAAATTGGCTTAAAAAGCCGTTAACTTCCTATATTTTTAATTAATTCATCTTAACTCCGATTGACCTAAAACCACCTATGTTGTGTAGGTATTACTAACAAGAATAAAGAAAAAAATAAAAAACCTAAAACCAAATTTCACATCTGACGGACTAAAAAGTGTATATCTCCCTAATACAATGTCCGATTTCGGCCTACTCACTTTTAAAGTACTCCATTTTCAAATACCTTCAAAACAATACCAATTTCGTAATATTCAGAGCTCGTATGTTAAAGTTGGGTTTTGGGCCTCGTTTGCGCATTTTATCTTTTTGCTATTTTTGACTTGAGTTTTTATGTACATAATTAACCCTTTTAATTTTATTTTTTTTTCATTCATGTTTTTTGATGAAAGTTTTAAAATCTAAATCTAGATCAAGATTGAAATCAAAGAAACTGACTGTGTCCAAGTGTCCATTGGGAGTTGATGAATTCCTGATTCTCTTTCTTTATTCTTTTATTTTAACTATTTATCTTAGCAAAGCATCATGTAAATACCTGTAAATACAATAACTTAGCATTATGCATGCATTTGTTAATATTACATAATTAGCATATTTTTGTGTAAAATAAAAGAATACAGGAAAAGAAAATGGAAGGATGTATTTAGAATAAATATAGAGTGACCCAAACCCCAAGAGAAGGACAAGGCTTGACCTGTTCACAAAATAAAATAAGTAGAGAGAGATAGGGTTCACTTTGTGTTGTGCATATTACATATAGTTGAGCATAACTATTTTTGACAAAATAAAATTAAATTCTTATTTTCACTCTTCTGTATATATTTCTAAAAATAATAAAAAATATAATTAAAATCAGAAAAATTTAAAAAAATAAAAATAAAATCTCCACTCATTGTACAAAATAAGTGTACATGCATTAAATCCCATATTTATTATGTATATTTAAATAATTTATAAAAATAAAATAAAAATTATTTGGATTCCTAAAAATATGATGTAAATAAATAAAATATAAAATAAGGGTATTTATATAAAAATAAAATAATAAAAATACTTGTATATAATACATAGGTATATTATACCTGTATATAATACTATATATTGTATATACACTATTTTATTTTTCATAAAAATAATTAAAAATCATAAAAAATACTATTAAAAATAACGAACATTTTTTATTTATACACTTCTAATTCTAATTCATTTATTATTTTTAATTTATTTATCTTTATTAATCTTCTCTGTTTTGTCCTGTAGCGATTTTTGTCCTTATCCTCGGGCCCTCCTGATTGGTCCACCTCAGCCATGTTGACTCCAGTCAACTAGTCCCCTCCGCTTATTTTTCCACAGACCAAGTTTTGCCCTGCTTTTCACCAAATTATCCCAACCCGATTCGACCGAGTCTTGCTCCGATTTCTGACCCCGATTAAGGGGCACGGATACCTAATCTTCTCCTGCTCCTTTTCCAGTCGATCCGTGCCTCGTTTCACGGGCCACACATCCGTCTTCTCAGACCTGGAAGCCTATATAGCCTACACCCCCTCTCCCCTTTTCTGCCACCTTTGGCTGCTCCACCACCTCCTACGCACCCGTTCTTCCTTTTCCAGAGTGACAACATGAGAGGGCGAGGGCGAGTGCACTTTTTGGAGCATGAGAGCCCCCAGATCGGGCAAAATCCTTCTCAACTCCGCCGCGAGGAGCCCAGCCTTTGGCAGCGCCGACCATCGAGGCCATTACCCCAGTGGACCTTCGTGCGCATCCCCAAGCAACCTCCTTCATCCGTAAGTATTCAATTTCCCTTCCGTTTTCCATTCGATTCGACCATTCATCCCACGTATATCGCATCTCTGACCACCCTAGTCACCCTATCTCATCGCCGTGTTCCGACCTTAACACACCTCGCTCTGAACTCCCTTCACTTCTTCGTACGCTCTGCAATCCCTCCCTTGACTCCAATCGCCAGATTGGAGTCAAGATACAGGTTGACTCCCTCATCCCGCATGCGACTTGTCCCGTCTATTGTACCCCTTGGTTTTCGATCCCTTTGCGCTCTAATCCCTCGCTGGAGCATCATCTCTGAGCACCCTATTTCTCCTGCAGGGAAGATCCCAAGAAGACCTCATCTGGAGGTCTAGTAAGTAGACGAAGGAGCTCAAGGACCGTCATGCCTCACCAGGACCTTTTCCTTGGTCCTGGTGCCTTCTGAGCCAACCAGCAGCTGCGGACCACCATCGCCGGCATTCCCCCTATCCCAGTAGCTCAGAGAGACACCGGACCAACACTCCATCACCGATTGAAACTCGCCGAAGGCGAGCTCATTCCAGTTCAGGCACCTTCTCCACCGTAGGAACGAGGACTCTTCCAGGTTTAATCTTAGCTGTCCACCATCGGGAGGCCCTCGATCGTTGGATCTATATGAGGATCGCTTCACCGCCATCCATCGCCGAAGGGGTATCAACAGATCTCCACCATCCATCCATTAGTGGGTCTTCCTCGGCCGTTGGATCGCACTTAATAAAGAGTAACTTGCTCTTAAGCCCTTCTTTGTTTTGCATTTACTATTGAGTACTGCAAATATTGGTCGTAGTTTAAAATACTTTGGATATTTTGTAGTTGGATCCTTACTATTTTCAGTATTTGCACTTTAGTCCAGTCTGTGTGAACTCTCTTGTAGTCTCACGTGCTTTTCAGGTATATTTGTGTTTTATGCCCTGGACTTTATATATGTTATGATTTGAATGGAAAGTTTCTGATATTTGCATTTATACCCCTGTGTGTGGTTTATTAAGCATGTGTGTATTTTCTCTGGACATTTTGCAACTTCGACCCTAGGTTTCTCACGTGTGTTATAGTTTGGTCTAAAGTTTTACTTTAATCGCAAATAGGTCCCTATAAACTGTCAGGCTCTTTTCTAATTAAATAAATACCAAATTGATCCTAAAAATTCCATAAAAAATACTGTTAGCTCCTGCTAACACGTAATATTTATGGTAATTTTTGTGGATTAATTTTGTGTCATTTGATATTTTCTAAAAATAAAAAACCCTAGAAAAGTGTACTGTCCATTTTAGAAAATACATAAAAATGTGAAAAACTACCCCCAAAAATTCTACAAAAATTCATGGTTATATGTTTTTATGAGCTTTGCCTTCAGTACAATTTTGTTTAAAAAACACTTATAAAAGCCTTAAAAATTGTAAAAGATCTAAAAACTTATAAAAATCATATAAAAATCTAAAAAATTAAAAAAATATATTCCAACTCCAGTTTGTAGCTTTTTGTATATATATAAAATTTCCCCTCAGGATTTTAGGGCATTTTAACTATTTTTAACTTGCAATATTGTCCTGACTGTGCACTGATTATATTTTTAGCCTTTTTTTGATTTTTATAAAATCACAAAAACATTAGACAATTTCCAAGAAATTACTAAAAATACTTTAAAATTATAAAAACCCAAAAATATTTTTATTTGAATTTGAGAATTTTTAGTTTTAAATAAAAATTCAAAAAGCTTGATTGTATGCCTTGTTGCCTTTTTGCTTGATTTTGTCTTTTAATTCAAAAAATAAAAACTTGTAATATTAAAAACCATAAAATATTTTGTTTTATTTGCTGAAATTGATTACTTCGTAGGTTTATTCGTGCTCCTTGTGTTCGACCCTGGTTGTTATACCTGGTAAAAATAATAGCGAAGATCGCTTACATTTCTGCATGCTTTGATCATCTTATCTTTTTGATTGTATGGTTCTTTCTTCTTCTTGTTGAGCTTTGTCCTGCTGACTGGGGTCGCAACAACCCTTTTATTTATTTGATTTCCTAACCCTGGTCAGTAGGCAGCTCATCAAGAGTCTGTACAAAATTCTCGTATTCCGTACTCTTATTTTATTTCCCTATTTTCTTAATTACTAAAAATCCAAAAAAAATTATATTAATGTGTAATTAAGTGTCTTGTATTTTATCGTATTTTTTCTAGATTTTTTATCCTTGTTTAAAACCACTAAAAAATTGCAAAACTCTAAAAAAATGATTTTCTATACACATGGAGTACACCAAAAATTCCACTGTGTACAGATGACCTCTTTTGCTCCAGATCCTTCATAAAAGTGGTAGATCTCATCGAGGCGAATAACTTTCATGAAGGAAAGTTTTCGATCTGAGATCTTCTTCTATTTCTTTTTTATTTTTCTTCCTCTATTTTGGTCACGTGCCCCACATGTGACCTCTCCTCCTCCCAGGTCACGTGCGTGCACGTGACCAACCCCCTCTCCTTCCTCCAGCAACGCCTCCTCCTCTCCTAATGGCCACCACCCACCTCCACGCCAGCCGCCCTCACCGCATGTAACACGATCGTTACCCTCTCCTCGAGCCATATAAAGCCACCTCTGTCCTTATCCATTCCCTCATCCGCCATATCCTTATCTACAAGGGGAGAGAGGTAGCCAGTACGACAGGGGTAGTGACAGTGCCCTCCCTCTGGCGAAGATCCTCCTCGACGAGATCCAAGGTCGTCTCTGACCTTGTTGCAGATGCTCCTTGTAACCGCTAAGCTCAGGTTGGCCGCACCTTCGAGCGACTATCAGAGAGGTTCATTCCTCTGTCCCCAGGCACCTCTATCATCTCCGCTAAGCTTTTGAGGAGACGAACATTCTCCAGGGGATCGTTCATCCAAGCTTCTTCTTCCAGGCATCTCGACAAAGCCTCAGTACACTCTCGCCCCAGCACGACCGTGTGTCGACCCAGCTCTGGCTCAACCACCTCGCGTAGCCGCCGCGACCTCGACCCATCGACACGCCATCATCTTGGCCATGTGTCGGCCAAGCTGCTGCTCCGCCACAGCTTGCCACCACCTCGCACTCCTTGATCTCAGCCTTTTCCATTGCCTCGCTCCAGCTGCTCGACCGTGTGTCGGCCGAGCCCTCGCCATCGCACTCCGTCGTGCGACACCTCCATCGCCTCCGCCCGATGCGTCGCTCAACCATCCTACCCTACCTTAGGATCGATCCCAAGCCCTTGATCCTACGGTTCCTCGTGTGCCACGTGCTCCCTGAGCTTCAACCCTAGCCTCGAGGCTCAGGTCGACTGAACCTCCACCGCGCCCTCCATCTGCTACCTAGGCTCAGGTCGACCGAGCCTCTGCCTCAGGTCGATCGAGCCTTAGCTCCCCGCACCAAGCCTTCCATGCACGTGCTTCACACGTACGTTGGAGAAAAAGTTGCATCTCGCCCCCTTCTTGTTTAGAAATCACATCACGTGACGTACTGGGAAAATTGCAGGAATACCCCTCCAGGTTTCATTATTTATAGATAAGTCCCCTAGGGACCCTTTTAAAGAAAAAATAATTATTTTATTTACATTTTAGTCCCTGCAATTTCAATTTAGCTTATCTTTTTCATGCGAACTCTGATTTTAACGTATAATATGTCATTTTGAAGCTATTTTCATGCTCTATCATTTGGCATAGTTTGCAAACAAATCTGAGGCTACTTATTGAGATTTTATAATTGAGGATCTATGTTGACAAATGCAGGCTGATTATTGACATTTTGCGTTATATTTTCATTGTGAAATTAATGATTTATTTTGCAGGGATTTGTTTGAGGATCTGATGATTTTGAATTAATATTTTAGAATTTAATCTTTGTAGGGCAAAATTGAGGAGGAATTCATTTAATCTCCCTATTAATTTATCTGATTAATGATTAATTTTGAGGAGAAATTAAAGGGAATTCAGACAGGACTATTCATTGATTAACCTCTTAGCTTGCAACCTTGATTTTATGGATAAATATTTAAGGACTTAATTTCCTTTGATTTGTGAACTTATTTTGAGGATTAAGTGATCATCTTTGTGGGATTAAAAATCATATTCACAAGCCATGCGCTCATCCGCTTTGTTTATTTTTCTTCATCATCGCATTACATTTTCCCGCATAGAAATTGATCGAGCAATTACTTAATTATTTAATTTAATTTAAGACCATGCAACTAAAAATCACCGTTCTCTGTGTTCGACCTTGGTAGACTTGCCAAGTTGAAATTACTCCACGACATTCAAAGATTATGGTTTTTGACGAATCAAATTTGCCTCCTATACTACGACAATTATCGATAATTAAATAGGTAGATTTTACGCTCATTTCAAAGTTTTAAATTATTTTCTGTAATTAATTATGAAACTAATTTCCGAATCATTTTTCCCTTTATTTGCATTTCATTTTTCTGCATCTTATTTTGCATCTTTTTCTCACTTCTGATACTAACTGCATCCTCTCTCTTTGTAGATAGCTCGGATTGAATTTTTGGATACAAATCAAGCAGCATGGACAAAGACTGTACTTTAATTTTGTGAGAGAGAGCTTAGATAGTTTCTTATCTACATTATTAATAGTGTCCCTCTCTCTTTGAACCATGTTAATTTGTAATATTCAGGACTGGACATCTCTACGGTGTGTCGGGTCTGTTTCAACCCCTTCTGTGTGGTTGGGACCCGACTTGGGTGGCGTAGAATTTAGGAGCACGTACGCTAGTTTAGATTTTTATCGTTAATTGTGCTCGTAATTTTTAGGCCACACTTCTTCACTAACTAGACACACTATAGATCGTTCGACTTAGCCTAAAATTTTAATCAATTCTTTCTTGCTAATAGAACTATCTGCTTAGGGCAATTTCATCTGTGCATATCATTTAGTGTAATTTTAATTCCTTATAATTGCATCCCGCATGAAGAATGTGAGGAATCACTGTAAGTCTTCTTATTAACCATGCATCATTGATTTACGCTTGCATCGACCTTTTTAATTCTCCCTCCTCAGTTTACAACTTAGGAATTAAAGAAATTGGGACTGCTCGTTAGGCATGAATTTCTGTGCTCACCTAAAACTTCAGTGGTAACCTTAATCTAAAATCGGGACTACTAATCAAGGCGACTGTAAATAAAATTTATATAAAATTAACCCTTGTATCTGGTGGAGATTAACCCACTCATTTTTTGTAAGGATTATATCACATACTTAGGGTAGAGACAAAAACCGAAAATTTTCATTCAGACTACTATTTTTAGAAACAAGTAGCTACTTCTCAGTAAGGGTTTCGGGTAGCCATTTTACGATCCAACTTCCCTTAGCAGAGTGGGTGGTTTAGAGGACATCGTGAAAGGCTCCGTCCTCAAGTAACACGGGTAACTGTTTAACGGTCCATACTTACACCCATACTGGCTGAAAGCGAATGCAACTAGTTGTATGAGCTCGGGACAGTCTTTGTGAAATATTTAGGCTTCTAACAGCTCCACTTAAATTTTCAAGATTTTTTTATCACTAAACTAAAATTGAAAAGATAAGCGGCTGAATCCTGACGTGCCTTTACAAGTGTCGAGTGGGTGAATCATCTGGTTTGTTTTGCTATTTTGTCTTATATCTATTTTACTCCCTGTTTGGATCATCATATTCTTCTTCCATTCCACCGTGTACTCCCGATCCACCTCGTATAAAAATCCTAAAGTCGGAACTTCGATCAACTTCACCACCTCACCTAACTTCACCATTTCTTCATACTTATCACCTCCTACACGTTCTTACCTACACAATACCCTCCCATACCAGTCTAGCATGCCCTCTACCCAAAAGTTTGCTAACCAATATGGCATATACCTTAAGCAAACTACTATTAAGAATGATGATCAGTCGACCTGCATGGTTAAGATTACACCTATACACCTATGACCCGAAGACCTCCTGTTGACGATCAAATAGAGAGTCCTACACCTTATATTCACCCTAACTGGAACGAATCTCATAGGCCCTCTTGTTTTGCACTCAATGAGCCCTCATACACAGAGAATGGGATTCAGGATCCAACTCCACCTTCTCACTGCTGGTGGATACCCTGTTTTGAGGCTCAAACTATCAAAGCAAGAAACACATACTCAACTCAGAAATGCGTGCCCATGTCTAGGCATGCTGAGTACGGAACCTCAATCTCTCAACAAAATCATTCCAACCAATCCAGTAATCTTCCCAAGCAATCACTGGAGGATGAATACTCGCAAATCAAAAGAAATCGGGAAGAATTAAGGAATGAATTCATAAAAGTGTTGGAAGAAGAAAAAAATAGAATGTGCTAAACTTGATATCGAGGTTTATTCAAGTGGAGATGATCTCGAGGACAAAAATGATACTAAGGCACCAACATCTCTTGTACAGCTGGAGTCACCGCCAATACTGATCTCTGACCCTCATAATAACCATATCATAGAAAGTACCAAAAAATTGAAAAAAATAGAAGATTCAAAAAAATTAGACAATTATGAAATGGAAGCATTTTACAAGAGTCCGATCTTAGAGCTTCCATTGATCAAGGCCATAGAATATGTGCCCGATCTTAAGCGATTTGTGAATAGTCGACTAAACCCTAAAAAGACGGTCAATAAACGATCAAGGACTGAATATCATATCATATCTATGGTCAGTTCTTTAGTGATGGATCGAAAAAACTAAGAGCCGCAAAGTCAAGCGGTTGACTCGAATTATGTGTGAAATTGAGTATTCTACATTCACTCATGTTCGGTTAGATGACGACTCTACATTAAACATCCTCCCCAAGTCTGTCTTTAAGAAACTCAAACTCGGACAACTAAAAATGACTAGGGTGATCGTTCAATTGCTCGATCGATCTACCAAAAGACCGCGGGGGATCGTTTCTGTCATCGTAAATTTCCGAGGTGAAAAACATGAAGTGGACTTTATTGTCCTTGACATTGAGCACCCCGGAAAGTTATCCGAGTCTCCTATCATTTTAGGAAAGTTGTTCTTAGCCTCTGCTAAGGCAATTGTCGATTGTGAGACTCAAGAAATCAAGTTTCTGAACTCAAACCACAATACACAAAACCTCAATAACACAACCTACTCTAAGGAAACCCGACTTGATACCGATAGTCGTGATCAGGAGACAAACACTTCACATAACCGGACCTCTCCTCATGAAACACAAATAGAAATCCTAGGAGAAACACCTAAGAAATCGACTATTGAGTTGTATTTGGATTCTCACCATCCTAACACTGCCCCTAGGAGGAATCAAAATTTTGGAGCTTATGAAGAATTGGACCATATTTCTTAGGATCGTCATGATTATTTAAGTGGTTCAATCTTTGAGTCGGCAGTAATTCACGAGATACTTGAACCATACAAATAACTGACTCAGGAAACCTTCGATGTCACCAAAAATCATGAGTATCAGGAGGTGACATCAACATCCCCATCCAACACTCACAAAGCCACCAGGAACATGCTCCCTCGCCCGAAGCAGCATATGACCCTACAAGAATTGGTCGACTATTATGGGGATTCATCTGATGAGGAACTCATAAATGCCACATCGGTTACTCAAGAAAGGGAGATGAAGACTATCTAACTTCCTCCCAATACTTCTCAAGGAAACAAATCGACCAAGAAAGTCACCTTTGACCTTAGACACTGTGATTTCTGAAGAGTCCTTATCCGATCCTGAAGTGGTTCATCAGGTAAGTACAATAAGTGCAACTGTGATCAAAGGGCACTTACCTCTGGTTGACAATAGTTTGAGATCCTCTACGTATGACTCTGACGATGGCTGGTCTTCTTCATCCGCCCCTCTTCACCACCCTCGACATCTTCATACTATCTTCCGCCACACTCTCGCATGAAGGTTCGTTGCAAACCTCCTTGATCTTGTACATCCGTAAATCTACCCGGTTCCCCACTTGTAATTATCCGATCATACTTAGGCTGACCCGAGTCTAAGTATAGGGGGATCGGTACCATTGTTTATACATCACTTCTCTTCTTTTCTTTTTCGCTCATCTATACTTAGTACAAGCTATGTCAACATTTCTCTTTGTGCCATGAGGACATAACACAAGCTAAGTATGGGGGGTGTTTGTATATATTCTACTTACTTTATCCATAGCTCGTACTTTAATTGTTTTCATCTAACATCGGGTATGGGTACAAGTAGTATTTATTATGTATATAATACTAAATTCTTTCTATAAATAATATTCGGTTACAAAAAAAAACAAAAATAAAAACAAAAACCTTTTGCATAAAAAATTTTTCCACTCATGGTCTTGCATTTCATCAAGCATCTCATGCATTCCTTGGTTGGTATATTCCTGACACATTTACTATCACTCAAGGCTTGATGTTTTAAAGACACTCGATTTCTGAGATCTTGAGAGACTGTGTTAACTCGCCTTAGTCATTAGGATTGTATTGAACTTAATAATCCACACTTCCCTAGTTTGAAAGATTTGAGCGCTATATTGCACTCTTTATCTCTACCTTCTAAAAGAATATGATCAGCACAACGCATTCACAACTTCATGATTGATGAGATGAGTTGAGTTAATACTTTAGGAACTGGGGCTAGAGATTTGAGTTTAGACATGATCTAATGATGCTCGAGGGTGGGATAAAGGCAATGAAGGCTTCAAGAAACCTGAGTGTCAGTAAAACCCTAGCCAGTATGTGAACAAGTTCACATGCCATCTCTTTGATATCTACTTATGTGCCAGGGTGCGATGAAACTAAATAATTGTTGATCAGTGTGCGCCAACTCTCGGTAAAAGCAGTGGAGCTAGATAAAAATAAAAGAAAAGAAAAGAAAGAAATGATTAAAGAAAAGTTCTATCATTACAGTCAAATTCAAAAGAGCTTCCACTATATGGCGAGCGCTCCCAAACATTTTCAAAGTGTCCACTTGGACCAAACGCTTCTAGGACCAAGGAGTCAGGCTAGCACCATAAAAGGGCTTTGCGTCGTATAGTGATACAAGTCTGAGTGTCGAAGGTATCTTAGATACTCAAAGAGACTCACCCCAGTGTACTCCCAGAAAAATAAGTGCAAACGACTCCGAATTCTCTTGATGGATACATTGATTAACAAAATAAAAATACATATGTTGAGTAAAAAGGCACTCAAGAGGCCCCTTGTTCCAATGTGAGTGAGAGAAAAATATATACAATCCTATGCCCTCCATTATCTGACCATCCATCTACACTTTCAAGTCTGACGAACTAATGAGACGGTTGACTGAAGCAAGAATAGACTTATTCTCTAGTGTTGAGGATTAGGTCTAGAGGAGAGTCTCCTGGACTGGAACTTTGGGTGACGTCTTGACTCGACTCTCATGATGCAGTACACTAAAAGTCATATCCTTATATTATATGTACAAACAGAGAGTCTGAAAATTAGAAAAGCTGGATTCCTTTTGAATAAAGCATGGTTTAACCTAGAATTTTAGGATCACTCAAATTAAGGGTCTTCTATGAATTGAGCCTTGAAAATTCATATGCACAATCAAGAATTTATCCAACTAAGTCATTCATTCATTGATGCTCGGGAACGAGCATGGTTTAAGTATATGGGTATGATGAATCTCGTATTCATCGTGTTAAAATTGGTCAATTAGGCTTCGTTCTCCAAAGTTCATATGCATTTAATAATTAATAGAGCATCATTAACATTCATACATGTGTAAATAATGTTCACATTTCATCATGCATAATTGCATAATGTGTAAATTGGCCTAAAAAGCTGCCAACTTCCTGTATTTTTAATTAATTCATCCTAACTCTGATTGACCTGAAACACCTCTGTTGTGTAGATATTACTAACAAAAATAAATAAAAAATACAAAAAAATACTAACTCAAATAAGTGCAAATAAACCAAAAAAACAAATTTCACATATGACGGACTAAAACATGCATATCTCCCTCATACAATGTATGATTTTGATCTACTCACTTTTGAAGTACTCCATTTTCAAATACTTTCAAAACCAGACCAATTTCGTAAAATTCAGAGCTAGTATGTGAAAGTTGAGTTTTGAGCCTCCTTTGCGCATTTTATCTTTTTACTATTTTGACCTGAGTTTTTATGTACATAAATAACCCTTTTAATTTTATTTCTTTTTCATTTTTTCTTTGATGAAAGTTTTATCAAGCGGCTTGAAAAATATAAATCTAGATCAAGACTGAAATCAAAGAAACTGACTGTGTCCGAGTGTCCGTTGGGAGTCTGTACAAAATTCTCGTATTCCATAACCTTATTTTATTTCCCTATTTTCTTATTTATTAAGAATCCAAACAAATATATTAATGTGCAGTTAAATGTCTTGTATTTTACTGTATTTTTCTAGATTTTTTTATCCTCTTTCAAAACTACCAAAAAATTGCAAAACTCCAAAAAATCAGTTTCCTATACACATGGAGACCACCAAAAATACCACTTTGTACAGATTTCCTCTTTTTCTCCTAGATCCTTCATGAAAGATGTAAATCTCATCGAGATGAACAACTTTCACGAAGGAAATTTTTCAATTTGAGGTCTCCTTCTATTTCTTTTCTATTTTTCTTCCTCTATTTGTTTAGAAATTTTTTGGGGTGCCACGTGGCAGCCCCTTGGTGTGCCATGTGGCACCCTATTCCCTTCTCTCTCCTACCGCCCCTGGTCACGTGGCACCCCCGTTCCATTCTCTCTCATGTTGCCCTACACGTGGCCTCTCCTCCTCCTAGGTCATGTGCGTACACGTGACCAACCGCCTCTCTTTCCTTCAACAATGCCTCCTCCTCTCGTAACGGTCATCACCCACCTCCACGCCAGCCGCCCTCTGATGAATCTCATATTCATCATGCTAAAAGCTGCTAATTAAACCCCTGTCTTGACTAATCCAATAAAAACCACCTTTAATTCTTTATTTTTATCCTGTATTATATTGTGTATAATTTACCATTAAATTATTGTATTTAATTTTACTTATTTTTCTTGTATTTATTTTATCATAAAAAACCCCTAAAATATAGGTAGAATAATTGTCTATAAATCACTAACCATTAAAAAGCCTAAAAAATACAAAAATAAATCAAAGATAAAAAGCCGGTGTTTTTATCCCCCTAAAAATACCCCCGAAAATACTTTTTATGCAAGTGACCTCTTTTGGCTTTTTGACCAACATGAAAGTTGTAGATCTCGTCGAGACGAGCAACTTTCATGTTTTGACTTTTTCCTATTTTTGCCTCTAACTAATTCTTTGGTATTTATCTTTGTATTTAAAATTCTGAATTTTCTGATTGGGCCACGTGGCACTCTCTGGAGCCGCCACGTGACCCGCCTCTTCCTACGCCACCCGGCGCCTCCCTTGGTCATCGGATCTGCCCCTACCCGCCTCAATTTCCACCGTCCATCACCGCTCCATCGTCAGCCGTCAGATCTCTGATGAGATCTGATCTTAGCCGCCCACCCCCGCTCCAATCTCAGCCCTCTGATCCTCTTTCATCATACGGTCGACAACGCTCCACGTCACCCCTTCGCCCTTCACCCTTGGATGAACCCCCGCTCTTCATCTTAACTGCTCATCACCGTACACATCTCAGCCGTTCGCTCAGATCGATGGATCTAATCCTCATTGACCACCCGCGCTCGCATCCTAACCGTTGGATCACCAGATCCAACTGTCGGGAGGTCATCTTCCACCTTACGTAACCCCCCTCCCCAGCCGTTTCACCTCGCCAACCTATCACCCCCTTCATATTTTGGAAGGCGACTCCGGCCATCCTTCTCGCTCATAATGCCTCCCCCTCACAGCCAACTCCCCCGCCTTCCTCGCGCCAACTTCATGTCCTTCCTCCATTGCTCCTTCCCCATTAAAATCCTCGTCGAAACCTCCCCTTCACCACGTAACCGCCCGACCCTCTCCACCTATAAACACCCCCTCCGCCTACGTTCGCCGGCATCCACCATTTGGAGACCTCTTCCCCAGCTTCAGCCGCCCTCCGGTGACAGCGGAGGGCTGGCTTCGAGGCGATCATGACCGGAAGAGCTCCGGTGCGATCCATGGCCTCCGGCTATGTCGCGGTTGCCTCCGGGAACTGCTGAGCTCCCTGCCAAGGTCGGGCAGGCTGGGCGACAACCCAGAGCTCCGATGAGCTCAAACCCATGTCACATCCTCTGCCAACACCTCTCTCCGGTGAGGTGATTTTTCTTCTTATTTTCTTCGATTTATACCTCCGTCTACCATCGCTGCCACACTCACTTGATCCACCCACAAGCTTCGCAACGCCACCCTCATTTTCGCCGATCATCCTTTCTTTCTCCAGACCCCCATCTGCTCCGACCCATCTCCTCCTCCACTTCGCCGGAGGAGGAGCTTTGGCCTCCACCTCCAGTCACCCCAGGGCCACCACTCACCTCACAAAACCCTCGCACTTCACTTGTGCACGCTTCGTCTATTACTAACCCTTGCAGGACCCTCATCGGCCGGAGTTTGCGTCAGAGAATCTTCAAGCTTTTCTCCTCCGGCGAAGCTTCATCGACTGCCACCTCCAACCATCTCCGGAGCTTCGCAACGCCTCCAGGTCTCTCGCCATGACCCTAGCAATCTTTCTCGACCCTCTGCGAGGGCTTGGAGCACGGAGGAGCCAAAGACAGGTCGCCAGAGCCCCGCCTTCTCCATCGACCTGCGGAGGAACACGAAGACACTGGTGTCGTCCGATCATCTGGATCAGAAGGCTCAGATGATGATGCGTGGTGGGCCCGAGACTTTAGCCCAACCTACAGGCTCGGGTCATCTGAACCTCGAGCCGAACCTCCCGACTATGCTAGTGTCCCGAGCCACGGCTGTTCTCCCGAGCCTAGGCGCCTCACGTGTGACGCACGTGAGGGCCTGGGAAAATTGCACGAAAGACCCGAATATTTTCAAGAATTGCAGAATTGTCCCCAGGCACATGCCTCACGTGCGTGCCTGGGTATTTTACAAGGAAGCCTTCAACTTTTCAAAAATTACAAAAAGGCCGCCGTGCATGGACAATTTACACAAGGGCCCAGACGGTTTTTGGTATTTGCATTTAGGTCCCTCCAGGGACCTAAATGCAATATTTATCCTTTTTATTTCTTGCATTTTTATTATAATTATGCCCCTGCATTGTTTCCTTCATAACTTAAGCATCGTAGGTCCAAATTGCATGATTTTAGTGCCGTTTTGATCCTTATTTTGTCCTCTACATCTTAGCATATCTAATTTCCTCATTTGCCACTGTTTTTAAAGAAGTGATTTTTTATGTGAAAAATGAGACCCTTCTCTTCTGGTTATTGCTTGGATTTGATGACCGCTTTTCATGTTATGATCAAATTGACTCTGATTTCATTCTGTATTATGTTGCTCATATTTTTAGGGTTTAGTTGTAATCTTTAGCTTAGCATACTTGTATCCTTGAATAACTACTCATGCATCATTTTAAATTGCATAAAAATTAACTAAAAATTGCATACATCATGGCATTGCTTTGTAAATAGCATGGTTCATCATGTGGACTTGAAACTGAAAATAATTCACACTTGTGCTTCATGAATCAAAATTTGATAAATTCATTAGGTAGCTGTGTCCCTGTGATCAACCTTAGTAGACTTGCCAGGTAAAAATACCCCACAACATTCAAAGATTGTGGTTTTTGCTGAACCGAATTTGCCTTCTATACTACGACTATTATTCATTATTAAAGAGGCAGATTTCCCGTTCATCAAATGGCGCTGTTGCCGAGGACACGGCTTAAATTAATTATTGGATTTTGATTTTCTTTGTTGATTAATTTCAAATATTTTAGGTCATCATTTCATGCATCATTTTTTGCATCTTATTTGCTGATTTAATTTCTCTGAGTATTCTAATGTTTATCTTTTGTGGCAGGGCCCATGATGATCGAGGACGCTTGATCCTCATGGAGGCGTGAAGTCGGGAGATTCCGCTGAAGAGGCCGCAAAAGACATTGTGAAGGAATTTGAGGATTTTTATCAGCCAGATTGCATTGCATATTGTAAAAAAAACTTGCATATGCATATTTATTTCCAGTTTTGCATGTTGTACAAAAAAAGGAGAGTAGATCACTTGATGATCTACCCCCCCACATACGCACACTTGCACATACACACTCACCTCACTCCATCCCCCTCCCTCCTGTATATTTCACTCTCTCTATGTCTCTCTCTCTCTCTCTGTGTGTGTGTATATTTCACGAACCCCTCCCCCTCACCCTTGTATCATAGAGCACTCTCTCCCCCCAATTCAGACCTTACTTAGGCTATTTCTAGCCTAAGTATGGGGGGACCTGCCTGCTTATCCCTCCCTCATTCTGTCTTCTTGTACTTAGGTCAATATTGACCAGAGTATAGGAGGATCCTCCTCCTCAGTTCTGCTATACCACCCTATATTTGAATCGAGCCTTGGCTTCATGGCACTTGTGCTATGAGGACATAGCAAAATTTAAGTATAGGGGGGTATACCGTATATTACTGTATATTTACTTTAGCCTTAGCTCGTGTTTTTAAAACTTTTTAAAATTTATTTTCGGGCTGGATTTTGGTAAACTAGTAAACTGAGTTTTGTAAAAACCTTGTAAAAATTTTTTATTAAAATCGAGGGATTAATTTTTATAAATATTCCTTTTAAAATAAATAAATAAATAAATAAATAAATAAACCGTTCTTGGAATTAGACTCTGACTACTAGGCTTAGTAGACACTTTCAGTGAGGGAACCTCGGTCTCCCTTAGCAGAGTGGGTGGTTTAGAGGACATCACATATGGCTCCGTCCTTAAGGATCACAGGTCTCGGCATGTACTTACACCCATACTGGCTGAGAGTGGATACTTTTATTTGGGCATGGGCCTGTCATTATCTCTCCAAAGAAAGAAAAAAATTAAAACCCATAAAAATCTGCAAAAGCCAAAAATCACACAAAAAATTCACTAACCAAGGAGTTGGTGTATTCCTGATTCATTCACATTCACTCAAGGCTAGAAGATTTTGAGGACACTGGATTTCTGGGATCTAGAGAATCTGAGTTAACATGCCTTAGTCATTAGGGTTTTAAAAACTTAAATTTCCACATTTCCCTAGTTTGAAAGACTTGAGCGCTATATTGCACTCTTTATCTCTACTTTCAAAAGAATATGATCAGCACAGTCACTTCCACAACTGCATGATTGATGAGATGAGTCGAGATATCACTTAAGGAACTAGGACCAGAGATTTGAGTTTATATCCGATCTAATGATATTCGAGGATGGGATAAAGTTAATGAAGGCTTCAGAAAACCTGAGTGTCAGCAAAACCCTAGCCAGTATGTGAACAAGATTCATATGCTATCTCTTTGATATTTACCTATGTGCCAGGGTGTGATAAAACTTAAATGGAAATTGTTGATCAGTGTGCTCCAACTTTTGGTAAAAGCAATGGAGCTAGCCAACAAAAGAAATGAAATGTCAAAGAAAAAGCTCTAATACCAAAGTCAAATTACAAATGAGCTTCCACCAATGGTGAGCACTCCCAAACATTTTCAAAGGGTCCACTTGGACCAAGCGCTAATTAGGACCAAGGAGTCAGGCTGACACCACAAAAAGGGCTCTGCATCGTAAGCGATACAAGTCTGGGGGTCGAAGGTATCTTAGATACTCAGAAAAGACACACCCCGATGTACTCCCAGAAAAACAAGTGCAGACGACTCCAACTCTTTTGATGGACACATTGATCAATGATGAATACCCATTCATCATTCTTTATTCTTTTATTTTAGCTACAAAACCTATGCAAAACACATGTATATTCATGTAAATAGCATAAATTGTCAAAGTACATACATTGTGTAAATATGCATATTTAGCATGTTTTTGTGCATAAATAAAAGAATAAAGAAATAAAAGAAAAAGAGGGAGATATTTAGAATAAATATTGAGCGACCTAATCCCAAGGGAGGGCTCAGCATGGGCCTGACCGCAAAAGAATCCAAGTAGAGAGAGATAGGGAAGCTCATGTGTGTATACATATACCTATATATAAATAAAATTATTTTCCTCCTAATAAAAATAAAAATTGGTGTTTATTTATTTTTATATATTTGTAAATATAAAATTAAAATAAAAATGAGAAAAATAAAAGGAAAATAAAATAATAAAATTTCCTTCTTCATTGTACATAGACCATGTGTATAAAATCACACATCTATTTATTTTCCTCTTGTAAATAAATAATTAAAATCTAACAAAAATATTTTCAAATTCCACATTTCGTGGTGTAAGTAAATAAAATAAAAACTAGAAAAATAAAAATAAAATAAAAAGAAATAAAATAAAAATCAAAATCCACATTGTATATATACCATGTACATATTTGTATATACCTATTTATTGCACCTATGTAAATAAATAATAAAAATAAAATAAAAATACCCTTTATTCCAAATTATATCTTATAAATAAATAAAATATAAAATTGGAATAAATGTATAAAAATAAACAATTAAAAATTAAAATAAAAAATAAATACATGTATATACCTATATATAATAATACTATATTGTAAATACATTATTTTTATTTCAAAAAAATAAATAAAATCACTAAAAAATAATTTAAAAATAAATAAACATTTTTCATGTTCATAGTTTTTCAAAATAATTGCATTTACTATTTTTATTAAATTTTTAAATCTTTAATAATTGGCGAGCTCTGATTGGTCCACAGGGGATGTTGACCCCCGGTCAACTCTCCCCCCAGGACCACCAGACTCGGATCTTGTTGCCCCGACCCGATTTCTCCTACTTTTCCCCACTTGATCCGATCGCCAAATACCTAAACCCCGGGCTCCATTTGATCCTTGCTTATCCGAGACCCTCACCCGGGGTGGATTCTAAGGGTCCGTGCTTCATGCATCCATGCCCGATTCCATTTAGCCGGACCTGCACCACTATATAGCTCCAGCTCCGGCCACCATTTCACATCATCTTTTGCCTTCCCCCTCGACGCCAGTGACCTCCCCTTCTTCATCAGAGTGACAACAGCGTGGAGGAGGGTAGCAGCGAGGCCCGGGTAGCCGGGAACCACTGATCCGGCGACTTCGTCGTCGTGTGCCGCTGCGAGGTGCGCTCAGCCTCGGGAAACGACGATCCCTTGAGGCTATGACCCCCGAAGCTCCCTGAGCTCCAGCACAGTCAACTTCGACCGCCAGGTAGCTTCGATAGCCTGTAGAGTAGCGTAGGTTTCTATTTTTAGGTTTATGTTCTTTTAGCTTCGCCGCCGTCGCCAGCCGTCTCCGTCCACCCACTTGTCACTCCGACCCGACCACCACTTTCTCCATACTCCGCTCCACCTTCTTCACCCAGCCATCCCACCCTGTCTCACCCCGGAGCAGGTACTTTACCCTCCTCTGTCGTCGCCTCGTCGGAGGGTGCCACCCTGGCCCATTTAGTCACCCATTTCACCTCTAACCGGGTCGAGGCAATTTGCCCTCGACTCGAGATTGCTTTGGTGCCACTGTGCAGGTCAAAGGACCCCATATGGGAGGTCGAGTCATTTGGGCAGCCGAGCTCCGAGCCTCCTCGTCACCGGAGTGTCTCTGATGTCTCCAGCCTCATCGGAGGCATCCATTAGCTGCGGACCACCGAGGCGAAGCTCTTCCACACCTCAGCAGCTCAGGAGGAGGTCTCTACCGCGTGCATTGGGCCGGTGAAACTCGCCGGCATCGAGTTCTTGGAGAACCTCCAGTCGTCGTCCGATCAACCTCCTGCTCCAGATCTGATCAGAGCCATCTATTCACGAGCAACCTTCACCGTCAATCCATATGGGAGTCGATCCGGACCATCCATCCATCGAAGGGTTTTTAGCTACCAGCCACTGTTAGACCTTCCACGTGGAGAACCCTCGAGCGTCGATCGCGCGAAGAGGTGCCCGCTACTTCCAACCGCCTGATCATCCCCGTGGCGTCGTCTCCGCTGTCCGCGTTAATAAAGGGTAAATTTCTTGTAGGCCCTTGTTATTTCTGTTGTTACTGTCTAGTCCTGTAAATATTCTTTTAGTTATTTTTAGTTGGGTAAATTGCAGAAAGGACCTCAGTGCTTTTAGATATTTCTGTTTAATCCTTGTGTGTATTGAACACGTGGCTGGACACGTGATTTGGTGGGCATTTTGCACATTTAATCATGTATTCCTTGCATGTTATTGTTTGATACTTTTTAAATAGGAATTGCAAATATACCCCTCTGAGTCTGAACCACGTGCCTGGCACGTGTTTTGTGGGATTTTTGCACTTTGGGCCCTAAGTTTTCTTGCATTGTTACGGATTGGCCCTTGGAACATATTTTATTTGCGTTTAGGTCCCTGTGAACAGTGAGCCTCTATTTTAATTTAATAAAATAACAAATCAAGTCCAAATTACGTGAAAATTGGACATGTGGCTCCTGCCACTGTGTAAAATTTTCACCAAAAATTTGGTACATTTTTGAGGTTTTTTGTTATTTTTAAAAATTCAAAAACAGTTGTTTTTGTGTCTATCCAGATTAGAAAATCATAAAAAAATATAAAAACTAATCCAAAAGTTCTAAAAAAATTAGGTTTTGTTAGTTTTGTTGTGTTTGATTTTCTATCTATTTTTTATTTTTGGATATATAAAAACCTTAAAAATTACAAACCCTTAAAAACTTATAGAAATTCTAAAAAATTATAGAAAACTCTAAAAATAATAAACTCTTTTTCTGAATTTTTCTTTTTGTTTATACTTTTCATAAAAATTACCTCCATGTTGTTATAGGACCATTTGATATTTTTCATCGCCCTTTGAAGGCTAGCTGGAAAGTAGCACACTGTTTTTGCCTTCTTTGATTTTTAGAAAATTCTATAAAAATTAGAAAAATCTGAAAAATTCACCAAAAACATTAAAAAACTTAAAAAGCATAAAATATTTTTGTTTGAATTTTTGGACCCTTTTTGAGTGTCTTAAAGAATTGGTTGAAGTTGCCTTGTTTTGCCTTTTTATTATTTTCCTTCATTATTAAAAATTCAAAAAAATATAAAAATAATTAAAAACCACCAAAAATACTTGTTTTTATTTTCTTTGATTTTTAGACTACTTCGTAGGCCGTGAGGCCAACTCGTGCTCCATGAGTCCGACCCTGGGTGCCACACCAGGCTAATCTCATAGCCAGGGCCACTATTTTTGCTTTTATTGTTTTATCTTGTTGTTTGGTGGTCTGCTCTATATTTTTCTTGATCGAGCTGATTTCCCGAGTGACTGAGGTCGCAACGACCTTAGTGATATATTTACCTTAGTCTATCGGGCGGCTCATCAGAATGGCACCGTTGCTGGGGAGCACGGCTTAGTAGTCCGTTTCCTTTTTCTTTGATTTTTGCTTTCTTTTTTTTCGTGGCTTTTTGCGGCTTTTTGTTTTTCATTTGTTTTTATTTTATTTTATTTTTGTTTTTGTTTGTTTTGGTTGTTTTTATTTTTATATATAGCTTGTTTTCTTTTACCTGTCTTATTTTATTTTTATCTGGTTTGTGATACTTTGATTATTTCTTGCGAGGGCCCGAGGACCGAGGCGACTTCTTCGAAAGCCGAGGCAACCGCGGGAGTCGGAGGCGGCTTCCTTCTCTATGAAACCGCAGGAGAGCGCGAGGAGCGATCAGGAGTGCGGGAGCCACGGAATAGACGCGGAGTAGTGTAGCTTAGATTAGGTTTATTTTCTGCAGACCATTTATTATTGTAATAATATAGGTACCCAGACTCTCAGAGGCATTTGTGATTGCGGGGTCTGTTTCGCCGAGAACCGGTGTGCTCGGGTGACCCCACCACTGTTTTTGTTTTTCTCGCCTTTTTCTTTTTCTTTGATTTCACGTGGATTTCTGTGCTTGAGCCCCTAGACTTAGATTTTTATTTCATTGAGTCAGGTAGCCTTAGGTCCACAATCCTAATAAGAAAATCTGTTCCTATAGATTGCGATTGGATCTAGGCAAATAAATCAGTGCTTCACGATAATAGAAGCTTTTGTTTAGGACGGTTCTCGCATTTGCATCCATAGAGATTAGTTTTACATTTATGCGCGGATCATAAGTGCATGTAGACTGCTGGAGTCAGGTACGTCTTCTATCTCGTGCATGCATCATTGATTTGTCGCGCATCGGCTTTTCCACTTTTCTCCCCTGTTTTTCTGGACTTAGGAATAAAAGGAAATTGGAAAATTCGTTAAACGATGTTTGAAAAATACACCAAAAGAAAAATAATAAAATCAGGACTGCTAATCACACTTGATCTAAAAGACACCACATTGAAAAATCTGTCTTGGGGAGAGTAACCCCATCCTTGTTTGGTTTGGATGAGCGAGAGAGTGACCTGCATCCTAGGCTAGAGCCATATCTGATTTCTTGACTGACTACCGGCCTTTTATTCGGGACAGCCGGTTGAGAATATTGGATTCCTATCAGCTCACGTAATCGCTCTGAAAGACTGACTTGATCACCTAAAATAAAATTGACAAGATAATTAACCGATCTCTTACGGTCTTCAGCTCAGTGTGCGTAGGTAAATCGGGGGTTTGCTTTCTTATCTTGTGTGATTCCAGATCCCTTCTGCCTTCTTCCCTTCTATCTTCTCCATCTTTCTCCCTCCCACCCTCCTTTCAGTCTTCTTCTCTTCCCCTTCTATACCCCTGGATGATGGATCCCCCTCACTCCTGGCCAACTCTTGCGGCTTCTTCTTCACCTTCTGACCATCAGTCCAGTCCACCTTCGAGGGAGGTCGGATCCCCGACCAACCTCCCGCTCCCTCCCTCCCATCCCTTTCTTTACTCTGGGCATGCTGCGCTAGACGTCCGCGGATATCAGATCGAGCAGATGCGAGACCCGGACGATGCCATTGCTGAGTTGAGAGCACACTCCGTTCATGATCAGAGAGAGCAGATGAGATTATCAAATAGATCCTATTCTAGTATGGTGGATGAGCAGATACAAAAGCGAGCTCAGTCAGCTTCTACATTAGGACCATTCATTCTGGATCGGGAGCTTCTTCAGAGACTGCCGACATTTTCAGGGGAGGAGCACGAGGAGCCCTATCTTCACCTGTCCAAGTTCGAGCAGTTTTGTAGGATACAGATCTATTCAGATATCACTGCAAAGGAGATGATGCTGAGGACCTTCCCATTCACACTTCAGGACAGAGCCATGGGATGGCACCGACGATTGGGGAGGAGATTTGCCACGTGGGGAGAGCTACGCCGAGAGTTTCTACAGAGATACTTTCCCCAGTGTAGAGCAGAGATGATGCGGTCTTTGATCACCGAGTTTTCAGTTGACCCCCAGGAGCCACTGCATGAGGCATGGCCGAGGTTTCTTGACCTCTTGAGGAGATTTACGGACCACAGACTTCCACTGACAGACATTATTGAGATCTCCATGCGGGGGATGACCGTAGAGCAGATAGCACTGGTGATTACCACATGTGGAGGTTCACACCGCAGTTCCGACATTCACTTACTAGATACCATCTCGAGCTTACTTTCATAGAGATCTTCTTCACGAGATGTCATAGTCAGGACAACACATGCGGATGATGCAGTACCAGCGGGGTGTGTCACACGACATGAGGATACAGTCTTTACACACCAGCCCAAGGACTTGGATGCCACAACACCACAGAGTACAGAGGAGATGACTGCGATAGCAGAAGTTCGGACCCAGAGTCTACTTGAGTTCCCGTTGGTATTACAGCTAGAGTTCGAGTCAGCCCCAGAGTTCTCAGTTGACGAGTCTTGGATATCAGATTTTTTGATACTCCAGGAACCGGAGGAGCCCCCGCTTTTACAGCCATTGATTCAGTTACTTCAGTGTTCACTCCCAAAGGAGTCAGCTTCTTTTCTGCAGAGACACTTGTTGGAGTACGACAACTACCAGGACTCAGCCCAGCAGCCACAGTTCGATATGGGACACCACTTTGAGAGACCAGACACATATAGTCCCATATTCGAGCCTTTTGTCCTCCACTTTGACGAGACAGATACACTTGCTGAGGACCAGTTGGCAGCCAGCATTGCCGCAGAGTGAGGATCAGCCGCAGACACATTGCCAGCCTCCACGGTGTTGACCAGTACCTTTTCCTGCTTCCAGATTGCCGAGAGCCACACTTCAGCTGATGATGCAACTTGGTGCATCAAGTGGATACTTGACAGCAACGCAGATGCCCTTCTAGATCCTGATCCTCTATTTCTCACCTCTGTTCTTGCATTTCTCCCCGAGGGTTATCTGCGGGAGGATGCCACCCACGATGAGTACTCGGTTTCACCTTCTGAGAGTGTATCCGATCTGGCAGATCACGAAACCGAGTCTTCTGATCCTTCTGATTCTAAGTCATCTCTCCTCGACGACCCTCGCGAGGATGAGCCGATCCTTGAGATATTCGATGATCTGTCTGATTTGTCTCTACTTTGTGCATCAGATATCAGTTTTCTTAGAGAGTCTCCTGATTTTGACTGTCCACACCTTTTCGAGACACTGATTGACGTGGAGGATTCCATGACTGATCCATCCTTCTCCACGTTTGATTTCTTCATCTCTACACTTCCACTCCAGTCTGATCCAGAGCCGACGATTTCTTTTCTGCTACCGAATCCCGATCACACACTTCCATATCCTTGGACGGTAGTAGACACCCTCCTGATTGCATACCTGGGTGTCATTCTTTACACTATTGACTTCATCGATGTTCCCATACCGAGACTGCGACGACAGTATGGCATTCGCCTTACCGATGTCGTCCTGAACATTGACACCACTTTATCCTAGCCTTTGCGCCCAACTAGGGGCGTAAAAACTAGCGCTTGTTGAGAGGCACCTCAACATTGTACCCTTTTGTATATACGTGTTTCATCTTAGTTTGATCTTTCTTTCTCCCGTTTCTATTTTCACCCCAGGTCTCGTATAGGATTATCTTTGCTATACTTAGGATATACCTCATCCTAAGTATAGGGGGGGTGGAAACACCAGGTTGTTCTTCCGTTCTGTTTCATCACTTCTGTTGTTACCAACACTTAAGGATTCTTCACCTTAAGTATAGGGGGAGTGATGCCCCTCCATCTTGTTTTGCTGCCTATACTTGGGGATATTTTACCCTAAGTATAGGGGGGGTAGACCCTGTACATTCTCACTCGGCTTTCCCTTCATGTACAACATGCTATACTTAGGATTAGTTGATCCTAAGTATAGGGGGAAATGCCAGGATCCTCTTGATTTCTATTCTTTGATTCGTCTTTGTATATAGCCTTCCTTTTCACTTCCCTATACTAAGCACGAGTTATGTCTTCTTCATCGCTCTTGACTCTGAGGACATCGTTCGAGCTAAGTATAGGGGGTCGTGTATATATTTCATATATACTTTAGCCATAACTCGTACTTTGTATGAGTGTGTTAATAAATAAAAATGGCTAAGAACCCAAAAATCCATAAAAATTAAAAATTTTTCCTTGTAAATAAACATTCTTTTATTTGCACATACATAGCTATTGTACAAATTATTTTTGTAAAAATGTTTTCAAAAACTTTTTGCGTAAATAGTGTGTAAATATGTGCATATAAAAATTATGTATATAGTATAAAATTTTTCTAAAATATTTTGAAAATCAAAAGTTTGCAAAAACCTCGTGTAAATTTGTGTAAATATTTTGCAAAACTTGCATTCATGCACACATCCATGGTTTCAAAACATTTTTCAAAAATTTTGCACATGTGTAAATATTTTGTAAATAACATCTTTGTAAATATTTGTATAGTTTTTCCTGGATTATAGTTGACATTTAAACTAGCCTAGAATTAAATTGAAAATGGAGCTTGATTAAGATCTTAATCCACCTAATTATAAGAGGAACCTTATAGGACTTAGGTTTAAGGCTTTTCAGGTCCATAGTGACTTAATTCTTTGAGTCCACTAGGTTATGATCACATGTCATCTCAATGAGCCTAAGTAGAGCACTTAACAACACACACATGACTCATATAGACAATGGCTTGACTTGGACCCGCACTTTACACCGAGATCTCTACGGATGAGGTGGTGAGGAGGCAATCTTCCTTGACTTGGGGTAGCATATGAGGGTAGTACTTCTAGGCGGAACCTCTCTTCTTCTTATAGTGAAGGAAGTGCGTCTCAACTTGGTCTGGTTGCCATGAGGTCTAACGACAGGAGTTGTGGGTTGCAATAATGCTTCAAAAGAGGGATAGTCTACTGGCTCAAGAGGAAAAAACTCCTTATGTACATATGCTGCACCTTGTAAATATGTTGTACAGATGCACTTGAAAAAAATGCAAAAAGAAAATAACTCCAAAAAAGTGGTGGGTCTCATAGAAAATGATAATCCCACCGGAGTATGTATATAGTGCAATAAGCAACGCTTGAGTCTCACGTTCCATCTTATGTAGCTTGCAGCAGGGAGACTTAGCTACACTGGTTGAGCTCCCAAGGATACATGGCTACACTGGCCATGGTCCATTCTCTTCTTCCCCCTCTTCTTGAGCCGGTTGTACTTGAACTTAGAAGGGAATACCCCTCTCCTCGAGGAAAGAGTGGCCAGATTAGGGTCATAGAGTTACCTTGTTGGGGAGGGTTGTCAAGTTGCTACTTCTGAGGTGGAGAGCTATACCTCACATACACTGTACAAGGAAAGATTCATGGTCTTCAGGGTTTGTGTATGTAGACTTGTTCTGATCTGGATTGTTGAGGAGTCTTGACTATAGATTAGTGGATCTTAGAGGCTGTTAAGTTTTAAACCTAAGTCTAAATATGGTTCCGACACATTAATAATCCAAAGATCTAATCGAGCTCCATATTTCAATTTAATGAAGGCAAGTTTAATAATCAGCATTGATCCATGCATTTTCTCCTCTTTTTCTTTTTCTTTCTCTTTTTCACTTCTTTTTCAAATAAGTGTTTGCTAAGGGACTAGCAAAGTTAAGTATAGGGGGGTGATGAATACCCATTCATCACTCTTTATTTATTTATTTTAGCTACAAAACCTATGCAAAACACATGTATATTCATATAAATAGCATAAATTGTCAAAGTACATGCATTGTGTAAATATGCATATTTAGCATGTTTTTGTGCATAAATAAAAGAATAAAGAAATAAAAGAAAAAGAGGGAGATATCTAGAATAAATATTGAGCGACCTAATCCCAAGGGAGGGCTCAGCATGGGCCTGACCGCAAAAGAATCCAAGTAGAGAGAGATAGGGAAGCTCATGTGTGTGTACATATACCTATATATAAATAAAATTATTTTCCTCCTAATAAAAATAAAAATTGGTGTTTATTTATTTGTATATATTTGTAAATATAAAATTAAAATAAAAATGAGAAAAATAAAAGGAAAATAAAATAAATAAAATTTCCTTCTTCATTGTACATAGACCATGTGTATAAAACCACACATCTATTTATTTTCCTCTTGTAAATAAATAATTAAAATCTAACAAAAATATTTTCAAATTCCACATTTCATGGTGTAAGTAAATAAAATAAAAACTAGAAAAATAAAATAAAATAAAAAAGAAATAAAATAAAAATCAAAATCCACATTGTATATATACCATGTACATATTTGTATATACCTATTTATTGCACCTATGTAAATAAATAATAAAAATAAAATAAAAATACTCCTTTATTCCAAATTTTATCTTATAAATAAATAAAATGTAAAATTGGAATAAATGTATAAAAATAAACAATTAAAAATTAAAATAAAAAATAAATACATGTATATACCTATATATAATAATACTATATTGTAAATACATTATTTTTATTTCAAAAAATAAATAAAAATCACTACAAAACAATTTAAAAATAAATAAACATTTTTCATGTTCAAAGTTTTTTGAAATAATTACACTTACTATTTTTTTATTAAATTTTTAAATCTTTAATAATTGGCGAGCTCTGATTGGTCCACGGGGGATGTTGACCCCCGGTCAACTCTCCCCCCAGGACCACCAGACTCGGATCTTGTTGCCCCGACCCGATTTCTCCTACTTTTCCCCACCTGATCCGATCGCCAAATACCTAAACCCCGGCTCCATTTGATCCTTGCTTATCCGAGACCCTCGCCCGAGGTGGATTCTAGGGGTCCATGCTTCATGCATCCATGCCCGATTCCATTTAGCCGGACTTGCACCACTATATAGCTCCAGCTCCGACCGCCATTTCACGTCATCTTTGGCCTTCCCCCTCGACGCCAGTGACCTCCTCTTCTTCGCCAGAGCGACAACAGCGCGGAGGAGGCTAGCAGCGAGGCCCGGGCAGCCGGGAACCACTGATCCGTCGACTTTGTCGTCGTACGCCGCCGCGAGGTGCGCTCAGCCTCGGGAAGCGACGATCCCTTGAGGCTATGACCCCCGGAGCTCCCTGAGCTCCAGCACAGTCGACTTTGACCGACAGGTAGCTTCGATAGCCTGTAGAGTAGCGTAGGTTTTGATTTTTAGGTTTCTGTTCTTTTAGCTCTGCCGCTGTCGCCAGCCGTCTCCGTCCACCCACTTGTCACTCTGACCCGACCACCACCTTCGCCATACTCCGCTCCACCTTCTTCACCCATCCATCCCACCCTGTCTCGCCCCGGAGCAGGTACTTTACCCTCCTCTGCCGTCGCCTGACCGGAGGGTGCCGCCCTGGCCCATTTAGTCACCCATTTCACCTCTAACCGGGTCGAGGCAATTTACCCTCGACCCGAGATTGCTTTGGTGCCACTGTGCAGGTCAAAGGACCCCATCTGGGAGGTCGAGTCATTTGGGCACCCGAGCTCCGAGCCTCCTCGTCGCCGGAGCGTCTCTGACGTCTCCAGCCTCATCGGATGCATCCATTAGCTGCAGACCACCGAGGCGAAGCTCTTCCACACCTCAGCAGCTCAAGAGGAGGTCTCCACATTGTGCATTGGGCCGGCAAAACTCGCCGGCGTCGAGTTCTTGGAGAACCTCCAGTCACCGTCCGATCAACCTCCTGCTCCAGATCTGATCAGAGCCGTCTATTCACGAGCTGCCTTCACCGTCGATCCATCTGGGAGTCGATCTGGACCATCCATCCATCGAAGGGTTTTTCAGCTACCAGCCACCGTTAGATTTTCCACGTGGAGAACCCTCGAGCGTTGATCGCGCGAAGAGGCGCCCGCTACTTCCAACCGCGCGATAATCCCCATGGCGTCATCTCCGCCGTCTGCGTTAATAAGGGGTAAATTTCTTGTAGGCCCTTGTTATTTCTGTTGTTACTGTCTAGTCCTGTAAATATTTCTTTTAGTTATTTTTAGTTAGGTAAATTGCAGAAAGGACCTCAGTGCTTTTAGATAGTTTTGTTTAATCCCTGTGTGTATTGAACACGTGCTTGGACACGTGATTTGGTGGGCATTTTGCAAATTTAATCCTGTATTCCTTGCGTGTTATTATTTGATACTTTTTAAATAGGAATTGCAAATATACCCCTTTGAGTCTGAACCACGTGCCTGGCGCGTGTTTTCTGGGATTTTTGCACTTTAGGCCCTGAGTTTTCTCGCATTGTTACTGATTGGCCCTTAGAACATATTTTATTTGCGTTTAGGTCCCTATAAACTGTGAGCCTCTATTTTAATTAAATAAAATAGCAAATCAAGTCCAAATTGCGTGAAAATTGGACACATAGGCTCCTGCCACTGTGTAAAATTTTCACCAAAAATTTGGTACATTTTTTAGGCTTTTTGTTATTTTTAAAAATTCAAAAATAGTTGTTTTTGTGTCTGTCCAGATTAGAAAATCATAAAAAAATATAAAAACTATTTCAAAAATTATAAAAAATTAGGTTTTGTTAGTTTTATTGTGTTTGATTTTCTATCCATTTTTTGTTATTTTTGGATATATAAAAACCTTAAAAATAACAAAACCCTTAAAAACTTATAAAAATTCTAAAAAATTATAGAAAACTCTAAAAATAATAAACTCTTTTTCTGAATTTTTCTTTTGGTTTGTACTTTACATAAAAATTACCTCCAGGCTGTTATAGGACCATTTGATATTTTTGATGGCCCTTTGAAGCCTGGCTAGACATTAGCACATTGTTTTTGCCTTCTTTGATTTTTAGAAAAATCTATAAAAATTAGAAAAATCTGAAAAATTCACCAAAAAATTAAAAAAACTTAAAAAGCATAAAAATATTTTTGTTTAAATTTTTGGACCCTTTTGTGTGTTTAAAGAATTGGTTGAAGTTGCCTTGTTTTGCCTTTTTATTATTTTCTTTCATTATTAAAAATCCAAAAAAATATAAAAATAATTAAAAACCACCAAAAATACTTGTTTTTATTTTCTTTGATTTTTAGACTACTTTGTAGGCCGCGAGGCCAACTCGTGCTCCCTGAGTCCGACCCTGGGTGCTACACCAGGCTAATCTCATAGCCAGGGCCACTATTTTTGCTTTTATTGTTTTATCTTGTTGTTTGGTGGTCTGCTCTATATTTTTCTTGATTGAGCTGATTTTCCGAGTGACTGAGATTGCAACGACCTTAGTGATATATTTACCTTAGTCTATCTGGCGGCTCATCAATCAACAATATTAAAATTTACATGTGTTGAGTAAAAAGGCACTCGAGAGGCCCCTTGTTCCAATGTGAGGGTGAAAAAAATAGACACAATCCCATTACCTCCATCATCTGACCGTCCATCAACATTTCAAGTCTGACAAACTAATGAGACAGTTGACTGAAGCAAGAATAGACTTATTCCCTAGTATTGAGGATTAGGTCTAGAGGAAAGTCTTTGGGAATGGAACTTTGAGTGATGCATCGACTCGGCTCTCATGAAATGCAGTACACTAAATTTCATATCCTTATACTATATGTACAAAAAGAGAGTCTGATAATTAGAGAAGTTGGATTCCTTCTGACTAGAGCATGGATAAGATAAGAATTTAGGATCACTTAGGTCAAGGGTCTTCGAAAGACCGAGCCTTGAAAATTTCACGCGCACTGTCAGAAATTAATCCGACTCCTTCATTCTTTAGAGGCTCGAGGACGAGCATGGTTTAAGTATAGGGGTATGATGAATCTCGTATTCATCATGCTAAAAGCCACTAATTAAACCCCTACCTTGACTAATCCAATAAAAACCACCTTTAATTCTTTATTTTTATCCTGTATTATATTGTATAATTTACCATTAAATTATTGTATTTAATTTTACTTATTTTTCTTGTATTTATTTTATCATAAAAAATCCCTAAAATTTAGGTAGAATAATTGTGTATAAATCACTAACCATTAAAAAACCTAAAGAATACAAAAATAAATCAAAGATAAAAAGCCGGTGTTTTTATCCCCCTAAAAATACCCCCAAAAATACTTTTTGTACAAATAAACTCTTTTGGCTTTTTGACCAACATGAAAGTTGTAGATCTCGTCGAGACGAGCAACTTTCATGTTTTGACTTTTTCCTATTTTTGCCTCTAACTAATTCTTTGGTATTTATCTTTGTATTTACAATTCTGAATTTTCTGATTGGGCCACGTGGCGCTCTCTGGAGCTGCCACGTGACCCGCCTCTTCCCATGCCACCCGACGCCTCCCTTGGCCGTCGGATCTGCCCCTACCCGCCTCAATCTCCACCGTCCATCACCGCTCCATCATCAGCCGTCAGATCTCTGATGAGATCTGATCTTAGCCGCCCACCCCCCTCCAATCTCAGCCCTCTGATCCTCTTTCATCCTACGATCGACAACGCTCCACGTCACCCCTTCGCCCTTCACCCTTGGATGAACCCCCGCTCTTCATCTTAACCGCTCATCACCGTGCACATCTCATCCGTTCGCTCAGATCGATGGATTTAATCATCATCGACCACCCGCGCTCGCATCTTAGCCGTTGGATCACCAGATCCAACGGTCGGGAGGCCATCTTCCACCTCGCGTAACCCCCCTCCCCAGTCGTTTCACCTCGCCAACCTATCACCCCCTTCCTATTTTGGAAGGCGACTCCAGCCATCCTTCTCGCTCATAATGCCTCCCCCTCACAGCCCACTCCCCCGTCTTCCTCGCGCCAACTTCATGTCCTTCCTCCATTACTCCTTCCCCATTAAAATCCTCATCGAAACCTCCCCTTCACCACGTAACCGCCCGACCCTCTCCACCTATAAACACCCCCCTCCGCCTCCGTTCGCCGTCATCCACCATTTGGAAGAGCTCCGATGTGATCCATGGCCTCTGTCCATGTCGCGGTTGCCTCCAGGCACCGCTGAGCTCCCTGCCAAGGCCGGGCAGGCTGGGTGACGATCCAGAGCTCCGATGAGCTCAAACCCAGGTCACATCCTCCGCTAACACCTCGCTCCGACGAGGTGATTTTTCTTCTTATTTTCTTCAATTTATACCTCTGTCTACCATCGCTGCCACGCTCACCTGATCCACCCACCAGCTTCGCAACGCCACCCTCATTTTCATTGATCATCCTTTCTTTCTCCAGACCCCCATCCGCTCCGACCCATCTCCTCCTCCACTTCACCAGAGGAGGAGCCTTGGCCTCCACCTCCCGTCACCCCAGGGCCACCACTCACCTCACAAAACCCTCGCACTTCACTTGTGCACACTTCGGCTATTACTAACCCTTGCAGGACCCTCATCGGTCGAAGTTTGCGTCGGAGCATCTTCAAGCTTTTCTCCTCCGACGAAGCTTCATCGACTGCCACCTCCAACCATCTCCGGAGCTTCTCAACGCCTCCAGGTCTCTCACCATGACCCTAGCGATCTTTCTCGACCCTCTGGCGAGGGCTTGGAGCACGGAGGAGCCAAAGATAGGTCGCCGGAGCCCCGCCTTCTCTGGCGACCTGCGGAGGAGCACGAAGACACAGGTGTCGTCCGATCATCTGGATCGGATGGCTCAGATGATGACGCATGGTGGGCCCGAGCCTCCAGCCCAACCTACAGGCTCGGGTCATCCGAACCTCGAGCTGAACCTCCCGAATACGCCACGTGTCCCGAGCCACGGCTGTTCTCCCGAGCCTAGGCGCCTCACGTGCGACGCACGTGAGGGACTGAGAAAATTGCACGAAAGACCCGGATATGTTCAAGAATTGCAGAATGGTCCCCAGGTGATAACACAAAGGTATCATGCGAGGGTCACCATTAATAAATAATACAAAGGTGTCGCTGAGGCAACCGCTCACAAAATACCCATGTTGATCAGCAATTAACCCACAATCCAAAGAATACAACAATCAAGCTAAAAAATAAATGTGAATTAATCTTTATTTACTCTACCATAAAATGTACAGTGACAAGTATGTAGAGGTCGAACCACAGAGAGCAATCCAAAATGTCATAGCCTACATGTAAATCACAGTCATCCTTGTGTGGGTTTTTGATTATTATTATTATTATTATTAATTTTTAATAATATAATTAGGTAATATGTATATATAATATAAATAAAAATATATGTATACCCATAGAGGGTTAGTATATAGCTTATAATACATATATATATATATAGGTATATATAAATATAATAAAATAAATATATATATATTTCTTTTTTTTCTTCTTTTTTTTAATATTAAGACTAATGAGAATACATATAAATAATTACATATATATAATATATTTTTTTCTTTTTTTAGGATATATAGATATATATATACATAAAGGAGGTATTATAATATTCACAAAAATACTCAAAAATAGTAAAAAATTCAGGAATAAAGTTGTTTTGGGATTTTCATGGGTTTTTACTATTTTTGTGATTTTTGGACATTTTTGCAAACATTTTTAGTATTTTTAAATAGCTAAATAGTAGCAAACAGTGGACTAGGTACTGGCTGTCACAAAAATGGATATTAAAAATAGCTAACAGCCTCAAAAATTTTCCACACTAATTTTCTAATAATGATAATAAAATATAGCATAAATAGGGCCTTAGTTTATATTTTTCTGATTGTTCTTTGGTTTTTAATATTTTTTTGAAGTTTTTGGGTATTTTTGAATTTTTAAGGTTTTCCTTTTGAGATTTTTAGGGATTTTTGGAGTGACACAATATAGGGCAAAATACACCATAGGGAATTTTTTGGAATTTTTCAAGGCATTTTGATATTTTTTTGGGATTTTATAATCTAGACAGTAAATAAAAGGCATGTTTTTGATTTTTAATAAATGCAAAAATGAAACAAAATGGAAAACTAAAAATATGGCGTGCAAGGGTACACTAACAGGAGCTTAAGTCTATTTTTGCAAGATTTTTCGATTTAATATGGAGCACAAAATAAATAGACAAAGCATTCAAAAATTAAATGGCCTGGCAGGGGTATTTTTGCAAATAAAATAGTTCACAGGGGCATACATGCCAAAAATTACATTAAAAATACACTTTAACTTTTATTTTCAGGACCATTTAATAATTACAAGGACCCGGCAGGGCTTAATTGCAAAATTTCACGCGCCTCACGTGGTTGCTGCACGTGAGGCGCGGGAGGACTAAAGTGCAAATCATATAACATAAGGGGGGTCCAACTGCAATTTTTACAACTTATTTACAACTAAAACTTTTATTTTTGGGATTAAACGCTAAATACAGAAAACAGGGGGGTGAGATGTGAAATTTACCCCCAACTAAGGCGTTCATCCTGCGGTGCTGGAGGCGCCACTTATCCACGTGGCAGCCATCGAACGGTCGACGCCGATTAGTCGATGAAGGGTGTAGATTAGAAGCTGCTGGTTGATCTAACGGTCGAGGCTGATCTTCATCAAACGGCTCTCCTTTGATCTGGGCCTCGCCTCCTGATCCGACGGTGCTGAAGCCCCCTGGAAGAACGGGGAAGAAGCTCGGGGCTGGCGAGCTTTGATCGAGGAGCTTGGGCTCCTCCAGGGTTCTCCGGCACGTTTGGGGTGTTCTGAAGGTGGCTGGAAACGTCCCGCGTCGACTGGTGGTACTTTCATGGCTCCTGGGGGTCCGAGTCGATGGAGCGAGGTCGGAGAAGAAAGGGGCCCCCAGGAACCTCTTCCTGGTTCAATGCGAGCCCATTTGGGCTCGATTCTTCGATATCCCTGCACACGAAGAACCGCGGGTGAGAGAGCTTTCTCCTCGACCCGGGGTTTGGAAGCTGCAGCGCAAAAATGAGGTGGGCGGAGGGGCTCCGGCGAACGGCGGAGGAGGAGCCCCGATTCGCCAAGACCTAAGGTCCTGGGTTGAACAGATGTGTGCGATAGATGGAGAATGCACTGAGGTTCGAAATGGGACGAACGAGGCGGTCGGAGACAGGCGGGGATACGGTGGAGAAGTCGCCGGAGCTAAGCTCCGGCGAACTTCGAATTTTGGTTTTAAAGCTACGGTGATTAACTAACAACTAATCTAATGACTGAAATGAAAAACTAACATCTAAGACTAACTAGAAATGCATAAAAGGTCAGCTCTTATACCTGGGGGCCTCCAGGGAGCAGGGCGGACGTCGGAGCTCCGCCGCGTCAAAATCTCCTTCCTCCGGCCGAGTCAAGATGCTGGGCTACTCCCCCTGTCACGAGGAACAATCCAGGAGCAAGATCTAGGCGTTAGGTTGGAATAAAAGTGGCCAAATTCGAGGAAGGAGGCAGAGATTGTTATTTATAAACATTGGCGAGTGGCCTTATTGACCGGCGATTATTGCATGATCTAAAGAGTATGAGGTTGATCCAAAGAATCGGCGGGCTTCAGTGATGATTAGAGAACAATTCTTGTGCAAGAAGCTTCTTCGATTGATGGATGGTATGCCCGGGAAAAATGGGAGAAGATGGGAGAAGAGACACGCAAAGTCCCATCGGGCGGCTGGGGGAGCAGTTGACCGGAGGTCAACGAAGGCCGGCACGCGATTGGTCCACGCCAGCCGCTAGAAGACAAAATAGGGGATCTGAGTAGAAATTGAATTATTTGACCCTTTAAATGATTTTATTCATTTTTTCTTATAAAATAAAAAATGTGTATTATTTCGTCTAGTATTCATTTACGATTTTTATTGAATTTTTCAAGGTGTTTTATTATCGTTTTATTTGAATAATGTGTATTTGTATGTATTTACATGTATTTTTATGTATTTTTATTTTTAATTTGTTTATTTTCTTTTATTATTTCATTGGCTTATTTTATAAATTTATAATTTATTTTTGTGAGTATAAAGATATTTTTGTTTGATTTTTATGAGTTTATGTATATTTTTAAATAAATAGGTATAGATGTATGTAGGTATACTTATAGGTGTTTTATCTATGTATTTTATACACTTAATTTATTTAATATATTTTTCTTGATTTTTATTTTGGTTTTGTATTTTTAATGTGTTATGTATAATGTATACATTATTATAAAAATATAAAAGAGCAAAAAGAATCAAGGATTAAAACCCTTTTTATTTATAGATAGGTACCTAGCATAGGTATTTTGTCTATGAATTTGTAGACTTATTTTATTTTACAAATTAATTTTGGTTTTCTTTAACTTTTATCATGTGTATGCATTATGTACATTATTTACAAAATTCTAAAAATATGAATTTATACAAATAATGAATATTGAATAAAATGAATATTTTAATCAGTCCTATATACTAGGAGGGCCAAAAACCTAACTTCTGCATATGAACTCCAAAAATCATGAAACCAATTTTATTAAATAGTTTATGGAATGCTATATACAATTAAAGGTGAGTTTGGGTGATTTGGAGTTTTTATTTGCAAGATATGGGTCTGTGAAGTTGAGATTTTGGCTTTTTATTCTGTGTATAAAATGTACACTGGGGATTATTTTTGTACAAACTCAATTTTGCATTTTTATTCATATTATTATCTACAACTTTCATCTACAAAGTTTCTTTATTTAATGAATAAATAATTATATACAAAATAGGTATCAAAAATGCATAAATAAATGCATGAATAAATGAGGTATTTATTGTACACTGGCCCTTATCTCCCCCTACTTTATTCCTTGTCGACCAATACCATGCTGGCCTTGGTCTCGGGGTTTGGGTCATAAAATATTTACAATATTTTATTCCTTTTTCTTTTCTCCTCTTTATTCTATAATTTTGGCAGTAAAACCTTATTTAATGTAAAATAAATACAATGAATAATGAATGCTATTATGTACAATTTGGTGCTATTTTCATGCATTTGTTGGGGTTTTTGAGGCCAAAATGATAGAATAAAGGTGATGAAATAGAGATTCATCACCCCCCTATACTTGCCTTTGCTAGTCCCTAGCAAACACTTATGCAATAAGTACAAAAAGAATAAAGAAATGAAAAAGGAGAACAAAAGAAAGATAGAGTGAATAAGGGTGCTTTCAGTGCAATGCATGTCCTCACAAAATCTGAATTTGGAGCTCCCGTCAGACCTTGGGTGTGAATGTGTGTGGAACCTAGTCGGGAACCGGCTCTAAAATACAACAGCCTTCGATAGTCACAGAACTCGGTTCAACCCACCTCAATAGCCGGGTCAGAACTAGTCTACATCATACGCAAACCCTTATAACTATGAAGCTGACTTGTACGGTGTAAGTGATAGTGGCTCTCCCCAACTGAAATGATAAAGGAGCTGACTTCTCCAGAATGACAACCCAATGATTCCCCAATCCAACAGCTCTTTCCTCGAGGAGCAGGGTATTCCCTTCTAAGTTCAAGTGGCAACCAGCTCAAGAGGAGGGGTGAAGAGAAGAATGCACGGTAGCCAGTGTAGCTACCTATCCCGGGATGCAAGACCAGTGTAGTCAAGTCATCCAGCTGCAGGCTCACATATTTATCTTTGGAACTCAAGCTTGCTTATTGACTTTGTACATACTTTGCAGGCATTTTATTTTTGTACAGGCCAGACCATATATATATATATTTTCAACATACTATTCACAGCAGCATTTACATAAGGAGTTTTTCCTCTTGAGCCAGTAGACTATCCCTCTTTTGAAGTTTTATCGCAACCCACATCTCCTGTCTTTAGACCTCATGGCTACTGGATCAGGTTGGGGTGCACTTCCCTCCCTAGACGAGGACGAATGTTTCCACCCGTGTGCGTCTCAGACTGGCAAATCCAACCCCCTCACCACTCCAACTGAGTTGAGCCAAGTGAAGGGTGCAAGTGTCCAAGTTAGGTCACGGTCGGTAAGAGTCGTACGTGTGTCTCGAAAAGTTCTAGTTAGTCCACTGAGGTGACTTGAACCCAGCCCTTATTTCTCAGAGAATTAAGTCTGCATAGACCTGAAGTACCTTAAACCTAGTTCCCCTAAGGTTCCAGTGCAGTTAGGTGCGGTAAGGTCCAACCAAGCTCCAATTTGAGACTTTATTAGACTGATTCAATCATCAAGCTCACTCAAAAAGAATATGAATGGTATGCTTATGCTATGCACAATGAATGATGCAAATTTTTCACAAAAAGTTTGGAAAGAATCAAAGAATGTTTTTACACAAAGAATTTTTGCAAATAAACTAAGAACTGGACATACACAAAAAGTATATACAATTATTTACACGGGCGTGCTACTTTACAAAACGTATGAATTTCTACAAACTTTACATGTTTGAATGGAGTAGTTTATTTAGAACTGTACAGAAAGAATTGTATGTGTCTTATTTATGATTTACAAGAGTTTGTAAGAGTGTTCTTATTAGGTTTTGAAAATACTTTTGCAAACTATAGTACACAATAATTTTCGCAATCATTTACACACATTTGAAATCTATTTTTGCAAAGATTTGTCACACTATATATGTATAATTTTCATAATAGTTTTGACAAGCATTTTTCAAAATATTTGCACATAGGTTTTTCAAATCCTTTCTTTCACACAAAGAATAATCAAAATGTTTTCACATATTTGAAATCATTTCACATCAAATTTTTCAAAACTGGTCACACTATTTTTCAAAGCATACTGCATAGGTATCTGATTTATTAATCAGTATGTACAAAAGAAGAAAAATAGTATTTGGTGTATAATATGGTTTTGTTTCTTATAGGCTTTGTTTGGGCTTATTCATTATTTACAAATGAGAGATTTTTGTGCGGACTCCTCAGACTTACTTGAGAATCATTTTCACAAGGATTTTGAAAACTATAGTCCAAAATAATTTTGCAAACATGTTCACGCATTTGAAAATCCTTTTACAAAGGTTTACACAACATAGATAGAATTTTCAAAACAATTTTGTCAATCAAATTTTTCACAATCATTTGCACACTAGTCTTCACACATTTTTGGTTTCACTCAAAGAAAATAAATTTTACACACGAAACTAATTTTTCAAACATTGAATACTTGTACACACTATTTTCAAACAAATTTCACAAGATTTTTCAAAAGAGAATGTTTCGCACAAAATATTTTTCTGACTCAATAATCAGTATAATTACAAAGAGTTTGAGGAACTCACAATCATCTTTCATTATTATAGAGCTACTTTTTACATTTTATTTTATGATGAGGTGGTCTTTTATTTTTCAGTATGAGTTATGGCTTTTAGTATTTACAGGGTATATACGACCCCCCTATACTTAGCTTGAGCTATGTCCTCATAGATCGAAAGGAAAAGCAAAGACATAACTCGTACTGAGTATAGACAGATCTAAAGAATAAATATGAAAGAAATGAATGAATGAGAAGTTGGCCGTCCCCCCTATACTTAGGATCAAATAATCCTAAGTATAGCAGATTGTACAAAAAGCAGGGAGGGTCAAGGGTGGGAATACACACATCGTACTCAGATTGTCTCCCCCTATACTTAGGGTAAGATACTCCTAAGTATAGACAAGAAGAGGAGACAATGGAGAGGATCGCAATGAAATGAAAAACTCGGGGTGCACATCCCCCCTATACTTAGGACCAAGTATGTCCTAAGTATAGAAAACTGTCCACAAGGGCGGTACCTTTTGTTACGAACAAGAAAATAGAAAATGAAAAGAAGAAAAGAAGAAAAGAAGAAAATCAGATAAACAGTTGTTAATGGCATAGTCTGAATCTTTCGATGCCGCAGGTGCTGTGAAGGTGTCATCATGGTGCATTAGCTGAATAGAGTCAACAACGGCCAAGAATGCATCTGGTTCGAGGTAAGGCTTCAGTAGTTGGCCGTTGACGACGAAGGGCTGTGCGTCAGGAGACAAATCTGATATCGCGATACTGCCATTGTCACGCACCTCATGAACTCGGAATGGCCCTGTCCACTTACTCTTTAATTTGCCTGGAAATATCCGTAACTTTGCATCAAACAACCACACTTTCTGTCCAACGTCGAAGGTCTTTCGTCTGATGTGCTGGTCATGCCAGCGTTTCACCTTCTCCTTGTACATCAAGGTGTTATCGTATGCACAGTCTCCGAATTCCAAGAGCTTGTTCAGATCTTCTTTTCGCTTCTGACCACTTCTGCGTGAGTCTAAATTACAATTGTTGATTGCCCAAAGATATTTGTGTATTAATTCCACCGGCAGATGGCATGGTTTCCCATATACAAGACGGTAGGGCGACATGCCCAAGGGAGACTTGTAGGCGGTTCTGTAAGCCCAAAGAGCTGAGTCCAAGAGTTGAGACCAGTCTTTTCTGCTTGGCCTAACAAGTTTCTGCAGTATAGTCTTGATTTCTCTGTTTGATAGCTCCGCCATGCCATTGGTCTGCGGATGATAAGGAGATGAGACACGGTGATCGATGCTGTATTCCTTCGTTAATTTCTTGACCTCTTTATTGATGAAGTGACTACCCCCGTCTGATATGAGAATCTTTGGTATCCCAAACCGCGAAATGATGTTCTTCTTCAGAAACTGGCAAACTGTTTTGCTGTCGGCGGCTCGGGCGGGAATAGCTTCAACCCAACGACTCACGTAATCGACGGCAAGAAGGATGTGCTCAAAACCTTGACTGTTAGGGAAAGGTCCCATGAAGTCAATGCCCCATGCATCGAAAACATCTGCTATCTGAATGATTTTTAGGGGCAATGAATCTTTGGCAGTGAGTGTACCTTTCAGTCGCTGACAGTCAATACATCTTTTAAAAAATTCTGCTGCATCCTTGAAAATGTAGACCACCAGAAGCCACACTGCAATACTTTAGCTGCCGTACGATCTCCAGAATGGTGCCCACCAGATTCGAGCGAATGACAATGCTCGAGGACACTTGATTGCTTCGTCTGAGGGATGCACCAGCGCCAAATACAATCTGCTCCTTCTCTGAATAAAAGAGGATCTTCCCACTGGTAGAAGCGGATGGTCGACATGAATTTGTTCTTCTGATTCTTCGTCCAATCCGAAGGTATTACCCCAGAGGCGAGGAAATTGACAATGTCAGCATACCAAGGGAGAGAATCCACTGCTAAGATAGCTTCGTCAGGGAAGGTTTCTGTGATAGATGCATTGCTCAGAGGAGACTTATGCTGCTCTATTTTGGATAGATGGTCTGCTACCACATTCTGAACTCTAGGTTTGTCTTTGATTTCCAGATCGAAATCCTGGAGGAGAAGGATCCAACGAATCAGTCTTGGCTTGGCATCCTTCTTCTGCTGTAGGTACCGGATAGCAGAGTGGTCCGTGAAAATTGTGACCTTCGACCCCAACAAGTAGGATCTGAACTTCTCTAAGGCGAAAATCACAGCCAGCAATTCCTTCTCTGTCACTGTATAATTCCTTTGTGCTTCATCTAATGTTTTGCTGGCATAGTGAATGGCATAGGGCGCTCTATCTTTCCTCTGCCCAAGAACAGCTCCGACTGCAAAATCTGACGCATCGGTCATTATCTCGAATGGAAGAGTCCAGTCGGGAGGCTGTAATATTGGAGCCTGAGTGATAAGCTCCTTCAATTGATTGAAAGCAAGGAGAACCGGCTGATCAACAATGAATTCAGTCTCCTTGCACAAGAGTTCTGTCAGAGGTCGAGCAATGCGGCTGAAATCCTTGATGAATCGCCTATAGAATCCCACATGCCCCAGGAAAGACCTCACATTCTTTACTGACTGAGGTGGCTGAAGATTTGAAATGACATCCACCTTTGCTGGGTCGACTTCCATGCCACGTTTGGAAACGACGTGGCCCAGCACAATACCTTCTGTGACCATAAAGTGGCTCTTTTCCCATGAGAGCACTAGATTGACTTCACGGCACTTCTGAAGCACTCTGTCTAGGTGCTCAAGACAAGAATCGAAACTATCACCATAGACAGAGAAATCATCCATGAACACCTCGAGAAAACTGCCTACCATCTCGGCGAAGACTGCTAGCATGCATCTTTGGAAGGTTGCGGGTGCATTGCATAATCCAAAGGGCATCCTCTTGAAGGCGTAGGTGCCGAACGGGCAAGTGACGGTAGTCTTCTCTTGATCTTCAGGGGCGATCGCCACTTGGTTGTACCCGGAGTACCCATCCAGAAAGCAGAAGAACTCCTTGCCTGCTAATCTCTCCAAAACTTGATCAATGAATGGCAAGGGAAAGTGGTCCTTCTTGGTTGCTGCATTGAGTCGGCGGTAGTCAACACACACCCGCCGGGAGGTTGGTACCCGAGTAGAAATTTCCTCTCCTTTTTCATTTGTGACCACGGTAAGACCTGATTTCTTGGGAACTACATGCAGTGGGCTTACCCATTTTGAATCGGAGATGGGATAGATGAAGCCTGGGTCACACCATTTAGTGATCTCCTTCATGACGACGTCCCGAAGATTAGGGTTTAGCCTTCTCTGAAATTCGCGGGACGGCTTGGCATCTTCTTCTAGATAGATATGGTGTGAACACAGAGCTGGATTTATCCCTCGGAGGTCTGATACGCTCCAAGTGCCTTGCGGTTCTTTTCTAGAACCTCGAGAAGTCGAGATTCTTGATCCGGATTCAGCCTGCTGCTGATGATGACCGGATACATGTGTTCTTCACCCGCAAGGAAAGCATACTTCAGGCCTGCAGGAAGTGGCTTGAGTTCTGGCTTTGATTTGTCCACTTTACCTGTCACTTCAGATACCATGCTGGTGGTGGAATGCACTTTGAGGCTGCTACCATCCTCATCATTCTGTTGAGATCCCAGAGATGCACCGAACGGTTCTGCACTAAGATGATCATGTTCGGTCTGGAGTGAATGCTCAAGAAGATGCGCCTGCATCTGAGAATCTGTCTCCCAAGAATCATAGGAGCATATGCTGACTGCGCTTTCCAAGTCCTCCTCAAGAGTGAGGATTTCTCGGGTCCATGGATCGTCCAGTGATAACTCTGAATCTCTGATCTCCGCGATGAAATCACAGTCTACTTCTGATGCTGCCTGGCTCTCATCAGTCGTGGCATTCTGCTCTTTGTTCATGTTCATCATGATTTGCTAGGTGTTCGAGCTGAAAGTGATCTTCCCAGACCCGTAATCAACCACGGCACATGAAGTACGGAGGAATGGTCTGCCAAGGATGATAGGGGTCTGGAGCAGCAGTGCAGGTGAGTCCATATCAAGGACTACAAAGTCAGCTGGGAATTTCATCTCCTGCACGGTAACTATCACGTCTTCCAACAGACCTCGGGGCCGCTTAACGGATCGGTCTGCGAACTGAAGGATCATGCGTGTCTGCTTGAGCGGTCCCAGCCCGAATTCTTGCATTATAGATGAGGGCAGAAGGTTGATGGAAGAACCACTGTTAAGAAGAGTACGCTCGAAGACCTGGTCAAAAATCACACAACTGATGAGAGGTGCTCCTATATCATGCTTTTTCTGGGGGAGGTTGCTGATAGCCGCAACTGTGGCCATGGAGAGAACGTGCTTTTCTACTTCTCAACGTCTATTGTCTTGCATTGGGCGACGCCTGTTAGTACATGCCTCTTTCAGTCCTTTCTTTACAACTGGCATGTATTCCACAACCTTCAATAAGGGAATCTCAACAGTCAATTTATCCAAAATATCCACAACACCTGGATCAGACAATGCCTTTTTTCGTTTTGCAATTTTTTTGGATTTTTGTATTGCATGCGGAAAAGGAATATTTACACTACTGGAAGGAAAATGAGAGTTCTTATTTACATCAAAATCATCGCCCACAGAATGTTGTACATCCGGACTACAAAAAGGAGTACAAGCTGAATCAGAACATGCTGGTGCTGCTGGGCGATCAAAAAGGGTAGCGTCGGCTCCATCGGCTGGCGAGGGATCGGCTGCTGCTGGCGGCTCCTCCAAGGCTGGCGCGGCTTCGCTTCTGCTACAAGCTTCTTTTTGGTGTTTTTGCTTTTGCTGATTTTTTTGTGTTTTTGGCTGGAGTTGCTGCTGACAAGGCACGACGGCTGGACTGGCTTCTCCTTCTTCTTCCTCCTCACCTGCCCCTGGAGCTGGCACGGCTGATGCGGAAGATGACGATCCACCTGTTTCTTTATTCACCCCACTGGTAGTAGCAGGCGGAGGCAAGGACCTACCGCTCCTGAGAGTAACAGCATTAGAATAAACAGTAATATCGCTGTCAGACACGGACTGGACATTACATTCTACCTGCTCTTTCTTCTTGAAGTTGTTGGGGTTGGCTTCGACCTGCGCCGGAATAGTGGTTCGGGTGGCTGTCAGGTCATCAAGTCGTTTTGTCATCTCCGCCAGCCCTTTAACAAGCTGGGATAGACACTCCATGGTGGGACTAGCAGGGGACATATCAGAAGACTCCGCGTGCAGACCACGCTGCTGTTGGGTAGATGGGTGGGGAGGCTGTTGCTGGTGGTGTTGCTGTGGTGGTGCAGGAAGTTGAAGCTGTTGATATGATGGAGGAGGATACTGCTGATATTGCGGAGAGGGGGCAGCCGCGTACTGGTGATACGGCTGCGAGTGGCGGTACTACGGCTGCTGTTGATACGGAAAGTTCTGCCTCCATTGTTGTGCAAACTGGGGAGGCTGCTGGTACTGTTGGTGCTGCTGGGAGGATTGACCAAAATGACCACCCTGAGGTTGGTGGTACTGTCGGTTGGCAAATTGCTGACCCTGGGGTTGTCCCTGAGGACGGGTCGGCTATGCATCCTGAGTCCATACCCCATTTACTTCTTGAATTAGGGGTGGTGGTGGAAAGACTGGATCAGGTACAGGAAGGAACTCTGGTTGGTATACGACCATCTGCTGCTGCGGCGGGCCCTGGTCGGGCGCCTGCACGTAGTACACGTGCTGGACTGCCGGTGGCTGCTGGCTCGGCTGAGGCTGATGCTGCGGTTGCGGCTCATCCTTCTTCTCAGCGGGAGCGTCTGATGGTGTAGCCGACTGGACAGAGTTGATCGTCCCGACCAACAGTTTGAGGTACTTGTTGATCTGATCTAGCTTATCTAGGTTCTGGGTCCTCTTCTCGATCACAGCGAGTGTCTCGAGGTCATGTGATCGCTTCTCAATGATATCTACCTTAGAGAGATGGCCCCCGATGATGCTGAGGTTGGAGCTCTCATCTCTCTCTGCTTCCTTGGATGCAGCCATGTGAACTTGTTTCTGGAGGATCTGGGGCTGCTTCTGGTATGCCTTGGATGAAGAGAGGGCGGCCTCTCCTTCGGCCATTTCTTCAAAAATCTGCCAGACAACATCTTCATCCTTGTTGAAATGGGAGCCCCCACATGCTGCGTCCACGAGCCTTTGGCTTTCTATGTTCAGTCCCCCAAAGAAATGCTGGACCAAGCTGGTCTTCGGGATATCATGATGGGGACACTTCTCCTGCAGATCAGTGAATCTCTCCCAAGCCTCGTGTACTGACTCATGTGCTCCTTGGGAGAAATTACTAATACGTGCTCGCATCTGGTTGAGTCGACCGAGAGGGTAGTATTTGTGCAGGAAGGCGGACTTCAACTCCTCCCAGGTCGTCACGACCTTTCCCATATGATTGACCCAATAGAGGGCCTTGTCCTGTAGACTGAAGGGGAAAGCCGTCATCTTGACAATGTCCAGGGGAACATTCGGATACTGGGTGGTGCGGCAAATGCGGGAGAACTGCTGGAGGTGAATGTACGGCTCTTCGTTTGTGTTTCCATGAAAGGCCGGGAGAAGGGCTATGAACTGGGGCTTCAGCTCAAAGTGAGCGTGTACCGGTGGAATGAGAATCCACTCGGTCATCTGGCTGTCTCCCGGATTGTATGTTTCTTTTAGTGTCGGCTTCGGTGGTGGTAATTCAAAGTCATCATCAGGATGATCATCACCTCCTCCACCTCCACCTCCTCCTCCCCGGCCTCCTCTGCCTCTGCCTCCCCGGCAACGGTGCCATCTGATAACACAAAGGTATCATGCGAGGGTCATCATTAATAAATAATACAAAGGTGTCGCTGAGGCAACCGCTCACAAAATACCCGTGTTGATCAGCAATTAACTCACAATCCAAAGAATACAACAATCAAGCTCAAAAATAAATGTGAATTAATCTTTATTTACTCTACCATAAAATGTACAGTGACAAGTATGTAGAGGTCGAACCACATAGAGCAATCCAAAATGTCATAGCCTACATGTAAATCACAGTCATCCTTGTGTGGGTTTTTGATTTTATTATTATTATTATTATTATTATTATTATTATTAATTTTTAATAATATAATTAGGTAATATGTATATATAATATAAATAAAAATATATGTAAACCCATAAAGGGTTAGTATATAGCTTATAATACATATCTATAGGTATATATAAATATAATAAAATAAATATATATATTTTTCTTTTTTTTCTTTTTTTAGTATTAAGACTAATGAGAATACATATAAATAATTACATATATATAATATATTTTTTTCTTTTTTAGGATATATAGATATATATATATACTTAAAGGAGGTATTATAATATTCACAAAAATACTCAAAAATAGTCAAAAATTCAGGAATAAAGTTGTTTTGGGATTTTCATGGTTTTTTACTGTTTTTGTGATTTTTGGACATTTTTGCAAACATTTTTGTATTTTTAAATAGCTAAATAGTAGCAAACAGTGGACTAGGTACTGTTTGTCACAAAAATGGATATTAAAAATAGCTAACAGCCTCAAAAATTTTCCACACTAATTTTCTAATAACGATAATAAAATATAGCATAAATAGGGTCTTAGTTTATATTTTTCTGATTTTTCTTTGGTTTTTAATATTTTTTTGAAGTTTTTGGGTATTTTTGAATTTTTAAGGTTTTCCTTTTGAGATTTTTAGGGATTTTTGGACTAACACTAATATAGGGAAAATTACACCATAGGGAATTTTTTTGGAATTTTTCAAGGCATTTTGATATTTTTTGGGATTTTATAATCTAGACAATAAATAAAAGGCATGTTTTTTATTTTTAATAAATGCAAAAATGCAACAAAATGGAAAACTAAAAATATGGCGTGCAAGGGTACACTAACAGGAGCTTAAGTCTATTTTTGCAAGATTTTTTGATTTAATATGGAGCACAAAATAAATAGACAAAGCATTCAAAAATTAAATGGCCTGACAGGGGTATTTTTGCAAATAAAATAGTTCACAAGGGCATACATGCAAAAATTACAATAAAAATACACTTTAACTTTTATTTTCAGGACCATTTAATAATTACAAGGACCCGGCGGGGCTTAAATGCAAAATTTCATGCGCCTCACGTGGTTGCTGCACGTGAGGCGCGGGAGGACTAAAGTGCAAATCGTATAACATCAGGGGTGTCCAACTGTAATTTTTACAACTTATTTACAACTAAAACTTTTATTTTTGGGATTAAACGCTAAATACAGAAAACAGGGGGTGAGATGTGAAATTTACCCCCAACTAAGGCGTTCATCCTGCGGCGCTGGAGGCGCCACTTATCCACGTGGCAGCCATCGAACGGTCGACGCCGATTCATCGATGAAGGGTGTAGATTAGAAGCTGCTGGTTGATCTGACGGTCGAGGCTGATCTTTATCGAACGGCTCTCCTTTGATCTGGGGCTCGCCTCCTGATCCGACGGTGCTGAAGCCCCCTGGAAGAACGAGGAAGAAGCTCGGGGCTGGCGAGCTTTGATCGAGGAGCTTGGGCTCCTCCAGGGTTCTCTGGCGCGTCTGGGGTGTTCTGAAGGTGGTTGGAAACGTCCCGCGTCGACTGGTGGTACTTTCATGGCTTCTGGGGGTCCGAGTCGATGGAGCGAGGTCGGAGAAGAAAGGGGCCCCCAGGAACCTCTTCCTGGTTCAATGGAGCCCATTTGGGCTCGATTCTTCGATATCCCTGCACAAGAAGAACCGCAGGCGAGAGAGCTTTCTCCTCGACCTGGGGTTTGGAAGCTACAACGCAAAAATGAGGTGGGCGGAGGGGCTCCGGCGAACGGCGGAGGAGGAGCCCCGATTCGCCAAGACCTAAGGTCCTGGGTTGAACAGATGTGTGCGATAGATGGAGAATGCGCTGAGGTTCGAAATGGGACGAACAAGGCGGTCGGAGACAGGCGGGAATACGGTGGAGAAGTCGCCGGAGCTAAGCTCCGGCGAACTTCGAATTTTGGTTTTAAAGCTACGGTGATTAACTAACAACTAATCTAATGACTGAAATGAAAAACTAACATCTAAGACTAACTAGAAATGCATAAAAGGTCAACTCTTATACCTGGGGGCCTCCAGGGAGCAGGGCGGATGCCGGAGCTCCGCCGCGTCAAAATCTCCTTCCTCCGGCCGAGTCAAGATGCTGGGCTACTCCCCCTGTCACGAGGAACAATCCAGGAGCAAGATCTAGGCGTTAGGTTGGAATAAAAGTGGCCAAATTCGAGGAAGGAGGCGGAGCTTGTTATTTATAAACATTGGCGAGTGGCCTTATTGACCGGCGATTATTGCATGATCTAAAGAGTATTAGGTTGATCCAAAGAATCGGCGGGCTTCAGTGATGGTGCAGGAAGCTTCTTCAATTGATGGATGGTATGCCCGGGAAAAATGGGAGAAGATGGGCGAAGAGACATGCAAAGTCCCATCGGGCGGCTGGGGGAGCAGTTGACTGGAGGTCAACGAAGGCCGGCACGCGATTGGTCCACGCCAGCCGCTAGAAGACAAAACAGGGGATCTGAGTAGAAATTGAATTATTTGACCATTTAAATGATTTTATTAATTTTTTCTTATAAAATAAAAAATGTGTATTATTTTGTCTAGTATTCATTTACGATTTTTATTGAATTTTTCAAGGTGTTTTATTATCATTTTATTTGAATAATGTGTATTTGTATGTATTTACATGTATTATTATGTATTTTATTTTTAATTTGTTTATTTTCTTTTATTATTTCATTGGCTTATTTTATAAATTTATAATTTATTTTTGTGAGTATAAAGATATTTTTGTTTGATTTTTATGAGTTTATGTATATTTTTAAATAAATAGGTATAGATGTATGTAGGTATACTTATAGGTGTTTTATCTATGTATTTTATACACTTAATTTATTTAATATATTTTCCTTGATTTTTATTTTGGTTTTGTATTTTTAATGAGTTATATATAATGTATACATTATTATAAAAATATAAAAGAGCAAAAAGAATCAAGGATTAAAACCCTTTTTATTTATAGATAGGTACCTAGCATAGGTATTTTGTCTATGAATTTGTAGACTTATTTTATTTTACAAATTAATTTTGGTTTTCTTTAACTTTTCTCATGTGTATGCATTATGTACATTATTTACAAAATTCTAAAAATATGAATTTATACAAATAATGAATATTGAATAAAATAAATATTTTAATCAGTCCTATATACTAGGAGGGCCAAAAACCTAACTTCTGCATATGGACTCCAAAAATCATGAAACCAATTTTATTAAATAGTTTATGGAATGCTATATACAATTAAAGGTGAGTTTGGGTGATTTGGAGTTTTTATTTGCAAGATATGGGTCTGTGAAGTTGAGATTTTGGCTTTTTATTCTGTATATAAAATGTACACTGGGGATTATTTTTGTACAAACTCAATTTTGCATTTTTATTCATATTATTATCTACATCTTTCATGTACAAAGTTTCTTTATTTAATGAATAAATAATTATGTACAAAATAGGTATCAAAAATGCATAAATAAATGCATGAATAAATGAGGTATTTATTGTACACTAGCCCTTATCTCCCCCTACTTTATTCCTTGTCGACCAATACCATGCTGGCCTTGGTCTCGGGGTTTGGGTCATAAAATATTTACAATATTTTATTTTTTTTTCTTTTCTCTTCTTTATTCTATAATTTTGGCAGTAAAACCTTATTTAATGTAAAATAAATACAATGAATAATGAATGCTATTATGTACAATTTGGTGCTATTTTCATGCATTTGCTGGGGTTTTTGAGGCCAAAATGATAGAATAAAGGTGATGAAATGGAGATTCATCACCAGGCACGATGCGTGCCTGGGTATTTTACAAGGAAGCCCTTCAACTTTTCAGAAATTATAAAAAGGCCCCCGCGCATGGACAATTTACACAGGGGCCCAGGCAGTTTCTGGTATTTGCATTTAGGTCCCTCCAGGGACCTAAATGCAATATTTATCCTTTTTATTTCTTGCATTTTTATTACAATTATGCCCCTACATTGTTTCCTTCATAACTTGAGCATCGTAGGTCCAAATTGCATGATTTTAGTGTCGTTTTGATCCTTGTTTTGTCCTCTACATCTTAGCATATCTAATTTCCTTATTTGCCACTTTTTTTAAAGAAGTGAATTTTTATGTGAAAAATGAGACCATACTCTTCTGGTTATTGCTTGGATTTGATGACCGCTTTTCATGTTATAATCAAATTGACTCTGATTTCATTCTGTATTATGTTGCTCATATTTTTAGGGTTTAATTGTAATCTTTAGCTTAGCATACCTGTATCCTTGCACAATTACTCATGCATCATTTTAAATTGCATAAAAATTAACTAAAAATTGCATACATCATGGCATTGCTTTGTAAATAGCATGGTTCATCATGTGGACTTGAAACTAAAATTAATTCACACTTGTGCTTCATGAATCAAACTTTGATAAATTCATTAGGTAGTCGTGTCCCTATGATCGACCTTGTTAGACTTGCCAAGTAAAAATACTCCACAACATTCAAAGATTGTGGTTTTTGCTGAACCGAATTTACCTCCTATACTACGGCTATTATTCATTATTGGCAAATTGGACGTTCATCACCCTCGCCGCCTGTAATGCCCCCCCACTGTTTAAGCGGAAAATCGACGGTCTAATATGTCTCGCACAAGGCGGAGACAAAGTCGTTGTGGCGACCGCGCGAAATCCGGATTAAAACAACAATTAACCCACAACAGAAATCAAGCAATGAAAAGTGGTGCGGGGTTAAAATTTATTATAACTCTACAAAAAAGATGTGTATAGGTGCAAGTATGTGTAGAGGTCGAACACAGGGAGCAGAGAGGTAGAACGGGGCAAAAGTGCTAAAAAAATGTGAATGTGATCAATTATTTATTTATGTTATTTTCTTGTGGGTTTTAAATTTTAAATTTTTTTTATTTTATTTTAATTTTTTTTATTTTATTTTGATTTTAATTTACTTATTTTATATTTTCCTTTTATATTTTATATTTTTTATATTTTCTTTTTCAATAATAGAATATATATACTATATAAGAGAGAGAGAGAGAATTTATAAAAATAGGTAAAAATAAGGAACAATCAGAAAATAAAGTATTTTTGGTCTTTTTGTATTTTTTTCTAATGTTTTTGTGATTTTTCTAGATTTTTCTTAATTTTTTGGTATTTTTAAAGTCAAAAATACTGAAAACAGTGAACAAAATTAAAAGCTAATACTAAAATGGAGAAATAAAATATCAAACAATAACAAAAATTCTCCAAATTAATTTTCGATTAAAGATAATAAAATAAGGAAAATTCAAAACAAAGATTATATTTTTAGGATTTTTTATGGATTTTTTATATTTTTATAAAGGTTTTTGGGGTTTTATAATTTTTAGGGATTTTCTTTTATATTTTTTTAGTGATTTTTGGACTGGAGTTAAAACACAAAAAATACACAATATATATTTTTTTTGGAAATTTTCTGGTTGTTTTTATATTTTTTATAGATTTTATAATGCAAACAGTGCTGAAAATGAGAGTTTTTGAATTTTTATAAATAATAAAATGCAATGAAATGCAAAAATAAAAATATGGCGAGGATCTATAATGCAACAGGAACTTATACTACTTTTTTGTAATTTTTGGAGTTTTATAGATGCGTGCAAAAAATAGAGGAAGCAACAAGAAAATACACACAGGCCAGTGGTATTAATGTAATTATCAGAAAAGTGAGGGGCCTAAGTGTAAATTCCCACAAAATATACAACTATATAAAAGCTTTTCCGGACCAAATATCAATAGCTAAAGCCGCGGGGGTCTTTTGGCAAAAAGCCCACCTACGCGCGTGCGACACACGCGCCTGGGGAGGACTAAAAAGCAAATATCCAAAAACTCAGGGGCTGTATTGCAAAAACGCCAGAACTATTTTAGCTACATATGAAAGTTTTGATACTAAACGTAAATAAAACAAAACCCCGAGGTTTTCCCTGCAAAATTACCAAATCACGTGCATGGAGCACGTGACCTGGCGAGGACCAAAACGTGATTATACAAACCTCAGGGGGGCTAATTGCAAAATACACAAAAGCTATAAAACAACATACGAATGTTTAGATATTGTTTATTAAATACAAAAGTTGCCTGGGTGTAGGTTGCAAAATACCCAGGCGGGGGCAGATCCGACGGCGAGAGTTGTTCCACTTAACGCCACGTGTCACGCCGCAGATGCGCGATGCCCCTTCGCGGCGTAAGGCCATGATTAGATGCTCCTTGATCTCGGACGGCGTGGGCACGAGCAGATCCAACGACTGGCGTCAAAAGTGGAGTTGGCCTTCAGATCGGACGGCGGAGAAGCTGCAAGGACGAACAGGGAAGAACAACGCCGGGGATGACTTTCTTCCGGTGATCTAGGGCTTCTCCGACGTGCAGTGAAGTCCAAGGCGGCCCAATCTCCTCCTGCGGTGATGTCTGATCACCTGGGACCCTCAAAACTCCCGGCGGGGCGTTGTGTCGCATCCGTGAGGGCGGCGGAGCTGGAGGCTCCAGGTAGCTCCGGCGGGTGATCCAAAAATTGATCCCAGGTGGTGTTCTGCGCTCCTGACCTGCAGAGGAGAGTAAAAAGGTTGGGGGCAAAATGTCTCGACCCTGCAGAAGGGTGGAAACGATATGGGGAGGCAGAGACGGAGCTCGCCGGAGCAAACTCCGGCGAGATGATCGGTGAAGGCTGTCGGTTGGATATGGGCGAAATGAAGATGGGAATCGAGTCTACGGCTACGGGCAAGTAAAATAAAGCAAGAAAAAAAATGAAGAAACTATACCTCGAAGGCTATTACACCTGAGATAGGACCTCGACGGCCGTTTGGCCGGAGATGGGTGGTGGAGACGCTTCCGCCTTTGCCTGGTCGCGCTCGGAGCGGCTGGAGAGACCCCTGTCACTGGTCTCGATCCTGAGCAGCTAGAGGGAGCCAAAGCTAGGGCAAGAAAGGTTCAACGGTGGATTGAAGTGAAGGGGGCATTTTTGAATGAGTAGTCGTGGTGGCTCAAAGGTCGAGATGCAACAGGAGCGTCAGTGATCCATAGCCCAAGATAGGATCTGGGCATGAATCCCTGATGTAAGGGGAAGAGATTCCAAGAAGGCTTCGATACGAAATGATGGAAGGCTTGCCCTCGAAAAATGGATGAAAGCGGCCAAAAGCTGCAGTCTGACACGGCTATGGGAGGAGGTCAGACAGTTGACCGGAGGTCAACTGTCAGACCAACCTGGTTGGTCCACGTGGACCAACCAGGAAAAATCCCCTAAAAATATTTAAAAAATCATTTAAAAATAGTATTTGATTTTATTAATTTTAGGTTATTTAATAAAAAATGTTTATTATTTTATAAATTATTTTATTATGAATTTTAATTATTTTTTTAGAGGTATTAATTTACAAGTTGCCTTTTATACCCTTTATAGGTATATATATCTATATATTTTAGTATTTTATTTTTGTTTTGTTTATTTAATGTATCTATTTTTTATTATTTTATGAATTTATAAATTATTTTTATACACTTAAATATATTTTTACTTTATTTTTATGAAGTGTTTTGTACATTTAATAAAATAGAAATAGATTCTATGTAGGTATGTATACAGGTATTATACCTATGTATTATATATACAAGTATTTTTATTTTTTGTTTTATTTAGGTTTTTATTCTGATTTTAATGTACATATTTATTATAAATAATATTTACAAAATTATAAAAATATAAAATTATAAAAATAATGAATAAATAATAAAATGAATATTTTAATCTCTACAAGTATACAATAGGGGTCCAAAACTCAACTTTCAAACCGTAGCTCCGCCAAACGCGAAACCACTGCCATTAAATAGCTTATTTTAAACTATATACAATTAAAGGTAAGTTTGATGCATTTGGAGTTTTTTATTTGCGAGATACAGGTCTGGGAAGTTGAGATTCTGGGATTTTATTCAGACCATAACTTTTTATCTGTACATTATTTTTGATTGAAATCAATTTTATATTTTTATTTATTTATTTATCTACAACTTTCATGTTCAAAGTTTCTTTATTTTAGGTATAAAAATTGGAACCAAAAATAGGTCCCAAAATGAATAAAGAATGAATTAAAAGAATACGTATTTTTATTGTATTTCGGCCCTTATCTCCCCCTACTTTATTCCTTGTCGGCCTATTCATCAGATGCCTAGGTCTCAGGGTTTCAGGTCATAAAATATTTACAATATTTTATTCCTTTTTTCTTTTCTTTATTCTATAATTTTGGCTTTAAAAATCGCATTTTATACAATATTTACACAATGATGCATGAATGCTAAAATGCCTAATTTAAGCCTATTTACACGCATTTACTAGGGTTTTTAAGGCCAAAATGATAGAATAAAGATGATGAAACGTAGATTCATCATCCCCCTATACTTGCCTTTGCTAGTCCCTAGCAAACACTTATGCAATAAGTGCAGAAAAGAAAAACAAAGAACAGAAAAAGAAGAAATGTGGATTGAATTTAATTATCAAACTTGTCTTCACAAAATCAAAGTTTGGAGCTTAAGTCGGACCTTTGGAATTTTAGTGTGGGCGAAACCTTAATGAGAACCGGATTTGAAATCCAACAGCCTTCGAAAGATCCAAAACTTTATCCAAGTCTCCTCAATAGCCAGGTCAGAAATATCTCAATTCATATGCAAACCCTACGACTATGAATCTGACTCGTACAGTGTAAGTGATAGTGGCTCTCCCCAACTAGAATGACAAAGAGACTCACTTCTTTAGTATGACAACCCAATGATTCCCCAATCCAACAACTCCTTCCTTGAGGAGCGGGGTATTCCCTTCTAAGTTCAAGTGGCAACCAACTCAAGAGGAGGGGGTGAAGAGAAGAATGGACGGTAGCCAGTGTAGCTACCTATCCTAGGATGCAAGACCAGTGTAGTCAAGTCATCCAGCTGCAGGCTCACATAATATGACTTTGGAACTCAAGCTTGCTTATTGACTTTGCAACATACTTTTGCAGGCATTTTTTTTACAGGCCTGTCTCTTTTTTTTAAAAATACTATACACAGCAGCATTTACATAGGGAGTTTTTCCTCTTGAGCCAGTAGACTATCCCTCTTTTGAAGCTTTATCGCAACCCACACTCTCCTGTCTTTAGAATTCCTCATCACTGGACGGGTTGGGGTGCACTTCCCTCCCTAGAGGAGGACAAGTGTTTCCACTTGTGTGCGTCTCATATCGGCAAATCCAATCCCCTCACCACTCCAACTGAGTCGAGCCATGTGAAAGGTGCAGATGTCCAAGTTAGGTCATTATCAACAAGAGTCGTGCGTGTGCTCCGAAATACTCTACTTAGGCAATCAAGAATCTATTGAACCAAGTCCCGTGATCCTCAAAGAATTAAGTCAACTAGACCTGAAGTACCTCAAACTCAGTTCCTATAAGGTTCCTGTTACTAGGTAGATTTTAAGGTCCAATAAAGCTCCAATCTTCGGATTTTATTTAGACTTATTCAACTATCAAACTCAATCCAAAAAATGCGAATGCTATGCAAATGATATGCAGAATGCAGAAAATATTTTTGTGATGCAATTTTCAAAGATTTTGAACTTTTTATGGATTTTTGAAAAGATGATGATGCATATGCATTTTTTGTATTTTTCAAACAGATTTTTCAAATGTTTTTGGATTTTAGTTTTGCAAATGTTTTTGGGATTTTTGAAAACAAAAAGATTTTGGCTAAAAGCTAGGTACAAATATTTACACGGGAGTGATTCTTATATTTACAAGAAGTGGATTTTAAGAATTTACAGGGGTAAGTGGTCAGTTTTATACATATATATATATAATGGATTTTGGTGTGATGTAAATATTCCTCAAACTTATTTGAAAATTATTTTACAAACAATTTTTGAAAACTATAGTCCAAAATAATTTTTACAACAATTTTACAAACATGTACACACATTTGAAAATCATTTTGCAAAGGTTTTCAAACAGTATAGATAGATTTTTCAAATATTTTTGCAACCATTTTTCAAACCATTTGCAAAAAAAATTTCAAACATTTTATTTCACACAAAGAAAATAAATTTTCAAACCAAAATGTTTTTACAAAGGTTGAAAACATGTAACAAAACGTTTTCCAAATAGTTTTCAAAAGATTTTCACAAAGATTTTCAAACATTTTGCAAAAAATCATTTTCACCTGATTTATTAATCAGTACATACAAAAGAATTTGAGGAATAATCACATCGTTTTATTAAGGTTTTCAATGAATTTTAAAGAATTATTAGCCATATTATTAAGAAGAAAATATGAAAGTACGAGTTATGGCTAAAGTATATATGTAGTATATACGACCCCCCTATACTTAGCTTGAGCTATGTCCTCATAGATCGGAGAGAAAAGAGAAGACATAACTCGTACTAAGTATAGGCAAGTCTAAAGAATAAATGAATGAACAAATGAACAAAAGAATGAGATGTTGACCGTCCCCCCTATACTTAGGATCAAATAATCCTAAGTATAGCATACTGTACACAACGCAGGGAGGGTCAAGGGTGGGAATGAACATATCGTACTCAGATTGTCTCCCCCTATACTTAGGGTAAGATATCCCTAAATATAGACAAGAAGAGGAGACAATGGAGAGGATAAAAAAGAATAGAGGAACTCGGGGTGCACACACAGAAGACTGACAACAAGGGGCGACACCTTCTGATAGACAAAGAAGATAGAAAAGGAAAAGAAGAAAAGATATCAAACAGATGGAAGAAGATAGAGGAGAATGTATGCATCACTCCCCCTATACCTAGGGTAAAATAAGCCCTAAGTATAGGCAACAACAGGAGTGATGAAACAGAATGATGAATGAACACTCGGCTCGTCCACCCCCCTATACTTAGGACAAAGTACGTCCTAAGCAAGGCAAACACGAGAATGGGTGGATGAGCAATACGGGAGAGAGACGAAAGTACACAAAAGTGAATATACAATAGAGATGGATATACAAATGGTCAAGAAGGTCGAAAGCAAACCTTCTTGCGGGACCGCTGAGGAATGGATCTGGTATGGTGTAGGTCGACATCGGGGTCCACAGTGGACAAAAGCCGATCAGGGTCGACAGAGTGAAGATCCTTAGGGGCCCTAGGGTGTGAAGGCACAGACGGGGTAGAGGAAGAAGTGTGGTCAGGTCTGGCCTTGGGAGTCTCGCTGATATCGAAGTGAAATGGGACGAACTCATCATCATCAGAAGTAGTGTAATCAGAGTCGTCCTGCGAGGTGTCATCCAGGTCAAAACCAAAAGGAACGACCTCATCAGTGGAAGTAGTCGAACTCTGTTCGTCCTCTATAATCTCAACCGGATCGTCTTTATCATCAAAAGGCCCGAATACCCGAATAAAAGCAATCAAATCAAATTCGGCCTTTTTCTCATCAGAATCTAAATGGACAGGAGCGAACTCATCAGTGAAAGAAGTCAAAACATGTCCGTCCTGTCTAGTCTCTACATCTTCCCTCCGCTCAGTGGTATCGATCGTGTAAATTCTGCGGATGTCATCAACACATCGCCATGTACCAGAAGAAGGAACTCCGAGGTCCATGCTTTCCGAGTCTTCCTCCACGGGGAGGAATTCTCGGGTCTCAGTGGAATCCAATGAACAACAAAATTCTCTGATAGTCTCGTCAAGGTCATGGTCCTCGAGGTCAGCCAAGATAGGTGAAGTCGCATCATATGCAGGTCTCTGGTCAACGGTGGGTGTGGTGATCAACACTTCGCTCTCGTCAGATGGACGGAAGCGAATCTCTCCTAATCCGTAGTCAATAACGACCCTCGCAGAGGTGAGGAATGGTCGTCCCAGGATGATTGGAGAGTGCTCCCATGTGGAGGTCTCCATGGGCAATACGACAAAGTCAACATTGTAGCTCGTGCCCTGAATCGAAATGACGGCATTTTCAAGTATACCCTTCAGCCTCTTGATTGATCCATCAGCAAATTGTACGATCATTTTGGTTTTCTTGAGAGGCCCTAGGAGAAGAGACTGTACCAGCGAGAAGGGTATGATACTAATCGAAGCACCACCGTCTAGGAGAGTGTGATCACATGTGAAGTCAGAGATGGTGCAATTAATGAAAGGTGTGGCAGTGTTCCTCTTCCGAGGAATGGGACGGTGTGTGATGGCGTGGGCAGTGGCCATGGTCAATATGTGACGCTCAGATCTGCTCCTCCGCTTTCTCTTCTTGGGAAGAGGAGCAAATAATTCGGTCATGGCCTGCTGAAGTGGGGCACGGATTATCTCATGAATAGTGGCCACCACTTCGGGTTCAGTCAACAATTTTTTTAATTTTTGGACCTCCTCCATACAAGGGAGGAAGTCGGAATCAGCATCTACACGAGGAATGCAAAGAGCAGTCTGTACAACGGCATCCTCGGGGTCAAAGGTGGGATAGAGTGTGAATGGATGTGCGGACAACGGATCTGGCAACTGGGCGTTCTCCTCACAGTCTGACTCGATCAAAGGTCTCCCGAACTCTTTTTGTGTTTTTAAAATTTTCTCATTTTTTATATTTTGGGTGATTGCAAGCTCTCATGATAATCCTCAAATGAATCCTCATCCTCAAAGAATGGAGTTACAGTCTGGATCTTATTTTCACTAAATATATCACTCGTCCTCGAGTTCATTTGCTCCATCATCTGATTCAAGGTCTCAAGTGTAGATACCATGAGAGGTGACTCCAAAATCTCAGGATTGGGTGTGCCGAATGCGGGCGGTGGGTGTGGACAAAAATCACATTCCGGATCATGATACTCAAGGAAAAGCGAGTTGTCGAAATGTGTAGGAGATGGTGGTGGAAATGATTGGTGAAGATCAAAGTCCGAATCCTAAAATAGTGGGTTGGTCGGATATATACAAAAATCAGGAGCAAAGTCCTCCTGGAAACAGCGAGGTGGACCGGCTGGAATGAACGAGGGATCTGCAAGTTCGGATAAAATACGCTCCAGGGTCCATCTCGAAAACAAGAGGAAATGATCGGGAGAGCACGAAGGTCAAGTCAAGAGACATGAGAAAAAGGCGCAAATGCGCAGAAGCGATCTAGGACACACAAAACAATCACAAACAAAAATGAAAATAATACAAACCCTCAATTCACCTACTCAACTCGGTAGAGACCGTAAAATGCGGTCTTTTTATCCTATCTATTTTAGAGTTAGGTGAGAAGTCAAAAATTGCACACACACTTAGGGGGCTGAAAATGGGATTTGGGCACTAGTCCTTAGGGTGTGTGCGAGCAATGTAAAGCGAAGACAATGAGGGAATTACTCGCCCCAAGATAATATTTTTCTTTTTGATCTTTTTTAGGGTCAAGTAATATTAGCAATCCCAATTTTATTGTTATCACTTTTTTTTGATTTTTGATAAGCAATGCACGATCCTATCGGGGAGTCGATTCCTTTAAGCACCTAGGTGATCAAAATCAGAGGTAGAGGAGCAGAAAAGCAATGCAAGTGGCAAAACAATGATGAATGCTAAAGCGTAAATGCTCACCTTGCCTCCAGCACTCTACATGCAAAGATGCTCAGCAGAATTGAAACATATTTATAAGCAAATGCAAAGCCGATGAAATCGCCTTAAGTGTGAGAAATTGCTATTATTGTGAAGAACCACAAGTCGGTCACCGATCTTCGATCCAGGAGTCCGATCTAGGCTCACAACTCCTCCTCTCAACACATCGAGTTCAGGAGCAGCTTGGCAGGGTGGGCTCGTGGCACGAAGGCTCGAAGAAGATGAGGCGACTGTTTAAAGATTTGAACTAAGTCCAAAGCGCACTATAGGTACATGCAATGGTTATTATTGTGTTTGGACCTAATGCTATCGTCAAGCAACTCCTACAACTAAGGGCTCAATCACACAAAAGAAATAAAATCAAAAATCAAAAAACAAAGTAAAAAAATGCGATGAAAAACCATCAAAATCCGCGGTGAACCCCCAAGTGTACAAGCACTTGGAAATTAGTCTTAAGAGTCCAAAGTTCGGGGGTACATGAATTACAAATATAGTCTCTCTCTCATTGCAAATTACAAAAATAAATGTAAGGAAATAAATGCTACAACTAAAGTAGAGCTCGGTCTTCAAAATTTACTCTTCGTCTACTCGGTGCTCGGCTAGCAGATGCCGGCTTCACGTGGGTGCGTAGGCGCCTAGGGTGGAGCGCTTCCCTCGATCTGTGGTTCCTCGCACAAAGTCAACAAAAGAGAAGGTTAGACAGCTCAACAGATATATCAAAAATAAAGAAAATAAAATAGCAAAAATGAAAGCCGCGAAATAGACAATCAATCACAATCACAAACAAGACCCAAACTAAGCACTGTTGCTCCCCGACAACGGCGCCATTTGTTTAATGCAAAAATCGAGAGGTCGTGTCGGTTCACAAGGCGAACCAACAGTCGCTGATTTGACCTCCAGCGAAATCCGCAATTCAAACAACAATTAACCCACAACAGAAATCAAGCAATGAAAAGTGGTGCGGAGTTAAAATTTATTATAACTCTACAACAAAGATGTGTATAGGTGCAAGTATGTGTAGAGGTCGAACACAGGGAGCAGACAGGTAGAACGGGGCAAAAGTGCTCAAAAATGTGAATGTGATCAATTGTCTATTTATGTTATTTTCTTGTGGGTTTTAAATTTTAAATTTTTTTATTTTATTTTTAATTTTTAATTTTATATTTAATTTTTAATTTACTGATTTTATATTTTCTTTTTATATTTTATATTTTTTATATTTTCTTTTTCAATAATAGAATATATATACAATATAAGAGAGAGAGGAATAGAGTATTTATAAAAAGAGGTAAAAATAAGGAACAATCAGAAAAAAAGTATTTTTGGTCTTTTTGTAGTTTTTAATGTTTTTTTCTAGATTTTTCTTATTTTTTTGGTATTTTTAACGTCAAAAATACTGAAAACAGTGGACAAAATTAAAAGCTAATACTAAAATGGAGAAATAAAATATCAAACAGTTACAAAAATTCTCCAAATTAATTTTCGATTAAAGATAATAAAATAAGGAAAATTCAGATACAAAGATTATATTTTTGGGAATTTTTATGGATTTTTAATATTTTTATAAAGGTTTTTGGGGTTTTATAAATTTTAGGGGTTTTATTATATAATTTTTTAGTGATTTTTGGACTGGAGTTGAAACACACAAAAATACACAAAATATATTTTTTGGAATTTTTCTGGGTGTTTTTATATTTTTATGGATTTTATAATGCAAACAGTGTTGAAAATGAGAGTTTTTGAATTTGTTAAATAATAAAATACAATGAAATGAAAAAATAAAAATATGGCGAGGATCTATAATACAACATGAACTTATAATATTTTTTTTGGTAATTTTTGGAGTTTTATAGATGCGTGCAAAAAATAGAGGAAGCAGCAAGAAAATACACACAAGCAAGGGGTATTAATGTAATTATCATAAAAGTCAGGGGCCTAAGTGTAAATTCCCACAAAATATACAACTATATAAAAACTTTTCCGGACCAAATACCAATAGCTAAAGCCGCGAGGGTCTTTTGGCAAAAATCCCACCCACGCGCGTGCGACGCACGCGCCTGGGGAGGACTAAAAAGCAAATATCCAAAAACTCAGGGGCTATATTGCAAAAATGCCAGAACTATTTTAACCGCATATGAAAGTTTATATACTAAACGTAAATAAAACAAAACCCCGAGGTTTCGCCTGCAAAATTACCAAGTCACGTGCATGGAGCACGTGACCTGGCGAGGACCAAAATGTGATTATACAAACCTCAGGGGGGCTAATTGCAAAATACACAAAAGCTATAAAACAGCAGACAAATGTTTAGATATTGTTTATTAAATACAAAAGTTGCATGGGTGTAGGTTGCAAAATACCCAGGTGGGGGCTAATCCGACAATGGGAGTTGTTCCACTTAACGCCACGTGTCACGCCGTAGGTGCGCGATGCCCCTTCGCGGCGTACGGCCAGGATAAGATGCTCCTTGATCGATCGGACGGCGTGGACGCGAGCAGATCCAATGGCTGGCGTCAAAACTGGGGTTGGCCTTCAGATCGGACGGCGGAGAAGCTGCAAGGACGGACATGGAAGAACAGCGCCGGGGACGACTTTCTTCCGGTGATCTAGGGCTTCTCCAACGTGCAGTGAAGCTCCAAGGCGGCCCAATCTCCTCCTGCGGTGATGTCTGATCACCTGGGACCCTCAAAACTCCCGGCGGGGCGCTGTGTCGCATCCGCGAGGGCGGCGGAGCTGGAGGCTCCAGGTAGCTCCGGTGGGTGATCCAAAAATTGATCCCAGGTGGTGTTCTGCACTCCTGACCTGCAGAGGAGAGTAAAAAGGTCGGGGGAAAAATGCCCCGACCCTGTAGAAGGGTGGAAACCATATGGGGAGGTGGAGACGGAGCTCGCCGAAGCAAACTCCGACGAGATGATCGGTGAAGGCTGTCGGTTGGATATGGGCAAAATGAAGATGGGAATCGAGTCTACAGCTACGGGCAAGTAAAATAAAGCAAGAAAAAATGAAGAAACTATACCTCGAAGGCTATTACACCTGAGATAGGACCTCGACGGACGTTTGGCCGGAGATGGGTGGTGGAGACGCTTCCGCCTTCGCCTGGTCGCGCTAGGAGCGGCTGGAGAGACCCCTGTCACTGGTCTCGATCCTGAGCAGCTAGAGGGAGCCAAAGCTAGGGCAATAAAGGTTCAAGGGTGGATTGAAGTGAAGGGGGCATTTTTGAATGAGTGGTCATGGTGGCTCAAAGGTCGAGACGCAACAGGAGCGTCAATGATCCATAGCCCAAGATAAGATCTGGGCGTGAATCCCTGATGCAAGGGGAAGAGATTCCAAGAAGGCTTCGATACAAAATGATGGAAGGCTTGCCCTCGAAAAATGGATGAAAGCGGCCAAAAACCGCAGTCTGACACGGCTATGGGAGGAGGTCAGACAGTTGACCGGAGGTCAACTATCAGACCAACCTGGTTGGTCCACGTGGACCAACCAGGAAAAATCCCCTAAAAAATATTTAAAAAATCATTTAAAAATAGTATTTGATTTTATTAATTTTAGGTTATTTAATAAAAAAATGTTTATTATTTTATAAATTATTTTATTATGAATTTTAGTTATTTTTAGAGGTATTAATTTACAAGTTGCCTTTTATACCCTTTATAGGTATATATATCTGTATATTTTAGTATTTTATTTTTGTTTTGTTTATTTAATGTATGCATTTTTTGTTTATTATTTTATGAATTTATAAATTATTTTTATACACTTAAATATATTTTTACTTTATTTTTATGAAGTGTTTTGTACATTTAATAAAATAGAAATATATTCTATGTAGGTATGTATACAGGTATTATACCTATGTATTATATATACAAGTATTTTTATTTTTTGTTTTATTTAGGTTTTTATTCTGATTTTAATGTATATATTTATTATAAATAATATTTACAAAATTATAAAATTATAAAATTATAAAATTATAAAAAATAATGAATAAATAATAAAATGAATATTTTAATCTGTACAAGTATACAATAGGGGTCCAAAACTCAACTTTCAAACCGTAGCTCTGCCAAATGCGAAACCAACGCCATTAAATAGCTTATTTTAAATTATATACAATTAAAGCTGAGTTTGATGCATTTGGAGTTTTTATTTACGAGATACAGGAAGTTGAGATTCTGGGATTTTATTCAGACCATAACTTTTTATCTATACATTATTTTTGACTGAAATCAATTTTGTATTTTTATTTATTTAATTATATACAACTTTCATGTTCAAAGTTTCTTTATTTGAGGTATAAAAAGTGGAACCAAAAATAGGTCCCAAAATGAATAAAGAATGAATTAAAAGAATAGGTATTTTTATTGTATTTCGGCCCTTATCTCCCCCTACTTTGTTCCTTGTCGACCTATTCATCGAGATGCCTAGGTCTCGGGATTTCAGGTCATTAAATATTTACAATATTTTATTCTTTTTCTTTTCTCTTCTTTATTCTATAATTTTGGCTTTCAAAACCGTATTTTATACAATATTTACACAATGATGCATGAATGCTAAAATGCCTAATTTAAGCCTATTTACACGCATTTACTAGGGTTTTTAAGGCCAAAATAATAGAATAAAGATGATGAAATGTAGATTCATCACCCACCATCTCCGACCGTTACCCTCTCCTTGATACCTATAAAGCCACCTCCATCCTTCTCCATTCCCTCATCCGTCATGTCCTTATCTACAAGGGGAGAGAGGTATCCAGTACGACAAGGGTAGTGACAATGCCCTCCCTCCGGCAAAGATCCTCCTCGATGAGATCCAAGGTCATCTCTGACCTTGTTACAGCTACTCCTTGTAGCCTCTAAGCTCAGGTTGGCCCCACCTTTGACCGTCTATCAGAGAGGTTCATTCCTCTGTCCCTGGGCACCTCTATCATCTCCACCAAGCTTTCGAGGAGACGAACATTCACCAGGGGATCGTTCATCCAAGCTTCCTATTCTAGGCGTCACAAAAAAAGCCTCAATACACCCTCGCCCCAGCACGACCATGTGTCAGCACAACTCTGGCTCAACCGCCTCGCACAACCATCGTGACCTCGACCTGTCGACACGCCAGCATCTTGGCTGTGTGTCGGCGAAGCTGTTGCTCCGCCACGGCTTGCAACAGCCTCGCTCTCCTCGATCTCAGCCTCCGCCACCTCCCACTTCAGCTTCTCGGTCATGTGTCGTCCGAGACCTCACCTCCGCACTCTGTCGTATGACACCTCCATCACCTCCGCCCGAGGCGTCGTTCTACCATCCTACAACTACCATAGGATCGGGCCCAATCCCTTGATCCTACAGTCCCTCGCGTGCCACAAGTCGCCTCCTTGAGCCTCAACCCAGCCTCGACGCTCGGGTCGACCGAGCCTCTGCCTCAGCTCCCTGCACTGAGCCTTCCATGCACATGCTTCGCATGTGTGTTGGAGAAAAAATTACATCCCACCCCTGCTTGTTTTAGAAATCACAGAGCACCCCTCTTTTGCTGACGTCAGCATCACGTGCTGGGCACGTGACTTACTGGAAAAATTATAGGGAGACCCCTTCAAGTTTTGTTATTTGCAAATAAGTTCCCCAGAGGCCCGTTTGAAGGAAAAATAATTATTTTATTTACATTTTAGTCCATGTAATTTCAATTTAGCATATATTTTTCATCTGAACTCTGATTTTAGTATATAATATGTCATTTTGAAGCTATTTTCATGCTCTATCATTTGGCATAGTTTGCAGATAGATCTAAGGATACTTATTGAGATTTATTAATTGAGGATCTATGTTGACAAATGCAGGCTGATTATTGACATTTTACGCTATATTTTCATTGAGAAATTAATGATTTATTTTGACAGGGATTTATTTGAGGATCTGATGGTTTTGAGTTAATATTTGAGGATTTAATATTTGTAGGGGGAGAATTAAGGAGGAATTCATTTAATCTCCCTATTAATTTGTCTTATTAATGGTTAATTTTGAGGAGCAAATTACAAGAAATTCTGACATGACTATTCATTGATTAACCTCTTAGCATGCAACCTGGATTTTATGGATAAATATATAGGGACATAATTTCCTTTGATTTGTGAACTTATTTTGAGGATTAAGTGATCATCTTTGTGGGATTAAAAATCATATTCACAGGTCCTGCACTCATCCACTTTGTTTATTTTTCTTCATCATCGCATTGCATTTTCCTGCATAGAAATTAATCGAGCAATTAATTATTTGATTTAATTTAAGACCACACAACTAAAAATCACCATTCCATGTGTTCGACATTGGTAGACTTGCCAAGTTAAAAATACTCCACAACATTCAAAGATTGTAGTTTTTGACGAACCAAATTTGCCTCCTATACTATGATAATTATCGATTATTAAAGAGGCAGATTTCACGTTCTTCAATTCTCCCCCATATCTTCTTCTTCCTTCTTTCTCCTTTCTTCTTGCTCTGTCTCCCCAATTGACCCAACGGTCTGACTGTTGGGCCGTTGGTCCTCTCCTTACTTGCTACCCAAGCTTCCTCCTCTATTTAAAGACCTCCTTCCCTCTCCAAGCTCCACATCCTCCATTTGGTCTTCCACTTCTGTGAGCTCTGGTAGAGGGTTGTGACAGATCTCGATCTCTGTTAAGCGAGGAGTTGGAGTCTGGCGAGATCACGCCGTCGTTGTGAAGCCCAGCTCCACTGCGTGCTCAGCCTCAGTCCTAGTCCTACTGCACAGAGAGGCTACAACCCCAAGCTTCCCTGAAGCTCAAATCCCAGGCATCAACCTTCATCCTTCTTCATCCATGTCAGATTCTTTTTCTCTTCTCCTCTTCCTCCTCCGTTCTCTCTTGAATTCGTTCCGATCATCTCTCCACTCCTCTGTTTTCTCTACAAATTCATACTGAAATCGAGTTCCATGCATCACGAATCCATCATCACACCCGGATCCCTTCACTTCTGTTCTAGCCTACACAATCTATCACCTCACAGGGGGCAGGAGATTTTTGGTTACTTCCACCGTCGTCGCTGGAATCTTCCTGTTCATCTAATCTACTTGTTGTTGAGTCGAGTCGCCAATCTTCGAGCTGCATGAATCACTTTGCAAGACATAGGTGTATCATGGAGCATCAACAACATCTGAAGCTTCAACCGATCGTCATCACCTGCTGCGAAGAAAACCTGGAATCACATGAAGCAAAAGCAATCGAGGACGTTAGATGTGATATGCGAACTGCCTGGCATATATGCATGTCTTCATGGATACATGATTTAATCAGATCATCTGATCGCAACCGGAGCACCTCTACCATCGATCGAAGCTTCAACGAAGCTCTATTGTCTGATTAGAGATCCATATCTAGATTCGAGCCATTGCCTCCTGGAGCAGTACCGCCGTCCGCGATTGCCGATCATCTTCTCGAGGAGGATCCCACCATAGCTGTCATCATTCGAAAACACCATCGCTACCTTCATCGCCGGGAGGATTATTTCTTGTTGTGTACATGCAAGACGTACCATCGCCAATGACTCATTTTGTCCTCCTCTACAGTTCATCATCCATCGCGTACACGTCAACCACCATGAAGGAGCTCCGGATCTGATTGCCGAAACTGCCGACTGAACCCTTGATTTGGAGATGAATCCCAAATTAGCCCATCATTTAAGATCTAAAGAGGTGCACGTGCGTTGCACACACACCCTCAAAATATATGGGCTAATTTGCATTCCGACACCTGGAATTTCTTGAAATTACGCAAAGGACTTCACCAAGTCCAGATCATGTGACCAATCACGTGTGTTTGTTGGTAGTTTTGCGCAGAACACGCCCAAATTCTGCCTATTTTGCACACAACCCTCTATTCCTAGTATATTATATATATACCCCTACTATTGTATATCACTACTATCCATATTATATACATATTCAATAAGATACTAATAATAAAAATACAAAAAAACACCTGATATTATACTATATACCGTAGTTTAATAGTTTCAAAAAATACAATTGTTTTCTATTTTAAATAAATCATTGAAATATCAAAAATACATAAAATTCAAAAAATACATGAAAAATATAAAAATACTTTTAAAAATCCTATAAAAATTATCTACAATATATTTTACTATATTTTACATATTAAACCAACAATAAAATAAAATTGGATATTAAAACCAGTAAAAAATCATAATGCATAAAAACTTCAAAAATACATAACTAATTATAAAAAATCATAAAAATACATATAATACCTCATTTTGAAGGTATTTCTACACTCTATACATTAAAAATATAATCAAAATATTTTCTTTCTATTTAGTATTTTTAAAATTCAAAATACCTCACAGTTTTCAATAAAAACCTTATTTTTACTTTAAAAACCTATTTAAAAATTACAAATATATTTTCTAAAATTACATAAAAAATATAAAACACTTAAAATATATAAAAACTTCAAAATATAAATGCAAAAATGAAAATATAAAACCTATACCTATATTTTTACATAGGTATATAAAAACATAAAAATAATATAGAAATCATAAAATTCACTAAAAATTCAGAAAATTTCCATAAAATATAAACAGAAAACACTCATACCTTAGATTCATCTACTTTTTACCTTAGTTTTCCATAGTTTTCCTCCTTGAGTTCGACACTCCCGTACTTATCTCTATACCTTTGAGTTGAGGAGCATAAATAATAAAATAAATAAATTTTCTAGCAAAATTCACCCGATCGATTCAACAACACTATTCTTCTTTTAGAGTAGTAGGTTGGGTGATTTTTCACCATTGTCGAAAAGACTTGTTTCTATGAAACTCTTCCAAGGTAAATGTTCCCCCTAACCATAATCAGAAACCCATAACTTGGTAATCCAAGGATGATTCCAATATCATCACTATTGAATGTAACTACTTTATTATCAAGTCTGAATTCTTTCCCTTGTTGGTATTTCTCTGCTACCATTGCAAGTTTTTCTTCTCTATACCAATATTTCTTATATTTATTAATCATGAAAAAGTCATCTTTGAAATCAGTGCTTGTTGCTTGGATGTTGTCTTGTGTCCATCTATGTATTGGATAAAGTGTTCGATAAACATCTATATACATACCTCTTGCCTGGAAAATTAAAAAATATCTTAAATACATTTTAAACATATAATTCGTCACTCATATTCAAAATAAAGTTTTTAAGTTCAAACATATACATCGATATTTCTCAAGTAAATCCTCTTCTCTACATTGAGTCCTAAGTGGTCTTAACACTCAATCTAGTTGTGTTGCATTCTCTCTCAACTAATTAAACACAAGAGTTTTAAGTTTCATATTAAATTAAAGAAACTATCAATGCAAATAAAATAATTGACATATTTTTTGAACTTAAAGTACCTTTTTGTTCCTGTATTTGTAAAATTTGCATCTTCTTTCCTTCAGGTGACCTTGTTGATACCCGTAATCCAGATCCAATGCTAACTTCATCACAATCTAGATCAAATGATGACATTTCCAACCCACATCTCCGGTAAAAACATATTTTTTACTTTTCTTCTGCATAGTAGATCAACTCAATTTTTTGTTATGAACCCATCATTTTTTAAACAACACAGTAAATATAATTTATTTGTCTTGTACTCCATCATCTTTTGTAATATCTTACATTAAGCACAAATTGTTGTCTCCAGAATTTATTTTTCATTTTTCTTATCAATGTATATAACAATGTTAGAAGTTAAGTCTTATAATTTTCGTATAATTTTACATATATCGATCTCAGATTGTTCTATTATAATTAAATATTTACGTCATTTTTATTCTGCCATTACTAATATCTATTTGTTACATAATCTAACCAAAATTTTATATGATTATTTTATTTCCTACATCAGATGCATTTTTCTCCAACTATTTATAATCCATCTCCCACTGCATTTCCCATTCTTCTGCTTCCTTACAGAAACACGACTTTAATAAACCTATTTTCACTCCAATAAATAAAAAATAAGAGACATAATGAAATCCATTGTCCAACTAAGACATCATAAACTAATTAGTGATGCATTTATGCTATTATATTTTCAGAAAATCTCACATAAGAAAACCATGTATTTTCATTCTTCGTCAAAACCATCTTAATCCCTCCTCAATTTCATTCTCACTTTTACTCAAATACATTCTTCCCCAAAACCATCTAAATCCTTCCCCAATCGCATTCTCCCTTTTCTATTTTCACTGACACATGCCTTAGAATAACCCTAATCCGTACAAAACCATAAATGTACATAAATGTATTAAATCTACATTCTTACCGTCTTCGCAACGTGCTTCGATCAACAACCCGTGAAGCCAAGTCCTTACTTTTGCCCCTATATGCTTTCACCGTCCCTTTTCTTCTATTCTTGCCCTTCACATTTCCTTGCTCGCTAGAGTCAGTCCCATATTCGCTTCTTCTAGCCATTCTGGCTTTCACTTCTCTCGGCAGAAATCTTGGTGCAGTATGTGATATTCTTTTTTCAATGATAATAACAAGCTACCAAATAGTAACTTCCTCACTTAACCACATACCACCATTCCTGCATGTCAATTCACATTAATGTCCGCATTAATAAACTTTTTTATTATAGATATAACTATTTTCAAATGGCCCCTCCTATTACCTTAAATTTCAACATAATGTACCATTCCCGACTTTTTAAATTCAGTATGTTTTGTAATATAATTATGTTTATTTCAAAAATGCGAATATTATTTCTACAAAGCCCATCAGTTTTAAGGCACATCTATTTAAATTTTAAAAATGGCTTAATATTTTTCATTCTGATTGAGATATCATAATTTAAACTTTTTGTATAATTATTTCTTTTCAATTATGAGTTCAATTATACAAGAAAATATGTGTAACGAATTTAGTTCAAATACAAATTCAGTTCCTTTAATTTAATGCATCTTTTCTCTAATGTATATTTGTAAAATCATTCGACTAATTCCAAATCAACATATCTACAGTGTAAAAAAAGTTTGAATATTCACATAAACTATCATTTTTTGCTCATGCATTTACTACATAAACTAATTCGTAAATTAGCATATCTTCAATCTCATGCCTTTTGTGCTCTAATACTTAACTACACCAAAACACATATTTTGTAAAATTACCAGATTTTTTCAAAATCTAATCTTTTATTTGTAAAATATTTTAATGATATTCGTTCTAGATTCATCAAAATGTATTTTATTTGCACTTTTTTATATTTACTATCACTAATAGGCGTCAAAAACTTCCTTAGTAGTACTATTCACATGTTGTTTTCTAGTATCTCAACTTCCTCTCTCCTCCCTTGAATCTCGCATGATCGTTTCCTCTTATTAGGGAAACGAGATTTTATCAAAACTATTTCATAATTTTTGAGTGATTTTAATCTTAACCATTCCTTCTTAATCCAACCGGCTAAATGGATGGTCACCATAATAGTATGGGAGAACCCACCTCATTTGAAAGGATCCCTATATATAGGGATGAAAACGAATACAATATATTCGAATATCCTCTTACCATATTCTAAAAATTACCAGATACAGATACCCGTATCCGAATAGTAATCGAATATGGATATGGGTTGTAAAAATTTTCCGAATACGGATATGGTAGTGGCTTGAATATCCGTATCCTGATCTAGATATCCAAATACAATATTTATTATTATTTTATATATTAGTTAATTTAATATAAGCCACAACCATGTGTTATTATATTAGTATTATACATTATAAATACAATATATTGATGATATTAAAGAACTTCCATTTGTTTGATGATGGGTACAAATAAAAATTATGAAACACTGTCCCCCTTTTTTCTTCCGGTCAAGAACGCGGGTCACTATGATGCGCTCTTTTGTCATGATGCAACTTATTTCTCATTACCATTTTTTAAAATCATTATGAACTTTGATAAAAATTCAATCTGTATTCACATGTAGTATATATTCGATTCGTATTCGGATTCCATATTTATTGGATCCATATTTGGATTTCACTCTTTTTTTGATTCCTATTTGGTTTAGCTCTTTGTTTGATCCGTACTCGGCCCACTCTTTATTCGATTCGATAAATATCCGATTCAGATTTCTATCCGTATTTTAAAGGATATAATTTCTTAATGCATATCTGAATCATATTCATACTCGTATTCGATAGAGATGAAGCAAATATAGATATGGAAATAGACATATCCGATCCGTTTTCATCTCTATATATAGGGCTGATCTTGTGAGAGCCAAAATCTGTGAGAGCATGAGAGCAATGAATTTGGATCACTAGATTCTACTATTCTCTCTCCTCCCGCAATCAATGAGGAGAGAGATGATAAAATCTAGGTCCAGAATCAATCCTCTCATGCTCTCACAGATTTTGGCTCTCACAGGATCGCCTATATATATAGGAGAAACTTCAAATGAGGTGGTGTCTCACCACTTTTATGGTGAGCCCCTAATTTGGATCGTTAGATTTTAATCTATGGTTGTTATTAAAACTACCCAAATACATCAAAACCACTCACAAAGTTGTCCAATCAATTGAATTTTTTTAGAAAATATTTGTGTGAGACCAAAGCTTCCTCCTTAAGAACATGAATTCGAAATGGATGCTATTAAATTCTATCACATTTTCTATTTTGGGAATAGATTATTAATGCAACATTTTGTTACCTTAATTTTCTTTGTATAATATTCATGTTAAGGCAACATAATTCAAGTTTTATCATATTAACCTTCTATTTCAGGGATAAAATATGAATGCAGCATAAGTTTGAGAATTGAATATTGAGGCAATATTTTTCTTATGTATAATATAAATGTTAAATGTTTATTCGATTTTGTTCATAAATATGATTTTTTTCATTATTGTATAACGTAGAAATTAATATCTTGTAAAATATAACTATAAATTGTAAATTTTAATCATTCTAGAATTTTTGTTCATCAATCTATAGTGAAACATTATACGATAGAAATATAAAAAACAAAGGATTGTAATGTAAATTTCGTATATAATTTGCAGAATATAAGTTAAGTTAGGTTCACAAATTACAAAATAATAATGTAAAATATTATTACATTTTTGTAGAATAATTAGTCAAACTTATGAACATGATAGAAATCTCAAAAACATGTGATTTTAAAGACTTTTTCATTTATAATTTGCAAATGAATAATGTAATATACGATATAGTTTTGTGGAATAAGGGGGATTCACTAATATATGTGCTTATTCTACATTGTTAATCTAATAGTCATAGTTTAGGTCCGAAAATGGAATTAACATCTCCTTAAAACATGAACCGAAATAATTTTACTAATTTCTATTTTAGCCATGTAAATCATTCTAATATAACATGAGTGTAACTAATTTAAACATACGAGCAAAATCTCAAAAGTGTTGGATCACATTTTAAAATTTTACCATCTTTTAACAAAACAAGTTTGTAAAATATCATATCATTTTATAAAATTTTCTTGAATCTACTCAAATAGAAATCATAAAAATGTAAAATATGTTTAAACATTTCTGCTCAAAGTTTCATGAAAATTAAATTGGAATCATGCGTTTTTATCACTTTTATCAATTAATATACATTAAAGGACACCAAAAGTGCATTTCTCACTTTCCAAAAATATGGGAAATGAGCTCCCTCTCATCCCTTAAATTCGAATCCTCTAAATTAGAAAACCAAATGCACCAAAAACCACTTACTAACATTTTGGTGGTTTTAATCGTAACCCTTCCTTTTTGATCAAACACCCATTATCGGTGGCTCACCACATTTGTAGTGAGACCCCACCTCATTTGCAGGGGTCCCTATATATATATATATATATATATATATATATATATATATATATATATATATAGGGGCATTTCAAATAGGATGCATCCTTCCTGACTTAAGGAAGGCCACCATCTTTTTGTAGAAAACACGAGCACTTTAGTAGAATGTGTATACTGTTTGTATTATAACTACACATTATAAACACAAAACCACATACAAAACTATATATTATAATACAAACATTAAAACTGTACGTTGTAATACAATTTGTATACATATTCTACTAAAGTCATTATGTTTTCTACAAAAAAGGGCTGGCCTTACCAAGTCCTATTTGAAAGAAATCCTATATATATAGGAAAAATGGGGCTGCCCCCTAGGGGCAACCAATATGGCTGCCCTCACCCCATTTTTTGTAATTTTTTTTAATTTTTTTTGAAAAAAATAACACAATGTATATTCCTCCCTATATCCCTTCTATATGCCATTCAAATTTCTCAGAAACAGAGACTCCTACGGCTCCATCCAAACATCATTTTTTAACGGTCGCAGGATTTTTAAAATCACCCTGTCTGGAGGTCGTAGCAGTCTCTGTTTCTAACGAAATTCGAATGGCATATAGGAGGGATATAAGGATGGATATACATGATGCTATTTTTCAAAAAAAAATAAAAAAATTGACAAAAAATGGGGTGGGGCAGCCCCATTGACCCCTATATATATGTGGGGGGCATGGAGCCTGTACCTTGAGGTGTGGGAAACTCCCTGCACCCACCCCATTTTTTATTATTTTTTACTTTTTGTTGAATTAAAATTGGGGGGATTTACTTAATATGTTGAGGGGAATAAGTGTTTCAAGTTGCATGCAAAATAAACGTTCCTAATATGTTCATCTAAATCTCCCAAGGTTTCATTTCAAAAAAATCTCCCAAGTTGCAGCAATTCTGAGACCGTTAAAAGTTGATAGTCTTGATGGAGATGATCAAAGTTTCAAACTAAGTTGAATTTAGAATGACAACATGGTGATCTAAATCTCCCAAGGTTTCATTTCAAAAAAATCAAAAAATAATGAAAAATTAGGCCAGTGTAGGGACTTTCCTGCACCCGCCGCTGTAAGGTCCTTTTTCCCTATACATACATACATACATACATATGAGAAACTTCGAATGAGGCGGGGTCTCACCATATATATGGTGAGCCATCGTCAACTTAGGCATATTTCTAATTTATTTTATAATTTTTTATTTCATAGATTTAGTAATATATATTAACACAACTTGTATAGTGAAATAAAATTATAAAAATATTATTATATCAGATGAAAAATGTTAATTTAAAATTGGATGCTATATTTTATAAAATATTTTTTTTACAATGTACAGTTTATACTTCTACAAAAAATTTTACAGAGTTTTTACTAAATTGACAGCGACCTTTACAATTTCAGAAAAGACCCACCTCATTTGAAAGATCCATATATATAGGGGGCCTTTCAAATACGACGCAATCCTTCCCGAGTTCAGGAAGGCCGACCCTTTTTGTATAAAACACGAACACTTTAGTAGAATACGTATACAGTTTGTATTATAGGTGCGCGTTCTAAATACAAAGCCGCATATAAAACTGCGCATTATAATACAAACATTAAAACTGCACATTATAATACAAAATTGTATATGCATTCTACTAAAGTCATCTTATTTTATACAAAAAAAGAGGCTAGCCTTCCTGAACTTAGGAAGGACTGCATCCTATTTGAAAGAAATCCTATATATATATAAGAAAAACTAGGGTTGCCCTCAACAGACTGCCTCCACGTCCTTTTGTGATTTTTTTTTAAATATTACCATGTTAGTCATCTATATATCGCTCTAATATGTCATTCTAATTTCGTCAGAAATAGATACTCCTATACCCTCCATCTAGAACATGTAATTTTAACAGTCTAAACATTGCTATAATCGACCTGTTCTAGATGGAGGGCAAAGGAGTCTCTGTTTCTAACGAAATTCGGAGGGATATTGGAGGGACGACCCCATCACACACATACACACGCACACATATACAACACACAACACACACACACATAGGGGGGCTCTTCTAATAAAGATACAGTCCTTCCTGAGTTTAGACAGGAAGGACGTCCTCTTTTTGTCGAAAATATGAACACTTTAGTAGAACATGTAGACAGTTTGTATTATAATTGTACATTATACATACAAACTGCACATTATAATACACAAATGAAAACTGTACATTGTAATACAAACTGTATATGTATTTTGCTAAAGTCATCGTGTTTTCTACAAAAAGGGACAACCTTCCAGAACTCAGGAAGAACTGCATCCTATTGGAAGAAAATCGCACATACACATACGCGTGCACACGCGCACACGTGCGCGTGCATGCATACACACACGCAGACACGCACGCACGCGCACGCACACACGCACGCACGTGCACACGCGTACACGCGCGCGCACACACACGCGTGCACACACACACCACTCATATATGTGTGTGGGAAAATGGGGTTGCTCCCTAGGGGAGCAAACTTAGCTCCCCCGCCATATTTTCCCAGTTTCTTGTATTTTTTTTTTTGAAAAATACTTTTCTGGAAATTCATCACTATAACCCTATATTTTATCATTCAAATTTCGTGTAAAACAAAGACTCATACGGACTCCATCTAGACAATCATATTTTAACGATCACAGAATAATTGAAATCGCCACTGTCCGGATGGAGGCCGTACGAGTTTCTGTTTCACACAAAATTTGAATGACATTATATAGGGATGTATTTATAAAAATCCACAGAAGCATTTTTAAAAAAAATACAAAATTGGAAAAATGATTGTGTTTTTGAAATGAAACCTATGGAGATTTAAATCACCATATATCACCATGGTCTCATGCCAGATTCAACTAAATTCGACACTTCTATCATCTCCACCAAGACTATCACATTTTATCGCTCTCAGAATTGCTGAAATTGACCCTATCTAAATGGGCACGCTAGGAATATTTGTTTTGCATGAAATTCGAAACACATATTCCACTCTAAGTAAATCTCCATAGTTTTCCTTCAAAAATCAAAAACCAATAAGAAAAATAGACGGGTGTAGCTAGTTGGCTGCATCCCTGGTGTAGCTTCCCTTTTCCCACAAATATAGAAAAACAAGCCTGACGAACAAGTAGCTAGTCTAGATGCCACCTCTAATTGAAGTTAGAGGGAGATAGATTAAGATGATTTACATAGAGATGAGTACATGGATCTATATGAATCTTGTGACTTGTTCTATATATGTTCACTAACTCTAAGTTCCTGACATTAACTCCTGGAATAGAAAAATTGAAATTCCCATATAGTGATAGATTGCTTCCCTGGAGAGCTGGATCGTCTGGACTCTGGACCATCCTTCTATATCCTTGCTCATCGTGGAAAAAGAAATACCCACATAAACACAGAGCTGCCTTTTTTTCTTAATTGATCTCTTGCAGTTTGTATTTTTTTATTCTATCCTAACCTGTCCTTTCCTCTTCCTTCTTTCTTTCTTCCCTTTTTTTGTTTTCCAGGCTGTTGCATTTGCCGATTCGTCGTTCTTCTTTTGATCAGGTTTAATAATTTGGAATTCATGGGTACGGCAGATACTTCTGTGCACAGATTGTAGGAGAATATATACCGAGATTTCAAATAGATAGTAAAGATGGCTTTATGAAATGGTCCCTGCAATGTGTTCAATTCAGGAACTCGTGATCACTACTCTCTACATAAAGAACTGCGCTGGTAGCTTTCACCATAAGACAGATGAGATTGAGTTTTTTTAGAATTCCTGTTTTTAGATGGAAAGGCTGAGATAATTATTATCATGAGGGCATGAGATGCCTCCTCTCCTACGTTGATTATGTGTGCAAAGATATCATTATAGATCACACACCATAATTAATTGGATCCCATAATTAGTCCAGCGATGAAGCTAACATATAACTGATACTGAAATACTCTAACGAAGAGACTGTACAAAGAATTTGCATCCGTCGTAAAACCTTGTCTGAAAAGTTTCCTCTTTCTCGACTCGAGTCCTCCTATAGTAATTCTACATTATATGACTACGCATCCTCCTCCGTATCAAAAAACTTCCTTCACAACAGTCGTCTATTATAATTTCTGCACGGATAAGCAGCAGCAGCTGCTGCTGCTGCTGCATGACTTGTCGTCGTGTATTGACGAGGATACACCTCCATCTGCGTATGGATACGTACATCAATGTGATCCGAGAGTTGAAGATCGAAGAGACTGGGGCAACGATGATGGCGAGGGCTCTCCTTCCTGAGGAAATATTTCTGAGCGTGGCTCGTCACCTGCGATGTCGTCCTCGACGTAACGAATCGCTCCGAGATTGCCGTCCAATTCCCCTTCCCGAGCACCTCCAGTCCTCTCAGGAACATCTTGTGCTCTTCTCTCGTCCAACGTCCACCTGAAAGAAAGATTTGCATTGTTCCAGTCATTATTATATCAACATGGAGAAATTAACCGTGACAAAGAGAGCGTACTTAAGGATTAATGACTTCTGAGAATCACTAAAAGAACCTACGTCTTTTCGCGATGTCTCCGCCAGGCCGGAGAGCAAGAGTTCGTCTCTGCGAGCTTCCCTGCATCGGCGATCCTCCTCTCGCAACGATCGTCACTCCTTCATGCTCTTTCGGTACAGAGATCATCACGCCAAACAGCTTGAACTCGGCAATGTCTCCCTTCGTAGGATTCTCCATGAAGATGTATGTGTTTCTCTCTACTTGTTTAAGACAATGCCTTGATCATATCATCCTCCTATTCTGCTCAACCTCCATATATATACGTATGGTGATATTAATATATGTATGTTTATATCCTAAACAATTACATTTACTGGATTCAATATGATTTCTTGCCGTAATTGCTATCCAATTGGTGAGATTGAGATCAATTTAACCTGTAGCTGCAATCTAGTTTTTCCATATATGTACAGGATCTCTTCACCTTGCAAGTTGCGACTGAAGGCAGGAGGACTTCCATTAATGGATAATATATAACCTTTTGGTATGCGAATTTTCCCCGCCGAAATTTGTCGATCTTCCTCAACGTGATCTTTTACAACATCAAAGTTGGAAGACATTATAAATTCTCCGTCATCTCTACGGAAGATCGTAGGTTTGAAATCTGGTATCCCTTCTGTATTCTTTCTATGCTAGCTAGAGAAGGTAAACAAATACACCCTATATGAATATATGTTTATCTGTATCTTTCCACAATGGTATACGTTTTTCTTAAAAAAAATGGATATGAATCTTTTATTTTTATTTAATATTACTTCATTGGGAAATTAAAAAACGGTCTTATAATTTTGTATGGATATCGACTTGGATATTAAAAATTTCTATGGATATCCGAGTAAATATCTGACTACACATACTTGTATTTGGGTATATTTTAGTAATCCCCGCCCCTATAATTCGCTTTCACACTTTATGAGTATTAAATGAAGCATATGTTTAGGGAATTACACTTCAACCCGATGTGCATACTATGTGGTGCTACCAAAAGATGTAATAATAATCTCATTAAAGTACAGCTGCAATTAGAATTGTTTAAATTGGATGTGGTTGTTTCATTATATATTTCTTATTCATTATTTCTCATCATGATAAGACAAAAGTCAATTGTGGCAAGGAATTTCCGTAGATACTTTTTATTTGGAAATTGGTTTTCAAATCAAAAATGATATCAACAATTTTCACCCATCCTATTTTGCATGGCACATCAACAACTTGGATCTAGTTATTTATGCGGCAGTTATTGTATGGGAAATTGGTTCATCTTTGTGCATAATATGTCATTTTTCTGATCGTTTATTTTGATGTTAGGCCCTTTCTCCGCGGACCATTTCTTGGGCTATGCAGCTCCAATGAAATTATTCCTGCTCGTGTTGGGCATGAATGCAAAACTTCTCTCTTAGACATAGATGCAATTTGCCCAACCAATTTCTTATATTCTGGCGGACATAACCTGGATAGAATAGCATTCCCATCTTTCTTTCAATACAACCTAGACCATAATAGGTGACGATAGTCCCGTCTCGTGTTATCCCATCTGTTTGAACTGAATGAAACGAAAGCATGTTCCATTAAGAAGCGCTGAAAGGACGATCACGACCGTCTCATTTGGTTCTTCTCCGAAGGATAAAAGATGATATGATGAGATGAACAGTAACCGTCCCATAAGGACACAGATGGGATGTTCACGCCCGTCCCATATAACGGTCATATTTGTGATGGTCACATTTGTCCCACATAATTCTACCCATATGGGACGGTGATGATTATCCCGACTTGATTCGAGGGGACGGTGGCACCCGTTGCATAATGTTTTATATGCTCGTCTCAGGATTGCCAATGAGCTTAGTATGGACTAGAGGGGATGGTCATTCATTCTGGACTCATCCCTTTAATATCTCCTGCCTTTACATGATGGATACATAGACTTGAAGGGATGGTCGCGACCGTCCCTTCTGATCTATTCTAAAAAAAATAATGCATGTTGCGCAACAGACCTATTCTCTGTCTTTGTCACGTCCTATATGAAATCACAAAATCAATACATACTAGTACACCACTATCAACAAGAAAAATCAAACAATCATTGTATGAAATCAACAAGCCATGGCAAATATTAATAGCAAAAACATGTTATATCTAATATGAAATGTTCTTGTTAGGATGTTCACTAATACTCATCTATCTAACATTAAACTACAATTGTTTTCAACCTAGATAAAACTATTTTACTCCATCCTCATTTACTACTCATACTCATCTTCGCCATCTTCATCCTCGCATCATCTTCCTCGCTGTCCTCTTCGTCCTCCTCATTAGTTTACAGTGTTAGGGCTTGTGGAGCAAGGTTACATCCACCATGAAGTTGCATGAACACATGAAATTGCGGAATTTCATTCCATAGTCTCTGACGAGCGTGTCTGAACGGGGTGTCTAACGTCTGGTCTTGGAGGGCCTATGGTGTCCGACAAGTCGAATCCGATAATCATTGTATCGGCCTCTCTTACAACACTCAACACTCGAACAGATCGTTTCAGTTAACAATCAACCCACAGAATAAGTGAACAATGAATCTAAGTGAGATGAAATTTATTATACCCTACAAATAAGTGTGTATAGTAAGCAAGTGTCGGGGTCAAACCACAGAAGACATCGAGGATATGCAAAAAAATGGCAATCGATGAAAAAATCAACAATTGTTTTTCAGTTTTTTATATGGGTTTTCTAATTTTTGTGGGTTTTAATTATACTTGTTTTTTATATTTTCTATTTTCTATTTTTAATTTATAATATTTTTTATTTTTTGTATTATTTCTGATTTGTACTTTCTTTTTCTTTTTAAGATATAATAAGTATATATAGTTATATATAATAATAAGTATAATAAAGATATATATATATATATAATAAATAGGTAGAAATTCAATAAACACAAGTAAGTATAGTTCTTTTTATTTTTTTAAGGAGTTTTAAATATATTTAAGGTATTTATAATAATAAAAGGAAAGGGATCCTACTCCATGGAGTAGGTAACTTACCTACTCCACTTTCTTTTTTTCAAAATTTTTTTATTTTTTTTGAAAAATGCTTCCATGGATTTGCATAATTATATCCCTCTAATATGTCATTCAAATTTCATCAGAAACAGAGACTCCTACGGCCTCCATCCAGAATATGAAAAATACAGCAAATTTGTGACCGTTAAAAAACGATTGTCTGGATGGAGGCCGTAGGAGTCTCTGTTTCTGACGAAATTTGAATGACATATTAGAGGGATATAGTTATGAAAATCCCTAGAAGTATTTTTCAGAAAAAATAAAAAAAAATTTAAAAAAAGAAAATGGAGTAGGTAAGTTACCTACTTCATGGAGTAGGATCCCTTTTCTCTAATAATAATACTGATATTAATAAGCATATAGTAATAATATGTGTATAGAGTCTATATGTGATTTTTCTATTTATAAATATAACTATATACACTCAAAAATTATAAAAATAAAACGTTTTTATGTTTTTTAATTTTTCTCTAATTTTATGTTTTTCTTGTATTTTTTTACTATTTTTTAGGTTTTTAATTGATTAAATAAAGTAAAAGAGGGAATCTAATAATAAGCAGAATTGTTTTGATAATTAAAAATAGATAAAGGTTTTGAAAATCCTTAAAACTATTTTTAATATGTAGAATATTAAAGAAAGAAAAGCATGATACAGAAAACACTCTTCTTGGATTTTCTAGAATTTTTATGATTTTTATAAGTTTTTATGTATTTTATGATTTTTATGTGTTTTCTTTTGCAATATTTACCGATTTTTGAATATGTGATAAAATAAATAAATACCTACCTAACATGATTTTTTGTGTTGTTTTTTTATTTTTTAGCAGTTTTCTATTTAAACATGAAATAAATGCTATATTTTATAATAAATAGAAAAATAAAGAAAAATACCTTAATAAAAATATGTGTGTTAGAATAATATTTAAGGCATCTAACCTAATATTTCTAGAAATTTTATAGCATTAGAGACATTTAATAAAAAGAGATAATAATAAAAATAAAATTCAATCTTGCAAGGGTGTAAATTCAATTTATTAAAAGCTAAAGCATGCGTTCATAACAAAATACCAAAGTCTAGGAACAATCAATAATTTATCCCATTAAATCCACAATTTAAAAGCTCATAAAAGGGGTATATCTACAAATAAACTAAAGTTTAAGGTAGTTAATGCAAAAATCTCAATTAAATACAAATTTAAATTAAATTGGCAGGGGCCTTTTGCAATAATCAAGAAAAATTCATGCAATCGTTAACATTTAACAAAAACCTAGGGTCAAACTTGCAATATAGCTAATTAACACAAAGTAAATACTCGCTTGATAGGGACCAAAATATAATTACATAAAAACTTCAATTCATTCAATAACATGTCTTAGAAAGATATAAGGTACCCTGCAAATTATCCACAAAAATCCTCATGTAGGACGACACATGAGGTGATCTGAAATTGGATTAAAATGCAATAAACAGAAAGATGAAGGTTCAATATGCAAAATATCCAAAATAATTACAAAGCAAATGAAAGTGTAAATTTTAAATTGTAAATAAAAAAGGTAAAGGATTGTTGGTGCAAAATACCCATTTGTATGCGATCCAACAGTTTGGATGTCTTCATTAAACCATGAGCAGCTCAGATTAGATATTGTTTCATCAAATGGCTAAGATACACTCCTTGATGGATCAAACGACCGATGTGCTTCTCAATCAGGCGATTCATATTAAATCTGGAGATTGTTCTTCATCGGACGCTGGATATGCAACCGGGAAGAACATGGATGAACTATAACATGTGGTTGCTTAGATCTGACGAATCTCCTTCCTCCATCCTTATATCAAGTAGCTGAGAAACCCTACAAGATCCTGGAAGGATTCTGTACCTCTGGATGGTCATAAAGTGGTCTAGGACCTAGCAATGGGGTCTTGGAGGTTGGAGAAGAATGCGGTACTTGGAGCTCATGTTCTTGAGTTAAATGACCCTCAGATGGGTCCTACAGGGGATATAGCCAATATAGGAAGAATAATGGAGAACAGACGAAGTCTCTTGGGCAATTATTTTTGGAAAATGGTGAGAGTTGAGGTGCGGCAAATGGTCTTCGATGATGGGTGGTGCAGGGAGATGATGGGCTCGATCCATAATAGATCTAGGTGACATATGTGAGGGAAAAGATGGAGAAAGTGATGGGGAAGGTGATAGAGGTGACGTGGAGGCAAGACGGTGGCTAAAGATGACGAAACAAAGACCAGATCACTAGCTCTGGCATATTTTAATATAGAGATCTAAGCTAAAACACAAGGAAATTGCATCAGATTGAAACTACACTACATTGAAGGAACTAAAAGCTACATGAAAATGCAATAAAATGTCTCATACTTGTAGAATAGGGAGTCTAGGAGGATCTCCGCCTGAAGCAACTCTGGCAAGCTCGGATCACCACCTCCAGGCACTCCTCTACCACGCCAACTCTTCGACGAAGTTGCTGCAGTCACCAGCAACCTCAAGCAACAAAAAGAGAGGGGTTTCAGAGGGTAGAGTGGGAATAAATTCAAAATTGGGGTGGAGGTGGCTATATGTACAGGGTGAACTTTGACAGAGGGCATACACTCGATTCATCGATCCATTGTTCGAGACATCAAGAGGGCGTGACAGAGCAATGAACGAGGAAGAAAAGTCATAAAGGAATCGAGCGAAAATATAGAAAGCCTCGGGTGTAGAAAATCAGAGAAATCGAGGGGGTCAGCATTTTACAGCTATAGTGCCAAGGAGACTAGGGAGTTGACCAAGGTCAACCAGCCCCAGACTCCCATTGGTCCATGTCAGAGCAAAAAGACAAAACATAGAAGAAAATAGAAATAAAAGAGAAATAAAAGGTAAATGATTTTATTATTTTTTCTTAAATCATGGAAGTTGTTTCTTATTTTACGTATTATTTTATGTTATTTTTATTTATTTTTATCGACCTATTTATTATGTGTTAATTTTTACAAGTATGATTATATAGTATAACTACCTATATATGATGTATTCAATTTTTATTTTATATTTTATTATTTATTATTTTATGTATATAAATTATATATTTATAACTTATTTACATAGACATTTACATATTTTAATTTTATTTTTATGAACTTATTCATTTACTTAAATAATTAAGAATACATACTATATAGGTATAGTTCATCTATGTATTTTAATACTTTATTTATTTTTATGAATTTTTAATAGTTTTACTCTAATTTTACTATTTATATATGTTTTGAATAATAATATATAACAATATAATATAGTGAAAAATATGAATGTATATTACACAATGAGGGCCTAAAAGCCAACTTTTGTATCTTAACTCAAATTAAATGAAACCATCTTCATTAAATGGATAATTTAATTTTATAAAGGTGAGTTTGGTCAATTTTGAATCAGTATGGAGAAGATACATGTCTGTGAAGTTTTCTTTGTGGCTTTTTATTCTGTGTATCCCGAGCACATTATGCATTATTTTTTAATGAAACTATTTTTTATTTTTCTTTGTATTTTTATGTACAACTTTCATATAGGGTTTTATTATTTGGAATATGAAAATAGGAAAATAAAATAGGTCCCAAAATGCAATATTCAATATATCGATAAGAAGAATTAGGGCTTTTAGGTTGTTTTCTGTATAATTGTTTTGGCATCCCCCCACCCCCCGTAATTTATTTCTTGTTGACCAAGTCATCATGATGGCACGGTCTCTGGGTCTAGGGTCGATTAATATCTTTGACAGTTCATTCTTTTTCTTTCTTTTATTATTTTATTTTAGAATTAAATACAATAATTTATACAATATTTATTGCTTAATGAATGAATGTTATTTTGTACAAATTAATGTTATATACATGCATTTAACTAGAGATTTAAGGCCAAAATGAACGAATAAAGGTGATGAAATGGGATTCATCACTCTCTATACTTGCCTTTGCAAGTCCCTAGCAAACACTTATGCTAATAAGTATAGAAAAATAAAATAAAGAAAAGAAAAAGAAATAACTTGGACTGATTTTAATTTCCAAACTTATCTTTATAAAATCAAAGTTTGGAGCTTAATCAGACCTTTAGGATTTAGATTTTGTCGGAACCTTATTAGGAATCGGACTTGAAACTCAACAGCCTTCAAGAACCACAACACTCTATCCAAGTATTCAAATGCCAGGTCAGAACTAGTCTATATCATATGCAGTCCCTTAAACTATGAGTCTATCTTGTACATTGTACATGATATACAACTCCTCTCGGCTGAAGCAATAAAGAGACAATCTTCTCCAACATGGTAACCCTAATTCTCCAATCCGGCAACTTTTTCCTCTAGGAACGGGGTATCCCTTCTAAGTTCAAGTGCAACCGGCTCAAGAAGAGGAGGTGGAGAAGAGAGTGGATGGTAGCCAGTGTAGCTACCTATTATGGGATGCTTGACCAATGTAATCAAGTCATCCAGCTACAGGCTCACATGGATCTTTGACTTTGAAGCACAAGCTTGCTTATTTAATACATACTCTAACGATGATTGATTTTTTTTTTTGAATTTTTGCCCATCTATTTTTTAGAATTTTTTATTTTGCATATTTTTAATACTATTTACAACATCATTTACATAAGGACTTTTTCCTCTTGAGTTATTAGACTATCCCCTTTTGAAGCATTATTGCAACCCACAATCTCATGTCCTCACATCTCGTCTCTACTAGATCAAGTTGGGGCACAATGACCACATATTGTGACTTCGTATGTTTCTATTCGCTTGTGTCTCATGTCAGCAAATCCAACCCTCTACCACTTCAACTGAGTTGAACAAAGTGTAAGGTGCAAGTATCCAAGTTAGGTCACTGTCGACAAGAGTCATGTGTGTGTTTCGAAATATTCTACTTAGCCCATCAATATGACATCTGAACAAAGTCTTATGATCTCTAACAATTAAGTCTACCAGACCTGAAGCGACTTAATTTCAATTCCTCTAAGGTTCCGGTGATTAAGTGGATTAAGGTCTAAAAAATCTCCAATCTTCGGATTTTATTTAGACTAGTTCAGTTATCATTATCAATCTGAAAGGAATGCAAATGCAATGAAAAGAAATTTTTTTGTGAAATAGTTTTCTAATTTTGAACTTTTCTGGATTTTGAAAGTTTTTGGCAATTTTTTATGAACTTTTTGAAAACATTTTGCAAACTTTTATAGGTTTTAAAATTTTTGAAAATTTGAGGGTTTTTTTTTATAAAAGTTAGTGAAAGAAATATGTGCAGATATTTACAACGAAGTGTATCAATATTTACAAGAATTAGTTGAATAATTTACACTAGGATTTATACAAGAACTTATCTACAAGAGTTACAATTATATTTGATGAAATTATCTACAAGGTTCCCAAAATAGTTTGAAAATAATTTCACAAATATTTTGAAAACTTATTTTTGCAAATAATTTATAGAAATAAATTTTCCAATATTTACAAAATCTGAAAATTATTTTGCAAATATTTTTCAAATAGTATGTATAGATTTTCAAAATATGTTTGCAAACATTTTCCAAATCATTTGCAACTGGATTTTAAAAAGATTTTATTCAATCAAATGAGAAAGATTTTTGCATACATTTATAAAATATTTTACAAAAGTTTGAAAATATTTTGCAAAATTTTTCCAAATAGTTTTCTAAAGACTTTTGAAGACATTTTTCAACCATTGTTCAATTCTTTTTGCAAAATATTTTTTTAGGCTGATTTATTGATTCTATTTACAAAGAATTTTGAAAAAATTTTATATATTATTAGTGTGCATTAAGTTGATGAATCTTTGATTTGTCATTACTATACTCCTTAATTATCCTTTGATCTTGAATAAAGGAACAAGAATCAACAATAATTCCTCTTTATTAACAATTGACCCTTTGTCTGTAAATAGCCCTAATTACTATATAAAATTAACCCTTTTATTTTCTTTATTTTTCTTATTTTATTTCCATTAAAAACTCCAGAAAATAGATTAAATATTGTAGATATTTATAGTTAGCTTTAAAAGAAATTAAAAAGGTAACAAAATCACAAAAAATAATTAAAATGTAGTGTTTTTATCTATTAAAAATGTCTTCAAATTTTTATGTTGTTTATTTAATCTCTTTTGGCTTTTTGTCCAACATGAAACTTGTAGATCTCCTCGAGATCTACAACTTTTCATGTTTTTGACTTTTTCCTAATACCTATTCCTTTTATTTCTTTTGCATTTTTTCTTATTTTCTTATTTTCTGAATAATTTGATTGGGCCACGTGGCACTCTTTGGAGTCAGCACGCGACCCCTTTTTCCGCATGCCACCCACCTTCTCTCTCCACCCTTAGATCCAGCCCCGACTGCTCCATGTCGATTGCTCCTTCGCATCGTGTTCATAGCCATTGGATCATTTCCTTAGATGCCCATCCATGTCGCTCCTCTCTGCCTGCATCACAGCCGTAGGATCACTTCAAATACTATGGTTAGGTGCCCTCCACGGCATCCTCCTTCCACCTAGCCGTCGAATGAGTCACCTACTTCCATCTCCACCATCCCTCTCTGCTCTTTCTACCCTCAGATCAGATTATTAGATCTGATCCTAGCCCTTGTCTCGCGTCCACCTTCCAGGTCATTGGATCACAAGATCCAACGACCCAGACCACATCTTCCACCTTTCGCATCTCCCTCGTCAAAGGTTACGCTTCACCACTCCTCTCCTTTCTCCAATTTACCCTAATCACCCCACACTTATGATCTTCTAGTTGATCTGCCAACGACATAGCCCCCACTTCTTCTCTCTTGCCATAACCCTAACAATAACGCTCCTGCGTTCGCCGGTCTATAGGGCCTAATCAAAACCATCCATACCTTGCCGTTACACCTTCACCTATAAATCCGCCACCTCCTCCCATGTATTATGTGTCCACCATTCTACGAGCCAAGGCCCAGTGACCTCCACCTATCGTGACAAGGGGAGGTCAGATTTGGACTCGTAATGATCACCCGACCCATGTGTCGACCCTTGGCCCCACCTGCTAAGTCACAATCCTTCCTTGGCCATTGACCACCGTGCTCTAACAGGGCATGTTGTGTGAAGACCATGAATTCCCCCCAAGATCAGCCCAGGCCTCCTCCTCCGTCGTTCTTCTTCTCCAATCAGGTAAGCCTCCCTTCTTATTTTCCCTTCATTTTCTTCTATTTTTTCTTCCACACACGCTGCATCATGTCATTTATTCACTGCACCACCACTCTCATCGCATTTCACTCATTCACGTCGACCACTTTGATCACCCTCTCCCTTCCTTCACGACCCCATCACTTTAGTCCATATCCTCTGCAGGAGGCGGAGGAGATATCGCTACGGGTGCCATCATTCTTTGCCTCACTCGCTTGTCACTCATTACATTACACTTTGACCATCTACCATCGCTAACCCCTTGCAAGTAATACTTCAATGATCTGACGTCTCAGAGGAGATCCGTTTTAGAGCTCCTCCTCCAAAGAGATTTCACTGCCCTACCTCATCAACACCTGCCAATGCCTCCTTGAACGTCCATCTCTTTCGCACGACGACCAGGAAGCTCTTGCGACCTTCAGGTGTCAGGGAAGAGCAAGGTGGAAGGAGATGGCCCTCGTCGGAGACAAATAAGCACTGCCATCCTCACGGTAGTGGTGGACGCCCACAGTGAGCAGATATTGTTGGATGGCGCCTCCTCGATGGCCATCCAACAACCCAGAAGTGTCCATGTTACCCACCAAAGCAACTAGGCTAAGTGGAGCTGAGCCACCTCTGAGGCACCTCAGGCCAATACGTGGCTCGAGGCACCTACATCGACCCTCGCCTGTCTCCAAGCGTGGCCACATGTGCACATGCTGGTTGGGCATTTTACACCAATGCCCTGCCAAGTTTGAATAATTGCATAAAGGTCCTTTCCAAGCACATGTGCCTCATGTGCGTGCTTGGAGAAATTATAAAGGGGCCTAGCTAGTTTTTATTAATTGCATTTATGCCCCTCTAAAGGTCCTATATGAAAAATTTATGCATTTTATCTTCATATTTTTATTGTAATTATGCTATTGCACTTTTTTATCCATAACTTGAGCAAACGAACTCCAAATCCCGTGATTTCAATTTCATTGTGCGGCTATTTTGATTCCCTTTCTGATGGAATGATTATGTAATTGATTTGACACCTTATTTGGTATGCTAAATTCTAGATATCAGTCGTGTCATTTGCTCATCATTTTTATGCCATTATTAGAGCTATAAAATACCTTAGTGCTTCAATTGATATTGAAATTGGTACTATTTTTATTGCTCAATAATCTGGTTATTTTAAAGGGATAATTGTGTGCATAATCATTCTATTATCATGCACTATATTGTTTAGCAACTTGCATCATTCTAATTACTAAAAAACCAACTAAAAATGATATTGATCATCATTTCATGCATCACATTTTATTGCATTTTGTATCACATTTACTCTGTATAAAATAAAAATGTATTTTATGTGTTCATCATACATTGCATGGTGTTCTTAAAAATCAATAAAATATGTACATTCTTTTCATGCATCTTATTCATTATATATGTGTCTTGCATGCCTATCTTTTCATGAATATTTTGTGCATCTTTGTCTCGATTGTTTTGTGATGTACATTTTATCTGCGTTAAGGAGACCTAGATCCATGAATTTAATCACAACATAATCATTAATTTTTTATTAATCGACTTGGTGGCTTGTGTCCCTGTGTTTGACCTTGGTACACTTACTAAGTAAAATATTCAACATATTCCAAAGTTTGGTTCTGTATAGATCCAAAATTACCTCATGTACTACGATAAAAATGACATAATAAGTAGGTGATTTTGTGGTTTATCAGATGGCACTGTTGTTGGGGACACGACTCATCCTCATTTATTTATTGGATTTATTGAATTATTTTGAGTAGATTATTTTAAAAAATTTAGGTCTCATTGTTGTGTTTCTTTTTGCATTATTTTTGTTGATTAAAGTTCTTGATGTATTTCTGACATTTTTTTCTTGTGGTAGGGCCCGTGGCGATGGAGGACGCTCGATCGACATGGAGGCATGGAGTTGGGAGCTCCGTTGCGAGAAGTTGTAGAAGAAACTCAGGAGAAATCGAGAAGCTTAATTAGTAATGCATTTCATTTCATTTTCTACATATACTTATAATAATTGCATTTCCAGCAGTCCTCGATTGGGGGATCGGTGTGTAATTTGAACTTGGACATTGCATATGTTGTGTGGATCCTGTTTCACCCCAGTCCAGGTGGGGCTTCATTTGAGTGTTCGAACCTAGGACCAGGTATGCGGCTCTCTGAGCTTCCTTTATTTCATATATTATGTGCTTGATTCGTTGGTTAGGACACACATAAATAAGGATCGAGGGAATTCACTTCTTCTTGATTCATTGAGACACACATAAACATCGATCAATTAAGCCACAAATTAAATCAATTCTTCCCGCTAATGGTATCATATTTAGGGTCGGTTTCCTTGACTTACATGCATATAGTGTAAAATTTTCAAAATAGGCTTGCGAGTGCATGGAGAATGCTATAGGCACTGTAAGTTTCTCTCTCAAGCATGCATCAAGGATTTCATGAATGCGTTAATTTTTCTCGCCTTCCTCTTGATTTATCACTAAGGATATTAAATGAATTGGAAATTACCATTAGATGATGAATGTGTGATTTGTAATTAAATTAAAACAATGATAACCTAAAGCAAAAAAATGGGATTGTTAATGCAAGTCGACAAAAAATGGAATAAAATTAATCATGGATTATGCGAGAGCAATACCCGCATTGTGCACAGATTGTGATTGAATATTGAGAAGTGAGGACATATCCTTAAGATAGTGCCCAAAACCTATCTTTAAACCATGCATATTGAACTTGAATTTTTGGATTATCACTAACTAAAACAGACAAGATAAATCTGGCCGAACTTGTATGACCTCATATGTGAAGTTGGTGAAATCATGGGTATCAATGCTTGCTTGGTTGAGCATGATTTTGTTTTTTACCAAACCCTCACGTAACCCTGGTTGCTCCATCTCCATCTCCGCAAATTCAATCATTTTCTGTAAATCTGCTCCCCTTCTAACTAACTAATACCTCGTTCCCCTATACTTAATTCTTCATCTAGATATATAAGTGATGAATCTATGATTCTCATACTTTAATATTTTATTTTAGCCAAATATTTTAGCAAAAACATCTATAATATATTAAATCCAATAAAATAGCATTCACCATGTATTTGTTAATATTGTATAGTTAACAAATATTTTCCCAAAATAAAAAAAATAAAGAAGAAAAGAAAAAGAAAAGAAATAAAAAGAAGGATGTAATTATATAATAAGTATAGACTGACCCAAACCCCGAGAGAAGGTCAATTATCGACCTAATCGAAAAAAAATAAAGTAGGGGGAGATACGGTCCTTCTTTATTTTGTATATATTCTTCACTATCTATTCCACATACATATCATTCCTTTATTTTATTCAGCAATAAAAAGACCTCAAATTGACTTACTTCCTCAATAAAACATGTACATAAAAATGTTTTATAAATAATAAAAATATTTGCAAAATTAATTGGGGTATATAATTACAATAATACCACTCATAAACAGTCGTAAAATAGAACTTGAAAGATTAATCCGGGCTCCATATGAACTTAAATTCTTCCAAAATTACTTTATTAGACTCTAAATTAAACTATCTTTAAGTGGTTCATTATTTTTGGAGTTACAGTGTAAGAATTGGCTTTTTGGGTGTATTGTATAGCCATAAGGTACCCATGCCTCTAAATTTATTTATTTGTTTATTTTACGAAAATTTTGTATATATATTGTATTTTTAAATACTTGTATATATTCCAATAAATTTATAAAATTAAAATAAAAGCATAAAATACAAAATAAATTAAAAATAAGATCAAACTATCATTGTATAAATAGCCACACATGTATATAATGTATAAAATACCTATTTATTTACATCTATATTTATTTTGTAAAAATCAAATAAAAATACTTTCATATTCCTCTATATATTTTGAAAATAAATAAGATACAAAATAAAATGTATTTATGTAAAATTAATAAAATAGAAATACATGAATATAATATATAGGCATATTATGTATGTATATAATACGCTATATTGTATATTATATATATTATTATTAAAAATAATTAAAAATCCCATAAAAATAGATTGAAAAATAACAGACATTTTTCATTTTATTCATTTCTTATTTTGAAATCATTTATTATTTTTTATTTGTTATTCTTTAATTTTTACAATCAAATTTTCTGATTGGCTGACCCAGGTTTGTTGACCCCTCCTCTCATCCAGGTCAGACCCAAGTCCTTGTCACCGGAGCCTTTTCTCTTCTTTTTCCAGGCCGACTCCAGTCATGATTCTCCTTGAAATTCAGGCCCCTAGATTCCTCGTAGATTCATGATCCTTGTGGATCCCGAGATGGGTCCAAATTCCCCTAGGGTTTCATGCTACCTCTTGATCTTTCTAGACCCTAGGGTTGCCTATAAAATCTCTCCTCGGGCCTCCACAGCTCCGCAAACTCCTCCCTCACGTGACCATTACTCCACTAGCACCTCTAGGGCAGTGACAGGGTCCTCGAGGTCCCTTTAGAATCTCGGATCGACGTCGGATAACACTTAGCGTGCTTCGTGGCCAGAGCTCCATGGTGAGAAGCCTCCTTCGCCTTCCGCATCGAAGTTGAGGCCATAACCTTGCCTCCTGCCTTCGTCTGACATTGTTGAGCATATCAAGAACCTCAGGTATCCCTTATCCCTTTAACATTTTGCTTCCAATTCGATTCTTTGTTCATCATCGTCCTCCTCCATCTTGGCTCCGACCACCGTTGTCGAAGCTACTCGATCATATCCACTTGCACGGATCGACAACCCATTTCACCCTCATCCTCGTACATATCATGATCACCTTGAATTTCGCTCATCAGAGCAATATCAAGCCTAGACGTTCTTCCCCCCATCTTCGTCGGACGTCACCCTTCACCCCACAACGCTTCTTTGGTTTTCAGCCCAAAATAACCACGACCAAAGCTTTGTCTTCAAGTCGTGATTCTCTTTGCAGGTACAGGTACGCCTAAGAGGCTCGATTCGAGCTTCAACTTGGGTGGTGGAGCACCTCGAGGTGGTGGATCTTCACTGCACCTTTATGACCATTTGCCACCCCATCTGAGGGTTCTTTGTGACATGGAGCACCCTCCGTGTCGTGTTGGACCTGTCGACGAGTCGATCTGAGCAAAAGATCAACCCACACTCGTGATTGAAACTCACCTAGCAGCCCCTATGCCCAACTTTTATCACTCAGATCTAATTTCTGGTTAGATCTGACCGTACGTTTGCACTTTATCAAAGATGTCAAATTTACCCCTAACGGTGATCTGAATCGTACGCTTGCTCTACTCGCCTGAGTCATTAGATTTTGTTGCAGAGCAGCATCAGAACCGTCTGCATCCGCCTCCACGAGCATCTGCCACGTGCCCCCTACGAGGGCCCTTTTTCCCCGCACTTTACCTTATTTCATTTTAGTTTTGTAAATATATGCCATAGTATTTTGGATAATTTGCAGTAAGGACCTTGTAGTTTGTTTATTTGCATTTTATTCCAGTTGAGTATGACTCACGTGCATCCACACGTGCTTTTATGGGTTATTTGCAACTTCTATCTTGAGCATTTATATATTAATGAATTCAGTTAAAGATTTTAGTAATTGCATTTATGCCCTTGTGTATGTTGAGTCATGTGTAGCACGTGCTTTGCTTGGATAAATTGCACTGTAACCCTTGTAATTTTATTACGTGTTATTCAATAGGCCCTAAAACTAAAAGTAATTATAAAGAGGTCACTGCTTTACTAATTTTAATCTGTGTCTTCATTAATTGTAATAAATAGCATTTTGGCCTTAAAATTCCCCAAAAAATTAATATTAGCTCCTGCTAGTGTCTATTTGAGGTGGTAATTTTTATGTGCCAATTTTCTTCATTTTTTCTATTATTAGAAATTCAAAAAGAAGTAGAAAAAGTTCTTATTTAGTATAGAAAATTCATGAAAATTAAAAAATGGTCTTAATAATTCAAAAAAAATAGGTTAGTTATCTTTTGATTTATTTGATCTACGACCAATTTTCATTGCACTATCTTATGTAAAAATCAAAAAAATTGCAAAACACTAAGAAAACTTATAAAAATTATATAAAATCAAACAAAAATCCAAAACTTGCATTTCCAGACTCTGTTTATAGCTATTTTCTCGTAGTTTTTATTAAAAATTACTCTAGGAGTTTTGAGCGGTTCATCTATTTTAAAAAAGAAAAATACTCCTATTTGTGCAATACTTGCTTATTTTCTCACTTTTTGATTTTTAGAAAATTCCAAAAACATTTAAAAATTCCCCTAAAATCACTATAAACAATATAAAACCTATAAAATCCAAAAATATTTTTACTTGAATTTTCAATGCAGTTTTATCCCCTTTAAAAATTCAAAAAGAGCTTGTATTCTCTCTTTCTATTTATTGTTCTTATTTTCCTTATTTTGAAAATTTAAAAATTTTAAAAATTAAAAACCACTCAAAACAGAATAAAAATCCTTTGATTTTCGAATCACCTACCTAGTTTAACTATGCTCCTTAAGTTTAACCCTGGTCGCTATACCAGGTTAATAAAAGTAGCAACACTACTTGTTTGAATTGCTTGATTTATTACTGGTTAAATAAAATTTTCTCCTTGATAAGATTTGGTTTATTTGGAACAACGATACTTGATTAATTATTTCCAACTGAATTAGCCAAATTATCATCATCAGAATGGCGTCGTTTCTAGGGAGCACGGCTAGGTAGTTAGGATTTTTATCTTTATTGTCTTTATTTCATTTGTCTCTATTTTCTATAATTGTTGCTGACCCATTTCTGTTTCACTTTTTGGGAAGGTGGATGCATCCGAGAAGGAGCAGAGGAGGATGAGATAATTATAACAAATAGAATCCATTTTAGCATTTATTTCTGAGAAAAACATGTAATATTCTGAGAGGCACTTGTTGGACTCTCAAACATTATTCGAGGTCTGTTTCGTCGAGTGTCGGTGCACTCGGGGGTCCTCATCGGATTTTTCATGTTTTCATGGTATTTATTTTTATTTGTTTTCCGTTGTTTTAGCCCTTAGACTTAGGATTCTATTTGGTTGAGCAATGTAGCGATTAAGGTCCAAACACCCTAAAAGAATATCTGTGCCTATAGAAATCGATTGGACTTAGTCAAAAAGCTAAATATTTGATTAGAGATCGTGTGCCACGAGAGGTCATATACAACACTTGGAGGACCCACTATGGTGGGCACCGATCAATATCTAAGACCTGACTTTGGTCTCTCTTCTGAATATTAGCTACTTGTTCTTCCCATTAATAGAAATTTCTGTCTTAGAGAAATTTCCTCGTGCATCATATAGTTAGTGTTATTCTCATCTTTCAATTATGCGTGTATCATTTTGCATGTAGAATGTTGAAGCAAGGTACGCATTCTAACCAGTGCATGCATCACTGATTTTTATCACGCATCGGCTTTTCCGTATTCCTCCCCCAGATTTTCTAGACATAGAATAAAAAGGAAATCGAAAAATTTGTTAAACGTGTTCTTATTCAGAAAAATACCTAAAAGGAGATAACCCAAAAAAATCAGGTTTGCTGAGCAAACTTGGCCTAAAACTGAGCTTAAAGACTAATTTCCTTATTTTGGGGAGAGTAGCCCCCTCATTGTCTGATTTTATACGCAGAGAGTTGAGCGACGTACACTAGCATAAAGCCAAGTCTTGATTCTCTTAAGACTATTGGTTCTACAAAAATGATTAGCTACTTTCTAGTGAGGAAATACGGGTAGCCGGTAATCGATCTGTGTTTCCTTAGAAGAGTGGGTGGTTTACAGGACATTACGTAAGGCTCTATGCTCAAGTAACAGGTAGCCGGAAATGGTCCATACTTACACCTATACTGGATGGAAGTAGGCGCAACTAGTCGTAAGAATTTGCGCCAGTCTCTAGGGAAAATAGTGCACCTAACGACATGCTAACTCGATTTTAAGACTATATTATCACCAAAAATAAAATTGAAAAGATTAACAACTGAGCTCTAACGGTCATCGCAGAGTCAAGTTGGTGAATTGAGGGTTTGATTTCTCATCTTGTTTGCAGTCCAAATCTAATTTTCATAAATCCCCATATCATGATGATGGGTATGAGGTCTCTTAGGCTACCTCCGGTAGCACTGCTTATCAGCACCCCTATCCATTCATCTAGGATGGCTTCAGAGAGCTCAAACCTGCTCTCTGAACCCAAGTTCGCTTCCACCCTGTTCCTCCTTGACTACCCTTCTTCTACACCTGAGGTACAAACTGAGAGCCCTGCATAGCTATATGTTCACTTGACAACACCTAAGCTCAGTTCCTTAACCTTTACAGAGATCAGAGAGATGGCCAGTGACGAGAGAACCGATAAGCAGCCACATACCTCTTCCTTTGTATTAGACCAGGCCTCCATCAACAATACCCTCTTAGCATCCCTGGAGACCATGGAGAGATAGATTAGAGACCAGGGGATGCTCATGGTAGATGTGAGGAGGGAGACGAATCAGATGGGAGAGCAGACGTGAGATACAACATACAAACTGGTGGTGGAAGAGGAGAGATACCTGAGGACCAAGCAGATGCCAGGGCAGATGCGATACCTGCACGTACCATGAGACAGTTGCACAACCCTAATGCAAGTCTAACACACAGATGAATTCATTTGCCTGCCATCCTTGGTGATTTCAAGCTCAGGCCCTAGACTATTCAGTTGTTGCCCAAGTTCCATGGGAACGCCACTGAGGAGCCCCATCTTCACCTGTAGGAATTTGAAATGATCTGCAACACCATCCACAATAGGCTGGTGGACGAGGACACAACCACGTTGATAGCCTTCCCATTTTCCTTGGTTGCAGAGCAACCTATTGGATGAAACATTTGAGGAAGGTTTCCACTACATGGGAGAAATTAAGGATCGAGTACCTCAACAAGTATTATCCACTCGGTTGGATGATTGCAGCTATAGACATGATTAGCAATTTCATTATGATCTCCAATGAGTGATTCCATGATGCCTGGGATCATTTTAGAGAGCTCATCGACAGGTGTCCACACCACGACATCAGCAAGCCCATTTTGGTCCAGGGTTTCTTTTTTGGGATGATACCTGAGTTGTAGGGGCTAGTGAACAACTCTTGTGGAGGCTCCTATTTTGCCAAAATGAAGATCGGGTCTGGGTCATCTATGAGGAGATGGCAGAAAATTACACAGTGATGTCCCAGACCCGAGTCTACCCTCAGGGAAGCCTCCTCATCAGGCGGCTTCATATCAGAGAATAGCACGTATTGAGGTCGGTCCTTCTTCCTCTTCTACAATGACAACATTGGCAGAGTCTTCAACTGTCGACATGGGAATTATCAGCCATAAGTTGGATCAGATGGAAATAATCAAGAAGAAGACGAGTCATGGACTTGATAAGCTCGACAAGATGGATGAGCTATCCCGAACTTGAGTGACCTGAAGGCTCAGATCATGTGCCTCCAAGAGGCATAGACGGCTTCTCGGCCACGATCTAGGTCACATGCTGATCAGGGGAGTAATTCTTCACAACCCTTGACCTCATATCGACAGGTTAACCACATCCAGGCGGAGCCCATTCAGCAACTCCCGCAGTACCAATTACCACCACCACCTCCTTCCGACAAACAGATGGTGGTATATCAAAGCGATCAGCCATTGGTGTCCCTTCCCCCTCCAATACATGAGCAGACGGAGTGAAGGGCACAAAAAACCGAGCGACTAAGGCAATCAGGTATCTCTACGATGGTCGTCGCGGCCTCGATCACTCGATCGTGTCGATCAAGAAAAAGTAGACCACCAAGATAGATAAAATCAATCAAAAATGCGATAGCGGTCTCGCTATTAGATTAACCTGGTATAGCGACCAGGGTCGAACAATAGGAGCACGGGTTGGCCTCTCGGCCTACGAAGTAGTCAAAAAGAGAAATAAAATAAAAGAAGCAAATATTTTTGGTGATTTTTAATTATTTAATATTTTTTTGGATTTTTAATGTATTAAGAAAATAAGAAAAATAAATAAACACACACTTCAACAATTTATTAGAAGCACTAAAAATCAATCAAAAATTCAAAAAAAATATTTTTATGTGTTTTATAGTTTTTAGTGTTTTTGGTGAATTTTTGAGAATTTCCTGATGTTTATTTAATTTTCTAAAAATCAAAAAGTGACTAAAACAGTAGGTACTGTCCAACCAAGATAAAAGGACCTAGATAAATTATCTAACGGCGCCAAGTTAGCTGGGAGGTAATTTTCCTGTAAAGAGAATAAAACAAGGAAAATTTAGGCACCTAGTTTATTATTTTTGGGTTTTTGGTTTAATTATTAGAATTTTTATAAGATTTTGACTGTTTTTCAATTTTTAGTGGTTTTCAGTAATGAAAAATAGCCAAAATTGGCTAGAAAATCAAACACAACAAAGTAGATAGTAGACAATTTATTTGTAATTTTTAGACACTATTTAATATTTTTTTATGATTTTTAAAGTTAGATAGTGAAGAAAATAGAGGTTTTTGAATTTTTAAAAATAGCAAATGAAAACAAAAATGTCCTCAAAAATCCTTGATAATTTTACACTATGGCAGGAGCCATGTGTCCAATTTTCGTTGGATTTGTATGTAATTTGCTATTTTATTCAAAAATAAAGAAGGGGCACAGTGCACAGGGACCAAAGTGCAAATACCCAAGAGTCTGGGGGGTCTGGTGCAATTGACCCAGCGAAACACGTGCTACGCGCGTGTCTGGGGCACTCAGGGACCCATATGTAAGAAAAATAAGTTCCAAGGGCTTATTGGTAACAGGTACCAAAAGTCCAGGGACCTATTCGCAAAATACCCAAAAAATCACGCACATGTTCAAATGTATCACGCACAGGGGTATAAATACAAATAGTTAAAAACTTTCATTCACTAATGAACAACCAGAACTGCAGGGCCTTTATTGCAAATAAACCAGAAAATCACTTGTCGATGCACGTGTCAGACCATACACAGGGGCATAAATGCAAACTAAACAAAGTACGAGGTCCTCTATGCAATAATCCCAAAAATTAAACAACTATATTACGTATTTACAGGACTAACTACGAAATGCAATAAACAGAAGGGCCTAAGGGTAATTTACCCTTTATTAATGCGGGCCGATGGATGCACGCCACGTGGAGCATCTGACGGTGGCAGGTGAGAGTCGGTCCAATGCTGCGCTCCTCGGGTGCATCCAACGGCTAGGGTGTAGCCACGTGTCTGATCTAGCGGTTGAGGGTATCGGTGGCTATCCCTCTCGGCTCGGACGGTCCAGATCGCCTCGTGGATGGATCTGACGATGACGGGTCCTCCTCAAGAGAACGATCGAGATGCGAACTGGAGGGTGAGGATGATCGAACGGTCGGGGGAGGTATCGGAAGAACAGTTGGCCGGCGAAGTTCGCCGGCCTCGTGCGTGATGAGCGACCCGAGCGAACGAGGTAAAGGTACTAAATAGGTCGTTGCGACCTCTATCACTCAGAGTCACTCAATCAAGAAAAATCAGACCACTCGAACAAATAAAATCAATCAAGCACAAAATCAGCGGTCTAGCTATGAGATTAACCAAGTATAGCACCCAGGGTCGAACACAAGGAGCACGGGTTGGCTAGAGGCCTACGAAGTAGTAAAAAGAAAATAAAATAAAAGAAAAGTATTTTTTAGTGGTTTTTAATAATTTTTATATTTTTTTGGATTTTTTAAAAAGTGAAGAAAATAAAAGAAAGCAACTAAAAGCACACTTTAGCTAATTATTAAAAGCCTCAAAAATCAAGCAAAAATTCAAGAAAAATTGTTTTTATGTTTTTTAGGTTTTTAAGTGTTTTTGGTGAATTTTTGGGATTTTTATAAAGTGTATTTTATTTTCTAAAAATCAAACAGTGCTAAAAAGACAAGGTACTGTCCAGCCAGGCCCAAAACCCAAAGATAAAATATCTAAGGATCTCAGAGGGACCTGGAGGTAATTTTCCTGTATACTAGATAAAAGAAGGAAAAATTGAGCACCAAAATTTTTGTTTTTGGGTTTTTAATTTATTTATTATGATTTTTATGCGTTTTTGGGTATTTTTGAATTTTTAGGGTTTTTACTCAATGAAAAATAGCCAAAATTGGCTCGAAAATCAAGAAACACACAAAGAACAGTAACTAATTTTTTAGAATTTTTGGGAGTGTTTTATATTTTTTTGGGATTTTTAATTCTAGACAGTAGCTGAAATAGATGTTTTTGAATTTTTAAAAATAACAAATAAAATCAAAATTGTCCTAAAAAATTCTCAAAAATTCTACAACATGGCAGGAGCCATGTGTCAAATTTTCATCGAATTTGGAGGTTGTTTGATATTTTATTCAAAAATCAAAAGGGGGCACAGTGCACAGGGACTGAAGTGCAAATACCCGAAGCTCTGGGGGTCCAGGTGCAAATAACCCAGCAAGTCACGCGCGTGGCGCGTGCCTGGGGCACTCAGGGACCTTCTGGTAATAAAAACAAGTCCTAGGACCTTTTGGTAACTCGTACCAAAAAGTCCAAGGGCTATGTTGCAAATAACCCACTAAAAGGCGCACATGCGGAAATAAAACGTTCACAGGGACATAAGTGCAAATACCAGAAAGTTTCTATTCATTCATAAAGCAACCAGAACTACAGGGCTAATAGTTGCAAATAACCCAGACAAAGCACGTGGCGAAGCACGTGACAGACACTCACAGGGGCATAAATGCAAATATCAACAAGCACGAGGTCCAATGTGCAATTTACCCTACGTAAATAAAACTCCTAAAATATTTACAGGACTGACACGTAAAACAGAAACTAAGAGGGGGCCTAAGGTAATTTACCCCTTTATTACGTCGACGGCTGGATGAGCGCCACGTATCTGATCTGACGGTCGCGGATGGCTGGCGCTTCTCTTCGTCCACACGTGAGCCTGATCGACGGCGCAGAGGAGGACACGTGGATGATCGAACGGCCTGGGGTGCTGGTGGTTCTCTCCTCTGCTCTAACGGTCCAGATCGCCCCTCTGGATGATCGGGCGGTCAAGATGAAACCTGGAGCTAGCGGGCGATCGGACGGTGGTGGAGGATACTGGAAGAACACTCAGCCGGCGAGCTTCGCCGGCCTCGTGCGCGTGCTGTGGGCCTCCTCAGCTGCCTCTGAAGATCGGAGAAGATCGGCGATGTCGTCCCGCAGCTGGTGGTGGCCTCCGATGGCCCAGCCGAGCCCTGGAGGGGCTCCGGCGAGGTCGACGGAGGGGAGCTCCTGGCCTGGATGTGAGGGGGCCTCAGATGGCCTCCTCTTGACCTGCAAAATAGCTCAAGAGCTTCGCGGGTCGAGGGAAAAGTACCTCGACCCGATGAAGTGGCGTGAAGGTGAACTGTGGGTCGGGGCGAGCGAGCTCCGGCGAGCGGAGGATGGTGGAGCTCGAACCCCAGCTCCTGTGCGAGCTGGGTTGAACGAAGGGGCAGAGAAGGTGTGTGAAGGGATGGCGAAGGTGACTGGGTGTTCCGATGATCGAAAAGATACACGATATGGCCGGAATCAACGGAATACGTCGGAGCTACGAATTGGGGGAAACTAGAAATTACGCTAAATGGGAAGGCTAGAAGGATACCTGGGCGGTGTGGAAGACTGTGCTGGAGCTAAGGTAGCTCCTGGTCGTCGCCTCGAAGGTTGTCAAGGCCTGAGGCTCGAGCTCCTGCACGGGGCGGAGCACGGCAGCGCAAAGTCGCCGGATCAGTGGTCCGGCCACCCCCTCCTCACTGCTACAAGGGCAATCGCGAGCTGTCACCTCAAGGATTGCTATGGAGGTCACGGGACGAAGGGTGGATAGCCAAAGATGGAAATAAAATGCGGCGGAGCTCAGGCTATATACTGCTAGGGGTCCGGAAAGATGGTGATCGGGCGAGCTCGGGAGCGCGCGGATCCCGAGGGAGCGGCTCCGGTGAGGATGCCGGATGCGAGTGGAGTGATCCGGACTCGGGATTTGGGGGGTTGGCGATCGGGTCATCTGTGGAAAAATGGGAGAAAACGGGTCGGGCACAGAGGACCCGGCTCTGGTGGTCCTGGGGGGGAGTTGACCGGGGTCAACAATCCCCCGTGGACCAATCAGAGCCCGCCAAGCTTATTAATTTTGATTCATTTTTTTGAGTTAGAATGATCGAATTTCTAAAAACTTAAAACATAAAAAATATTTATTTTATTTTTCTCTATTTTTTGGTGATTTTTAATTAATTTTTGGAAATAAAAATAAGGTATTTACATAATAGGTCTATATATAGGTATATGTACAATATAGGGTTTTTGATTTTGATTTTTTAATTAGTTATTTTTATACATTTTTATTCCTATTTTATATTTTATTTATTTATAGAATAAAATGAGGAATAAAAGGCTATTTTTGTTTTATTTTTATCATTTATATACATAAAGGAAATAATTAGTTATGTACAACTATATACATGGTATATGTACAACATATTTTTGTAATTTTAATTTTGTCATTTTTATTTGATTTTTGTTTTACTTCTTTTTATTTATTTTATTTACAATATATAGCATAGAGTACTTACAAAAAGTTTAGAAAATAATTTTATTTATTTATAAGGTTAAATAAATAAGGAAGGTGTTCTATGTACATGGTGAAGGGGTATTTTTGAATTTTTGATTTTTAAATTTTTATTTTGTTTTTAATAGCTTCTAAATATATACACAATATATACAAGCATATTTTTGGGTGAGGAAAATATAATTTTATTTATTTACATAAATATTTACACATGAGCCCCTATCTCCCTCTACTTTGGCTTTTATGCGGTCAGGCCCATGCTGAGCCCTCCTTGGGTTAGGTTGCTCAATATTTATTCTAAATATTTCCCTCTTTTTTTTTCATCTTTATTCTTTTATTTTTGCACAAAAACATGCTAATTATAGGTATTTACAAACATGCATGCTTTTGCTAATTATTCCTATTTACAAGTATCTACATGCATTTGCATAGGTTTTTGTAGCTAAAATATAAGAATAAAGAGTGATGAATGGGTATTCATCACCCCCCTATACTATACTTTGCTAGTCCCTTAGCAAACACTTATTTGAAAAAGAAGTGAAAAAGAAAGAAAGAAAAAGAAAAAGAGAATGTACATGGATCAAGGTTGATTATTAAACTTGCCTTCATTAAATTGAGGTATGGAGCTCAATCAGATCTTTAAATTATTAATGTGCCGGAACCTTATTTAGACTTAAGCTTAAAACCTAACAACCTCTAAGTTCCACTAATCTATAATCAGGACTCCTCAATTCTCCAGATCAGAACAAGTCATCAATCACAAACCCTGAAGACCATGAATCTTTTCTTGTCCTGTGGATGTGAAGTCTAAGCTCTCCACCTCAGAAATGGCAACTTGACAACCCTCCCTAACAAGGTAACTCTATGACCTCAATCTGGCCACTCTTTCCTCGAGGAGCGGGGTATTCCCTTCTAAGTACAAGTACAACCGGCTCAAGAAGAGGGGGAAGAAGAGAATGGGTCAAGGCCAGTGTAGCCAAGTACCCTTGGGAGCTTGACCAGTGTAGCCAAGTCTCCCTGCTGCAAGCTACAACAGGTGGATCATGAAACCAAGCTTTGCTTATTGCACTTATATACATACTCCGGTGGGATTATCATTTTCTCTCAGACCCACCACTTTTTTGGAGTTCTTTTCTTTTTGCACATTTTTTTTCGAGTGCATCTATACAACATATACATGTGCAGCATATATACAAGGAGTTTTTCCTCTTGAGCCAGTAGACTATCCCTCTTTTGAAGCTTTATTGCAACCCACAACTCCCGTCGTTAGACCTCATGGCAACCAGACCAAGTTGAGACGCACTTCCTTCACTATAAGAAGAAGAGAGGTTCCGCCTCGAAGTACTACCCTCATATGCTACCCCAAGTCAAGGAAGACTGCCTCCTCACCACCTCATCCGTAGAGAGCTCGGTGCATAGTGCTGGTGTCCAAGTAAAGCCATAATCTATATGAGTCATGTGTTGTTGTTAAGTGCTCTACTTAGGCTCATTGAGATGACATGTGATCATAGCCTAGTGGACTCAAAGAATTAAGTCACCATGGACCTGAAAAGCCTTAAACCTAAGCCCTATAAGGTTCCTCTTAGAATTAGGTGGGTTAAGATCTTAATCAAGCTCCATTTCTCAATTTGATTCCAGGCTAGTTTAAATGTCAACTATCATCCAAAAAAAACTATATACATATGTACAGAAAGATGCATATTTACACAATATTTTACAATCATGCAAATTTTTGAAAAATGTTTTGAAATCATGAATGATGATGCATGAAGTGCAAGTTTTGCAAAAAGATATTTACACACATTTACACGAGATTTTTGCAAACTTTTGATTTTTCAAAACATTTTGGAAAAATTTTGTACTATATACATAATTTTCATACAAAAATATTTACACAAGCTTTATACACAAAAGATTTTTGAAATCATTTTTACCAAAATAATTTGTACACTAGCTATTTATGTGCAAATAAAAGAAGATTATGTACATGAAAAATTTTTAATTTTTGTGGTTTTTAGCCATTTTTATTTATTAACACTCTCACACAAAGTACGAGTTATGGCTAAAGTATATATGAAATATATACACACCCCCCTATACTTAGCTCGAACGATGTCCTCAGAGTCAAGAGCGATGAAGAAGACATAACTCGTGCTATGTATAGGGAAGTGAAAAGGAAGGCTATACAAAAGGAGAATAAAAAGTGAAGAGGATCTCGGGTCTTCCCCCTATACTTAGGATCAAGTAGTCCTAAGTATAGCAGGCTGTATACGAAGGGAAAACCGAGTGGAGAATGTACAGGGTCTATCCCCCCTATACTTAGGGTGAAATGCCCCTAAGTATAGGCAGCAAAACAGGGGTAGACAGAAACAAAAAGAAATACCCGAAGGGTCTCACATCCCCCCTATACATAGGGTAAAGTGCACCCTAAGTATAGCATAATCACAAGATGAAGAAAGGGATGTGGGACTAAAGAATGTGATGATATGGACATCTGGATCTATATACAGCGGAAGATCAGTGAAACTCAGGCGTGAGATGCATTAGATGTGAGTCAAAGACCACATCTCACGCAAAATGAATAGGGGCAATAGTAACGACCCGCGGCTCATGATCTAGAAATGGTTTGAGCCGCTGGCCGTTCACTCGGAAGGTACTCTCAGAAGACAACTCAGATATGTCGATGCTACCGTTGTCGTGTACCTTCCGAACCAGATAAGGTCCTTTCCATTTGCTTTGTAGCTTCCCTGGAAATAATCTAAGCCTCGCATCAAACAGCCATACTCTCTGTCCAATCTCAAAATGTTTGTGGCTGATATGAGAATCATGCCACTCCTTGACTTTCTCCTTATAGTGTAGGCTGCTTGAGAAAGCTGCATCTCTAAGCTCCTCCAGGGCAGCTAGCTCTGCCCTCCTCTGGTCTCCTATACCATCTGGATCCATAAGTATGTCTGTAACTGCCCAAAGTGACTTGTGCCTCAGCTCAACAGGTAAATGGCATGGCTTGCCATACACGAGGCGAAAGGGAGATGTGCCCAAAGGTGTCTTGAAAGACGTCCTATATGCCCACAAGACCGAGTCCAAAAGCTGTGACCAATCTTTTCGGTCAGGGCGTACGACTTTCTGCAGAATAGTCTTGATCTCCCTGTTCGACACTTCGGCTAGACCATTTGTCTGTGGATGGTACGATGTAGCAACACGATGATCTATGCCGAACTCGCTAGCAAGTTCCTTCACCTGGTCGTTGATGAAGTGAGATCCCCCATCAGAAATAAGAACTCGTGGAACCCCGAACCGCGTGATGATATGCTTCCTCAAAAATCTGCAAACTGTCCTCGCATCAGCGGCTCGGGCGAGGATAGCCTCCACCCAACGACTCACATAGTCAACGGCCAACAGAATGTACTCAAATCCCTGACTCTTAGGGAATGGACCCATGAAATCGATGCCCCATGCGTCAAAAATCACAGAAGTGAATGGGCTGCATCGGCATCATATCACGCTGTCCACAAGTGCCCATCCTCTGACAGTCAGTACACCTCTTCACGAACTCATCTGAGTCCTTGAAGAGGGTAGGCCACCACAAGCCGGATTGGAGCACTTTCTGTGCCGTTCTCCTCCCAGAATGATGTCCTCCTGCCTCAAGCTTGTGGCAGTAAGTGAGGACGCTATGGTGTTCCTCCTGAGGAATACACCGACGCCAGACGCTATCCCCTCCTTCGTGGTAAAGGATGGGATCCTCCCAGTGGTAGGACTTGGCCTTCGCTAGGAAGGTCTCAAGCCTCTGCCTGGGCCAATCTTGTGGTACTTTCCCAGCAACGAGAAAGTTCACAATATCAACGTACCATGGGAGTGAGGCGATAGCAAGGATCGCCTCATCTGGGAAGGTATCTCGGATGGGATCAATCTGCTCAGACTCCTCAGGCTGCTCTAATCGGGAGAGATGGTCCGCCACCACATTCTTGACTCCAGGCTTATCCTTAATCTCAATGTCGAACTCCTGGAGTAGAAGGATCCATCTAGTCAGTCTGGCCTTGGCATCCTTCTTTGCCATGAGGTACCTGATGGCGGTATGATCTGTAAACAAAGTCACTCTAGATCCAATGATATATGATCTGAACTTATCTAGGGCGAACACTACGGCTAGCATCTCCTTCTCTGTGACCGTGTAATTCCGCTGGGCGGAATCCAATGTGCGGCTAGCGTAGTGTATAGCAAATGGTACTCCATCCCTCCTCTGTCCCAGCACTGCCCCTACGGCAAAATCGGAGGCGTCCGTCATGATCTCGAATGGGAGAGACCAATCAGGCGGCTGGAGGACAGGAGCCTCAATAACACACTGCTGGAGAGTAGAAAACGACGAAAGACACTTGTCATCGACAAGGAACTCGGTGTCTTTCGTCAAGAGGTCAGTCAACAGTCGGGCAATCCTGCTGAAATCCTGAATGAATCTCCTATAAAATCCAACATGCCCCAGAAATGACCGTAGCTGCCTCAAATTGGACGGCGGTGTGAGTTTCCTAATGACATCAACCTTGTCCGGATCAACCTCCATGCCCCTGTTGGAGATGATGTGGCCAAGCACCGTCCCTTGAGTCACCATGAAGTGACTCTTCTCCCAAGATAGCACCAAGTGATACTCAATACATCGCTGGAGTACTCGATCTAGGCAGTCAAGACAAGAATCAAATCCGTCGCCGTAGATCGAGAAATCATCCATGAAGACCTCTAAGCACTCCCCTACCATGTCCGAGAAGATCGACAGCATGCACCTCTGAAAAGTCGCAGGGGCATTGCATAGCCCAAATGGCATGCGTCGAAAAGCATATGTGCCGAAGGGACAGGTAAAGGTGGTCTTCTCCTGATCCTCAGGAGCGATGGCCACTTGGTTGTAGCCCGAGTACCCATCCAGGAAGCAATAATGGCTCTTCCCTGCCAGTCTCTCAATGATCTGGTCAATAAAAGGCAGGGGGAAATGGTCCTTCTTGGTGGCTTGGTTGAGTCTCCTGTAGTCAACACAAACCCTCCAAGAGGTGGGTACTCGTGTAGCAATCTCCTCTCCCGACTCACTGATCACAGTCGTGATGCCCGTCTTCTTGGGCACCACATGCAAGGGGCTGACCCACTTGGAGTCGGAAATGGGATAAATAAAACCTGCTCCCCACCATTTTGATATTTCCTTCATCACAACCTCTCTCAAGTTGGGGTTCAGACGCCGCTGGAACTCACGCGACGGCTTCGCCCCCTCCTCGAGATAGATATGGTGGGAGCACACTGATGGACTAATCCCATGGAGATCTGCTACACTCCATCCGATCGCCTTGCGGTTCTTTTCAAGAACTCCCATCAAACGGGATTCCTGCTCTCCAGTCAACTCGGCGGAGATGATGACTGGGTACATCTCTGGCTCGCCCGTAAGGAATCGATACTTCAGCGAAGTAGGGAGCGGCTTCAGCTCTGGAATGCTGGGTGCCGGCAAATCTGGCTGTGGAAGAAACTGAGTGAAAGCTGCAAGGTCGGCCAAATCTGCCTGGGAAAGTGAAAGTGTACTCTCGCAAACTGGATCGGGAGAAGGCTGCTCTACTGCACTGTCTCTGTTCTGCTCTGCATCTACCTCCTCCTCATCAATAGGCTCAGATGGACTCAGGTCTGGCATCTGATCATAGCAATCGGCCCAATCAGACTCTGAATCCGAGGGATCTGTATCAGAAGTGGTGGCATCAGTACCACCGGAAAACAAGGTGGTCCCAACACCACCCTCACTAGTCATCATGTTGCGATCGAGGACCGGCTCTGCTGCCGCAATGGTATCCTGAACCAGGTATGTGCTCTCCAGACTCTCCTCTGCTATCATCTCTGCATCAGCTGTGTCTGAAAGTGAGAGGGTGGTCTGTGTCTCTAAGTCTACCCAAGCTGCCTCATCATCTGTGATCACAAAATCACAGTCCTGGTGGATGTCTGGCTCTGCGTCTGTCAGCTGCTCTGAGTCTGTACTCGCATCTGAGCGGGATCTGAATCTGGCTCTATAGTCCTCGACCGTCTCTATTTGTATACTCTCGCCCTGGACGCGAAAGTACACCTTCCCGCTATCATGATCAGTCACCGCCTTGGCTGTGGCCAAGAACGGACGACCAAGGATGATGGGGGTATCGGTCACTGACTCAGGGATCTCCATGTCCAACACTACGAAGTCCACGGGGAATTGCAGGCCCTGAATAGTGACGATAACGTCTCGTAATAACCCCTTCGGCCTCTTGACAGATCGATCAGCGAACTGAAGGACTGTCCTGCTCTGTCGAAGAGTGCCCAACTCAAAGCGGTCGAGAAGGGCTGCCGGAAGAAGGTTAATCGACGATCCGCTATCTAGAAGAGTACGGTCGAACCACTGCTCACTGATCTGGCATCTGACATACGGGGCCCCTGCATCTGGCCTCTTGGCTGGCAGTCGGTTCTGGATCGCAAAGCACGTGGCTTTGGTCAGCACATGTATCTCTGAAGTATGGTTCCTCCTCCTCCTCCTAATTGTAGTCCTCTCTCTCAAAGATCGCTGAAGAAGGGGGATGTGCTGTAAAGCCTCCTGGAGGGTCAGCTGAATGTGGAATCGGTCAATCATGCTCTGGCTGAACTCCTCAAGCTCTCTCTTTTTGGGATTTTCTGTTTTCTTCCCCTTCCCCATCTGAAGGGCTCTAGGGAAGGGGATCACTGGGTCCTTCTCAGATGAAGGACTAGGAAAAGGTCTATGCGGTTCAAGGACCGGATCCACACATACATCATGCACCACAGTGGGACCAGAAGAAAGTAAACCTTTTACTTTATTCATAACAAAGTTCCGAGATACATGAACACGAGGAAAAACATCATCTCTCTCTCTACAAACACCGGTGGCCTCAGTACCACCACGGGCTGGCTGCTCTGCTGCTGCTGAAGGTAGACGTCGTGCGGCATCAATACCGCTGGCTGGCTCGGCTGAATGGGTGGCCTCAGTACCACCTCCTAGATCTGGTGAAGCGGCGGCCTCAGTACCGCCGGTGGGATCAACATCCTTGGTGGCCTCAGTACCACCGTCATCATTTGGAGCGGCCTCAGTACCGCTCTCCTCCTCCTCCTGTGGCGCCTCGGGATGAAGCTCAGCTGAGGCGCCGCCGCCTGCTGGGGTCCTACCGCTCCTAAGTGTGACAAAATCAGCATCAAATAGATCCGAAGAAGTATCATCAAATGGATCACTAGGAGTGGCTAACTTAGTATGTACTACCTGCTCAGATTTCCTCTTGAGGCTGTTCGGATTGGGCTCTATCTGTGCTGGTATGGCGGCCTTCCCTCTCACCAGGTCCCGCATCTCCTGGCGGAACTCGTCCATCTCCCGTCGGAATGTAGCCTGCTGGTCCGTGAGGAGGCGGGCGATGTCATCCAAGGCGGGGCTCTCATGGGAGCCCGACGGGTGGCCTCTCTGTGGGTGAGGCTGCTGGAACTGCTGTGGATAAGAGGGGTGGGATGGAGGGTGCTGCTGGTATCCCTGGTGAGCCTGCTGCTCACGTCTCCAAGACTGTCCCTGCTGCTGATAGGGACGAGGACCGTAGGATGACTGCTGGTGATATGCTGGGGGCTGCTGCTGCGGCTGGTGCTGGTCTCTCTGATGGGAGTACTGCCCTCCCTGTCCTGACGGCTGTTGCTGGGGCTGGGCACCACCACTCCCCCACCTGAATCCGGGATGGTCCCGTCGGATCCCAGGCTGGGGGCGGTCGTACCAAATCCCGTTGACATCCATCAACGGCTCGGCATCAAAGGGGGCTGACGGGAGTACTACCAGAGGCTGGTCCGGCTGGTAGACCACCATCTGCATCTCTGGAGATGGTGGAGACTGGTAGGTGGGCTGCGGCTGCTGGTACGGCTCCGCCTGTACAAGGTGAACCTGTCTAGGCTGCACTGGGGTGCCGGAGCACTGGGACGAGCTGCTGCTGCTGCCGGTGTCGCCTCGCGACTGAAGACGGGGCTGAGAAGCCGTCTGTGCCTCCTGGAGACACATGAGCTGTGTCTTCATGTCGCTCAAGACCTGTGCCATCTGCTCCATCTGCGTGATACTCTGGCACTGCTTCTTCTCTATCAGCTTCATGCGGTCCAACTTCTCGCTGATGATACCCATGTCTGCAGCTGATGACTCTGCCTGTGCTGCTGCGGCTGCAGACGAACTGGATGGACCTGCATCTACCCGTGCTATCCGCTGGTACTGCACGGGTCCTGGCTGATGTGGCTGGGTCTTCTGAGTGTAGAGCCGGGTCTGGGACATCACCATGTAGTTCTCTGCCATCTCCTCAAAAATGGCCCAGACCTGGTCGTGGTCCTTGGCGAAGTAGGACCCGCCACAAGAAGCATTCACCAGGCCCTGTAGCTCTGGTGACAACCCGCTGAAAAAGCTCTGAACAAGGTTCGGCTTCGTGATGTCGTGGTGCGGGCATCGGTCCAGGAGCTCTCGAAACCTCTCCCAAGCCTCGTGGAACTGCTCGTTGGGGAACATGGAGAAGTTGCTGATCAGGGCCCTCGCTGCATTCGTCCGTCCGAGTGGATAGTACTTGTTCAAGTACTCGGTGCGGAGCTGCTCCCAGGTGTAGACAAATCTCCCCAAATGTTTCAGCCAGGTGGCTGCTCTGTCTGCCAGTGAAAAAGGGAAGGCGATCATCCTGATCGTGTCCTGGTCCACATGTCTGTCGTGGACAGTGCTGCATATCATCAAAAACTCCTGGAGGTGGAGGTGGGGCTCCTCTGTAGCAAGTCCATGGAACCGAGGAAGCATCTGCAAGGTGTTCGGGGGGAACTTGAAGTCCCCCACGATAGCTGGAACCACCACCCAATGGTGCATCAGTGTAGATCCGGGGTTGTGCAACTCCCGCATCGGTCTAGGTGGTCCTGCTCCTCCTGCGGCTGCTGCTGCTGCGGCGGCGGCCGCGGCTGCTGCTGCTGCTGCTCGTGCCTGTGCATCTGCATCCGGGATCTCCTCGGGCTCGCTCTGCTGATCCCGCTCTGCTCGGAGCCTCTCCAACTCTCTCCTCATCTCTATCATGAATGCTCCCTGATCGCGGAGCTGCTGCTGGACTGCATCGAGTGATGCGATCAAGGTGGAGTTGATCGCTCCCTGGTCTAGTACAATGTGCTCTGGTCGACGGGAGTGATCATCAGAACTGCCTGCTCCGGCCATATCGACGTCTGCAAAATCAAACGAGCCCAGCTCAGGTGCTGTCAAATGTATCAATCTCTCCTCGGGCTCGTGTCTCTCAGGAAGGTCAGAAAGGGGGTCGAGGGGGAACAGGGTGGAGTCATACTCGGGCTCGGAGAGCGGGTCTGAGCTCTCGCGAGCCAACCTAGATGATGAGGTAGACGCGCCCGAAAGCGGTGCAACCAGAGGCTGCCTAAGAGATCGTCTACCCATCATCTTGATCTGGCGAGTAGGGCGGATGAGATCTGGAAAAATTATGATCTAAAAACAAACCCCCGGTTCACCAACGCAACGCGAGCTGAAGACCGTGAAAGTTCGGTCAAATTATCTTGTCAATTTTATTTTGGTGAACACTCAAGATATCAGAGCGCTTACGTGACCTGTTGGGATATCCGCTGCTAACCCAACTGACTGGCCCGCACGGAAGAGTCGGTAATCAGTCAGGTGTAGCAACGGGGGGCTCTACCTAGTGTGCGGGTCACTCTCTCGCGCATACAAACCAAGCAATGAGGGGGTTGCTCTCCCCAAGACAGAATTTTTAGGGTGAGCGAGTTTTAAGGTCAATAATCTTAGCAGTCCCAATTTTATGATTTCACTTTTTAGGTATTTTTCAAAGCAAACAAATCGCCTAACGAATTTTTCGATTCTCCTGATTATTAAGTCAAAAACAGGGGGGAGAAGTCGAAAAAGCCGATGCACGAGAAATCAATGATGCATGCAAAGTCAGAAATGTGTACCTTGCTCCAGCTCTCTACATGCAATATGATCCGCGCATAAAATAAAAGACAGAAATTAAACTAACCTAAATGATGCAGCGGGAAGCCGAGTCCTAGACGAGCAACTTCTAGCGAAGAACCGTCTAACCGGTCACCGACCTCCAAGCCAAAGAGTCCGGTCTTGGCCCGTCCCTCCCCTGCCCGACAAATCGGGGGTAGGAGTAAGCGCTTTACAGGACGGGCTACGGCACGTAGGCTACGGAGGCTAGCGAGTCGGTTATTTTTATTATTTATTTTAAGTAGGTCCAATTACGGTCTATAGGAACAGATATGTCATTAAGGTGTGTGGATCCTACTTAATTACGTCACAATCACCAGAAAGTCCTAAATCTAGGGCTCGAGCAAAAACCGCGAAAAACCGGAAAAGACAGTAAGAAAGAAAAATAAAACCGCGAAGAAAGTCGCGAAAAACCGCGCAAGTCCTAATGGGTCCCCCGAGCACACCGGTGCTCGGCGAAACAGACCCGCTACGGTCACAAGTCCAAAAGTGTCCAAGTCCTGTCCCTGTATTATTACAATAATAAGAATAAATGAAATAAAGTCCTAAGCTATCCTCACCCACTCAACTCTCCCTCTCGCTCTCTCCTGTGGCTTCGTAGAGAAAGAAGCTGCCTCCAAGTTCCTCGGCTGCTCAGGCTCCTCGAAAGTCGCCTCCGCAGTCCTCGGGCCCTCGCAAGACAGAGAAAAGAGTGGCCAGACCAGTAAAAATAATCAAATGAAAAGAAAAAGAAATGAAAATACAAGTCAGGGTATATATGCAAAACTGAAAAGTAAAATAAACACACAATATAAAACAAAAATAAAAATAAAAGAAAATCGAAATAAAACAAAATAAAACAAAAAGAAAATAGATACAAAAACCGCGAAAAGTCGCGAGCTCCGAAGAGCCACGAAAAACCGCGAAAACAAAAACGAAAATAAAGACAAAAAATACTACTAAGCCGTGCTCCCCGGCAACGGCGCCATTCTGATGAGCGACCCGAGCGAACGAGGTAAAGGTACTAAATAGGTCGTTGCGACCTCTATCACTCAGAGTCACTCAATCAAGAAAAATCAGACCACTCGAACAAATAAAATCAATCAAGCACAAAATCAGCGGTCTAGCTATGAGATTAACCTGGTATAGCACCCAGGGTCGAACACAAGGAGCACGGGTTGGCCAGAGGCCTACGAAGTAGTAAAAAGAAAATAAAATAAAAGAAAAGTATTTTTTAGTGGTTTTTAATAATTTTTATATTTTTTTGGATTTTTTAAAAAGTGAAGAAAATAAAAGAAAGCAACTAAAAGCACACTTTAGCTAATTATTAAAAGCCTCAAAAATCAAGCAAAAATTCAAGAAAAATTGTTTTTATGTTTTTTAGGTTTTTAAGTGTTTTTGGTGAATTTTTGGGATTTTTATAAAGTGTATTTTATTTTCTAAAAATCAAACAGTGCTAAAAAGACAAGGTACTGTCTAGCCAGGCCCAAAACCCAAAGATAAAATATCTAAGGATCTCAGAGGGACCTGGAGGTAATTTGCCTGTATACTAGATAAAAGAAGGAAAATTTGAGCACCAAAATTATTGTTTTAGGGTTTTTAATTTATTTATTATGATTTTTATGAGTTTTTGGATATTTTTGAATTTTTAGGGTTTTTACTCAATGAAAAATAGCCAAAATTGGATCGAAAATCAAGAAGCACACAAAGAACAGTAACTAATTTTTTTAGAATTTTTGGGAGTGTTTTTATATTTTTTGGGATTTTTAATTCTAGACAGTAGCTGAAATAGATGTTTTTGAATTTTTAAAAATAACAAATAAAATCAAAATTGTCCTAAAAAATTCTCAAAAATTCTACAACATGGCAGGAGCCATGTGTCAAATTTTCATCGAATTTGGAGGTTGTTTGATATTTTATTCAAAAATCAAAAGGGGGCACAGTGCATAGGGACTAAAGTGCAAATACCCGAAGCTCTGGGGGTCCAGGTGCAAATAACCCAGCAAGTCACGCGCGTGGCGCGTGCCTGGGGCACTCAGGGACCTTCTGGTAATAAAAACAAGTCCTAGGACCTTTTGGTAACTCGTACCAAAAAGTCCAAGGGCTATGTTGCAAATAACCCACTAAAAGGCGCACATGCGGAAATATAACGTTCACAGGGGCATAAGTGCAAATACCAGAAAGTTTCTATTCATTCATAAAGCAACCAGAACTACAGGGCTAATAGTTGCAAATAACCCAGACAAAGCACGTGGCGAAGCCCGTGAAAGACACTCACAGGGGCATAAATGCAAATATCAACAAGCACGAGGTCCAATGTGCAATTTACCCTACGTAAATAAAACTCCTAAAATATTTACAGGACTGACACGTAAAACAGAAACTAAGAGGGGGCCTAAGGTAATTTACCCCTTTATTACGTCGACGGCTGGATGAGCGCCACGTATCTGATCTGACGGTCGCGGATGGCTGGCGCTTCTCTTCGTCCACACGTGAGCCTGATCGACGGCGCAGAGGAGGACACGTGGATGATCGAACGGCCTGGGGTGCTGGTGGTTCTCTCCTCTGCTCTAACGGTCCAGATCGCCCCTCTGGATGATCGGGCGGTCAAGATGAAACCTGGAGCTAGCGGGCGATCGGACGGTGGTGGAGGATACTGGAAGAACACTCAGCCGGCGAGCTTCGCCGGCCTCGTGCGCGTGCTGTGGGCCTCCTCAGCTGCCTCTGAAGATCGGAGAAGATCGGCGATGTCGTCCCGCAGCTGGTGGTGGCCTCCGATGGCCCAGCCGAGCCCTAGAGGGGCTCCGGCGAGGTCGACGGAGGGGAGCTCCTGGCCTGGATGTGAGGGGGCCTCAGATGGCCTCCTCTTGACCTGCAAAATAGCTCAAGAGCTTCGCGGGTCGAGGGCAAAGTGCCTCGACCCGATGAAGTGGCGTGAAGGTGAACTGTGGGTCGGGGCGAGCGAGCTCCGGCGAGCGGAGGATGGTGGAGCTCGAACCCCAGCTCCTGTGCGAGCTGGGTTGAACGAAGGGGCGGAGAAGGTGCGTGAAGGGATGGCGAAGGTGACTGGGTGTTCCGATGATCGAAAAGATACACGATATGGCCGGAATCAACGGAATACGTCGGAGCTACGAATTGGGGGAAACTAGAAATTACGCTAAATCTGAAGGCTAGAAGGATACCTGGGCGGTGTGGAAGACTGTGCTGGAGCTAAGGTAGCTCCTGGTCGTCGCCTCGAAGGTTGTCAAGGCCTGAGGCTCGAGCTCCTGCACGGGGCGGAGCACGGCGGCGCAAAGTCGCCGGATCAGTGGTCCGGCCACCCCCTCCTCACTGCTACAAGGGCAATCGCGAGCTGTCACCTCAAGGATTGCTATGGAGGTCACAGGACGAAGGGTGGATAGCCAAAGATGGAAATAAAATGCGGCGGAGCTCAGGCTATATACTGCTAGGGGTCCGGAAAGATGGTGATCGGGCGAGCTCGGGAGCGCGGATCCCGAGGGAGCGGCTCCGGCGAGGATGCCGGATGCGAGTGGAGTGATCCGGACCCGGGATTTGGGGGGTTGGCGATCGGGTCATCTGTGGAAAAATGGGAGAAAACGGGTCGGGCACAGAGGACCCGGCTCTGGTGGTCCTGGGGGGGAGTTGACCGGGGTCAACAATCCCCCGTGGACCAATCAGAGCCCGCCAAGCTTATTAATTTTGATTCATTTTTTTGAGTTAGAAAATGATCGAATTTCTAAAAACTTAAAACATAAAAAATATTTATTTTATTTTTCTCTATTTTTTAGTGATTTTTAATTAATTTTTGGAAATAAAAATAAGGTATTTACATAATAGGTCTATATATAGGTATATGTACAATATAGGGTTTTTGATTTTGATTTTTTAATTAGTTATTTTTATACATTTTTATTCCTATTTTATATTTTATTTATTTATAGAATAAAATGAGGAATAAAAGGCTATTTTTGTTTTATTTTTATAATTATATACATAGAGGAAATAATTAGTTATGTACAACTATATACATGGTATATGTACAACATATTTTTGTAATTTTAATTTTGTCATTTTTATTTGATTTTTGTTTTACTTCTTTTTATTTATTTTATTTACAATATATAGCATAGAGTACTTACAAAAAGTTTAGAAAATAATTTTATTTATTTATAAGGTTAAATAAATAAGGAAGGTGTTCTATGTACATGGTGAAGGGGTATTTTTGAATTTTTGATTTTTAAATTTTTATTTTGTTTTTAATAGCTTCTAAATATATACACAATATATACAAGCATATTTTTGGGTGAGGAAAATACAATTTTATTTATTTACATAAATATTTACACATGAGCCCCTATCTCCCTCTACTTTGGCTTTTATGCGGTCAGGCCCATGCTGAGCCCTCCCTTGGGTTAGGTTGCTCAATATTTATTCTAAATATTTCCCTCTTTTTCTTTTTCATCTTTATTCTTTTATTTTTGCACAAAAACATGCTAATTATAGGTATTTACAAACATGCATGCTTTTGCTAATTATTCCTATTTACAAGTATCTACATGCATTTGCATAGGTTTTTGTAGCTAAAATATAAGAATAAAGAGTGATGAATGGGTATTCATCAGTGCGTGCGCTGTGGACCTCCCATGCTGCTCGTGAAGGTCGGAGAAGCTCCGCAATGACGTCCCGCAGCTGCTGGAGAACTCCGATGATCCAGCCGAGCCCGGGAGGGCTCCGGCGATGTCAGCGGAGGAAGAGATCCTGGTCCGAATGACCCAACCCCTCAGACGGGCTGGGAAGCACCTGCAAAGTAGACCAAAAGACTCATGGGTCGAGGGCAAATTGCCTCGACCCAGTTAGGCGGGTGACGGTGGTCTGAGGGGCGATATGGGCGAGCTCCGGCGAGGGGGGTAGACGGTGGAGCTCGAATCCCAGCTCCTGTGCGAGCTGGGTTGAATGGGGATACGGAGAAGGTGCGCGGGAAGGAGGCGAGGTCTATGGCGATGCCCGATGATCGAATGGTGGTCGGAATCGAGAGGAATCAGCGATGGTCGGCGGCGGAGCGATTTGGGGGTAACTAGAAATTACGGAAGAAGAAAGACTAACGGAGCTACCTTGGTGGCTGAATGGGCTGTGGGCGAGCTTGCGCAGCTCTGGGTCTTTGCCTCACGGAGCGCCGACGTCTGAGGCTCGATGCTCCTGCTGGTGGCGGAGCAAGGCGGCGATGCTCGCCGGATCAGTGGCCACGCTCCCTCTCCTCGCTTCGACAGCACCGGACGCGAGCTGTCACTCTCGCGCACACACTGAAGCTCACTGGGGGTGGAATCAAATGACCAAAGATCTCGAATTAGGGTGGCAGAGCTCGGCTTATATATGGGTGCAGGTCCGGGAAAGATGGCTCGGGTCCGGCTCCATGGAGCACGGATCCCTAGGATCTATGTCGGGCGAGATTCCCGGATACCTGGGGAGTGATTAGGACCCTGGGTTAGGCTAAATGGTGCTTGGGTCTGGCGGTAATAAATGGAGGAAATCGGGTTCTCGAACCAGACCCGCGGGAGGTGGTCCACAGGGGGAGTTGACCGGGCAGTCAACAATCCCCGTGGACCAATGAGAAGAGGCCGTTTGGAAATGATTTGTAAAATCATTTAAAAATAGTAAATGGCCGATTATTAAAAAGTCAAAAAATAAAATATTTTTATTTTAATTTTTTCTATTTTTTAGTGATTTTTAATTAATTTTTCAAAATAAAAATAGGGTATGTACATAGTAGGTTCATATATAGGTATATATACAATATATAAGATTTTAATTTTTGATTTTTAATTGTTATTTTTATACAATTTTATTCTCATTTTATATTTTATTTATTTTCATTATAAAATGAGAAATAAAAAGATATTTTTATTTTATTTTTATTATTTATATACATAGTTGGAATAAATATATATATACATTTATATACATGGTATATTTACAATATACTTTTGTGTTTTTTATTTTTTTATTTTTATTTTGTTTTTGTTTTAATTGTTTTTATTTTGTTTATTTACACTATATAATATAGAATATTTACAAAAATTTTAGAAATTAATTTTATTTATTTATAAGGCTAAATAAATATAAAGGTGGTTCTATGTACATGATGACTATACAAGAGGTGTTTCTTCTTCTTTTTTTTAAATTTTTAAATTTTTATTTTGATTTTGTATTTATAAATATATACTAATATTTATAAGCCTATTTTTGTGAGGAAAACACTTTTATTTTATTTACATATATATATTTACACACATGAGCCCCTATCTCCCTCTACTTTGGCTTTTATGCGGTCAGGACCATGCTGAGCCCTCCCTTGGGTTAGGTTGCTCAATATTTATTCTAAATATTTCCTTCTTTTTCTTTTTCTTTTTTTTAATCTTTATTCTTTTATTTTTGCACAAAAACATGCTAATTATAGGTTTTTACACAATGCATGCTTTTGGTAATTATTTGTATTTACACATATCTACATGCATTTGCAAAGGTTTTTGTAGCTAAAATATAAGAATAAAGAGTGATGAATGAGTATTCATCACCCCCCTATACTTAACTTTGCTAGTCCCTTAGCAAACACTTATTTGAAAAAGAAGTGAAAAGGAAATAAAGAAAAAGAAAAAGAGAATGTACATAGATCAAGGCTGATTATTAAACTTACCTTCATTAAATTAAGGTATGGAGCTCGATCAGATCTTTGGATTATTAATGTGTCGGAACCTTATTTGGACTTAGGTCTAAAACTCAACAGCCTCTAAGTTCCACTATTCTATAACCAAGACTCCTCAATGCTCCAGATCAGAACAAGTCATCAATCACAAACCCTGAAGACCATGAATCTTTTCTTGTCCTGTGAAAGTGAAGTCTAAGCTCTCCACCTCAGAAATGGCAACTTGACAACCCTCCCCAACAAGGTAACTCTATGACCTCAATCTGGCCACTCTTTCCTCGAGGAGCGGGGTATTCCCTTCTAAGTTCAAGTTCAACCAGCTCAAGAAGAGGAGGAAGTAGAGAATGGGTCAAGGCCAGTGTAGCCAAGTACCCTTGGGAGCTTGACCAGTGTAGCCAAGTCTCCCTGCTGCAAGCTACATCAGGTGGATCATGAAACCAAGCTTTACTTATTGCACTCTATATACATACTCCGGTGGGATTATCATTTTCTCTCAGACCCACCACTTTTTTGGAGTTATTTTCTTTTTGCACATTTTTTTCAAGTGCATCTATACAACATATACATGTGCAGCATATATACAAGGAGTTTTTCCTCTTGAGCCAGTAGACTATCCCTCTTTTGAAGCTTTATCGCAACCCACAACTCCTGTCGTTAGACCTCATGGCAACCAGACCAAGTTGAGACGCACTTCCTTCCCTAAAAGAAGAAGAGAGGATCCGCCTAGAAGTACTACCCTCATATGCTACCCCAAGTCAAGGAAGACTGCCTCCTCACCACCTCATCCGTAGAGAGCTCGGTGCATAGTGCTGGTGTCCAAGTAAAGCCATAATCTATATGAGTCATGTGTTGTTGTTAAGTGCTCTACTTAGGCTCATTGAGATGACATGTGATCATAGCCTAGTGGACTCAAAGAATTAAGTCACCATGGACCTGAAAAGCCTTAAATCTAAGCCCTATAAGGTTCCTCTTAGAAATTAGGTGGATTAAGATCTTAATCAAGCTCCATTTCTCAATTTGATTCCAGGCTAGTTTAAATGTCAACTATCATCCAGGAAAACTATATACATATGTACAAAAGATGCTTATTTACACAAATTTTACAATCATGCAAAATTTTTGAAAAAAATGTTTTGAAATCATGAATGGATGATGCATGAAGTGCAAGTTTTGCAAAAAGATATTTACACAAATTTACACAAGATTTTTGCAAACTTTTGATTCAAAACATTTTGGAAAAATTTTGTACTATATACATAATTTTAATAAGAAAATATTTACACAAACTTTACACAAAAGATTTTTGAAATCATTTTTACAAAAATAGTTTGTACACTAGCTATTTATGTGCAAATAAAAAGTTTATGTACATGAAAAATTTTTAATTTTTGTGATTTTTAGCCATTTTATTTATTAACACACTCACACAAGGTACGAGTTATGGCTAAAGTATATATGGAATATATACACATCCCCCTATACTTAGCTCGAACGATGTCCTCAGAGTCAAGAGCGATGAAGAAGACATAACTCGTGCTAGGTATAGGGAAGTGAAAGGAAGGCTATATACAAAGATGAATGAATGAAATAGAAAAGTCAAAAAGGTCTCGGGTTTTCCCCCTATACTTAGGATCAAGTAATCCTAAGTATAGCAGGCTGTATACTAAGGGAAAAACCGAGTGGAGAATGTACAGGGTTTACCCCCCCTATACTTAGGGTGAAATATCCCTAAGTATAGGCAATAAAAACAGGGGTAAACAGAAATAAAAGAAATACCCAAAGGTCTCACATCCCCCCTATACTTAGGGTAAAGTGCACCCTAAGTATAGCATAATCACAAGATGAAGAAAGGGATGTGGGACTAAAGAATGTAGTGATATAAACATCTGGATCTATACAAGGCGGAGGAACAGTGAAACTCAGGCGTGAGATGCATTGGATGTGAGTCAAAGACCATATCTCACGCAAAATGAATAGGGGCAAGATCAACGACCCGCGACTCATGATCTAGAAATGGCTTGAGCCGCTGGCCGTTCACTCGAAAGGTACTCTCAGAAGACAACTCAGATATATCAATGCTACCGTTGTCGTGTACCTTTCTGACCAAGTAGGGTCCCTTCCATTTGCTCTGTAGCTTTCCTGGAAACAAATGAAGCCTCGCATCAAACAGCCATACTCTCTGTCCAATCTCAAAATGCTTGTGGCTGATATGAGAATCATGCCACTCCTTCACTCTCTCCTTATACTGTAGGCTGTTGAGAAAGCTGTATCTCTAAGCTCCTCCAGGGTGGCTAACTCTGCCCTCCTCTGGTCTCCCATACCATCTGGATCCATAAGAATATCTGTAACTGCCCAAAGTGACTTGTGCCTCAGCTCAACAGGTAAATGGCACGTCTTGCCATATACGAGGCGAAAGGGAGATGTGCCCAATGGAGTCTTGAAAGACGTCCTATATGCCCACAAGACCGAGTCCAAAAGCTGTGACCAATCCTTTCGGTCAGGGCAGACGACTTTCTGCAATATAGTCTTGATCTCCCTATTCGACACCTAGGCTAGACCATTCGTCTGTGGATGGTAAGGTGTAGCAACACGATGGTCTATACCGAACTCGCTAGCAAGGGCCTTCACCTGGTCGTTGATGAAGTGAGACCCCCATCAGAAATCAGAACTCGTGGAACCCCGAACCGCGTGATGATATGCTTCCTCAAAAATCTGCAAACTGTCCTCGCATCAGCGGCTCGGGTGGGGGATAGCCTCAACCCAACGACTAACATAATCCACGGCCAACAGAATGTACTCAAATCCCTGACTCTTAGGGAATGGACCCATGAAATCGATGCCCCATGCGTCAAAAACCTCACAGAAGTGAATGGGCTGCATCGGCATCATATCACGCTGTCCACAAATGCCCATCCTCTGACAGTCAGTACACCTCTTCACGAACTCATCAGAGTCCTTGAAGAGGGTAGGCCACCACAAGCCGGATTGGAGCACTTTCTGTGCCGTTCTCCTCCCAGAATGATGTCCTCCTGCCTCAAGCTTGTGGCAGTAAGTGAGGACGCTATGGTGTTCCTCCTGAGGGAATACACCGACGCCAGACGCTATCCCCTCCTTCGTGGTAAAGGATGGGATCCTCCCAGTGGTAGGACTTGGCCTTCGCAAGGAAGGTCTCAAGCCTCTGCCTGGGCCAATCTTGTGGGACTTTCCCAGCAACGAGAAAGTTCACAATATTGGCATACCATGGGAGTGAGGCGATAGAAAGGATCGCCTCATCTGGGAAGGTATCTCGAATAGGGTCAAAATTCTCAAACTCCTCAGGCTGCTCTAAACGGGAGAGATGATCCGCCACCACATTCTTGACTCCAGGCTTATCCTTAATCTCAATGTCGAACTCCTGGAGTAGAAGGATCCATCTAGTAAGTCTGGCCTTGGCATCCTTCTTTGCCATGAGGTACCTGATGGCGGTGTGATCTGTGTACAAAGTCACTCTAGATCCAATGATATAAGATCGAAACTTATCTAGGGCGAACACTACGGCTAGCATCTCCTTCTCTGTGACCGTGTAATTCCTCTGGGCGGAATCCAATGTGCGGCTAGCGTAGTGGATAGCAAATGGGACTCCATCCCTCCTCTGTCCCAGCACTGCCCCTACGGCAAAATCGGAGGCATCCGTCATGATCTCAAATGGGAGATACCAATCAGGCGGCTGGAGGACAGGAGCCTCAATAACACACTGCTGGAGAGTCGCAAAGGATGAAAGACACTTGTCATCGACAAGGAACTCGGTGTCTTTCGTCAAGAGGTCAGTCAACGGCCGGACAATCCTGCTGAAATCCTGAATAAATCTCCTATAAAATCCAACGTGCCCCAGGAATGACCGTAGCTGCCTCAAATTGGACGGTGGTGTGAGTTTTCTAATGACATCAACCTTGGCCAGATCAACCTCCATGCCCCTGTTGGAGATGATGTGGCCAAGCACCGTCCCTTGAGTCACCATGAAGTGACTCTTCTCCCAAGATAGAACCAAATGGTACTCAATACATCGCTGGAGTACTCGGTCTAGGCAGTCAAGACATGAGTCGAATCCGTCGCCGTAGACCGAGAAATCATCCATGAAGACCTCCAAACACTCCCCTACCATGTCCGAAAAGATCGACAACATGCACCTCATAAAAATCGCAGGGGCATTGCATAGCCCAAATGGCATGCGTCGAAGGCATATGTACCAAAGGGGCAGGTAAAGGTGGTCTTCTCCTGATCCTCAGGAGCGATGGCCACCTGGTTGTAGCCCGAGTACCCATCCAGGAAGCAATAATGGCTCTTCCCTGCCAGTCTCTCAATGATCTGGTCAATAAAAGGCAGGGGGAAATGGTCCTTCTTGGTGGCCTGGTTGAGTCTCCTGTAGTCAACACAGACCCTCCAAGAGGTGGGTACTCGTATAGCAATCTCCTCTCCTGACTCACTGATCACAGTCGTGATGCCCGTCTTCTTGGGCACCACATGCAAGGGGCTGACCCACTTGGAGTCGGAAATGGGATAAATGAAATCTGTACTCCACCATTTTGATATTTCCTTCATCACGACCTCTCTCAGGTTGGGGTTCAGTCGCCGCTGGAACTCACGCAACGGCTTCGCCCCTTCCTCAGGATAAATATGGTGGGAGCACACTGATGGACTAATCCCATGGAGATCTGCTACGCTCCATCCGATTGTCCTACGGTTCTTTTCAAGAACCCCCATCAAACGGGATTCTCGCTCTCCAGTCAGATCGGCGGAGATGATGACTGGGTACATCTCAGGCTCGCCCGCAAGGAACCGGTACTTCAGCGAAGTAGGAAGCGGCTTCAGCTCTGGACCGCTGGGTGCTGGCAAATCTGGCCTCAGAAGAAGGTGCGTGAATGCTGCTAAGTCTGCCAAATCTGCCTGGGAGAAAGAATACGAGCTCTCGCAAACTGGGTCTGGAGGAGGCTGCTCAACTGTACTGTCTCTGATCTGCTCTGCCTCTACCTCCTCCTCATCTATAGGCTCAGGTGGACTCAGGTCTGGCATCTGATCATCACAATCTGCCCAATCAGACTCTGAATCCGAGGGGATCTGCATCAAACAAGGTGGCATCATTACCACCGTCACTAGCAACCGTGTCGCGGTCGAGAACCGGCTCTGCTGCCTCTGTAGTATCCTGGACCAGGGTTGTGCTCTCCAAGCTCTCCTCTGCTGTCATTTCTGCATCAGTGGTGTCTGGAAATGAGAGGATGGCCTGTGCTGAAGAGTCTGTCCATGCTGCCTCATCATCTGTGATCACAAAATCGCTGTCCTGGTGGATGTCTAGCCCGGCCTCTATCAGCTGCTCTGTATCTGTGCTAGTCTCTGAGCATGCTCTCTCTCTGGCTCTGTAGTCCTCGACCGTCTCTATTTGTACACTCTCGCCCTCGACGCGAAAGTATACCTTCCCGCTATCATGATCAGTCACCGCCTTGGCTGTGGCCAAGAACGGATGACCGAGGATGATGGGGGTATCGGCCACTGAGTCAGGGATCTCCATGTCCAACACTACGAAGTCCACGGGGAATTGCAGGCCCTGAATAGTGATGATAACGTCTCGCAACAACCCCTTCGGCCTCTTGACAGATCGATCAGCAAACTGAAGGATTGTCATGCTCTGTCGAAGAGTGCCCAACTCGAAGCGGTCGAGAAGGGCTGCCGGAAGGAGGTTGATAGACGATCCGCTATCCAATAGAGTATGGTCGAACCTCTGCTCACTAATCTGACATCTGACATACGGGGCTCCTGAATCTGGCCTCTTGGCTGGCAGACGGTTCTGGATCGCGAAGCACGTGGCTTTCGTCAGCACATGTATCTCTGAATGATGGTTCCTCCTCCTCCTCCTGACTGTAGTCCTATCTCTCAAAGATCGCTGAAGAAGGGGGATGTGCTGCAAAGCCTCCTGAAGGGTCAGCTGTATGTGAAATCTGTCGATCATGCTCTGGCTGAACTCCTCCTGCTCTCTCTTTTTTGGATCTTTTTCTCTTTTCTTCCCCTTCCCCATCTGAAGGGATCTAGGGAAGGGGACCACAGGGTCCTTCTCAGATGAAGGATTAGGAAAAGGCCTAGACGGCTCGACGGCTGATCCGCATATACATCAATCACCACAGTGGGACCAGAAGAAACTAAACCTTTTCCTTTATTCAAAACAGTGTTCTGAGGTACATCAACAGAAGGAAAAACAACATCTCTATCAAAACGAACACCGGTGGCCTCAGTACCACCTCGGGCTGGCTCTGCTACTGGACGTCTCGCAGCCTCAGTACCGCAGGCTGGCTCGGCTACTCTGGTGGCATCAGCACCACCTCCTCGAACTGGTGAAGCGGCGGCCTCAGTGCCGTCAGCGGAATCAGCATCCTTGGTGGCATCAGTACCACCATCATCATCGTGTGCGGCCTCAGTACCACTCTCCTCCTCCTCATCTGGCGCCCTGGGTGGATCCTCGAGTCGTCGCTCAGATGAGGCGCCGCCTGCTGGTGCTCTACCGCTCCTAAGTGTAACAAAATCAGCATCAAATAGATCCGAAGACATATCATCAAATGGATCACTAGGAGTGGCATGCTCAGTGGAAACTACCTGCTCAGATTCCTCTTCAGACTGTTCGGATTCGGCTCTATCTGTGCAGGGATGGTGGCCTTCCCTCTCATCAGATCCCGCATCTCCTGGCGGAACTCGTCCATCTCCCGTCTGAAAGTAGCCTGCTGATCTGTGAGGATGCGGGCTATGTCATCCAAGGCGGGGCTCTCATGGGAGCCCGACGGGTAGCCTCTCTGGTGCTGAGGCTGCTGGAGCTGGTGCTGCTAGTGCTGAGAGGGGTAGGAGGAAGGATGCTGTTGCTGTGACTGGTGAGCCTGTTGCTCACGTCTCCAAGACTGTCCCTGCTGCTGATAGGGACGAGGCACGAAGGACGACTGCTGGTATGGCTGGTGGGCTGGGGGCTGCTGCTGCTGGTGATCCCTCTGCTGGCTATACTGCCCTCCCTGACTGGATGACTACTGCTGGGGCTGGGTACCTCCACTCCCCCACCTGAATCCGGGATGGTCTCGTCGGATCCCAGGCTGGGGACGGTCATACCAAATCCCGTTGACATCCATCAATGGCTCTGCATCGTACGGGGCTGGCGGGGAGTACTGCCAGAGGCTGATCCGGCTGGTATACCACATCTGCAGGTCTGGAGATGGTGGTGACTGGTAAGAGGGTTGCTGCTGCTGGTACGGCTCCGCCTGTACAAGGTGAACCTGTCTAGGCTGCTGAAAGGAGCTGGAGCGCTGGGACGAGCTGCTGCTGCCGCCGGTATCGCCTCGCGACTGAAGACGGGGCTGGGAAGTCGTCTGTGCCTCCTGGAGACACATGAGATGGGTCTTCATGTTGCTCAGAGTCTGTGCCATCTGCTCCATCTGAGTGAGGCCCTGGCACTACTTCTTCTCGATCAGCTCCATGCGGTCCAACTTCTCGCTGATGATACCCATATCCGCAGCGGACGACTCTGCCTGTGCTGCTGCAACTGCGGATGAACTGGATGGACCGGCATCGACCCGTGCTATCCTCTGGTACTGCACGGGTCCTGGCTGCTGCTGGGGTCTGCCCTGTGTATACAACCGGGTCTGGGACATCACCATATAGTTCTCGGTCATCTCCTCGAAGATGGCCCAGACCTGGTCGTGATCCTTGGCGAAATAGGACCCGCCACAAGAAGCATTCACCAGGCCCTGGAGCTCTGGTGTCAGCCCGCTGAAGAAGCTCTGAACAAGGTTCGGCTTCGAGATATCATGGTGCGGGCATCGGTCTGTGAGCTCTCGGAACCTCTCCCATGCCTCATGGATTGCTCGTTGGGGAGCATGGAGAAGTTGCTGATCAGGGCCCTCGCTGCATTCGTCCGCCCGAGTGGATAGTACTTGTTCAAGTACTCGGTGCGGAGCTGCTCCCAGGTGTACACAAACTTCCCCAAATGCTTCATCCAGGTGGCTGCTCTGTCTGCTAGTGAGAAGGGGAAGGCGATCATCCGAATCATATCCTGGTCCACATGGCGGTCGTGGACAGTACTGTAGATCATCAAGAACTCCTGGAGGTGGAGATGGGGCTCCTCGGTGGCAAGTCCGTGAAAACGGGGAAGCATCTGCAGGGTGTTCGGGGGGAACTTGAAGTCCCCTACGATAGCAGGTACCACCACCCAATGATGCATCAGTGTAGATCCGGGGTTGTGCAACTCCCGTATCGGTCTCGGTGGTCCTCCTGCCGCGGCGGCTGCCGCTGCGGCGGCGGCGTGCTGCTGCTGCTGCGGCTGCTGCGGCTCGTGCCTCTGCATCTGATCCGTCCACAGGCTCGCTCTGATCTCTCTCTGCTCTGAGTCGCTCCAACTCTCTCCTCATCTCAATCATTAAAGCTCCCTGATCCCTAAGCTGCTGCTGCTGCACTGTCTCTAACGAGGCGATCAGGATGGAGTTGATCGCTCCCTGGTCCATCACGATGTGCTCTGTCCTGGAGCGGTCCTCTGAAATACCGGCCATGACGTCTGCAAAATCAAATGAGCCATACTCAGGTGCTGTCAAATCTGCTATTCTCTCCTCTGGCTCATATCTCTCAGAACCGAAAGAAAGGGGTCGAGGGGGAACAGGGCGGAGTCATACTCGGGCTCGGAGAACTGGTCTAGGCTCTCGCAGGCCAACCTAGATGATTGGGTAGACGTGCCCGAAAGCGGTGCAGCCAGAGGCTGCCTAAGAGAGCGTCTACCCATCATCGTGATCTGGTCGAGTAGTGCGGATGAGATCTGCAAAAACTATGATCAGAATGCAAACCCCCGGTTCACCAATGCAACACGAGCTGAAGACCGTAAAAGCTCGGTCAAATTATCTTGTCAATTTTTATTAGGTGAACATACAAGATATCAGAGCGCTTACGTGACCTGTTAGGATACCCGATACTATTCCAACTGACTGGCCCGCACGGAAGAGTCGGTAGTCAGCTGGAAATAGCACCGGAGGGCTCTACCTAGGGTGCGGGTCACACTCTCGCGCAATCAAACCAAACAAGGAGGGGGTTGCTCTCCCCAAGACAAATTTTTAAGGTGAGCGTCTTTTAGGGTCAATAGTTTTAGCCAGTCCCAATTTTATGGTTTTTCTTTTTAATATTTTTCAAATAAAAACAAATGCCTAACGAATTTTTCGGTTCTCCTGATTATTAGGTCCAAAACAGGGGGGAGAAGACGAAAAAGCCGATGCACGATAAATCAAATGATGCATGCAAAGTCAGAAAGGCGTACATGTCTCCAGCACTCTACATGCAATATGATCCGCGCATAAATGTAAAGACAGAAAATAAACTACCTAAATGATGCAGCGATGAAAACCGAGTCCTAGATGAGCAAGTTATACTCGCAAAACCGTCTAACTGGTCACCGTCCTACAGGCCAAAGGTCTGGTCTTGGTCTACCACTCCTCTGCCCGACAAATCGGGGGTAGGAGAAAGCGCTTTCTGGGGTAGACAACGGCACGTAAGCCACGAAGGAAAATGAGTCAGTTATTTTTATTAATTGATTTTTAGTAGGTCTAATTAAGCGTACTATAGGAGCAGGCAGATAATTAAGTGTGGGGATCCTACTAATTACGGCACAAGCAAGTATAAAATCCTAAATCTAGGGTCTCGATCAAAAACCGCGTAAACACCAAAAAAGGCAGTAAAAAGAAAAGAAAACAAAACCGCGAGAAAAGCCGCGAAAAACTCCTAAGGGTCCCCCGAGCACACCGGTGCTCGGCGAAACAGACCCGCTAAGTCAAAGAGTTCAAGTGTCCAGTCTCTGAGTACCTGTATTATTACAATAATAATCAAATAAAAAAGAAAAATAAAACCTAATCTACTCCTCTCCCACTCAGCTCTCTCTCGCTCTCTCCTGCGGCTCCGTAAAGAAAGGAGCTGCCTCCAAGTCCTGCGGTTGCGTCGGCTCCTAGAAAGTCGCCTCCGCGATCCTCGGGCCCTCGCAAGAAACAGAGACAAGTGGTCAGTCCAGAATAATCAACTAATAATAATAAGACAAATAAATACAAATGAAAATGAGGGTATATATGCAAAAATGTAAAATAAAACAAACAATCAAAATAAAAAAAATAAAAACAAAAGAAAAGAAAATAAAGCACAATAAAACAAAATCAAAATATAGACAAAAGCCGCGAAAAAGCCGCGAGCTCTGAAAGAGCCGCGAAAAGCCGCGAAAACAAAAACGAAAATAAAATAAAAACTACTAAGCCGTGCTCCCCAGCAACGGCGCCATTCTAAAGGGCACGAAAAACTGAGCGACTAAGGCAATCAGGTATCTCTATGATGGTTGTCACGACCTCGATCACTCGATCGTGTCGATCAAGAAAAAGTAGACCACCAAGATAGATAAAATCAATCAAAAATGCGATAGCGGTCTCGCTATTAGATTAACCTGGTATAGCGACCAGGGTCGAACACAAGGAGCACGGGTTGGCCTCTCGGCCTACGAAGTAGTCAAAAAGAGAAATAAAATAAAAGAAGCAAATATTTTTGGTGGTTTTTAATTATTTAATATTTTTTGGATTTTTAATGTATTAAGAAAATAAGAAAAACAAATAAACACACACTTCAACAATTTATTTAAGGCACTAAAAATCAATCAAAATTCAAAAAAAAATATTTTTATGTGTTTTATAGTTTTTAGTGTTTTTGGTGAATTTTTGAGAATTTCCTGATGTTTATTTAATTTTCTAAAAAGCAAAAAGTGACTAAAACAGTAGGTATTGTCCAGCCAAGCTAAAAGGACCTAGATAAAATATCTAACAGCCCCAAATTAGCTGGGAGGTAATTTTCCTGTAAAGAGAATAAAACAAGGAAAATTTAGGCACCTAGTTTATTATTTTTGGTTTTTGGTTTAATTATTAGAATTTTTATAAGATTTTGAGTGTTTTTCAATTTTTAGTGGTTTTCAGTAATGAAAAATAGCCAAAATTGGCTAGAAAATCAAACACAACAAAGTAGACAGTAGACAATTTTTTTTGTAATTTTTAGACACTATTTAATATTTTTTATGATTTTTAAAGTTAGACAGTGAAGAAAATAGAGGTTTTTGAATTTTTAAAAATAGCAAATGAAAACAAAAATGTCCTCAAAAATCTTTGATAATTTTACACTATGGCAGGAGCCATGTGTCCAATTTTTCGTTGGATTTGGAGGTAATTTGCTATTTTATTCAAAAATAAAGAAGGGGCATAGTGCACAGGGACCAAAGTGCAAATACCCAAGAGTCTGGGGGGTCTGGTGCAATTAACCCAGCGAAACACATGTTACGCGCGTGTCTAGGGCACTCAGGGACCCATATGTAAGAAAAATAAGTTCTAAGGGCTTATTGGTAACAGGTACCAAAAGTCCAGGGACCTATTCGCAAAATACCCAAAAAATCACGCACATGTTCAAATGTATCACGCACAGGGGTATAAATGCAAATAGTTAAAAACTTTCATTCATTAATGAACAACCAGAACTGCAGGGCCTATATTGCAAATAAACCAGAAAATCACGTGTCGATGCACGTGTCAGACCATACACAGGGGCATAAATGCAAACTAAACAAAGTACGAGGTCCTCTATGTAATAATCCCAAAAACTAAACAACTATATTACGTATTTACAGGACTAACTACGAAATGCAATAAACAGAAGGGCCTAAGGGTAATTTACCCTTTATTAATGCGGGCCGATGGATGCACGCCACGTGGAGCATCTGACGGTGGCGGGTGAGAGTCGGTCCAATGCTGCGCTCTTCGGGTGCATCCAACGGCTAGGGTGTAGCCACGTGTCTGATCTAGCGGTTGAGGGTATCGGTGGCTATCCCTCTCGGCTCGGACGGTCCAGATCGCCTCGTGGATGGATCTGACGATGACGGGTCCTCCTCAAGTGAACGGTCGAGATGCGAACTGGAGGGTGAGGATGATCGGACGATCGGGGGAGGTATCGGAAGAACAGTTGGCCGGCGAAGTTCGCCGGCCTCGTGCGTGCGCTGTGGACCTCCCCTGCTGCTCGTGAAGGTCGGAGAAGCTCCGCAATGACGTCCCGCAGCTGCTGGAGAACTCCGATGATCCAGCCGAGCCCGGGAGGGCTCCGGCGAGGTCAGCGGAGGAAGAGCTCCTGGTCTGAATGACCCAACCCCTCAGACGGGCTGGGAAGCACCTGCAAAGTAGACCAAAAGACTCACGGGTCGAGGGCAAATTGCCTCGACCCAGTTAGGCAGGTGACGGTGGTCTGAGGGGCGATATGGGCGAGCTCCGGCGAGGGGGGTAGACGGTGGAGCTCGAATCCCAGCTCCTGTGCGAGCTGGGTTGAATGGGGATACGGAGAAGGTGCGCGGGAAGGAGGCGAGGGCTATGGCGATGCCCGATGATCGAATGGTGGTCGGAATCGAGAGGAATCAGCGATGGTCGGCGGCGGAGCGATTTGGGGGTAACTAGAAATTACGGAAGAAGAAAGGCTAACAGAGCTACCTGGGTGGCTGAATGGGCTGTGGGCGAGCTTGCACAGCTCTGGGTCTTTGCCTCACGGAGCGCCGACGTCCGAGGCTCGATGCTCCTGCTGGTGGCGGAGCAAGGCGGCGATGCTCGCCGGATCAGTGGCCACGCTCCCTCTCCTCGCTTCGACAGCACCGGACGCGAGCTGTCACTCTCGCGCACACACTGAAGCTCACTGGGGGTGGAATCAAATGACCAAAGATCTCGAATTAGGGTGGCGGAGCTCGGCTTATATATGGGTGCAGGTCCGGGAAAGATGGCTCGGGTCCGGCTCCATGGAGCACGGATCCCTAGGATCTATGTCGGGCGAGATTCCCGGATACCTGGGGAGTGATTAGGACCCTGGGTTAGGCTAAATGGTGCCCGGGTCTGGCGGTAATAAATGGAGGAAATCGGGTTCTCGAACCAGACCCGCGGGAGGTGGTCCACAGGGGGAGTTGACCGGGCGGTCAACAATCCCCGTGGACCAATGAGAAGAGGCCGTTTGGAAATGATTTGTAAAATCATTTAAAAATAGTAAATGGCCGATTTATTAAAAAGTCAAAACATAAAATATTTTTGTTTTAATTTTTTCTATTTTTTAGTGATTTTTAATTAATTTTTCAAAATAAAAAAAGGGTATGTTCATAGTAGGTTCATATATAGGTATATATACAATATATAAGATTTTAATTTTTGATTTTTAATTGTTATTTTTATAAAATTTTATTCTCATTTTATATTTTATTTATTTTCATTATAAAATGAGAAATAAAAAGATATTTTTATTTTATTTTTATTATTTATATACATAGTTGGAATAAATATATATATATATACATTTATATACATGGTATATTTACAATATACTTTTGTGTTTTTTATTTTGTTATTTTTATTTTGTTTTTGTTTTAATTGTTTTTATTTTGTTTATTTACACTATATAATATAGAATATTTACAAAAATTTTAGAAATTAATTTTATTTATTTATAAGGCTAAATAAATATAAAGGTGGTTCTATGTACATGATGACTATATAAGAGGTGTTTCTTCTTTTTTTTAATTTTTAAATTTTTATTTTGATTTTGTATTTATAAATATATACTAATATTTATAAGCCTATTTTTGTGAGGAAAACACTTTTATTTTATTTACATATATATTTACACACATGAGCCCCTATCTCCCTCTACTTTGGCTTTTATGCGGTCAGGACCATGCTGAGCCCTCCCTTGGGTTAGGTTGCTCAATATTTATTCTAAATATTTCGTTCTTTTTCTTTTTCTTTTTTTTTAATCTTTATTCTTTTATTTTTGCACAAAAACATGCTAATTATAGGTTTTTACACAATGCATGTTTTGGTAATTATTTGTATTTACACATATCTACATGCATTTGCAAAGGTTTTTGTAGCTAAAATATAAGAATAAAGAGTGATGAATGAGTATTCATCACGGAGCTGTTGATGGAAGTCAAGAGTATTTGGTACTCCTAGTACCAGCAGCAGCCTGGGATTCACTGTGACCACCCAGGCTTCAGATGGTCCACTAGAGGTGCTCAGTCCCAGCAGCAGCCTCCGGCACAGTCTGGGCAGGGCGCCCAGTAGCTGCAGCCCCAGTACTCTCAGCAGCATGTTCCTCGCCTATAGTATCAGGTTCAGCAGTGGAGGTAGCAGCAATAGCCTCATTCTCAATTTTCACAGCCTACCCCTTGCTCATACCAGCAGCAACACAATCAGCTTAATTCATTTCTAGCAAGGGAACCCATTCGGGCCTCATCCACATTCATATGAGGACCCAACGTTAGAGGATCTCGCCCGCATGCTTACTGTGCAACATGCCACTTTTCAGCGAGAGAGATGAGTTTCGATAAGAGATGAGGAGATTATCAAGGACGAGGCCGCCATACCTGCACAGATTGAGCTCGACCCAAACAATCTAAAGACAAATCTGAGCATGTATGGTTTACAGAAACCACCATTCCTAGTGAGGTATTGGATGATATCCATTATTTATTTGATGTTGATTTTGTGACACTTAGGAGCGATAGGAAGCCAGTCGGTGGCGACTCATCTAAGCGACACCCTGGTGATGATTTTAGAGCACCAGATGGAGTAGAGAGTGGTGATGATGTTGCTAATGATAATAATGATGGTGGTGCTGAAGACACCAAGGATGATGATCCAGACGACGTTACAGATGTCATTGTATCTCCAGATGTTGCAGTTACCAGATGCTTGGCCAGAGCACAGTTTTGATGCCGCCATATCAGATGTTGCCAGTGGTACTAATGCCACCAAGAGTCTATGTACAGAGAATCCAGTTGTGTTGACTCCTTCTTTCCTTGTGCCTGAGGATGACTCCCATAGAAAAATACAAAAAAATTGAAAAACAAAAATATGATAAAGAAAAGTTTATGTATCTCTTTCGGGTACATCTGTTGAGATTGATGACACTTATATGGATGCCAGTCCTTTGCATGCTCAGAAACCCATTCCTACTCTTGACCCCCATTCTTCTGAGGAGGGTCCCTCTATCCCCTTCCCTGGAATGCTTCACTTAGGGAAGGACAAAAAAAATCAGAAAATCACAAAAAGAGACATAAAATAAAGTTCAACGAGCAAATGATAGACATATTTCATATCCAGTTCACTCTACAGAAGGAACTAGAGCACATCCCTCTCTTCCAAAAGAATCTCAGAGTTAAGACCACCACCCATAGGAGGAAGAGGCGTAACCACAATGTAGAATTCCATGTGCTCACTCATGCCACTTGCTTTGTCATCCATAATTGATTGCCAGCCAAGAGACCAGATGCAAGGGCTCCATATGTCAGATGCCATATCCATTAGCAATGGTTCGATCACACTCTCTTAGATAATGGATCCTCTATTAACCTTCTTCCGACAGCCTTACTTGGTTGTTTCAAGTTTGACCCTCTTAGACAGAGCATGACAGTTTTCCAGTTTGCAGATAGATCTATCAAGAGGCCGAAGGGGTTACTAAAGGATGTTGTCGTCACAATTCAGGGCCTGAAATTCTCCGTGGGTTTCGTTGTGTTGGACATGGAGATCCCTGAGTGTGTGACCGATACCCCCATCATTTTAGGACGAGCTTTCTTGACCAAAACCAAGATAGTGTCCGATCATGATAGTGGGAAGATATATTTTTGCATCGGGGGTGAAAGTATGCAAATAGAGATGATTGAGGAGCTGAGAGCCAGAGATTCAGCATGCTCAAAGCAAAGAGTTCCGATCAGATGACAGACTCGGAGCCAGACGTCCACCATGAGTGTAATTTTGTGATCATAGATAATGAAGCAATTTGGGAAGACCCGATTTCATGAGCTCTTTTAATACCTCCATACTCTGTTGATTCACAGATGCCAATGGATGAGAGTTCATAGAGAAGACTTGTGGCACATGATACCTTTGAGGCTGACGATTCCGATCTGGTTAGTGAAGCAAATTCCCTTTTGTGATTCAGATCCCTCAGACTCAGACATAGATTTTGATTGGCAGGATTTTGATGAATATTTATCATGTTTGGTGTCTATAGATCCCCCATCTAGGGCGGAGATAAGGCCAATTCAGTTGATAGATACATCAACAGGGCTATCTTCGTTAGATTCAGTGATACAGCGAGAGTTCTCCCATTCAAATCATGTAGCCTTCACCCAGACATTTCAGAGGTCAGATTTTCCATCTCCTATTTTCCCATCATTGAAGACCTTGCCGCACAGTATAAAGTACAGATTCCTTGCGGGTGAGCCAGAGATGTTCCCATATATTATCTCAACAGATTTGACTAATGACCAAGAATCTCGTTTGATAAAGGTTCTTGAGAGAAACCGCAAGGCAATCGATTGGTCTTTAGCAGATCTCTAGGGGATAGGTCCGGTCCTATGCTCCCATCTCTATCTCGAGGATGATGCTAAGCTCTCGCGTGAGTTCTAGTGTAGGCTGAACCTGAATCTCTGAGATGTGGTCATGAAGGAAAAATCTAAGTGGTGGAGCACCGATTTTATCTACCCCATATCCGACTCCAAGTGGGTTAGTCCATTACTTGTGGTACCCAAGAAGATGGGTATCACTATAGTTGTGAGTGAGTCTGGAGAGGAGATTGCTACCCGAGTACCCACTTCTTGGAGAGTCTGTGTGGACTGGAGACGATTAAATCAGGCCACCAATAAGGATCACTTCATACTACCATTCATTAATCAGATTATTTAGAGATCTACTTGGAAGAGTCATTATTGCTTTGATGATGGGTACTCGGTGTATAATTAGGTGGAAATTGCACCTAAGGATCAGGAGAAAACGACATTCATCTATCCGTTTGGAACATATTATTTTAGACGGATGCCCTTTGGATTATGTAATGCCCCAACTACATTCCAAAGGTGTATGATTTCCATCTTTTCGGACATGGCGGGTGACTGTTTAGATGTCTTCATGGATGATTTTTTGGTCTACAGTGATGGGTTTGATGCTTGTCTTTCTTGCCTATACCGAGTGCTTCTGCTGTCCATAGAGGTCAACCTTGTTTTATCTTGGGAGAATAGTCATTTTATGATGACTCAAGGGACGGTCCTTGGTCATATCATCTCCAACAGGGGCATGGACGCCGATCCGGCCAAGGTGGATATCATCAAGAAACTCAATCTGTCGTCCAATTTGAAGCAGACGTGGTCTTTTCTAGGGCATGTCAGTTTCTATTGACGGTTCATTCAAGACTTCAGTCATATTTCCCAATCGCTTACTAATCCTCTCATGAAGGACACCAAGTTCATTGTAGATTATAGGTGTCTTTCATCATTTGAGACCCTCAAGAATTTAATTGAGCAGGCTCCTGTCTTTCAACCACCCGATTGGTCTCTCCCATTCGAGATTATGACAGATGCATTTGATTTTACCATAGGGGTTGTGCTAGGACAAAGGGATGGTTTTCCATTTGTCATACACTACGCTAGTAGGACCTTGGATGCTTCCCAATAGAAGTATACTATTACAAAGAAGTTGATGCTAGACATGGTATTTTCTCTTGATAAGTTCATATCGTATATTCTTGGATCTAGAGTGACAATTTACATAGATCACACCACCATCCAGTACTTAATGGCTAAGAAGGATCCAAGGCATGCTTGCCTAGATGGATCCTTCTACTCTAGGAGTTTGATATTGAGATTAAGGATAAATCTGGAGTTAAGAATGTGGTGGCGGATCAACTCTCCCGATTAGATCATCTTGAGGATTTTGAGACAACCACACCTATCACGGAGGCATTTTTAGACAAGTTGATTCTTGCTATCACCTCATCCCATGGTATGCTGACATTGTGAACTTTTTTGTTACCAAGAAAGTTCCACAAGGTTGGACCAGGTAGTGACTTGAGACCTTCCTCGCGAAGACCAAGTCGTACCATTGGGAGGATCCCACCCTTTACCATGAAGTGGGGGATAGTGTTTGTCTTCAATGTATTCTTCAAGAGGAGCACCATAGCATCCTCACCTATTGCCACAAGATTGAGGCAGGAGGACATCACTCTGGGAGACGGACAACACAAAAGGTGCTCCAATCTGACCTTTGGTGGCCAACACTCTTCAAGGATTCAGACGAATTCGTGAAGCAGTATACTGACTGTTAGAGGATGGGAAGTTGTGGTTATAGAGACGTGATGTCGATGCAGCCCATTCACTTATGTGAGGTTTGTGACGTAAGAGGCATCGATTTTATTCCTTAAGATTCAGGGATTCGAGTACATTTTATTGGTCGTAGATTATGTGAGTCATTGGATTGAGGTCATCCTCTCCCAAGGCGATGATGCGAGGACTGTTTGCAGTTTTTTGAGGAAGAATATCATATCATGGTTTGGGGTTCCTAGGGTTCATTTAGTTGCAGGGTTGGGCAGTGTTGGGTTGGGTTGGGTTGGACTGGGTGAATAGTAAACTGTGAGGAGGGGGTACCCCTGTGAATAGTACCCCAACCCAACCCAACCCTGTCCAACCCTGCAACCAAACAAACCCCTAGAGTTTTGATTTCTGATGGGGGATTCATTTTTATCAATGATAAGGTAATGGCCCTTGCTATCGAGTTCGACATAGACCATAGAGTTGCTACTCCATAGCATCCACAAATAGATGGTCTTGTTGAGGTTTCAAATAGGGAGATCAAGACTATATTGCAGAAGGTCGTCCGTTCAGATCGAAAGGATTGGTCAAAGCTTTTAGACTCGGTCTTGTGGGCCTACAGGACTTCCTTCAAGACACCTTTGGGAACATCTCCTTTCTGACTCATTTATGGCAAGCCATGCCACTTACATGTTGAGATTAAGCATACGTCACTTTGGACAGTTACTGAAATACTTTTATATCCTGAGAGTGTAGGAGATTAGAGGAGAGCAGAATTGGTTGCCTTGGAGGAGTTAAGAGATACAACCTTCTCAAGTAACCTATAATATAAGGACAGAGTGAAGATATGACATGATTCTCACATCAGCCATAAGCAGTTTAAGCTTGATAAGAGAGTATGGTTATTTGATGCTAAGTTGAGATTATTTCCAAGGAAATTACAAACTAAATGGAAGGGACCATACTTGATCAGAAAGGTGCACGACAATGTAAGTATTGATATATCCGAGTTCTTCTGAGTCCACCTTTCGACTCAACGACCAGCGGCTGAAGCCCTATCTTGATCATGACTCAATGATCGTTGATGTTGCCCCTATTCATTTTGTATGAGATGCGTTCTCTACTCTCATCATCTATGTCTCATACCTGATTTTCACTTCTACTCCGCATCTTTGTAGTTCCATGTTGTCTATATCATTCATTCATTCGTTTTGTTTAACACCCTAGATCCATCTTATGATTTTGCTATACTTAGGATACACTTTATCCTAAGTATAGGGGGATGTTAAACTCGGGTTGTTCATAATTCATTTAATCTATTACCTGTATTTTACTGCATATACTCAGGGACATTCGACCCTAAGTATAGAGAAGGAAATATATGTTTTCTCTTTCTTTGATTACTCACTCACTTGTCCCTCAACTGTTTGTATTCTTTTCTATACTTAGGGATCTTTTACCCTAAGTATAGGGGGGCAAGTCGAGTCGATGATTGCATACATTCTATTCCTCGATCTTCCTCTTTGTACAATCTTCTATACTTAAGATAAAGTAATCCTAAGTATAGGGGGGATCACCGACTTCTATTCATTTTATTCTTTTATTCTTTGAGTCATAGTAGTATAGGATTCTTTTCACTTCTCTGTACTCAGCACGAGTTATGTCTTTTTATCGCTCTTTGATCACTTTGAGGACATCGTTCGAGCTAAGTATAGGGGGTGTCCTATATATTGTAATTATACTTTATTCATAACTCGTACTATGTGTGTGTTAATAATAAGGCTATGATTTATAAAATTGGAATAAAAATATTTTCAAAAATTTTTGTAAAATGATTGCGAAAATTGTTTGTAAAAACCTTTGTAAAAATTATGTTTGTTTAAATTTTGTAAAAACATTTGTAAAAATATTTTGTTTGTAAAATATATATATAATTTATTTTTGTATCAAAATTATGTATATAGTATAAAATTTTTCAAAAATGTGCGAAAATAAAATGTTTGCAAAAATAGGTTGTAAATATTTGTAAAAATAGTTTTGAAAACCTTTTAGAAAATGATTTGAAAAAAACGCTGCAAAATGTTTTGAAAATTTTTGAAAAATATTTTGTCACATGGGAAATAGCTTATGGGTTACAAATTACTTATGTATACTTATACATTAAAAACCATAATCCACCCCAAAAATTCATTGTACATAAAAATCTTTAATAAAGGCAGCTTGAGATCTTGTAAATAAAATATGTAACACTTGTAAATATGAAACCTGTTTGTAAAAATCTTTTCTTTGTTTCTTCAAAAAAACCTTAAAATTTGAAAATTAGAAACTCCATAAAAATTTGCATAGCTTGAAAAATTCCTCACAAAAAGAGTTTCCATAAAATTGAAGAATGGGGTATGATTATGACCTTAGTTTACTTAACTTTAGAGGAACCTTATAGGATTTGGGGTTAAGACTTCTCGGGTCCATAGTGACTTAATTCTTTGAGTCCACTAGGCTATGATCACATGTCATCTTTATTGGCCTAAGTAGAGCACTTAACAATGCACACATGACTCCCATGGACAATGGCTTGACTTGGACATGCACCTTGCACATAGCTCAACACGGATGATGTGGTGAGGAGGCAGAATCCTTTTTCTTGGAGTAGCATACAGGTGTGTAACAGATAGTGGAAACACTCATCCTCATCTAGGGAGGGAAGTGCATCTCAACTTGATCTAGTAGCATTGAGGTCTAAAGACAGGATGTTGTGGGTTGCAATAAAGCTTCAAAAGAGGGACGGTCTACCTCCTCAAGAATAAAAACTCTTTATATACATGTCGCACCTTGCAGATATGTTGTATATACGACACAAAAAATGCAAGAACTCCAAAAAAGGGGATAAGCCTGATTGAAAATAAAATGCATGTTGGAGTGTATATAGTTGAATAAGTAAAGCTTATGTATTCCACCATCTCATCTCATGGAAGCTTACAACTGGAGACTTAGCTACACTGGTTAAGCCCCATGGAAAATGTGGCTACACTGGTCACGGTCCATTCTCTTCTTTCCCTCTCTTCTTGAGCTGGTTGTACTTGAACTTAGAAGGGAATACCCGGCTCCTCGAGGAAGGAGTTGCTAGATTGAGGGATTAGAGTTACCTTGTTGAGGGAGGTTGTTTCTTTGCCTCTTTTGAGGTGGGGAGCTATATATCACTTACATAGTACAAATAAAGATTCATAGTCATTAGAGTTTGCGTATGTAGACTTGTTCTGACATGGTTGTTGAGGGGACCTGACCATAGATACATGGAACTTAAAGGTAGTTGAGTGTTAAACCCATTTCCCAATAAGGGTATGCCAAATTAATAATCCAAAGGCCTGACCAAGCTCCATACTTCAATTATGTGAAGATAAGTTTAATAATCAACTCTAATTCTTCCTTCTTCTTTTCTTTCTTTTTTGTTTTCACTTCTTTTTCAAATTAGTGTTTGCTAAGGGACTGGAAAAGGTAAAGTATAGGGGGATGATGAATCTATGATTCTCATACTTTATTCTTTTATTTTAGCCAAATTTTTAGAAAAAATATCTGTAAATATATATTAAATCCAATAAATTAGTATTCACCGTACATTTGTTAATATTATATAATTAACACCTATTTTCTCAAAATAAAAGAATAGAGAAGAAAAGAAAAGAAATAAAAAGAAGGATGTAATTACATAATAAGTACAAACTGACCCGAACCTCTAGACAAGGTCAATTGTTGACCAATCGACAAATAATAAAGTAGGGGAGATAGGGTGCTTATTTATTTTGTATATATTCTTCACTGTCTATTCCATATACGTATCATTCCTTTATTTTATTCAGCAATAAAAAGACCTCAAATTGACTTACTTCCTTAATAAAATGTGTACATAAAATGTTTTATAAAAAATAAAAATAATTGCAAATTTAATTGGGGCATAGAATTATAATAATACCACTCATAAAAAAGCCACAAAATAGAACTTGAAAGACAATTCTGGCTCCATATGAACTCAAATTCTATCAAACCACCTTTATCAGACTCTAAATTAAATTATCTTTGAAATAATGGTGGTTTCATTATTTTTAGAGTTACAGAGTAAAAATCGGCTTTTTGGATGTATTGTATAGCCATAAGGTACCTATACCTGTAAATTTATTTATTTATTTTACAAAAAATTTCTATGTATTGTATTTTTAAATACTTGTATATACTTCTAAAAATTTTGTAAAATTAAAATAAAAAGCGTAAAATACAAAATAAGTTAAAAATTAAATCAAACTCTCATTGTATAAAAAGCCACACATGTATATAATGTATAAAATACCTATTTATTTAACATTTATATTTAATTAGTAAAAATCAAATAAAAATGCTTTTCTATTCCTCTAATTATTTTATTAATAAAAATACAAAATAAAATGTATTTGTGTAAAAACAATAAAATAGAAATAAATGAATATAATATATAGGTATAATATACATGTACATAATACGTTATACGATATTATATATATATATATGTATTATTAAAAATAATTTAAAAACAACAGAAAAACTATTTGAAAAATAGTAAACAATGATCATTTTATTCATTTTTTAAAATCATTTACTATTTTATTATTATTCTTTGATTTTTGGAATCGAATTTTCTGATTGGCTGACCCGAGTCACCACCTCCTCTTAGATGGGTCAAACCGACTCCTTGTCACCGAAGCCATTTCTCTCTTTTTTCCATCCTGACTCTGACCATGATTCTCCTTGAAATTCAGACCCCTAGATTCCTCGTAAATCTGTGATGCTCACGAATCCCTAGATGGGTGTAAATCACCCTGGGGTTTCGCGCTACCTCTTGATCTTTCTAGACCCTAGGGTTGCCTATAAAGTCTCTCCTCTGGCCTCCACGGCTCCGCAACTCATCTCTCGCACCACCAATACTCCACTAGCACCTCCAGGGCAGTGATAGGGTCCTCGAGGCCCCTTTGGAATCTCATATCGATGCTGGGTAGCACGTAGATCGCTTCGTGACTGGAGATCCGCTAGCAAGAAGCCTCATGCGCCTTCCGCATCAAAGTTGAGGCCCTAACACAGCCTCCCACCTTCGTCTGACATTGCTGAGCATATCAGGAGCCTCAAATATCCCTTATCCCTTTAACATTTCGCTTCCATTTCGAATCTTCGTTCATAATCGTCCTCCGTCATCTTGGCTCCGACCACCGCTGTCGGAGCTCCTCGATCATATCCACTCGCACGGATCGACATCCCGTTTCACCCTCATCCTTTGTACACAGCCTGACCACCTTGAATCTCATTCATCGGAGCAATATCAAGCCTAAACATTCTCCCCCCATCTTCATCGGATGTCACCCTTCACCCCACGTCACTTCTTTGGTTTTCAACCCAAAATAACCCCAACAGAAGGTTTGTCTTCGAGTCTGATTCTCTTTGCAGGTATAGGCACGTCTAAGAGGCTCGATTCGAGCTTCAACTTGGGTGGCAGAGCACCTCCATGTGGTGGATCTTTGCCACACCTTTCCGACCGTTCGCCACCCCATCTGAGGGTTCTTTGCAACGCGGAGCACCCTCATTGTCGTGTTGGACCCGTCAATGAGTTGATCAAAGTAACAGATCAGCCCACACCTGTGATTGAAACTTGTCAAGCAGACCCTTCTTCCCAGTTCTTTCAGTGACTCGTTCCACCGTCTGATGAAGGAGCCCCTCTCCAGACCGTGTCTGAGCCACATGATGACGCCCAACTTTTGGCGCTCAGATCTGATTTCTGGCTAGATCTGACTGCACGTTTGCACTTTATCAGAGATATCAGATCTTCCCCTAATGTAGATCAGCACCGTACGCCTGCTCTACTCGCCTGAGTCGTCAGATTCTATTGCAGAGCAGCATCAGAGCCGTCTACCTCTACCTCCACGAGCGTCTGCCACATGCCCCTTGCGAAGAGTATATTTCCCCTTTTCCCCGCACTTTACCTTATTTCGTTTTAGTCATCTGTATATATATATGTTCTAGTGTAATTTATTTTGGATAATTTGTTGTAAGGGCCTCGTAATTTGTTTATTTCCATTTTAGTCCAGTTGAGTCTGACTCACATGCGTATGCACTTGCTTTTGTGGGTTATTATCAACTTATATCCTAAGTTTTTTATATGTTAATGAATTAAGTTGAAGTTTTTCCTAATTGCATTTATGCCCATGTGTATGCTGAGTCACATGTAGCACGTGTTTGCCTGGATAAATTACACTGCAACCCTTGTATTTTTTAGTAGGTCCCAAAACTAAAAATAAATGTAAAGAGGTCACTGCTTCACTATTTTTAGATTGTGTGCAATAAATATCATTTTGGCCTTAAAAATTCTCAAAAAACTAATATTGGCTGCTGCTAGTGTCTATTTGAGGTGGTATTTTTTGTGTGCCACTTTTCTTCATTTTTTATTATTACAAATTCAAAAACAGCAGAAAAAGTCCTGTTTAGAATAGAAAATCCATAAAAATAGGAAAATGGTCTTAAAAAATCCAAAAGAAACTAGGGTAGTTGTTCTTTGATTTATTTGATTTACGACCAATTTTCTTGCATTATCTCCTGTAAAAACCTAAAAAATTTGAAAAAAAAATAAAAAAATAAATATTATATAAAATCGACCAAAAATCCAAAAATTTCATTTTCAGTCTCTGTTTATAGATATTTTCATGTAGTTTTTAATAAAAATTATCTCCAAAAGTTTTGACATTTCATATTTTTTTCAAATCGAAAAATACTCCTGACTGTGTATTGTTTGCTTATTTTCTCACTTTTTGATTTTTAGAAAATTCCAAAAATATTTGAAAATTTTCCAAAAATCCTTATAAACAATATAAAACATATAAAATCCAAAAATATTTTTACTTGAATTCTGAGTGCAGTTTTATCCCCTTTAAAAAATCCAAAAAATAGCTTGTATTCTCTATTTTTATTCATTGTTCTTATTTTCCTTATTTTGAAAAATTAAAATGCAAAATTAAAAACAACTCAAAATAGAATAAAAATGCTTTGATTTTTGTATCATCTACCTAGTTTTTAATTGTGCTCCGTAGTTTGACCCTGGTCGCTATACCAGGTTAGTAAAATAGCAACACCACTTGTTTGAATTGCTTGATTTCTTAATGGTTAAACAAAATTTTCTCGTTGATAAGATTTGGTTGATTTGGAACAAACACACTTGATTAATTATTTCCAACTGAATTAGCTAAATTCTCATCATCAATAGGCTACCCTTGAACCTAAGTATAGGGGGAACCTTGTATATTCTCTGATTATTCGCCTCCGGCCCCTCCGTCCTCATTGCATATCTCTCTACTTAGGCTCTTTTCAGCCTAAGTATAGGGGGAGCCAAGCCCTTGTCACCTTCTCTACTCATTTGATCTCGAGTCAGTCATGTGTGCTTCCCTATATTTTGGCATGAGATATGGCTTCATATCACTTTTGTGCTATGAGGGCATAGCAAAAGCTAAGTATATGGGGTGTACCATATATACTTCACATATACTTTAGCCATAGCTCATATTTTGAAATTTTTGAATTTTTTTAAAATCTTGTGGATAGTTGATATTATTTTGTGAATTTATTTTGATAAATATATTTGTAAAAAAAAAATTCTTAATTGTGTGGCTCTGTTTTGAATAATATTTGACAATGGTTTGAAAATGGGGTTTCACTCGTTTTGAAAATCATTTGAAAAAAATATATTTTAAAAATCTATATATTATGTGACATGGTTTGGATAATGTTTTCAAAATTCTTTCAAAAAATAAGGGATTAAATCAGACTAATATGTGTTCTTCTAACCTTATTCCAAAATTCTATAAAAGTGTGAAAAATGTAACAAAAATATTTAGTTGCAATTCTGATTACTGAGCTTAAAAATGAGTAGCTATTTCTTAGTAAGGGAACTATGGTCTCCCTTAACCGAGTGGGTCATTAAAAGACAATGTGAATGGAACCATCTTGAATTAATATGGATATCCATATAACGGTCTGTACTTACACCCATACTGGTTGGAAATGGATGCAACTATTCATATGAGCTTAGGCCAGTCATTATTTCTCTAAGGAAGCCAAAAAAATCCATAAAAAATAAAAAACCACAAAAATCACTAACTTTGGAGGTGGTGTATTCCTAACACATGCATTATCACTCAAGGATTAAGGATTCGAGTACACTTGGTTTTTGAGGTCTTGAGAGTCTGAAGTTAACCAACCTTAGTCATTAGGATTTGAAACTTAATAATATACACTTCCCTAGTTTGAAAGATATGAGCGCCATGTTGCACTCTCAGTCTCTACCTTTAAGATATGATCAGCACATCACTTTCACAATTGCATGAATGATGAGATGAGATAAGTTGAGTTATCACTTTGGAGACTATGGCTGCAGATTGAGTTTAGACCTGATTTAATGATGTTCGAGGATGGGATAAAGTCAATGAAGGCTTCAAGAAATCTAGGTGTCAGCAAAACCTAGTCAGTATGCGAACAAGTTCTCGTGTTATTGTTCGATATTAACCTATGTGCCAGGGGTATGATGAAACTAATTAATCATATATCTGTATGCGCCAACTTGGTAAAAGTAGTGGAGCTAGCCTACCGAAAAGAAAAGAAAAGAAATATAAATGAAAAGAGATCTCAAATACAAAGTTATTATCAAAGAGCTTCAATTAAAGGCGAGCACTCCCAACCGTTTCAAAGTGTCCACTTGTACCAAAGCAAATTAGGATCAATGAGTGGGGCTAGTACCACTAAAAGGGACCTGCATTGTAAGCAATACAATTTTGGGTGTAAGTATATTAGATACTTAAAGAAGACACACCTCGGTGTATTCCCAGGAAAATAAGTACATGACAATCAACAACTCTTGATAGACACACTGGTCAAGAAACAAAAAAATATATGTGTTGAGTAATAAGGCACTCGAGAGAACCCTTGTTCCAATGTAAGGAAGTGAAGAAAATACAGAAACCTATTCCCTCCATCATCTGGCCATCCGTCTACATTTTCAAGTTTGACAAACTAATGAGAAGGTGGATTGAATGCAAGAAAAGACTTATTTTCTAGTGTTAAGGATTAGGTCTAGAGGAGAGTCTCCGGGACTGAGACCTTGGGTGACATCTTAAATCGACTCTCGTGATTGAAGTACACTAAATTTCATATCCTTCTATTATGTACAAACAAAGAGTCTGATAATTAGAAAGATTTCTTTTACTAGAGCTTGGTTGATCTCAGAATTTAGGATCCTCAAATTAAGGGTCCTTAATGAATTGAGCCTTGAAAATTCACATGACTTTCAGGGATTAGTCCGACTCCTGCATTCTTTAGATGCTTGAGGACAATCATAGTTTAAGTATCCGGGGTGATGAATCTCCGAATTATCATCACTATACTCCTTAGTTATCCTCTGAGCTTGAATAAATCAACAAGAATCATCAATAAATCATCTTTATTAGCAATTTGACCATTTGTTTGTTAATAGCCCTAACCGTATAAAATTAAACAATTTTATTTTCTTTATTTTTCTTGTTTTATTTCCTATAAAAAACTCCAAAATAGATAAAATATTGTATATATTTATTTATAGTTTTAAAAGATATGAAAAGGATAAAAATAAAAAAAATTAAAATACAGTGTTTTATCTATTAAAATACTCTCCAAAATTTTGTGTTGTTTATTTAATCTCTTTTGACTTTTTATCCAACATAAAACTTGTAGATCTCCTCGAGATCTAAAACTTCTAAGTTTTGACTTTTTCCTAATTCCTTTTCATTTTATTTCTTTTGCATTTTTTCTATTTTCCCATTTTCTGAATAATTTGATTGGGCCACGTGGCGATTTCTAGAGCCGTCACACAACCCCTTCCCCACACACCACCCGTCTTCTGTCTCCTCCCTTGGATCCAGCCCCCCCACCCCCCTCTCCATCTTAACCGCTCCTTCACACCGTGTCGACAACCATTGGATCATTTCCCCAAATGCCCATCCACACCACTCCTCTCCGCCTGCATCATAGCCGTAGGATCACTTCAAATCCTATGGTCAGCCACCCTCTACGACATCCCCCTTCCTCCTAGTCGTAGAATGAGTCACCTACTTCCATCTCCATCATCCTTCTCCACTCATCTTTCTATCCTCGGATCAGATCATCAGATTTTATCCTAGCCCTCACCTCACGCCCACCTTCGTGGTCATTGGATCGCAAGATCCAATGGCCCAAACCGCGTCTTCCACCTCTCGCATCTCCCTCATCGGATGTTACACCTCGCCACTCCTCTTCCTTCTCCCATTTACCCTAATCACCCCTACTCCTCTGATCTTCTAGCTGATCTACCAACGACAAAGCCCTCACCTTCTTCTCTCTCGCCATAACTCTAACCCTAATGCTACCGCGTTCGTCAGGTCTCTAGGGCCTAATCAGAATCGTCCAGAACTCGTTGTTACACCTCCATGTTGGCATATAAATTCACCACCTCCACCCATGTATCATGTGTCCACCATTCTACGGTCCAAAGCCCAACGACCTCCACCTCCCCGTGATAGGGGGAGGTCGGATCCGACATTGCGACGACGACCTGACCTAGATGTCGACCCTTGGCCCCACTGACCAAGTCACAATCCTTCCTTGGCCATTGAGCACCATGCTCCGGCCTGGCACGTTGTGTGAAGACCCTGTGTTCTCCCCGAGCTCAGCCCAGGCCTCCTCCTCCGTCATTATTCTTCTCCGATCAGGTAAGCCTCTCATCTTATTTTTCCGTTGTTTTCTTCTATTATTCATGTCGCACACGCTATGTCCCATTACCGATTCTTTGTACCACCACTCTTAGTGCATTTCACTCATTGACGGACCACTTCGATCGCTTTCTCCCTTCCTCTGTGACCCCATCACTCCTGGACATCTCCACTATCGAAGGCTGAGGAGATATCGCTCCGAGCACGACCCTTCTTTGCCTCACTCATCCGCCACTCATCGCAAGATGTTTCAGCTATGTACCACCACTAACCCCAAAGTAATACTTCAATGGTCGGACATATCAGAGGAGTTCCATTCTAGAGCTCCTCCTTGATGAATCTTCATTTCATCACCTTTGTTCTTTCATTTTTGCCGTTAAACCCTAGCTAAATGCATGTATATATCATTAATTTATCAAAATAAATGCCCGATAATTTGTACAAAAAACTATATAAAATAATGTACATTTATTGTATTTGAATCCAAAATAAAAGAATAAAGGAAGAAAAGAGAAAGAAATGAGACATCATAGTTGTTGAGTGATCCTAGCCCCCGAGACACAATCACCATGATGACTTAGTCGACAAGAAATAAAGTAGGGAGAGATAGGGTAGCGAATGTTACAGAAAATACAGTCAAAAAACCCTACAAAAAGGCTAATAATTGTCATTTCAATCTATTTTATTCTTTATTAGTTACACATCAAATCAATAAACTTTGTGCTTAAAATTTGTAGATAAAAATATGTAGAAAATATGAAATTGATTTTACACAAAAATAATACATAGTGTACTTTTTATACTCAGAATAAAAAGTCTAAACCCAATCTTCTCAGACCCATACCTTCTCCATATGAACTCAAAATGTACCAAAATAACCTTTAATTGCATGTTACTTTTAGTGAGCTATTTAACAAAGGTGGATTCATTCAATTTAGAGCTAAGATGCAAATTTTAGGTTTTGGACCCTATTGTATAATATACCTGAATAAAATATTCATTTTATTTATTCTTTATTATTTTTATAATTTTATATTTTTATAATTTTTAAATATTATCTATAGTATATGTACATATTTATAATAGAATAAAACTATAAATAAAACGCAAAAATAAAATAGTACATAAAATACATAGATAAATATACAGCAATTATACCTATGTAATAAGTATACATATATATATATAAGTGTACAAAACACGTCAGAAAAATATGAAAAAATATATTTATGTATATAAAAATAAGTTATAAATATATAAATTAAGAAAACAAAATAATAAAATCAAAAATATAAAATAAAAATAAAATAGGCAAACACATAGGTAAATATACCTATATTTATACCCCTAAAAAGTAACTTGTAATAAGTAAACGTGTAAAAATAAATAAAAATCGGATTAAAATTCTACATAAAATAATAAATATTTTTATTTTATAATCAAAATTTAATTACAGCTTGAGGAATACCCTAATTCCTCGGTCTCGAGCCGTTCGAGCTCCCCGGTCTCTCTCATCCTTGACGATGATCATCAACATATGCGGAAGGGTGCTAGGAATACGAAGCATCCAATGGCTTGAGGATTCATGCCCAGAATCGCCCAGATTCGATGATCTAAGTAAGGCCTCCCAATTGTTTTTGGGTGCTCTTCGTGAACACCCAACTGTCGTTGGATCAAGAACCACTGCCAGATCTAATCGCATCCCTTGGTTCTAATATAAATGATGCCCCATCTAAACCACACAATCAGCCACGTGGTAACACGGGGACGACCCGATGAAGGTCACTTAAGTGGGTATATTTTGAAGAACCCCTCTGCAGTATTTTATTTAATATTAGGTTTTGTAAATATCAAGTAACGTTTAAAAGTAAGAAAAAATTTGCATGTAAGCCCTCGGATATTTCACATATTGCACTTTAGTCCTCTGCCACATCACCTCAAGTGGCGGTCCACATGCATGGGTGAATTGCATATATGACCCTTTTCCTTTTTGTAATTAAGTTTTAATATAAAAAGATTGAATATTAGTTATAAACTTTTGGGTTATTTGCACTCTACCCCTTGTATTTATTTTTAATTGCAAATATATCCCTACCAGTTCAAGTATTTTTGTGCATATTTCTTCAATTTCTATAAATATCATCCGTGCTCCAAAAAAAGGATGAGGTACATGGATGTATGACCTTTCACGCCATATAATTAGACTTGCATTTTATGCCTTTTTCTATTTATTACAAATTGAATAGTGCACGAATGTTCCCTGTTTTCTTTTAAAAAATATAGAATCATGTTTAAAAATTCTCAAAAAAATAGAGTATGTTTATTATAGTATCTAGTACCCCTAGACCTCCCTAAAAATGGAAAAATAAAATGAGAAAAAATTAAACAGTTCCAAAATACTATAAATAATATAAAAAATCTTCAAAAATCCCAAAAATATTTCTCCTTGTGTTGTAATTATATTTATATATATTAGTATATATATTAGAATTGATTTTTGAGGCTTTTTGCTATTTTTATACCCCTAAATCAATTCGATCTTAATACTTAATCTTTATTTAAAAATACCTAACAATTAGCAATTACTTGAAAAATCACAAAACAATAAAAATTATAAAAAAACAAAAAACATTTTATTTTGCTATTTTGACCATTTTTCTATATTTGTAAGTATATTATCCCATGGTGTATTATATCTCTATATATAATAATATATAAGTTATGATATTATCTATTATTATAAATCTTTTATAATTATTTTTTAAAATTAAAAAAAAGTATATAAGAAGTATTTATTTAAAAATTATAAAAATTAATTAAGATTATATATTATATTACAAAATCCAAAAAAACCTAAGTAAATAGTGTGCATTTCTATATACATTTATACATATATTATTTATCCATTATTTATTTATGAATAATATTGCATGCTACGATGTGTGTTCCCTTTGTTTGACACCCGACTCTTCTTATCACTATACACATTTATTTGTAGGGTTATAATAAATTTTGATTCACACATGTTTATTCTTGCTTGATTATATTGTGTGGGTTGATTGTTGATTTATCGCATATGGTCTTTGAGAGTGGTCACTTTGACGACTGCATGTCTGCCTTGTGTGATACGTGCAACCCTCCTCTTGGGATTATTTGTGATATTACAAATGGCACCATTGCCGGGAAGTAACGGATTGTAGAACTTTTTGTATATAGTTGCATATTATTTTTCTCCTATTTTGTGCTTATTTTATTTTGATAATTATTTGACTGTTCTAATCCTTGTTTTCTTATTAATCTTTCTTGAGAGGGACTGCTTGGTGACGGCTATCTTTTAGGAGGTGGACACACTCGAGACGAGCGGTGGTTGCCCTTCTCTTATGAGCTAACTAGGACAGAGCAGGAGAGAGGAGCAAAGAGAGGAGAAGAGCAGCCCAGCTTAGTTTTTATTTTCATTTCTATGTGGAAAGTGACTTATTTATGTAAATTAATTTGGACACTACCCCACACTTAGCGAGGCCCAGTACCCAGGTGATTGTTCATATGAAGGTCCCGTCGTGAATTTTCGTGTTTTCCCGCCTTTCTTTTCTTTTGTTTCTCACATTTTGCACTTTCCGCCTTTGTTTATATTTGTTTTATGTGAGTAAGCCATTAAACATTAGGTTGCTTGAATCGGTAGCTAGATCAAAATCCCTAATTACGTTACATGTAACTATACTAATACGTGCTTGGACTTAATCAAAATTAATTATTGATTATTTGGACTTGAGATAGAGCACCGAGAGAAGTCTATACTATGCTTGCATGACCCGCTATGGCGGGCACCGATGCACTTCTGAGACCGAACTTTTGGATCTCATTTCTTAATAATTAGCATTTGGTTCTCCATGATAATAGCAGCTACTGTTTCGGATGCTTTCTCACTTTTTCATATCGCCGTATAGTGTAAATATCTCAATTATGTCTTGCATCCCACATGGAGAGAGCAGGGAAGCGTTGTAAGTAATTCTAACTTTGCATGCATCATTAGTCACTATGGCAAGATTTCCATCTTAGTGACAACTTGGACAGCTTTTCCATATTCTCCCCCTGTGTTTATATCACTTAGAATTAAAGAAAAATACAAAAAATGATTAGGTAGCTTGTTCTAAAAAATACTCAAAAAATTGAAAACAAAAAATTAAAACAAGGGACTGGCAATAACATTATGACCTTAATAAAAATCATAATGGACATCATTGCTTGGATTCATAAAGCCTGCATTATTTTCAGGTACATTCCAGACCGAATGAGACGCGGCCCATAAGGAATATAGCCCAAATACCAATCTGTGGTGCTTTGATTATCACCTAGGACGACGAAGTATTGGTGCTTCTATCGTACGTGACCGAGTAGGGCCTTGTCGAGCATAGTGTTCCCACCTTGTGTGTTGCATCCGAATTGGTCTGAAGTACTGAGCGTAGGCCATGCCCTCACAGGTGTGTCTATCTCATCAGTTTGCATTCGTCCTTGCACGCTCACGGGTGATTCCATTGCGAGCGAGGTTCGAAGTAGTGGTTTCACCTATTGGCTTCCTTTCTTATTATTTGGCTGAGTAGCCCCTAAGCACGAGATCAAAGACCTTCCATTGCACATATCACATGTTACAAAGGAGGTGGAAGAAGTATGAGATGCTTTCTTGGAAATACACACACTTCTATAAAGTTAACGATCATAAGGACTCGTTATAAGATCTTGCCGGCAATACAAAAAAATAAATTGAAAAGATAGAAAATATTCGAACTCTTATAGATTCACATGTGTTGAGTTGGTGAACCCACAATTGTCTGGTGTTTGTTTGATTTAGTTAAGTTCAAAGATCAATCCCGCACACTTTGTGCCTTATTCACTTTTGCCTGCTTTATTCCTCATTTGACCCCCTGCTCATTTCGAGCCTTCTATTATTTTACACTCCTTTTATTCCTTTTCTGACCCCTGTATCATTCTTCCATTCTCGATCTCATTTTGACCTTTGAGATGGCAACACATGGATGGCTTCGTCGGGACCCCACCGATACCTACATCGATTCCATGTGCTCATTTCTCCAATAATTTGGGGCAATTCCCGAGAACCTAGTTCGGACTCTGCGAACTGATCTCCAGACTCTCCGACTTCTTCAATAATCCGAGATCACTCTTGTCCCAAACTATGCCTATTTTGAATGGACATTGATTTCACTCCTTACACCTCGCCATCCTTAATATAATTTTGTGTTGACCTTAACATAGAACGGTTCTCTACATTTGGTGCTTCAATTCAGACTGGTCGGAGCATCATTCCATATGTAGATCATGAGCCTGATTAGGAGCCAAAGATTATCTCAGATTCAAAGATAGAAACAAATACAGAGATGGCTCCTGGAGGAAAATGGAAGGGTCCACAGAACCCACCATAGCCACAGCTGGCACAGGGTCAGCCATATCAGAACCCTGTGAATGCCTAGCTTCTCGCCTCCGTTCAGGCGATCCAACAGCAGCTCACCGACCAGGCATTGGCCCAAGTCTCCTTTAGGACATGTTTAATGACTTGAGGAGAGGAAGAGAAAACCCAGGAGAAGGATGAGGAGAAGAAGGAAGAGCATGTGGAGGTCGTGCAGGCCCAACAGACGATCCCAAGGAAGAGCGGCCCAAGATGACTCTCAACGAGACATACAACCCTGGAGTTGGTCAAGTCATTGAGTGGATCCAAATCCCAGCTATCTACGCTCATTTTGAGTTGAATATTCAACTCTTGGCGCTCATGCCTAGCTTCCACGGAAATGCAAATGAGGAAGCATATATCCACCAGCAACAGTTTGGGCGCATTTGTGGTACAATTCACTACCCAAACATATTGTTTGGAGTAGTTAAGATGATAGCATTCGCATTCACCCTTCAAGATAAGGTGCTTCATTGGATCAACCACTTAGGGAAAGTCGTCACGACATGGGAATAACTTGAGTCTGCCTTTCTACACAAATATTATGCTCTTGGGCGACTTAATCAGATGTGTGCTCGCAAAGCAAACTTCACCCAAGCTGCCCATGAATCCATCCATGGGGCTTGGGAGAAGTTTACAGAGTTGCAAGAGAAATGTCCCCATCATGGCATTCCTAGGACCAACCTGGTCCAACATTTCTTCGAGGGACTTACAGTTGAAAGTTAGAAGCTCATGGATGTCATGTGTGGCAGCTCACATTTCAACAAAGACAAGGACGTCGTATGAAAGATCTTTGAGGAGATGATCGAAGGAGAGGCTGCCTTGTCGGCATCCCGTGCATATCAGCATCAGTCCCACGATCTTTAGAAGCACGTTCATATGGCATCTTCTCATAAGCCGGATAGGGACAAGAGCTCCAACCTGTGCATCATAGGGAGCCACCTGTCCAAGGCAGATATCATAGAGAAGTGATCATAAGACCTCGAGAAACTTGTTGTAATCGAACATAGGACGCATAATTTGGACAAGTTGGACCAGATAACCAAGCAACTGGAGCTACTTGTCAGTATGATCAGCTCCTGCAATTTCATGTCTCAATCGGACTCTCGTTGAGTTGAAGGAACCGGGATCACTGCAACCTACTCAGCAGAGTCAAACCCAACCAGGTGGTCCAACTTACTACGTGCAAACCCCAGAACCGACATCTCCATAGCAGCCACATCAGTAGCTTGTAGTCTATCAGCCTGAGCCCCAACCCATTTAAGATCCATGTTTCCATCCTCCGCCTCTTATTCAAGAGTTGAATGGCGTATGGGCCAACGATGCACAACCGACTCATCCAGGCAGACCTCAACAGGGCCAACTGCTAGGCAACCACAGTTCCCTCAACAACAAAGAGGGAGATTTGTCTAGAATCAACCTCAATACCACCAACAATCTCTACAGAACTGTGGTAATTGGATACATAACCAGTACAAACAACCATAGTACCATTAGTACTAGCAGAATCAGCAGTACTCGATTGTGCCATATCAGAACCCTCCTCAACACCAACAGTAATATCATCCTTCTCCTCAGTACCACAATCAGTACTCCCTCCGACAACCTCCATATGAATCCAAGCATCAACGTGGAAAACACATCGAATCATCTGAGGTTGCCCCTCTTGTGAACCCCACCTTGGATTGTCTAGCTCAGCTAGTGAAAAGCCTAGTAGAGATGAGCCAGAAACTTGATGACCTTACCGTCGTGAAGACCTCCATTCTAGCACAAGTGGAAGAAAACCCCAATAATTTTATAAAGAAAGAGTAGGTAGTTTGTGATGTTTCAACCGGTCTAACAGAGTTAGATATGCTCGATTTGATTCTATCTAATGTTGTCACTCTCAGGATTAGTAGGACCTTATAGCCATTAGCCACATGCATGGGGATAAATAAAGCTTCACCGGGCAAATCATCATCTTCTACATCAGTCAATCTAGCATCTAAGCCAAGTGAGGAAGAAGACGAAGGAGAAGCATCATCATGAAAAAGTCAAAAAAATCAGAAAAATCAAAAAAGCCAAAAAGATAGCACCAGCAACAGTAGCTGGAGAACCAGCCCGCCAACCTTGGAGGAGATTGCACCCGCAGTTGATCCAGTGCCAGTCGATGGAGCCCCTGTTGCATATTTTGGATGCTCGCTTTTCTTGAATGATCCAGCTCATTTTAGTCATCCATTTGTACAGCCTGATGTGGGCATAAATTTTGATGTAAATAAGAACACTATTCCTACTACTGCTTTTGATTCTGTAAATATTTTATTTCCAGACTCATTAAGAAAATCCAAAAAATTAAAAATTTGAAAAATACCTTATCTAATCCCAATGTTGTTGAGATTATCTAGAATCTTGTGCTTGAAATACCCTTGATCAAAGCCAATAAGTACATGCCTAACAATAAGAAGGGTCTGAAAGAAGCATGTAACTCAAAGAGACAGATGCGTAGAGCCAGAGAAAGAAATGTAAAACATATTCTGACTGTGGCTACCGTGAAAGCAATCAGCAATCTCCCGATCAAAAAGAAGGATATGGGATCTCCTCTAATCAGATGCTAGATGTTTGATCAGGAGATCGACCAAACTCTACTTGATAGTGGATCCTCAATCAACTTGATGTCCACTTCATTACTCAAAGAGTTCGGGTTGGGACCGCTCAAGTCCACTAGAATAATTCTGTAGTTTGCATATACATCCATGAAGCGACCCAAAGGATTTTGGAGGATTTCATCGTCACCATTCAGGGAATGCAGTTCCCTACAGGCTTCGTTGTGCTAGACAAGGACACCTCAGCTCCTCTTCTACATACCATGTTAATCCTTGGATGATCGTTCCTTCGAACAACCAAAGTAGTGGTGAACTATAGCATTAGGCAGATTGCCTTCCGCTCGAACAATGACAAGGTGCCAATTGAGATGATCCAAGTGCAGAAATCGTCAGAGCCTACATCAGACGAGAGTGATCCTGTAGAGAAGCGAACAGAAGACTGCATCTTTTTTGTTGAAATCTGTGATACAAATCTATTTATGGATGATATTGAAACTCACGAGTTCCTCTCCACGGAAGAACTAGTGGATAACACAGTCAAGTTCCCAGATATCCCCGAGGATGAGAATTTAGGTAAGTTGTCTGATGAGCATATCTACGGCCACCTGTCTTGGGAAGAGCAAGAGACACTTATTGCAGACTTTTGTGAGCAAGATTTTGTGATAGAAGAATTATGTGCAGCATTGAATGCAGAACCATCTTTTCCAATGGGGACACCATACAAATTGAAAGATCTGACACCACCTCCCTGTATAGTAGCTGAAGTTACCACCAAGCTGAATCAGACCATGCCTGAGCTCAAACCACTTCCGGCAAATATGAAGTACGCCTTCTTTGTAGAAGGCAAAACATGTTCCCCATGATTATCAATTCATAACTGACCGAGGAAAAAGAATTCTGTCTGCAAGGCTATAGGCTGGAAAGTTTCAGATCTCCATGGGATCAACCTCTCACTATGCTCGCATCACATATATCATGAGGAAGATAGCAAGCCGTCTTGAGAGTTCCAGTGAAGATTAAATCCAAATCTCCTGGAGGTTGTGATGAACGAAATCACGAACACGAAATGGTGTGATGTGGAATTCATTTGTCTCATTTCCGACTCAAAATGGATGAGTGATGAATCCACATTTCATCATCTTTATTCTATCATTTTGGCATCAAAAACCCTAGCAAATACCTGTAAATACCCTTAAAATCATCATCTTAGCATCCATGCATGTGCATCATATTAATGTATAAAATACTGTAATTAAAGCCAAAATTATAGAATAAATAAAGAAAAGAAAAAAAGAATAAAATATTGTAAATATTTTATGACCCAAAACCCCCGAGACCTAGGCATCTTGATGAATAGGTCGACCAGGAATAAAGTAGGGGGAGATAAGGTCAAAATACAGATAAAATACCTATACATTCTATTCATTCTTTATTCATTTTGGGACCTATTTTTGGTTACACTTTTTATTCATCAAATAAATAAACTTTGTACATGAAAGTTGTAGATAATTAAATAAAGAAAAATACAAAATTGATTTCACTGAAAAATAATGTACAGATAAAAAGTTATGGTCTGAATAAAAATCCAGAATCCCAACTTCCCAGACCCGTATCTCACAAATGAAAACTCCAAATGCAGCATACTCACCTTTAATTGTATATAGAAGAAAATAAGCTATTTAATGGTGGTGGTTTCGCGTTTGGCGGAGCTACGGTTTGAAAGTTGAGTTTTGGACCCTCATTGTATAATTGTACAGATTAAAATATTCAATTTATTATTTATTATTTTTATAATTTTATATTTTTCTAATGTTGTAATTAATACTTATAATATCTATGTGCATTAAAATTAGAATAAAAATGCAAAGAAAATACAAAATAAAAATACTTGTAAATAGGATACATAGGTATACTACCTATACTTATACCTATATAAAATACACTTCTATTTTATTTAACATACAAAACATCTCAGAAAAATAAAATAAAAATATAATTAAGTGTATAAAAATACTTTGTAATTATATAAATTAATAAACAAAATTAAAGAAATTAAAAATACAAAATAAAAAATAAGAGAATACAATATATAGAATAATATACCTATATAAGGGTATGAATGCAAACTTGTAAAAATACACCCAATAAAAATAAATAAAAATTACCAAAAAATAACTTATTAAATTACAAGCATTTTTTATTTTATAACCATAATTAAATAAAATAAGTTACTATTTTATTTTGAATTTAGAAATCATTTTGTGAGGATTTTTCCTGGTTGGTCCACGTGGACCAACCAGGTTGGTCTGACAGTTGACCTAGGTCAACTGTCTGACCTTCTCCTCCAGGCGTGTCAGAGAGGTTTTTGTCCCATCTTCGCGCCATTTCCTAGGCTTGACCTTGCACTAATCCATGATGAGGTCTTCTGCATTTTTGCTCCTCGATCAATGGTGATTCACACCCTAGTGAAATCTGGGTTGAAGACCACTGATCGAGGTGGTTCGAGCCTCGTCCTCCACGCCATTCGTCAACCATACAAAAAGGACCTCCCGACTTCGATTTGAAATTAATCCTTCTTCTTCCATTTTCAACCAAAAACCTCTACCTCTTCGTGCTACTAGTGACAGTAGGAGTCGAATCGACCCGGGGTTTGCGTTGTTTGGTGTTGAATCGAAGCGATTCAACCCCTCGTCGGAGCTCCGCCGTGCTTCACAGCCCGTCGCCTCTGGTGAGTCTCCTCCTCTTTTCTCTTCGTTTTCTTGTAGTTGTAGCGTAGATTAGGTTAGTTAAGTAACAGTTTTGCTTGCCGTTCATCCAATCGCCGTGAATCGTTGATCGAACCCACGGCGGAGCTGAGCTCCGCCCATCATTTCCGGCCACCCAACGCCTCGACTCGACCTCAGACCCCCTCCATTATCTTCCCCTTCACTCCTTCATCACGCAGCACCCTTCAATCATCTCGATCTCGCTCAGATCGAGTCGACCGAGCTTCGTTCTCCGCCGTTCGCCGGAGCTCTCCGCCCGCACCACCTGTCGCCTCAGCTGACCCATCAGACCCCACCATTTTGTTCGCCTGGGTTTTGTGCACTTAACATTTCAGGTTCGAGCCCCAGAGAGGCTCCATCGACCGTCATCGACTCCAGGCTCCTCCGCCCAGGTCGCCTTCCTCGTCCGGCCGCTTCTCGCCGCATCCGCCTCGCCGGAGGCCACCATCTGACGCGGAAGGGCCCCAGGATCCTTTTGCCCTTGATCTGGGGGCCGGAGCGGCCGTGTGTCGGCCGCAATCGCCGATCGAAGCTCGTCGGGGAGGTGTTCTTCGTGAACCTCCCCCTGCCGTTGGATCAGAGGCCACCTCCAGCTGCCATCTACGCCGTCCGATCGTCAAGCGCCTCCAGCCGTCCGATCGATCCTTGAAGACCTAATCTCAGCCGCCCAGGATGAAGGGGTACGCACCGTCGGATGCGCGCCACGTGGATTAGTGGGACGCCATCGGCCGCACGATCGAGCCCGTGGGTATTTTGCATCTTCCACCCACGACTTTTTGTATTTACGTTTTAGTCTAAAAACTTTCGTTTGAAGTTTAAAAAGTTTTGTAATATTTGCACTCAGGCCCTCACAGTTTCACTATTTCCACTTTAGTCCACGCCACGTCACCTCACGTGACTGGGGCGCGTGACTTCTGGGTATTTTGCATGTTCGGCCCGGAACTGTTAGTTATTTGCGATTATATCCCTGTGCGTAGTTAATTAAATATCTTTTTGGAGAAATTGCATGTATGCCAAGCCGGTTTTCATTAATTACAATTATGCCCCTGTGAATGACATATCACGTGATCTGTGCGTGCCTTTTTGGTGAAATTCGCATCTGAGCCCCTGGATGTTTTATAATTACATTTATACCCCTGCCAGGCTTAGGATTTTTGTGTGCTTAGCCTATTTATTTCATGCCTCATTTAATTGCTAAAAATTCTCAAAAAAATAGGTTTAAGCTCCTGTTTGCTTCTACTTTCACGCCATATTTTTAGTTTTTAATTTTATTGTATTTTTATATTTATTCAAAATCAAAAACATGTTGTTTCAGCACTGCCTAACTTAGAAAATACCAAAAAAATATTAAAAGGTCTTAAAAAATTCCAGAAATATTTTCTGTTGTGTGTTTTGACCTGCTTTAATTTCAACCCAAAATTCACTAAAAATCTCAAAAGAACAACACTAAAAATTTAAAAACACTCTAAAACTTCAAAAAAATATATAAAATCAAAGAAAACTCCAAAAAATATAAATTCAGTTCCTGTGTGTTCTTGATTTTATTCTCTTTAATTAAAAATTAGTGTGAAAAATTTTGGTTGATGTTGCTAATTTTAATTCCCATTTTACTCACAGTCAGCACATATTTCATTGTTTTCTCTTATTTCCGTATTTAAAAATACTAAAAAAGCCTTGAAAAACCCCCAAAAATCACAAAAATAGTAAAAAGTCTTAAAAATATCAAAAACATTTTATTTCTGAATTTTTGGATATTTTTGTGCATTTTTATTAAATACTTTGTCTTGTCTTTTATTACCTTGTCTTTGAATTCCAATATTGAAAAAGAATTTTAAAAAAATATAAAATATAAAATTATAAAAATTAGAAAATTAAAAATCAAAATACAAAATTAAAAATTAAAAATTAAATAAAAAAATTTAAAATTCAAAAACCCACAAAAAAAGAGAAATTAGATTGGCTAAGTTGTGTATTAGACCTAGGATTGGATTTTTATCTATGCTCTACATCCTTGCTTCCTGAGTTCGACCCCTACTTGCTTGCCATTGTACATCTTTAGTAGGGTATAATAAATTTTAATCCTTGCTATTCATTCTTTGATTGATTGTGTGGGTTAATTGTTGAAGAACGAGGAGGCTAGAGTAGTCGCATCAGCGACAATGAGTCTGACTTGTCAGATCACTATTTAGCGGCTCTCGCTCTCTCGCTTTTCAAATGGCGCCATTGCTGGGGAGCATCGGCTTGTAGAGTACCTTTTGGGTCTTTTATTTACTTAGCCATTTTTTATTATTTGTCTCTTGTGCATCATTTATTTGGAACTGTCTGACATCTCTTTTGTTTTCTTGCGAGGGACCGCTGACCGAGAAGGATCGCCAAGGGGATCCTGCGCAGCCTTGGGAGGAGGAGCCGGCTATTCTACCCTAGCCGGCAGGAGAGAGCAGGAGAACCAGAGAGAGCGTTGCTTTTCTTTTTGTGAGAGAGAGTTATTTGTCTAATTTGTAATAATACAGGACTTGGACACTTGAACACTTCGGGCCTAATTTCCGGGTGTTTGTTCACCCGGGGGCTCACCGCGGCTTTCTCGTGTTTTATCGACTGTCATTTTCCGGTTTTGTTTTCCTTTTCATTTCTTTTGTGGATTGAGCTCTTAGATTTAGGTCCTGCTTGATTCGATTAGACTAGGTCCAAACACCCTAATAACTCTTGCATGCTCCTATAGTTCGTATTTGGACTTAGATTAATTAAGTAGTTGATCATTGGCTCTCGATCCGCGCGCTGCGAGCTCACTCCACACAAGCGCTTTCTCCTAACTCAAATGTGTTGAGCAGAGGAGGAGTGAGCCTAGACCGGACACTAGGATTGGGAGTTAGCGGTTAACTCGTGGATCTTCACGCTAGTAGTTGCCTATCTTAGGACGATTTCCGCATTGCATACCGGCATATAGATTAGGTTTATAAATTTCTGCCTTGCATCCCGCATGGAGAGAGCTGGGATTCGCTGTAAGTCTTCTTACTTTGCATCCATCATTTAGGCACAAAGGTGAGATTTCCAATCTTGGTGCCGACTTGCATTGGCTTTTTCCGACTCTTTTCTCCCTCTGATTTTGATAAATTAGGATAAATAAAATACAAAATCGTTAGGCGCTTGTTTGAATCTACTCAAAAGAAGCGATAACACAAAAAAATTAAAAAAGGGACTGCTAAGAAAACTTTGACCTAAATAAAATTGGTAATTGGACTCATTGATTGGGGAGTGTAACACCCTCACTTGTCTTCAGGTTGCATGGGAAGGTCTCCTTCCAAGTGAGGTGAGCGCTTCGTAAGGATTAGAGCCAAAAACCCAACTTGTGGCTGCCTTGTGTATCGCATGGATTTCCGAAGTATTGGCGCTACTATCGTACGTAGTCGAGTAGGGCTTGGTCGCCATTGGTGACTCACTATTGTGTGAGCATCGACCTTGTCCGAAGTACCGAGCATAGGCCACGCCTTCACGGGGGTGTCTGTCTCACCGACTGCGTCCGAGTAGGATCTTGCACGCTCACGGGTGATTCCGTTGCAAGCAAGGTCCGAAGTATCGGTTTCACCTATCGGCTTCCTCCCTCTATTTCTTTGGCTGAGTAGGGATCCAGGAAGGGTTACAAGGACCTTAAAAAGCGCAAGTTACAGGTTACACAGGAGGAGGACAAGTACGGGAATACTTCTCCAGCAGTACTCTCGCTCCTATAGGCGTAGCGCTCTAAGGACTCGTTGAAAGAGAAATTCCTGAAATCAAGATAAAAATTACAAAGATAAAAGCCGAACCTCCACGGCTTCATGTGTTGAGTTGGTGAACTCCCTTGTCTTGTGTTTGGTTGCTAGTCACATTTAGGTCAAAGATCAAAAATATCGCGCCTTTGCGCAAATTCTGTCTTCCCTCCAGTTGACCCTTGCTCATTGTGAGCCTTCTACTGTTTTGCATTCTATTTGTTTCTTGTTGACCCCCGTATCTTTCATCCAACATCCTTTCCTCTTGATCTTCTCAAGACGTCATCACACGGATGGTTTAGTCGGGACCTTGCCGACACCCACATCGATTCCGTGACATCGACATCTTTAATAAAGAGGGGTGATCTCCGAAGAGTTAATTCGGATCTTGCGAATGTCTCCTTGGATTCCCCTATTCTCGCCTCTTTTAATACTTGCCTTTCTCCAATTAATCCGCTATTCGGGATGGACTTGCAACCCGAACTAGCTCTTCCCCTTCCAATAAACCGGGATTACTCTTGTCCCCTAAATAACCCCTTGTGGATGGAGGTCGACTTCAGTCAATATCATATGCTCCGTTCACAACATTCTGGGATTGACCTTAATCCCAGATTCATCACAACAGTAGGTGCTGAGGAAGATACTGATCAGGGTTTACTCCGTCATGCAGATCCTCCACCCGATCAAGAGTCAGAGATTCAAGTACAGTCTGAGATGGCAGGTGGGAGAGGAAAAGGACCACAACCCCAGCAGGAACCTGAGGTCAATACAAAGGAAGGACAATATACCACGCAGGGCGAGGTTAACAGTCAGTTGTTGGCTTCCATCCAAGTCATTCAGCAGCAGTTGACTAATCAGGCCCTGGCACAGACAGCCTTCCAGGACATGCTGAACGATCTGAGGAGGAGGGCCGATGCGAGAGACGGCCGACGTGAGGATGACCCGAACTTTGATCCCAATTTCCATGAAGTCAATGATGAGTTTTCAGTGGGCCCCGAATATGAAGCAGTAGAAGAAGATCCACCGCAGCCCAAGCCCACACTCAAGGAGACATACAATCCAGGAGCAGGGCGTATCACTGAGTGGATTCAAGTTCTACGTATGCACGCTCACTTCGAATTGAAGCCGCAATTTCCGTCATTGCTTCCCACTTTCCATGGGAACACCACTGAAGAACCATACATCTTTCTCAAGAAGTTTGGCCGCATCTGTTCCACTGCTCATTACCCCAGAATCCCTCTGGATGTAGTCAAGATGACCGCGTTTCCCTTCAGCCTTCAAGACAAGGCCCTTTATTGGGTTGACCATCTTGGGAAGATCGTCACCACTTGGGAGGGATTGAAGTCTGCCTTTCTCCATAAATTCTATCCTCTTGGGAGATTAAATCAGATGCGCGCTCGGATCTCCGGTTTCTGCCAGCAGCCCCACGAGACGATCCATGAAGCGTGGGAGAGATTCAAAGATCTCCAGGAAAAGTGCCCCCCACCATGAAATACCAAAAACCAGTCTCGTACAACACTTCTTTGGGGGGCTATCATTCGAGAGCCAAAAGCTCGTGGATGCAGCTTGCGGCGGTTCACATTTTAACAAGGACGAGGACGTAGTATGGAACGTCTTCGAAGAAATGGCTGAGGGAGAAGCAGCCCAATCCTCGTCCAGAAGCTACATGAAGCCACCACCCGCCATCAGCAAGCCAGTTAACATGGCTTCTCACACCGAGGACAAAGATGAGAGCTCCAACCTGAGCATCATTGGGAGCCACTTGTCCAAAGTGGATATCATCGAGAAGAGGTCGCAGGACCTCGAAAAACTGGTAGTCATAGAGAAGAGGACCCAAGGTCTGGAGAAGCTCGACCAGATCTACCAGCAGCTGGAGCAGCTCGTCCGAGCATTGAATGCAAACATGTGCAACGCTGTGTCTACCTCTGCAAAGCCGAACGCTGAGAAGAAAGAGCCTACAATGCAGCAAAACCCTCAGTCGACTCCACCGCAGCCCCAGCCAGTCCAGCACGTGTACTACGTGCAAGTTCCGGAGCAGCCACCGCAGCCTCAGACGCAGATGGTTGTATACCAACCAGAGCACCAGCCCACATACTCCGAGCAGTTCTCTCCACCCCCGCCACTGATCCAGGAGATCAATGGCGTCTGGAACAATGAAGCGCAGCTGACCCGTCCGCAAGGACACTCTCAGGGTCAGAACATGGGCAACCGGCCCTATCATCAGCAGCAGCAGGGTGGGAGACCATTCCAGCAGCCTTACCAGTACCAGCCTCCCTCACACGGGAACACTTGGAGGCAGAATTACCAACATGGTCCTCAGCAGTCCGGATATCGTGGACAGGGATATCACCAGCAACCGGCTGCTCAATACAATCAGCACAACTCGCAGTACCCCTCCAACCCCCCTCCTCAACAATTTTTACAAGGATACCAGTCGCAATCTCAGCCGCAATACCAGCATTCTAGACCCCAGCAGGGGGAATCCTCTGAGATTGTACCAGTCAATCCAGCCCTGGCTTGTTTGGAGCAATAGATGAAGAACATGGCTGAGGTGAACCAGAAGATCGACGACCTGACGGCAGCCAAAACTGTCATACCAGCCTAGGTCGAAGTTAACCCTAACAATTTCCGACGCAAGGAGCAGGTAGCCGACAGTGTCCAACCCGAATCAGGTGAAATTAATTGTTTTTTATCTAACGATGTTACTCTCAGGAGCGGTAGGACATACCAGCCATCGGCGATGGTGAAGGGAAAGCACATTGCATCTGACGGGGAATCGTCAGTCCAGCCAACACCAGGGCCAGCCAGTATTTTGGGAGCAGCACCAGCATCCAGAAAACCACAAAAAAATGAAGAAAATCGAAAAGCACAAAAAGATAGCAGCAACCTCGGTGGAGATCAGCCAGCATTGGAGACGCCTGCACCCGCCTCTCTGCCAGTTCCTGACAGGAGGAGCACCGCACCTGCAGCGAGTCCAACGCCAGCACCTGAAGCCGAGCCTGTCATTTTTGGTCCGCAAATTGTAGATGAACCCATTCCTTTTGGTCATCTACCTGTAAACCACGATATGGACACTATTTTGAATGATATTGGTGAAGAGTTTGTAAATATTCCTTTCCCTGAAGCAATGAAAAAACACAAAAAAAATGAAAAATTTGAAAAATGCTTTCTCTGATCCTGTAATCATAGAAATCATTCAGAATTTGGTATTGAATATGCCATTGATGAAAGCTCTTGAGTACATGCCAGCCGTGAAGAAAGGACTTAAAGAGGCATGTACAACCAAGCGCAGGCCAAACCCCCACAATTCCAGAAGCAAAGGTGGCAAGTCTGAAAAACACATTCTCACAATGGCCACAGTTAACGCCATCAGCAACCTCTCGGATAAAAAGCCAGATATGGGAGCACCTCTTGTACGTTGCCAGATGTTTGATCAGGAATTCGAGCGAACACTTCTCGACAGTGGGTCATCTGTCAATTTAATGCCAGCCTCACTACTCACGGAGTTCAAGTGAGGACCGCTCAAGCCTACAAAGATGATTCTGCAGCTTGCAGACAAGTCAGTCAAGCGGCCTAGGGGCCTGTTGGAGGACGTGATCGTCACGGTTCAGGGAAAGTCATTCCCGGCCGATTTTGTGGTCTTAGATATGGACATCCCAGCTCCGTTGCTCCTTACCCCGATCATACTCGGAAGACCATTTCTGCGGTCATCAAACGTAGTGGTGAATTATGGAACGGGAGAAATCACTTTTGGAGCTGGCAATGAAATTATCCGAGTTGAGACCCTGTCCGAAGGAACACCAACCGAGCAAACATCTACTCCATGTGCAAGAGTGATCGAGTACGCTGACGACTGCGACTTCCTAGCAGAAATTCAAGATATCAACCTATTCCTGGATGACAATGAGATCCATGAACTCCTCTGTCCAGAGGAGGAAGTGGAGACCACAGTCGAATTCCCCTGTATCAATCAAGATGAGGAACTTGCTGATGTACTACAAGAAACTGCTGTGGGAGTAATGTGCCTTCAGAACCAAGAGCTGAAGTCTGAAGAATCCTTGAATGAAGAAGAAATTATTGAGGAATTCTTTCAAGATCTGAGAGAGGAAACAGATCAGAACAAGGTGGACACCGAACAGTTGCATGAATCACCACCTACACTGATAGCTGAAGTCACCACGGAAGCAGCTCAGACCCCGTCGGAGCTAAAACCTTTGCCCTCCAACATGAAGTATGCCTTCCTTGCGGGAGAACCTAATATGCACCCGGTCATTATCAATGCCCATCTGACCGAAGACCAAGAATCTCGTCTGATGGAGGTTCTTGAACGCAACCGCAAGGCGATAGGCTGGCGAACTTCTGATCTCCATGGGATCAATCCGTCACTTTGCTCACACCGCATCTTTCTGGAAGAAGATTGCATGCCCTCTCGAGAACTGCAGAGAAGATTGAATCCGAACCTGCGGGAGGTTGTTATGAAAGAGATCCAGAAATGGTGCGATGCGGGATTTATCTATCCCATCTCCGACAGCAAATGGGTGAGCCCGCTGCATGTTGTGCCCAAGAAATCAGGGATCACCATTGTCAAGAATGACAAAGGAGAGGAGATCGCAACCAGGGTACCGACTTCTTGGCGAGTATGCGTAGACTACAGAAGACTCAATCTCGCTACCAAGAAGGATCATTTTCCGCTACCCTTCATCGACCAGATCTTAGAGAGATTGGCGGCGAAGGAATATTTATGTTTCTTGGATGGGTACTCTGGGTATAATCAAGTTGCTATTGCTCCTGAAGACCAAGAGAAGACCACGTTCACCTGTCCTTTTGGCACATATGCCTTCAGACGGATGTCGTTTGGGCTTTGCAACGCCCCAGCCACATTTCAGAGGTGTATGCTTGCAGTTTTTGCCGATATGGTGGGCAGCTTTCTCGAGGTCTTTATGGACGATTTTTCGGTCTACGGGGATTCATTTGATCAATGTCTGGACTATCTAGACCGAGTCTTAGGAGGTGCTGTGAAGTAAATCTTGTGCTCTCCTAGGAGAAGAGCAATTTCATGGTGACCGAAGGAATTGTGCTGGGTCACGTTGTTTCGAAACGTGGCATGGAGGTTGACCCAGCCAAGGTGGACGTAATTTCAAAACTTGAGCCACCTACAAATATCAAGCAAGTCCGGTCGTTTTTGGGCCATGTCGGATTTTATCGACGATTTATCAAAGATTTCAGCAAACTGGCCAGACCGTTGACTGAGTTGCTCGGCAAGGACAATGAATTCATTGTGGACGACCATGTGCTCCTTGCCTTTAATCAGTTGAAAGAGCTCATCACACAGGCCCCTGTCCTACAGCCACCGATTTGGACTCAGCCTTTCGAGATTATGACCGATGCGTCAGATTATGCCATCGGAGCTGTACTGGGACAGAGGAAAGACAATGTACCATTTGCGATTCACTACGCTAGCCGAACGCTCAATGAAGCCCAGAGAAACTACACTGTCACTGAAAAGGAGCTGCTAGCGGTAGTCTTTGCTTTGGAAAAGTTCAGATCTTACCTCCTTGGGTCCAAAGTTATCATTTACACTGATCATTCGGCCATTCGGTATTTACAGCAGAAGAAGGATGCCAAACCACGTCTCATCCGGTGGATCCTTCTCCTCCAGGAGTTTGACTTGGAAATCAGAGATAAACCTGGGGTAAAGAATGTAGTGGCCGATCATCTGTCGAGACTTCCTGAACCAGAGTCTCCTGAGTTGAACCTGCAGCCTATCACAGAGACCTTTCCAGATGAGTCGATTCGGTCTGTCTCCTCACTTCCTTGGTATGCGGACATTGTGAATTATCTAGTTGCCAAGAAAATCCCACAGGACTGACCTAAGTTGAAAATAGACAGATTTTTGTCTAAAATCCATTTCTACCAGTGGGAAGACCCGTATCTGTTTTGTGAGGGAGCAGATTGCATCTGGAGAAGGTGCATTCCTCAGGAGGAAGTTCCAAGTGTCCTCGCTTTATGCCATGATCAAGATTCTGGAGGACACCATTCAGGGAAACGAACGGCAGCGAAAGTTCTTCAAAGTGGCCTCTGGTGGCCTTCATTATTTAAAGATGCAGATGAGTATGTCAAACGTTGCACTGACTGTCAGAAGATGGGCGGAACCATAGGAATGAGAGATACGATGCCTCTGAAGTACATTCAGATCTCAGACGTCTTTGACGCATGGGGTATCGACTTTATGGGCCCGTTTCCCAACAGCCAGGGTTATGAATACATTCTTCTTGCTGTCGATTATGTAAGTCGATGGGTGGAAGCTATCCCCGCCCGAGCCGCCGACAGTAGGACTGTCTGTCGATTCCTGAGAGATAACATTATAGCACGGTTCGGGATCCCCAAGTTTCTCATATCTGACGGGGGTAGCCATTTCATAAACAGAGAGGTGAAGAAGCTGACCCAAGAATTCTGCATTGAACATCGTGTTGCTTCACCCTACCATCTGCAGTCCAATGGCTTAGCTGAATGTTCAAACAGGGAGATTAAGACAATACTACAGAAACTTGTGCGTCCGGATCGCAAGAACTGGTCTCAGCTACTTGATTCCGTTCTTTGGGCTTACAGAACTGCGTACAAGTCACCCTTGGGAATGTCTCCCTACCGCCTTGTGTATGGCAAGCCATGTCATTTGCCGGTTGAACTCATTCACAAATCTTTATGGGACATTAATATCTGTAATTTGGACTCCAAGCAAGCAGGAAAGAACAGAAAACTAGATCTGAACAGATTACTGTAATTCAGAGACTACGCATATGACAACAGCCTGATGTACAAGGAGAAGGTCAAAACATGGCATGACAAGCATATCCGTCGCAAGTCCTTTGATCCAGGTCAAAAGGTGTGGTTGTTCGATGCGAAATTGAAGATCTTTCCAGGCAATATGAAGAGCAAATGGACTGGGCCGTTCATGGTTAGGCAGGTGCGTGACAACGGAAGTGTATTGATATCCAATCTGTCAGCTGACGCACAGCCTTTTGTAGTCAATGGACAGCTCCTAAAGCCATACCTTGAACATGATACATTCATGGCAGTCGTTGATTCAATTCAAGTGATCTATGAGGATGAGCTGAATATCTCCGAAGAGGCAGAAAAAGGCGAAGTATATCAAAACATTTTTGAATGATTTTTCTTTTCTTCTTTTCTTCTTTTCAGTTTCTTGTACCTTCTTCTACCAAATTGATGCCATCCCTTTCCATCACTGCTATACTTAGGATGTACTTTATCCTAAGTATAGGGGGGATGCGCATCCCGAGTTGCTCATATCCAATCTCATTTCTTTTTTTCTTTTCTTCTTTTCTTATTTTCCTATTATATCTTCTTTATCTATCAAAAAGGTGCCGCCCTTGTAGACAGTTTTCCATACTTAGGACGTACTTTGTCCTAAGTATAGGGGGGTGTGCACCCCGAGTTGTTCTATTCTTTGATCCTCTCCATTGTCTCCTCTTCTTGTCTATACTTAGGGATATCGTACCCTAAGTATAGGGGGAGACAATCTGAGTACGATCTGTTCATTCCCACCCTTGACCCTCCCTGCTTTGTGTACAGTCTGCTATACTTAGGATTATTTGATCCTAAGTATAGGGGGGACGGTCAACTTCTCATTCGTTCATTCATCTCTGTATTCCTTTATTCTTTATATTTTCCTATACTCAGAACGAGTTATGTCTTCTTTTTTCTCTCTGATCTATGAGGACATAGCTCAAGCTAAGTATAGGGGGGTCGTATATACTGCGTATATACTTTAGCCATAACTCGTGCTTTCGAATTAATATGGCTAATTATTCTTTAAAATTCATTAAAAATCCTTAATAGAAAGGTGTCTTGTTCCTCAAATTCTATTTGTGTAATTACTGATTAATAAATCAGGTGAAAATGTTTTTTGCAAAATGTTTGAAAAATAGTTTGAAAATCCTCGTGAACATTTATTGAAAACTATTTTGAAAATATTTTGTTGCATGTTTTCAACCTTTGTAAAAATGTGTGTGGTTTGTAAAAACTTATTTTCTTTGTGTGAAATAAAATGTTTGAAAAATGATTTGCAAATGGTTTGAAAAATGGTTGCAAAAATGTTTTGAAAAACCTATATATACTGTTTGAAAGCCTTTGCAAAATGATTTTCAAATGTGTGTACATGTTTGTAAAAACTATTTTGGACTATAGTTTTCAAAAATTGTGTGAAAAGCTTTTGTCAAATAAGTTTGAGGAATACATACATCACACCAAAATTCACTATATCCATATGTATAAAATTGACCACTTACCCTTGTAAATTCTTAAAATCCACTTCTTGTATATACGAAGAAGCACTCCCGTGTACATAGTTTTAACCTAGATTTTAGCCAAAATCTTTTTATTTCCAAAAATCCCAAAAACATTTGCAAAACTAAAATCCAAAAACATCTGAAAAATCTTTTTGAAAAATACAAAAAATGCATGCATCATATTTTCAAAAATCCATAAAAAGTTCAAACCTTTGAAAATTGCATCACAAAAATATTTTCTGCATTCTGCATATCATTTGCATAGCATTAGCATTTTTCGGGTTGAGTTTGATAGTTGAACAAGTCTAAGTAAAATCCGGAGATTGGAGCTTGATTGCACCTTAAATCTACTTAATAACAGGAACCTTATAGGAACTGGGTTTGAGGTACTTCAGGTCTAGTTGACTTAATTCTTTGAGGATCACGGGACTTGGTTCAATGGATTCTTGACTGCCTAAGTAGAGTATTTCGGAGCACACGCACGATTCTTGTTGATAATGACCTAACTTGGACACTTGCACCTTTCACATGGCTCAACTCAGTTGGAGTGGTGAGGAGATTGGATTTGCCGGTATGAGACGCACACAAGTGGAAACATTTGTCCTCCTCTAGGGAGGGAAGTGCACCCCAACCCGTCCAGTGATTAGGAAGTCTAAAGACAGGAGGCTGTGGGTTGCGATAAAGCTTCAAAAGAGGGATAGTCTACTGACTCAAGAGGAAAAACTCCTTATGTAAATGATGTTGTGAACAGTATTTCAAAAAAAAAGTTCAGGCATGTGCAAAAATAAAAAGCCTGCAAGTATGTACAAAGTCAATAAGCAAGCTTGAGTTCCAAAGTCAAATATGTGAGCCTGCAGCAGGATGACTTGACTACACTGGTCTTGCATCCCAGGATAGGTAGCTACACTGGCTGCCATCCATTCTTCTCTTCACCCCCTCCTCTTGAGCTGGTTGCCACTTGAACTTAGAAGGGAATACCCCGCTCCTCGAGGATGGAGTTGCTGGATTGGGGAATCATTGGGTTGTCATACCGGAGAAGTCAGTTTCTTTGTCATTTTAGTTGGGGAGAGCCACCATCACTTACACTGTGCGAGTCAGACTCATAGTCGTAAGAGTTTGCGTATGAATTGAGGTATTTCTGACCTGGCTATTGAGGAGACTTGGACAGAGTTTTGGGATTCTCAAGGACTGTTGAATTTCAAACACGGTTCTCACTAAGGTTCCGCCCACACTGAAATTCCAAAAGTCCGACTTAAGCTCCAAACTTTGATTTTGCGAAGACAAGTTTGGTAATCAAATAAAATCCAAGTCATTCTTTTTCTTTTCTTTCTTTTCTTTTTGCACTTATTGCATAAGTGTTTGCTAGGGACTAGCAAAGGTAAAGTATAGGGGGATGATGAATCCACAATTCACCATCTTTATTCTATCATTTTGGCATCAAAAACCCTAGCAAATACCTGTAAATACCCTTAAAATCATCATCTTAGCATCCATGCATGTGCATCATATTAATGTATAAAATACTGTAATTAAAGCCAAAATTATAGAATAAATAAAGAAAAGAAAAAAAGAATAAAATATTGTAAATATTTTATGACCCAAAACCCCCGAGACCTAGGCATCTTGATGAATAGGTCGACCAGGAATAAAGTAGGGGGAGATAAGGTCAAAATACAGATAAAATACCTATACATTCTATTCATTCTTTATTCATTTTGGGACCTATTTTTTGTTACACTTTTTATTCATCAAATAAATAAACTTTTTACATGAAAGTTGTAGATAATTAAATAAAGAAAAATACAAAATTGATTTCACTGAAAAATAATGTACAGATTAAAAGTTATGGTCTGAATAAAAATCCAGAATCCCAACTTCCCAAACCGTATCTCACAAATGAAAACTCCAAATGCAGCATATTCACCTTTAATTGTATATAGAAGAAAATAAGCTATTTAATGGTGGTGGTTTCGCGTTTGGCGGAGCTACGGTTTGAAAGTTGAGTTTTGGACCCTCATTGTATAATTATACAGATTAAAATATTCAATTTATTATTTATTATTTTTATAATTTTATATTTTTCTAATGTTGTAATTAATACTTATAATATATATGTGCATTAAAATTAGAATAAAAATGCAAAGAAAATACAAAATAAAAATACTTGTAAATAGGATACATAGGTATACTACCTATACTTATACCTATATAAAATACACTTCTATTTTATTTAACATACAAAACATCTCAGAAAAATAAAATAAAAATATAATTAAGTGTATAAAAATACTTTGTAATTATATAAATTAATAAACAAAATTAAAGAAATTAAAAATACAAAATAAAAAATAAGAGAATACAATATATAGAATAATATACCTATATAAGGGTATGAATGCAAACTTGTAAAAATACACCCAATAAAAATAAATAAAAATTACCAAAAAAGAAGTTATTAAATTACAAGCATTTTTATTTTATAACCATAATTAAATAAAATAAGTTACTATTTTATTTTGAATTTAGAAATCATTTTGTGAGGATTTTTCCTGGTTGGTCCACGTGGACCAACCAGGTTGGTCTGACAGTTGACCTAGGTCAACTATCTGACCTTCTCCTCCAGGCGTGTCAGAGAGGTTTTTGTCCCATCTTCGCGCCATTTCCTAGGCTTGACCTTGCAATAATCCATGATGAGGTCTTCTGCATTTTTGCTCCTCGATCAATGGTGATTCACGCCCTAGTGAAATCTGGGGCTGAGGACCACTGATCGAGGTGGTTCGAGCCTCGTCCTCCACGCCATTCGTCAACCATACAAAAAGGACCTCCCGACTTCGATTTGAAATTAATCCTTCTTCCGCAATTTTCAACCAAAAACCTCTACCTCTTCGTGCAACTAGTGACAGTAGGAGTCGAATCGACCCGGGGTTTGTGTTGTTTGGTGTTGAATCGAAGCGATTCAACCCCTCGCCGGAGCTCCGCCGTGCTTCACAGCCCGTCGCCTCTGGTGAGTCTCCTCCTCTTTTCTCTTCGTTTTCTTGTAGCTGTAGCGTAGATTAGGTTAGTTAAGTAACAGTTTTTCTTGCCATTCATCCAATCGTCGTGAATCGTTGATCGAACCCACGGCGGAGCTGAGCTCCGCCCATCATTTCCGGCCACCCAACGCCTCGACTCGACCTCAGACCCCCTCCATTATCTTCCCCTTCACTCCTTCATCACGCAGCACACTTTATTCATCTCGATCTCGCTCAGATCGAGTCGACCGAGCTTCGTTCTCCGCCGTTCGCCGGAGCTCTCCGCCCGCACCACCTGTCGCCTCAGCTGACCCATCAGACCCCACCATTTTGTTCGCCTGGGTTTTGTGCACATAACATTTCAGGTTCGAGCCCCATAGAGGCTCCATCGACCGTCATCGACTCCAGGCTCCTCCGCCCAGGTCGCCTTCCTCGTCCGGCCGCTTCTCGCCGCCTCCGCCTCGCCGGAGGCCACCATCTGACGCGGAAGGGCCCCAGGATCCTTTTGCCCTTGATCCGGGGGCCGGAGCGGCCGTGTGTCGGCCACAATCGCCGATCGAAGCTCGTCGGGGAGGTGTTCTTCGTGAACCTCCCCCTGCCGTTGGATCGGAGGCCACCTCCAGCTGCCATCTACGTCGTCCGATCGTCAAGCGCCTCCAGATGTCCGATCGATCCTTGAAGACCTAATCTCAGCCGCCCAGGATGAAGGGGTACGCACCGTCGGATGCGCGCCACGTGGATTAGTGGGATGCCATCGGCCGCACGATCGAGCCCGTGGGTATTTTGCATCTTCCACCCACGACTTTTTGTGTTTACGTTTTAGTCCAAAAACTTTCGTTTGAAGTTTAAAAAGTTTTGTAATATTTGCACTCAGGCCCTCACAGTTTCACTATTTGCACTTTAGTCCACGCCACATCACCTCACGTGACTGGGGCACGTGACTTCTGGGTATTTTGCATGTTCGGCCCGGAACTTTTAGTTATTTGCGATTATATCCTTGTGCGTAGTTAATTAAATATCTTTTTGGAGAAATTGCATGTATGCCCAGCCGGTTTTCATTAATTACAATTATGCCCCTGTGAATGACATATCACGTGATCTGTGCATGCCTTTTTGGTGAAATTTGCATCTGAGCCCCTGGAAGTTTTTATAATTACATTTATACCCCTGCCAGGCTTAAGATTTTTGTGTGCTTAGCCTATTTATTTCATGCCTCATTTAATTGCTAAAAATTCTCAAAAAATAGGTTTAAGCTCCTGTTTGCTTCTACTTTCACGCCATATTTTTAGTTTTTAATTTTATTGTATTTTTATATTTATTAAAATTCAATAACATGTTGTTTTAGCACTGTCTAGCTTAGAAAATACCAAAAAAATATTAAAAGGTCTTAAAGAAATTCCAAAAATATTTTCTGTTGTGTGTTTTGACCTGCTTTAATTTCAACCCAAAATTCACTAAAAATCTCAAAAGAAAAACACTAAAAATTTAAAAACACTCTAAAACTTCAAAAAAAATATAAAATCAAAAAAACTCCAAAAAATATAAACTCAGTTTTTGTGTGTTCTTGATTTTATTCTCTTTAATTAAAAATTAGTGTGAAAAATTTTGGTTGCTGTTGCTAATTTTAATTCCCATTTTACTCACAATCAGCACATATTTCACTGTTTTCTCTTATTTCCGTATTTAAAAATACTAAAAACGCCTTGAAAAACCCCCAAAAATCACAAAAGCAGTAAAAAGTCTTAAAAATATCAAAAACATTTTATTTCTGAATTTTTGGATACTTTTGTGCATTTTTATTAAATACTTTGTCTTGTCTTTTATTACCTTGTGTTTGAATTCCAATATTGAAAAAGAATTTTAAAAAAAATATAAAATATAAAATTATAAAAATTAGAAAATTAAAAATCAAAATACAAAATTAAAAATTAAAAATTAAATAAAAAAATTTTAAAATTCAAAAACCCATAAAAAAAGAGAAATTAGATTGGCTAAGTTGTGTATTAGACCTAGGATTGGATTTTTATCTATGCTCTACATCCTTGCTTCCTGAGTTCGACCCCTACTTGCTTGCCATTGTACATCTTTAGTAGGGTATACTAAATTTTAATCCTTGCTATTCATTCTTTGATTGATTGTGTGGGTTAATTGTTGAAGAACGAGGAGGCTAGAGTAGCCGCATCAGCGACAGTGAGTCTGACTTGTCAGATCACTATTTAGCGGCTCTCGCTCTCTCGCTTTTCAATGAGCCACTTGCATGTTGTTCTAAAGAAGTCAAGGGTCACCATGATCAAGAATGACAAAGGAGAGGAGATTGCAACCATAGTACCAACATCTTGGCGTGTCTGTATGGACTACAGACATCTGAATTTAGCAACCAAGAAGGTCCACTTCCCACTCCCCTTCATCAACCAGATCGTTGAGCGATTGGCCGCGAAGGAATATTTTTGTTTCTTTGACGTATACTCTGGTTACAATCAAGTTGCTATAGCTCCTAAACATCAAGAGAAAACAACCTTTACCTATCCATATGGGACCTACGTCTTTCGCAAAATGTCGTTTGGTTTATGTAATGCTCCAACGACATTTCAGTGATGCATGTTGGACGTATTCGCAGATATGGTTGGGAGTTTCTTGAGGTTTTCATGGATGACTTCTCTATCTACGGAGACAATTTCTATCAATGTCGATCTTATCTAGACCGAGTCTTGAAGAGATGGTGTAAAGTGAACCTTGTGCTCTCATTGGAGAAGAGCCAACCATGTCATCTCAAAATGTGGCATGGAGGTAGACCTTGTGAAGGTGGATGTCATTTCCAAACTCAAGCCACCTACAAATTTGAAGTAAGTCAGATCGTTTCTACGGCATGTCAGTTTTTACTGATGATTCATCAAAGATTTCAATAAAATTGCTCGTCCATTGACTGAGCTTCTGGAAAAGGAGATAGATTTTATCGTTGATAACAGAGTCCTTCAGGTATTCAATCAGCTAAAAGAACTAATCACCCAGGCTCATGTCCTTCAACCACCAGTCTAGTCTCTCCCATTTGAGATCATGACCGGTGCATCAGACTACGCTATTGGAGTGATTCTAGGACAGCGAATAGACAATCTACCATTTGTAATTCACTATGCTAGCAGGACTCTAGATGAAGCTTAGATAAAGTACACTACCACTGAAAAAGACTGTTAGCGGTCGTCATCGCCCTGGAGAAACTTAGATCCCACCTACTTGGATCCAAAGTGATAGTTTATACAGACCATTCTTCAATCACATTCTTACAATCTAAGAAGGATGCCAAACCCAGACTAACGAGATGGATCCTTCTGCTCCAGGAATTTGATCTAGAAATCCGTGATAAACCTGGAGTTAAAAATGTGGTGGCTGATCACTTGTCAAGATTACCAGAGTCGGATACCCATGAGTAGAGCTCATTACCAATCACTGAAACTCTCCCAGATGAAGCAATCTTGTCAGTTACCTCATTACCCTGGTTCGTCGATATTGTGAATTATCTTGTATGCAAGAAGATTTCCATAAGATTGGCCGAAACTGAAAGTCGACAAATTCCTATCGAATATTCATTTTTATCAGTGGGAGGATCCTTATCTCTTTTGTGAGGGGGCAGATTGCATCTGGAGGAGGTGCATTCCTCGGGAGGGAGTCCAAAGTGTGCTCGAAAATTGCCATGCCAGAGAATCCAGAGGACACCACTCTGGAAGAATAACTGCAACAAAAGTTCTACAATGCGGACTTTGGTGAGCTGATGAGTCATTTATTCGTTCCCACCCTCGACCCTCCATGCATGCAGAATACAGTCTGCAATACTTTGGATTAATTGATCATAAGTATGGAGGGACGGTCGACCTCTTATTTTTTATTACGTGGTTATAGTATAGACTTTTCTATACTTAGTACGAGTTATGTCTTCCTTTTCTCTTCGATCTATGAGGACATATCTCAAGCTAAGGGAGGTCCATATATATTGTGTATACTTTTAGCCATAACTTGTACTTTCTTATTATCAAAAAGTACGGCTAAAATCCATTTAAATAAGTTTAAAGAAAACACTTGTATAAAACACATTAAAATTCTTTGTATCTACCGAGTAATAAATAGGGTAAAAATGCTTTACAAAATGTTGGAAAAATGGTAAGAAAATATTTTGAAAAAACTTGTAAAAAATGTTTGGAAAATATTTTGTAAAATATTTTCGACCTTTGTAAAAATATTTTGCTTGTAAAAGTTTTTTTCTTTGTTTGAAAGAAAAAGGTTTTGGAAATTTATTTGCAAATGGTTTGAAAAATGGTTAATAGTTTGAAAAATCTATATAGTAATGTTTGAAAAAACTTTGCAAAATGATTTTTCAAATTTTGTAAAATGTTGCAAAAATTATTTGTCAAATTAGTTTGATAAATAAAATTTTCGAAATGTTTGCAAAAATCTTGTCAAAATATTTTGAGAACTATGTACATAATCCAAGCAAATAAAAATCTTTTACAAACCTAACACATTAACCTGTAAATAAAAATTAAATGCATGTAAACACATCTTATAAATTCCTAAATCCTAATTCTCGTAAATTACTAAGATGCAATCCCGTGTAAATATCTATACCTAATTCTTCTTCCAAAAATTTTATTTTGAAAAATCGCAGAAAATATGCAAAATTAAAAATCCCAAAAACATTTGCAAAATATTTTCAAAAATGGCATAAAATTTGCAAAACTTTTTCAAAAATCCATAAAAGCTCGAAATCAGAAATTGCTTCAGAAAAGTATTTTCTTGCATTGTACATAGCATCTGCATTTTTCTGAATAGCATAGACAATTGAACAAGTCCAAATAAATCCTGAAGATCAGAGCTTGGACTATACCTTAATACACTTAATTTCATAGGAACTCATTGAGGACTGGAAGTAGAGATATTTCAGGTAATCTTGACTTAATTCTTTAGATTCCAGAAGACTATGCCTATGAGTCAATTCAATTAGCCTAACAAGAACCCTTCATATCATCTGTAAGACTCTTGAGATAGTGACTTAACTAGAAGCCTCGCCCTTAGCATTTATCTCAACTCAAATGGATTGTTGAAAAATCTTGGAGACTAAGTAGGTACGATGAAAGGCCGCTTCGTCAAGGGTGGCTCATGAACCATTCTTGGGGATTACTGACACCGGTACTCTAACCCACTTCTTTTGGTAACAATGATATCCAAAGACAATGCTTCAGAGGAGGAATGGTCTACCGATGCAACTTTCTCTAAGACCCCAAAAAAATAGGTGGAACAAAAGATGTTATATCCACCAGGGCACAAGCAAGAATGCAGAAGTTGTACAAAGTTAAAGAAAATATCCAAAGAAGCCAACACCCAAAAATTCCACAAAAAATTGAGCTTCAGAAAAGCATGCTTCTTAGTGAAGAATCGGTTACACTGACCGACTTCACAAGGGAATGAAGACTACACTGGTCTATTCCCACTTCTCTTCCCATTCTTCTAACTTCTTCCCCCATTCTATTGTAAAAATTGGGAGCACTTGACCTTAGAACGGAATGTCTATCTCCACGAGGATGAGTTACCAAAGGGCAAATGCCTTGGTAGTTCAATGGTTTTGTCTGGGGAGAGCTGACATTTTCACACATATGGTTCTATCACTTCAAGGTAGCAAGAGTATGTGATTGCGAGGATGGTTCTGACCTGGCTGTGAATTGGACTGGATAATGGGAGTATGGAACCTAGGGGCGGTTGTGTCACACTTTCTGTCTTCTATGTGATTTCTAACGCACCATTAATCCAAAGGCCTTCTCTGAACTCCAAACTTTAACTTTATTAAGACAAGTTTAAAAGTCAAAAATTATTCCAAGTTATTTCTTTTTATTTTATTTATTTTCTTTTTTTGCACTTATAGGCATAAGTGTTTGCTAGGGACTTGCAAAGGCAAGTATAGAGGGGTGATGAATCTCCGTTTCATCACCTTTATTCTTTGATTTTTGGCCTTTAAACCCTAGCTAAATGCATGTATATATCATTAATTTGTCCAAATAAATACCCAGCAATTTGTACAAAATACTATGTAAAACACTATACATTTATCGTATATCAATCCTAAATAAAAGAATAAAGGAAGAAAAGAAAAAGAAACGAGACACCATATGTGTTGAGTGACCCTGGCCCACTAGACTCACTCATCATGAAGACTTGGACGATAAGAAATAAAGTGGGGAGAGATAGGGCTATCGGAATACCCTACAAAAATATATCAATAATAACATTTTGGGACCGATTTTATTCTTTATTAATTACACATCAAATCAATAAACTATGTACACGAAATTGTAGATACAAATATTTAGAAAAATACAAAATTTATTTTACACAAAAATAATACACATGGTACTTTTTATACATATAATAAAAAGCCAAAACTCGAATTTCCCACACCCATATCTTCTCCATATGAACTCAAAATGTAAAAAAATCACCTTTAATTTTATATAACTTTTAATAAGCTATTTAATGAATGTGGTTTCATTCAATTTGGAGTTAAGATGCAAAATTTATGTTTTAGACCCTATTGTATAGTATACCTTAATAAAATATTCATTTTATATATTCTTTATTACTTATGTAATTTTATATTTTAATAATTTTTAATATTATTTATAATATATGTACAAATTTAGAATAAAATAAAAACATAAAGAAAATACAAAAATAAAATAGTACATGAAATACATAGATAAATATACAATAATTATACCTATGTGATAAGTATACATATTTATTTAAGTGTATAAAATATATCAGAAAAATATGACAAAAAATATTTATGTATATAAAAATAATTTATAAATATATAAATTAAGAAAATAAAATAATAAAATTAAAAATATAAAATAAAAATAAAATATGCAAAACATAAGTAAATATACTTATGTTTATACCCCTAACAAGTAACTTGTAATAAATAAACTTATAAAAATAAATAAAAATCAGATTAAAATTCTACATAAAATAATAAACATTTTTTATTTTATAAACAGAATTTAACTAATTCGTTTATTAATTATTTTTGATTTTACAAACCTTTTTCAATTTCTTTTTTCCTGATTGGTCCACATGGACCAATCAAGGACTTCCTTTTGTTGACGTACCGTCAACTATACCCAATACCCTCTGACCCATTTCAAAGTCACGGACCACCCTCCTTCGCCAAATTTTCAGGCCTCCACCCTTTTCCTTTTGCCTCGAGCTCCCACTACCCTGTAGCCTACACGATCCTCTCCCACGTCGACCTCTCCATCCTCACCAAATACCGCCTTCGATCACGCGATCTTTACTGAAACTCATAAAAACCCATATATAAATATGACCCCACATCGTCTTTTGAGTTTTTGATCCATCTAGAATGCTTCTTAGCCCCTCGTTTCGTGCGTAGGATTGTGGCTTGGTGCAGGAAGCTGGATACGTCGAGCTGTAGTGAGGAGGAGGTGTAATTGAGGAGATCCAGCCATCGCCGGAACCCCATCGGTGGTTCTGCTTCTCGGCCATTCGGCCGATTGAGGCCCCCTTTCTTTCTATTTTAGGTAACTTCCTTAGTGTAAATTCGATTGCTTTCTCTAGTTTTAGATTTTAATTAGCACTTTTAAGCTTAAATCAGATCTATTCGGAAACCTGGAGCTCAAGCTCCAGGTTGATTTCAACGTAGAACAACCCCCGTTTTGACCCATTTACCTCCTCACTTTGTACATCAAGTGTTCTCCGTCTTTCGCCCACAAAAATCCCTTCGATTCTGCATGAATCGAGGGACATCGAGCTCCTCCTTCTCCAATTCACCGAAGCTCCACCGCTCTGCACATCCACGCAACTTCCAGTTGCCGCTTGGGTTGGGGCGTTCGTCTCGAGCCATCTAAGCTTTTTGAACAGGATCGGGAGATTGAAGACCCATCTGGAGCGTCATCGAAGTCATTGAGCAGTGCCAGGTCGCCTAGAGTCGTTCGAGCTCCGTGGTCAATCTCGTCCTCGATGGTGACCATCAACATATGCGGAAGGGCGTCAGGAAGATGAAGCACCCATCGACTTGAGGATTCATGCCCGGAGTCACGTGGATTCGACAATCGAAGCAAGGCATCCCAATTGTTCGTGGGTGTTCTTCGTGAACACCCAGGTGCCCTTGGATCAAGAACCACTGTCAGATCTAATCGCAACCCTTGGTTCTAATCGAAACGTTGCCCCATCTACACCACACGATCAGCCACGTGGCAGCGCGAGGACAACCCGATGAAGGTCACTTAAGTGGGTATATTTCAAAGAACTCCTATGCAGTTTTTATATTTAGTATTTAGTTCTGTAAATAGTAAGTAATGTTTAAAAAGTAAGGGATAATTTGCATATAAGATCTCGAACATTTTGCATATTACACTTTAGTCCTCCGCCACATCACCTCATGCAGTGACCCATGTACGTGGGAAATTGCATGTATGACCTTGAGCCTTTTGTAAATAAGTTTTAATATCAAAAGTTTAAATATTAGTTATAACATTTTAGGTTATTTGCACTCTGTCCCTTGTATTTATTTTTAATTGCAAATATACCCTTGCCAGTTCAGGTACTTTTATGCATATTTCTTCAATTTTTGTAAATATCATCCGTGCTCTAAAAAGTATGAAAAAATAGGTGAGGTACCTGGATTTACATTTTATATCATTTTCTAATTTATTAAAAATTGAATAGTGCATGGATATTCCTTATTTTCTTTAAAAAATATAAAAAATATAAAATTGTGTTTAAAAATTCCCAAAAATATAGTGGGTGTTTATTATAGTATCTAGTATCCCTACACCAAAAATCCCTAAAATTGAAAAAGCAAAATGAGAAAAAAAATTAAAAGCTCTAAAATTCTATAAAAAAATATAAAAAATCTTCTAAAAACCCAAAATTATTTCTCTCCATTTTGTAATTATATTTATATATAGTATTATATATTAAAATTGATTTGGAAAAATTTTGAGGCATTTTGTTATTTTTAAACCCCAAATCAATTCAACCTATTTACTTAATATTTATGTTGGGATATTTTTGACTTTAAAAATCCTAAAAATTGTCAAAATTAATTGAAGAATCACAAAAAAGTAAAAATTATAAAAAAAAAACATAGAAACATTTTATTTTACTATTTTTGACCATTTTTATCTATATTTATAAGTATATTATCCCATAGTGTATGATATCTCTATATATAATAATATATAAGTTATAATATTACCTATTACTTTAAATATTTTATAATTATTTTAAAATTAAAAAAAGTATATAACGAATATTTATTTAAAAATTCAAAAAATTAATTAAAAATATATATAATATTTAAAAACCACAAAAACCTAAGTAAATAGTATGCATGTCTATATACATTTATACATATATTATTTATTAGTTATTTATTTAAAAATAATATTGTGTGCTACTATGTGTGTTTCCTGTGTTCGACATCCTATTCTGCTTGTCTCTATATACATTTATTTGTAGGATTTATGATAAAATTTGATTCACACATGTTTATTCTTGCTTGATTATATTGTCGATTGATTACTGATATATCGCATTTGGTCTTCGAGAATGGTCACTTCAACGACTTCGTGTCCGCCTTGTGTGACACATGCGACCGTCCTCTTGGGATTATTTGTGGTATTTCACTCCTCCGATAATCTTTCACCACCCTGCCTCGCCGATACCAGCCAACGCCTCCTCGACTCGCCATCTCCTTCGCATGACGGTTAGGAAGCTCCTACGACCTTCAGGCATCGCGGAGGAGTAAGGAGGTGGGAGTTGACCCTCGTACGAGTCCCATAAGCATTTACATCCTCGCAACGTTGGAGGAGGTCTAGAGTGAGCAGATACTATTGGATGGTGCCTCCTCAACGACCATCCAATGGCCTAGTAGCATCCATGTCACCCCATCAAAACAACTAGGCTCGATAGAGCTGAGCCACCTCCGAGGCACCTCAGGCTGACACTTGACCCGAGGCACCTGCATCGACCCTTGCCCGCTCCCGAGCCAAGGGCGTGAATGTGCAGAGCATGTATGGGCTGGGCATTTTGCATCCATGCCCTTCAAGTTCGAATAATTGCAGAAAGGTCCTTTACAGGCACGCATGCCTTACATGCTTTCGAAGAAATTATGAAGGGGCCCAGGCGGTTTTAATTAATTGCATTTATGCCTCTCTGATGGACCTATATGCAAATTTTATGCATTTTATCTTCATATTTTTATTGCAATAATTCCCTTGCATTCTTCTATCCATAACTTGAGCATATGAACTCCAAATCTAGTGATTTCAGTTTCATTGTGTTGCTAATTTGATTCTCTTTCTGATGGCAACATTATAATTGATTTGACAACTTATTTGGTATGTTAAATTATAGATATTAATTATGGCATTTGCTCATTTTTGTTCCACTATTAGAGATATGAAATACCTTAGTGCTTCAATTGATATCGAAATTGGGACTATTTTTATTGCTCTATAATCTTGTTATTTTAAATAGATAATTGTGTGTATAATCATTTTGCTAACATGTATCATAGTATTTACAAACTTGCATCATTTTAATTGCTAGAAAACCAAATAAAATTGCATATTGATCGTCATTTCATACATCACATTTTCTTGCAAGTTGTATCGCATTTACCATGCATAAAATAAACTAAAAAAATGTATTTTATGTGTTCATCATACAATGCATGGTGTTCTTAAAAATCAATTAAAAATGTACTTTCTTTTCATGCATATTATTCATTGTATCTGTATCTTGCATGCTTATCTTTGCATGAATATTTTGTGCATCTTTATCTGTATTATTTTGTGATGTGCATTCTATCTGCGTTAAAGAAACCTGGATCCATGAATTTAGTCACTCAATTTAATCATTAATTTTCGATTAATGGATTTGGAGGCTCGTATCCCTCTATTCAACCTTGGTACACTTACCAAGTAAAATATTCCACATATTCCAAAGTGTGGCTATGTATAGATCCAAAATCGTCTCATGTGCTACGATAAAAATGACATATTACGTAAGTGATTTTGCAGTTTATCATCTGTATAATTAATTTATTGTATACCCTTACTCATATAGTATATTAGCCCTATTATTCAAAATACGTAAATATGAGGTATGGTTAAAGTATATACAACGTATATATGACGCCCTATACTTAGCTTGAGCTTTGTCCTCATAGATCGGAGAGAAAACAAAGACATAACTTGTATTAAGTATAGAAAAGTCTATACTACAATGACTAAATAATGAAAGAATGAGAAGTCGATCATCTCTCCATACTTGGGATCAACTAATCCTAAGTATAGCATATTGTACTCAAGATGGGGATGATCGAGAATTAGAATATACGAAATCATCATCTCGACATGTATTACCCTATACTTCAGGTAAAATATTCCTAAGTACAGACATAACATCAACAAATTGGAAGAAAGATGAGGCATCAAAGAATGAGCAACACGAGTCACTCATCCCTCTCTATACTTAGGATGAAGCATATCCTGAGTATAGCAGTGATGAAAGGGACGAGTGTGTTTCGAAAGATTCAGAAATGAGAAGAGGAAAAGAGAAAATATTTTTTTATCAAATTTTTTAGCTTAAGTATTTGATCTCTCTGTCTCTGAAAGCTCTTCTTGAAACACCACTTGAATTGAGTATACGAAGGACATGAATGTGTCATGTTCTAGTTATGGCTTGAGCAATTGTCTGTTTACCACAAAAGGTTGAGAGCCAGGTGACAATTCAGATATCAATATGCTTCCGTTGTCACGCACAGTTCAAACTAAGAAAGGTCTTGTCCACTTGTTCTTCATCCTGCTTAGAAATATTTTCACCTTGACATCAAACAACCAAATCTTCTATCCATGTTTGAAAGTCTTTCTACTGATAAATCACATTTTTTGCCTCTTTAATATCATTGGATTATTGTAGTACATGAGGTAAAAATAGATCTATGCAGAGATACCACAAATTTGAATATCCGGCGAATGATTTACTTGGATAACATACCAAGGTCGAACACAGGGACACGAGCCTCCTCAAAGATTAATTAGATGTCAATGCTTAAAATTAAGCAATTAATTTATTATTTTTTTCATCTCCAAGTTCAGGCCTTCAACCAATTTTTATCCATACTACCAGCCCCACCAAGCAACATCGCACCTAATAAAGGTCTCCCAATACCTGCTGGGAACCCTTTGCGAAGCTTCCTGTCATCACATGCAGGCCAAAGAGTTCATTTTAATAAATAGATTATGTTGCATTAATGCTCAAAATAATGGTACTTATTGTGGAGATCAATGAAGAAGGAGTGTCTGGATCTGGACGATGAGCAACTATACAAGTATGCAAGGCTGGTGTTGTCCATAGTGATCGCGAAGATCCACACGATAGATTGGATCATCGAGCTCCTCAATACGTACATTCTACATGCTGACATGCACGCCAATTGGTAATTGAAATTGACTATGAAGTTCACTGAACATCCTGAGTTTCCTCTTATCAAAATATAATAACATATTGTTGCGTGAAAAATAAAATAAAATGTGTATAATTGTATAATAATAACATATTGTTGCGTGAAAAATAAAATAAAATGTGTATAATTGTGATGTATGCATGTATGGGCTACTGGGGAAGGGGTTCAAGGACATATTCGGGCACGTGGAGGGAAGACCCCCGGGCCCATCTTGGGTGGGCTTGTGGGCCTCAAGGACCAACAACTTCGACGTCCCTTATTCTCTCAGTGAGGAGTTCATCTCTATGTATAGGATGCACTGCCTCCTCCCCGGCGCGATCCAGGCCAAGAATGTCAACTTGCCCCCTGTCAGCCCCAACAAGTCCCCTCAGCTCCTCAAAGAGTATGCACCTCAAAACCATCATCGTTGAAAGAAAATAGAGCTACAATAACGAATAATTTGATAATTCATTGCTATATCTTCTGATGTTAAGATGTTATAATGGCATGACTTCTTAAATCGCAGGGTAAAAATGGAGGAGCTTAGAGGGCTGAAAGGAGAGAAGACCTTGTCAGAGTTAGGGTTCGAGAGGTACATGGTGTCCATGGGTCATCAAGCATGTGGGGCACTAGAGTTGTGGAACTACCCCTTGTTCCTCAGGGACCTAGTCGCCCAGAATGTCAATGGAACCGAGAGATCCGACCACGTGGATCTTCCTTCGCTTGAAGGTGATTGCATCACTCTAGGTTTAGGATCAGTGATCGAATCGAATTGTAACAAATGAACCTTCTTTTCGATAAGAAACTTTGCGTTCAAGTTGTTTCATTATAGAAATATAGCTTATATTCCAATTATTTCCGATATTATATAGTTCGTTAACAATATTACTCAAGTTAACTTTTTAAAATGAACAAGAATTAGATAATATAGCTTGATATTTTGATAAGCATTTATTAAGAAAGAACTAATATATTATTGTTTCGTTTTTTATTTTATTTCATTTTACAAATTATATACACACACCTGATGTAATTAGTCACCATATTTTTATAGTAAAGTGGTGCTTTGCCACCAATTTCTTAGATCAAAAATATAAAAGTTCACTGAATTGAAAGTCAAAGTATGAGCTGTTTTTTAAACACATATTTGGCTTTATACAAATTATCATTATATTCATAATTTAACTCGGACGTTCGTTAAAGTAACGTATGATAGAATAATGTTTGGCTTCTTAAGTTACTAAAAAAGATTTGAAGTTGGTGTCCAATTCATTTAAAATCGGACAAACTCTTTTCAAACTAGTATCACAGAATTGAATACAAACATATTTGGTTCGATTGATAATTTATGCAAAGAAATTTAAGTTTACTTGATTTTCATGTAGTTTATTAAGACAGAGAGACAGAATGTGCGATACAACCAATTTGGTAGGAGCATGTTCATGATCACCATCTCCAAGTGGGAGGACCTCAGAGACAATAAGGAAGTGATTGCGACACTGAGAGAGATCTACGGAGACGATGTGGAGAAGCTAAACCTCATCGTCGGCCTTATGGCAGAGAAAATCAAGGGGTTCGCCATAAGGGAGACTGCATTCTTCATCTTCATCATCATGGCATCCATGTAACCAAATGTCCTGTCACAACAACAAAATGAGTCTATAAAAACGATGCAAGCCAATAGAAAGACATGTGGTTTATATTGCAGGAGGTTGCACGCTGACCGGTTATTCACGAGCAACTTCAACAAGGAGACGTACACGAAGAAGAGGCTTGAATAGGTCAATAGGACGGAGAGCTTGAAGGACGTGCTCGACCGCCATTTCCCAGAGCTAATGAAGAAGTGCTCAACGCTAACAGCGCCTTGTCGGTGTGGGACGTGCCCACGAATTCCTTCAATCCAATCCCTCTCTACCTCCGTATTCCTTAAAGCACTGAAGCATTGTTTGTGTATGCATTTGGTTAGTTTATTTCATATCGGTGTGATCAATAAGGATTAATAAGTGGTGTCTTCTTGAGTGCCATCACTAGCATACAATTTTTGTCCATCTGGCCTTTGTTGACCAGGATTTATATATCCTTTTTGTGGGATCAGTATATTATGGTTATATATTATATGTGTTGCTAAAGATACTGTTGACTTTTTATTCTATTCATCGCTAAATTATTTATGATTAACAAAAAAATTTATGAAAAGTCTATGGAAAATTTTGTTATATAAACCCCTAGCAACAAATACAATATTCATTACGAATTACAAAAATAAAATATAATTTTGTAATGAACAATACTTTCTATAAGTTTACCATCAAGAAATATGTGAATATTCAAATTATTCATTGACATATATCAATTTTATTGTAGCACGAACTATTATATATTATAATAAAAGGGAGAGGGGGTGCCTCATGCAACTTAATCAAAAAATGGGATTGAGAATGCAGAAGGGGATGCTCGAGAGAAGATGCCTCCAAGATGTAATAAACAATATTGCCATCAATAATACCATGTAAAAAAATTCATCAAACCATATGTGATGTCTAGGGCTTAAATCTAAGCTATTATCGGGGAAATTGACCCAAACAAGTTGTTGGATTCTGAGCCTAATTGGACTAGTTGACATTTATCCAAATTTGAAGTTGTCATATAGTAATCCTTGCAACTTATAATCCTCACACTTTGTAAGTATTAAATGCAAGATTATATTTGGGACGTTACATCCTCCCCCACTTATATCCTCAATGTTCTCAATGTGATATGATCGATCATTCATTCCCAATATTGGTACTTGCACGATCCAGATAGCCTATTTCTCCTATCTCTTTTTAATAGTTGCTCCCCTTCTTAGATAGTTCTTTCCAATATCAAAGGAAACCCACTCTTATACTATTTTTTATTTTTATGTCCCAGATCTAAATCGGAGCCATTATCAACGAAAAGTGATTATGGCAACTTGTTGGATTCGAGCACATACGAACATGTTTACCACCATAAAAAAATGCTTATGCTCAAATTGTCAAGGAGTAATTACCACAACTTATGCTCGCATTTTTGTGAGCATCAGATGTAGGATAATGAACCTACACCCCCCCCCCCATGACATTTGTGATGTCCTTATTGTGATATGGTCCATCACTTATTCGTATCAATAGTGGTGTACTCACACTCCGGTTAGCATCTTCCTCCTATATCTTTGTCTAGGATGGCTCGATTTATCAGGTAGCCATTTCCACTATCAGATGGAGCATGCTCTAGTACCATTTGCAATATATTGATCTAAACCCAAACCGTTACCCAAGAAAACTTGTCTTAAATTGTTAGATTAACTTGAGCTTAATCGGACTCATTGACAACCACCAAAGTACTTAAGCTTAAGTTGTCAACTAGTATTCTTCGTATTTTATAACTCACTTTAACACTTGGTGAATATCACATGCAAGACTATATTTGGGGTATCCATTTTGGAGACCAATCGATCAATACCAAGTAAAGATGGAACTTGGGAAGCAACCAACTGGGAAAATCCCTAGCGGTGTACTTGCAACTTTGTGGAAGGGAAGGACGAAGCAATGGTGCAGATGGGACAAGAAACGGGGTGACCCAAAATCAAGCTTTAATTAATAGAAATACAAGATCTCCCATATTTCATGTTTATTAAGAAAATAAAATTATTCATGTAAGGTATAACCTTGAAAGACGAAGCAATATCAGTCGGTGTCCCATACTTTGCACGTGAAATTAGGTTCGATAACTAGTATAATGACAGTAAAAGAGGAATTGCATTCCTACCTATTCTTTTGTAGTGGTAATCGAAGTTGACAATAGGAATTCGATTATGGGGAATCTGCTCCCAAAAGAAATATAAATGTATTATTTAGAGGTCCTCGATTATCACAGAAGAAGCAACCCTCTGATATGTTGAGAGTCCGGTTGACACAACTGCTATAAAAAAAGTAGTAGTGATAGTTTGCAGCATCGGATTGTGTATGATTGTGGCCACAGAATCTTGATTTATGCTTGTTATTGGGCTAATGGGTCTATGGATGTTGTTGAGTTGTTGTTTTCAGAGAAGATAGCTCTAATCTCCAGTCAGGCAGATTAGGTGGTTTTTCTATCACAGAAAGGTTTTCCCTACGTTGTATCAAAGCCTCTTTATGGTCTCATGTTAAACGTGCGATGCGCTGAAGCTATGTGTTGGTGTTGGGTGTTCACCCAAATCAAAAATCCTGGCACTGGAAGAACCCATCTTGTTGAAACATTTGCTTGGTGGATTTTGCGTAGCGCGTGTCCTCTGCTTTGTGTCCTAGATTCACCTCTAAAGGTTTGGCGTTCACATGTTGTCATTGTGTGGAAGCGAAGCCGGGGCGATAAGGTTGGAGCTATAGAGATTTTTCTTTATTATTCCCCTGTCAGCCACCTCTCTATGGTTGGATTGGGGTTGTTGCTATCTTCTAGACAACAACCTTCTGCGATTCATACCTTGGATGGGAGTTGTTACATGCCGCCTCTTTGCTATTGGAGCTTACTCCCATCTGTGTGGAACTTCTGGGATGAACAATCGTGTATCTTGTTGCTACAATTGAGGGCTACTGAGCCCCTTAAATAGAGCTTGTTGGACTACTGTATAAAAGATAAGCTTGGATGTAGATTTTTTTCGTAAAAACGCTGTGAGGTTTTCTGTGATGGCAATGTATGGCCAAGGGGTTGCTCTGATGTCCAAGCGACACAAGGTCTATCAAGTGGAATTTCGAGGTCGTTGGTGGAGGTGATGTGTGAGTTGGCCCTCCACTGTTGTGCTCCTTTTAAACCTGCATAGGAGATGTGTTGTTCGAGCTTGTAGCTCTGCTCCAAGATGATGACGAGGTAGTGCAAAGGGGTGTGAAGGTGATTGTCTCATTGTTGAGATGACTTTTGCGAGGGTTTAAAATAATATCCTCACGGAAGGTGAAGAATAAAGTGTCACCGAGGCAACCGCTCACAAATGTCAAATCGAACAACAATTAACCCACACAATGTATAGATCAAGCAAGCAAGCAAATGTGAATCAAAATTTATCATACCGTACAAATAGATGTATAGTGGACAAGTACAGTAGGGAACACAGGAAACAATGGAGGACAGACAATCAAAGATGGCTACAAGAAAGCAATAAATGATTTTGGGCTTTTTGGGGTATTTTAAATTTTTGTGGGTTTTTTTATTTTATATATTTTTTATAGATTTTTATTTTTCATATTTTTTAAATTGTTTTAAATTTTGTAATTTTTATTTTCTTTTTATATTTTTTTGATTTTTAATTTCTTTGTCTCTTTGATATGTAATATAAGTATATATATAACTATATATATAATTTAAGGAATTATAATTAAAAATGCAGCCAAAAATGCAGAATTAAATATTTTTTAGTTTTATGAATTTTTCGACTATTTTGTGATTTTGGGGGAATTTTTACTATTTTTTGTATTTTTAATTGCTTAAACAACGCAATAACACTGAATGGGATAAATAGCTTGAATTCTTTTGGAAATTAAAAATATCAAAAATGTTAAAATTTTTCCAAAACTATTTTTTATTTAATAATATATAATAAAAAAATGTTAAAGATAAAAAATAAAAATTTTTGATTTTTTTATGATGTTTCATATTTTTATAAAGGATTTTGGAGCTTTTAATTTTTAGGCATTTCTTTTTCTATTATCTATGATTTTTGGTCTGTAGACTCAAAATACAAAAATAAATGAAATCTACTTTTTGTAATTTTTTAAACAAATTTTATAATTTGTATGGGTTTTTTTACTGCAAATAGGGGAAAATAAATTAAAATAGCCAGCAAAAATATATGTGATAGGAATGTATATTAGGTGTTTTCAAGAATTTTCCACAAATTTTTAGAAGCCTAGAGATATTTTAACAAAATAAAAGTTATAAAAAATACATATTGATAACAGCATTTGTGCAAATATTTAAAGTTTTAGGACCCTCGCCGAACACCTTGGAGAAATCTGGGGAGTAGACATGCAATTTTCTCAAAAGTACTAATAATCTATACTTGAAGGGGTATTTTTGCAATTTAATACAAGTGTAGGGGTCCAAATGCAAAATATTCAAATAATATTACACTAATTTGCAAAATTAATGGACTAAAACAAAATTCAAGCAATCCTAAGGGCTTAGGTGCAGAAAGCCCCAACAACTCATGTGTGTTGGCACGTGAGGAGACGTGGCTTAGACCTAGATGTAAATAGTGAGAGTACAGGGGGTGCGATGCAATTTTCACCAAAAGTTTCAAACTGAATAAATGAGTTACAGGACCAAAAGAAACAAAGAAAAATCGGGGGCCTGATGTGTAAATTACCCCCTAAGCGCCTGATTGTGCGGTTGGAAGGCGCCCACTCATCCACGTATCAAGCATCGGACGGTTGGTACATCTTCATGTTTCCACATCTAAGGTTAGATCTCGCTTCAGATCTGGCGATTGCACTCGAATCATTGGATGGTGGTCATACCTCCTAGAAGAGGTGTGAGATCGGACGACAGACATGTACTCACAAAGAATGGTCGAAGAACAACATGAGGCTGAGCTTCAATCCAGCCTCCAGGGTAGTTTTGGCCTTCTTCTTTGCACCTGGATGCTCAATGGTTCCTGTAAGTGTTCCACAGCTACTGGGCTCCACAAAATTGTCGGAAGTCCGCCATAAGGGGGTCTGACGGGTCTCGGCACTTAGAGCTTCCAAACCCGCTTCGAAAGACTCTGAGGGGAGGCTCTTTCTCTCTGGTACATGTAGGGTTTAGTTCGCAACAAAAATAGGAAGCCAAGGATGGCTTCAAGGGTTGAAATGGGCGAGAGATGCAGTGGTGTGAGGATCTCCTACGGACGACGAAGTAAGGAAATCTGATTCCTTGATCTGTGCAAGATTGAGAGGAAGGGAGTGTTTGGGGCGATCAGTAGGCGAAGGGAAAATAGATGGAGTTGAGTGGTGGAGAGGATGAGGTCATATGTGGTCAGAGCAGAAGATTTGTATAAAAGATTTGTATATTACAGAAAAAGAAATGAAATGAAATGAAATGATGTACGAATCTAACCTACTGCTTTGCTCGGGAATTGAAAAGGAAATAAAAGAAGAAGCTTACCGGATGTGAGGCACCTAGAGCAAAGCTTCAGGCGAACACGGCAGCATGACTCCAGATCGCTCGATTCTACGCATGCACCTCGCAGAAACTCGGGGAAGATTGGTGTTGTCACCAACTCCCTCAATTTGGTCTTGTATTAGGGTTTTGCATGACGGAAGAGAATCAAAATTGAATGGAAGTCGGATGAGATGTTTTATACATGTGTGGATTCATTGGGAAGTGACGCTCGATACAGCATGTCGTTGATCGAGGAATGATCCTCGCATGTAAGTACAATGATAGAGGGAGAAAAGAGCAGAAGGAGTCGATCAGAAATAGTGAAAGATTTGTCAGGGAAAAAATTGAGAACCCAAGGTCAAATGCCTGACACACTGCAGTCAAAGGAGACCAGGCAATTGACCGAAGTCAAACTACCTTGGCTCCTCACTAGGCCATGTCGGCCAGGAAAATGACAAGGCTGAAAATAAAAGATATATTAATTCGAAATAAAATAATAAATGATTTTGATAATTTTTTGTTAAAACATAAAAATATTTATTATTTTATGTAGTATTTTATTATTTTTTTATTTTTATAACTTAATTTATTACAAGTTACTTTTTGGGGGTTTATTTATAGGTATATTAACCTATATTTTGTATATTTTATATTTTATTTTATTATTTTATTTTCTTAATTTACATAATTATAACTTATTTTCATACATATAAATATATTTTTGTTATATTTTCTGACATAATATGTACACTTAAATAAACAAGGATTTAAATTATATAAGTATAAGTATAGTATATTCATCTATGTATTTTTATATATTATTTTATTTTATTATTTTATTTATAGTTTTATTCTATTCTAAATATTCGCATATATTATAAATAATATTTTACAAAATTATAAAAATATAAAATTATAAAATTATAAAGAATAAATAAATGAATATTTTATTCAAGTAAACTATACAATAGGGGTCCAAAACCTAACTTTTACATCTTAACTCCAAATTAAGTGAAACCACCTTTATTAAATCGTTTATTAAAAGTTATATATAATTAAAGGTGATCTTTGTGCTTTTGAGTTCATATGGAGAAGATACGGGTCTGGGAAGTTTGGATTTGACTTTTTATTTTGAGTATTAAATGTAAACTATATATTATTTTTGTGAAATCAATTTTATATTTTCTGTATATTTTTACTACAACTTTCATATACAAAGTTTATTGATTTGAGATATAAATAATAAAGAATAAAATGGGTCCAAAATGAATTATTTGGTAAAATAAATTGGGAATTTTATTGTGTTTTTGACCCTTATCCCCCCCCCCCCCACTTTATTCCTTGTCGAGCCAGTCATCATGATGTCTAGGTCTCAGGGTTTAGGATCATAAAATACCTTTGGCATTTTATTTTTTCTTTTCTTTATTCTTTTATTTTAGCTTTAAACAATGTATTTTATACAGTATTTATACAATAAATGATTAATGTTTATTTATGTAAAATAATGATATATACATGCATTTAGCTAGGGTTTAAAGGCTAAAATGAAAGAATAAAGGTGATGAAACGGAGATTCACCATTGTGAATAAAGAAAGATGTCAAACTTTACGAGATCAACTCTTTGCGAGAGTTGAGATGAGTGTGACATTGGGATATGAAGGAAGGAGATGGTCAGGTCGAAGGCGATTGGGAAGGATGGAGATGGATCTTGGATTGGGTTCGCAAATTAAAAGATGAAAAATATTTGGGGTATAATATAGAAGAGATGAAGCAAAACACAATAAGAAAGAGATAGAAAGGAAGGGAGACGATGATAGAAGAAGATTTCCTAGAAGGAGAATGGATGGAATATGGTCTGGGTTATGGTTGTCTGACCACCACGTTCTTCACTTGAGGCCTTGACTACGGGCTAAGTTCAGAGAGACCTAATAGAGATCCACTACAAAAGGTCGAGGACCTTTCGAATCTCACCGAAGTCGTTCTGATCATCGCATCAATGCCCTCCTCCTTGTTGTCACCGAGAATGGTTGCACAAGCTTAGGGCATCTCTTCTCTTAATTGGCGAATGTGTTTAAAGTTGAAGAGGGCATGGTTTTGATGGTCAAGTGGTTAGGGTTTTCGGGTGCTATGGAGTTGGTGGTTCAAGGCTGGGGCTTGGTCTTGGAATGGGGAGGATTGTGTGGGTGCCGTCGGATGGAGAAAGCGAGGAGAGAGAGAGTCGGTCATGCGAGAGATGTAGAGGAGGTTGGGGGGGTTGACTTGCCTAGTCAACTCTTCCCATCTGACATGAAGAACCCTTCTTGGGCATGAGATGGGTGCCAATTACAATAAAAGAGGGGTGAGGATAAGTGACTTATGGCTATTAGATCAAGATAAGTCCATCAACTAGAATTGAGATGGGAAATGAGAGGGAGTCGGTGACATGTGGAGGCCCCAAGAGATGCTACATACCGCCACCATAAAAATTACAAGAGATTCAAAAAATAAAAAAATAGAAAATAACCCCAAATGAAAAATATTCATGCATGAAACTTGTTCTTCTCAATAAGATTTACAACTTTCATGAGGGGTGACTAAACTCAAAGAACCTTATTTATACAAAGTTGTACTTTTAGTGATATTTTATGTTCATAAAATTCTTGGTTTTAATGTTTGCATTTTTTCTATTTTACAAATTTAAAACTAAATAAAAAATGGAATAAAATACAAAAAATATACTTCCACATCAATTTATTTTATGTATTTTTAATAATTAAGAAAAAGAAAAATGAAAATAGAAGAAGACTATATACATACTTTATAACAAAGTTAGTGTGCCTCTCTTTTTTAATATTCAGATCTTTTTGTATTTTTATTTTTGTACTATTTTTATTAAAACATGAATCAAAGAATATTAAAAAAGAAGTTAAATAAAAAGACTCAAATATTAACGTAAAATTATAAGATTAAGATTGGTGAATATGTACAATATACAATGTGTAACCAAAATCCAAGTTTCATATATGAACTTCGATTCTTTGAATTTGATCTTGTTTGGTAGAGAATTTGATATACATAAATTCAAAAATGACTACGGTTTCATAATAGACTGTAGGGGGAGATATATGCATTCACATTTTATCTACAAATTAGATTTTGGATTTATTTCAATATATATAAGTATATTTAAAAAATATTTATTTTGATTAGTGATATGTACAAAATAGATTTAATTTTATGTCAATCGAAGTTAACATGAACTTATCAAAATTGGGTGAAGTTTGAGATATTTACATGTGAAATATTTACACTATTCTTAACTCCTTATTTGCGTCGATTTTATATGCTAATGCATGCTTCTTATGACATATGCATGAATGCTAATGGTGCAATATGAACATAAGAACACAAGTATCTTCTAAGGAATTGAGATTTATTTTCATATCTTAACTAGATGAATCGCATATTTATCAATATCCTATAGTGAATGAAGATAGCATTCCATTCATAAGAAGGAGTGGCAAGCAAATATATATTCTTATGATATATGTGGATGACATGATCCTTACAGGTGATGATGGAGGATAATTATCCACACTAATGAAAACTCTTGCAAACGGCTTTGAACTCAGAGACTTAAGGCTCGTTTGGTTGTCATGTTATCTCGGGATAACCTGGCATACCCCCCGCTCTACCCATGCATTCATGGGTTGGAATTAGTTATATGGACCCCCACAATTTCTTTGTTATAATTTTTTTTAACTATGTTCAAATGAAAAAATTAACATCAAAAATATATTATAATCATAATAAAAGTTAACATAACACATAATTAATGTGATATCACATCACATTTATCATTCCAACCCTCTTCAACCCTCCCAACCATCTAAACAGCTACTATTCACATGAGGATACTCCTACCCAACCCAACCCTGTTACCAAACAAACTCTTAGGGAAGTTGAAGTACTTCCTAAGTATTTAGATGGCTCGATCTCCAAAAGGTGTGCCTAAGCCATAAATACGCTCTGGATTTAATGATGGGCTCTAGCATGTAGGGATACAAATGGACAACTACTCCTATGAAGTAAATCATAAACTAAGTAAAGAGGATGGTGAACTTCTCGATAATGATGGGAAGGGAAGATACCGAGGATTAGTTAGAAAACTAATTTATCTCACTCTCATGATACTTGACATCACTTATGATGTGAATGATGTTAGTCCCTTCATGCATGGTCCTATAGATGCTCATGTGAATGTTGTTAACAAGGTTTTGTGATATAAAAAGGAGTCTCTAGGTGAAGGGCATATGTTTGGAAACATAAAGAGATTAATATAGAAGGCTCTATGGATGCAGATTGGGCCGGGTACGTGGATGACATGAGATCTACTTACGGTACATTGTGTATTTTTGTGGAAAACTAGTCATTTGGAGAAGCAAGAAACAAAATATTTTCTCTGGATCTTATGTTGAAGCTGAATATGAGGCTCTTGCTTATGGTGTCACGAAGTTTTCTAGTTACAACTCCTACTGAAATAATTGGGTATTGAAGCTAATAAATCAGCAATAAATTTCGGCTAACCATTATGTGATGCATGATAGAACAAAATACGTGTGGAGATAGACATATATTTTATTTAAGAAAAGATTTACGATGGACAGTTGCATCTTCCATATATGAAATCTGCTGATCAGGTCACCAATCTCTTCGCAAAGAGGGTACCTACGATGCAATTCGAGCTTTATTGTAGGCATGTTGGCAATGGTTGACATGTATGCCCAACTTGATGGGGAGTGTTGAGTTGGCTTGTTGTTATTTGATAAACGGATGTATAGATGAGGAATCGTTTACTTGTTCCCCTATATAATGTACTCATCTCTCCATTGCGGAGTTGTTTTTAGATATGATAACTCTAATCTCCAGTAAAGAGATCAGAGAGATTGATCCCCAATGGGTTTTCCCTCGCTGAAGGGTTTTCCCTGTAAATTGTTGTCTTCTTTTTCGTAGTGATCTTGCTCGTTTCTACAAGTTCAATGTTTTTTTAGAGTTAGAGTAGGCAGAGAATTGCGGTAATGATGTAAAGTCATTGTCATTGTTTTGGTAGAAGAAAATATGTTAAACACAATGTTTGCTGCTATAATTTTGGCAATCAAAATTACATAGCTACAAATACATTTGATCTTATGACAATCAAAAGTTGATTTGTTGCCCCAAAAATTCCATAGCTTACATTTTTTGATGCTACTTCTTCGTAGTTAGTTGCAGGATCAAAAGTTAATCTAAGATTATTTAACCTTGTTCCGGCTCGGTCCACATGGATCATTCTCATTTCACTTTCTTTAGTGTCAGTTGAGGAGAGAAAGAATGAGTGTGGTTCATGTGAATCGCACGGACTACATTTTACTTACTCTACGGAGCTTATTTTGAAATGAAACTCTTAGATTTTATAAATAAGTAACCATTAAGTTTTAGCTTAGCTGAAGACCGTCCGTCCTTTGTATTGAATGTTACATTTTAACAACCTAAAATTGTTGAGATCAACCTCAGCCAAATGAACTCGTCAGGGAGTTACATCTCTTTTCTATGGAAATTTGAAACCATTGATCTCATTACAAGTTAAAGTTAATTGATTAAATATCACATGAGATATATTAAACACCAATGTATAAAAGAAAATCACAGATAAGATAATCGTGGTCCCATCCTTTCCATTCCTTAGTTATTTTTCCCAACTTGGATTTTCCACAATTTTATATTCTAAAATTTCCACAAGAGTTAAAAAAGGATATTTTTCGCACAACTTTTTCCCTAAGGAGATAATTTTTACATCAAACTTAATCTAATTTAACCTTTTTTTAGCAAATTGAATCCAAAATCATCTTTCTAAACAAGACATCTTGAATTAACCTATCATTAAAATCCACCATTGTGGGCCATTTCCATATGGAAAAAAGGCCCAATATTTATACAAAAATGAACCTCATGAGAAGAATTATCAACGAAACGGACGTGGTTGTCAAGCATCGTCTTGCTGATGCCAATGTCGACAAAGGAGCCCATTTACATCAGCATCAATGTGATATTATTAGTGATTACATCGAACACAAAACTAGCCATGACATGGCACCTCCTCGAAGTCATTGAGTTCGAATTGGCAGCCTTGCGAGGCCCACAAATGATAGAGGGGCAGAGAGGGAAGGCGATGGTAGAAGTGTATTGGAGAGTGGAAGGAAGCGACGATGCACGCTGCCCCATGGAGGGAGGAGAGGAGTAGAATAGTATATCAGTTAGGGGTATCTTTCTAGTTGAACAAGTCAAGTTATCCCCAACTCGGACTCAAACACGATAGCCAAAGACAAACTCAAGCTCGAACTTGATTAGTTTTGAGTCCAGAAATGCTTACTCAAACTCGTAATCATTGAGTTTGAATTGGCTCGCAAACCTCTTAATGAGCTCAATGTAGGTAAATTTCTATAGTTCTCTTTTTTGCAAACATTCTTTGGTGAAACCAATTGAACTAATTTATAATCTTAGCAATGATAATAATGTTAACTTTCTAATATATATAGGAAAAACTTCATATAAGATGGTCCTTTCCTGGATGCGTGGAAAGCCAACCATCTTATCCATTCGTAATCAATCCGATGGTTATGATTAATGGCTCGTTATCTATATTTTTAAAATGTTGAAAAATCTATTATGATCGTGTTGGTATATTTTATATTTAGAATATAACAAATATCTCCTAAATAATCTCCCTACAATCTCTTCTCCTCTCCTCTCCTCTCCTCTACTTTCTCTCTCTCTCTCGATCGAATATTACAAAACAAGCACGATTTTTTGTAGATCTACATACGAATATTACAAAACAAGCACGATTTTTTTACAAAGGCATTACCTAACTTACAACTACAATAACAAGAGTATTACTAACTTTGATTTTATTTTACAAAGCAGGTTACAATCTTACAATGGTAATGAGTATTTTATAAAGAGTTCTGTCATTCTGTATAGCACGAAAATGCTACCACATTGGTGAAACCTCATCCCATAAATAATAACAAAAAAATGCTAATCTATGCAGGCTAAAGATGGTAAAATACAATAATTAAATAAAATTTAAATTCAAAATGAAATTCAAAATCAAATCACATTGACTAAAATATCATGTTGGATAAAGAACCGTTAGATTGAGATCTAACGGGTGAGATGGTTCGCTTTCCATATATCTAGGAAAGCCTCACCATATTGGAAGGACCCCATATATATAGGGTTGATCTTGTCATCTCTCTCGTGGTTGATTGTAGGAGGAGAAGAGATGGGCAGAATCTAGTGGTTCAGACTCACTGCTCTTATGCTCTCACAAGATTAGCCCCCCCCCTCCCTCCCTCTCTCTCTCTCTCTCTCTCTCTCTATATATATTGCCCCCTGAGGAATGATCCTATGAGAGCCAAAACCTGTGAGAGCATGAGAGCATGCATTCTGGACCACATGATTCAACCAGGAGAGAGAAGACTAGGAGAGAGAAGGCATAATCATGTGGTCCAAAATGCATGCTCTCATGCTCTCACATTTTTTTGCTCTCAAAGGATCACTCCCCATTGCCCCCTAGGGGGAGCTAACTTGGCTCCCCCACCCCATTTTTCTCATTTTTTTATTTTTTTTAAATTACTTCTGTGAATTTTAATTAATATATACATATACTACGTCATTCAAGTTTCATGCTAAAAAGGGATTCCTAAGGCATCCATCCAGACGGGGTTGATTTCAGCAATTTTGTGATCATTAAAAAATGATTGTCTGGATGGAGGTCGTATGAGTCCATGTTTCGCACGAAACTTGAATGACATAATATAGGGATACAGTGATGAAAATCTACAGAAGCATTTTTCAAAAAAATAAAAAAAATGAGAAAAATTGGGTGGGGGAGATCAGCTAGCTCCCTTGGTGGGAAGCCCTATTTGACCCATATATATAGAGAGAGGGGGGGAGTGATCCTACGAGAGACAAAACCTGTGAGAGCATGAGAGCATTGATTCTGGATCACTAGATTTAATCATGAGAGAAAAGATAGAATCTAGTGGTCTAGAATGCATACTCTCTTGCTCTCACAATTTTTTGCTCTCACAGGGTTACTCCTCTCTCTCTATATATATATATATATATATTAGAGAGTTAATCCTGTGAGAGCCAAAAACTGTGAGAGCATAATAGCAGTGAGTGTGGACAACTAGATTCTGTTATCTCTCTCCTCGTTGATTGGAGGAGGAGAGAGATGAGCAAAATCTAGTGGTCCAAACTCACTTCTCTCATGCTCTCACAGTTTTTGACTCTCAAAAGATCAACCCTCTATATATCTATATATAGGTCTTGAAAAGCTTTCACCACGATGTATATAAGATACAAGCACCAGGATTCACAACTATAGGATGCATTTCTCATCAATGGCAGATCTGCTTCCCTTCCCTCGAAAACATTTTCTTTCCCCAAGGTAAAAGGCAAGCAGAGAGCCCCCTTTTTCTCTTTCCACCCTCCCCCTCGCAAACCTGTCGTCGATTCCCCCTCCCTCCCACTCTCATCCTCATGCCACCCACCTTCGATACCTCCATCACAATCGCACAAGAGCTAATGGGGGATGAAGTTGCAGCCGTACCACTAGAGGCGTTGAGATAGTTACTATTTTTAGTATTATCTTTTATAATTTTCTATTTTTTTCTTCTTTCATTTCTGTACAGTATGTTCCCTTAACATGGTATCGGAGCGATGGTCCTAGACCGGAGTTACCGTATCCATCCCTATCCATAACCCTACCCTACTCGACACCTGCCCCCTCCCACCCACCCCCCCCCCCGCCCCCAGGCCCCCGCGCTCGCCCCCAGATGTGTGCCTCCAGGACCCCGTTCCTAGCACCCTTGTGCGTACGCCAGCCCCCCCCCCCCGGCCTTGCACCCTTGCCCACACGCCAGTCCCCCCCACCTCACGCCCAGTCACTGCACCCAGCCGCCCGTACGCGGTCCCCTCCCCCCCCCCCCGCCTCGTGCCCTTGCGCAACCAGACGCCTGCGCCCAGTCGCCCGTGCCCGTGCGCACCCGTGCCCAGTCGCCCTTGCACCCCTGAGCCCATTCGCCCCTGTGCTGCACGCACAGTCACCCTTGTGCCCATGCGCCCAATCGCTCTTGCGCCCCTGTGCTGCACACCCAGTCGCTCGCGTTCCCACATGCTAGTGCTTGCCACCCGTGCAATCAGAATCCTTCTTCTAGGACGTCCCCTGCCCTGACCCTGATCCCATCAGCGGATAGGTATGTGATTTGATTTCCATCAAAGATACGAGTTTCGTCAACCAAAGAGGATTAGCAAGGATGGTTGTATGAATATACACGTACAACCAATCCTTCATATGGTTCTATAGATTCATTTATATCGATCTACTTCCCAGTCAAATTCCGTTATTTGGCTATCTTACAACATGTCAGACAACAAGGGTGACATCTTCTTGTCCGGAGCCTTCAAGGGCCCGACTCCCATTGCTAAGATGGATGTGACCAACTATGAGTTGTGGTCCATGCAATTTCTTACCCTCATGCAATGAAACAACAAGGAGCACATCCTGACAGATTCAGAGCCAGTGGACAAGATCGGGGCAAATTCTTCTTGGAAGCAAGATGGCGCGTACGTGTGTGTTTGGCTATGTGGGACTCTTACTACAGAGATAGCCAATGGTATTCTAACTCGGCCAACTGCGAAGCCAATGTGGGACACTTTGGCATCCACCTATGCCCAGGCAAAGAATGAGGCCAAGATCCTTCAACTACAGTTTGATATCTACAACACCAAGCAGAATGGATGCCCCTTGCATGTTTACTACTCTTCGCTACGTGGCATGTTTGAAAAGCTTCATAGCTACATGCCCATTACGATGTTTATTGAGAAGCAGAATACATATAGGAACTCCATGATGGTTGGAGTTTTCATGACTGGACTTGATGCAGATGCTGCATGTACTCATCTTCTTACTGGAGCAGCCATTCCTCCTATATAGGAGGCCTATAGCCGTCTCAACCGACTCATCATCCCTTCGACAACAACGTCTTCGCACTCCTCAGTGATGGTCGCTTCTCGTGGTCTAGGCGGGGCGATCCAGCCCAGAGGATGCACACCTCGAGGAAGAGGTGGTGGACGCCAACGTGGTCCATGCACCTACTGCTGCAAGCCTGGACATGGAGAGGATACATGCTATCTGAAGCATGGATATCATGTTTCTGGTCTAGCAGCAGAGCAGATCGTGTCTTAAGAGACTTCAGCTCCCCGGGCCGATCCTCACCTGGATGATATTGTCTCTCATATTCGAGAAATCATGACACCTAGTGCTGACACCGCCACAGATACTGCAGCAGTAGCCAGAGCCTCTTCGAGCTCCTCAGGTATCACCTATTCCTTTATTGTTAGTACGAATGCAGGCATGACAGAACGGATTGTGGACTCTGGTGCTTCTCACCACGTGTGTGGAGATAGAACGTAGCTGAAGTCCTACAGGGCTATACCACCTGGCAGATGAGTCGTCATTTCTAATGGCGACAACTTACCCGTTACATGACATGGGGAGATGCAGTTGACACCGTCCATGCACCTGAAGGATGTTTTATATGCTCCTGCTTTTCCGATGAATTTGCTTTCTATTAGTCAGATCACTAAGGATCTGCATTGTCATGCCATCTTTGACCTTCATCTCTTGTGTTTCAGGACATACTCATAGGCAGGATGATTGGAAGGGGTCGTGAGCAGTGGGGACTCTACAGACTGGTCCAACCTCCTCATGCTAGTGTTTCTATTATACCTAATGGACATGTCTCTCCTCATCTGTGGCACCTCAGGTTTGGACATCTTCCTCTGCAGAAGCTATGCCATGTTCTCCCTCAAATTTCTATGAGATCCTCCTTTCAGTGTGAGGCATGTCAACTTGGGAAGCATCAACTTTCCTCTTTTCCATCTCTTCTGAGTCGGAGCAGTTCTCAGCTATTTGAGCTCCTTCATTTAGACATTTGGGGTCCTAGTCGTGTTCCTGATCTCCAAGAATACCATTTTTATCTTGTAGTGGTCGATGATTTTTCTAGACATTCCCGGGTCTTCTTATTGAAGAATAAGTCTAAGGCTGGATCCAGTATCAAGTATTTTAGTAATGAAATAAAGAATATTTTTCTGTCAATGTCAAGTATACTCGTTCTGACAATGCCTTGGAATTTTGCACCTTACATCTTTCTGAGTTCCTTAGATCTCATGGCATTGTTCACCAGACCTCATGTGTCTACACTTCCCAGCAGAACAGTGTTGCTGAGCGCAAACACCGTCACTTACTTGATGTGACTGATTAACCCAGAAATCGATGGTCTTAAGTTCCACACAAGGCGAAAACTCAGTCGCTAAGTCGACCACTCAAGATCCGGATTAAGTCAACAATTAACCCACAACAGAAATCAAATAATGAAGAGAGGTGCGGAGTTAAAATTTATTATAACTCTACAACAAAGATGTGTATGGGTGCAAGTATGTGTAGAGTGTCGAACACAGTGAATAAGCAGGATAGATCGGGGCAAAATGCTCAAAATTGTGAATGTGATGTATTTGCCTATCTACGCTATTTTTTGTGGGTTTTTAATTTTATATTTTTTTTTAAATTTTGATTTTATATTTTTATATTTTGATTTTCAATTTTCTGATTTTGTCTTTTCTTTTTATATTCTATATATTTTTCTATTTCCTTTTTTTAATAAAATATGTATACAATATAAGAAAAGGAAGATAATATATTTATAAAAAGAGGAAAAATATTCAAAATTCAGGAAATAAGATATTATTGGGCTTTTTATATTTTTCTAATGTTTTTTTGTTTTTCTTATATTTTTCTTAATTTTTTTGGTATTTTTAAAGGCAAAAATACTGAAAACAGTGAGCAAAATAAAAGGCTGAAACTAAAATGGAGAAAAAAAAATATCAAACAGAAGCCAAAATCCTCCAAATTAATTTTAAGTTAAAGGCAATAAAACGGAGAAAATTCAGAGATAAAAATTATATTTTTAGGATTTTTGTGGAATTTTTGATATTTTTATGAAGATTTTCGGAGTTTTGATATTTTTAGGGGTTTTCTTTTGTGATTTTTAGTGATTTTTGGACTGAAGTTAAAACACATAGAAATAAATAAAATATGATTTTTTTGGAATTTTTCAAAGGGTTTTAATAATTTTTATGTATTTTCTAATGCAAATAGAGCTGAAAATACATGTTTTTGAATTTTTATAAATATTAAAATGCAAAAAAATGCAAAATAAAAATATGGCGTGAAAGAGAAACAAAACAGTAAGTTAAGGTAATTTTTTAGGATTTTTTAAGAATTCATAGATGCATGAAATAAATAAAAGACATAAAAAGAAAAATCATTACTAGTAGGGGTATTTCAGTAAATATCTAGAAGTCCAGGGGCACGGATGCAATTTGTCCACAAATATATAATGTAATATAACATTTCAGGACCAATCACAAATAACCACAAACCTAAGGGTATGCATGCAATTTTCCCACAAACGCACGTGGTACTCACGTACCTAGCAGGGACCTAGAAGCAATTACCAAAAATTCGAGGGCTTAATTGTAATTTCACCAAAAATATTATAGCGTAATAAAATAATGCCTGGACCGAAACAAAATAACAAAACTCGTAGGGGCCCCTTTGCAAAATGTCCCGTCCCCCACGTGCGCGAGTCACATGAGGTGACGTAGACAAGGACCTTTCTACAAATATACAAAGTTGAGGGGTCTTTTTGTAAATATTACAAAACTATAAAAAAATATGAAAGATTTAATATACTAATTAATAAATACAAAATAGGCTAGGGCAAAGAATGCAAAATACCCAAAGCCTAGGGATCCGACGGCGCACAATATACCACTTGACACGTGTCAGCGTGAGGACGCCCAATACCCCTTCACGCCGATGGCTGAGATTAGAACGCGCGGAGTTGATCGAATGGCTGGGGAAGAGCCGATCGGATGGCGGCTGGGGATTCTAGGATCTAAGCCCGATCGGACAGCCGTGGACTCCCCTGGATGAACAGGGAAGAATACAGCCCCAACCGAACTTCGATCGGTGTTATGGTGTTGCTCCGGCCACCGTCCTTGCCATAGAAGTCCTCCAAAGATGCCTGGAAGCGTCCCCGGTCCGCCAGCGGCGCCAAAATGGCTCGAGGAGCTCTAGTACTCCGCGGCGGAGTCGAAGATGGAGATGGGGTCCAGGAACCACGTGTTTCCCAAAATCGACCCCCAAGGGGATCCGTTTACTCCTGCGACCAGCAAAAATGAGTTAAGAAGGTCGCAGGCAAAATGTCGCGACTTCTAGAGGGAGAAAATGGTGGGGATGGCGTATATGGATGCTCGCCGAAGCAAGCTCCGACGAGGTGGTGGAGATGACGATTCGATGGGAAAATCACGAAACCAATGGTGGATTAGGTTCCTACAGCTAAGGCTAGTAAAATGACACAAAAAAACAAATAAAAAGGCAAACCTCAAGCCGCGAAACGACAAGATGGACCTCACGGCGGCGCGCCGGAGATGGGGGTGGAACTCGTCCCTCCTGACCTCGTCGTACCTCACACGAGAGTGCTGGAGGCTCCCCTGTCACCGGAGTCAATCCAAAGCACTCCCGGAGGTCTAAACGTGGCCAAGAAAGGGTTCAAAAATCTAAGGAAAGGTTGGGAGTCTTTTGAATAGATGGCTCTGGCGGCTGAAAGAACAAGGCGTGGAGATCGATGCAGCGTCCCAACGCCCAAAATGAACCTAGGGCGTGAATCCTCAATGAGCGATGATGAAAAGTCATGAAGGGTGTATCATGAGATCATGCAAGGATTCGCCTTGAAAAAACCACGAAAATGGGTCAAAAATCACTTCTGACACAGCCCAGACGTTGGGCAGAGAGTTGACCAAAGGTCAACTTCTGCCGCCTCCTGGTTGGTCCATGTGGACACATAAGAAAAGTCAGGAGAAAAAGATTGTAAAATAAATTAAAAATAATAAATGATTTTTTTAAATTAAACTTATAAAATAAAAAATGTTTGTTATTTTATAAAGTATTTTATTATAATTTTTATTTATTTTTTCAAGATTAAAATTTACAAGTTTCCTTTTATAGCTTATATATAGGTATATTCATCTATGTATTTTAATATTTTATTTTTATTTTATATATTTAATTTATTTACTTTGGTTTGTTATTTTATATATTTATAAAATATTGTTATACACTTAAATGTATTTTTATTTCATTTTTCTGATGTATTTTGTACACTTAATAAAATAGAAGTAGAAATCACATAGGTATCTTTACAAGTATTATACCTATGTATTATATACAAGTATTTTATTTTTGTGTTTTATTTGTGTTTTTATTCATGTTTTAATACACACATTCATTCTAAATAATATTTAAAAAAATATAAAAATATGAAATTATAAAAATAATGAATAATTAATAAAATGAATATTTTAATATGTGCAAGTATACAATAGGGGTCCAAAACTCAACTTTCAAACCGTAACTCCGAAAAATATAAAACCATCTTCATTAAATAGATTATTGAAAATTATATACAATTAAAGGTGATTTTGATACATTTCGAGTTTTATTTGAGAGATACAAGTATGGGAAGTTGGGATTTTGGAATCTTATTCAGATCATAACTTTTTGTCTGTACAATATTTTTGAGTGAACTTGATTTTATATTTTTCTTTATTTAATCATCTACAACTTTCATGTTCAAAGTTTCTTTATTTGAAGTGGAACTAAAAATAGGTGCCAAAATTAATAAAGAATGAATTAAATAAAAGGGAATTATTATTGTATTCTAACCCTTATCTCCCCCTACTTTATTCCTTGTCGACCTATTCATCTAGATGTCTAGGTCTCGGGGTTTTGGGTCATAAAATATTTACAATATTTTATTCTTTTTATTTTCTTTTCTTTATTCTTTTATTTTGGCTTTAAAAACTGTATTTTATACACTATTTACACACATATGCATGACTGCTAAAATGCGGGAATTAAGGGAATTTACATGCATTTGTCAGTGTTTTTGAGGCCAAAATGATAGAATAAAGATGATGAAATGTGGATTCATCAATGACCAGAACATTATTGATACAGAGTCGTGTTCCTCATGCTTACTGAGGTGTTGTTGTCCTTAGTTCTTGTTATCTGGTAAACCGTATGCCCTCGTCTGTGTTAAGATAGAAGATTCCTTACTCGATTGTGTTTCCCGAGAAGGATCTCTTTTTTCTTACACCTCGTGTGTTTGGATCTGTTGCCTTTATTCATGATGTCTCTCCAGGACGTGACAAGCTCTCTCCTAGAGCTGTCAAGTGTGTGTTTGTCGGATACTCTCGTACCCAAAAGGGGTATCGCTACTTTGATCTACTAAGCCAGAAATGTTTTGTTAGTGCTGGCGTTACTTTCTTTGAGTCGGTCATGTATTTTTCTCCTACAGGTGACAGACGTACTCCATCTGATTCTGATGATGAGATATACATGCCACCACCTCCTACAGTTGGTTCTTTACCTTCACCTACTCTTCCTCTTCCACCTCCTCCACCTCTGTCGGTTTAGTTCTTACCTCATGTTGTTCCTCGCAGATCTCGCTCTATTCTCCATGCTCACAAGCCTTGCCCATCATCCAGTATGCCTCAGGTATGTAATGAGCATAGTATTTCTACTAATGGCACCACTGAATTAACTGTATAACAGGAGGAGCAGGTACCCTCTTAAGAGGGAAATGTACAGGCCTAGGACTTGGCAGATGATCTTGACATATTGATTGCTCTGCGAAAGCAGAAATGGGCGTGTGCTACTTACCCCCTTGCAGCCCAGATTTCTTTGAGCAGGTTGTCAGAGGATTTCAGGAGATTTACGTTAGCACAATCAGCCGTGCATATACCACAGATGTATCTGGAGGCTCTTAAGGATAGTCAGTGGAGGTTATCCATGGAGGAGGAGATGGTCGCGCTACAGACACGTGGAACGTGGATGTTTCTGCTCATGTTGATACATCAGTCGTGGGATGTGAATGGGTGTTCACTGTGAAACATCGTGCGGATGGAAATGTGGATCGCTATAAGGCGAGACTTGTGGCATAAGGTTTACCCAGACATATGGGGTGGACTATCATGATACTTTCTCCCCAGTTGCCAGACATTCTACTCTACGTATTCTCCTTGTTGTTGCTGTGACTCGAGATTGGCCTCTTTATCAGCTTGATGTGGAGAATGCATTTCTCTATGGTGACCTACAGGAGGAGATCTATGATTGATCCAAAAATAACCCTTTTAATTAATATGCATATCGTTTTGTTGTATTTGGGCAATCAGGATCGATAAAAAATTAACCGCATGAATCGATGAATCGATTAATTAAATAATGCATGGTTTTATATTTTTTTAAACAGGGCAAGCTCCAGGGTCGACTCAAGGAGGCAAATGAACAACTTTGGATCATATTATACGAATTAGCTCATGGTTTTGCAAGCGAGATTTTTTTGTACTTTTTATGCACTAAAAACGCAAATGCACAAAATTGATTGAACTAGGTTATTAAGAAAATACACAACTTAGCCAAACTAATTTTAATGTGAAATTAATCCAAATCAGCCAAGTTATATTTTTCCTTGAAACCTAATCCAATTATGAATGCAAAATGTATTTTTTCGGAATTTTTGGATTAAAGGTGCAACAATGAAAAATGCAAACATTTTAGGGCTTTTTATGCAATTTTTCGTGCAAACAAAATGCAAAAATTATGAAAAATTTACTGGAAGTGAAATATGATAAAATAAAGCTACACTGATTTTTTTTGGAATTTTCTGATAAAATATGGTTTTTATGATCTTTTTACTGAAAACAGAGTGACTGCTAGTATTTAATTTTTAGTAAATCCACGAAATTAAATTATCTCAAATAGATATTTAAGTTATCAATCCAAGATACTTGAAATTTCTCAAAAATGATATGTGTGGATTAACTAAAAATCATTTACTGAAATAACTAAATAATTTATTTTATGCACAAGACAACTCTGATTTAGATGAAATTTGGATAGTAATTAAACACAACTAGAGGCATCATCCATAACTTTTTCACAATTTTTGGAGTAATATTTAATTAAATATGAATTACAGACCACAGAATAAGTAAAATATTCAGTTTTTCACCAAAATATTTTATTTAATTAATTAATGCTCATAGAAATCTATATAAATATTCAAGAGACAAAGATGTAAATGTTCAACAATGTGCTATTTTTTATAAAATAAATGATGCAAGAATGATATCGAAATTCATACTCAAAGTCAGGGTTGTCCTTGCAATAGAAAAAATAAATAAAAAAACTGTGCACAGGGACTATTTTGCAAATAAGGAAAATTGAAAAGAAGAAAGTGCAATTTTCACAAAAAAATAAAAAAAATAAATTGAACCTTTCCAATCATGGGGTCCAAAAATGGAACCCACCTTTCTCCTCACGCGCTAGGGCACACAGGGCGGGCGGCGGCTGGCCGCTGGCGCATGGAGGCGCACGGCGTCGAGGGGCCACAGGTGGGCAGCTCCGCTGGGAGCGGTCGTGCGGAGGGTGTGGGGGTGGGCCGCATGGCTGGGAGGCGTGACTGGTCGGCCAGGAGTCGGAGGGCTGCACACGAGGACGGGCGGAGGATGCGGAGGTGGACAGTGTGGTTGGGAGCTGCCTGAGCGGGCAGGGGCCCACGAGGGAAGTGCGGTGGAGTGTGCTAGCGGCCGTGGAGGCGGGCGGCGCTGCGGCTGGCACGGTTGTGCGTTGGCGTGGCGCTCCTGGTTGTGGGGTTGCGTCTTGCAGGCGCGTGGACAGAGGCGGTGCGGTGGCTGTCGGAGGCAGGGGGCCGGCAGCTACGCAGCTACTTCTGTCCTTGTTTTCTCTTTTCTTTGCAAAATCTTTTTAAATTTTTTTATAAACATAAATGTAGAGGGAATAAAATGGTGGATATGGTGATGATTGTGATGATGAAATAAAATACGATGGTGAATGATGGTGGTGAATGATTATGAAAATGTTTTGGTGATGTGATAATTATGATATGACTCAACAAGGAAAAAAACATTAGATAAAAATAAAATGATAAGGAAAAGGAGAGGGATTACTTACCTGTGATTTGTCAAAATTTGGAGGAGCTATGTTGCAACTCCAATCGTCGCCTCGAGAAAGATGGCAGAGTCCTTCGAAGATGAAGCAGCTTCCTGCAAGGGATGGTTGCGACGTGGGTGAAGACCCACGGATCTCGTCAGTTGGTCGTCGTCGTTCAACGTCTAAGGAGGAGTTGTCACCTCACGGCTTAAACGGGGTTCGAACCTCTGTTTCGTAGAATAGTGGATGATCATTGCTGAAGGGGAGATGTGAATAAAAAGAGAAGGAGGAGGAAGTTTGAAAAGAGATGGAAGAAGTGGAGGAGTGGGGAGTTGATGGCTTGGAGTGGGGAACAAGTAGAGGGAGAAGAAGTAAAAGGGGAGAAAGTAAAAATAAAAAAATAAAATAAGTAGGCTACTAAAAATAAAGAAGAGAAAGAAAATAAAAGAAAATGGATAATTAATGAATTAAAATAAATAAATAAATAAATAATAAAATAAAATAAAATAAATAATAGAATACAATATAAAATTAATAAATAATAATAAATAAATAAGGTGACATGTGGCGGCTCCAGGAGTTGCCACGTGTTGCACCTGGAAAAATCAAAAATTAAATGTAAAGAAAATCAAAAAGAAATAACAAAAGGAGTCAAATCAAAAAATGGTCAACACAAAAGTTGCTCGTCTCGACGAGATCTACAACTTTTGTGAAGGATTGAAAATCAAAATAAGGCATATGTACAAAGCGTATTTTGGGTGGTACCTTGTAGATATAAAATACCACATTTTTGTCTTTTGCATTTTCTAAATAAGAGAAAAATCAAAATAAAATCATGAAAATATGTAACAAATATTTACAACTTATTCTATTTTTTTAGATTTTCAATAATTAAGAAAATAAAAGGATAAAATATAAGGGTATTTTGGTCAATATGTACAATATATAATAAGGGTCCAAAACCCAAGTTTCACATACATCTCCGATTTTAATGAAACTAGTCTTGTTTTGAAGATCTTTGAATGTATATTACTTTAAAAGTGAGTAGACCTAAATAGGACACTGTATGAGAGAGATATGCGCACATTTTAAGGTTCTTGATGTCAAACTTGGATTTGGGTTTTATTGGACAATTTTACAAGTTAGTATTTTCTGATATTTTTCCTTTATTTGTGTTAGTAATATGTACACTATGGAGTTGGTTTTATTGGATTTGGAGTTAGTATAAAATTGATACATATAGGGTATTTGCAGATGATTTTTACAAGCGAATTGGGCTTCTTATTTAATGCAAACATGAATGCTAAAATGCATATATTATTTACACTTGCATGAATGCTAATTATGCAATATAGATGGAAAATTGCCGTAATTACTCGGGAATAAAGCTTTATTTTCAACTTTTAGAGTGATGAATCACATATTCATCAACCCCCTATACTTAAACCTTGTTCGTCCCCGAGCAACTAAAATGTAATGCAAAAGTGAAATGAGATTGGATTCCATACCAAGGTCATGAACAAAAGGTAAAAATAGAGTTTGACTTGACCTTTGGATTAATAATGTGGCGGAACCTTATTGAGATCTGAATTTAAGACCTAATAGCCTTTAAGTTTCGCAAGTCTTCTATTCAAGACGCCTCAATAGTCAGGTCAGAACAAATCCTCATACGTAAATTTCTGATGACTATGAATCTTACTTGTACTGTGTAAGTGAAATATAGCTCTCCACATCAGAAATGGCAAAGAACCAGCCTCCTCTAACAAGGTAACTCTAATTCTCTGTCCAGTAACTCTTTCCTCAAGAAGCGGGGTATTCCCCTCTAAGTTCAAGTACAACCGGCTCAAGAAGAGGGGGTGGAGAGAAGAATGGACGGTAGCTAGTGTAGCTACCTATCCCAGGATGCTTGACCAGTGTAGCCAAGTCATCCAGGTGCAGGCTTCTATGGTATGAGGCTTTGAAGCAAATACCTTGCAAATATACATACTCCGGTAGGTATTTTATTTTCAATCATGCATGTCCACTTTTTTGGAGTTCTTGCATTTTTTTCTCTTTCCTTCCTTTTTTTGACATATATACAAGGTGTGGCATGTACATCAGGAGTTTTTCTTCTTGAGTCAGTAGACTATCCCTCTTTTGAAGTTTTATTGCAACCCACAACATCCCATCCTTAGACGTCAACACCACCAGACTAGGTTGAGATGCACTACCCTCCCTAGAGGAGGACGGATGTTTCCACCCGTGTGCTACTCCAATCCAAAGGATTCTACCTCCTCACCGCCACATCAATGAAGAGCTACGTGCATGGTGCTTGTCCAAGTTAGGTCACTGTCTAAAAGAATCATGTGTGTGCACGAAATATTATACTTAGACCAATTAAGATGACATGTGAACATAGACTTGCAGACTCAAAGAATTAAGTCACTTGACCTAAAAAATCTTTACTCAAGTTCCTATAAGGTTCCTCTGAAATTAGGTAGATTAAAGTCAAATCAAATCCATCCTCGACATCTATTCATAACTTGGTTCAGAACCCGCTAACTTTTCACTATGCATATGCTAAATATGCATATGAATGCAGATGACATGCTATATAGATGAAGTGCAAGAATTTTTTTTGAATGCAAGGATGATATGCAAGAGTAAATAAGAAGCCTTTGTTTTTCAATTTTTTTAATTTCTGGTATACCCTTATTTTACAACAATTTTTACAAGAATATTATTTACAAGAATTTTACAACCTTTTATACAAGTATTATAATGATTATACAATATACATACAATGCAAGTATTTTTCATTTTTTCAATTTTTACCCACTCCATAATTATTGCATAATATATACAAAAATACGCGAAAGTACGAGCTATGGGTAAAGTATATATGTAATATATACACGCCCTCCTTATACTTAGCGAGTGCTATGTCCTCAGAGCACGAGAGGAAAAAGACATAGCTCGTGTTAAGAGTAGGAGAGATAAAATAACAAAATGTATAGAAGTCGCTCCGGCCCCCTGTACTTAGGCTCTAGCATCCTAAGTGTAGAAGAAGATCAAAAATAGGGCAGGCGAGGTTAATAGGAGAAATGGATGAGTATATATACATGATGGGCATCGGTTCCCCCTATACATAGGCTATGGTCAGCCTAAGTATAGGACAGTATTGAATGTGAGAACCGATGAGATCTAGAGAATGTAAAGAGAACGATGACGGGACTTGGGTCACTCTCCCCCTATACTTAGGATCTGGTCATCCTAAGTATAGCCATAAAATGAAATGATATGGAGCCGGGGCAAGTGATTCGAATCATAGGGGAGGGAGGGAAAGAAAATATATACAACGAGGAGTGAGAATATACAAGGATAAAGAAGGTTTGTGATGAACTTTCTTGTGGGAGCGAGGAGGTGGGTAATATACATATATGTCGATGTCGGAATCATCCTCAGATGAATAATAGTGAGGTGTAGGGATCTTCCAACGAGGGTCGACACACGGCTGCTTGGTCAAATAGGGCTTAAGAACATCTGAACTGAGCTCACTCATATAAATCACCTCATCCGGACCTGATGAGGATTCCTCGAAAAATTCTTTCTCTGGTACGTTGAAGGAAACTTTCTTAGTCGGTTTTCTAGAACTTGAATTATTGAGAGGGAGTGGAGAGCGACGTGCCTTTAGGGGTTCGGAGGAACTCCTCGAGTAATCATTTCTCAACTTCCTTCCACTAGATAACTGGCTAGAGGAGGGAGCAACCGTGTTTTTATGTGGGGTCAATTTAGTCTTGGTTGTTTCCTTTGAAGGTCAAGGATGTGGTGCGGTGCTGACCATGGGTTCCTCATCAGACGAGTCACCATATAGATTGTAATATTCCTGCAGGGTCAGCGAACGTCTTAAGAAGATGCTAGTGATCTCAATTGGATTGGCATTATTAGGCTTTTGTGTCAAACTATCAAAATGGTAAAGGCAATCAGAAAAAGTTGTGTCCGACTCAATGACAGCTTCGGGTCGTGAGTTCTCCTTAGAAGCTATCACAGTTGTGGTGTAAGCAGTTGGTGAAGTGGAGGTGTGGGGAGTCTATGAACCAACGGTCGTCCGGACAGTCGATATCTCAGGTGTAGTAGAGAGAAGGGACTCATCTATCTCTTGGTGGTAACGACTGTCTGCGGATATGAGGGTTACCATAGACTAAAGTGTATTAAAGAATGGGTGAGGTCAAAGCGCTCCCAATTCTGTAAAATCGATTTCCCAAGTCTCGCAATCTATAGTCGCCTTAGCCAAGGCTAAGAATGGCTACCCGAGAATAATGGGAGACTAGGTAAACTCTCCTCGGTGCTCAATGTCAATGACTGTGAAGTCTACCTGGAGTAGAGCACCTTGAAAAGTAATGATGGTTGAAATAGATCCTCTCGATCGTTTTATAGATCGATCAGCCAGCTAAACGATCTCTCTTGACTTTCTGATTGGCCTGAGTTTGAGCTTGTCAAACACAGAGGTAGGGAGGATATTTATCGGTGAGTCATCATCAATTCTAGCATGGGTGAAGGTAATGTCTCTGATTTCACATTCAACCCTAGGTAGCCGCTTCACTCTACGGCTCTTGGTCTTTCTTCCCATCACGAAGGAGGTGGCCATAGACACTATATGTCTCTCAGTCCTTGTCCTCTTATTGCCCGACCTCTTGGGCATCAGTTTACTCGTTACAAATCTTTTGAGGTCGAGGAAGTGATCTATGGCCTTTATTAAGGGAAGATTAAAAATCAGTTCTTCATCTAGTGCTTCCCTTAGGGCGGGATCCAATATTTTAGGTCTTTTTCATTTTCTATTTTTATGAGATTTTCTGGTTTTTCAATTTTTTTGGTCTTTTTAAGATTTTCAATTTTTTTGGTATTTTTGATGGACGAATGATCAGACTCTATATTGGAGGGTAAGTGGTTAGTAGAAGAGGGAGGTAGAATAGACTCAAGTTGTACAAAATGTGTGTTTTTCCTTGTGTTTGATTAGTCTTCAACATCAAATCCACTTATTTCCTTTTCCACTTTCATTCCCAAGCTGGCAGAAATAGAGTGCAATATTTCCATGACATCTCTCAACTTGGCACCAAATGATTCATTTTTCACGATGAGTCGAGAAATGTCATCCTCCAAAATGTTCTCATGACAAATCATGGGAGAAGCCTGTTCAGTTGGAGGATACTGCTGATAACTTGGGGTCTCATACTCAACATACCTAGACTCTGGTATGTAATTTTGGGTCGAGTGTGGATCATCTGTGTGGTAGATATCGGTCAGAGCCATTATGTAATGGAGTCAATGAACAGGGGACTGGTAAATATAGCTCATGAGTCTAAGCCCTTGAATGAGTAGGCTCTCCGAATGTGTGATGTGAAGGCCGGTTAATGTAGGCTTGATTACTAGGGGCAATCAAGTTAGGAAGATTATAAGGTGCATGCCTCTCCATTTGGGTTATTTGATCGACCAAGTTGTACCCTAAATTCAAGTCAGGATGTGTATTTATGATTTGTTGACTTGTCACATCATTCATATGAAGAGGAAATGAAGTATGTGGGGGTGGGTAATTCTGCCAGTCATTTGTCTCAACAGTGGCTTGCTCTTTGTATGGTTCATTGATTCCAGCAAGCTCTCGAGAATAAGGGCAATCAGCCCAAGATGGAAGTAGATCCGGAGTGTTAATAAGGAGTAGGTGAGAAATGCAAAGAAGTGGGAAAGTCAGTCGATGGTCTGACTTCATAATCGAGTTGAGGTGGAACTGACCACGGGTAAGGGTATCCCGTGGATGGTGGAGGATACATGGAAGAAGGAGATGGTGAAGATGAACGATATATGGTCGAGGAGGAACGACCAGAGTTCTCAGGGTATGGGGACCAATATCCTCTTGAAGAGGAAATGATGAATATAAGCATATTGAGGTAGAAAACGTGCAATTACACAGGATAACGCACACAAACAGATACAAAGACAAACATAAGAGCAAACTCGAGTTCACACTCAGCACGGTGAAGGACCCAAAGTCGGGTCCGATTAATCTGGTTGATTTTAAGTGTGATTTTTTCAAGCAAATAGCATGGATTACGTGGCCTAAAGAGAAGTCGGCTCAAAGCCGGATGCGTCTCCCCTGTTTAACATGTCGCCTAAGATACCAATGCCCTTCCTCTCTTCGCTCTTATCACCAGCTGAGAAGTTCAAGGATCTGCCCCTATCTACCTACCGAAGTAGGCGGAGATTGACAAGGCTTATAACTTCACCACGGAGGGTTACTAGCAACTTGTCACAGTGTATTGCTATTTCACCCCTATCTACCTGCCGTAGCAGGCGGAGGCTACTTGGTGCTGGTCAGTCGAATCTCAAATAGTTCAGCATGTGATATTTGCTAGGATAGGGGTACGTGATATGGAAGGCAGGAATTTTGGCTCTATCTTAGGGTGTGTACGCACACTTTGTACCCTCACTCAGCCTGAAATCAAGGTCGGGGTTGCTCTCCCGCAAACAAGGGTTAATTTTAGTCATTTGTTTGGGGTCCAATTCAATTAGCAGTCCCGATTTTAAAGATTAGTTGTCACTGTAATTAATCCACACAAGCAATCATGTCAACCGTCCAGTCCCAATTCCTTTATCCTAGAAATGAGTAAAAGCCGATGCGATCGAGAAAACGATGATGAATTCTTGAGTAAGGAGACTTACAATGCCTCCATCTCTTTACATGCGGGATGCAAAACAGAATTGAAATTTTTACACTAAATGAAATGCAAGCAATGAAAAGTAAGTCCTAGACAGACAGTTCTATTAGCGAGTGAAGAATGATTGGTTGAATTCATGCAGCCTAAGTGTGTCTTTTAATGCGAAGTGTGGTCCTAGATATTACGAGCACAAACAGTCCTAGGAAGCTCTAAGAGTCGCGAGTGTAGGTCTTATCCTACGTTAATCAACCACACAATACAGAGAGTCTTTTTATTATTCAGTTACACACGCGAGAACCCAAACGTGAACCATTGTAAATAAGCAGTTACAAGTTAATGAAAATCTCTCTTCAAAGATCTCTTTGGCGTCTCAACAGCCGACTCGATCCACGAATCATCGGCCTCCGATGCACTTCGAGATGCGTTGACTTTAAGAAAGCCGCTCCAAGTCCACCGAGCCTTCGCACAAAAAGAAAAAATTTATGTTAGAGAGAGATAGACAAATAACAAAAAAATAAATAGAAAGATAATTGAAAAAATGGAATAATTACAAATGGGTTCGGGGGTCAGACTACCCGAATGAATGGAAAACCAAACCTTAATTTTATAAAGTGATCCTAAGTTGTTTGCCTCCCTGGCAACAACGCCATTTGATTGATCCAAAAATTACCCTTTTAATTAATATGCATGTTGTTTTGTTGTAATCAGACAATCAGGATCGATCAAAAATTAACCGCGCAAATAGATGAATCGATTAATTAAATAATGTGGTGTTTTATGTTTTTTTAACCAGAGAAAGCCCTAGGGTCGACTCAATGAGGTAAAGGAACAACTTCGGATCTGCTTATACGAATTAGCTCACGATTTTCCAAGCAGGATTTTTTTGTATTTTTTATGCAATAAAAACGCAAATACACAAATGTGATTGAACTAGGTTATTAAGAAAACACACAAATTAGCCAAATAAATTTTAATGTGAAATTAATCCAAATCAGCCAAGTTATATTTTTCATAGAAACCTAATCCAATGATGAATACAAAATATATTTTTTTGGAATTTTTGGATTTAAGGTGCAACAATAAAAAATGCAAGTTTTTAGGGACTTTTATGCAATTTTTGTGCAAACCAAATATAAAAATTATGAAAAATTTACTGGAACTGAAATATGATGAAATAAAGCTACACTAATTTTTTGGAATTTTCTGACAAATTATGATTTTTTTATGAATTTTTTACTGAAAATAGAGTGACTGTTAGTATTTAATTTTTATAAATCCATGAAATTAAATTATCCAGAAGAAAAATTATCTCAAATAAATATTTAAGTTATCAATCCAAGAGACTTGAAATTTCTCAAAAATGATATTTGTGGATTTAACTAAAAATCATTTATTAAAATCACTAAATAATTTATTTTATGCACAAGACAACTCTAATTAAGATGAAATTTGGAAAGTAATTTAAAAACAAAATTAGAGACATCATCCACAATTTTCTCACAATTTTTGGAGTAATATTTAATTAAATATGAATTATAGACCACAGAATGGGTAAAATATTCAATTCTTCACCAAAATAATTTTAGTTAATTACCCAATGTTCACAAAAATCTAAATAAATATCCAAGAGATAAAGATTTAAATGTTCAACAATGTGATATTTTTTATTAAAATAAATGATGCAAGAATGATATCTAAATTCATACTCAAATTCAAGGTTGTCCTTGGAATACAAAAAAATAAAAACTATACACAGGGACTATTTTGCAAATAAAGAAAAGTGAAAAGAAAAAGTGCAATTTTCACATAAAAATAAAAAAATAAAAAGTGCAATTTTCAGAAAAAATAAAAAATTGAACCTTTGCAATCGTGGGTTCCAAAAATGGAACCCACCTTTCTCCTCATGCGCTAGGGCACAACGGGGCAGGCGGCAGCTGGCCGCTGGCGCGTGAAGGCGTGCGGCGTCGTGGGGTCGTGGTTGGGCGGCTCCGCTGGGAGCGGCCATACAGAGGGTTCGGGGTGGCTCGCATGGCTGGGAGGCGTAGCTAGCCGGCTAGGAGTCGGAGGGCTGCTCACAGGCATGCGCGCGCGAGGACGGGCGGAAGATGCGGGGGGACCGCGTGGCTGGGAGCTACCTCAAGGGAAGGGGCACGCGAGAGAAGCGCACGCGGAGTGCGCTGGAAGCCGTGGAGGCGGGCGGCACTACGGCCGGCGCAGCCGTGCGTTGGTGTGGCGCGCCTGGCCGTGGGGTTGCAGCCTGTTGGCACGTGGACAGAGGCGGTGTGGAGGCCGTCGGAGGCAGGGGGTGGCAGCTGCGCAGCTGCTTCTGTCCCTATTTTCTCTTTTTTTAATTTTTTTTTTTGCAAAGTTTTTTTAATATTTTTTGTAAATAGAAATGAATAGGGATAAAATGGTGGAGATGGTGTTGATTATGATAACGAAATAAAATACGTTGGTGAATGATGATGGTGAATGATTATGAAAATGTTTTGGTGGTGTGATAATTATGATATGACTCAACAAGGGAAAAAATGTTAGATAAAAGTAAAATGATAAGGAAAAGGAGATGGATTACTTACCTGTGATTCGCCGAAATTTGAAGGAGCTTTGTTGCACCTCCGATTGTCGCCTCGAGAAGGATGGCAGAGTCCTTTGAAGCTGAAGCAGCTTCCTGTGAGGGATGGCTGCGACGTGGGTGAAGACCCACGAATCTCGCCGGCTGGTCATCGTCGGTCAACGTCTAAGGATGAGTTGTCACCTCACAGCTTAAACGGGCTCGAATAGGGCTGGCTATTGAGTCACGGCTCGATGAGCCAGGCTCGGGCTCGGCTCAATAAGGGCTCGTGAGCTTGGCTCATTAAGCTATTTAACCGAGCCCGAGCCAGATTTTTGGGCTCGATAGCTTATCGAGCTGAGCCTGAGCCGAGCCCTGCTCAGCTCGATAACTCAATAAAGGGCTCGATAAGGAATATATATTCTATTTGTGAAACTACAATGATTGTTATTTTTATTTGTATTAGTTTTGCAAAGATTATGTGTTTATGTTGTTTATGTAACAACAATGTTGGGTGGACTTTGTTGTAGACTTGGATTTTCTACCTTTTATCTATGTTAATCTAGGTTATGGTTAGATATTTAGTATTTTTTTTCTTTTTTATTAACAAGTAGAATGTTATAATATATATTATAATTTAACTTTTATATAAGACTCGGATGGTGGCCTACTGATAAGGTGGATGATTTTTAAAAAGGAGATCTCGGGTTCGAGCCCAGGCAAAACACTTTTTCACCAAAAAATCACCTATTTCCTTAACGAGCCTGAATAGGCTCGAGCCCAGACCAGGCTCGATAAGAGGCTCGGGCTTGATAAAGTGCTCGGCTCAAGACTTATCGAGCCCGATCTGGCTCGATAAGGGCTTGAGCCCATCGAGCTCGATCCCGAGCCAGCTCGACTGGGCTCGATCGAGCCCGAGCCCGGGCCCAGTTGGGCTTATCGAGCCCGAGCCCAACCATGGCTCGGCTCGTTAGGCTCGATAGCCAGACCTAGGCTCGAACCTCTCTCTCGTAAAATGACGGATGATCATGACTGAATGGGGAGATGTGAATAAAAAGAGGAGGATGAAGTTGGAAAAGAGATGGAGAAAGTGGAGGAGTGGGAAGTTGATGGCTTGGAGTGGGGAACAAGTAGAGGGAGAAGAAGTAAAAGGGGGAGGGAAATAAAAATAATAAAATAAAAAAATAAGTAGGCTACTAAAAATAAAGAAGAGAAAGTAAATAAAAGAAAATAAAAAATTAATTAATTAAAATAAATTAAAATAAATAATAAATAAAATAAAATAAAATACGAAATTAATAAATAATAATAATAAATAGGATGACACATGGCGGCTCCAGGAGCACCACGTGTCGCACCTAGAAAATCAAAAATTAAATGTAAAGAAAATCAAAATAAGCCATATGTACAAAGCGTATTTTTGGATGGTACCTTATAGATATAAAATACCACAATTTTATCTTTTGCATTTTTTGTCATTTTTAAATAAGAGAAAAATCAAAATAAAATCAGGAAAAATATGTAACAAATATTTATAACTTATTATTATTATTTAGATTTTTAATAATTAAGAAAATAAAAGGATAAAATACAAGGGCATTTTGGTCAATATGTATAATATACAATAGGGGTCCAAAACTCAAGTTTCACATACGATCTCTGATTTTAATGAAATTGGTCTTGTTTTGAAGGTCTTTGAATGTATATTACTTTAAAAGTGAGTAGACCTAATCGAACACTATTGAAAGAGATATGCGCATTTTAAGGTTCTTGATCTCAAACTTGGATTTGGGTTTTATTGGAAAATTTTACAAGTTAATATTTTTCTAATATTTTTCCTTTATTAGTGTTAGTAGTATGTACACTACGAGTTGGTTTTATTTGATTTGGAGTTAATATAAAATATATACAAATAGGGTATTTACAGGTAATTTTTACAAGTGAATTGGGCTTCTTATTTAATGCAAACATGAATGCTAAAATGGAGATATTATTTACACATTCATGAATGCTAATTATACAATATAAATGGAAAAATACCGCTAATTACTCGGGAAAATGCTCTATTTTCAACTTTTAGAGTGATGAATCATAGATTCATCAGTCTACATGCAGCAGCCACCTGGGATTGCTGCTGAGGGGGAGTGTCAGAAGGTTTGCATGTTACACAAGGCTATCTATGGCCTCAAGCAGAGTCCAAGAGCATGGTTCCAAAAGCTCTCGGACTTGATAGAGCAGTAGGGGTTTGTGAGATCAACTGTTGATCACTCCTTGTTCATATAGGGGTTTGTGAGATCAACTGTTGATCACTCCTTGTTCATATAGAAGACCCATAGAGGTATTACATTCATTATGGTTTATGTTGATGATATTTTATTATAGGGGATGACGAACAGGGTATTCAGGGTGCCAAGGACTTCCTAGGTCAGCAGTTTGTGACCAAGGACCTTGGACATTTACGTTACTTCCTTGGAATAGATTTTGCCAGGAATCAACGGGGTCTTGTAATGACCCAGAGAAAGTATGTTATAGATCTTCTTTCAGAGACATGCATGGTAGATTGCAAACCTACCACTACTCCACTTGACCCAAGCATGAAGTCCTATGATGATGATACTGAGGAGGTCACAAGAGAAGATACAGAGAGCTTGTTGGCAAGCTACTATATGTAACTATTATCAGGCCCGACATAGCATTTGCCCTGAGTAAAGTGAGTCAGTTTATGGAACATCCCATACAGGCACATATGGATGCAGTCCATATGATTCTGAGATACTTGAAGACTTCACTCGGTACTGGACTTCTTTTCAGCAGAGGCACGTCTCTCTCAGTGACAGCATACGTAGATGCAGATTATGCTGGGTGCCCAAAGGATAGAAAGTCTGCGTCTGGATTTGTTGTGTTCATAGGGAATTCTCTTGTTTCATGGAAAAGTATAGATTGTGGTTGCTAGATCAAGTGTTGAATCGGAATACAGGGCCATGGCACAGGCTAGTACAGAAATTATGTGGATCAGATCCGTTCTTACTGACCTGACTATAGAAGTGCCTCTTGCCATGCACCTCCAATGTGATAATCAAATTGCTCTCTTCATTGCAAATAACCCAGCCTTTCATGAGAGGACGAAGCACATAGAGGTGGATTGTCACTACACTCGTGACATGATACAGAAGGGTATTATCACTACTATGCATGTCAACTCTGGAGGCCAGACAACAGATATACTTACAAAGGCTCTAGCGAGAGGACCTTATCAGAGATGTTGTTCCAAGCTAAGTCTTACCGATATCTACGCTCTAGCTTGAGGGGGGGTGTTGAGATAGTTACTATTTTTAGTATTACTATGTTTAGTATTACTATGTTTAGTATTATCTTTTGTAATTTTCTATATTCTTTTTCTTCTTTTTGTAATTTACCCAATGGGTTCTTCTCCTATTTAAGGGAACCCTTGGGCTTCTCATAATGCATCTCAGTATGTTCCCTTAACATGAGGCAAGGAGAATGCTTCCTCTCCCACCTGTGGTGAGAAACCCCATCACGCCCTTGCTACCTGCAGCGAGGAATCCCGTCGCGTCCCTCTAACCGGCAACGAGAACATGACACCGTGACGAGGAGCCCCGTGTACCCCTCCCACGTGTCGGAAGAACACCTCCTGTTTTGTGTAACCTATGTACTTTTGTTATTAGGAACAACAATATCGGTTTATCTTAATCTTGTAGAACTTATTTGATTTTTCTTGGTTGTTATGTGAATGTGTGAGTGTTTGATACGGGTTTCTAGCAAGGATCATGTACGTGGTTTCTATGTCATGCTTATTTGTTTTGTGTATTGAAATGTTTGTGGATCAGTGAAGTCGTCAATCATCGTATTCATTTAACAACCATAATGTTCTCGACTCTTCCTCCAGACTGCCTCGTGTAAAACATACATTTTCTTAGTTCCCTCCATGCTGACCAGATCTGTTACTTCGCTGCCGTCGTGCCTGACTGCCTCACGCTCCTGCCTGCATTGCTTGCCTCCCGTCCTACTACTACCTTTCTGCCTTGCACTCTCCTCTGCTTACCTCTTCAACCTTGTTTAGTCTAACTTCTGCCTCTTCACATTATTGAGTTAATTAAATGTGACTCCATGGATTGATATATAATGGTCTATTAATATTAATGCCTATGGAATCACATCCGTTTGGGTCTAAGAATTGTCTTCAATAATTATATCTGATTATGAAAAACTATCTAATTTATCTATACCTCTGAGTTTTAGAATTTTAATTTTTATCGGGCATGTCAACAAATATTTGTATCATAGCATAATGTCAATATCTTTAGAAGGTTACCATTTTATAAATGTTTATGCTGGAATCAATCAAGTTGGAACTGATGTTTATGCTAAAAACAATAAAGTTGGAACTCATGTTGTGTTTGATGACTTGAATGCGCAAGATACTTGATCCTTTGCTGTATGCACTCCATGTCGATATACTTTACATTCGAAAGCTAGAAAAGAGTACATGGATCATTTCTTTGATGATTTCATCAAGGCATGTTATTCTAAGAAGGACATAAAATCTAATTACAGTTTTAAAAAGAAGATGCATTGGGATGACATGGATGAAAATCAGAGGCGATAGTTTTAACGAGCTGGATTTTATAACAAGGGACATAATTCTGTTGAGCAATGACTATGTAGTGGAAAGGAACTGCGCATACTCTTGTCTAATAGATTTATGGAACACAATGTCTATTACATTACTAGACAGAAACCGCGGTGTTGTTGCAATGGTGGATTTCTTCTCGTCGTCTACAGCATTGGATCAAGTGTAATGTGTTTGATGATTCCAGTGAACATGTCAACGCAAGATTACAACCATGTTCAATCATAAATTCTGCGAATGATTGTTAAATCATTCAAAACCACAACCCACAATAGTGTCTTCTATTATTTAGACCATGTTCCAACCAATAATAACAATCACCACAAATTTATGTGATCTAGAGCTTGGATATATAAAAAGAAGAGTCAAAAAAGAATAGCAACACGAAACTGTACATTAACATCCCTCAACCATCACGTATTCTTACAATAGAAACATGGACCTACACCTTAACATCGATCTTGTACATTCTTCCAAGAATAGAGCACAATTATTAAGATAACTTACAAGTAAAACAAACCAAATAACTAATAATTAAACCAACAAATCTAATTCTCTTCCACAAACCATATAACCAAAATGTTAGGACATTAAACATATCAAAGATCTCTCTTGTTAAAAAAACCATTCCCAAAACCATTCCCAGCTCATTCCACTTCAAAGCAAAGATCTGGGATTTGAAAAATGTGCATGTCAATGGTTTCCATAAGAACATAAAAAATTGGGAACTTGGTACTTGATAGAGTGCATGTTAACTTAATCCTTGAATTAGACAGACGAACTGATGAATCCAAGCATCTTTTCAGGAGCAATCGACTCGAGAACACTAAATGGATGTTAAATGAATACGATGTCTTCACTAATACACATGGATTTCAATGCTAGGGATGAAAACGGATACGGATATATCCGAATATCCGCTTACCGTATTCGAAAAATTATCGGATACGAATATCCATATCCGAATGTTAATCGTATACGGATCAAATATGGATATGGGTTGTAAAATTTTTTCTGGATATTGATACGGATATGGTAATGACCTGAATATCCGGATCCAGATCCGAATATCCGAATATAGCATTTAATATCATTTTATATATTGGTTAATATAATATAAACCACAACCCATGTTATTATATAAGTATTATATAATATAATACAATATATTAATGATATTGATAAGTTTCCATTTGTTTGGAGATGGGCATAACAAAAGTTATGAAATCCTATCCTCTTTTTACTTCCGGACAAGAACACAGGTCATCTCGATGCTCCGTTTTGTATGATGCAACTTATTTATTTTTCATTGATATTTTTTAAAATCATCACGAACTTCGATAAAAATTTGATTTGTATTCGTATGTGGTCTTTATTCTATCCGTATTCAGATTCCATGTTTATTGGATCAATATTTGGATTCACTCTTTATTCGATTCATATTGGATTGCATCTTTATTCGATATGTATTCGGGCACATTCTTTATTCGATCCATATTCGTATTCGATAAATATCATATTCGAATTTGTATCCGTATTTTTAAGGATATGGTTTCTTAGACGCATATCCGAATCGTATCCGTATTCAATAGAGATGAACCGAATATGGATATGGAAATAGGCATATCCGATCCATGTCCGATGCGCTTTCATCCCTATTTCAATGCACATAACAAATAAGCATGACATCTTGACGTCATGTACATGATCCTTACCGAAAACGCGGATCAAACCCTCGCACATTCACATAACATTTGTTACAACCAACAGAAAAATTCACGCAAAGCCTAAAGGGAAAATTGGTAAAATCGATTGGGAGTGTAGGTCATGTTCTCGCCGTAGGTGGAAGCTTGCAGGGGGAAGTCCTGTTCTCGTCGCCGGCCAGAGGAACGTGACGGGAGCCCTCGCTGCAGGTTGCGGGGGCACGGTGGGGTATCTCGTTGTGGCTGCAGCTTCATCCCCCCATTGGCTCGGGTGCGATTGAGGTGGAGGGGTCAAAGGTCGGTGGCACGAGGATGAGAGCGGGAGGTAGGGGGCATCGACGATAGGTTTGTGAGGGGAGGGTAGAAAGAGAAAAAGGGTGCTCTCCCTTTTGCCTTGGGAAAAGAAAATGCTTTCGAGGGAAGGGAAGCAGATCTGCCATTGATGAGAATACATCCTACGGCTGTGGCTGTGATCCTGATCCTTGTATTTTATATACACCATGTGCAAGCTCCTCAAGCTTATACATATAGGGTTAAATGATTATGCTTCTTAGAAGCATATAAGAGCATGCTCCTATATTTTATTCCAGTTTTTTTAAAATGAAACATAGGGGGATTTACTTAGAATAATAAGTAGAAGATGTGTTTCAAATTTCGTTTAAAATAAAGGTTCCCAACATCTCCATATGGAGGGGATCAATTTCAGCAATTCTGAGACCGTTAAAATTTGGTAGTCTTGATGGAGGAGATAGAGATCTCAAATTAAGTCGATGAATGTCAACATGGTGATATAGTGTGATCTAAATTCCACTTGATTTCATTTCATGAAAATTTAAAAAATATGGAAAAAAAGGTGGAAGCATACTCTTTTTTCACATATATATGTATATATAGGAGGCCCTTCCAATGAGGTAGGTTTTTCATGTATGTATGAAAACTTGGAAAGCCAACCATCTTGACTGTTAGATCTCAATCTAACGGTTCTTTATCCAAAAGGATATTTTAGTCCATGTGTTTCATTTTGAATTTGAATTTCATTCAATCCTTTTATTTACCATTTTTAGCCTACCTGAATTAGTATTTTTTTTGTTGCTATTTATGTGTGAGGTTTCATGAACGTGGTAGCATTTTCACACCATGCAGAATGATTGAACTCTTTGTAAAATATTCCTTGTCATTGTAAGATTGTAACCTGCTTTGTAAAATAAAATCAAAGTTAGTAATACATTTATTGTTGTAATTGTAATTTAGGTAATGTCTTTGTAAAACTTCATGCTTGTTTTGTAATACTCGCAGGGGAATCTGCAAAAAAATAGATAGTTAATAACTCATCAAATATTAAGCAGAAAGAGAAAAATGTAAAAAAATGAGGTTTATTGTTAGAAAAATATAAACAAATAATTGTAAAAAAACCAACATGAATTGTAAGAAATGACATGAGATTTGTAAAAAATGATCTGAGATTCCTCGTATTCGCTTGAATTGCAAAAAAATAAGTTTCTAGTGACTTTTTTAAAATCCGTAATTATATGACATGCTATTAAATATATAATAACGAATATTATTTGTTATTAGATGATGTCTTATATCAGAAATTAATGAAAAATGTTAAAGTCCATAAATATAAATCCAATGACACTTTACATAGCAACATTTGTCCCATTATAAGAAAATTGACACAGGGCAATGAAGAATTTGAATATTCGTTGTCATATCTTCCGACCTTAAATATATAACTGAGAACTCTCCCTCTGTCAAGCTACTTGTTGCGGAAGCGTGTCAAGCCAGACGTACGTGTGTAGCCTATGTCCAGTGAAGGTGGAAAGAGGGATGGGGCTATTGGTCAATGTTATCTTCAAAATAAAAGATCTTTCTCAACCATCGCTAAGCTTGAGACCATTTCCGACAGCTCGCAAACGTAGCGTCGGAGCTATATTGCTAATGCAGTGACCATACTCTAGCTAGTTAGCAGCGATCCGAAATGATAATGAATGTTCTTTGTTGCAAATTTCACTTTATTAATTATAATTAACAATGAATGTCATATTCGTTACTGAACTTTTATGTACCGATGACTTAATTATTCATTGGCTTTAGCAGGACTACCAACAATTAGAAGAACAAACGAGTGGGACGAGAATGGAGTAACAATTAATATTCATTGCGACATACGATACGACAATAATGTTAAATTATTTGTTACCATGCGTCACTTTTGATGTAGTCTCTGTTATTAAATTCTCATCACCACAGCCAGTGCGGTGGCGGGCGCAAGCTTCTCTTAGTTTTGTTGTTGCTACATCCTATGGTAAAATATATCGATTTTATATAACCGATTGATCATGGCTCCACTTCTCTCATGCCATCTGAACATGAAATTGGAGTCGAACAAATAAGGAAACAGTACATGAAGACTTTATGAAGCAACAATTTCGACTCCAAGTTGATGTGGGAATATGTATAGGCAATACTTGTATGAGAATAATCTTTGGTTGTGTTTAATAGTTGTTTATTTTTATGGTGGAAGTAAGATGAAGCATACTTATAGTTTTTTAATCCAGGCTCTCCGATTATATAATAACACGTTGCCTTTGAAATTATGTGACTGTTTATTTTGCCAACAAATCCACGCGGTCTTAATAAATCTTAGACCATGGCGGTGGAATGCAGGGGAGGCTACAGGTCATCCGGTGGCGGTGTGAGAAACGACGACTTGTTGCGGAGCTGGAGCTTGGTGGCGGAGATGGAGAAGCCGATGGCGCAGGAAGAAGAGAGAGAAGGTGTCGGCGTGGGAGATGCCTATGAAGGCGGGAATAGGGAAGGGAAACATAGGAGAAAAGATAGGGCTGAGGAGTCTGGAAAAACAAGGGTTTCTCACGGCATCGAGATAAAAAAGGGAGAGGTGAAGATCGGCGGACTCGGTTAATGGCCTCTCGATCTTCTCAGCTCGTGTCCTCCCTGTTGAGGAGCAACGCCAACAGCAACGACCGGTCCCCTCCACCGTTGCCGCTCCTCTCCTCCACGACTGACATCACCCTACGAAACCTATAAAAATCCCACCTTTGGAATTCGCGACGATCGGCTGCAATGCCTTGTGCGGGTAATGGATGGCAACATCAATAGGCATCCAAATGGGAGATCGACCGAAATATCTAGAAGGTCACAAAGAGAGCTCGGAATGGAAGAGGGAAGACGTGGGTTACATGCCAATGAGCGTGGGGTAACTTGCGTGGGAGAGGGGGAGAGCGAGACGTGTCTGGGAGCAATTTTGCAGACATGGGAAGCAGTTAGAGTACCATGTGGCTAAAGCTGGGGTAAAAACCCAACTTTAGTATATGTAATAGATAATCACTAAAAATGACGGGAAGTCAAGCAAACCATAAACTTTTGATCGAGAAGAGACGATGAGTAGCCAATAGGAAGGAGCTTGCGACCGACAACTTTACAAGGACGATATCGAAGGAGGAAGGAGAGGCATGCAAAGATCTCCTACAAAGAGAGGAAAATACAATCACTAGCGATGACAAAAGGAAGGAGATGGTATTGGTAATGTCACAATATTGGCGAAGTTAGGAGTTAAGGATTAATCACACACAACAACATGGGTTGAGGGATGTAGGAGAAGTTGAGGAGGCGGGAGGACGAGAGACACATGGATGGTTTAAAGAAGTCAGAATGGATTTGTCATATCATGTATGAGATTTTAGAGATGTGCCAACATATATATCCGTTGATGGAAAATGAATAATGATGCACAGATAAAGCATGTGAAAGCACTTAATAAAGAAATAATAAGTCAAATAGAGTTATCTAGTCAAGTTAGTAAGTCCAGAATCACTGAACTCAAACTCGATAATAAGGGTAACATGCCCGTTATCCAGCTTGAACTCGAACTCATTAACTTTTCGAGTTTGACTCATGAGACCGGGGCACCTCAAAGTTGTGGGTATTGAGCACTGATAACCCGCCAAATGACCGAGGTAAAGGTATCAATCGGTCGTCGCGACCTCAATCACTCAGCTAGGTCAATCAAGAAAAATAGACCACCAAGAGAGATAAAATCAATCAAACACACGAAAGCGGTCTTGTTATTAATTTAACCTGGTATAGCGACCAGGGTCGATCACAAGGAGCACGGGTTGGCCTTGCGGCCTACGAAGTAGTCAAAAAGGAAATGAAATAAAAGAAGAAAGTATTTTTGGTGGTTTTTAATTATTTTCTAATTTTTTGGATTTTTAATATATTAAGAAAATAAGAAAAGCAAATAAACACACACACCAACAATTTATTAAAAACACTAAAAATCAACCAAAAATTCTAACAAAAATATTTTTATGTGTTTTATAATTTTTAGTGTTTTTGGTGAATTTTTGGGATTTTTCTGATGTTTATTTAATTTTCTAAAAATCAAACAAGGAATGAAATGAGAGGTACTGTCCAACTGAGCTAAAAGGTCCTAGATAAAATATCTAAAGGCCCCAAATTAGCTGGGAGGTAATTTTCCTGTAAAGAGAATAAAACAAGAAAAATTTAGGCACCTATATTATTATTTTTGGATTTTTGGTTTAATTATTAGAATTTTTCTAAGTTTTTAAGTATTTTTCAATTTTTAGTGGTTTTCAGCAATGAAAAATAGCCAAAATTGGTTAGAAAATCAAACACAACAAAACAAGCAGTAGACAATTTTTTTGGAATTTTTAGATATGATTTAATATTTTTTTGTGATTTTTAAAGTTAGACAGTAACAAAATTAGATGTTTTTGATTTTCTAAAAATATCAAACGATATCCAAAATGTCTCCAAAATTTATGTAAAATTTTATAATATGGCAGGAGCCATATGTCCAGTTTTCATCAAATTTGGAGGTGATTTGTTATTTTATTCAAAAATAAAGAGGGGGCATTGTGCACAGGGACCTATGTGCAAATACCCGGAAGTCTGGGGGGTCTGGTGCAATTAACCCAACAAAACACGTGCTACGCGCGTGCCTGGGGCACTCAGGGACCCAAATGTAATTAAAATAAGTCCCGAGGGCTATTTGGTAACAGGTACCAAAAGCCCAGTGGCTTATCTGCAAAATACCCACAAATATTCGCACATGTTCAATTAAAATACGCACAGGGGTATAAATGCAAATAAACACAAACTTTCATTCATTCGATAACAATCAGAACTACAGGGGCATGATATGCAAATAAGCCAAAAACTCACATGTCGATGCACGTGTCAGACCATACACAGGGGCATAAATGCAAGGAAAATAAAGTACGAGGTCCTCTATGCAAATATCCCAAAAACTAAACAACTACACTAGGTATTTACAAGACTAAATGCGAAATAAAATAACAAAGGGGGCCTAAGGGTAAATTACCCTTTATTAATGCGGACCGCAGGATGGACGCCACGTGGAGTGATCAACGGTGGGGATCGGGTGGCGCTCCAAGGCTGGGGTCCTCGAAATGATCCGACGGCTAGGGCTAAGCCACGTGGTGCATCGGACGGTCGTGGCTCTCTGTGGATAACCCTCGAGCATCAGGCGGCTGGGATCAGTCCTCCTCAGATCCGATGGTGAAGGCGGCTCCTGGAACGGACGGTCCAGATGACAACTGGAGCAGGAGGGCTGATCGGACGTCGGCTGAAGGTCGAGGAAGAACAGGTGGCCGGCGAAGTTCGCTGGCCCAGTGCGTGCGATCCTGACCTCCCCTGCTGCGCCTGAAGATCGGAGAAGCTCCGGCGTGGTGCTGCGCAGCTGCTAGTGGCCTCCGATGGCCCAGCCGAGCTCTGGGGAGCTCCGGCGAGGTCGGCGGAGGCGAGGCTCCTGGCCCGAATGACCCAAGCCCTCAGATGGGCTGGGTAGTACCTGCCAAGACGACCAGAAGACTCGCGGGTCGAGGGCAAACTGCCTCGACCCGGTTAGGCGGGGTGACGGTGAACGGCGAGGCGATATGGGCGAGCTCCGGCGAAGGTGAGGACGGTGGAGCTCGAATCCCAGCTCCTGTGCGAGCTGGGGTGGATGGGGATATGGAGAAGGTGCGCGGGAAGGAGGCGATGGTGAATGTGGATCCCGGTGATCGAATAGAGCTATGGAGTGGTCGGAATCGGCGTAACACGGCGGAGCGGCGATTTGGGGGAAAGGGAAAATCAAAGAAAAAGAAAGGTCTAAGGGACTACCTGGGTGGACGAGGAGACTGGGGATGATCTAAGGGTGCTCTGGGTCTTCGCCTCGAGGAGCGTCTCCCTCCGAGGCTCGAGCTCCAGCTGGTGGCGGAGCAAGGCGGCGAAGCTTCGCCGGATCAGTGGTCACGCTCCCTCTCCTCGCTTCAACAGCACAGGACGCGAGCTGTCACTCTCACGAGCACGCTGGAGCTCACAGGGGGTGGAATCGAATGGCCAAAGATGAGAAATGAGGAGGCGGAGCTGGAGCTTTATATGCTGGAGAGTCCGGGAAGACATGCGCGGGTAGGGCGTGGAAGCGCGCGGATCCCGATGCAGGAGCTCCGGCGAGGGTCTCGGGTATATCAAGATCAAATCGGACTCGGGGTTTGAGTGGGGGTGAATCGGGTTTAAGCGCAAAAAATCCGAGAAGATGGGTTACCCGCTAAGAACCCGTGTGAAGTGGTCCTGGGGGGGGAAGTTGACCGGGCGGTCAACAATCCCCAGGACCAATGAGAGAAGGCCACGTGGCTGGATTTTGAAAATGAATTTAAAGGTAGCAAATGGCCGAATTAGTGAAAACTTAAAACATGAAATATTTTTATTTCATTTTTTTCTATTTTTTAGTGATTTTTAATTAATTTTTCAAAGTAAAAATAGTGTATTTACATAGTAGGTTCCTATATAGGTATATATACAATATATAGTTTTTTTAGTTTTTGATTTTTAATTATTATTTTTATACAATTTTATTCCCATTTTATATTTTATTTATTTATATTATAAAATAAGGAATAAAAAGATATTTTTATTTTATTTTATTATTTATATACATATGTAAAATAAATACATATGTACATTTATATACATGGTATATTTACAATATATTTTTGTGTGTTTTTTTTAAATTTTTTTATTTTTATTTTGTTTTTTTTTGTTTTAATTGTTTTTATTTTATTTATTTACACTATATAATAAAGAATCTTTACAAAAAATTTGGAAATTAATTTTATTTATTTATAAGGCTGAATAAATAGGGATGATGGAACTATATACAAGGTGATCATGCGCATAAATGATATTTTTGTCTTCTTTTTAATTTTTAATTTTTATCTTGATTTTATATTTAGGAATATATACAAATATTTACAAGCCAATTTGTATCTATTTTTGTGAGGAAAATATTTTATTTTATTTACATATATATTTACACACATGAGCCCCTATCTCCCTCTACTTTGGCTTTTATGCGGTCAGGCCCATGCTGAGCCCTCCCTTGGGTTAGGTTGCTCAATATTTATTCTAAATATTTCCCTCTTTTTCTTTTTAATCTTTATTCTTTTATTTTTGCACAAAAACATGCTAATTATAGGTTTTTACACAATGCATGCTTTTGGTAATTATTTCTATTTACACATATCTACATGCATTTGCAAAGGTTTTTGTAGCTAAAATATAAGAATAAAGAGTGATGAATGAGTATTCATCACCCCCCTATACTTAACTTTGCTAGTCCCTTAGCAAACACTTATTTGAAAAAGAAGTGAAAAAGAAATAAAGAAAAAGAAAAAGAGAATGTACATGGATCAAGGCTGATTATTAAACTTGCCTTCATTAAATTAAGGTATGGAGCTCGATCAGATCTTTGGATTATTAATGTGTCGGAACCTTATTTGGACTTAAGTCTAAAACTCAACAGCCTCTAAGTTCCACTAATCTATAACCAAGACTCCTCAATGCTCCAGATCAGAACAAGTCATCAATCACAAACCCTGAAGACCATGAATCTTTTCTTGTCCTGTGAATGTGAGGTCTAAGCTCTCCACCTCAGAATTGGCAACTTGACAACCTTCCCCAACAAGGTAACTCTATGACCTCAATCTGGCCACTCTTTCCTCGAGGAGCGGGGTATTCCCTTCTAAGTTCTAGTTCAACCGGCTCAAGAAGAGGAGGAAGAAGAGAATGGGTCAAGGCTAGTGTAGCCAAGTACCCTTGGGAGCTTGACCAGTGTAGCCAAGTCTCCCTGCTGCAAGCTACATCAGGTGGATCGTGAAACCAAGCTTTGCTTATTGCACTCTATATACATACTCCGGTGGGATTATCATTTTCTCTCAGACCCACCACTTTTTTGGAGTTATTTTCTTTTTGCATTTTTTTTCAAGTGCATCTGTACAACATATACATGTGCAGCATATATACAAGGAGTTTTTCCTCTTGAGCCAGTAGATTATCCCTCTTTTGAAGCTTTATTGCAACCCACAACTCCCGTCTTTAGACCTCATGGCAACCAGACCAAGTTGAGACGCACTTCCTTCACTAAAAGAAGAAGAGAGGTTCCGCCTAGAAGTACTACCCTCATATGCTACCCCAAGTCAAGGAAGACTGCCTCCTCACCACCTCATCCGTAGAGAGCTCGGTGCATAGTGATGGTGTCCAAGTAAAGCCATAATCTATATGAGTCATGTGTTGTTGTTAAGTGCTCTACTTAGGCTCATTGAGATGACATGTGATCGTAGCCTAGTGGACTCAAAGAATTAAGTCACCATGGACCTGAAAAGCCTTAAACCTAAGCCCTATAAGGTTCCTTTTAGAATTAGGTGGATTAAGATCTTAATCAAGCTCCATTTCTCAATTTGATTCCAGGCTAGTTTAAATGTCAACTATCATCTAGAAAAACTATATACATATGTACAAAAGATGCTATTTACACAAATTTTACAAACATGCAAAATTTTTGAAAAATGTTTTGAAATCATGAATGAATGATGCATGAAGTGCAAGTTTTGCAAAAAGATATTTACACAAATTTACACAATATTTTTTGCAAACTTTTGATTTTCAAAACATTTTGGAAAAATTTTGTACTATATACATAATTTTGATAAGAAAATATTTACACAAACTTTACACAAAAGATTTTTGAAATCATTTTTACAAAAATAATTTCTACACCAGCTATTTATGTGCAAATAAAAGAAGTTTGTGTACATGAAAAATTTTTAAGTTTTGAGGTTTTTAGCCATTTTATTTATTAACACACTCACACAAAGTACGTGTTATGGCTAGAGTATATAAGAAATATATACACACCCCCCTATACTTAGCTCGAACGATGTCCTCAGAGTCATGAGCGATGAATAAGACATAACTCGTGCTAGGTATAGGGAAGTGAAAAGGAAGGCTATATACAAAGACGAATGAATGAAAAGTCAAGAGGGTCTCGGGTCTTCCCCCTATACTTAGGATCAAATAATCCTAAGTATAGCAGGCTATATACTAAGGGAAAACCGAGTGGAGAATGTACAAGGTCTACCCCCCCTATACTTAGGGTGAAATATCCCTAAGTATAGGCAGCAAAACAGGGGTAGACAGAAACAAAAGAAATACCCGAAAGGTCTCACATCCCCCCTATACTTAGGGTAAAGTGCACCCTAAGTATAGCATAATCACAAGATAAAGAAAGGGATGTGGGACTAAAGAATGTAGTGATATAGACATCTAGATCTATACAGGGCGGAAGATCAGTGAAAATCAGGCGTGAGATGCATTAGATGTGAGTCAAAGACCACATCTCACGCAAAATGAATAGGGGCAAGATCAGCGACCCGCGGCTCATGATCTAGAAATGGCTTGAGCCGTTGGCCGTTCACTCGAAAGGTACTCTCAGAAGACAACTCAGATATGTTAATGCTACCGTTGTCGTGTACCTTTCTAACCAAGTAGGGTCCCTTCCACTTGCTTTGTAGCTTCCCTGGAAATAAATGTAGCCTCGCATCAAACAGCCATACTTTCTGTCCAATCTCAAAATGTTTGTGGCTGATATGAGAATCATGCCACTCCTTCACTCTCTCCTTATACTGTAGGCTGTTTGAGAAAGCTGTATCTCTAAGCTCCTCCAAGGCTGCTAACTCTACCCTCCTCTGGTCTCCTACACCATCTGGATCCATCAGAATATCAGTAACTGCCCATAGTGACATGTGCCTCAACTCAACAGGCAAATGGCACGGTTTGCCATATACGAGGTAAAAGGGAGATGTGCCCAATGGTGTCTTGAAAGACGTCCTATATGCCCACAAGACCGAGTCCAAAAGCTGTGACCAATCCTTTCGGTCAGGGCGGACGACTTTCTACAATATAGTCTTGATCTCCCTATTCGACACCTCGGCTAGACCATTCGTCTGTGGATGGTAAGGTGTAGCAACACGATGGTCTATACCGAACTCGCTAGCAAGGGCCTTCACCTGGTCGTTGATGAAATGAGACCCCCCATCAGAAATCAGAACTCGTGGAACCCCGAACCGCGTGATGATGTGCTTCCTCAAAAATCTGCATATTGTCCTCGCATCAGCGGCTCGGGCGGGGATAGCCTCAACCCAACGACTAACGTAATCTACGGCCAACAGAATGTACTCAAATCCCTGACTCTTAGGGAATGGACCCATGAAATCGATGCCCCATGCGTCAAAAACCTCACAGAAGTGAATGGGTTGCATCGGCATCATATCACACTGTCCACAAGTGCCCATCCTCTGACAGTCAGTACACCTCTTCACGAACTCATCAGAGTCCTTGAAGAGGGTAGGCCACCACAAGCCGGATTGGAGCACTTTCTGTGTCGTTCTCCTCCCAGAATGATGTCCTCCTGCCTCAAGCTTGTGGCAGTAAGTGAGGACGCTATGGTGTTCCTCCTGAGGAATACACCGACGCCAGACGCTATCCCCTCTTTCGTGGTAAAGGATGGGATCCTCCCAGTAGTAGGACTTGGCCTTCGCAAGGAAGGTCTCAAGCCTCTGCCTGGGCTAATCTTGTGGGACTTTCCCAACAACGAGAAAGTTCACAATATCGGCATACCACGGGAGTGAGGCGATAGCAAGGATCGCCTCATCTGGGAAGGTCTCACAAATGGGATCTATCTGCTCGGACTCCTCAGGCTGCTCTATACGGGAGAGGTGATCCGCCACCACATTCTTGACTCCAGGCTTATTCTTGATCTCAATGTCGAACTCCTGGAGTAGAAGGATCCATCTAGTCAATCTGGCCTTGGCATCCTTCTTTGCCATGAGGTACCTGATGGCGGTGTGATCTGTGTACAGGATCACTCTAGATCCAATGATATAATATCGAAACTTATCTAGAGCGAACACTACGGCTAGCATCTCCTTCTCTGTGACCGTATAATTCCGTTGGGCGGAATCCAATGTGCGGCTAGCGTAGTGAATAGCAAATGGAACTCCATCCCTCCTCTATCCCAGCACTGCCCCTACAGCAAAATCGGAGGCATCCGGCATGATCTCTAATGGGAGAGACCAATCAGGCGGCTGGAGGACAGGAGCCTCAATAACACACTGCTAGAGAGTCGCAAAGGACGAGAGACACTTGTCATCGACAAGGAACTCGGTGTCTTTCGTCAAGAGGTCAGTCAACGGCCGGGCAATCCTGCTGAAATCCTGAATAAATCTCCGATAAAAACCAACGTGTCCCAGGAATGACCGTAGCTGCCTCAAATTGGACGGTGGTGCGAGTTTTCTAATGACATCAACCTTGGCTGGATCAACCTCCATGCCCCTGTTGGAGATAATATGGCCAAGCACCGTCCCTTGAGTCACCATGAAGTGACTCTTCTCCCAAGATAGAACCAAATGGTACTCAATACATCGTTGGGGTACTCGGTCTAGGCAGTCAAGACAGGAGTCGAATCCGTCGCCGTAGACCGAGAAATCGTCCATGAAGACCTCCAAACACTCCCCTATCATGTCCGAAAAGATCGACAGCATGCACCTCTGAAAAGTCGCAGGGGCGTTGCATAGCCCAAATGGCATGCGTCGAAAGGCATATGTACCGAAGGGACAAGTAAAGGTGGTCTTCTCCTGATCCTCAGGAGCGATGGCCACCTGGTTGTAGCCCGAGTACCCATCCAGGAAGCAATAATGGCTCTTCCCTGCCAGTCTCTCAATGATCTGGTCAATAAAAGGCAGGGGGAAATGGTCCTTCTTGGTGGTCTGGTTGAGTCTCCTGTAGTCAACACAGACCCCCCAAGAGGTGGGTACTCGTGTAGCAATCTCCTCTCCCGACTCACTGATCACAGTCGTGATGCCCGTCTTCATGGGCACCACATGCAAGGAGCTGACCCACTTGGAGTCGGAAATGGGATAAATAAAATCTGCACTCCACCATTTTGATATTTCCTTCATCACAACCTCTCTCAGGTTGGGGTTCAGTCGCCGCTGGAACTCATGCGACGGCTTCGCCCCCTCCTCGAGATAAATATGGTGGGAGCACACCGATGGACTAATCCCATGGAGATCTGCTACGCTCCATCCGATTGCCTTGCGGTTCTTTTCAAGAACCCCCATCAAACGGGATTCCTATTCTCCAGTCAGATCGGCGGAGATGATGACTGGGTACATCTCAGGTTCGCCCGCAAGGAACCGATACTTCAGCGAAGTAGGGAGCGGCTTCAGTTCTGGACAGCTGGGTGCTGGCAAATCTGGCTTCGAAAGAAGATGTGTGAATGCTGCTAAATCTGCCAAATCTGCCTGGGAGAAAGAATACGAGCTCTCGCAAACTGGATCTGGAGAAGGCTGCTCAACTGTGTTGTCTCTGATCTGCTCTGCCTCTACCTCCTCCTCATCTGTAGGCTCAGGTGGACTCAGGTCTGGCATCTGGTCATCACAATCTGCCCAGTCAGACTCTGAATCCGAGGGATCTGCATCAAATAAGGTGGCATCAGTACCACCATCACACAAGGTGGCCTCAGTACCACCATCACTAGACTTTGTGTCGCGATCGGGGACCGGCTCTGCTGCCACTGAAATATCATGAACCAGGGCTGCGCTCTCCAAGCTCTCCTCTGCTATCATCTCTGCATCAGTGGTGTCTGGAAATGAGAGGATGGCCTGTGCTGAAGGGTCTTCCCATGCTGCCTCATCATCTGTGATCACAAAATCACAGTCCTGGTGGATGTCTAGCCCGGCGTCTGTCAGCTGCTCTGTATCTGTGCTGGTCTCCGAGCCTGCTCTCTCTCTGGCTCTGTAGTCCTCGACCGTCTCTATTTGTACACTCTCACCCTCGACGTGAAAGTATACCTTCCCGCTATCATGATCAGTCACCGCCTTGGCTGTGGTCAAGAACGGACGACCGAGGATGATGGGGGTATCGGCCACTGAATCAGGGATCTCCATGTCCAACACTACGAAGTCCACGGGGAATTGCAGGCCCTGAATAGTGACGATAACGTCTCCCAGCAACCCCTTCGGCCTCTTGACAGATCGATCAACAAACTGAAGGACTGTCCTGCTCTGTCGAAGAGTGCCCAACTCGAAGCGGTCGAGAAGGGCTGCCGGAAGGAGGTTGATAGATGATCCGCTATCCAATAGAGTACGGTCGAACCTCTGCTCACTAATCTAGCATCTGACATACGGGGCTCCTGAATCTGGCCTCTTGGCCGGCAGACGGTTCTGGATCGCGAAGCACGTGGCTTTCGTCAGCACATGAATCTCTGAAGTGTGGTTCCTCCTCCTCCTCCTGACTGTAGTCCTGTCTCTCAAAGATCGCTGAAGAAGGGGGATGTGCTGCAAAGCCTCCTGAAGGGTCAGCTGTATATGAAATCTGTCGATCATGCTCTGGCTGAACTCCTCCTGCTCTCTCTTTTTTGGGTCCTTTTCTCTTTTCTTCCCCTTCCCCATCTGAAGGGCTCTAGGGAAGGGGATCACAGGGTCCTTCTCAGATGAAGGACTAGGAAGAGGTATAGACGGCTCGACGGCCGGATCCGCACATACATCAATCACCACAGTGGGACCAGAAGAAACTAAACCTTTTCCTTTATTCAAAACAGTGTTCTGAGATACATCAATAGAAGGAAAAACAACATCTCTCTCAAAACGAACACCGGTGGCCTCAGTACCACCACGGGCTGGCTCTGCTAGACGTCTCACGGCCTCAGTACCGCGTGCTGGCTCGGCTACTCTGGTGGCGTCAGTACCACCTCCTCGAACTGGTGAAGCGGCGGCCTCAGTACCGCCGGTAGAATCAGCATCCTTGGTGGCATCAGTACCACCATCATCATCATGAGCGGCCTCAGTACCGCTCTCCTCCTGCTCATGTGGCACCCCAGATGTATCCTCGTGGTGTAGCTCAGACGAGGTGCCGCCGCCTGCTGGTGTCCTACCGCTCCTAAGCGTAACAAAATCAGCATCAAAAAGATCCGAAGATGTATCAACAAATGGATCACTAGGAGTGGCGTGCTCAGTGTAAGCTACCTGCTCAGATTTTCGCTTCAGGTTGTTCGGATTCGGCTCTATCTGTGCAGGGATGGCGGCCTTCCCTCTCATCAGGTCCCGCATCTCCTGACGGAACTCGTCCATCTCCCGTCTAAAGGTAGCCTGCTGGTCCGTGAGGAGGCGGGCTATGTCGTCCAAGGCGGGGCTCTCATGGGAGCCCGACAGGTAGCCTCTCTGGTAATGAGGCTGATGGAACTGGTGCTGCTGCTGCTGAGAGGGGTAGGAGGAAGGATGCTGCTACAGGTGTGGCTGGTGAGCCTGCTGCTCACGTCTCCAAGACTGTCCCTGCTGCTGATAGGGACGAGGAACGAAGGACGACTGCTGGTGTGGCTGGTAGGCTGGGGGCTGCTGCTGCTGGTGATCTCTCTGCTGGCTATACTGCCCTCCCTGACTGGATGACTGTTGCTGGGGCTGGGTACCTCCACTCCCCCACCTGAATCCGGGATGGTCTCGTCGGATCCCAGGCTGGGGATGGTCATACCAAATCCCGTTGACATCCATCAACGGCTCTGCGTCGTACTGGGCTGGCGGGAGTACTGTCAGAGGCTGATCCGGCTGGTATACCACCATCTGCAAGTCTGGAGATGGTGGGGACTGGTAAGAGGGCTGTTGCTGCTGGTACGGCTCCGCCTGTACAAGGTGAACCTGTCTAGGCTGCTGAAAGGAGCTGGAGCACTGGGACGAGCTGTTGCTGCCGCCGGTATCGCCTCGCGACTGAAGACGGGGCTGTGAAGCCGTCTGTGCCTCCTGGAGACACATGAGCTGGGTCTTCATGTCACTCAGAGTCTGTGCCATCTGCTCCATCTGAGTGATGCCCTGACACTGCTTCTTCTCGATCAGCTCCATGCGGTCCAACTTCTCGCTGATGATACCCATATCCGCAGCGGACGACTCTGCCTGTGCTGCTGCAACTGCGGATGAACTAGATGGACCGGCATCGACCCGTGCTATCCTCTGGTACTGCACGGGTCCTGGCTGCTGCTGGGGTCTGCCCTGTGTATATAACCGGGTCTGGGACATCACCATATAGTTCTCGGCCATCTCCTCGTAGATGGCCCAGACCTGGTCGTGATCCTTAGCGAAATAGGACCCACCACAAGAAGCGTTCACCAAGCCCTGGAGCTCTGGTGTCAGCCCGCTGAAGAAGCTCTGCACAAGGTTCGGCTTTGAGATATCATGGTGCGGGCATCGGTCTGTGAGCTCACGGAACCTCTCCCATGCCTCATGGAATTGCTCGTTGGGGAGCATGGAGAAGTTGCTGATCAGGGCCCTCGTTGCATTGGTCCGCCCGAGTGGATAGTACTTGTTCAAGTACTCGGTGCGGATCTGCTCCCAGGTGTAAACAAACTTCCCCAAATGCTTCAGCCAGGTGGCTGCTCTGTCTGCTAGGGAGAAGGGGAAGGCGATCATCCTGATCGTATCCTGGTCCACCTGACGGTCGTGGACAGTGCTGCAAATCATCAGAAACTCCTGAAGGTGGAGATGGGGCTCCTCAGTCGCGAGCCCGTAGAAGCGGGGGAGTAGCTGCAAGGTGTTCGGGGGGAACTTGAAATCCCCCACGATGGCTGGAAGTACTACCCAGTGGTGCGTCAGCGTCGATCCGAGGTTGTGTAACTCACGCATCGGTCTCGGTGGTCCTCCTGCCGCGGCTGGGCCGGCTGCCGCGGCTGCTGCCGCTACGGCGGCTGCTGCTGCGGCTGCTGCATCTGCATCCTCTGGGATCCTCGGTCCCTCTCTACGCTCCTCGCGCTCTGCTCGCATCTGCTCCATCTCTCTCCTCATGTCGAGCATGAAAGCTCCCTGATCTCTCAACTGCTGCTGGACGGTCTCTAAAGAGGCGATCAGGGTGGAGTTGATCGCTCCCTGATCCAATACGAAGTGCTCAAGCTGACGGGAGCGATCCTCAGAACTGCCGGCCATGACGTCTGCAAAATCAAACGAGCCAAACTCAGGTACTGTCAAATCTGTGAGTCTCTCCTCTGGCTCATATCTCTCAGAACCGAAAGAAAGGGGGTCGAGGGGGAACAGGGCGGAATCGTACTCAGGCTCGGAGAACTGGTCTCGGCTCTCGCGGGCCAACCTAGATGATTGGGTAGACGTGCCCGAAAGCGGTGCAGCCAGAGGCTGCCTAAGAGAGCGTCTACCCATCATCGCGATCTGGTCGAGTAGGGCGGATGAGATCTGGAAAAACTATGATCAAAATGCAAACCCCTCTGTTCACCAACGCAACACGAGCTGAAGACCGTGAAGGCTCGGTCAATTTATCTTGTCAGTTTTTATTAGGTGAACAAACAGTCTATCAGAGCGCTTACGTGACCTGTTGGGATACCCGATGCTACTCCAACCGATTGGCCCGCACGGAAGAGTCGGTAGTCAGCTAGAAATAGCACCGGAGGGCTCTACCTAGTGTGCGGGCCACTCTCTCGCGCAAGCAAACCAAACAATGAGGGGGTTGCTCTCCCCAAGACAATTTTTAAGGTGAGTGTCTTTTAGGGTCAATAGTCTTAGCAGTCCCAATTTTATGGTTTTTCTTTTTAATATTTTTCAAATAAAAACAAAGGCCTAACGAATTTTTCGGTTCTCCTGGTTATTTAATCCAAAACAGGGGGGAGAAGACGAAAAAGCCGATGCGCGATGAAATCAATGATGCATGCTGAGATAGAAATGCGTACCTTGCCTCCAGCACTCTACATGCAAGTGATCCGCGCAGAATTTAAAGACTGAAAATAAACTACCCTAAATGATGCAGCGGTGAAAACCGAGTCCTAGATGAGCAAGTCTACTCGCAGAACCGTCTAACTGGTCACCGACCTCCAAGCCAAAGGGTCCGGTCTTGGCCCACCCCTCCTCTGCCCGACAAATCGGGGGTAGGAGAAAGCGCTTTACGGGGCAGGCTGCGGCACGTAGGCTACGAAGGAGATGAATCAGTTATTTTTATTAATTGATTATTAGTAGGTCCAATTAAGCGCACTATAGGAACATGCAAATAATTAAGTGGGGGATCCTACTAATTACGGTACAGGCAAGTATAAAATCCTAAATCTAGGGGCTCGATGAAAAACCACGTAAACACCGGAAAAGGCAGCTAAAAAGAAAAGAAAACAAAACCGTGAAAAAGCCGCGAAAAACTCCTAAGGGTCCCCCGAGCACACCGGTGCTCGGCGAAACAGACCCGCTAAGTCAAAGAGTCCAAAGAGTCCAAGTCTGAGTACTTGTATTATTACAATAATGATCAAATAAAAGAAAAATAAAACCTCCCCCACTCAACTCTCTCTCGCTCTCTCCTGCGGCTCCGTATAAAAGGGAGCCGCCTCCAAGTCCTGCGGTTGCGTCGGCTCCTCGAAAGTCGCCTCCGCGGTCCTCGGGCCCTCGCAAGAAACAGAGACAAGTGGTCAGACCAAAATAATCAAATAATAATAATAAGAAAAATAAATGAAACTGATATGAGGGTATATATGCAAAAATGCAAAATAAAATAAACACTCAAAATAAAACAAAAACAAAAACAAATAAAAAGAAAATAAAACAAAACAAAAAATAAAATATAAATAAAAGCCGCGAAAAGCCGCGGGCTCTGAAAGAGCCGCGAAAAGCCGTGAAAACAAAAATAAAAATAAAATAAAAACTACTAAGCCGTGCTCCCCAGCAACGGCGCCATTCTGATAACCCGCCAAATGACCGAGGTAAAGGTATCAATCGGTCGTCGCGACCTCAATCACTCAGCTAGGTCAATCAAGAAAAATAGACCACCATGAGAGATAAAATCAATCAAATACACGAAAGCGGTCTTGTTATTAATTTAACCTGGTATAACGACCAGGGTCGATCACAAGGAGCACGGGTTGGCCTTGCGGCCTACGAAGTAGTCAAACAGGAAATGAAATAAAAGAAGAAAGTATTTTTGGTGGTTTTTAATTATTTTCTAGTTTTTTTGGATTTTTAATATATTAAGAAAATAAGAAAAACAAATAAAAACACACTTCAACAATTTATTAAAAACACTAAAAATCAACCAAAAAATTCTAAAAAAAAAATATTTTTATGTGTTTTATAATTTTTAGTGTTTTTGATGAATTTCTGGGATTTTTCTGATGTTTATTTAATTTTCTAAAAATCAAACAAGGACTGAAATGAGAGGTACTGTCCAACCGAGCTGAAAGGGCCTAGATAAAATATCTAAAGGCCCCAAATTAGCTGGAAGGTAATTTTCCTGTAAAGAGAATAAAACAAGGAAAATTTAGGCACCTATATTATTATTTTTGGATTTTTGGTTTAATTATTAGAACTTTTCTAAGTTTTTAAGTGTTTTTCAATTTTTAGTGGTTTTTAGTAATGAAAAATAGACAGCAAAACAAGCAGTAGACAATTTTTTTGGAATTTTTAGATGTGATTTAATATTTTTTTTGTGATTTTTAAAGTTAGACAGTAACAAAATTAAATGTTTTTGATTTTCTAAAAATATCAAACGATATCCAAAATGTCTCCAAAATTTATGGAAAATTTCACAACATGGCAGGAGCCATGTGTCCAATTTTCATCAAATTTGGAGGTGATTTGCTATTTTATTCAAAAATAAAGAGGGGGCACTGTGCACAGGGACCTATGTGCAAATACCCGGAAGTCGGAGGGGTCTGGTGCAATTAACCCAGCAAAACACGTGCTATGCGCGTGCCTGGGGCACTCAGGGACCCAAATGTAATGAAAATAAGTCCCGAGGGCTATTTGGTAACAGGTACCAAAAGCCCAGGGGCTTATCTGCAAAATACCCACAAATATTCGCACATGTTCAATTAAAATACGCACAGGGGTATAAATGCAAATAAACACAAACTTTCATTCATTCGATAACAGTCAGAACTACAGGGGCATGATATGCAAATAAGCCAAAAACTCACGTGTCGATGCACGTGTCAAACCATACACAGGGGCATAAATGCAAGGAAAATAAAGTACGAGGTCCTCTATGCAAATATCCCAAAAACTAAACAACTACACTAGGTATTTACAAGACTAAATGCGAAATAAAATAACAAAGGGGGCCTAAGGGTAAATTACCCTTTATTAATGCGGACCGCAGGATGGACGCCACGTGGAGTGATCAACGGTGGGGATCCGGTGGCGCTCCAAGGCTGGGGTCCTCGAAATGATCCGACGGCTGAGCTAAGCCACGTGGTGCATCGGACGGTCGTGGCTCTCTGTGGCTAACCCTCGAGCATCGAGCGGCTGGGATCAGTCCTCCTCAGATCCGACGGTGAAGGCGGCTCCTGGAACGGACGGTCCAGATGACAACTGGAGCAGGAGGGCTGATCGGACGTCGGCTGAAGGTCGAGGAAGAACAGGTGGCCGGCGAAGTTCGCCGGCCCAGTGCGTGCGATCCTGACCTCCCCTGCTGCGCCTGAAGATCGGAGAAGCTCCGGCGTGGTGCTGCGCAGCTGCTGGTGGCCTCCGATGGCCCAGCCGAGCTCTGGGGAGCTCCGGCGAGGTCGGCGGAGGCGAGGCTCCTGGCCCAAATGACCCAAGCCCTCAAATGGGCTGGGTAGTACCTGCCAAGATGACCAGAAGACTCGCGGGTCGAGGGCAAACTGCCTCGACCCGGTTAGGCGGGGTGACGGTGAACGGTGAGGCGATATGGGCGAGCTCCGACGAAGGTGAGGACGGTGGAGCTCGAATCCCAGTTCCTGTGCGAGCTGGGGTGGATGGGGATATGGAGAAGGTGCGTGGGAAGGAGGTGATGGTGAATGTGGATCCCGATGATCGAATAGAGCTATGGAGTGGTCAAAATCGGCGTAACACAGCGGAGCGGTAATTTGGGGGAAAGGGAAAATCAAAGAAAAAGAAAGGTCTAAGGGACTACCTGGGTGGACGAGGAGACTGGGGATGAGCTAAGGGTGCTCTGGGTCTTCTCCTCGAGGAGCGTCTCCCTCCGAGGCTCGAGCTCCAGCTGGTGGCGGAGCAAGGCGGCGAAGCTTCGTTGGATCAGTGAAGCTTCGTCGGATCAGTGGTCACGCTCCCTCTCCTCGCTTCAACAGCACAGGACGTGAGCTGTCACTCTCACGAGCACGCTGGAGCTCACAGGGGGTGGAATCGAATGGCCAAAGATGAGAAATGAGGAGGCGGAGCTGGAGCTTTATATGCTGGAGAGTCCGGGAAGACAGGCGCGGGTAGGGCGTGGAAGCGCGCGGATCCTGATGCAGGAGCTCCGGCGAGGGTCTCGGGTATATCAAGATCAAATCGGACCCAGGGTTTGAGTGGGGGTGAATCGGGTTTAAGCGCTAAAAATCCGAGAAGATGGGTTACCCGCTAAGAACCCGTGTGAAGTGGTCCAGGGGGGAAGTTGACCGGGCGGTCAACAATCCCCAGGACCAATGAGAGAAAGCCACGTGGCTAGATTTTGAAAATGAATTTAAAGGTAGCAAATGGCCGAATTAGTGAAAACTTAAAACATGAAATATTTTTATTTTATTTTTTCTATTTTTTAGTGATTTTTAATTAATTTTTCAAAGTAAAAATAGTGTATTTACATAGTAGGTTCCTATATAGGTATATATACAATATATAGTTTTTTTAGTTTTTGATTTTTAATTATTATTTTTATACAATTTTATTCCCATTTTATATTTTATTTATTTATATTATAAAATAAGGAATAAAAAGATATTTTTATTTTATTTTATTATTTATATACATAGGTAAAATAAATACATATGTACATTTATATACATGGTATATTTACAATATATTTTTGTGTTTTTTTTAAATTTTGTTATTTTTATTTTGTTTTTTTGTTTTAATTGTTTTTATTTTATTTATTTACACTATATAATAAAGAATCTTTACAAAAATTTTGGAAATTAATTTTATTTATTTATAAGGCTGAATAAATAGGGATGATGGAACTATATACAAGGTGATCATGCGCATGAATGATATTTTTGTCTTCTTTTTTATTTTTAATTTTTATCTTGATTTTATATTTAGGAATATATACAAATATTTACAAGCCAATTTGCATCTATTTTTGTGAGGAAAATATTTTATTTTATTTACATATATATTTACACACATGAGCCCCTATCTCCCTCTACTTTGGCTTTTATGCGGTCAGGCCCATGCTGAGCCCTCCCTTGGGTTAGGTTGCTCAATATTTATTCTAAATATTTCCCTCATTTTCTTTTTAATCTTCATTCTTTTATTTTTGCACAAAAACATGCTAATTATAGGTTTTTACACAATGCATGCTTTTGGTAATTATTTCTATTTACACATATCTACATGCATTTGCAAAGGTTTTTGTAGCTAAAATATAAGAATAAAGAGTGATGAATGAGTATTCATCAAGCACGGTGGGAGATGGATTGGTGGTGGTGGCTGTCGTTATTTTGTGAGGGTAATAATAGTAGAAGGTGCATGCATGAGTGGGAATTTCTTCAAGGGAAAGAAGGTATCTTGGGCAAGTGATTGTTCGTCGCAATGGCCTTTGAAACTTGAAGTTGCAGAGCTGTTGTCTCCTGACTATGGAGGGTCTCTAGTGATCGGTGCAGCCATCGGAGTTTTGTGGGTACTTGGAGGAGCTCTCTCTTGTGAATTGTGACGTCGTGGAGAGGAGAGTAGCTTGTAGGAGAAGCAGACATCTTGGTGGAGGACATGGGAGATGTGGGGGATAAGATCTCCTAAACAGTCACATTACTGATGACATGTGAAGAGATGAGCTAGAAATAACTTGAGAGTACGATAAATAAGGAATGATATGCATTATGCTAATGTTATGGATATGAAGAATCAATCCAATTATGCCTAATGTTGATATGTTAAAGTGATATAAATGATAGCATATCAACAAGCATATATATATATATGATATTTATCCAATCGGCCATGTGTCGTTTAGAGACGGAATAAGCCTCCAATTAAAGCAGTTAGATTCCAAGATTGAAATCCCGAAGAGTAGGAATATTATTCGTAATGGAAATAAAATAAAATTGGAAAGCATAATCATTTCTAAAATTAGTATACATTTATGAAAAGAGAGGATGTATGGGAATTTTATTACCACATCCTATCATGTTGTTTCAGCATGAGGCGATCAATTTGGCCCAACGCAAGGTATCGTGTTAATGACTTGTCATTTATTTTTGCAATTTAAATAGAACATGATCGTATCTAGTACAGAATCTTGTCGTTCTAAAGAACTTTTTTGTCATATTCTAGTATCTGATTTGATATTCAAATGCGATGGATGATTTGGTCAGATTTGGATCATGAGAACATTATCTTAGATGGATCAACTATGAATTATCTTTTGAGAATTTGATATTAAATTACTTAATCGAATTTCAGTGTTACTGTTAATCTTACGGTTGTTACTTGAATTTAATAAAAAAAACTATTTGGATCTTATAAAAATTTAATGAGGATATAAAAAATAGAATTAATGATTTAATTTTAGAATGTCTTAACAATTTTCCAAAAAAGGTTTCTGAAATGAGAGCAAAAATTACCGAGGAATTGTTGATAAAAACTAAACCTAGTTTAAGAATTACTTAAGCAAATTATATAGTTTGCATTTACTAATAACTTCATACAAGTTACTAAAGTTGTGATATCAAATTTCATTGTTACCCTTAATGTTACGGTTGTTACTTGAATTTAATCAAAAATTACTTGGATCTTATCAAAAATTACTTAAGATACGGAAAACTAAAGTAATGATTTAATTTTAGAACATCTTAAAAAATTCGAATGGCTACTAAAATGGGATAAAAAATTACTGAAGAATTATTGATAAATACAAGACATAGTTTAAGAATTGCTGAGCAATCTATAGAGTTTGCATTTGATGATCACTTCATAGAAGTTGCTAAAATCGTGATATCAAATTTCATTGTTATTGTTAATGTTACGGTTGTTACATTAATTTAATCAAAAATACTTAGATCTTATCAAAAACTACTTAGGATATGAGAAAAGAATTAATGATTTAATTTTAGAATGTCTTAAAAAATTCGAAAGGTTACTGAAATTGGATCAAAAATTACTGAGGATTTGTTGATAAATAATAAATCTAGTTTAATAATTACTAAAGCAATGTACAGAGTTCGCATTTACCGATAACTTCATACAAGTTACCAAAGTTGTGATATCATTTACTGAAGATTGAATATTTATTATTGATGCAATCTTAGAGTTCGCATTTACTTGTAGCTTTATATAAGTTACTAAAGCTATGATATCACTTACGGAAACTTTGATATATATATATATATATTATTGAAGCGGTCTTTACAGTTCGTATTTACTTGAAATATCATATACCTTACTAAATCTATAATATCTCTTACTGAACTTGAATTTTTATTACGGAAGTCATCTACAGAGCTTGCATTTAATTGTAATCGACTGAGTTTGCATCTACAGAATTTCAGTATTGCTTTAAAATGAAAAAATTAACAATTGTTGCAGATTCGGATGAATTTTTCGAGAATAATGTAAATGAAGATGTACCAATTTCAACCACGGATCCTGGAACTATTCCCCGTGAGGGACTTCCGTTTGATTTCCATAAGGACTATGAGATATTTTATGAGAAGTATACTACATAACTGGAAATCAATAGTCGAAGGAGTAAAATAAAATACACATTTGATAGGCGAATCAAAGTCATGAACCTTTCATTCAAGAAGTATGTTTGTTGAAAGGAAGGAAATTATTTGCAAAAAGAAAGAAAACTACTGAGGCAACATCAAGCTCGGTTGTGGTTGATTAAGAGCCGGAGAGCCAATGAATGGATAGCTAGGGAAGAAGATATGGAATAACTAGATGTGGATGTGACACGGAGATGATTGTGAAGTTAAATCCATTATCAAAATAGTGGGAGGTTACAACCTTTGTTGCGGAACATAATTGTGAACTTGTATCTCCAAGTAAAAAAAATATTTAAGACCCAATAGAAGAATCATAAGAGCTACAAAGAATTTGCTACCTACAATGTCAGAAGTAAACAACCCTACATCAAAATAAATATCTTTTTTGGACAAGCAGAATGGAATCTTGAACGAGTTGGATGCATAGCTAGGGATGTTTACAACTTAAAGAGAGATAAGAAGAAAAGGATAGATGGATATGATTTTGTTATGCTATTGGAACACAGAATATTGCAAGCTTAGTACCAAATTATTTTATGCATACAAGATTGATGAAGACAGATGTTTGACCCATTGCATGTGGATAGATTCTTATTCTTTGGAAGATTACAAGTTTTTTGGTGAAGCAATTACCTTTGATATCACCTATGGTACCAACAACTATAAACTTATTTTTGCATCATTTTGTGGTGTTAACAATCACAAAAAGACTATTTTCTTTTGTAATGCATTCCTAATAAATGAGACAAATTATTTTTTTGTCTAACTTTTTCATGAATTTATGGAGGCGGTAAAAGTTTCTCCTAAAACAATAATGGTTGATCATGCAGACTGAATAATACAGCTGTAAAGGAAGTTTTTTCTATTAAAAATATAGGTATTGAGGTTGGCACATAACTGTAAACATTAAGAAGAGGATTGGACTAACAAAATGAGTAGAAGTTGCTATCTCAGTCTTGAGAACGATCATGTGGCATGCAAAAGATGAAGAACACCTTGAAGCAGAATGGAAGAGAATTGTAAAAGAGTACAATTTAGAGAAAAATAAATGGATATAGAAAATGTATCAGATTAGGAGGAAGTGTATCCCAATCTTCTTGAGAAGTTACTTTTTTACCAGATATGGATACAACTCAAAGGAGTGAGTGCATGAATGCCTTTTTAAGCAACAACGTAAATGAAACAAATAGCTTGTATGAGTTTATGACAAGATTTCAAACTATGGTGCAAAGATTGAGAGAAATGCAAACAAGATGAACAACGATACAAAAAATAGGAAGCCTAAGTTGAAGATGTAGTGGAGTGTTGAAAAAGCAATTTTCAGAGCATTTCACAGAGATATTGTTCTACATCTTCAAAGAAGAGATTTAACAATGCATCGAATTGAATGTAATATTGTGTCCAATAAATAAAAAAACTTTAGACTTCAGAGTTTATCCTATCGGCAAGATTGAAGACGTTAACAGAGTATTTGTTAATACATCATTAAAAAATTATTTGTGATTGTAGAAAAATAGAATTAATGGACATCCCAGCAGACATGCCATCAACGTTTTAAAACATACAGATGCGTTGAAGGTTGATTCTTCTCTTTTAATGAACAGATGGAATAAAGACATAAAGATAAATGGTTACTATCCACTAGATAGGCGGAGGACAAAAGAAGATGACAATAATGAACTAAGAAAATTGACAAACAAACTCATCAATGAGGCAGATGGGAACCAAGAAGTTTACGAGCTTATTAAAAAGTTCTCATAGATGCAGCTGAAGCCGTTAAGGTTATTAAGTACAAAGAAAAGCACGTTGACACCTCCAACAACCAAAAGGAGAATGAAAACATTGATAGATTAAGAATCCAAGTAAAAGATACTAATGTTGCTAGACCAAAAGGTTATGGGAAAGGTGGAAGACCAAAAGGAAGCACAAATTACTTGAAATCTACAAGTAAAGAGTACGGCGCAAAGCGAAGACAATGCAAACTATGTAACACAGTAAATGTTGGACATGATTTAAAAAATTATCCTTCAAAGTCAAGAAGGGATGCAAATTAATGTATATATTAGTTTCCTTTATTAAAATTCAATAGTTTTACTCTTTAGATTAAATTATTAACTCATTACTTCTTTTAGAATGATGCTACAACTATGTGGATTCAAGCATATGTTGTTAGAATAAATGTGGATATGCAGAAGAAATTGTCAAAAGGAATAAAATACAGAAGATGAAGCAGAATTAAATTAAAATCGGTTGTCTATCATAGTTTTTTTAGTTTTACAATGAGTTGCTTCTTACTTGTTCAGGATCATAGCAGAAGTTGTTTATAATGATAAATCTGTACCATCACATACAGTTTAAATAATTCTTCGATCAAATTTGTTGTTATTGGTACTTGATTAATTGTATTATTGGGATGATTTAATGTTTTCAACTGGTATTTTTAAACGAAGTGTCATTACTTATATTTCTTACTTACTCAAGTATTTAGCTTCAGTAATTTATTACTCGTTTATGCTTTAGGAAAACTTGAGGTAACTTCTAAAGTTAAATAACATGACATCACGAGTAACCTCATGATCACTTCAGTAAGAGGTATTGCAAGGATTTAATTTTTATTGCATTAAATAATATATATATCAAATAATTTTTAAACTGAAATCATAATTTTTAAATTGAAATCTAGTAGGAAATACTATGGCTCTAGAAATATAAAATATTTTTAATTGAAAAAATTTCCCGCTAATGTATAGTAAGCTTCAGTAATATTTGTCCAAGCTTCACTAAGGGTTATTGTAACTTTAGTAACTTATAAGAAGTTCAAGTAAAAATGAACTTTATAGATGACTTTAGTAACTCATCTCCAAGTCTCGGTAAGTTATATTATACTTTATTGACTTTTAAGCAGTTTCTAGTTAAGCAATCTTTATAGTTGAGTTCAGTAACACATATTCAAGTTCATTGTGTTAAGGGAACATACTGAGATGCATTATGAGAAGCCTAAGGGTTCCCTTATATAGGAGAAGAACCCATTGGGTAAATTACAGAAAGAAGAAAAGAAAAATAGAAAATTACAATAGATAATACTAAAAATAGTAATCCTAAAAATAGTAATACTAAAAATAGTAACTATCTCAACAATCCCCCTCAAGATGGAGCATAAATATCGATAAGACTCTGCTTGGAACAACATCTCTGATAAGGTCCTCCCCCTAGAGCCTCTGTAAGTATATCTGTTGTCTGGTCTCCAGAGCTAATATGCGTAGTAGTGATAATACCCTTATGTATCATGTCACGAGTGTAGTGACAATCCACCTCTATGTGCTGCGTCCTCTCATGAAAGGCTGGATTATTTGCAATGAAGAGAGAAGCTTGATTATTACATTGGAGGTGCATGGGAAGAGGCACTTCTATAGTCAGGTCAGTAAGAACGGATCTGACCCACATCATCTCTGTACTAGACTGTACCATGGCCCTGTATTCCGGTTCAGCACTTGATCTAGCAATCACAGTCTGCTTCTTACTTTTCCATGAAACAAGAGAATTCCCTATGAACACAGCAAATCCAGACGTAGACTTTCTATCCTTTGGGCACCCAACATAATCTGCATATGTACATGCTGTCACTGAGAGAAATGTGCCTCTACTGAAAAGAAGTCCAGTACCGGGTGAAGTCTTCACGTATCTCAGAATCATATGGATTGCATCCATAAGTGCCTGTCTGGACTGCTCCATAAACTGACTCACTTTGCTCACGGCAAATGCTATGTCGGGCATGATTAATAGTTACATATAGTAGCTTGCCAACAAGCTCTCTGTATCTTCTCTCGTCGACCTCCTCAATATCATCATCATAGAACCTCATGCTTGGGTCAAGCGGAGTAGTGGCAGGTCTGCAATCTTCCATGCATGTCTCTGAAAGAAGATCTATAACATACTTTCTCTGGGTCATTACAAGACCCCATTGATTCCTGGCAAACTATATTCCAAGGAAGTAACGTAAATGTCCAAGGTCCTTGGTCACAAACTACTGACCTAGGAATTCGTTGACATTATGAATACCATGCTAGTCATCCCCTGTAATAATAATGTCATCAACATAAACAAGAATGATTGTAATACGTCTCTAGGTCTTCTGTACGAACAAGGAGTGATCAGCAGTTGATCTCACAAACCCCTGCTACTCTATCAAGTCCGAGAGCATTTGGAACCATGCTCTAGGACTCTGTTTGAGGCCATAGATACCCTTGTGTAACCTGTAAACCTTCTGACACTCCCCCTCAGCAGCAAACCCAGGTGGCTACTGCATGTAGACCTCCTCCTGTAGGTCACCATAGAGAAATGCATTCTTCACATCAAGCTGATAAAGAGGCTAATCTCGTGTCACAGCAACAACAAAGGAGAATAGGCAGAGTAGAATGTCTTGCAACTAGGGAGAAGGTGTTGTGATAGTCCAACCCATATGTCTAGGTAAACCCTCGTGCAACAAGTCTCGCATTATAGCGATCCACACTGCCATCCGCACGATGTTTCACAGTGAACACCCATTTGCATCCCACGACTGATGTATCAACATGCTCAGAAACTAGACTCCACGTACCACGTGACTGTAGCACAGCCATCTCCTCCTCCATGGTCAACTTCCACTGACTATCTTTGAGAGCCTCCTGATATGTCTGTGGTATCTGCACGACTGATAGTGCTAACGTAAATCTCCTGAAATCCTCTGACAACCTGCTCAAACAAATCTGGGCTGCAAGAGGGTAAGTAGCACACGCCCGTTTCTGCTTTCGTAGAGCAATCGGTACGTCAAGATCATCTGCCAAGTACTGGGCTTATACATTTCCCTCTTGAGGGGTACCTGGTCCTCATGTTGTACAGTTAATTCAATAGTGCCATCAGTAGAAATAATATGCTTATTACATACCCGAGGCATGCTGGATGATGGATAAGGCTTGTGAGCATGGTGAATAGAGCGAGATCTGCGAGGAACAACACGAGGTAAGAACTGAACCAACGGAGGTGGTGGAGGTGATGGAAGAGGAGGAGTACGTGAAGGTAAAGAACCAACTGTAGGAGGTGGTGGCATGTATATCTCATCATCAGAGTCCGATGGAGTAACTCTGTCACCTGTAGGAGAAAAATACATGACCGACTCAAAGAAAGTAGCGTCAGCACTAACAAAAAAATTCTGGCTTAGTGGATCAAAGCAGCAATACCCCTTTTGGGTACAAGAATAGCCGACAACCATACACTTGATAGCTCCAGGAGAGAGCTTGTCATGCAATGGAGAGATATCATGAACAAAGGCAACAAATCCAAACACACGAGGCATAAAGAGAAGAGATCCTTCTAGGGAAATGCAATCGAGTAAGGGATCTTCTCTCCTAACACGGACGAGGGCATACGGTTTACCAGATAGCAAGCAGTAAGGATAACATCACCCCAGTAAGCATGAGGAGCACGGCTCTATATCAACAATGTTCTGGTCACATCAAGTAAGTGACGGTGTTTGCACTCGGCAACACTGTTCTGGTGGGAAGTGTAGATACATGAGGTATGGTGAATAATGCCATGGGATCTAAGGAACTCAGAAAGATGTAAGGTGCAAAATTCCAAGGTATTGTTAGAACGAATATACTTGACATTGGCAGAAAAAATATTCTTTATTTCATTATAAAATACTTGATAGTGGATCTAACCTCAGACTTATTCTTCAATAAGAAGACCCAGGAAAGTCTAGAAAAATCATCGACCACTACAAGATAAAAACGATGTCCTTGGAGATCAGGAATATGACTAGGACCCCAAATGTCTAAATGAAGGAGCTCTAATAGCTGAGAACTACTCCGACTCTGATGGGATGGAAAAGAGGAACAGTGATGCTTCCCAAGTTGACATGCCTCACACTGAAAGGAGGATCTCGTAGAAATTTGAGGGAGAACATGGCATAGCTTCTGCAGAGGAAGATGTCAAAACCTAAGGTGCCACAGATAAGGAGAGACAGGTCCAATAGTATAATAAAAACACTAGCATGAGGATGTTGGACCAGTCTGTAGAGTCCCCGCTGCTCACGACCGCTTCCAATCATCCTGCCCGTGAGTATGTCCTGAAACACAAGAGATGGAGGGTCAAAGAAGGCACAACAATGCGGATCCTTAGTGATCTGACTAATAGAAAGTAAATTCAACTGAAAAGCAGGAGCATATAAAACATTCTTCAAGCGCACGGACGGTGTCAACTACACCTCCACCTGTTCTGTAATGGGTAAGTGGTCGCCATTAGCAATGACGACCCATCAGTCAGGTGGTATAGCCATGTAGGACTTCAGCTGCGTTCTGTCTCCACACAAGTGGTGAGAAGCACCAGAGTCCACAATCCACTTTGTCATGTATGCATTCGTACTACCAGTAAAGGCATAGGTGATACCTGAGGAGCTTGAAGATGCTCGGGTTGCTGAAGCAGTATCTGTGGCGGTGTCAGCACTAGGAGTCATGATCTCTCGAATACGAGAGACAATATCATCCAGGTGAGGATCGACCTAGGGAGCTGAAGTCTCTAAAGATACAATCTGCTCTGCTGCTCGACCAGAAACATGATATCCAGGCTTCTGATAGCATGTATCCTCTGCATGTCCAGGCTTGCAGCAGTAGGTGCTGGGACCACGTTGACGTCCACCGCCTCTTCCTTGAGGTGTGCATCCTCTGGACTGGATCGCCCCACCTCGACAACGAGAAGCGTCCATCGCTGAGAAGTGCGACGACGTGGTTGTCGAAGGGATGATGAGTCGACCGAGATGGCTATAGGCCTCCTCTATAGGGGGAATGGTTGCTCCAATAAGAAGATGAGTACGTGCATAATTATATTCTGCATCAAGTCCAGCCATGAAAACTCCAATCATCGTGGAGTTCCTATATGTCTTCTGTTGTTCAATGGACGTCGTAATGGGCATGTAGATATGAAGCTTTTCAAACATGCCACGCAGCGAAGAGTACTAAACATGCAAGGGGCGTTCATTCTGCTTGGTGTTGTAGATATCAAACTGTAGTTGAAGGATCTTCGCCTCATTCTTCGCTTGGGCATAGGTGGATGCCAAAGTGTCTCACATTGCCTTCGCAGTAGGCTGAGTTAGAATATCATTGTCTATCTCTATAGTAAGAGTCCCACAAAACCAAGCACGCATGTATGTGTCATCTTGCTTCCAAGAAGCATTTGCCCCGATTTTGTCCGTTGGCTCTGGATCTGTCAAGATGTGCTCCTTGTTGTTGCACTGCATGAGGGTGAGAAACCGCATGGACCATAACTCATAGTTGGTCCCATCCATCTTAGCGATGGGAGTCGGGTCCTTGAAGGCTCTGGACGAGAAGATGTCACCCTTCTTGTTTGACATGTTGTAAGATAGCCAAATAACGGAATTCGACTGGGAAGTAGACTGATATAAACGAGTCTACATAATCATACGAAGAATTGGTTGTACGTATATATTCATACAACCATCCTTGCTAATCCTCTTTGGTTGACAGAAATCGTATCTCTGATCAAATCACATACCTATCCGCTAAAGGGATCAGGATCAGGGCAGGGCACGTCCTGGAAGCGGGATTCTGATATCCTGCGCAAGGCAGGGCAGGGACTGGGCGTGCAGCACAAGGGCGCAAGGGGTGACGGGCATGCGTGCAGCGCAAGGGCACAAGGGGTACTGGGCATAACAATTGGGCACGGGCGTAGGCGACTGGGAACGGGCGCGTACAGGCGCAGGCGGCTGGGTGCAGCGACTGGGCAAGGGCGCAAGGGCCTGGGCAGCGACTGGGTGCAGGTGGAGGGTGCAAGGGTGTGAGGCAGGGGGGAGCTGGCGTGCACGCTAGGCACAGGGAGGGGGGCACGATACAGGAGCTGCGAGTCACGGGGGCACGGTGGCCTAACGTGTGCGCGGCTCAGGGAGGGGCGGGGGGTGGGGAGGGGGGACAGGTGTCGAGTAGGGGAGGGTTAGGGTTAGGGATGGATATGGTAACTCCGGTCTAGGACCGTTGCTCTGATACCATGTTAAGGGAACATACCGAGATGCATTATGAGAAGCCCAAGTGTTCCCTTATATAGGAGAAGAACCCATTGGGTAAATTACAGAAAGAAGAAAAGGAAAATAGAAAATTACAAAATATAATACTATAGTAGTACTAAAAATAGTAACTATCTCAACACATTAAAAGAAATTTTTAGCTTTAGTAACAATTATAAAGTTACAAGTAAACACAATTACTCAGATGGCTTCATTACTATATGTTTAAGGTTCAGTAAGATATATATTGTCTTAGTAACTATAAGAGTTCTCTAATAAATCCGTACTCTATAGAATTGATCGGTAATATATTTTCAAGCTTCAATAATTTTAATTATAGTATTAGTAGTAACATAAAGCTTCAAGTAAATCATAAAGGCATAGATATTGTGAAGAAGAGTAGTGTAATATCGATTCTGAAATTCACTAGAGACAAGAGATATGATAGTAATTTAGATTATCCGTTATTGAAAATTGTGTATCTTATATCACTTCAATAAGAAATATTCTAGTTCTAATGAGGTTATTTTTATCTTAATAATAAACGTGACGAAGTTTCAGTAAGAGAACTTCACCATACAAGTAAATTTAGTAAAGGATTTTCACTCCATAACCAAATGTGTACAAGTTCAAGTAATTCTTATTAAATAGATAGTAACAAACATATTTCAAGAGGCATCACACAAAACTTTGTTGCTTCTACATCCATTGTAAAAAAGTCATTAGCAAGTTCATTCACCTTTATAAACTAACATATATAAATGTAAGAAAGTGTGAATTCAACTCTTTGTTTTTTCCATTACATAAGTACTAAATTTCTTCTATAATAATAATAAGTGAAGTTTGCATTTTTTTCATATACATATATCTATGAAGATCCTATCTAAATATAATGGAATAATTAATTCATTTCTTAGAGTTCTTTTCGCCTTCACAGTTGAGAAGAATAGCAGCTATCTTAACGGGGAATTTAGATATTTTTTCAATAGAAAATATGGGCTCCACACCATGAAAAATGAAGTCCACGACTTCATCACATATACTTCGTAATATATAGAATCATCAGGCTACTTTGGAATGTTCTGTGGTATTTCCACTGACCACTTTTCACGTTGCTCACCCATGAAAAGTAGAAAATATTCAGTCATCCAATCAACTTATAAAGAAAATATCAAATTATAATTAAGATGAAATTTAGATGTATGATTTGGCATGAAATTTACAATTTAATTTTCAAGTATTCTCCCTTTTTATCATCCATTGAATGCTTGCGGAAATCGAATAATGAGTTATATGAAAGAAACCTCTTTCCTTCAAAATCAGTAACAGGAAGATACCAATGGCTTGATGTATGAATGACTTAGAATGCCTTTTTCACATAATCAGATGATGTTTTCGTGCATATAAACAAATTATTCAAGAGGTCATAATCATCCATGGTCGCCTCTTTCACCATTTTTTGAAATAATGATTCCATTTTCATATTCAATTATAAATCAATGCGATAATATCAAATTAAAATCTAAAAGATAACGAACTTACCATTTGGGTTGCATTGGCAACGATATAAGGAGCCTTGATGTCATTACTTGATACTTGTGGTATAATACATCCATGTATATGTTTAGTACCACATCAATGATCATCTTGTCATATACAAGATCTCAGTGTAAGATTAGACCATGGTATATGGAAAGTTGCTCCCATACTAAAATGCAAGTATTTTTAACCAAAAAACAAACATTAAAAAAATTATTTGTTTAAAAAAGTATATTTTCAAATCAAACATACTTAGTCATTGGATCCTTCTGAAATTCATATATAATTGATCACTTAATTTCTGATATTAGTTGGTAACTCACGTAATCATTGTGCGGGACCTTATATATCTATAAAAAATCAAGATGTAAGTACATACGAATAAACATCAAAATTTTGCAGAAAATAGTATTTGAAATGCATATCTCAAGTGGAATTCCCTGGTCATCATTCATCTTTTGGTGTTCATCATATTAGTCAACTTGAGGAACTTCTTATTTATTTTTCTTAACTGCTCTTCTTTTCTAAGGTTCATTCTTTTTGTTTTCGGGGTTGTGTAATTCATTTTATACTCCTTTCAGTGTTCTTCTGGTCTTTACCCTCTTTGATAAACTGTTAGGAGAGATGCATTTTTTTACTTCTGTGGGTTTCTTTGGTACGATTGCTTCAACTAGGGCAGGCTGCAAGATTTCGGTAATGCCCAAATCAAAAGTGGGAGTTGCATCCGTTGGACTTTCTTATTTTTTATTATGAAGTTTTATTATGAGGCCGATGTTGAGAAGCCACTTTTGGACTTTCTTCGAGCTTAATAGGAGGTTGAGGCCAAGATGCTTTAGAGCAAAATTCTCCCAATCATTCTTTAGAATTGAGATTTGAAGTTTGAGACTATTATTCTCCAATAAATATGTTTGAAGTTCTTTTTCAATGATCCAAATTCCACAATTATTGTAAGTTGTGAAATGATAACCTCCATTTCTTTGATCTTCAACATATATGCTTCATAATTTGACTCAATCATCTTTGGACTTAGAAGAGATGCATGTATGGCCACTCAAAGGAATGGCCACGAAGATGAATGGAGAAACTATATGAGGACAATCCTAAGACTAGTCCTTTATGGTGGTCCGAAAATTTGATCACTTTTTCTCCAATCTTGAATCTCCTATTTTCCTGATTATCTAAACAATGAAATCCAAAATGTACTAATTGATGTCAAGTTTTATAATGGAAATTACTTTATAGAATGCTTATTTATCCATCAACTCCTCTTGATTTTTGGTTAGCTTATTCTTCCCAATGTATGTGACAAAGCTTATGTAGAAACGATGTTGAATGCAAAATCATATAAAATAATAGGAAATAATATCGCTTCAATAATCAGTAGTTGATTAGTAAAGATACTTACGATTATTATTCTGGAGGAATGTAATATCGCACCCCAATTGATTGAAGGTTGGCTTCAACATCCAACGATTGTAGGGTGGTTTCCACGTTCTTACATGATTTAGCAATTGTATCAAACATTTGAAACTTTTGAACAAATGATTACTGATTTAGAACATATATATGACATTCACCTTTGGATACTTCAACTTCGTTCTCAATCTCTATGTTTTTATTTGAAATAAAATAAAATAATTATTGAATGTGATAAATTTAAATGATATAACCAATATATAAGAATAACATTCACACTAAAATTCATTTAAACAATACATGTCATGGATTTGACGAGAGAACGTTTCAAAGGCGGGTGACCTCCTTTTTATATGTCACCTCGTTTTCTTTCGATGCATCCATCTGTAGAACTCACATCTAATGGAAAATATGTTACTAAAGTTGTGAAATTCATACTGACATCTATTATAGAATCAATTAATATAGTTTGCATTCTTACAAGTTACTAAAGTTATCATATCTCTTACTGAAGCGTTAATATTTATTACTAAAATGGATTAGACTTTATAAACATCTCAAAAATTCTGGAATGGATTATGCTTTATAAAGTCAGTTAGAACGGAAACTCTATTTTGATTATGGTATTAGACATGCTACAAATGTTTAGGAATAACCTTGCAGATGTTTGCAGAGTTGGAGTCTAGGAGAGACGAGATGTTGGCCGATTTGTAATCTTGGAGAGATGAGTGGGCAATATCGAAGACTCCGAGAGGCAACTCTACTCTAATGACAACATTGTTCGATCAGAATATGCTTTGAAATTTTTATCTAAAAAGTGCAAACAACATTTCATAAGTAATTATTTAAAATAAAGGAGTAACCTAAAGTGAAAAGTTCTAGTATGTTACTTTGAAAGGAGATTAACAAATATACTTCAGAACAGGGAATAAATCACTAAGAATGAGAGAAGCACCAGTAACTCATAAGAAATTGTATGTAAAAGAAGATAATGGAATCAATACTTGAAATAAATAAAAAAACAAGCATGAGTAGTAATTTGCATGTTGCTATCAACAACACTCGATGCATTATAAGTAATTAAATAGGTTCCATAAGTAAATAAGGGATGGCTCAATAGTAATTCAAAACAGAGAATAGGAACAATAATATTAAGAGGAGCATCAATAACCCGTAATAAATTATAATAAAATAAGGCAATGGAATCGATAACTTGGAATAATTATAAAAAATGCAAGACCAGTAACTTATGTCTTGTTATCAGTAATAATCGACGCATTATAAGTAATTAACAAAGGATTAATAGTAATTCTATACCGGACTATAGTAATAATTCATTGGTCAACAAATACATATTATTCGATCATAGACCAATCACGATTGGAAATCATATATGGAATGAAGTGAAAATGATTTTATGATCATCAAAAAAATTTGATTTATAAATCAAAGACCTCAATTATCAATCGCGTAAATAAGAACGGAAAAACTTATGAATCATGGAACCCTTAAAGATGAGCACATGTCATTGTCGCCAGACAAAGAACGAGATGATTTTTGCATTTTTTGGAAATGAGAATGACGCGAAGGCGACAGTCGCAATTGGATCCAACAATGGAAATTAAACCACGAGGGGAATGTTAAAACATTTAGTGCTAAATTTGAAATTCATATGAATTGCATGATTAGCATCCGATGGCTAATGATGCGTGCTCATCCCATCTCTAATGGACAAACGGTCCATTAGATTAACCCTATATATAGGATATTTTTCCAGTGTGCCCTATGCCCATTAGAGTTAGGATGAGCACCCAATTGAATCATTCATCCACGAGATTCGATCTAAAAAAATAGCAACCGATTTTTGTAATAGAAATAAAATAAAATCAAAAATTAAAATATTTCTAAAAATAGATTTACGTTTCTAAAAAGTGGAGAACATGTATATGATTGCAAAAACCTATCGTTTTATTTCAACTCAAGGCGATTGTTTCATTCCAACTTAAGGCGTAAGGCGTGTTACTCATTTTAATGATTTAAACATTTATTTCTATTACAATTTTCTTATTTAAGCGACTTTTCTTTGTCTCTATCAACAATATTGATTTGGGATCAAAAAGAGTGAGACGATGATAATGGATGATTTGGTATTGGAATTGGATTATGAGAAGATCATCTCAGAAAGTTCATGTTCGAATGAAGTTTTTTTAATATTCAACTGTACTTTTGAGAATTTATTTGAGAAGTATTATTGAAATATGAGAAAGTGATGTTCATATCATCGATTTTTCTTCGTTTTGATACAATATATGTATTCCTAATTAGTTTTTTTTATCGAAGACATTTTGATTTCATATAATAGAAACCTAAAGTTTTAATCAACTCGTAAATTTGACGACCTTTATCAGTGTGTTACCTATTACATATGTTTACTAAGAATTCATTTTATATTACTATAGCTTTCAAGTATTACTGACAAGGAACTTCTTATTCATATATTTTGCAACTCACTTTACTTATTTCCATTACTTAGTTACTGATGTATTTACTTAATTTACTTATAAGAGATTTTATATTACTAATGGTAACATAATTGTTACTTATCATGCGTTATTTTTGAAAATATACTGAGTTACTGATGTATTTACATTATTTACTGATACTACATTTTTATTTTGATATTATCTATGTAATTGTTACTTATCTTATGCTTGTTTTGAAATTAAGTCTCTCTTTTTTTCATTATACATTCAAGAGTGTCACAATATTGATTTTGTTACTACGACTTCTACTTTAATTCTTACAACTCACATCTTGCGGTTTACTAATTCATCTTTTATTTCAGGTATGCCAGATATCTGAACACTTCTTATGTTTCGTGGAAGAAAATGTGAAATAGTGAGGCATGATGATTATTGCATTGCTTCTTAACTTAATAAGTGAGAAGAACACCTTTGACAATATTATTAAGAACTAATCATTCTGTAATTAATACAAGAGATACTTAAAAATACAATATACCAAATAAATAATTGATGTGTAACTCTAATTTCAGTAACCAATCACAATGAGTCGGCAATATGGACATGGATATTCAGTAATTGTTCGTCTAAACATTAGTAATTTACCTATTCAATTACCTAGTTATTCTTCAGAAGTACTAAGTAATTATAACTTCAGTAACCAATCACAATGAGTTCAGTAATATGGACATTTGTAATTAGTATTTGTTGAATGGATATTAGTAATTTACCTACTTAATTATATAGTAATTATTCAAAAATACTAAGTAGTTATAATTTCAGTAACCAATCATAATGAGTTCAGTAATAGGCCTGGGTTCGATGAAGACCGTAAGGGTTTGATAAATTATCTTTTCAAATTTAGGGTTGCTAATTTCAAAAAGTTGTATGAGCACGTAGGAATAGGCATGGGATGGGGGTCCCATGTCCAAGTGTGTACGTGCCTATCCTAATTAAAGAGTTGCATACAATGAGGGAGTTGCTTTTCCCAATACAATGAATCCAATTACGTCTATTTTAAGGTCAAGTAGATTTAGCAGTCCTAGTTTTATTTAGGGTATAACTTTTATTGTTTTTCATGAACGATGCCTAATGAGATTTCAATTCTTTTTAGATCCCAGTTGCTCAAAATCAGATTTAGAGATCGAGAGAGCAACGCAAGTGAGAAATCAATGATGCATGCTCAGTTAAAAGACTTACAGTGCTTACCATCTCTCTCCATGTGGGATGCTAAGTAGAATTGAAACCTATGCTATATGCAAATGCTAGTCGATGAAAGCACCCTATACAGAAACTGTTATTATCGTGAAGAACCAGTGCTACTACTTAGAAATAGAACCCAAAAAGTCTGGTCTTGGAGGCTCCTCGGTGCCCACAACAATGTGTCCTGCAAGCGTTATATGGAGACCTCTCGCGGTGCGTGGTCCTAAGTCTAAGTAAGAAGCGATTTAAGTTTGACTAAGTCCAAGCGAATATCTATATGTACATGGAATATTTAGGAGTTGGGATTTAATCTAACGAGTAAGCAATCCCTATGCTAAGTCTCAATCACACAAAGTAAAGAAAAAGGAAAATGAGAAACAAATAAAAAAGTGAGAAAATCACAAAAAACCAACAAGGCCCCCGGGTGAACAATCACCTGGCCAGTGAACCTCGTAAAGTGTGAAGAGTCCTGAGAGTTTGAATTATTATAAATAAAAGTATCTCTCTTTCACTTGAATTACAAAGTAAAATTCAAAATGAAAAATAAAAAAAAACTACAAAGAGGCAATATCTTCAAAAATTCTTCAAGTCTCCTTTTGTCACTCTCTCCTGTTGGCTTGTGCTGAAAAGCAGACTCCGCATCACATGGGTGCATAGGCCTCTTAGGAGAGTCTCCCTTAATCCGCGATCTCTCACAACAAAATCGAACAAGAAGATGGTTAGAAAGCTCAAACTAAAATCAAATAAAATGAAAAAAACAAATGAAAATAGACAAGAGGAACACGAAATCAATCTATGGGCTATTGCTCCCTGACGATGGTGCCATTTGATTAGTCGAAAATATCAAAGTCGATCTTGTGTTCCATACAAAGGGAGAACATGGTCGCTAAAGCGACCGAACTCGACATTCAACCAAGCAACAATTAACTTACAATAATAATAATCAAACAATCAAAGATATGTAGATCAAATTTTATTATAACTCTACTAAAATATGTATAACGAATAAGTAGTAGATGTCGAATACAGGGAGCACAAAAGTTAGATTGGGAACTTGATTTAGATTAGGATATTGATTCCAACAATTGTCCTCTTAGTCTCTTTTTTATTGTATTTTTATGTGGATTTTTAATTATATATTTTTTTATGAATTTTTATTTTTATATTTTTATGTGTTCTAATTTTATAATTTTTATTTTTATTATATTTACTGATTTTTATTTTTCTTTGTTATTAGTTATAATATAGGTATATATATAGATAATATAGATAAAAATATATAAAATAAATATAAATTTTGGAAAATACCTTAAAATTGTCCTCTTATTTTTTAAGGTTTTTCAAAACGTATTCTTGGTATTTTTAATAATAATAATTATTATAATAATATGAATAAAAGTAAATATAGCTATATAAATAGAGTAGGTTTTTTATATTTATAGAATACCCATAATACTCAAAAATGAGGAAATAAAATATTTTTACATTTTTTAGGTTTTTTTATTTTTGATATTTTCTTATATTGTTTTACTATTTTTTGGATTTTTAATTGAATTAAAATGTCAAAATAATGATTTATATTTATAGAGTGAATTGTTTTGGAATTTTAAAATAGCTAAAAGTCCCAAAATTTTCTAAAACTATTTCTAATATATACTATATGATATAAATAAAATTCAGAAATAGAAAAAATATTTTTTATTTGTTGTAGAATTTTTGATAATTTTTATAAGGAGTTTGGGGCTTTTTAATTTTAATGTTTTTTCTTTTGTCGCTTTTAGGATTTTTTGTTTGTAATTACAAAATACAATAATAGACAATATATAATTTTTTAGATTTTTTAAATAATTTTATAATGTTTATGTATTTTTAAATGCAAATTGGGAATAAATGCATGGTTTTTGTATTTTTAAATATTGGAAAATTAAATAGCCTACGGAAAATATATATGTAATTTATGATACTATTGGGCATTTAAAACAATTATCCTATCATTTTTAGAGGTAATATGATATTTTTAATAAAGCAAATAAAGAAAACAGAAAAGATTACCTGATAGGGACCTAAACGCAATTAAGCAAAAGCACTTCTTAAATCAGGAACCCTATCTAAAACCTTAGGGTGGATCATGTAAAAAGCCTAAAATAAACAACTCAATATATACTAGCATGGACATAAATGCAAATACCAAAGAGCAGAAGGCCCTTTTTGCAATTTAACCATAAAATAATATGCTGGAATTTAAATGTTTTGGAATACATAGAAATACAAGAAATATCAAGGGTCCTCCCTACAAAAAGTCCCCCCCTCACGCTCATAGGCTTGTAAGGTGACGTGGCGAGGGATCCAAATGTAAATCTCAAAAAGTTTAGGGTGTGCAATGCAAATTTTACAAAAATATTAAACTACAGATGAAAGATTATGGAATAAAAAATAAATGCAAAAAAGCATTAGGATGAGATGCAAAATACCCTAAGGCATGCGCTGGCGGACGACGGCGATTGATTCACTAATACATGTGGCGGTCTCCTAGCAGTTGATGATGGTTTGCCGATGACGGTCGAGATTAGATCCTTAAAGAAGGATCAGACGGTTGTGGTCGCTTTTAAGAAATATCAAGGGTCTCCCAGCAACTTCCTCCGTTGAGATCTCCTCCCTTGGGTGATCCCTGATGTTGCAGAATGGGGCAAAAGCTTCCTAGATGTGTTCTTCAACAGCTGGAGGGCTCAAAAGACTCCATGAGCCATCAGAGTAGTCCACGAAGGCCGAAGAAGATCAGGAGACATGGGTACCACATCTGGCTCCAAAATTGCCTCTTGTTGGGAATTGGGCTCCAAGACCTACACATGAAGAAAAGGACGATCGGGGGCAAACTACCTCGACCCATTATCGAGCGGAGTGGGTGCGAAATGAGGCGGGCGGAAGGTGCTTCGGCAAGCGATGGAGGTGGAGTACTATCGACTTGATATGAGGCAAAGCAAGGTAAATGGAGGCACGTGGGGCACAGGGAAGTGACAGGGGAAGAATGTGGTAATGTGATGAGTTGGAACAAGGCGAGTACGATGAAGAACAATGGCTAGAGCGGAGCTTCGACGAACTATGGGATGAAAATTCTAAGCTACTGCAATACATAAAAATGCAAACTAAATACGGAAAATAAAAGCTACGACTAAAGTAAACCTAGCTCTACCATTACCTATGACTCAACCTGACAAAGCAGGGAGCTGGTAGTCTATCAGACGGAGATCATCGGTAATGGGGATCAACCAGTAAGAACGCCTCTTTCTCCATGTCAAACTGACCGGTGAGAGAGCCTTCGTCACAAGTAACCTCACGCACGTGAAAAAAGGGGATTTTTAGGGTTCAAACGAGATCAAGCAATGAAGGAGCTCTAGTGAGGGGTATATGTATATGCGTGCAAAGGATGGGGAAGTATGCTTGATTCAGATGCCCTCGGATCGAAATGAGTTACAGGCATGATAGAGCATTAATCGAGGAAGAAAGGATAAGAAGGAATTAATCCAAAAAAATGGAAGAATCAAGCGGTAAAGTCGATGAACAGGAGGGTGTAGGCATGCCAAACGCAGATCTTGGGAGGGGTAGAGTGTTGACTGGGGTAAACTCAGACCGCCGCCCCATTGGTCCACATAGGCGGGCTACACGATAAAACAAGCTGGAAAAGCCTTATTAATTAAAAAAATATTAAATAATTTTATTATTTCTAGGTTGGAACATAAAAATTATTTTTATTTTATGTAGTATTTTATAATGATTTTTTATTTATTTTTACAAATTAATTTATTGTGTGTTTATTTCTATTAGTACAAATATATGTATATTTATCTATATGGTATGTTTTATTTTTATTTTGTATTTTAAATTTTATTATTTTATATACATATTTTATATATTTATCGCTTATTTAAATATACATAAATATACTTTTATTTTCTTTTTCTGAAGTTATTTGTATACTTAAATAAATATATATTTATTATATGAGTAAAATGGGGTTGCCCCCATGGGGGGAGCTAACTTGGCTCCCCCCGCGTCATTTCGCCCCTTCTTATTTTTTTCAAAATTTCTTCCATGGATTTTCATCAATATATCCCTATATTATGTCATTCAAATTTCACGCGAAAGAGAGACTCCTACGACCTCCATCCAGAAGGGTCGTTTTTAGCAATTCTGTCACCGTTAAAAAATGTATGTCTCGATGGAGGCTGTAGGAGTCTTTGTTTCGCATGAAATTTTAATAGCATAATATAGGGATATAGTGATGAATATTCACGGAAGAAATTTTCAAAAAAAAAACAAAAAAATGGGCGAAATAGCGCGGGGGAGCCAAGTTAGCTCCCCCAGGGGGCAGTCCCATTTAACCCTTATTATATATGTATAAGTATAATTCATCTATGTATTCTTGTACACTTATTTATTTTAATGTATTTTTAATGGTTTTATTATATTTTAATTATGTACATATGTTATAAATAATATTTACAAAATCGTAAAAATATAAGATCATGGAAACTATAAAGAATAAGTTAAATGGATATTTTATTCCAACATAATGCACAATAGGGGGGCCAAAACCTAACTTTTGCATCTTAAGTCCACATTGAATGAAACTATCTTTATTAAATAGCTATTAAAAGTAATATACAATTAAAGTGATTTTGATGGATTTTGAGTTCATATGAAGAAGATACATGTCTGTGAAGTTGGGATTTTGGAACTTTATTTTGAGTGTAGAAGGTACATTGTGCATTATATTTATATGAAATAAAATATGTATTTTTCTATGCATTTTTATTTACAACTTTCATGTACAAAGTTTATTAATTTGAGGTATAAATAATAAAGAATAAAATATGTTTTAAAATAGACTTATTGAAGATTGAAAATTAGGATTTATAGTATTTTGGTCCTTATCTCCCCATACTTTATTCCTTGTCATCGTAGTCATCATGATGCCTAAGTCTCGAGGCACAGGATCATTTAATACCTAGGGTATTTCATTTTTTCTTGTATTTTCTTTATTCTTTTATTTTAGCTTTAAATGTGTATTTTATATAATATTTACACAATATAAAATGATTGTTATTTTATACAAAATAATGTTATTACATGTGTTTAACTGAGGTTTAAAGGCCAAAATGAAAGAATAAAGGTGATGAAATGAATATTCATCACCCCCTCTGATGAATCTACGTTTCATCATCTTTATTCTATCATTTTGGCCTCAAAAACCCTAGTAAATGCGTGTAAATAGGCTTTATTTAGGCATTTTAGCATTCATGCATATGTGTGTAAATATTGTATAAAATACGGTTTTTAAAGCCAAAATTATAGAATAAATAAAAGAAAAGAAAAAGAATAAAATATTGTAAATATTTTATGACCCGAAACCCCGAGACCTAGGCATCTTGATGAATAGGTCGACAAGGAATAAAGTAGGGGGAGATAAGGGCCAAAATACAGATAAAATACCTATATTTTCTATTCATTCTTTATTCATTTTGGGACCTATTTTTGGTTCCACTTTTTATACCTCAAATAAAGAAACTTTATACATGAAAGTTGTAGATAATTAAATAAAGAAAAATAATGTGCAGATAAAAAGTTATGGTCTGAATAAAAATCCAGAATCCCAACTTCCCAGACCCGTATCTCACAAATGAAAACTCCAAATGCATCAAACTCACCTTTAATTGTATATAATTCAAAATAAGCTATTTAATGGCAGTGGTTTCGCATTTGGCGGAGCTACGGTTTGAAAGTTGAGTTTTGGACCCTCATTGTATACTTGTACATATTAAAATATTCAATTAATTATTTATTCATTATTTTTGTAATTTTATATTTTTATAATGTTGTAAATATTGCTTATAATAATTATGTATATTAAAATTAGAATAAAAGCATAAATAAAACTCAAAATAAAATACATGTATATATAATACACAGGTAATAATTCTATAGACATACCTGCATAAAATACACTTCTATTTTATTAAATATATAAAATAAATCAAAAAAATAAAATAAAAATATATTTATGTATATAAAAGTATTTTATAATTTTACAAAATACGAAATAAAAATAATAAAATTAAAAGAACAAATTAAAAATCAAATAGTCAAATATATAGATAATATACCTATATAGGGGTATAAAAGGTAACTTGTAAAAATAAACCTCATAAAAATAATTAAAAATCATAATAAAATAATTTTTAAAAAAATAAACATTTTTCATTTTATAATTAAAAATCAATAAAATCGTTATCTATTTTTTATAAATTTTAGAAAGTATTTTTCCAGGGATTTTCCTGGTTGGTCCACGTGGACCAACCAGGTGACTAGGAAAGTTGACCCGCTGGTCAACTCTCCTGTCCTCTCCCTGCTGCGTGTCAGACTGATTTTGACCCATCTTCAACAATTTTTGGGGGCCGCATCTTTCACCGAATCTGATCGATGTCTTCACGAGAGTTGTCCACCTACAATCCCTCTATCTCGCCCAGTGATTATCTCGGGCAGAGGATCATCACGTCGCTGGATGCAACTCGATTTGCGAGCCCTCTCAACCAAGTTTCAAAACCGACCCTCCAGCCCTCTCTTCTTCCTTGAACCCATTTTGACCGTCCTCTTCATCCCATTGGGTGTGCTCTGGACCGGAGCTGGTGACAGGAGCTCCTCCAGCCTCCTCGCAGCGTGTTCGACGGTCGTTAAGCGATCTCCATCCACCCACCTCCAGCGTAGCCGCCGTTGAGGTCCCATCTCGGGTTATACACCCTAGAGGTCATCTTTCGTCCTTATTTTCTTTGCTTAGTTAGCTAACAGTAGAAGGATTAGTTTCATGCTTTTATATTGCTTTTCCACCGTGTGCCTCGCCCCCATTTCGCAACCAATCACGTTGCCGGAGCTCTTGAGCTCCGGCTACCTTCACCACCCCGCACTTTCCCCTTTCGCCCAATAAAACCCAGGTTCTGCATATTTATTGCTGTTGTGTTTTCTTGCCAATTGCAGGACCCGAGGGAAGCCACGAGCCCCATATTTTTTAGCCGAAGCACCGCCCCAGGTCGCCGGAGCCTCTTCGACCCACTGAGGGCCATCCGTGGTCTTCGGCCTGTTCTGCGGTACCTGGGCGGTGCGGGGGAGCGTCAGGAGTAGAACCAGGCCTTCGGTCGAGGATTTGGTGGCCGGAAGCGGACCCAGCACCTCCACGAAACTCGGCGCAGCCGAGTTCCTCCTTTGTTCGTCCAGTCGCCCCTCTGGCCGTCAGATCAAGAACGCCTTCCCCGTGGTATAGCGCCCGCCCGATCTCGCCCCCCCTCCAGCCGTTAGATCGCGGGCCAGGATCTAATCCTGGCCGTTATAACCCAAGGGGTATCGGTCCATCTGAGAGCGCCACGTGTCATTAGTGGGCGGAGCTCTGCCGTTGGATGCGCCACTGTGAGCGGGTATTTTGCAAGATTTTTCCCGCGCAATTTTGTATTTAAACTTTAGCGCATAACTTTCATCGGCTGCTTAATGTTTTTGTAGTAATTTCCGAATAGCCCCTTAAACTTTTTTGAATCACAGAACAATCCTCCCCAGGCGCACGTGCTCACGCACGTGCCCCTTGGGGATTTTGCGTGGATAACCTCGTAGGTTTTGTCTTTAATCTTCAGTCCAGCAAATACTTGGCTCAGTTTTATATTCTGTGAACATATTGCACGCAGGCCCTCAAACTTTCCTTATATTACATAAATGCCCCTGCATGTGTGCCTTTTCTTTTTGCTTCTAGTAATTTTCACATGCCTTTAGAAAACCCAAAACAAATCCACAAAAATTAATTTAGATCTCTGTTGCATAGTAGATTAACGGCATATTTTTATTTTTCATATTTATTGCATTTTTATATTTATTAAAAATCAAAAACGTCCATTTTCAGCACTGTTTGCATTATAAAATCCCTAAAAAATATAAAAACACTCCAGAAAAATCCTAAAAAAAAATATTTTGTCTATTTTAGTTTGTTTTAACTCCCAGCCAAAACTCATTAAAAATTACAAAAGAAAACTCATAAAAATCACAAAACTCCAAAAATCTCTATAAAAATATTAAAAATTCTACAAAATCCTAAAAATACAAACTTTGTCTCTAAATTTTCTTTGTTTCATTATCTTTAAGTGAAAATTAAATGGGAGAATTTTTGCTACTGATTTCCATTTTATTTCTCCATTTTAGTTTCAGCCTTGCATTTTATTCACTGTTTTCTTTATTTTGCCCTTTAAAAATACCAAAAACACTTTGAAAAATTCTCAAAAATCACAAAAACAGTAAAAAATCCCAAAAATACCAAAAACATTTTATTTCTGAATTTTTGGTTATTTTTGCTTATTTTTCTAAATAGTTTATCACCCTTTTTGTTACATTGGTTTTAAATTCCAATATTAAAAAAATATAAAATATAAAACTATAAAAATCAGAAAATTAAAAATCAAAATACAAAATTTAAAAATTAAATTAAAAAAATTAAAAATTAAAAACCCACAAAAATTTCATTGTTTGCTTGCTTAGTGTAGACACTTCATTCACATTCACTCGTGCACATTTATTTGAATTACCCTGCTTGCTCCCTGTGTTCGAACTCTCTGCATACTTGTCCCTATACACCATTTGTGCATAGTTAAAAATAAATTTTAACTCCACATTTATTTCTATTTCCGTGATCTTTAGTGTGGGTTAATTGTTGATTAATTTCAGAGTTGATTGGTCGACACTTCGACTGTGTTCCCGCCTTGTGTGGAACATAAGACCGATCGATTTTTGAGATTATCACCCTCATACTTGCCTTTGCTAGTCACTAGCAAACACTTATGCCTATAAGTGTCGAAAATAAAATAAAGAAAAGAAAATGAAATAAAGTGGCTTGATTTGAACTCTTAAACTTGCTTCACAAAATCAAAGTTTGGAGCTTAGTCAGACCTTTGGATTTTTAGTTTGGTCGGAACCTTAATGAGAACCAGACTTGAAACACAACACCCTTTGAAATCCACAAAACTCTGCCCAAGTCTCATCAAAAGCCAGGTCAGAACAAATCGATGTCATACACATTCCCTTATGATTGTGAATTTATCTTGTACAGTGTGTGTAATATGTAGCTCCTCTCGGCTGAAGCAATAAAAGTCAGTCTTCTCCAACATTGTGACCCTAATACCACAATCTAGAAACTCTTTCCTCGAGAAGCAGGGTATTCCTTTCTAAGTTCAAGTGCAACTAGCTCATGAAGATTAGGTTGAGAAGAGAATGGATGGTAGCCAGTGTAATTACCTATCCTAGGATGCTTGACCGGTATAGCCAAGTCATCCGGTTGTAGGATCATATGTATCTTTAACTTTGAAACTCAAGCTTGCTTATTGACTATATACACAAATGTACTCTGACAGGAATTGATTTTTCTTTGATTTTTGTCCGCTTATTTTTTTTTTGAGTTTTTGATTTTGCATTTTTTTAAATACTATGTACAACACTATTTACATAAGGACTTTTTCCTCTTGAGCTAGTAGACTATCCCTCTTTTGAAGCATTACCGCAACCCACATCATTCCATCCTTGGACCTCATTGCTACTGGATCAAGTTGGGGTACAATGGCCACAAATGCATGACTTCCGACGTTTCCATTGGCTTGTGTCTCATGTCGAAAAATCCAACCCTCTACCACTTCAACTGAGGCAAGGCAAGTATAAAGTGCAAATGTGCAAGTTTGGTCATTATCGACAAGAGTCATGTGTGTGTTCCAAAATATTCTACATAGGCAGTTAAGATGACACTGAACCTAGTCTCGTAATATTAAAGAATTAAGTCTAGTAGACCTGAAGTATCTCAATTCCAGATCCTTAAAGGTTGATGTGATTAAGTGGATTAAGGTCCAACCAAGCTCCAATCTTCGGATTTTACTTAGGCTAATTCGATTATCAACATCAATCCGAAAAATGCAAATGCTATGTACAATAAAAGAAAGATATTTTTTTGATGTAATAATCTAGTTTTGAACTTTTTATGGATTTTCAAAAAGTTTTGTAATTTTTTATGCATTTGAAAAGATTTTGCAAACACTTACAAACTTTGAAGATCATTGTGCAAAGATTTTTCAAACAGTATGCATAGATTTTTCAAAATATTTTTCAGCCATTTTCTGAATCGTTTGCAAACTAATTTTCAAAAACATTTTATTCAAACAAATAAAAGAATTTTTACAACCATAAATATTTTTACTAAGGTTTGAAAATATTTTACAAAAAAATTTCCAAACAATTTTAAAATTATTTTTCATATCATTCTTGCAAAATATTTTTAAACAAGTTTATTACTCAATACATACAAAGAATTTTGAAGAATTTTATACATATTTTTATAGATTTATTCCTTACAATTAATCAATTGTATTTTAGCCATATTATTTGAAAATACGAAAGTATGAGTTATGGCTAAAGTATTTACGAATATCTACGACCCCCCTATACTTATCTTGAGCTATGTCCTTATAGATAATAAAGAAAAGATGAAGACATAACTCATATTGAGTATAGAAAAGCCTAATGACTAAATAAATGAAAGAATGAGAAGTTGATCGCCCCCTATACTTAGGATGAAATAATATGAAGTATAGCAGAGTGTACACAAGGCAGGGAGGGTCAAAGGTGGGAATGAACAGATCAACTCAGGCTTTCTCCCCCTATACTTAGGGTAAAATACCCCTAAGTATAGATAGAAATATCAGCATGAGAGGAGACAATTGACGAGACAAATAAAAACCGATAAAAATAAAAAATACACCGGGGGAATGTATGCACGACTCCCCCTATACTTAGGGTGAGATGCCCCTAAGTATAGGCAACAACAGAAGTGATGAAACAGAGCGAGGGAAGAACAACGCAATGGAAACACCCCCTATACTTAGGACAAGGTACGTGTTAAGTGTAGATACACATATATGATGAATAACATGGGGTGTACATGATAGACAGAAGAAAGAAGGAATGAAAGACGAAACAAGTATATACAAGAGGTGATGATTGTTGAGGTGCCTCTCAATGAGCGCTAGGTTTCACGCCCCTAGCTGGGCACAAAAGTTAGGATAACATTTTGTCAAGATTCAGGATGGCATCAGTCCGATGAATGTCGTACTCTTGCCTTTTCTCAAAGTGAGAATGATGATGAAGTCAAAAAGAACACTTGTATATGCAATCAAGTGGGTGTATACCATCGAGAGAAGAGAAATGAAAACTAAGCCATGATTCGGTGGTTTAAAAGAGATCATCAGCTTGGAAGAATATAGTAAGTGATCAAGTCGATGAAATCAAACATGGAGAAGGATGGAGCAGTGATAGAATCCTCCATGTCAATCATAGTTTCATAAAGATATGAATAGTAAAGATCATGAGACTCTCTAAGCAACTAAGTATCTGATGGACTTATGGTCGAAATTTCTGAAAACACATCAAATGCCAAAAAGCATGGCTCATCCTCGTAAGGGTCGTCGAGGGGAGCAGACTCAAATGAGTCCCAGAAATCAGAGTACTCGTTCTCTATAGTCGTCAGACCAACTGCACAATTAGCGAGGGAGACCGAGTACCTTGAAAGTGTTGCATCCACCCGTAAAAAACCTCGGGGTGTAATGCAAGCTAATCAATGAAAAACGAGGTCATGCTAGCATCTAAACTCTCATCCTCGAAAAAATGATCACACTTATCGATCTAGAGGATGTATGTTGGATGGGAGGGTCTACTAAGATGGGGCATGTGAAACTCCAAACAATATTAGCTGGAATGGGCCATGGTGTCGATCAAGGTCAGCAATATGCTCTATGGGGATAGGACAGTCAGGAAGAGGGAAATATATCAACTGGTAGGAGGGATGAAGCAATGTGGGTTCTGACTCCATCTCTTGAGGTACCGACATGGATGGTACAACAAGATCTTGAAACATGACGTGCAGAACTGACTCAAGGGTTGGTATGGGAAACTGGAAACACATAACATCGGTATCATCCTCCAGAATTTGTACTGCCTCAGAGATCACATCCTCAACTAGGTGTGCAACCAAAGAAACTTCAATAATAGCATCACACAATTTAGATCCTAAATCCACCAATGGAGGCACACTCACTCCAGCCTCAAATCTGCCAAGCTTACTAATATCATGTCTTTCCTCAATGAGAGCTTCATCAATTTGCACAACATGCCTAAGGGGACTAGAAGGAGACACTGGGGGGACGAGGAGAACGAGTGAGACATACGATAAAAGAGTCTGGATAAGACAATAACCACACAAGGGTCGCGGTCAAACCGGACGAGGCAAAATTGTGGCTCAAGAATAGAGTCATCTTGAGCCGGACCATGAATGCAGACATTGGGTGAAAAGAAGTTGTAAGATTCGGCTTATGAAGATAAGGATGACCCATAATCATGATGCAAGAAGGACTCAAGAAACTGAAAAGAAGAAAAGAAGAAAAATGACTCGAAGGCTGCTAAAAAATGAACGCACTTGGATTCACGGATCACTAACAATACACCAAGCAAACTCCAATTCACCAACTAGATACGATGAAAACCATAAGGGTCCAATCAATTATCTTTTCACTTTTAGAGTTGTGAATTTCAAATAGTTGCATGAGCATGTAGGAATAGGCCTAGGATGTGGTCTCTAAGTCATAGTGTATCCGTGCATGTCCTAATTAAAGAGCGGCATACAATGAAGGAGTTGCTCTTCCCAATACAATGAATCCAATTACTTTTATTTTAAGGTCAAGTAGATTTAGCAATCCCAGTTTTATTTAGGTTATCATTTTTTTTATTTTTGATGGATGATGCCTAATGAGATTTTAATTCTTTTTAGATCCTATGTATTCAAAATTAGAGGGAGAGATCGGGAGAGCAATGCAAGCAAGAAATCAATGATACGTGCTCAGTTAGAAGACTTGCAATGCTTCCCAGCTCTCTTCACGTGGGATGCTAAGCAGAATTGAAACATACGCCATATGCAAATGCAAGTTGATGAAAGTGCCCTAATACAGAAATTACCATTATCGTGAAGAACCAATGCTACTACTCATAAATAGAACTCAAAAGGTCCGATCTTGGAGGCTCCTCGATGCCCGCCACAATGTGTCCTGCAAGCGCTGTATGAAGACTTCTTGCGGTGCATGGTCCTAAGTCTAATTAAGAAGCAATTTAAGTTTGACTAAGTCCAAGCGAATATTATAGGAACATGCAATATTTAGGGATTGGGAGTTAATGTAACGAGCAAGCAATCCATATGCTAAGGCTCAATCACACAAAGTAAAGAAAAAGAAAAGCGAGAAACAAAAAAAACAAGAAAACCATGAAAAATCGACAAGGCTCCTAGGTGAACATTCACTCGGGCAATGGACCTCGTAAAGTGTGAAGAGTCTTGCGAGTCTGAATTATTACAAATAAAATATCTCTCTCTCACTTGAATTACAAAGTAAAATGAAAAATGAAAAATAAAAACAAACTCCAAAGAGGCACTGTCTACAAAAATTCTCCAAGTCTCCTTTCGTCGCTCTCTCATGTCGGCTTGTGCTAAAAATTGACTCCACGCCAAGTGGATGCATAGGTCTCCTAGGAGATTCTCCCTCGATCTGCGGTCCCTCGCAACAAAATCAAATAAAAAGAGGGTTAGGTAATTTAAACTAAAATCAAATAAAATAAAAAATAAACAAATGGAAAAAAAGACAAGAGGAACACAAAATCAATCTTTGTGCTATTGCTCCCGAAAATGGCGCCATTTGACTAGTTGAAAATATCGAAGTCGGTCCTATGGTCCACACAAAGCGGGAACACAATCGTTGAAGCGACCGAACTCGACACTCAACCAAGCAACAATTAACCCACAATATTAAGAGTCAAACAATCAAAGAAATGTGGAACAAAATTTATCATAACTCTACTAAAAATGTCTGTAGTGAATAAGTAGTAGAGGTCAAACACACGGAGCACACAAGATAGATTGGGAATTTGATTCCAATAATTATCCTCTTAGTCTCTTTTTTATTGTATTTTAGCACGGGGTTTTAATTATATATTTTTATGATTTGTTTATATTTTTGTGTTTTAATTTTATAATTTTTTATTTTATTTCTATATTTTCTAGTTTTTATTTTTTAATTAGTATATAGATAATGTAGATAATATATATAATAAATATATAAAATAAAGATAAAAATTGGGAAATACCTCAAGATATGGACGTTTTTAACTTTTTAAGGTTTTTAAAATATGTTTTTGGTATTTTTAATTATCATTATTATAATATAAATAATAGTAAATATGGCTATATAGATAGAGTAGCTCTTTTATATTTATAGAAATAGGAAAATAAAATGTTTTTGTCTTTTTCAGGTTTTTCTTTATCTTTAGTATTTTTCTTATTATCTTTACTAACTTTTATATATTTTTAGTTGGATTAAAATGTCAAAACAGTGACTTATATTAGTAGGTCAAATTGTTTGGTATTTAAAATAGCTAAAAGTCCCAAACTTTTTCAAAACTATTTTTAATATATACTATGTGATATAAATAAAATTTAGAAATAGAAATAAATATTTTTGTTTTTTTGTATAATTTTTGATAATTTTTATAAGTATTTTAGAGCTTTTTAATTTTTAGTGTTTTCATTTGTTTTTTTAGGGATTTTTGATCTGCAGTTACAAGATACAATAATAGACAATATGTATATTTTTGGAATTTTTCAAAACAATTTTATAATTTTTATGTATTTTTAAATGCAATAAGAGAATAAAATGTGAGGTTTTTGTATTTTTAAATATAGAAAAATTAAACTAAATAGCACATGAAAAATATATGTGATTTATGGTACTAGTGGGCACTTAAAATAATTATCCTATCATTTTCAGATTGAATTTGATATTTTTATAATGCAAATAAAGAAAACAAAAAAGATTGCTTAGTAGGGACCTAAACGTAATTAGGCAAAACCATTTCTTGTATCCATAACCCTTTCTAAAATCTTAGGGCAAATCATGCAAAAGTCCAAAATAAATAACTCTATATTTGTTGGCATGGACATAAATGCAAATACCAAAAGTGGAAGGTCCTTTTTGGAATTTAACCACAAAATAATACACTAGAATTTAAATTCTTTGGACTATATAGAAATATAGGAAATAACAAGGGTCCCCCTGCAAAAAGCCTGCCCCCTCACACACACAAGCATGTGAAGTGGCGTGGCGAGGGGCCCAAATGTAAATCTCAGAAAGTTTAGTATGTGCAATACAAATGTTACAAAAAGTTAAAACTACAGATGAAAGATTATGGACTAAAAAAGTAAATACAAAAAGGCGTTGGGGTGAGAGATGCAAAATACTCCAAGGCGCACGCTGACTGACAACGACAATTGATTCACTACTACACGTGGCAGCCTCCCAACAACTGATGATGGTTCGTCGATGGCGGTCGAGATTAGATCCTTGGAGAAGGATGAGACGATTGCCGTCACTTTCATATGACGATTACTGCTGCATCTGGAAGAGCATCCGGATCCGACGGTAAAGGAGTGCGTTGGAAGAATAGGGAGGAAGGTCCACCTGGGAGAGCTTTCTCCAGTGAGATCTCCTCCCTCCGGTGATCCCTGATGCTGTCAAACGGGGCAAAAGTTTCGTGGAGGTGTTCTTCAATGGCTGGAGAGCTCAAAAGACTCCGCGAGCCACCTAAGCAGTGCACAGAGGCTGGAGAAGATCAGGAGACCTGGGTACCTCGTCCGACTCCAAAATCGTCTCCTGTTGGGAATTGGGCTCCAAGACCTGCATAGGAAGAAAGGAGGATCGATTGTAAACAACCTCGACCCGTTATCGGGCAGAGTGGGTGAGAAATGAGGCGGGCGTAAGGTGCTCCTGTGAGCGACGAAGGTGGAGCACTGTCGACTTGATCTGGGGAAAACCAATGTGAATGGAGGCGTGTGGGGCGCAGGGAAGCGATGGGGGAAGAGCATGGTGGCTGAGATGAATCGGAACAAGGTGAGTCACGTCGAAGAAAAGTGGCCAGAGTGGAGCTCCGACGAATAATGGGATGAAAATTCTAAGCTATTGTAATACATAAAAATACGAACTAAATGCGGAAAATAAAATCCAGGAGTAAAGGAAACCTATCTCTACTATTACTTATGGTTCAACCTGCCGCAACAGGGAGCCGATGGTCCATCATCACCGGCGATGGTGATCAACCAGGAAGAATGCCTCTTCCTCCGTACCAAACTGACCGACGAAAAAGCCTCTGTCACAATATATTAAGACATACTTCTATCCATTCATTTTCGGAAATACCTTAAGAAATAAAAAATCCAGGAGAGCCAACTTGGCCACTTCTATCATATTTTTTTATTTATTAAGACATTTTTTTTGAAAATACATGAGGGTATTTAGATCACTATATGACAATATATTCTCATTCAAATTTCGACTTAATTCGACGCTTCTATCCATCCATTAAGCACGCCAGATTTTAGTGGTCTTAAAATTGCTGAAATCAACCCATTCTAGATGGACGAGTTAGGAGTGTCTGTTTCAAACGAAATTTGAATTACACCATGCTTTCATATAGTGGACTAAATCCCCCATATGTTTTTCATAAATTTCTTTAACAAATAAAAAACCTCAGGGGGAGACAACTTGGCTACCCCATCCTATTTTGAAAACGTCTGTGGGTATTTAGGTCACTATATGACACGGTGTTCTCATTCGAATTTCGTCTTAATTAGACTCCTATCCCATCATTAAGCCTGTCAGGTTTTTAACGGTCTCAAAATTGTTGAAATTGACTTATTTTAAAGGGATATTTACATCCATAACCCTGAGTCGTTTCGTAATTACCCTAGGAACCCTCGATAAACACGAATTACATCCAGAACCCCGAATAATGCTTAATCTTTACATGACATAACCCTGTGTGAAGTTCCGTCTAAATACTCTGTTAACTATGACAGAAAAAGTCATATGTTGACCATTTTGCCCTTCGAAACATATCATATTTATAACATGATGCCATTTGTAGATCAAATAAAATGATCCCACCCTCCCTCCGACCAGCCTAAGGCCTCCGCCCCGTGCATCTCCGACAAGCAGTTCCCTCCGCTCCGCGTGTCCGCCTCCGGCATGCGAGCTCCATCCCTCCCCCTCCACGTGCCACGTGCCTCCGCCTCCCGGTACCAGGCCACAATAGCTCATGCACTGGAGAAATCAAAGTATGAAAACTCGGATATCAGGTGGAGGGAATTAGAGCCAAAGTACCATTTTTCATGCCAATTTACAACAGACATGATTGCCATGAACACAACAGATTTCATAATTACCAGCACCTACCAGGAGATTGCAGAGAGGTATGTTGATAGTATAAGCAGATAATCCGACACTTCAATCTACATACGACCAAATCAGAATCAGATTAATCGATTTCATTGTGATTTGCAACAAGGATGGGCCTGGACAGTATGAGAGTCACCTGGCTTTCACACTTCCAGGTCTGTGACGGTTTGTCTCAGGAATCGATGTCTTCAATCCCAAATTCAACATTGCTTCCCCTGGTGCTGAACAGACGGTGTACTTCCCTTACACACAGAAGCAAAAGCAGCTTACGTCGTTCCATCCCGTCATCCGAGGAATTAGTGTACAACAATGTCGACAACAATGAACACATGCGAGCTTCTCGTTGAGTACGAATTTTACTGCAGGAAATGATCTCTTGAAATTAGCATCACTTAATCATATACTATGTTCGAAAATGCGATAGCGGATTCCTGGCTGATAAGAAGAAACTGATTATCTTCTCCATGGCAAGGCTCGATACGGTGAAGAACATAACCGGATTGACGGAGTGGTACGGGAAGAACAGAAAGCTCAGGGAGACCCCACCCCCTCCCCTCGTCGCCACATGTGCCCCTGCTCGAACCCGCCCCCCACCCTCCCCTCGCCGCCGCATGTGCCCCTGCTCGCCACCGAGCGCCCCGAGCCCCGCGGAAGCCCCCTCGCCCACAGACACCCCCCGCCACCTGCGCCCCTGCTCGAACCACCCCTCCCCTCGCCGCCGCCTGTGCCCCTACTCGCCACCGAGCGTCCCGAGCCCCAAGGAAGCCCCCCCCGCCCACCCTTGCTCGAAGCCCACAGACTCCCCCTCCCCCCGCCTCCTGTGCCCCTGCTCGAACCCCCCTCCCGCGAGGAGCCCCCGCACCCAGCTCCTGTTCGCAGTCCACCCCCGCCAAGATCGGCTCCCCTCGCCTAACAACCCTCGCAGGTGGAACACCCCTCGCCTGACACCCCTCGCAGGTGGAACACCCCTCGCCTGACACCTCCTACCAGGTCGAGCGCTGCCCCCCGGAAGCCGACCTCTTTTTCTTCTTTCTTTCTTCTTTTTTTATTAATCTCAACCATTGGATCAATAATTGGTTAGATTAACTCAGCTATTTGGTTGAGTTAATGGACTAAAGTAACAGAAGGTTATGGGTGTAAAACGGAGCGATTATTCGAGGTTCTAGATGTAATTCATGTTTATCAAGGGTTCCCGGGGTAATTACGAAACTACTCAGGGTTATGGGTGTAAATATCCCTATATTAAATGGACATGTTAGGAATGTTTGTTTCACACAAAATTTAAATTACAATATGCTTTCATCTAGTAGACTAAATCCCCCTAAGTGTTCTCAGAAAATACCTTAAGAAATAAAAAAATAATGTAGGGCTAGCGAAGTTGGCTTCCCCCCGGGATAGCCCCAGTAAATCGAGGAATCAACTTGACTACCCACCTTATTTTCTTATTTCTTAAGTTTTTTTAAACATTTGGGCGTAGTAAGATCACTATATAACATCATGTTTTCATTCAAATTTTGACTGAATTCGAGACTCATATCAGAATCCATCAAGCCTACCATATTTTAATTGTTTAAAATTACTGAAACTGACCAATTCTAGATGGACGTGTTAGGAACATCTATTTCTCACGAAATTTGAATTACAATATATTTTCATCTAGAAGACTTAAATCCCACAAGTATTTTGAAGAATTACCTTAAGAAATAAAAAAAACAAGGTGATGATATCAAGTAAGCTCCCCTGAAGAAATAATAGTTAATTCTCCATTCAACAATTAACCATGCTTGAAGGAAAAATTAGCCTTGACCCCTGTTTCCTTCAATATCATCTTCTTCCCACTAGTAGCATCCACTTTGGGAACTTGCAAAGCATACCTAATGCGTGCAAGCTTTCCACTCAAAATAAAATAAGAGAATTAAAAGACGTCGATGTCCATCCCTCCACCTTTTCCCCACCGTTCTGTCCACGTGCAGCCAAAAACAAAGGGGTGCGGGGGAGTCGAGCCCAACATTAATGCATGACAATTGACAAACAACGAGGGCGGGTGAGGAGGCGTAGACGTACATCACCAGGAAACCCCAGCCACGTCGACTCCGGCTATCCTCCCCCCGTTCTTCGGATTTGGAGTTTTGGAACGAGGGAAGGCGAATGGCGTCGGTGGTGGAGGAGGTGATCAGATCGATCGAGCAGTGGCTGAGGTTCGCAAAGGAGCAGCCGCCACCGTGCGTGGATCCTGATCTCGACCCCGTCCTGCTCGTCCCCGGCATCGCCGGTTCCATCCTCCACGCCGCAGACGACGACGGCAAGGTAGAGAGGGTCTGGGTCCGGTTCCTCGCCGCCGATCGCGAGCTCAGGGGCAAGCTCTGGTCCCGCTTCGATCCTTCCACCGGTAACCGACGTCGTCCCTTCCTGAAATCTTTCTAAAATAGCAGGCCACAAATCAAAGGGTTCATAGTCTATGCTTAACGCCCCTTGTTGCGTATAATTGTTTGTTAACGGTGTTTGCTAGACGCGAATTATTAAATGATATGTTTTTCCACCATCGAATCTAATAAGAAGGTTCCTTTAAAAAGAATCTAATAAGAAGGTGAAACTTTTTGGTTTTAGTTAGTTAGATAAATAATCAAGTCGAGTATGAATAGATAATTGTTGATATGTCTTTGAATTCTAACTCGTCTTATCGATGCACTACAATGCTCGGCTTACTGACTTTTAAGGGAACATAATATGAGAGGCCCAAGGGTTCCCTTATATAGGAGAAGAATCATTGAACAAATTACATAAAGATGAAATGAAAAATAGAAAATTACACAAAGGATAATACTAACAATAGTAACTATTTCAATACTCCTCTTCAAGCTGGAGCGTAGATATCAATAAGACTCAGCTTGGAACAACATCTCTGATAGGGTCCTTTCACTAGAGCCTTTGTAAGTATATCTGCTATCTGGTCTCCAGAGTTGACATGCTAGTAGTGATAATACATTTCTGTATCATATCACGAGTGTAGTGACAATCTACCTCTATGTGCTTTGTCCTCTCATGAAAGGCTAGGTTATTTGCAATGAAGAGAGCATCTTGATTATCACAATGGAGGTGCATGGGAAGATGCACTTCTATAGTCACATCAGTAAGAACGGATCTGACCCACATCATCTCTGTACTAGCCTGTGCCATGACCCTGTATTCTGATTCAATACTTGATCTAGTAACCATAGTCTGCTTCTTACTCTTCTATGAAACAAGAGAATTCCCTATGAATACTGCAAATCCAGATGTAGACTTTCTATCCTTTGGACACCCAGCATAATCTGCATCTGCGCATGCTGTCACTCAGAGAGATGTGCCTCTTCTGGAAAGAAGTTCGGTACCAGGTGAAGTCTTCAAGTAGCTCAGAATCATATGGAATGCATCCATATGTGCCTGTCTGGGCTGCTCCGTAAACTGACTCACTTTGCTCACATCAAATGCTATGTCGGGCATAGTAATAGTTACATATAGTAGCTTGCCAACAAGCTCTCGGTACCTTCTCTTGTCGACCTCCTCAGTATCATCATCATAGAACTTCATGCTTGGGTCAAGCGGAGTAGTGACAGGTTTGCAACCTGCCATGCCTGTCTCTGAAAGAAGATCTATAACATACTTTCTCTGGGTCATTACAAGACCCCGTTGATTCCCGATAAACTCTATTCCAAGGAAGTAACATAAATGTTCAAGGTCCTTGGTCACAAACTGCTGTCCTAGGAAGTCCTTGGCACCCTGAATACCCTGCTCGTCATCCCCTGTAGTAATAATGTCATCAACATAAACAAGAATGGCTGTAATACCTCTCTGGGTCTTCTGTATGAACAATGAATGATCAACAATTGATCTCACAAACCTCTGTTTCTCTATCAAGTCCGAGAGCTTTTGGAACCATGCTCTTGGACTCTGCTTGAGGCCATAGATAGCCTTGTGTAACATGCAAACCTTCTGAAATCCCCCCTCAACAGCAAACCCAGGTGGCGGCTGCATGTAGACCTCCTCCTGTAGGCCACCATAGAGGAATGCATTCTTCACATCAAGCTGATAAAGAGGCCAATCTCGTGTCACATTAGCAACAAGGAGAATACATAGAGTAGAATTTATAGCAACTGGGGAGAAAGTATAGTGATAGTCCACTCCCATATGTCTGGGTGAACCCTCGTGCCACAAGTCTTGTCTTATAGCGATCCACACTGCCATCCGCACGGTGTTTCACAGTGAACTCCCATTTGCATCCCACTACTGATGTATCAACATGAGCAGAAACAAGACTCCACGTACCACGTGACTGTAGCGCAACCTTCTCCTCCTCCATGGCTAACCTCCATTGACTATCTTTGAGAGCCTCCTGATACGTCTGTGGTATATGCACGCTTGATAGTGCTAACGTAAATCTCCTGAAATCCTCTGACAACCTGCTCAAAGAAATCTGGGCCACAAGAGGGTAAGTAGCTCATGCTCGTTTCTGCTTTCGCAGAGCAATCGGTACGTCAAGATCATCTGCCAAGTCCTGGGCCTGTATATTTCCCTCTTGAGAGGGTATCTGCTCTTCCTGTTGTACAGTCAATTCAGTAGTGCCATTGGTAGAAATAATGTGCTCATTACATTCCTGAGGTGTGCTGGATGATGGGTAAGGCTTGTGAGCATGGCGAACAGAGCGAGATCTGCGAAGAATAACACGAGGCAAGAACTGAACCAACATAGGTGGTGGAGAAGGTGGTGGAGGTGGTGGTGGAAGAGGAGTAGGTGAAGGTGAAGGATCAACTGTAGGAGGTGGTGGCATGTATATCTCATCATCATAGTCAGATGGAGTAAGTCTGTCACATGTAGGAGAAAAATACATGACCGACTCAAAGAAAGTAACAAGCACTGACAAAATATTTCTGACTTAGTAGATCAAAGCAGCGATACCCCTTTTGGGTACGGGAGTAGCCGACAAACACACACTTGACAGCTCTAGGAGAGAGCTTGTCACGCCCTGGAGATACATCATGAATAAAGTCAACTGATCCAAACACACGGGGTGTAAGAGAGAAGAGATCCTTCTCGGGAAACGCAATCGAGTAAGGAATCTTCTCTCCTAACACGGGCGAGGGCGTACGGTTTACCAGATAGTATGCAGTAAGGACAACATCACCCCACTAAGCATGAGGAGCATGGCTCTGTATCAACAATGTTCTGTTCACATCAAGTAAGTGATGGTGTTTGCGCTCGACAACACCATTCTACTGGGAAGTGTAGACACATGAGGTCTGGTGAGCAATGCCATGGGATCTAAGGAATTTAGAAAGATGTAACGTGTAAAATTTCAAGGCATTGCTTACTTGACATTTGCAGAAAAATATTCTTTATTTCACTAATAAAATACTTGATAGCGCGTCCAACCTCAGACTTATTATTCAATAAGAAGACCCAGGAAAGTCTAGAAAAATCATCGACAACTACAAGATAAAAACAATGTCCTTGGAGATCAGGAACACGACTAGAACCCCAAATGTCTAAATGAAGGAGCTCAAATAGCTGAGAACTGCTCCGACTCTGACGGGATGGAAAAGGGGAATGGCGATGCTTTCCAAGTTGACATGCCTCACACTGAAAGAATGATCTCGTAGATATCTGAGGGAGAATATGACATAGCTTCTGTAGAGGAAGATGTCCAAACCTAAGGTGCCACAGACAAGGAGAGACAGATCAAGTAGGTATAATAGAAACATTAACATGAGGAGGTTGGACCAGTCTGTAGAGTCCCCACTGCTCACCGCCATACCCAATCATCCTGCCCGTAAGTATGTCCTGAAACACAAGAGATGATGTGAATCTCCGAGGATCCGGGTACCTGTTTACGCCACATTCGCATTACAACATTCATTGATATCACATTAAGTACATGAAAGTCAGGAAAATTTTTTTCGCGCTGAAGCTACATATGATATTCACATTCACATTCATAACCACAAAGCTAATAGAGACAAATGCCACCAAAATTTCATTTCATTAACTTCAATTTATTTTACATGTACAGTGACTGACAGTACGTAAAGTATTCCCGAAAATCTGACTGAAGAGAAAAGAAACATATTACATTATCAACCGAACAAAAACCGAGACAAAAACAACATTTACTAGGATATATAGTTTATTCAGATGCTTCTTCGAAGACAACATGTAACTATTAACTTCATGATGGTGCATGGCTAACTAAGCCAACAGTAATTCGTGACAATTTATCCAACTATGTCAATCATTAACCATGAGCAATTTATCTAATTAAGCCAACAATAACCAGGAGCATTTAAATTAGTTAAACCAATCATTAACCAAGAGTAATTTAACCAACTAAGCTAACACTATTATAGGAGAACCCAGACTTAGTAATTTCCTTATTTAATTTCCATCATTCCACAAAAACTTTATGTATAACCATTCTAATTCAGAACTTATTAGTCTATGTTTGATGCATGTACGAAAATTTTGGGATGAAGAACGATTGGGATCAAGAAAGGGGAGAGACATATGAATGAAAACAATGAGGAAGGTTAGAATGGTACTAGCAGTATTTAAACCATGCTCCAGCAAAAAAAATTTCAACAACAAATCCCCCTCCAAAATTCCCACAACATATACTCAAGAAAAGAGCATCTATGAGGGATAAAAGGTGTGGAAAACTTCATGCATGGCATCAAGAGAATTAGGGAAATGATTGTACCTAAGGATTGCTTCAATTTGGATCTCTAAATGGAGAAAATGCTTGCATGAGGCAGGGATCCCCAGGTTTGGCTGAAATCTGCAGTAGCTTGAGCTTCAGATGAGATCACATAGCAATCTCTTCAGTTAAAATCAGAAACATGGCTTGTAGAGTGCAACCGACTCCAGATGCAGGTCTGTGATCAAGTGTTTAGTGGCCTCCAGATTTATTTTCAAAAAATTACGGAAGAACAGAGGCTCTTTGGAGCAGCAACTAAGTCTTTACAAGTTGCTGGACAGAAATCTTTGCAAGGAGGAAAGGAGGGTTCGGTGGAGAGAAAAAGAGGAAAAGAACGAGACATCCAAAGGGCTTAATTTGGGTGTCTATATATAGAAGATGAGGAGGGGGTTAAGTTTGGCCAAGTGGGATTATTGGAGTCCAAGTGGAGAAATATAGAAGACCAGCTGTCCTGGAAAGCAGACAGGAAATCTGCTCCTCCTGTTATTATTTTTTTTAAATTTTATTTTTATTATTTTATTTATTTATATCTCTGTTCATGAAAGCGGTCTGTGCGGCCGCATATGCGGTCGCATATGCCTAAGCGATCTCCTCAATGCACCGATTACCTGAAGCCCCGCTTTATGCGCCATTTACGCATATATGGCCTGCATATGCAGGTTGTGCGGGCGCATATGCGCTCCGTGCGCCCGCTTAAGGTCCATTTGGGTAATCGAATTCGGATCTTAAGATCTGGATCTTGTATTATTTTGATTTTATATAATAAATCATATTATGTTATACTATTTGATATTTAGTTGTACTATTTTGAGCTCTACTTGAAAACCATTTTTCTTAGATCTTTTGTTGGACCACATTTATTCATAAATTCAGTTAGTCGTAGTCACTTTTGTAGATATTTATTTATTTTTAAATAAAAAATAGAAACCCGCTTAGAACCGCATATACCCCGCATATGCTCCCGCATACCGCTTAATCGCTATTCAGTGACCTGTCCGAACGCATACGCAAACCGCTTTCCTGAACCTTGATTTATATTAGGATGTTTAAACAAGTCCGTATTCGCGTCTTGAATGTCCGTTTTCGGCGCGCAATATCTCGTTTTGATCGTCTCTGGACGATGATCAATATGAGTATAATATTGATATACTTTCGATCGGGTTTGGATGCCCGAAATTTTCGAGATATGGTTTTGGTTTGAGGTTATATTTTGTGAATTAAAAATATCAAACGACCTCCGATTGACGAACGGTAAATTCCGTTGAACTTGTTTCGTCGAATCGGATTTTTAGGCGGTCTCGGTTTGTTTTGCGGTTTCCAAATTTGCGTTGCGACTTTTTCACAGCACGCATTACGATGCGACCGATTTTTGGTCAATTTCGCCCGAACGACTTTTGATTCATGATCAATTGGTCGTTTTAGGTTGTTTAGCATTGACCAACAACTTTATTGGGTTAATCAGACTCTAATCGGGTTGGGTTCGGGTTTCTGTGGATACGGATGTTACAAATATAAAAACCTCAAAGGAGTCTCGTCCTCGAGACTCGAGTCAAGGTTATTATGTGTTTTGAGTTTCATTTGATCATAAAAATCTCAAAGGGTTTTGAACTCATAAAAACCTCAAGGGAAAAACAAGCCATTTAATTTAACATATATCTAAGGGATTTTTACCCAGCAGATCCTATAATCTTTTTAAATGACCTCTACGACATTTGAAACATCGATATTCCTCTCTCGATCCCATAATCTTACTAACCCTTACTCCCCAAACCCTATAGTTAACTCACATCCATTTACCCGTTAAAGTTAACCGTATTCCATTAAAATAAGGTCCATATAACCCTCTTTGTTTAAAAAATTTACCAAAGATGCCACTAAGATGCTGACATCAACAACCAATAATATTGATGTCATCCCTCCCCTTCCCTTATCCCCTTTCTTCCACAGTCGGAGGACTGCGCCCCGCCTCCGTCCTATTGCACCCTCCTCCTCCTCCTCGTGGTCTCTAATCCTAACCATAGCGCTCCTCCTCTCCGTCCTCCTCCCCCTCGCAGCTCATCCCTTCTCCTTCTTCCTCCTCCAATCCGCTCACAAGCCCCATGCTCTCCCCCTTCACATTCCCCTTCCCCCTCGCTGGTGCCTATGCCGTCGTCGCCGCGACCTATAGGTTCCGCCTATCTGATACCGTCCCGCGAGAACTCGGTCCCAGGCTGCCCGCAGCTGCGACGCTACGCTCCATTGACGCAGGCTGACGGCTTAAGATTGAGAGATTCAAAGCACCAATTTAAGATTCTGCTTTTATGTTACATGCGATATATGATCTCGCTCACATACACATACGTTTGCATGTTGCCTGAGCTAAACACGCAGCGGTGCTTACACCGGTCGAGATCATCAGAAATGTCGTAGACAGTGAGAGGTTTGAGCCCGTGTCCGTGCACTTCACACTCTAACATGCCCCCCAAAATTCGCTGCAACGGACTCCTTCATCTCCGATCCGTACGGGACTACGTAGTCCTCCGTCCCATTCCCCTCGTCAGTGTAAAACTCGCAAGTGACAGTCACATCTTTGAATCCCTTGTATCTGTTCCTGAAAACCAGCTCCTGCTCGAAGCCGTTGAGCTGCGAAAGGAGCATGGCAAGCACCGTCAGTCGGAGGAGAGACGGTGAAGATGTCATCTTCATTTTTTTTGGTGGTTTGTTGATTTTTGCAGGAGATGGGTACTTTTCTCTCCCTCCGTGTGTGTTTATAAAGACATGATGTTACAACATGCGATATGGAAACTGCAAGTAAAGTTTATGGAATACGCATGCTTGCATTCAGTACACGGTGTTTAGTGGAATATGATCGCGTCTTGCAGATCGCCTTCGGCAGCAGTTTCAAGTGCTACATCACCGTCTGGAAGTGCGTCGCCCCCCTCCTCCCCTGCCCGCCATTGAGGAACCCCGCCCATGCTCGAAGTCCCTTGCGCCTAACTGCCCCTCCCCGCCGCCGCCCTGCCCGCCACTCGAAGCCCCTCGCGCCCAGCTGCCCCCCCTGCTGCTTGAGCTGTTATTCCGCCCCCTCCTCGCGTTGTTATTCCAGTTCCTCCTCAATATGCGTCGTTGGAAGGAGGAGGAAGAAGGAGAGAGAAGAAAGAAGGAGAGAGTGGAAGAAAAGATACCGTTGGATCTGATCTGGTTTGATTAACTCACTTTTAACCCAAGCAAGTTAGGCCAAAATGTGTCAATTTAACGGCAGGGTTTGTGGAGTAAGACGGAGCAAGTTTACGTGGTCGAGGGAGGAATTACGTTGTTTCAAAGGTCGTAGAGGTAATTGGCAAAGATTATAGGGTCCGCCGGGTAAACATCCCTATATCTAATTACAAAAGCTTGTTTTGATTATTACCTCAGAAAGCTGCGGGTATAGTGCCCACATGTCGACTTCAGTCTCTCACGTCACCTCTTCGACGTCGTGTCGGTGCCACAACACCTTTACCAATGGAATCTCTTTGCTGCGAAGCTTCTTCACAACACTATCAAGTATCTACACTGGCCTCTCCTCATATGTCAAATCTGGCTCTACGTCTAGATTCTCGTAGCTAATGACGTGTCGAGAGTCGTGCACATACTTCCTCAAGTTGGATATATGGAAGACGTCGTGAATAGCTGATAAATGTGGAGGAAGGGCTACTCGGTAGGCCACCTTCCTCACTCTAGCTAGAATCTCGAAAGGTCCAACATATCGCGGCGTCAGCTTACCACGAACACCGAATCTCTATATTCCCTTCATGGGAGATACTCGGAGAAATACCCAATCTCCTACCTGTATTATTGGAATTTCATTAGTATGAGATTAAGTTAAATTTGTAATAGTAGAAAGAGAAGAATATTGGATACCTGAAACTCCAAATTTCTTCTCCGACGGTCTGCATAGTTCTTCTAGCGGCTTTGTGCCGTCAGAAGTCTCCGTCTCACAAGATCAACATCTCTCGCGGTCTCCTCCAAGAGATCTACGGAGTAGAGAGCATGATCACCTATCTCACACCAACTGAGAGGTGTAAGGCGTCTCCGCCCATATAGGGCTTCGAATGGTGCCATGCCAATACTGGAATGATAGCTGTTATTGTACGTGAATTCTACTAACGACAGATGGTCCTTCCAGGACCCTTTCCACTCCAAAGTGCATGCGCAAAGTATATTCTCGAGTGTCTGTATAGTGCGCTCACTATGACCGTCGGTCTGTGGATGATATGCAGAACTCATCTTTAGCTATATCTGTAGTGCTGACATGAACTGATGCTAATAGTGCGATGTAAATCTCGAATCCCTATCAGACACCACCTCTTGTGGTATACCATGTAGCCTGATGATATTCTGCACATATAGCTTGACCAATCTAGGTGAAGCGTAAGTCGTGTTGACAGGTATTAAATGGGATGACTTGGTCAACCTATCAACAACGACCCAAATGAAATCATGTCCACCGGGTGTCTTCGGCAATCCCGTGACGAAATCCATAGAAATGCTCTCCCACTTCCACTCAGGAATGGGGAGAGACTGCAGTAATCCTGGTGGTCTCCTGTGCTCGGCCTTGACCATCTGACATGTCATGCATCTGCTAACATGCTGCGCCACATCGCGCTTCATTCCATCCCATCCGAAATATCGACGCAGATCACGATACATCTTGGTGCTACCTGGATGAATAGATAATCGTGAACTGTGTGCTTTATGAAGAATATCTCTGCACAACTGCTCGTCGTTGGGCACGAGGATGCGACCTGCCTTCCATAAAATGGACTCAGTCACAACAAAATCATCAAATTCGTATTTGATGGCACGCATGTACCTGTCTCGAATCCAATTATCTGTCTTCTGTCCCTCTACAATGCGATCCCAAAGACTACTGTATCGCGGATGTATGACAGTAGATATGGATGCACTCTTCTGAGGATGCCAATCGGTCAAAGCTGCAAGCATATCCCACGTATATAGCCAGTTCGCCGTACCCTCTGCATGAGCTCTCCTACTAAGTGCATCAACCACCACGTTTTCCTTACCGAGATGGTAAGAGATCGTGCAATCATAATCCTTCAGTAGCTCGAGCCATCTGTGCTGTCTCATGTTCAGCTCCTTCTGATCAAAGATGTACTTCAGGCTCTTGTGGTCTGTGAAGATTTCGAAATTCACCCCATATAGATAGTAGCGCCAGATCTTCAAAGGCGAAGACAACTGCCGCCAACTCCAAATCATGGGTGGGGTAATTCCGCTCATGCAGTCTCAACTGTCGTGATGCATAAGTAATCACGTTGCCTCTCTGCATCAATACCGCTCCTAGACCTTCTCCAGATGCATCTATGACTGCATAGTCCTGAGTGCTTGAAGGAAGAGCAAGAATAGGCGCTGTAGTCTATCTCTCCTTCAGTGTCCTGAAGGCCTGCTCGCATGAATCATCCCAAATAAATAAAATCCCTTCTGAGCCTCAAAAAAAAATAAAACCCCTTCTGCGTCAATCCTATTAGAGGGCGAACATTGCGTGAAAATCCGTTGACAAAGCGTCTGTAATAGCCCGCTAATTCGAGGAAGCTCCGAATCTGAGTAACTGTCTTAGGCTGCTCCCAAGACATGACTGCCTCAATCTTCGCAGGATCAACCGTGATACCTGTTCCAGAAATGACATGCCCCAAAAATGAGACCTGGGATAACCAGAACTCACACTTGCTCAACTTGGCATATAGCTTGTGCTCTCGCAATGTGTCCAAAACAATCCGTAACTCATTCGTGTGATCCCATTCGTTTCGTGAGTATATGAGCACATCATCGATGAACACCACTACAAACTTGTCCAAGTATAGACGGAAGATCCGATTCATCATATCCATAAATGCTGCAGGTGCATTGGTGAGCCCAAACGGCATCACCACAAACTCGTAGTGTCCACAACGAGTCCTGAAAGCGGTATTCGGAACATCAGACTCTCGAATCCTCAGCTGATGATAGCCTGATCGAAGGTCGATCTTCGAAAACACCGAAGATCCCTGGAGCTGGTCGAACAAATCATCGATACACAGCAAAGGATAACGGTTCCTCACCGTTCTAGTTGTTCAGCTGCCGGTAATCGATGCATAACCTCATGGATCCATCCTTCTTTTTGATAAATAGAACCGGAGCACCCCAAGGTGAAGTGCTCGGCCTCACGAATCCCAAATCAAGTAACTCCTGTAACTGCACCTTCATCTCCCTCAACTCAGCTGGTGCCATGCGATATGATGCCATAGAGATCGGCTGTGTATCTGGCAACAATGTGATCTCGAACTCGATCTCTTTCTCTTATAAGGTAATCCTGGTAGCTCATCAGGAAATACATCTGGGTATTTAAATACTACTCGGATGTCCTGTATCATCGGCTCCTAGTAAAATACCTCCCGAACAAATGCAAGATGTGAATCACAACCCTGATCAACAAGTTGCTGGGCTCGCAACACTGAAATGTACTCTATGGTGGAGTCATGTACAGTACCCTCAAAAGTGAACTCGGGTAGATATGGAATTCTGAAGACAGCCGTCTTCCTAAAGCAATCAACAAGCGCATGATGAGCGGATAACTAATCCATGCTCAAAATCAAGTCAAACTCATCAAGCTGTAAAGGTAAACAATCTGCGATCATCTCGTGACCGCCAATCAGTACGAGCAAGTGCCTGACTATTAGTGAAATAATGAACAACTGGCCACCTGGCCCTCGGATGTGATATGGGGAATAAAGAGTCTCTGCTACTCTACCTAAAGAAGCAAGTAGCCTCGAAGCAAGAAAGGAATGTATCGCACCAGAATCAAATAGAACATGGAAAGGTCGGCCCAAGACTGAGACCATACCTTTCACTACAGTAGCGGTTGAACGTGCCTGCTCCTCTGTAACCGCATGTAACTGCCCCTGCCCGATTGGTGCAGCACTAGATCTTGCCACACTCTGCGTCTGTCTCTGCTGTTGTCGCATAAAATTGGAGTTCCTGCCACGGAAACTCCCTGGACGCTGTGCCTGAGGCTGCGACGACTGTGGCTGTGGGCAAGGCTCACCAGAAGCATGTGGGCACTGTGATCGGTAATATCCCCACTCGTGGCATAAATAACAACGGACTGGTCGGGTAGGTGGAGTAGTCGTATCTGCTCGCTGCGACCTAGATGGTCGAGCGGAATCTGTGCCACGTCCGGCAAGTGCTTCTCCTAATGTAGTCGATGGAGAAGAGCGAGCACTGCCTGAGAATGAGGATCCTGTAGGTCGGAACCGTCTGGTTGACCTCTGCTGCTGAAACGATCGACGTATCAGTCCAAAAAGATCACCGCAGTATAGGCGCTGCTCCAGACGAGCTCCCGAAAGGTCTCCCTCTGATGTCCTTGTACTTCTCCGCAACATCGGTAGCCTCGGAGATGGAAGTGATGTGTAGTCCTGCCTACTTCTCTTGTACCTCCTCTCGCATGCCGTTAATGAACTTTTCCAGATTCTCCTCTGGAAATGCGCCAGCTGCCCGTGTATGTCGTGACAGCTCTGTGTATCGGATAAAGTAATCTCTGGCTGTCATCTGTCCCTGACGAAGCTCTGCAAAAAGTCAGCGCTGGGACTCCTTCTACTTCGCAGAAAAGAAGTGGGCGTTGAACTTCGTCTCGAAATCGTCCCATGTAGGCTCTCGGCCTAACTCAGATACTACGGCATCCCACCATCTCTCTGCAAAGTCTGTCAATGAATACTCCATGAAAGATAGCCACGTGTCTCGTGGCACGCGAATCATCCTGAGCATCTTCATCACTCTCTTCAACCACTGTTGGGAGAAAAACTCAGATTATTCATTCAGAGAAACCCTTGGCTCTCTTATATAGGGAGAGACCTTAAGGGTAAAGTACAAAGTAGTCCATAGAAGAAAAAAAAATAACGAAGAGGTACATAACATAATAATAATACTAATAACTATCTCTACACTCCCCCTCAAGGTGGAGCATAGATGTCTATCATGCTCAGCTTGGATGAACATCTTTGAAAAGGTCCTCTGAGCAACGGCTTGGTGAATACATCCGCAGTCTGATCTCCTGAGCTCACATGCGTAGTAGATATCAATCCTCTCTGGATCAAGTCTCTAGTGTAATGGCAGTCAACTTCAATATGCTTGGTTCTTTCATGAAAAGCTCGATTGTTGGCAATGAACAAGGCTGCCTGATTGTCACACTGAAGCTTCATGGGTAGAGGCACAACTACATGTAGATCTTCTAGTACGGATCGAACCCACATCATTTCCGTGCTGGCTTGAGCCATGACCCTATATTCGGATTCTGCACTGGACCTTGCCACAACCATTTGTTTCTTGCTTTTCCAAGAAACCAGAGAGCCTCCAACAAAAACAACGAATCCTGAGGTTGATTTTCGATCCTTAGGGCATCCTTCATAATCGGCATCTGCACATGCTGAGATAGATAAATCTGTGCCCTTTCTGAACAGCAACCCTGAACCTGGAGAAGACTTCAGATACCTCAGTATCATGTATATAGCATCCATGTGAACTTGTCTCGGCTGATCCATAAATTGACTGACCCTGCTTACTGCAAATGCAATATCTGGACGAGTTATGGTAATATAAAGGAGCTTTCCCACCAATTTCTCTATATCTCCTCTTATCTACTTTAGCAGTATCACCATCATACAACTTCATGCTAGGGTCCATGGGTATACTTGATGGTTTGCATCCATCCATGCCTGTCTCAATCAGGAAGTATGTAATGTACTTCTGTTGGGTCATCACCAAGCCCTGTGCATTCCTTGCAAATTCCAACCCCAGAAAATATCTTAGGGTTCCAAGATCCTTTATAACAAACTGACGGCCTAGGAATGCCTTCGCCCTTTCTATGCCCTGCACATCATCTCCTGTAACTAGAATGTCATCAACATAGACCATGATAATAACCGTACCTGCCGATGACTTCTGGACAAACAACGAGTGATCTGCATTTGACCTCTTGAATCCCTTTTTTTGAGGCTCACCTCTTGAATCCCTGTTGCTCAATAAGGTTGGAAAGCTTCTGGAACCATGCTTTTGGACTCTGTTTGAGGCCATAAATTACCTTGTGAAGTCTACAGACCATACGCTTCTCCCCCTCAGCAGTAAACCCAGGTGGCTGCTGCATGTAGACTTCCTCCTGTAGATCCCCATACATGAATGCATTCTTGACATCCAGTTGTGTTGACGCATATGAGTATCTGTACCTCTTCTCTATTTTATTTTTCCAGTTGTCTACTTTATGTAATTTACCCATAGGCTACTCTCCTATATAAGAGAGCCTAGGGTTTATGGAATAAACAACTTGCTCATTTCTCCCAACATGGTATCAGAGCGATGGTCCTAGACCGGAGTTCTCGAAACCCTAACCCTACCCCACCACACCTGCCAGCCTCTCTCTCTCTCTCTCCATCCGATCGGCGCCGCCCTCCGTGCGCTCCCCTCGCGCATCGCCGATCGTCCTCGCGCATCTCCAGTGCCTGCGCGTGCCTCCAGGGCCTGCGCGTTTTCCATCTGCGCGCATCCCAGCGCGAGCACGTGCGGGCTTCTCCCATCGGCACGGGAGGTTGCGCGCATCCCATCTGAGCGCGTGAACTCCTGTGCGTGACCGCCTACGCGCAAGGCTGTGCGGCTGCCGTGCGGCTGCCGTGAACTCTTAGTGCGCGTAACAGTGCGCATCCCGTGCACTAGCATCAGCACAGTGTGCATCCTGCGCGCGTGAACTTCAGCGCGCGACCAGTGCGTCAGCGGGTGCAACTCCTACACGCGTGCAGGTGTCCAACCCTAAAGCGCAGAAAATCACCATCATGGGTTTAGTTGCGTGAGGTCTACACGTGCAACTAAACCCGTCTATGTCATTGTAGACAAATCACATATTTGGTCAATTGTTCCAGTCTTCAGTATCCAGTATGTCAGAAAGCAAGGCAGATATCCCATCTATTGGCGCATTCCGTGGTCCAGCGCCTATTGTAAAGATGGACGGTACCAACTATGAATTGTGGGCAATGCAGTTCATGAGCATGATGAAGTCAACGGGTAAGAAGTATATTCTTACCGAACCAAAGCCTGCTGAAGAAAAAGAAAAAATGCAAGAACTCCAAAAAAATCAGACAGGTCCAAGTGAAAAAAAAATAATACCTGTCGGAATTGAAATTGCCAATGACATCCTACACCAACCCACAGCCAAGGATATGTGGGATATTCTGGCGGCTACATACTCTCAGGCGAAGAACGAGACGAAGATTCTGCAACTCCAGCATGATATATTCACAATAAAGCAGAATGGTCGCCCGTTACATTCTCTCTATACATCACTGAGAGGGATGTTCGAGAAGCTCTATAGCTTCATGCCTCTTACAGCTACGCCAGAACAACAGAAGACATACAGGAACGCGACCATGATCGGTGTGTTCCTGGCTGCACTTGATCCTGAGTATGAGGCGGCACGATCACAGATTTTGGCAGACTCTACTATTCCTCCCATGGAGGAAGCCTTTCATAGATTGAGTCGGATCACAGTTCCTTCCACAGTTGTGAGTCAAAATTCTTCAACCATGGCAGCCAACAGAGGTCGCAGATTTCATCACCAGAGCCGTGGACGTGGACCTCGTGGAAGAGGTGGCCGCACTAGGCCAACATGCACCTACTGTCACCGAGTCGGGCACAATGAAGATACGTGCTATTCGAAGCACGGATTTCCTGCATCCGCACGAGCTGCTGAGCAGATAGCGCCCCCATCTGCTGCTACCTTGGATCAACGGTTCGACGATCTTGTTGCCCGTCTGAGGGGCATTATTCCACCATCTGGACCAGCACCGACTGCAGAGAGTCATTCTGATGCCGCTGCTTCTGCCTCTGCGTCTACCAGTACTTCAGGTAGTATACTTGCACTGAACAGTAGTAGATCCGATACTTTACCATGGATTATGGACTCGGGCGCTACACATCACCTATGTGGCAACCAGAGTTTGCTTTCAGGATATACTGAGATCCCTCCAGGTCGGACAGTTGTGATTGCCAATGGCACTCACTCCCCATCACTGGACAGGGGGAGGTTAGATTGACATCTTCTATGCAGCTCAAGAACGTACTACATGCACCGGATTTTTCAATGAATCTATTGTCAATTAGTCAGATTACGAAGGATCTACATTGTCGGGCAATTTTTGATCCATCTTCTTTGATTTTTCAGGACATCCATACGGGCAACGTGATTGGTCGTGGCTATGAGCAAGGAGGCCTCTACCGCCTGAATCAGACTCCCTTTGCTGGAACCTCATCCTCTCCTTCGGGACAAGCATCAACATTATTATGGCATCTGCGTTTTGGTCATTTACCGCTTCAGAAGTTGCGTCAAGTTCTACCCTATGGTCTTTCTCACACACCTATTCAGTGTGAGGCGTGTCAGTTGGGAAAGCATCACAGGTCGTCCTTTCCCAGTCGTCCAGGTCGGAGTAGTAACTCCAAGTTTGAGTTGTTTCATGTCGATGTCTGGGGTCCAAGTCGTGTTCCCGATCATCAGGGACACAGGTTTTATATTGTATTTGTGGATGATTTCTCTAGAGTGTCATGGGTGTTTCTGATGAAGAATAAATCTGAAGCAGGAAATATTATTATCCATTTTCTGAATGAAATACAAAATGTTTTCTCCACACCTGTCAAACTTGTGAGAAGTGATAATGCTTTAGAGTTGTGTACCAACAGTCTGGCCAATTACTACTCCTCAAAAGGGATTATTCACCAAACATCTTGTGCTCATACATTTCAACAGAATGGGATTGCTGAAAGAAAACACCGTCACCTTCTTGATGTCACAAGATCACTTCTTATACAGAGTCATGTTCCTTACTCCTACTGGGATGATGCAGTTCTCACTGCATGTTACCTAATCAACCGTATGCCTTCGTCTGTCTTGAATGAACAGATTTCGTTTTCACTCATTCATCCTAACAAGGATCTGTTCACTCTTACTCCTCGTATTTTTGGGTCAGTTGCGTTCGTCCATCAGTTGTCGCCCGGTACTGACAAGCTCTCTCCTAGGGCTGTCAAGTGTGTCTTTGTTGGGTACTCCAGAACTCAAAAGGGGTACAAGTGTTTTGATCCTGTGCGTCGGCGGTATATGATCAGTGCAGATGTTACATTTTTTGAATCTGTTATGGTATTTTTCAGCATCAGGAGACAAGCAGCTACCATCTATATCTCCTGATGCCATATACATGACACCACCACCTCAGATGCCGACACCACCACCACCACCTCCACCGCCACCACCACCACCACCGCCACCGCCACCGCTTGTCTCACACTACCATTCCATTACACCCGCATGCTTCCTCCAGCTCATGGTCCTGACCCGTCAACTAGCTCGCCTATGGTATGTAATGAAAATATTAATATTGATGGATCTAACGACATTTCTGAGCAGGATATAGTGCACGAGCCAGATGAGAATACATATGATTTGGATGTTCCAATTGCTATACGGAAGTCGAAAAGAAGCTGTGCCAAATATCCATTATCAGCAGCTGTGTCTTTTGAGAGACTATCTGGAGAATTCAGGTCGTTTGCTATGGCACTTTCAGCTACAGACATTCCACGGAATCATCATGATGCTCTGCAGGATACTAGATGGCGGCTAGCAATGGAAGAAGAAATGGCGGCACTTCAGTCCAGAGGAACTTGGAGCTTGGTTCCTATACCTCCAGATGCGCAACCAGTGAGCTGCAAGTGGGTGTTTACAATAAAGCACAATGCCGATGGCTCCATTGACAGGTACAAGGCATGCCTTGTTGCACGTGGCTTCACACAGACATACGGGGTGGATTACCTTGACACATTCTCGCCCGTGGCACGTCATTCCACTCTGCGGATCTTGTTATCAGTTGCAGTTGCTAGAGATTGGCCGCTTTATCAGCTGGACGTAAAGAATGCATTCCTATATGGCGATTTGCAGGAGGAAGTCTATATGCAACAACCACCTGGGTTTGCTGTTGAGGGGGAGTGTTCCAAGGTATGCAGGTTACATAAGGCCATCTATGGCCTTAAGCAGAGCCCCAGAGCATGGTTTCAGAAGCTCTCAGATCTTTTTGAGAAACAAGGATATAAACGTTCCAATGCTGATCATTCCTTGTTTGTACAGAAGACTGCTAGAGGTATCGTTGTAATCATGGTTTATATTGATGATATATTGATTACAGGAGATGATGAGCAGGGCATTAAGCAGGCAAAAGAAAGGCTGGGAACCGAATTTGTCACCAAGGACTTGGGCGTCCTTAGATATTTTCTGGGGCTGGAGTTTGCTAGAAATCCATATGGATTAGTCATGTCGCAGAGGAAATATGTTACATACCTATTGAGTGAGACAGGTATGCTAGGGTGTCGACCTGCTACGACACCAATGGATCCCAGCATGAAGCTCTATGATGATGACACAGAAGAGGTGGACAGGAGAAGGTACAGAGAACTGGTAGGCAAACTACTGTATGTCACGATCACTAGACCTGATATATCATTTGCAGTGAGTCGTGTCAGTCCACCTCAAGATTTGCAGTCTATGTTGGAGATGCCCTAGTCTCGTGGAGGAGCAAGAAACATACTGTAGTAGCTAGATCCAGTGCTGAATCCGAATACAGGGCTATGGCCCAAGCTAGTACAGAAATGATGTGGGTGAAATCTTTACTTACAGATCTATGTCTTGATATACCACTTCCTATGATGTTGGAATGTGACAATCAGGCCGCCTTGTTCATTGCAAACAACCCAGCCTTTCATGAGAGGACCAAGTACATTGAGGTTGACTGTCACTACATACGTGACATGATTCAGAAGGGGTTCATTGCTACATCTCACATCACATCAGAGAACCAGACAGCTGATATATTCACCAAGGCATTACTTCGAGGTCCATTCCAGAAGTGTGCGTCCAAGCTGAGCATGATTGATATCTATGCTCCATCTTGAGGGGGAGTGTTGACGCATATGAGTATCTGTACCTCTTCTCTATTTTATTTTTCCAGTTGTCTACTTTTTGTAATTTACCCATAGACTACTCTCCTATATAAGAGAGCCTAGGGTTTATGGAATAAACAACTTGCTCATTTTTCCCAACAAGTTGAGATATACTCCATTCACGAAGCACGACCACAGATAAGAGAATGCGAAGGGTAGAATGTCTAGCCACTGGAGAGAAAGTATCCATGTAGTCTACGCCATAGGTCTGTGTAAAACCACGTGCGACCAAACGTGCTTTGTACCGATCCAAATTGCCATCTGCATGATATTTAACTGTGAAGACCCACTTACAGCTCACAATAGAGGCATCAGGAGGAGCAAGAACCAAGGACCATGTGCCACGAGACTGCAATGCACGCATCTCATCTTCCATAGCTAATCTCCAGCAATCACTCTTCAAAGCTTCCTGGTATGTCCGTGGTATATCCACGGAAGACAAGGCTGAAGCAAATCTCTGAAAGTCACCAGTGAGACGGTGAAACAAAAACTGTGAGGCAAATGGATAAGAGGTACACATCCGCTTCTGCTTCCGAATAACAATCGGAATATCAAGATCTCACTCTGCTGCACTGGATGGTCTTGTGTCTTCCTGCACTGAAAAATCCTGCACATGTACCAAATCTGACCCGTTAGTAGTAATGCCATCTGAACATACCTGAGGCGTGATGGGTGGCTGATATGTAGCCTGAGCAGGACCCGACCGACGCGTATAAAATTTTGGTAGAGGTGAAATGGGAGGTCGTGGAAGAGGTGGAGGAGGAGGTGGTGGTGGAGCTGACGTGGAGGCAGGAACATGAGGAGACTCAGGTGAACTCCAAGTAGGTGGTGGAGGAACATAGACATCATCATTGGTAGTGGATGGTACCAGTCTGTCACCTGCAGGAGAAAAGTACATAACCGACTCAAAGAAAGTGACATCAGCACTCACGAAGTACTTCTTATTTATAGGATCATAACACCGGTAGCCATTCTGAGTCCTGGAATAACCAACAAAGACACACTTGACCGCTCTAGGAGAGAGTTTGTCAAGTCCGGGAGACAAAAAATGAACAAATGCCACAGTACCAAAGACACGTGGAGTCAGTGAGAATAATTCCTTGTCAGGAAAAATGAGAGAAATAGGTATCTTCTCACCAAGAACAGAGGATGGCATTCGATTGACCAGATAACATGCAGTAAGAACAGCATCCCCCCAGAAAGAAATAGGAGCACAACTCTGAATCAACATGGTTCGAGTAATATCCAGGAGATGGCGATGCTTTCTTTCCGCCACACCATTCTGCTGAGCTGTATACGCACAAGTGGTTTGGTGAATAATGCCCTTTGATGAAAGAAATTGAAAAAGTGACCATGTGCAAAATTCTTGAGCATTATCTGTACGAACATACTTGACTGAAGAAGAGAAAACATTGTGCACTTCATTAATTAAAGTCTTGATCACATCTCCTGCTTCAGATTTATTTTTCAAAAGAAAGACCCAAGATACACGAGAAATCATCCACTAACACAAGATAAAATCTGTGCCCCTGATGATCGGGTACACGACTCGGACCCCATATATCTATATGAAACAACTCGAATGGGGAGCTACTGCTCTGACTCTGACGACTAGGAAAGCTCGACCGATGATGCTTTCCCAACTAACATGCATCACAGCGAAAGGACGAACTAGGAGAGATCTGGGGCAGAGGATGGCGCATTTTCTGGAACGGAAGGTGACCAAAACGCAGATGCCAGATGTACGGAGAAACTGGTCTAGCAGAATGAGAGGAGACGCCAGCATAGGAATTCCGAACCGGCCGATATAGACCATTCTGCTCAGAGCCATAGCCAATCACCCAACCCGTTAGTATGTCCTGAAAAATAAGAGAAGACGGGTCAAATATCGCACGATAATGCAAATCCTTCGTAATCTGACTAATAGATAACAGATTCATCGAGAACTCAGGAGCATGTAGGACATTCTGTAGATGCATAGTGGAGGATAGAAAGACCTCCCTCTGTCCAACAAGAGGGGAATGAGTACCATCTGCGATCTGCACTGAGCGGCCGTGAGGAATATCCCTGTAGGATTGTAGTCTGTCTCTATTTCGGCAGAGATGATGTGTGGCTCCCGAATCTATAACCCAATCAGAGATATCATGAGACAGTGTAAATGCAGTAGAACTACCTGAGGTACTAGCAGCAGATGAACTGGCGGAGGCTGTAGCAGCAACATCTGAAGGTCCACCAAACGAATCACCAGATGAATGTGGCATAATATCTCGGAGACGTGCCACAAGTTCCTCAAAACGATTATCTGCAGTAGATGTCAATGGGGACTGAGAGTGCTCTGCAACACGTACCGATGCTGGGAACCCATGCTTATGACCAGAAGACGGGCCACCTCTACCACGCGAGACTGCCATCGCTGATGGGGGTGGAGTAGAAGAACTGGAAGAAACTGTAATGCGACTGAGTCTCCTGTAAACATCCTCCACTGGAGGAATAACTGCATCAGCTAAGATCTAAGACCGGGCGGCGTCATATTCAGGATCAAGAGCCGCAAGTAGAACACCCACCATGGTGGCATTCCGAAATGTCTTCTGCTGTTCAGGAGTCGCTGTGAGTGGGGTAATACTGTATAACTTCTCAAACATCCCTTCTCAGGGATGTGTATAAGGAGTGAAGAGGTCTGCCGCTCTGCTTCATTGTGAATATGTCATGCTGAAGCTGTAACATCTTGGTCTCATTTCGCACCTGTGAATATGTAGCGGCTAGGAATATCCCACATCGCCTTGGCAGTGGGTTGATGGAGGACATCATTGGCAATCTCCATCGTCAATGTACCAGACAACCAGACCTTTGCGTAGGAGCAAGGCCTTAAATGTCGGTTTCGGTCACCATTTCGGTACCGACCAAAACAGAATTTCGATGGAATTTCGGTGGAATTTCAACCAAAATTTCGGTCATTTCGGTCTTTTTTTTGTACTAGGACCCCCAAATTTCGGTCATTTCGGTCATTTCGGTTGAATTCGATTTTGACTGGATATCGAAATTCGACAGAAATTCGACCAAATTTCGCTGAAATTTAAGGCCATGCGTAGGAGTCATTAGCCTCTCATGAGGCATATATCCCTGTCTTCTCTGCGGGCTCATCCTCGGTAAGAATGTGCTTCTTACCATTCGACTTCATGAGGCTCATGAACTGCATTGCCCAGAGCTCATAATTCGACCCGTCCATCTTCACTATTGGCGCAGGTCCTTTGAATGCGCTGGTGGAGGGCATATCAACCTTCGATTCTGACATATTGCCACTGGAGAAGAACTAGGGTTAGTAGACAAGGTAATGTATGTCTACACAAACTGTATTGGATTCGAGTGCGTATGTAGACGTTACACACTCAAATCCATCTATCCGGTGGAAGAAACGAGTAGCGTTAGGACACGCCGGAGATTGGGAGCCGCCTAAAGGGCTAGTGGCGGGACTGGGGGCCACCTATAGGGCTTGCAGTTGGACTGGAGTGCCGCCCGGGTGGTGGCGGCGCGGCAAGGGGGCCGCTTGAGGATCGACGGCGTGAGGAGAGGGCGGCGGGTGGGGAGAGGGAGAGAGCCCTAGGGCGGGCTCTGATACCATGTTGGGAGAAAAACTCAGATTATTCATTCAGAGAAACCCTAGGCTCTCTTATATAGGGAGAGACCTTAAGGGTAAAGTACAAAGTAGTCCATAGAAGAAAAAGAAATAACGAAGATGTACATAACATAATAATAATACTAATAACTATCTCTACAGCCACTGTTCAGCAACATCTGGTATACCAGTGCCCTCGAACAAGGGTATGTTGGCCCGCTGGTAGGATGTAAAAACGGGCTGGTGCCTGCGAATAGCTGAGTACTCATGTGCACCCTCGTCTGCAAAGTCCACAGGATCCTGCTCCCTGTCAAAGTCCGCATCATCTGCTCCATGCTCAGGTACCTCCTTAAGTGGATCATCAAGATGAGGCTGCTCTACCTCAACAGACTGGTGCTGGTCCTGTCGTGTTCCATCCTATAATGGATGGTACGTGAAATCTGATAGGTCCTCAAACCTCATCTCTATGTCTGTCTGTCTGTCGGCAATCTCAGTCTGCTGAGCCAATATCTGCTCCTGCTGACCTCGCATGGCAGCCTGCTGCTGCTGGAGGTCGGTGAGGGCAGTTAGTATGCGTGCCAACTGGTCAGTCATCTCCTGCCTTGGTCGGGATGCCATGCCTCTGTATGAAAACCATTTATTGGTCATAAAATTTATTGTTCACAGATACTATTATATATGCTTTTTTCTCTTGGGATATAATATGAAAATTAATGAAATTGGTGACATCTGTGGTAATTAAATCTGAATGTCATATTCCCTTCTCGGACTCACGACAAGTCGGAAGATTGCCGTTATCCGAGAACTTAATGCGATTGGAATTGAAATACTGCGAATGTGCGTATCGGGGTACCACGGCTCTGATACCAAATCTGTGAACCCCCGAGGATCCGCATACCTATTTACGACACATTCGCATTACAACATTCATTCATATCGCATTAAGTACATGAAAGTCAGGAAAATTTTTTTGCGCTGAAGCTACATATGACATTCACATTCACATTCATCACCACAAAGCTAATAAAGACAAATGCCACCAAAATTTCATTTCATTAATTTCCATTTATTTTATAATATGTACAATGACTGACAGTACATACAGTATTCCCAAAAATCTGACTGAAGAGAAAAGAAACATATTACATCATCGACCGAATAAAAACTGAGACAAAACAACATTTACTAGGATATATAGCTTATTCAGATGCTTCTTCGAAGTCAACATGTAACTATTAACTTCATGATGGTGCATGGATAACTAAGCCAACAGTAATTCGTGGCAATTTATCCAACTATGTCAATCAGTAACCATGAGCAATTTATCCAATTAAGCCAACAGTAACCAGGAGCATTTAATTAGTTGAGCCAATCATTAACCAAGAGTATTTACCAATTAAGCTAACACTATTACAGGAGAACCAAGACTTAGTAATTTCCTTATTTAATTTCCATCATTCCACAAAAACTTTATGTATAACAATTCTAATAAAGAACTTATTAGTCTATATTTGATGCATGTACGGAAAATTTTGGGATGAAGAACTTATTTACCAACTAAGCTAACACTATTACAGGAGAACCAAGACTTAGTAATTTCCTTATTTAATTTCCATCATTCCACAAAAACTTTATGTATAACCATTCTAATTCAGAACTTATTAGTCTATGTTTTGATGCATGTACGAAAATTTTGGGATGAAGAACGATTGGGATCAAGAAAGGGGAGAGACATATGAATGAAAACAATGAGGAAGGTTAGAATGGTACTAGCAGTATTTAAACCATGCTCCAGCAAAAAAAATTTCAACAACAAATCCCCCTCCAAAATTCCCACAACATATACTCAAGAAAGAGCATCTATGAGGGATAAAAGGTGTGGAAAACTTCATGCATGGCATCAAGAGAATTAGGGAAATGATTGTACCTAAGGATTGCTTCAATTTGGATCTCTAAATGGAGAAAATGCTTGCATGAGGCAGGGATCCCCAGGTTTGGCTGAAATCTGCAGTAGCTTGAGCTTCAGATGAGATCACATAGCAATCTCTTCGGTTAAAATCAGAAACATGGCTTGTAGAGTGCAACCGACTCCAGCTGCAGGTCTGTGATCAAGTGTACAGTGGCCTCCAGATTTATTTTCAGAAAATTACGGAAGAACAGAGTCTCTTTGGAGCAGCAACTAAGTCTTTACAAGTTGCTGGACAGAAATCTTTGCAAGGAGGAAAGGAGGGTTCGGTGGAGAGAAAAAGAGAAAAAGAACGAGACATCCAAAGGGCTTAATTTGGGTGTCTATCTATAGAAGATGAGGAGGGGGTTAAGTTTGGCCAAGTGGGATTATTGGAGTCCAAGTTGAGAAATATAGAAGACTAGAAACGACCTCCGATTGATGAACGGTCAATTCGTTGGTCTTGTTTTGTCGAATGGATTTTTAGGCGGTCTCGGTTTGTTTTGCGGTTTTCCGAATTTGCGTCGCAGCTTTTTCTCGGCACACATTACGATGCGGTCTATTTTTGGTCAATTTCGCCCAAACGACTTTTGATTCATGGTCAATTGGTCGTTTTAGATTATTTAGCATTGACCAACAACTTTATTGGGTTAATCAGACTCTAATCGGGTCGGGTTCGGGTTTCTGTGGATACGGATGTTACAGATGAAGGGTCAACGATGGCATGCCAATGCCGATCCTTAGTGATCTGAGTAATAGAAAGTAAATTCATTCGAAAAGCATGAGCATATAAAACATTCTTCAGTCGCATAGACGGTGTCAACTGCACCTCCCCCTGTCCTGTAACGGGTAAGTGGTCGCCATTAGCAATGACATCCCATTTGCCAGGTGGTATAGCCTTGTAGGACTTCAATTGCGTGCTGTCTCCACACAAGTGGTGAGAAGCACTAGAGTCCACAATCCACTCTGTCATGTCTGCATTCGTACTACCAGTAAAGGCATAGGTGATACCTGAGGAGCTCAAAGAGGCTCTGGCTGCTGTAACGGTATCTGTGGTGGTGTCAGCACCAGGAGTTATGATCTCTTGAATACGAGAGACAATATCATCCATGCGAGGATTGGTTTGGGGAGCTGAAGTCTTTGGAAGACATAATCTGCTTTGCTGCTCGACCAGAAACATAATATCCATGCTTCTGATAGCATGTATCCTCTGCATGTCCAGGCTTGCGGCAGTAGGTGCAGGGACCACAGTGGCATCCACCGCTCTTCCTCGAGGTGTACGTCCTCTGTATTTGTGAGGCCCGCTCCCGCGGATCTGGGAAACCCGTTTACATATCAGCCGCAGTACCATGTTCGCTAAGGACCACATTAGAGTACTGAAAATTAGGGAATTTTTTTTAATGACATTCACATTAACTAACATGCCACAAAACTATAACATGTCACACTTATATTGCATAAATTCCATAGCAGTTAACATGTAACAACAGAAATTGCAATATGTACATGCATCCCAATTTTGTCAGAAGAGAAATAAAAGCATATAATATCTTGAACGAACTATAGCATGCGTACCTGATAATTGTAACTGCAGAAGCTGATGTTCAGCTCTCCCAATACAACGGTGCAGGTATTTTGCCTGCAATCCATAGAATAGGGAGAAAAGAACATCAACAAACATTGAGTACATCTAATTAATTAAAATTAACAGGAATTTAGTGGTTCCAAAAGAAAGCAAGTAATTTGGCCTTGACAATTAAAATTTAAAGCTACTTGCAATGAAACAAGCTTTCAAGTTATTGGTGTGTAAAAGCCCATTCTACTCATCCTACACTAATTACCTACATTAATCATTTATATACAAATATCATATGGTCCATATTTAAGTCATTGTCTTTCTATTAATTATAATATAAGTTTGATTGGTCTTGAGAATGTGAATGATGAGACTCTAATATGATCATTATCTCTATTAAATGCTTATAATGATGTTTAAGAATCTTGTGGATTGATCATAGTAAGAGTATATGATGGATCTGGGGTTTTGATTTCTCTTGTATTCTGCCTCGACCATATGATAGATCATAGTAAGAGTATATGATGAGTCTGATGTTTTGATTCTTTTCTTGTTGATTTTCTCAAGCTTAGTGGATAGTCTATGGTCTTGGTCTAGGTAAGATCTCACACTATGACTCTAAGGTAGTAAGGAAGCCTTAGGGTTGGGGTGCCTCCGTAGGCATACGGTGGAGTTAAATGCATTCTAGCTAAGTTCCTAACACATCCTCTAGCTATAACTAACAACTGTGGTAGTAGCTCGTAGTCTGATAAGGATGATTTTCATGATATGGTCTTTTCTCTTTGCCAGGAATTATTGGCAGAAAAGTAACTAGTTCAACGGAAACCAACTCAACTGTAACCAAGCTTCCATGTAACCAATTCAACTTTAAATGAACTTTGGCCAACTCAATTGTGACTCAATCCAATCTCAAATGTAACTTTTTTAGATTCAACTGTAACTGATTCAGATGTAGCCATATATGATTCAGATGTATACATGGATGATTCAGATGTAGCATCGCCAAGTCTGCTGGCGAAAAATAAACAAAACTCAAGTGGTGAAGTAGCCTACAAAAGGCACTTCCGTCTCGCCCTCTAATTGGAAGGCGGTCCAATAGAGGGATAGGTCTACTCCAAAACTATGCCACTAAGACGGGTGAGAGAGACTTTCCGGAAAAGTCGCTCTAAAAGAAAAACCGGCCCGACCGGTACGGGCTAACGAGCTCGAAAAACTAAAACCAAGGGTCCTCCATCCTAGGTACCCTAAAGAACAAGGGTCAGCGGAACTGGTCTTTAAAAGAAAACCTGTGGATCCCAGAGAGGCGTAAAAACTGCGAGCGCTCGCGAGAAAATCGAGAAAAAGACTGGGATCCTAGACCCGCGCACCAAGCGGCCACTGCCCTAACTGGGCTTCCTAATCTCCCGCCCAGCTGAGGGTCACCGCACCCTCGTACAGTCAGGCGTAAAGGTCACCATAACTGGCACTCTTAATTATCAGTCATCAATGACTTGATCCCTCATACTTTCTTAATCCTTTACGTGGTTGATTGTACAGATCTAGGTCTTTTTGATCAACGATCTTATTGATATAATGATTCAGCATTGATTTCACTTATTCGTCGACCCCATCATTTCTCAATCTCTTCAATGGTCGACTTTACAATTCTAGGTATTTTGTCACTACCTATCTTTGATGATATGTATAAATAGTAGAGTATACCTAAAAGATTAATTTATAAAGATGATCTGTCTTTGTGGTCACATCTTATTATTTCTAAAATCATAAGATCACCATCTATGCTTTGGATATGGATCTAGCTAGTCTTTATCATTTTGTTTTATATGGTAACTAAATAAGAATCATGTCTCAATTGTACCAGTTCCAGTTGAGACATCAAAAGAGGGGTGTTTTCTGATCATTTGCCATAACATCCTATATATATAATAGATTGTATGAATAGTAGACTATACATAATGATCAATTGATTGATGATTTCTTATTGGGAAAGATCTTGAGAAATCATTTATTGACTTTGAGAGAAGAGTTCTAATATTTTAAAAGATGAATTCTCAGAAGATCATCATATTTGCTCCTATATAAGTAAGATATTAAATCCGATCGATGTTTGTACATGTGAAATTAACCAGTGGCATCAAGCTGATTGCCTATGATGATTAAGCCCTCTTATTCGAGCAGTGTCTCATAGGTAGATAGAAGTCGATCATAATAAGGCCATCCAGTCTTTTATAAAAAAATGTGGCAACAGGGTCATATATTGCAAGGCTTACAATGTTCATTTGTGATGCAAGAGTTTTACTAATTGAACAATCCTCAGTAGATTTTGATATCGAGCGAATGTAGCCAATGGACATATGCATCTAATTTCGAACTTCTATCCAAAAATCTGTTCAGAAGGTATCACTCCCCCAACCTAGTTTACACAAAGTTACAATGGTATAGATAAACAGTGATTAAGATTTCTACATGTGGTGGGAATGTGAATTTTCAATAGTGCAGCATAATCATAATTCATAAACAATCCAAATCTAGCCCTTCATTAAACATTGCTCCAGATGCTTCTTTACCTCAGTTGGTTTCCCTATGTGAAGGGGTGAGATCATGTGTTCATCATTCTATCTCTAATTATTACGAGTAATGACTTATCTGATCCCGAATGCAATCATTGATGTATGTTAACTGTATTGATTTCTAAAAGATTATATTGATATATACAAAACTCTTACTGAAGTCAGGTCATGAATGATAAGAAGAATGCTCCTCTAACCTCATGCCCTTTATTTTGAATGTCACTTTTGTTTCCTGTCGGTGGTTATTTCTTATAGAGCATACACTTGATGGTAAGCTTGATTGGCTTAAAGAGGGGCTTTCAGTAAAGAATTCTCTTATACGTATGGAGTTGATTACATCAAAGCCTTTTCTCTATTAACCAGTATGAAGTCCAGGTGAACCAAAAGTTGGCTTATTTGTGAGTTTGATATGGCCAATACTTTCTTATAATATAATTTCAGTTAGGAGGTTTTTATGTCCCAACCCCAGGTACCTAGAAGGCTTTTGTAATAAAAATTTTATAGGCTAAATCATGCATGGAAGGCAGCAAGAGGAGGGAGAAAGATTGTACCTTTGATCCTCTAAGTTTGGAGGGATTTGTGGCTTTATCTAACATACAACAATAGATAAATTACCTGATGGATAGCAACATAAAAAAAAACCGAATTAGAAACTTCAGCATTGACTTTAATGAGAACAAAGAGAAGAGAGATATGTACTTTTGAATATCTCCACTTTGGAGATCCAAACTTGCTTGCAACATCCTTTTCTTGACAGGAGCTTCAGTTCATTCTGGATCCGGATGTTACAAATATAAATACCTCAAAGGAGTCTCGTCCTCGAGACTCGGGTCAAGGTCACTTTGTGTCTTGTTTGGATCTTATCTAGCCATAAAAACCTCAAAGGGTTTTGAACCCATAATAACCTCAAAGGGAAAACAAGCCGTGTTCTTTCAATATATATAATTAAATGGCTTGTTTGACAAATACCTGAAAGAGTTGTGGGTATCGTGCCCGCATATCCACTTTTGTCTTCCATGTTGTCTCTTTGACATCATGTCGGTGCCGTAGCACCTTTATAGGAGAATTTCTTTGTTGTGAAGCTTTTTTTTCACAACACAATCGAGTATTTGTACTGGCCTTCTCTTTGTAAATCAAATTTTACTCCACGTCAAGGTTCTCGTAGCTGATGACGTGGTGAAGGTCGTACTCGTAATTCCTTAAATTGATAGGTGTGGAGAAAGGGTTACTCAATAGACCACCTTACAACATATGACTAAAAATTTCAAATAATATCATGGTGTCAACTTGCTATGAGCACCAATCTCTGTACTCCCTTCATGGGAGATACTCGTAGAAACACTCAATCTCCTTCTTGTGTTTTCAGGAATTTCCCATCAACATGAAGGATTAAGTTAAATATTGATAAGTTACAATTTGAATCGATTAAGAGAAGAGGATCGGATTACATGAATCTCCAAATTTCTTTTCTGACGGTCTGCATAGCTCTTCTAGTAGCTTTGAGTCATCAGAAGCATTTCCTTTACAAGATCGATCAACAATCCTCGTAGTCCCTTCCCGAAGAGATCTACAGAGTAAAGAGTGTGTTGCGCCTATTTCATGCTATCTGAGAGATGCGAGACATCTCTGCCCTATAGGGCTTCGGATGATGTCATACCAATACTAGAATAATGATTATTGTTGTACGTGAGGTTCTACCATTGTCAGATGGTCCTTACAGGACCCTTTCCTATCTAGAGCACATGCACGTAGCAAATATTCAAGTGCTAAATAATGTGTCCGCTTTGTCCGTCGGTCTGAGGATGATATGCGGAACTCGTCTTCATCTCTGTCTGAAGTGTCGACATAAACTGGTGCCAGTATAGAGATGTAATCATCGAGTCTCTGTCAATCTGTCAGATACTACCTCGCGTGGTATATTATGAAGTCTGATAATGTTCTGCACATAAAATCTTGCCGTCCTAGATGTTGTGTAGGGTCATGCTGACATGTATGAAATGGGTTGATTTGGTCAATTTATCAACAACGACCCGATAGAATTGTGGTCACCCGTGTCTTCAGCAATCCGATGATGAAATCCATAGAGATACTTTCCCGCTTTCATTTGGGAATGGGAGAGACCATAGCAACCATGGTGGTCTCATATGCTAAGCCCTGACCATCTGACAAGTCATGTACTTGTTAACATAACATGCTACCACTGGCTTCATTCCATCCCGCCAGGATTGTTGGCCTAGATCCCGGTACATCTTTGTACTGTCAGGAAGAATAGACATCGTGAACTATGTGCCTTATCAAGAATATCTCTACACAATTGCTCATTGTTGGGCGCAATTACCCAGTCAACCTTCCACAAAAATAGACTTAGTCCCCACAAAATCATCACGTTTGTCCTTAATGGCACGCATGCATCTGTCTCAAATTCTAGGATATGTCCCGTATCCTTATATTATGCAATCCCAAAGACTGCTGAATCGCGGAGGTATGACAGTAGATGTAGATACACTCTTATGAGGATGTCCATTAGTCAAAGTTACGAGTATATCTTATGTATATAGCTAGAGCTAGTTTGTCGTATGTGCGTGAGCTTTCCTGCTAAGCGCATCTGCCACCACGTTTTCTTTACCAGAATGGTAAGAGATCATGTATTCAAAATCCTTCAGTAGTTCAAACTATCGATGTTGTCTCATGTTTAGCTCTTTGTGATCATAGATGTACTTCAAACTCTTGCAATTTATGAAGATATCAAAATTCACCTCATAGAGGGCCAGTTTTTTTTGAGAAGACAACCGCCACCAACTCCAAGCCATGGATAGGTTAATTCCGCTCATACAACCTCAATTGACATGATGTATAACCAATCATGTGACCTTGCTGCATCAGAACCACTCCTAAATCCTCATTTGAAGCATCAGTATATACTGCAAAATCCTGAATTTCTGAAGGAAGTGCAAGAATATTCACAGTCGTCAATCTTTCCTTCAGTGTCCTGAAGGCCTGCTCGCATGAGTCATTCCAAATGAAAGGAATTATCTTCTGTATCAATCGTGTCAAGGGAAGAACAACTTGGGAAAAACTACTGACTAAGCGTCTGTAATAGGCCACTAGTCCAAGGAAACTCCGAATTTGAGTAACTATCTTGGGTCGCTTCCAAGACATGATTGTTGCAATCTTCGCAAGGTCAACTGCGTTACATACTCCAAAAATGACATGTTCAAGGAATGAGACCTGGGATAACTAGAACTCACACATGCTTAGCTTGACATGCAACTTGTGCTCTTGAAGTATGTCCATGATTGTCTTTAGATCATTGATGCGATCTCAATTTATTTCGGGAATATATCAATACATCGTCAATGCATACAATTACAAACTTGTCCAAGTATAGATACAATAATCTTGTTTATCATGTCCGTGAATGCTGCATGTGTATTCATGAGCCCAAATGGCATCATATCAAACTCATAATTTCCACATCGAGTCTTGAATAAGGTTAGCATAATATTGACTCTTGAGTCTCCAGCTGATGGTAGTCAGATCGAAGATCGATCCTTGAAAACATCGAAGATCCATGTAGCCGATTAAACAAATCATCGATGCATGGCAGATAGTAGTGATTCTTCACCGTTTTCTTGTTTAACTATCTGTAATCTATATACAATCTCACCGATTCGTCATTCTTTCTGATAAAAAGAATTGGAGCACCCTAATGTGAATTGCTCGGCTTATGAAACCTAGGTCAAGTAATCCATGCGACTGCACCTTCAGTTCTCTCAAGTTAGCTAGTGCCAAGCTGCACGGAGCCATCGATATTAGTTGTGTATATGGTAGTAATGTAATCTCGAACTCAATCTCTTTCTCAGGTGGTAAACCTGACAAATCATTAAAGATCACATTAGGGTAATCTGACACTATCGAGATGTCTTAAGCCATCGGCTCTCCGTCACATGTCTCTCGGACAATTGCTAGATATGAATCACATTCCTCATCAACAAGTCTCCGAGCTTTCGAGCTTTCAACACAGAGATATACTCCATTTTGGAGTCATGTAATGTACCCTTATAGGTAATCTTGGTTAAGTCCGGAATCCTGAAAACAATCGTCTTCATGAAATAATTACCCATGGCATGGTGATCTGGCATTCAATCCATACCAAAAGTTAGGTCAAACTTGTTAAGCTGTAGTAGCAGACAGTCTGCTATCGTCTCATGTCCACCAATCAACATTGGTAGCTATCTGACTATTAGTCTTATGATGATCAATTAGCCACATGACCCATAATGTGACAAGGATGATCTAGGGCATCTGCACCTCTACCTAGTAAAGTTAAAAATTCAAAGTTCATTCATCGCTCCAGAATCAATTAAAAAGATAGAAAGGTCGGCACTAGACGCCATGGTTCTATATAAGAACCGATAACCTTAATTACAATAGTTGATGTTCGCGAATATTTCTATTATGCTTTTTCTCTTCTTGGGATACATATGGAAAGTTAGTTGCAATTAGTGACATCTGTGGTCATAAATTTGAATGTCATATTTCCTTTTCAGACTCGCGATAAGTCAAAGGACTGTCGCAATCCGAGGATTTAATGCGATCAGAACTATAATACTACGAATGTATGTAGCGGGGTACCACTGCTCTGATACCAAACTGTGAGGCCCGCTCCCGCGGAGCTGGGGGAACCCGTTTACATATCAGCCGTAGTATCATGTTCGCTACGGACCACATTAGAGTACTGGAAATTAGGGAATTTTTTTAATGACATTCACATTAACTAACAGGCCACAGAACTATAACATGTCACACTTATATTGGCATAAATTCCATAGCAGTTTACATGTAACAACAGAAATTGCATTATGTACATGCATCCCAATTTTATCAGAAGAGAAATAAAAGCATATAATATCTTGAACAAACTATAGCATGCGTACCTGATAATTGTAACTGCAGAAGCTGATGTTCAACTCTCCCAATACAACGGTGCAGGTATTTTGCCTGCAATCCATGGAATAGGGAGAAAAGAACATCAACAAACGTTGAGTACATCTAATTAATTAAAATTAACAGGAATTTAGTGGTTCCAAAAGAAAGCAGTAATTTGGCCTTTACAATTAAAATTTAAAGCTACTTGCAATGAAACAAGCTTTCAAGTTATTGGTGTGTAAAAGCCCATTCTACTCATCCTACACTAATTACCCACATTAATCATTTATATACAAATATCATATGGTCCATATTTAAGTCATTGTCTTTCTATTAATTATAATATAAGTTTGATTGGTCTTGAGAATGTGAATGATGAGACTCTAATATGATCATTATCTCTATTAAATGCTTATAATGATGTTTAAGAATCTTGTGGATTGATCATAGTAAGAGTATATGATGGATCTGGGGTTTGATTTCTCTTGTATTCTGCCTCGACCATATGATAGATCATAGTAAGAGTATATGATGAGTCTGATGTTTTGATTCTTTTCTTGTTGATTTTCTCAAGCTTAGTGGATAATCTATGGTCTTGGTCTAGGTAAGACCTCACACTATGACTCTAAGGTAGTAAGGAAGCCTTAGGGTTGGGGTGCCTCCGTAGGCATACGGTGGAGTTAAATGCATTCTAGCTAAGTTCCTAACACATCCTCTAGCTATAACTAACAACTGTGGTAGTAGCTCGTAGTCTGATAAGGATGATTTTCATGATGTGGTCTTTTCTCTTTGCCAGGAATTATTGGCAGAAAAGTAACTAGTTCAACAGAAACCAACTCAACTGTAACCAAGCTTCCATGTAACCAATTCAACTGTAAATGAACTTTAGCCAACTCAATTGTGACTCAATCCAATCTCAAATGTAACTTTTTTAGATTCAACTGTAACTGATTCAGATGTAGCCATATATGATTCAGATGTATACATGGATGATTCGGATGTAGCATCGCTAAGTCTGCTGGCGAAAAATAAACAAAACTCAAGCGGTGAAGTAGCCTACAAAAGGCTCTTCCGTCTCGCCCTCTAATTGGAAGGCGGTCCAATAGAGGGATAGGTCTACTCCAAAACTACGCCACTAAGACGGGTGAGAGAGACTTTCCGGAAAAGTCGCTCTAAAAGAAAAACCGGCCCGACCGGTACGGGCTAACGAGCTCGAAAAACTAAAACCAAGGGTCCTCCAGCCTAGGTACCCTAAAGAACAAGGGTCAGCGGAACTGGTCTTTAAAAGAAAACCTGTGGAATCCAGAGAGGCGTAAAAACTGCGAGCGCTCGCGAGAAAATCGAGAAAAAGACTGGGATCCTAGACCCGCGCACCAAGCGGCCGCTGCCCTAAATGGGCTTCCTAATCTCCCGCCCAGCTGAGGGTCACCGCACCCTCGCACAGTCAGGCATAAAGGTCACCATGACTGGCACTCTTAATTATCAGTCATCAATGACTTGATCCCTCATCCTTTCTTAATCCTTTATGTGGTTGATTGTACAGATCTAGGTCTTTTTGATCAACGATCTTATTGATATAATGATTCTGCATTGATTTCACTTATTCATCTACCCCATCATTTCTCAATCTCTTCAATGGTCGACTTTACAATTCTAGTTATTTTGTCACCACCTATCTTTGATGATATGTATAAATAGTAGAGTATACCTAAAAGATTAATTTATGAAGATGATCTGTCTTTGTGGTCACATATTATTATTTCTAAAATCATAAGATCACCATCTATGCTTTGGATATGGATCTAGCTAGTCTTTATCATTTTGTTTTATATGGTACCTAAACAAGAATCATGTCTCAATTGTACCAGTTCCAGTTGAGACATCAAAAGAGGGGTGTTTTCTAATCATTTGCCATAACATCCTATATATATATAATAGATTGTCTGAATAGTAGACTATACATAATGATCAATTGATTGATGATTTCTTATTCTAAAGATCTTGAGAAATCATTTATTGACTTTGAGAGAGGAGTTCTAATATTTTAAAAGATGAATTCTCAGAAGATCATCATATTTGCTCCTATATAAGTAAGATATTAAATCCGATCAATGTTTGTACATGTGAAATTAACCAGTGGCATCAAGGAGATTGCCTATGATGATTAAGCCCTCTTATCCGAGCAGTGTCTCATAGGTAGATAGAAGTCGATCATAATAAGGCCATCCATAGTCTTTTATAAAAAATGTGGCAGTAGGGTCATATGTTGCAAGGCTTACAATGTTCATTTGTGAAGCAAGCGTTTCACTAATTGAACAATCCTCAGCAGATTTTGATTTTGAGCGAATGTAGCCAATGGACATATGCATCTAATTTCGAACTTCTATCCAAAAGTCTGTTCAGAAGGTATCACTCCCCCAACCTAGTTTACACAAAGTTACAATGGTATAGATAAACGTGATTAAGATTTCTACATGTGGTGGGAATGTGAACTTTCAATAGTGCAGTATAATCATAATTCATAAACAATCCAAATCTAGCCCTTCATCAAACATTGCTCAAGATGCTTCTTTACCTCAGTTGGTTTCCCTATGTAAAGGGGTGAGATCATGTGTTCACCATTCTATCTCTAATTATTACGAGTAATGACTTATTTGATCCCGAATGCAATCCATTGATGTACTGTTAACTGTATTGATTCTAAAAGATTATATTGATATATTACAAAACTCTAAATGAAGTCAGGTCATGAATGATAAGAAGAATGCTCCTCTAACCTCATGCCCTTTATTTTGAATGTCACTCTTGTTTATTGTCGGTGGTTATTTCCTATAGAGCATACACTTGATGGTAAGCTTGATTGGCTTAAAGAGGGGATTCAGTAAAAGAATTCTCTTATACGTATGGAGTTGATTACATCAAAGCCTTTTCTCTATTAACCAGTATGAAGTCCAGGTGAACCAAAAGTTGGCTTATTTGTGAGTTTGATATGACCAATACTTTCTTATAATATAATTTCAGTTAGGAGATTTTTATGTCCCAACTCCAGGTACCTAGAAGGCTTTTGTAATAAAAATTTTATAGGCTAAATCATGCATGGAAGGCAGCAAGAGGAGGGAGAAAGATTGTACCTTTGATCCTCTAAGTTTGGAGGGATTTGTGGCTTTATCTAACATACAACAATAGATAAAATACCTGATGGATAGCAAAATAAAAAAAAAACTGAATTAGAAACTTTAGCATTGACTTTAATGAGAACAAAGAGAAGAGAGATATGTACCTTTGAATATCTCCACTTTGGAGATCCAAACTTGCTTGCAACATCCTTTTCTTGACAGGAACTTCAGTTCATTCGGATCCGGATGTTACAGTATTGGATCACCCCACCTCGACCACGAGAAGCGGGCATCGCTGAAGAGTGCGAAGACATGGCTGTCGACGGGATGATGAGTCGGCTGAGACGACTATAGGCCTCCTCTATTGGGGGAATGGTTGCTCCCGTAAGAAGATGAGTACGTGCAACATCATATTCTCTATCAAGTCCAGCCATGAAAACTCCAACCATCGTGGAGTTCCTATACGTCTTCTGTTGCTCAATAGACGTCGTAATGGGCATGTAGCTATGGAGCTTTTCAAACATGCCACGCGACGAAGAGTAGTAAACATGCAGAGGGCGGCCATTCTGCTTGGTGTTGTAGATATCAAACTGTAGTTGAAGGATCTTGACCTCATTCTTTGCTTGTGCATAGGTGGATGCCAAAGTGCCCCACATTGCCTTGGCAGTGGGCTGAGTTAGAATATCATTTGCTATTTTTGCAGTAAGAGTCCCACAAAGCCAAACTCGTGCATACACATCATCTTGCTTCCAAGAAGCATTTGCCCCAGTCTTATCCGTTGGCTCTGAATCTGTCAAGATTTGCTCCTTGTTGTTACACTGCATGAGGGTGATAAACTGCATGGACCATAACTCATAATTGGTCCCATCCATCTTAGTGATGGGAGTCAGGCCTTTGAAGACTCCGGATGAGAAGATATCACCCTTGTTGTCTGACATGATGATAAAATAGCCAAATAACGGTATTCAACTGGGGAGTAGACTGATTTAAACGAGTCTACAGAATCATACGAAGGATTGGTTGTACGTGTATATTCATACAACCATCCTTGCTAATCCTCGTTGCTTGACGGAAATCATATATCTGATAGAAATCAACTCACATAACTATCCGATGATGGGATCAAGGTTAGGGCTGGGCACGAGTCTTGGAAGCAGGATTCTGTGCGCAGGGGCGCAAAGTGCATGAGTCATAGGAACTGGGCGCACAGCGGCTGGGCGAACAACGACTGGGCGCACAAGGGTGCAGGGGCTCGAGCAACTGGGCGCAGCGTGAATAATTGGGCGCAAGGGCGCGCAAGGGACCAGGAACTGACGCACAGGGGCGTGAGAAAGTGGGCGCGCAAGGCTCAAGGTGCGGGGGGCCTGGCGTGCGCGCGGGGGCTGGGCACGCAAGGCTCGAGGCACGGGAGGGGGGGGGCGTGCAAGGCTCGAGGCGTGGGGGGGAATTGGAGGCGCATGGGTGCGAGCAACTGGGCACGGGGGCCTATGCGCAGGGGCACGGTGAGAAGGCTGCGAGGCGTGAGTTGCGCGGAGCGGGGGGGGGGGGGGTTGGGCGGTGTGTGGGGAGAGGGAGGCGGGGGGCGTGGGAACAGGTGGCGAGTACGGAGGGATTAGGGTTAGGGATGGATACTGTAACTCCGGTCTAGGACTATCGCTCTGATACCATGTTAAGGGAACATACTGGGATACAATATGAGAGGCCCAAGGGTTCCCTTATATAGGAGAAGAACCATTGGACAAATTACAGAAAGATGAAACGAAAAATAGAAAATTACAGAAAAGATAATAAAAAATAGTAACTATCTCAACAATGACTTCCCTATATTGTTGTCTGGTAAAGCCTGCCGTCGCAAATAGGGGTCACGCTACTCGGTGAGCGAGCCTGGAGTGGGGGGAGGTCCATGAGGAGGTGTGCCCCCTCACTGGGTTCGGGAGCAATTCCCCAAAACAACACCGAATTTTGGGGTTCTACTTTTACGGGATTCGTCTATGTTGAGGTGTTGTATAAATCTCATAGGGTCAGTCTCATTTTATATCCTATGAAATTGTATTTTCAAAAGGGAAAAAGATTCATCGAAAAGCTCTGTCACTATTGAGTACGTAGCCCGGTAAAGGGTGAACCTCATACATTTATATGTTGTGTGATTGCCGTGCTTGCTTGTTTGCTCATTTGATTTCTTCTATGCATAAAAAAACTAGTATTAGATCTCCCAAGTTTGTTTGAAGCGAGGAGAAGGAATATATTAGGTTTGTGATATGTTGAAATGTGTGCTTTTCTCAAGCAACAAGACATTTTGATGTTGGCGGAGAACGAGAAGGAAAAGACACTCGAACCCTACGAGTTGTTGATGTAGGAAGAGAAGTACCCTTAATGATCATATCGAGCCCGACAAATGTGATTATCATAGAGGTTACAGTCCCATTATCATGAGTTTGTGGTTGAGAATGGGGAATCTTTACATGATGAAATCAAAAACTAACAAGTGTTGTTAAAGCAACAACCTTTCTCCCTCTATATGCAAGAATATACTCCTTTAAAAGAACATCTAATTTTCTCAATACTTTGCTTCCGAATTTAAAATATAGAGGATCTCCAAAACTCCTCTAGGGTAGAGCATTATAGCCAAGGCAAATCCATATGGTTCTAAAGCTCACTAGATGAGGGACATACGAAGAATAAGTGATCCTCATCCTCCAAGGGAGACACACAACAGGGGCAAGATGAATCACCCAATCGTGACCATGTTGCTCTGAGTGCCTGCGTAGTCAACGCACATTTCTTTACTTGCCACAGGAAAACCTCCTCCTTAGGCAGGTCCTGAGATCTCCAAGTGAGTCAATATGTAGCCGCATCCGAGCCCATCTCATGTGAATGATCCATAGTAAGGAATCTGTACACCTTCTAGATTGAAAAATTCCAATTTGCCCATTTCCAACCATCCCTTCCTACCGAGGGTATTGGATGTCTCCAAGAGAGGATGTCATCTCCAAAAATCACAGAAATGCTGCTCCACGAAGTCGCATACACATGATGGGCACCACATACATTCTCCTAAGCCTTAGCAACACACATCTCTTGGTCAAAAACAATGACAAACAGCCTGGGGTATCGATCCACTAACACCCCATCACCGGTCCAATCATCCTTCCAGAAATGCAAGCATCTTCTCACACGTAGAACCGACCTCAATGCATGTCTCACGAGTGGAAGCACCTTACATATATGTTGCCACACAACATATTTGTTAATATGTCCTCTCGTGTTACCCATATTATTATGATCCATTTTCCCATAAGTGAATTTTATCTCTTCGAGTTTTTTAATACCAAGGCCATCACACATCTTAGGCACAAATAATATCCCAAGCACCCGGTGCACGGTAGCAGTCTTTCCGGCTACCATATGCTCAAAAATATTGTCACGTGATCCTCTCCAAGCGTTGTCCCACACCTGTAGGAACATGCCTAGATGCGAGGAAGAAAATGGGTATCACAACCAACACAGAGTTTACGAAAACCGGCCTATCACTCTTCAACAATGTAGCCAACTTGAACACAATCAATCTTTGTTCCATCTTCTCAATAAGGGGAAGCCACTGTGAAATTGAAAGCCACTTAAAGTAAGTAGGATGCCCAAGTATTGTATCGGGAGGGCGGTTTTGGTTGTATCAAACATTCTTCTACATTTATCCACTTTAGCATGTGACAAAACAAAAGACATAAAAAAGACTTGCCCCTATTGATCCCGAGGCTTGACACTGCACCATAAATATCTAACATGATTGACATACCTTGAATCTCTCCATTGCGATCCTCAATGAAGAATACTGTGTCACCTGCATACTGTAGTGGGGATGGAAATATCTGTGTATAACCAGATGTGAAGCCGCCAACCATCGCTCACCTAGTTAAATTAACAAGGTTATCCACAATGATCACGAAGAGAAGAGGTGCAAGATGTGATGCAATAAAAAGCGTAATGTTGCTGTAATTTTATTTTTATTATGTTTTTTTGTTGTAAAAAATCAAAAGTCACAATCTTGGGATGTGTCTTTTGGTTTAGGTGTGTCTTATGGGTGAAAGGGTACTTTATTAATGGGTTAATTCCCTATATAAGGTAACCTACTCTTATGTAATTGAAAAGATGAAATGAAGTTGAATTCGACTAGCCATTGGCATTATCCTCCTCTTCCCATGAATACTCTCTCTCTTCTTTAATCCTCCAATGTCGTTCCCCTCCCTTCTATTCTTCTTCTCCCTCCCATGCAGCTTGGCATGCTTCTTCCTATCCCCTTACCCCAATTTCTTCTCCTCATCCCTAAAAAAAATTCTTCCCAAATCTCTATCCGCATTAATTGGTATCAGAGCATGGCAACAGAATCGTTTCCTAACGATCTTATTGATTATTGGCGCTTGAAATTCGATCTAAGTCAAATCTCCCATGGTTCGCATTCGCTCTCGCATCAACGAAGGTTCAAGCACTGTCTTCAAGCAACCATCAAGCTACAAATATGGTTAGATTCCCTGCTCGAGGAAGAAATAGTCGTCAACAAAAAAAATCAGACCGTCGCATCATCTGTGCAACCCGTTTTCGATTAAGAAAATGAACATATTTTCTGTCACAAAGAAGATTTTATTGTTAAAACTACTGTGCAACATTACTACGAAGACACACACCCAATATTCGATGAAGGTGCACATGAGGAATATGAAATCATTGATTTTTTAGTGGTCGAAGTTGCAGTTCAGGAACAAGAAGATGGAGAAAACCATGGCGAAACAAGTCCCATATTCGATGAAAATCCCACAGATGAAGAATATGAAGTTCTAGATGCGTTCTACACGAGAAACAAAGAAGAAGACATCAAAAAAGATGCCAACAATGATGTTTTGGCTACGTTCCAGTATGCAGTTCAGGTAATTTCAAACCTGCATCCACCACTTCCGAAGCCTTCTCCAGCACCCCACGCCACCCAAATCCCTCCAATGCCACCAACCCCGCAGCAACTCCCCTCTGCTAGCAAAATGCCCTCAGCATCCCCTTCTTTAGATATGCTACCCCCGCCATCTTACCCACACCTGTCACCCTTTCTCAAACCGCCACCACCAGAATCACCACCCACACAAGTCCTGACGCCTGTCTTGACACCCAACCAGCGCAGTGCTGTAGTGCCAACCACAACACCCGATGTCGACCTCACTTTAGCAACCATCATCGTCGACTCCATTAGGATCTCCACCGCGTGCGGATATGCAAGCACGAGCTCCATCTCCATTGCTTGACTTTTGATTTAAGTGAAGGGATAGAAAATTTGCAACCACGCCCTACAATGGAAATTAATTATAAACGTAATGCTGAATCTAAGAAAAAAATGATTCAAATTGAGAAGATTGGACTATCAGATGAACTTCTCCAACACTGACCCGAAGATCAAGTAAGCCATCAGGAGATGAATTTTTTTAAAGCGGAAGAGAATTGATGTAGTACAAAACATAGTGTTGCTGTAATTTTATTTTTGTTATGTTTTTTGTGGTTTGCTTAAATCCATGTTGAAAAGATCCGACTGTCATGAGGCAACATCCTAAATAATATTTTTTTTAAAATATTATTTAGGAAGTTGTCTCCGACTGTTTTATGCTGGCTGTCGGCTACCTAACGCAACCCTCCTCATTTACCCGGGCTTGGGACCGGCCATGGCTGAGTTGCATGAGAAGGCTTATGAGAAGCTTGAGGTCTGGAGACATGAGTTGGAGAGTAAAGGATTTCGTATAAGTTGGGCTAAGACAGAATATATGGAGTGCACCTTTGATGGAAGCAATGGTGAAGGAATTGAGGTGAAGATTGGTGATGATAACTTTCGGAAGAGAGATTCTTTTAGATATCTGGGATCTATTTTGCAACATGACGGAGAAATTGATGGAGATGTTACTAATAGAATAAATGCAGGTTGGCTAAAGTGGAGAGGAACTTCTGCTGTTCTCTGTGATAAGAAAATTCCTTTAAAAATCAAAGGAAAGTTTTACAAAGCAGCCGTGAGACCTGCTATGCTCTATGGATCTGAATGTTGGCCTGTGAACCATAGACATGTGCAGAGATAGGCTGTAGCAGAAATGAAAATGCTAAGGTGGATGTGTGGACACACACACACACACACGTAAAGATCGGATTCAGAATGATGCAATCAGAAAGAAAGTTGTTGTTGCTTCGATCGAGGATAAGATGCGAGGAAACCGCTTAAAGATGGTTTGGTCATTTGCAAAGAAGATCAGAAGATGCACCAGTTAGGAGATGCGAGTGTTGGGATGTTGAGCCGGCTAAGAGAGGGTGGGGACGGCCCAAGAAGTGTTGGAAGGAAACCATACGAAGGGATCTTTGTTTTGTGGATATAAGCCCGGGATTGACCCAAGATAGATATGAATGGAGGCGAAGAATCCATGTAGCCGACCCTACTTAATTGTGGGAAAAGGCTTTGTTGTTGTTGTATTATGTTTTTTGTGGCAAAAAAATCAAAAGTCACAATCTTGGGATGTGTCTTTTGTTTTGGGCATGTCTTTCGGGTGAAAGGGTGCTTTATTAATGGGTTAATTCCCCATATAAGGCAACCTACTCCTACACAATTGAAAAAAATGAAATGAAGTTGAATTTGATTAGCCATTGGCTTTATCCTAATATTCTCTCTCATCTTCAATCCTCTAATCCAGTTCTCGTCTCTTATCTTCTTCTTCTCCCCTCTCACACAGCTTGGCGTACTTCTCCCTATCCCCTTACACCAATTTCTTCTCTTCTCACCCTCAACAATTGTTCCCTAAATTTCAACCGCTTCAGGATGACATCCCTACCGTATCTCCCTATGAGGTTGGAAGAAGCCACTTTATGGTTCCCTGTTCACCAAACCTAAGAAGGATGTCGTCGTGATGCATTGTTTCATTCAAGTGACACAGAGATTGGGGAAACCTCTCCTGCGAAGTACAAACCACATAGATTTCCAATCTATGCAGTCATAAGCCTTGGCGAAGTCAATTCTTCAAATTGTGCTATTCTCATGACATCTCCTCCAATCCGTAACCAACTCCGAGGCTAACACCAAACTATTCATTATAAATCTACCTAGAATAAAGGCCCGACATTTGCGGTTAGCAAATACCTTTGCAATGACAATTTATTTACTATTGAACAATGCAACGAGTCTAGGTTCTTTAACACGTGTAACCATGCTACTTTTAGGTGAAAAAAATAGGGCCTTATTGACGAGTTCAAAACCCATATTTTCTTTCTGAAATTTGTTAATTGCTGACCTCACATCAGCCTTAACCTTGTCCAATAACAATTGATAAAATATAATTGAAAATCCATATGGACTTTTGATGGACCTCTTGCACGCAGAACTTATTCTTGGCATTGAATTGGTGTGATTCTAGCCACCTCCCTACCCCTACAGATCCAAGAACTCATCGTCCCTTTCATACTGTGAAAGAATTTGGTATTAACATCGCATGTAGCAATCACACTGCTAACCTCAATCGAATGGAGGGAGCTTTGCTGTCTCCTAGCACTAGACGTACTGTGAAAGAATATGGTATTAACATCGCATACCTTTAGCCAACATTGTCCAGATCTTTGTTTCAATTCCATCTCGACCTTCTTATCCTCTTCAAGGATAACAAAATGCTGCAATAGCGTTCATCAAGCTCAATAGTTGTTAAGGGTTACTATTCTCAAGTATGTCCAACAACACCTTAACCGCCACCAAGGCATCATTTCTTTTTTAATCTAGACATGCATGCGAAGCTTTTGAATTCGAGGACTTTCTTGCGAAGTTCCACCAATTTTGGACATAATGTTTTGGTAGCCGAGTCGTGTACCTTACATGATCTTCAGAGAATGGCAACCATGTCAAAGAAACCATCTTCAAGCATCCGCAATTTTCTAAATTTGAACATGGAGGGACAAGGAAATGTCTGGTCTCTAGAGCTTCACAAAAGCGACGTGTGATCCGATTGGGCTCGTGGAAGAACCGTCACCTACTGAAGTTGGAACTTATGCAGACATTCAAGTGGAACCAAGATCCAATCAATACAGGATTGGGAAGCTCTATTCCTCCAAGTGAAGCAGCAATTGCAAGCATATACCATCTCCAAGTTAAGGTCATTCACCATATTGACGAAATCGTCTGACCATTGATCTCCCCTCCTCTCCAGTCTATCATCCACAAGGAGTGTCACATTGAAGTTACCGCTCACGATCTATGCAACTTCAGGGAACTGAAGATGTTACTATCGTAATTCATTCCATAGTTTTTCTCTTCTAGGACCATCAACTGATCCATAGACGTTGGAAATAGGGATATCCCTTTGATCAGTCGCTCTCTTGAGGAGAATCGAAAGAAACAAGGTACCTTCAACAATATGAACCAAGTTCCAGATATATCTGCTCGGACCTGCGAGCGGTCCTCTAAAACCGCCAACAGAACCAATGGCACAGAAGCTCGATAGTGATGGGTCCTTGACGGAGTTCCAAGTTTGTTTGTTCCTAGATTCTATTTTTCTTTCTTGAATCAGAGAGACATTTGTTCTGTATTCACCAAGAAGTGTTGCAATAGCTCGCCCCTTCTCTAGCCAACTAGCCCTAGCGCACTCCATGATAGTATGTTCATACCTCAACAATTGTATGCCCTATTTTGTGGGTCAGATCAATACTCGCAACGGATTCTTCGATAAAACACAATGCCTCTAGAGCGTCAAAAAAAACACAATGCCTCTCCCCTCCAATATTCAGTCTACCTGAATGATGGAATCACGACGAGTATCATTTCATAGGTAGACACCTTAGTGTGTTTCCCCTTCTTTTGGACTCAATTTTTTTCTATGACCACGATCACAGACTCTCCTCGAGTCCTTGCTCATTTAATGCATCTTTTCATTTAAAACGTCCATATGCTCAGGTCTTCTATTGATCCTTCTCCTTTTCCCAACAAAAATGTTCTTTCCAGGGAACGTCCTTACGCCCTTATGTAAGTCATGTATACTTACGAGCTAATATCCTCCCTTAAGTACTTGTAGTGGTGGGCCTAAAATCCAAATTGTTGTGTGATTAAACACACACCTACTACTAAGTTAAATTTATATTTCCCTACAGTATAGATGGCTCCACGATCATGATTTTATATTATTTTTTTCTGTAATTACTTACTTTAGCTTTAGCAAACGCTCATGATTTTAGATTATTTCTTATTTGTGCAAGTCCTTTGCCTTTTGCAAATGCCATTGTAATTCCCACATTTTTAATAAAGATTTTGTGGTGCAGGTCAGACTATCTCTTTAGACAAAAAGACCAAAATTTTCGTGCCTGAGGATAGATATGGATTGTACGCCATCGATGTTCTGGATCCGGATTTGGTACCTCTCTTTTAGAGCTATTTTGGACTGTAATGTGATGTTTTTTCGATATCATGTGATAAAGTTCACATGGTTTATACTATTTATTTGCAACTCAGTTCGAAATGAGCACTAAAACTATCAGAAAGTGTTTCAGATCTCCTTTATGGTTGGACTCTTTTCCTCGAACTGACTATTCTTTCAGGTTGTCCATTAGTAGGTAAATTTGGTTTTAGAATGAATTCGTTAAATTGTGGTAATGAAAAATATGTATAAGTAATAAGCATTCAAAGCAGCAATGAAAAGTATGTATAAGTAATAAGCTTTCAAGGCAATAAAAAGTATGTATAAGCAATAAGCAAACCTTTGGGCACGAGAGAAGGAGACTGAGCCATTTCGGACAGTCAGTGAGTGAGCAAATTAAGCCACTTTCTATTATGTTTGCACTTTGACTAGCTCGCAATTGGTTATTTATCATCAGGAGAAGCTTTATGTTGAGAATGTTGTTAACCATATCAAGCTTTGTTCGAGTCCTTAATGTTGTAATTTAGAATGCTTTACATATTAGAATATAATGTAGGCGGGCTAGGTGGGACCATTTTGGGTGCATGCACCTTTTTCTCTCAAAAGATGAGAGGTGAATGAGCCAAAATATTTATTTCAAATATCTGACGGTCATCAGGGAGATGAATGAAGCTTTAAGGTGATTCATAAAGTTTTGCTGTCTTGGTTGCTTAGAGGTATTTACAGGTTTATCACAGCCCAGTGATTCCGCCACAAACTATGAGCTCACCACCCAACTTTCAAAGGAGAATTTGTTTGTTCCTTACCGGTCAATCCTTGGGGACTTCAGCATTCAGGTTCTGATAAGATGACTGTACAGAGGTATGTTGTTTTATGATAGATTCCGTAGGTGTTTTGTACATGCAACTGGCAGATGTTATGCTGGCCCACCTCTGGTGGAGGTGGGGGAGAGGGCGAGCATGGGGGATGGCTTTTCTCGCCCCAAATTTTCGAAATGAGTGCATGATTTTGTGAGCATGTTGGGAGAGTTGGAGATTTTGGAAGGCCCATCAAGCTTGTGAGGGTGTGGGGGGAAGACGATTCTACGATCAAGAAAGCATATGTGATGCTTTCAATGTAGACATCTTTGGGTGATGCGACTATGAGAATAATTGGACACTGATTTGGAGAGCACATGCTCCTTTCAGAGTGAAGGATATTCATTGGTTACTGTGAAGGCGTAAAGTGATGATAGTGGAATCCATGGTGCATTTTTTCTCGATCAACTGTTGTGGATTGTCCTCTTTTGCTTGGGTGAAACTAAGGATATCAAACATCTTTTCCTCTCATGCAAGTTCACTTAGGAGGTCTGCCAAAGAGCTGGGATAGATTGACTAGATACGTCTAATGTGGAGAATTTGTGGAGGGATTTGAACAACATGATCTACTGGTATTGTGAGAAAACAGAGCCTTTTGATATGGACAACTAGACATTGGTGTGTAAGAGTTCAAACTTTCAAACATTGAACTCAAACTTTAGGGATTACTATTGTGAAAGAGGGCAACCATCTTGTCTAAGGTGGACAATTTGAATGAAGCTGAAGGATCTTGGTTGTATTCTATCCCGAGAATATGCTGTCACGAAAATTGTCTAAAATTTTGTCTGTGGTCCTGTACCAGCATGCCTCTCAATCAATTTGCTTCTACTCTTCTACACTGTATCTATATTTATATTCTGTATATCTTAAAAGCGAGCTAACTACTAAAAAATAAAAATCGAGCTAACTTATTTAAGTTAGACCAAGGTTGTAAAAGTCGGTAGTCGGTACTCGGTCGGTCGGGTCATTGACTAAGGATTAATCGGTAGTCGGGTGACTAATCGGATTTAGTCGGACTTTAATCAGCTTTGAATTTTTTGACTCATTTTTATACATATATTTACATAGATTTTGTACAATTTTATACTATCATAATGAAATAAAAGAAGTAATTGAATTTAAATAGAACATTAAGCATATCATAATAAGCTTGCTTTTAAAAAAAGCAAAACGTAAAAAAAACAAGCGAAAATTGGTCAACTAATATGCCTAGCCGGAATCAATCAGTACTCGGTCCTCCACCCCACTAATTAGACTAGTCGGGCCAGTCGGACGACTTTTACAACACTGAGTTAGACAAATGTATACATGCTTGGGATATAATAGAGTGGGTAGGTGAGAGTGTGGAAGAAGATCATTCAGAAGAACAAAGATTGATCCTGAGGATAAAAGAAGTGGTTCAAAACTGATGAGAGCATCTTCAAACTATCACAAGGCTAAGAAGATCTACAAATATTGCGAGCGGATTTTAGCACATATTTTCCTAAGCCTATTTGTGTGTCCTTAATTTTGACGTAACCCTTTTTGCAGTTTTGTATTTCATAGATATGCTTGTCTCGTAGTTGATGTTAATGGTAACATTTCTATTTTGTAGATACGCTGGAATAGTGGTTAAACATTAATGATTCTGCTGCAGGTCGTTGGTCGTGAAACTGTTTACTACTTTCATGATATGATAGAAGAAATGATCAGATGGGGCTTTGAAGAGGGAAAGACTCTCTTCGGATTTGGTTTTGATTTTCGTCAGAGCAACAGGTTGACCTCTATCCTTCTATGTGAAATTGGTGTGGTTAATAGTGATTTGAATCAGTCATTTTGCCAGCACAGATATGACAATGTCCTGGTATTGTTGGTTATCTTTGTTTTTATGACGTTTTATAAATTGTATTGAATTGGAGCACTGTAGACCCTGGTATTATGCATTTTTGGTAGTTTCAAATCTACTTTGCACATTTGATTTTCAAGATGTTATGTTTTTGCATATTAGCTGCATGAGGGTTTGTTAGTAAAATTTTTTGATGTCATCATTTTGATTGATTTGTTACATTTTTAACAATTTTTTTTGGTGGCAATGAAATCAGAAACAAATTTTTAAATTTTGTTTTAAATAAAATAGGTGCATGCAGTCAAACTGAATTGCAAACCTTGTTTGAGGTGCCATTCTGGAATGGTATGTTCAAAGGCACAAGTTGTCTTAAGTAGGGCACCCGAGGAACAAACTTTTGATTCTACATAAAAAAATGGTCAAGCCTTCTCCCAATTTACGTGGGGTGGGGTCAACTACGTGGATTCTTGCTCAAATTCATGTTGAAAGATCCGAGTTTTTTTTTACGTTGGCTTCCGGCTACCTAACACAACCCCCATAAGGAGGGATTTGAACCATCTTTTGGGTGGTAGGCACGTTGCACTACCACCTGATCATTGAAGTGGGTACACATTTATTTAATGAAATATGTATCCTACATAAATAGATAGACATTGATTCTACATATGTAGTTATATTTGTTTAATGAAAAGGGACTTGATTTATTGGCAATATATCTTTCACAAATGTCTAAACCCAGTGATGATGGAGTTTTGGAAATAGTTTGAGTTATGAGCAAACTTCCTAATTTTTTTGAAAAGAAAAAAGGTGAAGCCCTAAGATGGGACCCACCTCAAGAATACATGCAAAACTTATTAAAGTCACAGTACAATCAACCATAACATATGGAGAGCCTTGCAGTGTTCTAATACATTCTCAAAAAAATGTAGACCAAGGAAAATATAGTCATTACTGACAATCTTGATGGCTTAGATCATGGCAAAAAGGAGGGAACTATCGTCTTGCGAGTTTCCTCAAAAATTTCCGACTAATGCCCAAAATGTATTGAAATTCTCTGTCTTGAGCCAAGATATGCCGACCCGCTCCCAAGTATTTGATGGCACCGCGCAATCGAAGAAAAGACGATCCATATCTTCAACAACAACACTACACTTTGGACATGTCAAATCCCCCGTCCTTGAATATTGTCCCTATTCTCTTTTGTCACGATACATCCGTCTTATCAACCATAAAAAAATATTCACTCTTTGCAGAACTTGACTCCTCTAAATCAACATGCAATCACGGTGAAGCTCCTCCTGATTAGAGTGATACATCATTATGGACTTGTATGTTGTTTTGGCAGAAACCGGTCGTCCACCCACTTCCAATGGTCCCTCCCAAAGGAAGGACCATCGACATCCTCCGATTCCTTTAGCGTAGCTATGAAGTCTGCCAACCGTTGCTCTTAAAATTCCAAATGAAATGAAGGAGTCCATGTAGCCACTGCCCATGCTTGCGCCACAGTAGTGGACTAGTCATTCACAATGGCAAACCTAGGTACAAGCATGGTCTAATAAACTTTCTGAAAATGTAAAACTTGAAAGGGTCACAGACTAGGGGCATCTTCAGGTTTGAACGTGCTTGGATGCAGGAAGAGGGCTTTAGAGAGTTGGTCTCTGGTCATTGGAACTCCACGGTGGTTTTGGGTTCGACAGCTTTGCGTTTGGCTCAGAAATGGATGTCTCTAAGGGTATGACTCTACGCCTACAAGAAAGAAGTCAAGGAGTCTTGAAGGGTAGGTCCTGCAGAGGCAGAGCAGAGTATGCAATCTTGATACTTTGGAGGATAACAGGGACCTTACACTCGATGAGCTCACTTTTAGAGCCGTGACACGGAAGATAATCATGGCTGAGGACTCAAAGCGTGTGTTAGTGGAAGCAGAGAGCCACACACTCATGGTTAAAAGAGGGCGACACAAACACATCATATTTCCATTGAATTACCACTGGTCGGAGGCGGAGCAACTACACCCATTCTGTAGTGGTAACTGATAGAAGAGTGAAGGGTCACCGTGAGATTGGGCAGACGGTGGCTGAACACTTTTATGCCTTCTTGAGGAGGAGCGTTGCTAGACCGTGGAGATGGACATGACTTGGTGCTTCCCTATTATCTGAGCAGCATGCAAGGCACTTGATACTTGATGTCACAACAGAGGAGGTGAAGAATGCTGTTTGGAACTTGAATGTTGATGGGGCCCCTGGCTCTGATGGTTTCTCGGTCTATTTCTTCCAGGATTTCTGGCCTGTTGTGGGTGGAGAAGTGGTGGAGGTGGTGAAGGAGTTTATTGTTGGTTAAGCAGGATTCGAGAGATTGAAGAGTTAAGCTTTCATTTGTTCATATTTTAAGAAAAAGGATATCTTGTTTTTCATTCCCATTCCCATAGGAATAAATACTATGATTCACATTTCGAACATGCATGGATACATCATCTATAGGATAACTTCTATCTTGAGAGTGATTTATGGATTTTATATGATATCCACGATCTCTCTTGATTTGTAATTCAATACGCAACTCAACGGGTTCCGCGAGGTTAGCTATATGTTGTGAAGGAGTTTATTATTGGTAATGTAGGATTCGAAAGATTGAACAGGGCACTCATCTTCCTTTCACCAAAGAAGGCGTCGTTTGAGAGAGTGGAGGACTTCCGACCGATATCACTTTCTAATACTATTTTTTTAATTGTGGCTAAGGTCTTGGCAATTAGATTGAAAAGGATTCTAGAGCACATGATCTCGTCGCTCCAATCAACCTTTATTCCGGGAAGACAAATTGCAGATAATCTCACAATGGCAGTTGAAATTATTGCAGATTGGAAACACAGTAACGCAACATGCGTTCTTTGGAAGGTAGACTTCACCAAGACATATGGCACTGTGAATTGGCACTTTCTGTGGATGGCTATGTCTAAACGTGGTTTCCCCAATATTTGGATCTCATGGATGAAACATTGTGTCACCACTGCCTTCTTTGCTGTACTCATTAACAGATGGCCTGAAGGGGGGTTTCTTCCATCCCCAGCGAAGTGTTAGGCATGGGTGCCCACTTGCACCATTGCTTTTTGTAATTGCAACAGACATCCTATCTTGCATGGTGGAGCAGGTGCAACGAAGTGGGCTCACAACAGGTTATACAGCTGGTGACATTTCTATCCTCCTTTTATGGTATGCAGATGCACCACTTTCTTTTAAAGGGTGGTATGGACGAGGCCAAAGGCATGGCAACAATAATAGAAATTTTTGAGGAATTGTAAAGTTTGTACCTTAACCGCGAAAGGCCTACAATGATACCCTTTGGCCACTCAGCGGAAGACGCTCTCAGATGCTGTGAGGAGTTGGGGACGGAGGGTGGCTCATTACCAATCCGCTACCTTGGTCTCCCTTTGACATCGGGTAAATTGAAACTTGCAAATTGGTTACCGATGATTGAGAAGTTGGAAAAGAAGCTCTTTGGATGGAAGACGGCTTTGTTTTCACGGGATGAGCGTTTGGTGCTCGTGAAGGCAGTTTTATCAACTATTCCGGTGTTTTTCATGTCATCACGACTTCTACCCATTGGAATCCATCGAAGATTGGAGAGGATCATAAGAAGATTCCTTAGGGGCAGATCTGGTCAGGATGGTCCTGGGATTCGATTGGTTGATTAGGACACGACTACTCTACCAAAGGTGGATGGCAGCCTTGGGATCCACAACCTAGAGTCAATGAATGAGGCTTTGCTTCTTAAATGGGTGTACAAGATACAACAACAACAAAGCCTTTTCCCACAATTAAGTAGGGTCGGCTACATGGATTCTTCACCTCCATTCAGATCTATCTTGGGTCAATCTCGGGCTTATATCCAAAAAACTAAGATCCCTTTCGTATAGTCTCTTTCCAACACTTCTTGGGCCGTCCTCGCCCTCTCTTAGCCGGCTCAATAAAATGGGTGTACAAGATATGGGGTAATAATGAAGATTTATGTTGCCATCTAATCCGGAAAATCTGCAGCGTGGGTGTGTAAGACAACATTGTTCAACAACATCGGTTTCACTACTCCCCCTTTTAGAAGGGGATTCTCTCTGTGATGCCTCGTTTTCAGGGTCTTTTTAGACCGGTTCTTGGTAATGGCAATTCCTTCGCATTCTGGACAGACAACTGGTCAGGGGAGGGAAGTTTTGCGTCCAGATTCGCTCGTCTTTTTGCCTTAGTAGCCAACGTGATGCCAAGGTCTTGGAATGTTGGTCGTACGGTAATTGGATGCGAACTTTCCTGAAGATGTTCTCGGATCAACGCTTAGAGGAATTCCTTGTCCTTCTTGAGTCTCTCAGGGACCTGGTTGGACCATCTGAGGGTCATGACTATTGGGTTTGGAAGGACAACTCTTTCCAAGTAAAATGAGCCTACAAAGCTATCTCCAGACCTCCTCTGCCGCAAAATGATGCCCTGGTTCGTGACTGCAATCTTATATGGGAGTTAAAGCTAGCAACTCGTATCAGTTTCTTTCTGTGGTTGCAGCGCAGAAAAAGGATCATGATAAGGGATACAAGACTTTGCGGAGATTTTTCCAACAGATGACCCTTTGCGAATCTCATGTTGAAACTGCGGATCATCTTTTCTTACAATGCATGATGACTTCAGCAATTTGGTTAGAGATGAATATAAGCTGGGTGGATATACAAAACCTTGATACCATCTAGGAATCTCTTTTCGTGGCGAAACAACAACAACAAAGCCTTTTCCCACAATTAAGTAGGGTCAGCTACATGGATTCTTCGCCTCCATTCAGATCTATCTTGGGTCAATCCCATGCTTATATCTAAAAAACTAAGATCCCTTCGTATAGTCTCTTTCCAACACTTCTTGGACCGTCCTTTCCTTCAACTGTGTGACTCTTTAGCTTGCTGCGAGGTCCCCCGGGGGGGGGGGGAGGGACCACTGGGTTTGAAGGGGCGCTTCTTTTTCGGTCAAGAAGGCATACACGGCGATTCGAAGGCTGCCGCCCGCTCTCTCCGAGATCCTCACGAAGGATTGCTCCTTGATTTGGGGTCTTCGTCTCCCTAAGCGGATTGGCTTCTTTCTGTGGCTCTTCTGGCGCAAGCGTTTAATGACTCGGGACCGTTGCGCGCGGTTTTTTAGCTCTACGTCTAAAGCCTGCTACCTGTGCGGGGTGTGCACTGAATAGGTGGACCATTTGTTCTTTAACTGTTCTTGCACTGCCAACTCCTAGGGAGACCTTGGCCTTGACTGGGTCTGCTCGTCGTCCTTCGACGCTTTCTGGGATTCGCTTCGATCAGCTCGTCTTCGGCCGCGGATAGATTTTTTAGGCCCGCTGTCTTTGTTTTGGAGTATTTGGCTAGCCAGAAATGCTCTGGTATTCTCGGGCCACAGGTTCTATAGCGAGAATGTTTTGTCTCAATCCAAGGCTTTTGTGGAAGCCTGGTCCTTGTTGTGATTTCTCTTTTCCCTTGTACTTTTCTTTCCTTTCCTTTTCTTTAACTAATATATTAGTGAGGGCACCTTAGCGTGCTACCCCCTCTTTTGGTCTTCAAAAAAAACATCCCAACACTCGCATCTCCTAACCGGTGCATCTGTTGTTCTTCTTTGAAAATGACCAAACCATCTTAACCGGTTTTCTCGCATCTTATCCTCGATCGGAGCTACACCAACTTTCTTTCTGATTGCATTATTCCGAATCCGATCTTTACGTGTGTGTCCACACATCCACCTTAGCATTTTAATTTCTGCTACAACCATTCTCTGGACATGTCTATCGTTCACAGGCCAACATTCAGATCCATAGAGCATAGCAGGTCTCGCGGCTGCTTTGTAAAACTTTCCTTTAATTTTTAAAGGAATTTTCTTATCACAGAGAACAACAGAGGCTCCTCTCCACTTTAACCAGCCTGCATTTATTCTATTAATAACATCTTCATCAATTTCCCCATCCTGTTGCAAAATAGATCCCAGATATCTAAAAGAATCTCTCTTCCGAATGTTATTGTCACCAATCTTCACCTCAATTCCTTCACCATTGCTTCCATCAAAGGTGCACTCCATATATTCCGTCTTAGCTCTACTTATACGAAATCCTTTAGTCTCCAATGCATGTCTCTAGACCTCAAGCTTCTCATTTACTCCATCTCTAGTCTCGTCAATCAATGCAAAATCGTCAACAAATAACATACACCAAGGTAACTCATCCTGAATGTGACTTGTCAACTCGTCCATAATCAAAGTAAAAAGAAATGGACTCAAATCTGATCCTTGATGTAAACCAATGTTGATGTCAAAATAGTCAGTCTTCCCAGATGGGGTCCTTACACAAGATAAAGCCTTATCATACATGTCCTTTATGAGGTAAATATATAGGACATGTACTTGTCTCTTCTCCAAAACTCTCCACAATATCTCTCGTGGGATAGAATCATAAGCCTTCTCCAAATCAATAAAGATCATATGGAGGTTCTTTCTTTTAGCTCTATAAATCTCCATTGTTCTCCTCAGCAAATGGATCGCTTCAATAGTTGAGCGACTTGGCATGAATCCGAATTGATTTTCTTTTACGTTGGAAACTTTCCTTAGCCTTCTTTCGATCACACATTCCCTAATTTTCATAGTGTGACTCATCAGCTTGATACCTATGTAATTTGAACAATTTTAAATGTCTCATTTATTCTTATAAAGAGGCACCACGATACTCCTCCAATCTTTAGGTATTTTCTTGCTTCGTCAAATAACATTGAATAGATCCGTAAGCCAAGTCAAACCGCGCTCAACTAAAACTCTCCATACTTTTACAGAGATGTCATCCGGTCCTACACCTTTCCCAGGTCTCATAACCTTCAAAGCCTCCTCTACTTCCTTTCTTTGTATTCGTCTATAGCTTGCACGATTCAAGTAACTTTCACTACTAGCTAGATCACCCAAAGTGATCTCTCTATTTCCTTCCCCAATGAAAAGACCTTCTGAGCCCTTCTGAGCCTTGTTGTGACATTGTGGGCTATTTGGTTAGCTAGAAATGGTGTTCTTTTCTCAACGATAATGTAATTTTCCACTCCAAAACTCTTCTTGAGTTTTGGCTACCGCAAGTTTTCTTTTTTAATCGTTTAATATATTTGGCTTGGACACCATAGCGTGTTTCCCCCTTCTTTGGCTCATATATATAGGGGTATTTTTACATATGTGACATAATAAACATTTGATATTAGTACAATCACCAGGCTGCCCCTTTGGATTGGAGGTGTCAGGTGATACATCCCAAGTCCCATTTAATTTAATGGGCCTTTGGTCGGGTCACGACTCATGATTTTTTTATTACAATTGGTCCATGAATTGATCCGACACAATTTACACAGGCTCAGTTTTTGGTCGGGTGGGTCATTTAATATTGTTTAAGGATGAGAGCATGTAAAAGGAATAGAGCTGAAGGTACATCTTGTTTAGATGTTTGCATGGGAAGAGCTCTGACAAACACTCCTTAAACTAGTTATCTTTCCAGAATCTAAAAAGCATAACGTCACATAGAACATTGTTGGGAAAAATGAATGGCTTGTACTATTCCATAAGCCCTAGGCTCTCTTATATAGGAGAGTAGCCTATGGGTAAATTACATAAAGAAGACAACTGAAAAATAAAATAACGAAAGGGTACAGGTACTCTATATGCGTCAACACTCCCCCTCAAGATGGAGCATAGATATCAATCATGCTCAGCTTGGATGCACACTTCTGGAATGGGCCTCGAAGTAACGCCTTGGTGAATATATCAGCAGTCTGATTCTCTGATGTGACGTGAGATGTAGCAATGAACCCCTTCTGAATCATGTCACGTATGTAGTGACAGTCAACCTCAATATGCTTGGTCCTCTCATGAAAGGCTGGGTTGTTTGCAATGAACAAGGCGGCCTGATTGTCACATTCCAACATCATAGGAAGCGATATATCAAGACATAGATCTGTAAGTAAAGATTTCACCCACATCATTTCTGTGCTAGCCTGGGCCATAGCCCTGTATTCGGATTCAGCACTGGATCTAGCTACTACTGTCTGTTTCTTGCTCCTCCACGAGACTAGGGCATCTCCAACATAGACTGCAAATCCTGAGGTGGACTTCCTATCCTTGGGGCATCCTGCATAGTCTGCATCAGCACATGCTGTGATAGAGATCTCCTTTCCCTTCTTAAATAGCAAGCCTGCACCTGGAGATGATTTTAGATATCTCAGAATCATGTGTATTGCATCCATATGGGCCTGACGTGGTTGCTCCATGAACTGACTCACACGACTCACTGCAAATGATATATCAGGTCTAGTGATTGTGACATACAGTAGTTTACCTACCAGTTCTCTGTACCTTCTCTTGTCCACCTCTTTTGTGTCATTATCATAGAGCTTCATGCTGGGATCCATTGGTGTCGTAGCAGGTCGACACCCTAGCATACCTGTCTCACTCAATAGATCTGTAACATATTTCCTCTGCGACATTACTAATCCATATGGATTTCTAGCAAACTCCAGCCCCAGAAAATATCTAAGGACTCCCAAGTCCTTGGTGACAAATTCGGTTCCCAGCCTTTCTTTTGCCTGCTTAATGCCCTGCTCATCATCTCCTGTAATCAAGATATCATCAACATAAACCATGATTACAATGATACCTCTAGCCGTCTTCTGTACAAACAAGGAATGATCAGCGTTGGAGCGTTTATATCCTTGCTTCTCAAAAAGATCTGAAAGCTTCTGAAACCACGCTCTGGGGCTCTGCTTAAGGCCATAGATGGCCTTATGTAACCTGCATACCTTGGAACACTCCCCTTCAACAGTAAACCCAGGTGGCTGTTGCATATAGACTTCCTCTTGCAAGTCGCCATATAGGAATGCATTCTTCACGTCCAGCTGATAAAGCGACCAGTCTCTAGCAACTGCAACTGATAACAGGATCCGCAGAGTGGAATGACGCGCCACAGGCGAGAATGTGTCAAGGTAATCCACCCCGTATGTCTGTGTGAAGGCACGTGCAACAAGGCATGCCTTGTACCTGTCAATGGAGCCATCTGCATTGTGCTTCACTGTAAACACCCATTTGCAGCTCACCGGACTGACATCTGGAGGTATAGGAACCAAGCTCCAAGTTCTTCTGGACTGAAGTGCCGCCATTTCTTCTTCCATTGCTAGCCGCCATCTAGCATCCTGCAGAGCATCATGATGATTCCGTGGAATGTCTGTAGCTGAAAGTGCCAAAGCAAACGTCCTGAAGTCTCCAGATAGCCTCTCAAAAGACACGGCTGCTGATAATGGATATTTGGCACAGCTTCTCTTCAGCTTCCGTAGAGCAATTGGAACATCCAAATCATCTGTATTCTCATCAGGCTCCTGCAATACATCCTGCTCAGAAATGTCGTCAGATCCATCAACATTAATATTTTCATTACATACCATAGGCGAGCTAGTTGACGGGTCAGGACTATGAGCTGGAGGAGGCCTCCGGGTGTAATGGAATGGTAGTGGTGAGACAAGTGGTGGCGGCGTTGGTGGTGGTGGTCGTGGTGGTGGTGTCGGTATCTGAGGTGGTGGTGTCATGTATATGGCATCAGGAGGTATAGATGGTAGCTGCCTGTCTCCTGATGCTGAAAAATACATAACAGATTCAAAAAATGTAACATCTGCACTGATCATATACCGCTGACGCACAGGATCAAAACACTTGTACCCCTTTTTAGTTCTGGAGTACCCAACAAAGACACACTTGACAGCCCTAGGAGAGAGCTTGTCAGTACCAGGCGACAACTGATGGACAAATGCAACCGACCCAAACACACGGGGAGTAAGAGTGAACAGATCCTTGTCAGGATGAATAAGTGAGAATGGAGTCTGTTCATTCAAGACAGACGAAGGCATACAGTTGATTAGGTAACATGCAGTAAGAACTGCATCACCCCAGTAGGAGTAGGGAACATGACTCTGTATAAGAAGTGATCTTGTGACATCAAAAGGTGACGATGTTTTCTTTCAGCAATCCCATTCTGTTGAGATGTATGAGCACAAGATGTTTGGTGAATAATCCCTTTTGAGGAGTAGTAATTGGCCAGAAGGTTGGTGCACAATTCTAAAGCATAATCACTTCTCACAAGCTTGACTGATGTGGAGAAAACATTTTGTATTTCATTCAGAAAATGGATAATAATATTTCCTGCTTCAGATTTATTTTTCATCAGAAACACCCATGACACTCTAGAGAAATCATCCACAAATACAATATAAAACCTGTGTCCCTGATGATCGGGAACACGACTTGGACCCCAGATATCGATATGAAACAACTCAAACTTGGAGTTACTACTCCGACCTGGACGACTGGGAAAGGACGACCTGTGATGCTTTCCCAACTGACACGCCTCACACTGAATAGGTGTGTGAGAGAGACCATAGGGTAGAACTCGACGCAACTTCTGAAGCGGTAAATGACCAAAACGCAGATGCCATAATAGGGTTGATACTTGTCCCGAAGAAGAGGATGAGGTTCCAGCAAACGGAGTCTGATTCAGGCGGTAGAGGCCTCCTTGCTCATAGCCACGACCTATCACGTTGCCCGTATGGATGTCCTGAAAAATCAAAGAAGATGGATCAAAAATTGCCCGACAATGTAGATCCTTCGTAATCTGACTAATTGACAACAAATTCATTGAGAAATCAGGTGCATGTAGCACGTTCTTGAGCTGCATAGAAGATGTCAATCTAACCTCCCCCTGACCAGTGATGAGGGAATGAGTGCCATTGGCAATCACTACTGTCCGACCTGGAGGGATCTGAGTGTATCCTGAAAGCAAACTCTGGTCGCCACATAGATGATGTGTAGCGCCCGAGTCCATAATCCATGGTAAAGTATCTGATCTATTACTGTTCAGTGCAAGTATACTACCTGAAGTACTGGTAGACGCAGAGGCAGAGGCAGCGGCATCAGAATGACTCTCTGCAGTCGGTGCTGGTCCAGATGGTGGAATAGTGCCCCTCAGACGGGCAACAAGATCGTCGAACCGTTGATCCAGAGTAGCAGCAGATGGGGGCTCTATCTGCTCAGCAGCTCGTGCGGATGCAGGAAATCCATGCTTTGAGTAGCATGTGTCTTCATTGTGTCCAACTCTGTGACAGTAGGTGCATGTCTGTCTAGTGCGGCCACCTCTTCCACGAGGTCCACATCCACGACCCTGTTGATGGAATCCGCGACCTCTGTTGGCTGCCATGGCTGAAGAATTCTGACAAGGGGCTGTGGAAGGAACTGTGATCCTACTCAGTCTATGGAAAGCTTCCTCCATGGGAGGAATAATAGAATCAACCAAAATCTGGGATCGTGCTGCCTCATACTCAGGATCAAGTGCCGCTAGGAACACGCCCACCATAGTCGCGTTCCTATATGTCTTCTGTTGTTCAGGCGTGGCTGTCAGGGGCATGAAGCTATAGAGCTTCTCGAACATCCCTCTCAGTGATGTATAGAGAGAATGTAGAGGGCGACCATTCTGCTTGATAGTGAAGATATCATGCTGGAGTTGCAGAATCTTTGTCTCGTTCTTCGCCTGGGAATACGTGGCCGCCAGGATGTCCCACATATCTTTGGCTGTGGGTTGATGTAGAATGTCATTAGCTATCTCAATCACCAGTGTACCGGACAGCCATACTTTGGCATATGCATCATCGGCCTCCCAAGAGGCATTGACTCCAGTCTTCTCTGCAGGCTCAGGTTCGGTAAGAATGTGCTTCTTACCTGTTGACTTCATCATACTCATGAACTGCATAGCCCACAGTTTATAGTTTGTACCGTCCATCTTAACAATAGGCGCTGGACCACGAAAGGCGCCAATAGATGGGATATCCGCCTTGCTTTCTGACATACTTGACATGGAAGACTGGAACGATTGATAGACGATGAGCTTCGTCTACAAAGACATAGACGGGGTTAGTTGCATGTGTAGACCTCAAGTAACTAACCCCATGAAGATGTGCGTGCTAGGCCCTACACATGCGTAGGAATCACGCGCAGGCACAGGAATCACGCGCAGGCTGCACGTGCACGCACTGGAGATGCACTAGATCTGCACTGCACCGGAGATGCACGCGTAGAGGATGTGTGCACTAGATCTGCACTGGAGCGAGCGCGCACCCGCACTGGGGACGCACAGGTGCACACGATGCACCCACGCACAAGGAGGCGCGCTCACAGGCTACAGCGCGCACAGAGATGGTGCGCAGGGAGATGGTGCGCAGGTGCGCGCACAGGCTACAGGCGCAGGAGCACGGAGATGGTGCGCCCAGAGATGGTGCGCAGGAAGATGGTGCGCACGGAGATGGCGCGCCCAGACGCTGCAGCACAGGTGCGCAAGAAGGAGGCGCACAGGCGAACAACGTGCGTGTGCTACGCCGCAGAGGCGGCGCTGCGGCGAGCTCGGATGTCGATGGGCGGCGCCGATGAGATGAAGCGAGGAGGAGAGGCCGGCGGGTGTGGTGGGGTTAGGGTTAGGGTTTCGAGAACTCCGGTCTAGGACCGTCGCTCTGATACCATGTTGGGAAAAATGAATGGCTTGTACTATTCCATAAGCCCTAGGCTCTCTTATATAGGAGAGTAGCCTATGGGTAAATTACATAAAGAAGACAACTGAAAAATAAAATAACGAAAGGGTACAGGTACTCTATATGCGTCAACAAACATGCAAAAGGAAGGGCATTGTGTTTGATATGATCAAACTTGCGAAAGTTGACCAACTAGTCAATTGGGGGAGAGCGAGGGGGTAACCAACTTGAATAAGTCTAGTTAGTGATTGATTGCTAATGGTTGACCTGACTAGTCGGTCTAGTAAGTCGACTAATTGCAAGCTTGCGAAAGTTGACCGACTACATGGAGGGGGTAGCCTACTTGAATAAGTCTAGTTATTGTGATTGATTGCTAATGGTTGACCTGACTAGTCGGTCTAGTAAGTCAACTAATTGGTTGAGTTTTTTTTGAAAGGTATTTATGTTTTTTTTTTGATTTTTTAAAATGTAACCTAAATATAAGATGACATGGGAAGAGAATGACATTAGCAGAATTGAAAATGCTAAGGTGGATGTGTGGCCATATTTGAAAAGATTGGATTCAAAATGATGCAATCAGAAGGAAAGTTGGTGTAGCTCCGATAGTGGATAAGATGAGAGAAAACTGCTTAAGATGTTTGACCATTTGCAAAGCAGGTTAGCTAATGCACCGGTTAGAAGATGCGAGACTTGGGATGCTGAGTCAGCTAAGAGAGGGTAAGGAAAGTCAAAGAAGTGTTGGAATGAGACTATCCGAAGGGATCTTAATTATTTGGATCTAAGCTCGAGAAGGATCCAAGATAAATATGAACAGAGGCAAAGAATCCATGTGGCTGACCTTGCTTAATGTTGGAAAAGGATCTGTTGTTGTTGAAACTAAAAATAAGGTGCTTAATATTTGATTGAAACCCATTTATTTCTTTTATTCATTTTGATAATATTAAAAATGCCTAAGTGTATGTAAATATATAAGAATATATGTGTAAAAATGATTTATTTATTTAAAATAATTAAAAAAATACAAAACTGACTAAATACGATTAGTCGTCCTATTGCCTATTAATTCTGAGTTAGTGACCCAACCGATCGAATACTGATTATCAACTTCTACAATGTTGGATATGATAATTGTTAAGATATTTATGTTATTTTATCCTTTTTCCATATTGTTTATTTCTATTGTCCTGTCTATGTAATTTATCCTTAGAGCTTTTATCCTATATAAGAGAGCTCTAGAGTTAGATGGAATACAACTTTTCCTTTTCCCTCAACATGGTATCAGAGCGACGGTCCTATACCGGAGCCTGTGCCCTATAATACTACCCCCACCAAAACCCTAGCTGCCCGTGCTCACCATCGCCGCCACCTCGGGCTACACACCACCGTCACCTCGGGCTACGCGCCCAATGCCGCCCGTGCTCCCCACTCGCACGACACGGCTAGCCCAGCACCGCCCATGCTTCCTAGCCGTTTCGGTCCTAGCTGATCGCTGCTTATCCACGCGTTGCACATGTCCAGCCCTTGTCTCATCGATCGCTCCTCTCTTCGCGAGCCATCACGCACTCCTTCGCGCGGGTGCTTTGGTGCGCGTGATTTGGTACTTTGGTGTGTTCATACGGGTATTCCCGCCTGTCACGCGGGTGACCCGGGTTCGATCCCCGGCAACGGCGCCATCTGACGTATCCGGAAATGCTGCTATTAAAAAGTTGTTTTTATCGTGTTGTGCGTTGTAGGCGGCAATCAGAAACGGTCAAGAAAATACCACAAATAAGTTATTCAAATTTTCGTCTCGTGGTTTTATGTTTATTTTACTTGGGCAAGTCCCAAGGTCGATCACAAGGAAGCAAAGGAACAACCTAGAATTAAGTCTATCAAAGTTCGTGTTCGGTTTTCGAGGCGGTCTTTTTTTTTGGAATTTTAAATGCAATAAAAGAAGCAAAATGCAACTTTGGCCTTATTTTAGGGACTAAACTGTAATTTACGTTCAAATGATGTCCAAAAAATACGAAACTTAGCCACAATGTAAACTATAATGAAATGGATGCACTGCAATTTTTTTTTGAATTTTTGGATACAATATGAATTTTTTATGGATTTTTAAATGCAAACAAAATGATTTTTAATATTTAATTTTAATAAATATCAAACCTACTTATTTCCGAGAATCAAAATTATCTTAGATCTATCACTAGGTGACGAATCTCAGAAAAATCCTAAACCTCGAAAATGTGGGGTTTAATACCTACTAAAAATTAAATACTAAAATGTGCAAAATGATTTTTACAGGACAAAATATGCATGCAAATGCAAATCTTTTTGGGCACAATGTTAAAAATAATTAACTCTACAATTTGTGATTTTTCGGGAATTTTTAGAGCAACGGTTAATCAACTATCAATTTCAGAGCAGAAAATGGGTAAAATACGCCAATTTTCACAAAATAATTATTTATTAATCAACCATTAATCATAAAATTTCCCACAACATGTCAGAGTGCAGAGAATCAATTAACAAACATCATGCAATTTTTAGATTAATAAAATATGTGGAGAAAAGGTCCAAAATAACTGGGAAACACAGGGGTACAGATGCAAATATAAATAAATAAATAAAACTGCAGTTGGGGGGGTGTCTATGTAATTACCGATAGTCTGGAGGGCTCTTCTGCAAATTTCCCAAGGGAGCACGTGCCTTGCGCGTGCTCCTTGGGCGGCTAGACTGAGGCGCGAATAAGGAGGAACCCAGGGGCGTCACTGTAATTAACCCACAGGGTCACGTGCCGAGCACGTGATCCGTGGGATTGCTGACGTAATGCCGACGTCGTCCCCCCGCGCACGTGCGGCTCACGTGCGGGGGGTCTCGGGCCTGGCGCCCGGCCTGGCGCCCGGCCTGGCGAGGCGGTAGTGGCGGAGGGCCGGTGGTCAACGGCTGACGGAGGGGCGGAGGGGGGCTTCGGTGGCGTGGGGCGGCGTGGAGCCGAAGCTGGCGATGAAGACGGTGTCGTCGCGAAGTCGTGGATGTCGTTGACGAACGGTGGAGAAGCAGAGGCCTCCCTCTGGCCGACACACGGCCCAGAGAGCGGCGCGGTGGAGTTGTCGAGGGTGGTTGGCGGTGCAGCGATGTCGAAGGCAGTGGCGTGGAGGCGCTGGAGAAGATAACTGGGGACGCACTTGGGCGGAGTCGGAGAAGACGGCGGAGGTGGCAATGCTTGTCCGGTGAAGAGAGGTGGACTCGGTGGTGAAGCCGACGAGATGGAGAGAGAGAGAGAGGGAGAGAGAGAGGGAGAGAGAGAGAGAAAGAGGGTATACCTGCAGGAGGTTGGCTCGACGGCGTTGGCGAGGCCGGAGCGAGCAGCGGCGCTCGGGGCGGAGCTGCGACGAGGCGGAGAGAGCCTCGGATCACGCCGGCGACGAGGGAGCCTCGCGGGTGTCACGACCGGAGGTGGGGCTCTGCGATGAACGGCGGATGAAGTTCACGATGGGTCGGTCGTGGCGTTTTTATAAGGGCGGTGTCTTGGCCGGAGATGGAAGAAGATCGGGAGGGGATCCGACGGGGATTTGATTGGATGGAGATCTGAAGGGGATACGCGGGGGATGGCAATCGGAGGTGGGCGGAGCTCGCGAGATCCACGGCGGAGATCTCGGAGGAGATCGACGGAGGTGGGTCAAAAGGGGAAAGGGGGCTCGGAGGAGGAAGACGAGCAGGAGCCGTCCGATCGGCCGAGATCGGGCGGCCCTGCGTGGGACACGTGGCGGCACCAAAGGAAGAGAGGCGGAGGCACGTGCGGAGCACGTGCCTGGGGAGGCACGTGCGGCGCACGTGCGTGGTTTTTAATTTTTTTTTTATAAAACGAATATAAATAAAGTCCAAAAACGGCTGACACGTGGCGGCACCAGGTGCTGCCACGTGTCAGCACCACAAAATTCGAGAATAAATCCTTTTGTAAAATCGATAAAAAATAGTAAACGACCTCGGATCGAAAAAGTTTCTTCACGAGAGTTGCTCGTCTCGATGAAATCTACAACTTTCATGAAGACATCAAAGCCAAAATCGATCATTTACACAAAGTGAATTTTTGGGGTATCCCATGTACATAGAATACCTTGATTTTTGGGTTTTATAATTTTTATGTTATTTTTAAACACGATAAAAATCTGAAAAAAAATGGAAAAATCAAAGATAAATAAAAGACACTTAATTCTAATTTTTTTGGATTTTTATTGATTAAGAAAATATATACATAAAATACAAGGTCAAAACCGCGAAAATGTACAATGTACAAAAGAGGCCCAAAACCCAACTTTCACATATGAGCTCCGATTCACTTGAACTTGGTCTTGTTTTGAAGGTAATTAAATGCACATTAGTTCAAAAGTGAGTAGGATTAAATCGGACACTGGATGGAGAAGATATGTGGCTTTTAGTCCGAAAATCCTGAAATTAGGGTTTGAGTTTTTGGTCCATTTATTTGGGTTAGTTATTTTTTTGTATTTTTCTTTTATTCTTGTTAGTGATATGTACACAGTGGAAGTGGTTTTGAGTCATTCAGAGTTAGCATGAATGTGTTAAAAATCCGGGAAGTTAGGCTTATTTACAGGTCATTTTGGCTTGGGTTTTTGGCTTCTTATTTTTTTGCAGATTTTTGTGCTAAAATGCAATTCTTATGAAAACATGCATGAATGCTAATTATGCAAAATAGATGCCAGAATGCTGTTGATTTTAAGGGTTTTGAGCTTAATAAATGAGATTTAGAGTGATGAATACGAGATTCATCATCCCCCTATACTTAAACCATGCTCGTCCCTGAGCATCAAAAAGAAATGCCATGAGGTGAAATGAGATTGGGTTCCATACCAAGACCATGAGCTGAAGGTGAAAGTGAACCTAAACTCAACCTTTGGATGATTTGTGTGTCGGAACTTCTGTGAGACTTAGAATTTTAAAATCAACAGCCCTCAAGTTCTACACATCATTGCTACAGTTTCGGCTCAGAAGTCATCTTAGATCAATCATCTTCCCAAAGTATACTCTTTGAACATTGAATAACCGACTCTTGTGTGTGAAATATTTTAGCTCTTCCTACCCAGAATGCCGGACTACCGCGCAAGCCTCCTCTCCAATAACTCGTCCTCGGGGAGTCAGGTATTTCCTTCTAAGGTCTGTCGCGCTGTGTTCACAATCGAATTGGGGGGAGAAGATAGAAGAATGAGAAAAGAACTGGAGGGTGGCCAGTGTAGTCACCTCTCCTTGTGAAGATGGCCAGTGTAGCCGAGTCTCCACCAAGATCTGCAGATTTCTGGAAGCTTGGACCTTTTTGGTCAGATTTTATTTGGTAGTTGCTTCTTTGTATTTGGAATTTTTGGTGGTTCTGCTTGGATCTTGTTGTGCCCCTACGGATATAGAATCTTTTGTTTCCGTACATTTTTTGGGGTCTTAGAAAAATTGTGCCCAGCCGTCCATCCCTTTTCCGAAGCTTTATTTCAACCCGTACTCCGGTCTTTAGATTTCCACGCTACCAGAAAAGAAACTTACACAGTCTTCCAACATCCTGTTTGAGTTGAGCTAAGTGCATAGTGCGAGAGTACAAATTAATTCCTTATTCCAGAGTTGTACCCAGAATGAAGAGACCAGGTTAGACACTAAGAGTCAAACGCTGTACATTGTCATGTGGAACTCAAAGAATTAAGTCAAAGACCTGAAGACTCTAAAATCCTATTTCTCGGTGAAGTTCCTCTGAAGATTAGGTGGATTAAGGTCAAGTCCAGACCACTCTCGGTTTCAGCTCATAACTCGATTCAGAACCCAAAGACTTTTCACATATGCAAATGCGATGCTTGATGAAATGCGAGTGTGTGAAATGCAGACACATTTTTTTTGATTTTTTTTATGCAAAGGATTTTTGTTGTTTGTTTCTTTTCTCTTTTTTTTTTATGCAAAAAATGAATAAGAAGCCATTTTTTTTTCAAAGATTTTTGGTGTAGTCGGTGTTAGTGGAAAAAAAACACATTTTTTTTTGTTTTTAAGAAAAACCCACCCCGTAAATACATATAGACTTACGCGAAAGTACGAGGTATGGCTAAAATATATACATAGTATATATACAGACCCCCCTATACTTAGCGAGTGCTGTGTCCTCAGAGCACAAGAAGCGTAAAGAAGACATAGCTCGGGCTAAGCGTAAGAGAGTGAAAATGAAAAAGATTTACAAAAATCGCCCCCCTATACTTAGACCGTGAATAGTCTAAGTATAGAAGAAGAGCGGAAAAGAAAACAATAAGAAAAAGAAGCGGTCAGGGTATGTGAATGAGGAGGGTATATATAGGTGGGTGTCGGTTCCCCCTATACTTAGGCTTTGGCAGCCTAAGTATAGAAGAAGGATGGATATGGAGTGAGCGAGATATAGGAATGTGATGAGAAAAAAGGTATATACAGATGGCATCGGTCCCCCCCCCTATACTTAGGCCTTGGCCTAAGTAGAGGAAGAAGCTGTACAAGGAGACCGATGTGGTTGGAATGGAGGTTGGGTCTGATCTGATATTTCGTCAATGTCCTTGTTCTGTGTGAAATAGATGACCTCAACTTGCACTGTATGTTCTTTGGATGATTCTATGTATGGCTTCAGTAATTGTCCATTCACTGAGAAAGGTTGTGCGTCATCTTTGAGTTCGGCAATGTCCACACTTCCATTGGTATGCACATCGATGACAACATAGGGACCCGTCCATTTCGATTTCAGTTTCCCATGAAAGATCTTTAATCGGGCATTAAACAACCAGACTTTCTGCCCAGGGACAAAGGTTTTATCTCGAATGTGTCTATCATGCCATTTCTTGACCTTGTCCTTATAAATCACACTATTTTCATATGCTCGATTTCGGATTTCAATTAGCTCATTCAGATTTAGGTCTCGACATAATTTCCCAAGGTGACAACTCCAGTTCAACTTTTTGATTGCCCATTCAGATTTGTGAATCAGTTCAGCAGGAAGATGGCAAGGTTTGCCATAGATCATCCTAAAAGGTGAAGTGCCGAGTGGTGTTTTATAAGCTGTCCTATAGGCCCAAAGAACTTGATCCAACAGTTTTGACCAATCTTTCCTATCTGGACGAACCAACTTTTGAAGTATACTCTTCACTTCTCGATTAGAAACTTCTGCCATGCCATTAGATTGTGGATGATAAGGGTTGGCTATTCGATGTTCAAATTTGTACTCCTTATCCAAAGATCTCATTTCCCTGTTCACAAAGTGGCTACCTCCATCAGAGATCAAAACTTTTGGTATCCCGAACCTTGCAATGATATTATCCTTGATAAACTTACAGACGGTTTTGCTGTCTGCGGTTCGGGTCGGAATAGCCTCTACCCATCTCGACAAATAATCAACCGCTAACAAGATGTACTCAAATCCATTGCTATTGGGAAAGGGACCCATAAAATCAATCCCCCATGCATCAAAAACATCACAGAAAATCATTGGTTGCATGGGCATTTCGTCTCTATATCCAACAGTCCCTCCCATCCTTTGACAAATCGGGCAAGACCGTACAAAATCATTAGCATCACGAAATAAGGTCTGCCAGTAAAATCCACATTGGAGTACCTTGTGTGCGGTTCTCTTTCCCGAATGGTGCCCTCCCGCCTCGAGAGTGTGACAATGTGTGAGGACACTCTGGTATTCTTCCTGAGGAATACATGTTCTCCAGATACAATCCGCTCCTTCATAGAAAAGGAAAGGATCGTCCCAATGGTATTTTCTTGAATCCGACTTTAGTTTTTCAATCATTTTCTTTGTCCAACCCGAGGGAACCTTCTTGGAGACAAGATAGTTCACGATGTTGGAATACCATGGGATTGAATCAATAGTGCAAACAGATTCGTCTGGAAAAGTCTCCTTAATAGGTCCAGTATCAGGATAATCATTTTTCTCAATTCGGGAAAGGTGATCAGCAACAACATTCTTTATTCCAGGTTTATCTTTGATCTCCAAATTAAATTCCTGGATTAACAAAATCCACCTCAAAAGTCGTGCCTTGGCATCTTTCTTATCCATGAGGTATCTAATTGCAGTATGATCCGTGAAAATTGTCACCTTGGAGCCCAATATATATGATCTGAATTTTTCAAGGGCCCAAACAACCGCGAGCATTTCCTTTTCAGTCACTGTATAATTTTTCTGTGCAGGATCCAATACTTTGCTCGCGTAGTGAATCGCATAAAGGATTCCGTCCCGTCTTTGTCCAAGCACAGCTCCGACAGCAAAATCCGATGCATCAGTCATGATCTCAAAGGGAAGAGACCAGTCAGGAGCTTGTAATATCGGCGATTCACAGATTTTCTTTTTCAGGAGCTCGAAGGCCTCAAGACACTTGTGATTTACAATAAATTCGGTGTCTTTTCCTAAGAGCTCAGTCAGTGGGCGGGCGATCTTTGAAAAATCAGGGATAAACCTTCGATAAAATCCAACATGCCCTAGAAAAGACCACACTGACTTGACGTTGGTTGGTGGCTCAAGTTTCTTGATCACATCCACCTTGGCAGGATCGACCTCCATTCCTTTTCTGGAGATGACATGCCCCAACACGATACCCTCAGTCACCATAAAGTGACTTTTCTCCCAAGAGAGTACCAAATTAACCTCCCTGCATCTTTTGAGGACTCGGTCCAAGTGCGCTAAACATGTATCAAATGAATCACCATGGACCGAGAAGTCATCCATGAAGACTTCCAGGAAATCACCCACCATTTCGGCAAATACGGCAATCATGCACCGCTGAAATGTGCCTGGTGCATTACAAAGCCCGAATGGCATGCGCTTGAAAGCGTAGGTACCGAAGGGACATGTAAATATGGTTTTTTCCTGATCCTCGGGAGCAATGGCTACCTGATTGTAGCCAGAGTACCCATCAAGAAAACAGAAGAATGCTTTCCCTGCAAGTCTCTCCAAGATTTGATCAATAAATGGCAGTGGAAAGTAATCTTTCTTGGTCGCAGCATTCAGGCGCCTGTAATCGACACAGACACGCCACGACGTGGGTACTCGTGTCGCGATCTCAACCCCTTCCTCGTTGGTGACCATCTGAATTCCCGACTTCTTCGGGACGACATGAAGGGGGGCCACCCACTTGGAGTCAGAGATGGGGTATATGAAACCTGCTTTCCACCATTTCTCTATCTCTTTCTTAACCACTTCCCGAAGATTGGGGTTTAGTCTTCTTTGAAATTCACGAGAAGGCCTTGCATTATCCTCAACATAAATTTGGTGCGAACAGAGAGCAGGGTTGATTCCGACGAGATCCGACACAGTCCAACCGATGGCTTTTCGATTTCGCTCAAGGACTTCTAGAAGCTTAGATTCTTGATCCATGGTTAAAGATGAGCTGATGATCACAGGGAATTTATCTTTGGGTCCATTGAGAAATGCATACTTCAGGGTGGGAGGGAGAGGTTTCAGCTCTGGCAAATCTGCATCATCAATCAAATCTGGCTGAAGGTCTTTTAAGTCTGGCTCGGTGATTGTTGGTGGGTGATCATTCTGTGAGATGCTAGCCACTGGTCTTGAAGGAAAGTGAGTCGGATCGCAAATGTAGTGCGGTAATTCAGCCAAAGCCGCGTCCGACTCGTCATTGATTTTTTTCGAAGAGGATGGGATGGAACAATCCGAAAGGAGTTCTATGTCATCAAGATTGTACAGGTGTTCAGATTTGTCAGGTAAAAGATCACACTCTGTATGGCGCATTGTCGCTTCTTCTGATGCGAGGGTATCCATGTGAAGATCTGGCAGTTGGTCCCAAGGTCCGGTAGTTCTAATCAGATTACACTCAGATGTTTCAGCCTCTTCAGTGGTGGATTCGGAATCGGGTCTTTGCCATTTTGTTTGTCTCATTTCCAAATCCACTTCTCCATCTAGGGAGCGGAATTTCATCATTCCAGTGCCGTAATCGAATACAGCCTTGGCGGTTCGTAAGAATGGTCTTCCCAAAATGATTTGCGACTCTTTCCAATGGTTCGGGGTCTCCATGTCAAGGACGGTGAAGTCCACTTTGTATTCCGTACCCTCAACCATAATGATAACATTTTTTACTTCTCCCTTAGGTCTTTTAGTAGATTTGTCAGCGAATTGGAGTATAGATAGCGATTTCTGAAGAGGTCCTAACTCCAATCGGTAGTATAAGGCTAAGGGAAGAAGATTGATGGAAGAACCATTGTCAAGAAGTGTGCGTGCGAATGCGATACCGCCAATGCGGCTCTCCACATAATGAGCACCCAGATCTCTTTTCTTCCTTGGTAAATGCTGGTTTCTCACGCATTTGGTAGTGGCCACTGTCAGAACATGAGTCTCCACAAATTGGTTTGTTTTCTTTGTGCGGGTCCGAGTAGGAGTACATTTCATTTTCAGGTATTTCTGGAATGCAGGGTTACTGGCCACATATTGATCAAAGGGCATTTTCACGGTGATGTTTTGTTGACAAAATTTCTCCATCACTGGGTCACTCTGGATAGTTTTCTTTTGTCTTCCCTTCTTAAGCGCTTGGGGAAAAGGAATGGAAGCATTTGAGACAGGAGAGAGATATCCAGAATTATAAATAAGAGCATCTTTATTGATTTTGGAGTTCTTATTACAATCATAATGTTCTGGATTATCATCATGTTGCTGAAATAATGACAAAGGTGTTTTCGCAGCAACTAGAGGTTCAAGGCCCTCTTTATTCTCCATAGATGCTTTTCCTTTCCTTCGGGCAGAAATCCTCGGGTGTCCTTCGTCTCCATCCTCAGAAGTATCCTCCGGTTGATCTTCTGAGTCATGTTGGTCAGCTTCCTTCGCCCGGTCAGGTACGACCACGGTCCTTCCGCTCCTGAGGGACATGGCATTGATATTGTTAAACGAAAGGGTCTCGTAGTCAGATGTGGAAAAGTCTGAGTAATATACCTGATTGTTGTGTTGAGATGATTGCGTTTTGTTCAAGCTATTGGGGTTAGCTTGAACTTGAGCGGGAATGGCTGTGACAGGTGCGGTCTGTTCTTCCTTCCAACGGGATAGACGATTAACATCTACCCGTAGGTCGTACAGTTCACTCCGGAAGCTGCGAATTTCCTCCAGCATTTGTCTTTGGATATCAATCGAGTCTTCTGGAGGTTTGGATGATCGAGATGCTTGATTTGGAGCTTGATATTGCTGACGATGTTGTTGAGGCTGGGTCTGACGGTCGTGTGGTTGCTGCTGCCTTGAGGACTGATTGTGTTGTGGAGCGGCATTGTATGAGTTGGGTGGACGCTGATATTGCTGACGGTCCCCCAGATTACCCTGTCGGGTATTATCCTGTGTATACCAAATGTCGTTTATCTCGAAAGTCAGAGGCGGGGCTTCTACGACTGTCTCAGCTGGAGGGGGTGACTGCTGGGAAGGTTGGACGTAGGATTGGTCCTGAGTCCATGGCAGTGGTTGTCCAGAGCCTGGCTGCTCTTGGACATGATGCACATGATAAATTGGGACCGTAGGAGCAGTAGGCATCCCAAGCTTGGACACCTTCTCAGTGAGCTCCTCCATTTGTTTTGGAAATTGAGAGAGTTGGTTGTCGATGTCGTTCACTCTTTTATCCACAATTGTTAATTTGTCTGTGATGATGTTCATGTTGGGCAGCAAGTCCTCTGCTATTTCTGCAACAGTTTGTTTTCCTCCTTTGACTTGATAGTTGTTCAGTGAATCAGTGTAAGATCTACTGGCAATTTGTGAACGGCTAGTCTCCGCCATTTGCTCCAGAATTTTCCAGACGGTATCAGCTCCTCGGGATGTGTAATTTCCTCCACAAGCGGCACTGACTAAACCCTGAGTCCCGTGGTTAAGGCCAGAATAGAGGGATTGGACCAGGATGTTGTTATCTAAGTCATGGCAGGGACATTTCTGCAGCAGATCTTTGAATCTATCCCATGCATCACAAAGTGGTTCATTAGGCATCTGAGAGAAGCTAGTGATGCGAGTCCTCATTTGATTGGTTCGACTCAGAGGGTAAAATTTCTTCAAGAAGAGATTCTTGAACCTATCATAGGTGGTCACTGTCACTCCCAAATTTTTCACCCAGTAATCTGCTTTACCCTTCAAGGCGAAAGGTAATGCAGTGAGACGGATATAGTCTTGGCTGACTTGTGGGTGCCTCTGATTAGAACAGATTAGCTCCAAATCACGCAGGAATTCATAAGGTTCTTCATCCGAATTTCCATGAAATTGTGGTAATTGATTTATGAAGTGTGGCTTCAGTTCATGGTGAACCTCAGGTTGAGGTGGCTGCAAGTAATTTATGACCCTATACTGCCCGGGATTATATGCAGCTTCCATTGGTGGTTCTCCTTCTGCATTCATTCTTTCCAATTGTTCCCTCATCAAATTTTGCTGCTGCTCAGATGCAGCCAGTCTTGCGAGAATCAGTTGCATCAGATCTTCATTTTGGTCATCTTCGGGATTGTTCCTCCTTGGAGCCATTTTTTGAATGTTCTTCTTTTCACCTTCAGATTGTGAAAAATAGGAGTCAATAGTTTGAAGAGAATTATTAGATGAAAAGTCCAGGGGAAGGTGTTCCTGAACCCAAGGTGGATCTGAGTAAGAGTGGTTCATATTATTTGAGATTGGAAAGTTTGTGGTAGTCAGAAATGGGTTACCACAATTTTTCATTCTTGAATTTCAAGAGATTATCAAGAGATGGATGTTGATCAAATCAAACACAATACAAATTCTTTTTCACCAACTCACACAGTGAAGGTCGTAAGAGATCGACCAATTTTCTTGTCAATTTTAAATTGGTGAGAATTCAAGTCTTGCAAGCCGTTTAAACGAGCTGTTAGGTTTGGAGCTGGGCTCTATCCTAGTGTGCGTCTCTCTCCTCGCTGCAAGATAAATCAAACAATGCCGGGGTTGCTCTCCCGCAAAAATTCTTGATTTTATGGGTTATTTGAGATCAGATATATTTAGCAGTCCCGATTTTAATGAGGTGATCACTGAGAAATTAGATGAGCACAAATACACGTATACCGTCCAGTCCCAATTTCCTTTAAAGTTATGTTATAAAACAAGAGGGAGGAATTCGAGAAAAGCCGATGCACGCGGAAAACTATGATGAATGCTCAGTTAGAAGACTTACAGTGAATCCTCGCAATCTCCATGTGGGATGCTAGACAGAATTTAAAAATTATTCTAAATGAAATGCAAGCCGATGGAAAAAACCGCACCTAAGCAGAAAGTTCTATTAGCGGGAAGAATTGATTTAAATTTGGCTAAGTTTGAACGATCTATGTGCGTCTCAATTTAAAGTGTAGTGTGGCTTAAGATCCTACGAGCACAAGCAAAAATATAAATGCTCTGAGAGCCGTAAGTGCAGGTCTATCCTAATCGCCACTCAAGTCGGGCCCCACCCTCGCCGGAGAGTGAAACAGGCCACGACACACCACAGAAATAAAGTTTAGAGGTCTTTTACACACGCGAGAGTCCAAACGGACACCGCTGTAAAATTGCAGAAATTAAAAGTGCAGAAATTAAAAACCTAGACTCTACTCTCTCTCACGACTCGACTCGATCTTAAATTAATTGCGGTTTTTGGTGAAGTTGCGTCGGTTATTGAAAACCGCTCCACGTACAAGGTACCTCGCAAGAAAAATAAGAGAGAAAATGTAAGAGAATGACTCAAAATAATATGAAAAATAAATGCTGAAAATAAATTGCAGAAAAAAATGGAATTTACAATGAAAAATTCGGGGGTCAGACTACCCGAATGCGAAAAACCGAAAAAAAAATTTTAGACAAAAATCTAAGCCGTTTGCCTCCCCGGCAACGGCGCCATCTGACGTATCCAGAAATGCTGCTATTAAAAAGTTGTTTTTATCGTGTTGTGCGTTGTAGGCGGCAATCAGAAACGGTCAAGAAAATACCACAAATAAGTTATTCAAATTTTCGTCTCGTGGTTTTATGTTTATTTTACTTGGGCAAGTCCCAAGGTCGATTACAAGGAAGCAAAGGAACAACCTAGAATTAATTCTATCAAAGTTCGTGTTCGGTTTTCGAGGCGGTCTTTTTTTTGGAATTTTAAATGCAATAAAAGAAGCAAAATGCAACTTTGGCCTTATTTTAGGGACTAAACTGTAATTTACGTTCAAATGATGTCCAAAAAATACGAAACTTGGCCACAATGTAAACTATAATGAAATGGATGTACTGCATTTTTTTTTTTGAATTTTTGGATGCAATATGAATTTTTTATGAATTTTTAAATGCAAACAAAATGATTTTTAATATTTAATTTTAATAAATATCAAACCTACTTATTTTCGAGAATCAAAATTATCTTAGATCTATCACTAGGTGACGATTCTCAGAAAAATCCTAAACCTCGAAAATGTGGGGTTTAATACCTACTAAAAATTAAATACTAAAATGTGCAAAATGATTTTTACAGGACAAAATATGCATGCAAATGCAAATCTTTTTGGGCACAATGTTAAAAATAATTAACTCTACAATTTGTGATTTTTCGGGAATTTTTAGAGCAACGGTTAATCAACTATCAATTTCAGAGCAGAAAATGGGTAAAATACGCCAATTTTCACAAAATAATTATTTATTAATCAACCATTAATCATAAAATTTCCCACAACATGTCAGAGTGCAGAGAATCAATTAACAAACATCATGCAATTTTTAGATTAATAAAATATGTGGAGAAAAGGTCCAAAATAACTGGGAAACACAGGGGTACAGATGCAAATATAAATAAATAAATAAAACTGCAGTTGGGGGGGTGTCTATGTAATTACCGATAGTCTGGAGGGCTCTTCTGCAAATTTCCCAAGGGAGCACGTGCCTTGCGCGTGCTCCTTGGGCGGCTAGACTGAGGCGCGAATAAGGAGGAACCCGGGGGCGTCACTGTAATTAACCCACAGGGTCACGTACCGAGCACGTGATCCGTGGGATTGCTGACGTAATGCCGACGTCGTCCCCCCGCGCACGTGCGGCTCACGTGCGGGGGGTCTCGGGCCTGGCGCCCGGCCTGGCGAGGCGGTAGCGGCGGAGGGCCGGTGGTCAACGGCTGACGGAGGGGCGGAGGGGGGCTTCGGTGGCGTGGGGCGGCGTGGAGCCGAAGCTGGCGATGAAGACGGTGTCGTCGCGAAGTCGTGGATGTCGTTGACGAACGGTGGAGAAGCAGAGGCCTCCCTCTGGCCGACACACGGCCCAGAGAGCGGCGCGGTGGAGTTGTCGAGGGTGGTTGGCGGTGCAGCGATGTCGAAGGCGGTGGCGTGGAGGCGCTGGAGAAGATAACTGGGGACGCACTTGGGCGGAGTCGGAGAAGACGGCGGAGGTGGCAATGCTTGTCCGGTGAAGAGAGGTGGACTCGGTGGTGAAGCCGGCGAGATGGAGAGAGAGAGAGGGAGAGAGAGAGGAGAGAGAGAGAGAAAGAGGGTATACCTGCAAGAGGTTGGCTCGACGGCGTTGGCGAGGCCGGAGCGAGCAGCGGCGCTCGGGGCGGAGCTGCGACGAGGCGGAGAGAGCCTCGCATCACGCCGGCGACGAGGGAGCCTCGCGGGTGTCACGACCGGAGGTGGGGCTCTGCGATGAACGGCGGATGAAGTTCACGATGGGTCGGTCGTGGCGTTTTTATAAGGGCGGTGTCTTGGCCGGAGATGGAAGAAGATCGGGAGGGGATCCGACGGGGATTTGATTGGATGGAGATCTGAAGGGGATACGCGGGGGATGGCGATCGGAGATGGGCGGAGCTCGCGAGATCCGCGGCGGAGATCTCGGAGGAGATCGACGGAGGTGGGTCAAAAGGGGAAAGGGGGCTCGGAGGAGGAAGACGAGCAGGAGCCGTCCGATCGGCCGAGATCGGGCGGCCCTGCGTGGGACACGTGGCGGCACCAAAGGAAGAGAGGAGGAGGCACGTGCGGAGCACGTGCCTGGGGAGGCACGTGCGGCGCACGTGCGTGGTTTTTAATTTTTTTTTAAATTTTTTTATAAAACGAATATAAATAAAGTCCAAAAACGGCTGACACGTGGCGGCACCAGGTGCGGCCACGTGTCAGCACCACAAAATTCGAGAATAAATCCTTTTGTAAAATCGATAAAAAATAGTAAACGACCTCGGATCGAAAAAGTTTCTTCACGAGAGTTGCTCGTCTCGATGAGATCTACAACTTTCATGAAGACATCAAAGCCAAAATCGATCATTTGCACAAAGTGAATTTTTGGGGTATCCCATGTAAATAGAGTACCTTGATTTTTGGGTTTTATAATTTTTATGTTATTTTTAAACACGATAAAAATCTGAAAAAAATGGAAAAATCAAAGATAAATAAAAGACACTTAATTCTAATTTTTTTGGATTTTTATTGATTAAGAAAATATATACATAAAATACAAGGTTAAAACCGCGAAAATGTACAATGTACAAAAGAGGCCCAAAACCCAACTTTCACATATGAGCTCCGATTCACTTGAACTTGGTCTTGTTTTGAAGGTAATTAAATGCACATTAGTTCAAAAGTGAGTAGGATTAAATCGGACACTGGATGGAGAAGATATGTGGCTTTTAGTCCGAAAATCCTGAAATTAGGGTTTGAGTTTTTGGTCCATTTATTTGGGTTAGTTATTTTTTTTGTATTTTTCTTTTATTCTTGTTAGTGATATGTACACAGTGGAAGTGGTTTTGAGTCATTCGGAGTTAGCATGAATGTGTTAAAAATCCGGGAAGTTAGGCTTATTTACAGGTCATTTTGGCTTGGGTTTTTGGCTTCTTATTTTTTTGCAGATTTTTGTGCTAAAATGCAATTCTTATGAAAACATGCATGAATGCTAATTATGCAAAATAGATGCCAGAATGCTGTTGATTTTAAGGGTTTTGAGCTTAATAAATGAGATTTAGAGTGATGAATACGAGATTCATCAACGTCCTTGCCTTCTTGTCGTTTCGTTAATCCGTGGGTACATAGGGTGTGACGTGAACATATAGAAACACCCTATACCCAAAGGACTCTCCAAAAGAATGGAAGAGGTTGTGATATGAGTCTATACCCACAACCATCTTCCTGTATGTTAGTGTAGACGCTGGTGATTCTTGTTGCTGACCCAGTCTTGAAGATAATTGCATCATGTCCGACAACAAAGTGGAAGTCCCATCCCTGGGTGCCTTCAAAAGTTCAGCACCTATTGTCAAAATGGATGGAACCAACTATAAACTGTGGGCCATGTAGTTCATGAGTTTGATGCAATGTAATGGCAAGAAGCACATCCTCACGACAGAGGAGCCATGTGACAAGACTGGGACAAATGCCTCATGGGAGACAGATGATGCGTATGCTCGCGTATGGCTACCTGGGACTGTATCCACAGAGATAGCTAATGATATTTTGAGTCAGCCTACTGCAAAGGCTATGTGGATATTCTCCGACGAAGAATGAGTCGAAGATACTACAGCTCCAACACGATATCTTCACATCGAAGCAGAATAGTCGCCCCCTTCACACCCTCGATACTTCTTTGAGGGGTATGTTTGAGAAGTTACATGGCTACATACCCTTGACTGCTACACCAGAGCAACTCAAGGCATACAGAGACTCTGTGATGACTGGAGTGTTTCTAGCAGACCTGGATCCAGAGTATGATGCAGCTCGTGCCCAGTTCCTCACTGATGCTACCATACCTCCAATGGAGGAGGCGTATCGTAGACTGAGTAGACTATCTATATCTTCTGGTAATCTTCTATAGTCCCAAACTTCTTCGGCTATGGTGGCATCACGTGGTAGAGGCGTCATACACCATATCATGGCAGGGGAAGTTCCAACCGCGGTAGAGGAGGGGGTGTTCGACCTCGTCAACCGTGCACCTACTGCCATAGGACATGTCATTCTGAGGAAACCTGCTATTCTAAGCATGGGTTTCCTGCGTCAGCCGGAGTTGCAGAGCAAACACAACAGGCTGGGAGTCCATCACCTGCGTCTGATCAGAGGTTTGACGAGCTTGTACCACGACTGAGGGAGATTATGCCTGGCACTTCTGGATCCACTTACTCTCCTTCAGGATCCTCATAGGTTGCTGCTTCAGCATCTGCGTCTACATCAGGTATAGAATATGCTTTTACTAGTTGCTACATGGCAGACTTATCAGAATGGATCATGGATTCCAGCGCATCCCATCATCTCTGTGGTGACGGAGGCCAGTTTAGTATTTTTCATCCTATTCAGCCTGGACGATCAATTGTGATAGCAGATGGAACACATTCCCCCATTACTGGTCAGGGGGAGGTGCAACTGACTTCTACATTGAAGCTTCAGAATGTTCTTTATGCTCCATAATTTTCTATGAATCTATTATCAATTAATCAAATCACCAGAGATTTATATTGTCGTGCCATATTTGATCCATCTGCTCTTGTGTTTCAGGACATACTCACGGGTAGAGTGATTGGAACTGGCCGTGAGCAAGGGAGCCTTTACAGACTAGTGCAGTCTCCGTATGCTGGTGCCTCTTCTTCTCTCCGCACTGGATCTGTTTCTCCATATATGTGGCATCTGCGATTTGGTCATCTTCCTTTGTAAAAGCTGATTCATGTTCTTCCACAGATTTCTCCTCGCTCCACTTTTCAGTGCGAGGCTTGCCAGCTTGGGAAGCATCATCGGTCCACTTTCCAGAGTCGTCAGGGTCCAAGTAGTCATAGTCCATTTGAGTTGCTCCATTTTGATATTTGGGGTCCTAGTCGTGTTCCAGATCATCAAGGACCCATATTTTATCTTGTTGCAGTTGATGAGTTTTCTCGATTGTCTTGGGATTTTCTTCTTAAGAACAAGTCTGATACCAGTCTTGTTGTTCAGTCTTTTATTAATGAAATAAGGAATATTTTTTCTGCAAAAGTCAAGTTCATACGTTCTAATAGTGCACTAGAATTTTGCAGTACTCAGCTTTCTCAATTCCTTAGGTCTCATGGTATTTTGCATCATACACCATGTGCATATACTTCCCAACAGAATGGGGTGGCTGAGAGGAAACATCACCATCTTTTGGATGTTACCAGAACCCTTTTGATTCAGAGTCGTGCTCCTCATTCCTATTGGGGAGTTGCGGTTCTTACTGCTTGTTACCTGGTAAATCGTATGCCTTCTTCGGTGTTAGGGGAGAAGATCCTGTTCTTGATTGCGTTTCCCGAGACGGATCTTTTTTCGCTTACGCCTCGTGTTTTTGATTCTGTAGCGTTTGTTCATCAACGCTCTCCTGGTCTTGACAAGCTCTCTCCCAGAGCTGTCAAATGCGTGTTTGTTGGGTACTCCAAAACCCAAAAGGGATATCGCTGTTTTGACCCTGTTCGACGAAGGTACTATGTTAGTGCTGATGTCACCTTTTTTGATTCCATTATGTATTTTTCTCCCACAGGTGACAGGCTTACTCCTTCAAAGGATGGAGAAGAGATCTATATGCCTCCTCCTCCGTCATTACCATATTCTACTCCATTACCTCCACTACCTCCACCACCTCCACCAACGCCTCCACTACCACCTCCACCACCATCTTCTATTTTCTTTCCACAGGTCTACCAACGAAGGCCCCATGCTCATGCACCTCCTCCATCATCCAGCGTGCCCAAGGTATGTACTGAGCTTTTGAGTTCTTCTAATGACATGGGTGATTTGCGTGTACCGACTGAGATACAAGGTGCATATACTATCTCTACTACTCTTGCTGAGTATCTGGATTGCCTATAGCACTTCGGCGGCAGAAACGTGCATGCACTATGCACCCTATTGGTTCTCATGTTTTCGTGGAGCGTCTTTCCAAGGACTTTCAACACTTTGTTGTGGGGTTGTCTACTGTAGAGATACCATGGTCATATCAGGAGGCACTGCAAAGCAGTCAGTGGTGTCTGGCTATGGAGGAGGAAATGGCAGCTTTACAGTCACGAGGTACGTGGAGTGTGGTCCATGCTCCACCAGGTGCGTCTGTTGTTGGGAGCAAGTGGGTATTTACTGTGAAGCATCGGGATGATGGTACCATAGACATATACAAGGCTAGGTTAGTTGCCCGTGGTTTCACCCAGACCTATGGAGTGGATTACGAGGACACGTTTTCTCCTGTAGCACGTCACTCTACCTTACGGATACTTATTGCTGTTGCTGTGGTACGCGATCGGCCACTTTTCTAATTAGATGTCAAGAATATTTTTTGTATGGTAATCTGCAGGAAGAGGTTTACATGCAGCAGCCACCTGGGTTTGCTGCTGAGGGGGAGTCAAGTATGGTGTGCCGTCTTCATAAGGCTATATATGGCCTTAAGCAGAGTCCGAGGGCTTGGTTTCTAAGGCTCTTAGAATTGATTGAACAGAAGGGGTTTGTTAGATCTACTGCAGATCATATTCTCTTTGTAAAGAGAAACTAGAGAGGTATTGTAGTCATTCTGGTTTATGTTGATGATATTGTTATCACTAGCAGTGATGAATGGGGCATTCAAGCAGCTAAGGATTCCCTTGGACAACTGTTTGTTACCAAGGACCTTAAGTCACGCTTCGTTACTTCCTTGGCTTGGAGTTTGCACGTAATCAACAGGGTATGGTTATGACACAAAGGAAGTATGTTACTGATCTTCTATCTGAGACATGTATGACAGGATATAGACCAGCTACTACTCTGATGGATCCGAATGCGAAGCTCCATGATGATGAATCTGAGGAGGTGGACAAGAGACGGTACATAGAGCTGGTAGGGAAATTATTATATGTTACTATTACCAGGCCTGATATATCTTTCGCTGTAAGTAGAGTAAGTCAATTCATGGAGCAACACAGGCAGGCGCACATGGATGCACAATATTCATGATCTTGAGATATCTGAAGTCATCTCCAGGTGCTGGTCTTCTGTATAGAAGAGATACGTCTCTCTCAATCACAGGGTGTGCAGATGCAGATTATGCTGGGTGCTCTAAGGACAGGAAGTCTACTTCAGGCTTCATTGTGTTTGTTGGCAGCTTTTTGATCTTATGATAGAGTAAGAAAAAAACTGTTGTTGCTCGATCTAGTGCACAATTAGAATACAGGGCAATGGCCCAAGGTAGTATGGAGATGATATGGGTCAAGTTTGTCTTGACCGATTTAACAATTGAAGTGCCTCTTCCTATGCATCTCGAATGCGACAATTAGTCAGCCATGTTCATAGCTAATAATCCAACATTTCATGAAAGGACAACGCATATTGAGGTGGACTGCCACTACACTCATGATTTGATCCAAAAGGGGCTTATCTCAACGTCTTATGTAGTGCCAGGAAACCAGATTGTAGACATGTTTACTAAAGCTCTTGGTAGAGGTCCTTTTCATCACTGTTGTTCCAAGCTGAGCATGATAGATATATATGCTCCAGCTTGAGGGGGAGTATTAAGATATTTATGTTATTTTGTCCTTTTTCCATATTGTTTATTTATATTGTCCTGTCTATGTAATTTACCCTTAGAGCTTTTCTCCTATATCAGAGAGCTCTAGGGTTAGATGGAATACAACCTTTTCTTTTCCCTCAACAATAATAATACATATTACCATTCTAAAAAGTTATCGACAGACTAGCGCTCGAACCGGTAGCAAGTCTGGTTGTGGACCCGATTGTCAACCCGGTTAATGACCCAATTAATGATCTGTTACTGAACTAGCTGTGGATTTGCATGACCCAATTGGACTCCAGATTCTGATTGCCGTAAATCACTGGATTCTGGCCTTGTTCCACTACTTTGGACGGGTCTTCTTGACTCGCTAAAGACATGTTTCTGCTGTTTGATCTGGGGGCCCGATCGCTCCTTGCATGTCTCTATTGGAGTCGAATGCTCCAGTTGTGTCGGGGTAACATGTGATCGTTCATGTTCTCTTGAGCTTTCATGAAAAGACTACGACGATTGTGTTTATACAACCGGCAGTGATAAGGATCTGCCTTCTGTGCTGGACTGGGGTTTACCCAGCACCCTGGTTGTGAGATTGTTGGAGGAATCCTAAAGTAGCTTCGGAGAAGGAGATAGGCCATATAGAAAATAAAGAGATACAGACCGTGGAGGGAAACATGAAGCTACAACTAAAGTTTTTATCTGAAAAAGGCCTGCTGTAAGGTCTACCCGTGGCCACGGGAGAGCTGTCACAAGAGTCTACAATGAGTGTTTGCGATGTTTCGAAGATACAACTTCAGAAGAATGTGGCACAAGTAGCAAGTGTGGTACCTACCACTAGAAATACCAAAGTTTCCAATGAATGCTATCTCGTGGAATGTCAGGGTCTGGGGACTCGTAGAAGGGTAGATCCATTATCTCCCTATTGAGCAGGTGGTCTGATGATGTGGTCTTGTTATATTAGACAAAAGTACATGGCTGGTCTGGCTTGTTGTGGTGATCAATAGGTGTAGCTGTGCTATCCAAGTTCGAAAAGGCTGACAAATGTGACAGTGTAGGTGGAACGATGGTTGCTTGGAAGGATGTGATTTACTTACTCCTCTTAAAGTTTGCGGGGAGATTTGTGCAAACTATCACGCTTCAACCTTGGCAATTTGGTACTCCTATTGTCGTTTTGTGTGTTTATGGTTTGACGAACCCATCTCTAACACCTTTCTTGTAGGTCGAGCTCCGTAAAACAAAGAGACATTCCAAACTATGGCTTGGCTTGTAAGGGGGATTTTAACGTGACTCTCTTTTCCTCCTATCTTCCTAGTCTCCATGAGGTGGCAGGATCTGGGTTCTAGTGACTTTGCAGAGCTTATAGGAGAACTACAACTGGATATTATTGATGCGACATATATCGCTACTTTTGTCGAAACCAGGGTCCTAGTCCGTCGAGCTTCTTGAGACTTCCCGGACATAACCCATTACATGCCGTTGTCGTGGATGACACACACATGAAGTGTGAACAGGAAATGTGGAGTGCTTTGGCCGGATATTTACACAAAATATCCCACAGGGAGGTTAGCAGACCTTGGAGACGGGCTGACGGGCTGGTCTTGGGGCTCCTTGTATCTTTGACACGTGGATCTCATCTCACTAGGTGCTTTGAGCATGAGGAGGTAATAACGACGACAATCTTAACGCGGATGGTGCTCCAGGGTTGAATAGTTTCTTGTTCTTTTTCTACTATGAGTTATGGGATGCGGTGAGGAACGATGTCATGGCGATAGTGGAGGAGTTTGCACATGTTAATGTTTGTTTTAACAAGATCTATAAAACGTTCATTTATCTACTTTAAAAAGGAGGTATCACAATGTGTTGAAGACTTTTACCCTATTTCTCTGTCAAATTCAATTGACATTGTGGTTTAGAAGGTCTTGACTAACAAGTTTAATGAAGTATTAGACGAAATTGTCTCTCGTATGCAGTATGCCTAATTCTGGGGAGACAGATAAGGGATAGCTTAGCAATGGTCAGAAAAGATAAAAGAGAAGGGCAGTATGAGAGAGCATGAAGGGGGAGCGTAGAGGATGAGAGAGTTTCTCCATCGTCAAGGTAAGGGAAGGCGAGAGTCCCTCCTCTAGGAAGTGTGTAAGGGCTTTCGTGCTTGGAGTTTTGGAGCCGTGGTTAGGGGGAGTCAGAGCGCCACCTTTCAAGGAGATGTGAGCGGGGAGGAGGATTGGTCGGTAGTCTACCACCGCAAGAGAGGAAGGCGTTGTTTTCGTTGCGGGATGTGCATGCACTTGGCGGTGGAGTGCTCTGAGCCTTCGAGGTGCTTCATCTGCAATGCTCCTGGTCATCGTCAGGAGAATTGCCCCCGCAGGGTTGCCGACAATCCTCCTTCGATTCCCTCTATCCTAGTCGAGGAGAGTTCTCTGGGCATCACCAGGACCCCTGCAATCGCCTCTTCTGCTCCGGGCTCTCTGGAGGTTGGTTTTAAGGAGAGCGGTTTTCTTGATTTGGCGCTGCTTTGCGCGGAGGTTGGATTGGTGCTGGGACCCTCTTTCAGGGGAGATGTTGCTTCTTTGGACAACACTCGTGTCTGTGGAGTTCTTTCGCGTTCGTTGGAGATTCTACGCTCGACGTTGAGAGGCCTCGAAGTGGTTAGAAGCCTCCTTTCCGACAGGTTGGTGCCTTGTTCCGATCTGAGGGTGGTGGTGGTCCTTTTCGAAGGAAAAGTGCCACCTTCTTTCGACTCTTCTTGCTGCTTGCAAGTGGCCGTGTGAGTTTTCGGCTCCTTGTTGTGGTGGTGCCGCAGCCATCACAACTGCCGATGCATTCCGGTCATGTGGACCCCTTCGTGAATTGGTTTGCCCCTTTGACCTCGACATTAATTTCGCCCTCGAACGTTTTGGCTTTTCCACCAGTGGGCGGTTCTATTCCCCTTTCTGGAGGAATCCCAATCGTTTTGCCCCTTTCGAATTCCTCTGATGGCGCGCCTTGTAATCCAAGTGAACCACTCCAACTGGCCGTGGAGCCGAATCCTTTGGTTTCTTCGGCAGTTTCTTTCTCTCGAGCCGATCCGGAGCCAAAGTTGGCATCCTCGCCCTGCTTTGGAGACTCGGAGCCTCTAGCCCCTATTCGGGTGTCACCTGTTACGGATCCCGAACCCGGTGGTTTTCACGTTCAGTCGGATCCGGTCTGGTTGGATCCGATCTTTTTGGATCCTGAGCCTTAGAGCCCGCTCTGTTCAACGGGCATCGCAACTGCTTCCATCGCCAGCCCCTCTCTTGCAATTTCCTTGGGCCTTATCATCGCTTCCTCTGCGATCCTTCACTCGCCGACAGCTATCTCTAATCGACCCGTTTCTTCGTCTCTTGCGGGGGTCTCGTTGGTTGGCGGCCCGATGTTGGGGCCATCGGGGGAGGCACCTCTTTTGCCACATGTTTTCGCTAAGGGATCCCCATTGGGGCCTTGACTTGAAGACAGTTTGGGGGCGCCTTCCTTCTTAGCCTGGGGGCTGCAGTTAAATGATGTGGTCGCCTCCCTGGAGCTCTGTGTTAGCAACGTTGGTGCGTTCCAGCCAGCGTCTTCAAGCTCCTGCTCGGTACGGCTCGATGAAGGTTAAAACCGCAAATTGAAATGCTATCGCCCTAGGAAGAAGCACTCCAGGGTCCCTCCTCATAATGCTTTGATCCGGGAAGATTTGGCTATGGTTGCGTCTGCTGCAGGGGTGGTGCAGACCTCGGGTTATCTTGAAGTGCCCTAATGAAAGTGCTAACGTGAAATGTGCGGGGTCTGGGTGATCCGGACAAGCGACAGATCATGGGCAGCCGATACTTCGAGTGGGGTTGTGACATCGTTGTTTTTGCATCTTGTTCAGGGGTAACTTGGAATTCATTTGGGCCTGGTTCGATCACGGGCTTCTGTGCCCTAGACGCAGTTGGCTCGACAAGTGGAGTATTTATTGGATGGAAGGAGTCGGTTTTCGCGCGTAGGTCAGAGCTCAGGGCTAGGAACATCGTCACAATTCTTTTGGAGAATGTTATTGAGGGATCACTGCTCGCAGTTTCTTGCGTATATGGGCCCTGCTCGTAAGCTTTGAGGGGAGAATTATGGGCAGATATTTGGGCGGCTAGATCAGCATTCCTGAGGGTTTCCTGGCTCATGGGTGGTGATTTCAACTTCACTCTTTTCTCGTCGGATAGGCCCTGTTCTCGCGGGGGCCAAGCCGGTTTCCTTAGACTTTGCAGATTTGATCGATGAACTTGAACTGGAAGTGATCGATGCTTGCGATACTAGATTTACATGGCGAAGCTCTGGCTCCTGCTCCCATATTGATAGATTCTTGGCCTTCCAGGAGCTTATGAACTTGTTTCCGCTCTCTATCTGCTCTTCAAAGCCTCGCTCTGGTTCCGATCACTCGCCATTGTTGTGGGATTCTAATGAGGAGGTGGTCCACCGTGGTTTCTTTCGGTTCGAATGTGCTTGGTTACTAGAGGACTCCTTCAGGGAGTGGGTTCACCTTCTCTGGCCCACTCTTATTTCTACCGGTTCGGCTGCTTCCAGGTTTTCACATAAACTGACCTTGTCGTAGAAGCATCTTTGTGATTACATGAGAGAGATCCAGGAAGTCGGTTTGGCACGACGCCTTTTTTGCGGAGGCGGAGGTCAAGAGAATTGATGCCCTTGAAGACGTGGGTGATTTGAGTGTCTCGGACCGTTTGGCTAGGAATGTGGCGCAGGAAATTATACTGCAGGACAAGAAACGTGTTGTCACTTGGAGGCAGCGCTCTAGGCAAAAATGGCTCAAAGAGGGGGGACACAAATACAACTTATTTTTACCGGGTTGCAAGCAGGCGTCGACGTCGTAACACCTTCCATTTTGTGATGGTGAATGGTGAGCTTGTGGAGGGTGAACATCATATGGGAAGGGCAATTGCTGGGTATTTCCATGATTTCTCCAGGCGCAAGGAGTCCATGCAATGGAGATGGATGGGTGCCGGGCCTACCAGAACTCTGCGGAGCACGCGAGCAGTCTTGAGGTGGGCTTCACATTGGAGGAGGTTAAAAATGCGATGTGGAACCTGAATGCCGATGGCGCTCATGGTCCGGATGGCTTCCCGGTGTTTTTCTTTCGGGAGTTCTAGTCATTGGTGGGACCGGATGTTCAACAAATTCGTTTGTGGCAAAAACCTTGGCCAACCGGTTATCTCGGATCTTGGATGGCCACATCTCGCCTGTCCAAGGTGCGTTTATTAAAGGTAGGCATATTGCGGACTGTATTCTCGTTGCGTCGGAAATTGTGGCTGATTGAAAGAGGGAGAAAAAGAAGGGGATTCTTTGGAAGATTGACTTTGCTAAAGCATACAACTCTATTGATTGGCGCTTCCTCTGGTCCGCTCTGCGTAGGCGGGGATTCCCGAATCTTTGGATTGCTTGGATGCGCAGGTGTATCTCCACGGTCTCCCTCTCTTTGCTTATCAATGGCCGGTCGGTTGGCGGCTCCTTTCAGCCACGCAGGGGGGTGCGTCAAGGCTGCCCCCTGGCGCCTCTCCTTTTCGTTCTTGCCTCGGATGTTTTGACTCGTATGGTGCACGACGTCATTGACGCTGGCCTCACGTCGGGTTTCCGCAAGGGGGGTCTTTGCGTGCCTCTTATCCAGTTCGCGGACGACACGATATGCTTCATCGAGGGGGGCCCGGACGCGGTGGCGGGGATGGCTCATACGCTCTCTATTTTTTGTGAGCTTTCAGGGATGTCGACTAACGCTGCTAAATGTATCGTGGTGCCCTTCGGTGTGTCGACGTCGGAGGAGGAGGAGTGCATCCGCTTACTTGGATCTCGGATTGGGGAGCTTCCTCTATCTTACCTTGGTGTCCCCCTTTCGGTTGGGCGGAACCGTTCTAATGACTGGCGGACTATTCTGGAGCGGATGGAGACGCGTTTGGTGGGTTGGAGGGCCTCCTTGCTTTCCCGGGGAGGTCGTCTTGTCCTTCTTAAATCCGTCCTCTCTGCTATACCGATCTACTTCTTATCGGTTCGTAAAATGCCCGTGGGTGTCCGCGTTCGCTTGGAGAAATGCATGCGGAGATTTTTATGGGGTCCCTCGGACGGAAGTGGCAGAGGTGTTCATCTTCTCGCTTGGGATGTGGTGACCTTGCCTAAGAGCTCCGGAGGTCTTGGCATCCGAAACTTGGTTCGCGTCAACGAGGCATTACTTCTGAAATGGGTGAGTAAGATCTGGGGCAAGGATGATTCTTTTCTTTGTAATGTGCTGCGGGCGATTTTGGGTGACGATTGGAGTGGCTTTATGCGCGGGGTTTGCCCTGTGCGCTCCTCTCATTTTTGGCGCTGTGTGTTTGATGCATTAAGAAGTCACCGCTCTTTGTTCACCCCGGTGCTGGGTCGGGTGCCATCCTCAAGTTTTGGAAGGACGACTGGTCGGGGGGAGGTCCCTTTCAGACGCGTTTTCCGAGGTTATTTGCTCTGGCGACAAATCGTCTGGCCTCTGTTGCGGACTATTGGATCAACGGTTGCTGGTGCCCATCAATCTCGGGTGTTCTTTCGGATCAACGCGCGACCGATTTAGCCTCGCTGCTGGAGGCTCTTTCCTCTTCGGCTTCACCAAGTACTCTGCGGGACCATTGGGCTTGGAAGGATGGGGCCTTCTCCTCTCGTAAGGCGTTCTTAGCTCTGCTCTCTTCTCCCCCTGCTCTGCCCGCTCCTCTGGTGCGCGACTGCGCATTTTTCTGGGGGCTGCGCCTGCCCGCGCGGATCACTTTCTTCTTATGGGTCTTTCGTCATCGACGTTTGATGACCTGGGACCGTTGCGCCACGTTTCTTCCTCCCTCTAACGTCCGGTGCCATCTCTGTGGGGAGTGGGATGAATCGGCCGACCACCTCTTCTTTCAATGCCTGTCGGTCACGCGGGTATGGGACGACGTTTCTTGGGCTCGTGCGGTCCTCTGGTTCAACAGGACGAGGGCTCGATCTGATTTGCTGGGTCCCATAGCGCGCCTTTGGTCCATCTGGCGTGCTCGTAATGAGGCTATTTTCTCGGGGATGCGCTTCTATAAGGAGAATGTGACGATTGCGGCCAGCAGATTTATATTAGATTGGTGTCATTAGTTGGGTCACGGCTTTGCTAGCCGCCTGTCTACATTGTATTCTTATTCCCCCTTTCTTTTTTCCTCCCCTCTTACCCCCTGTAAAAATCTCTCTTCTTAATTTTACGTAATATATTTTCTGGGGCGAACACCAACGAGTGTATCCCCCTCTTTTGAGCCTAAAAAAATGAATTTGCTGAAGGTAACAATGGCTTCAATAGATTAAACAAGGCTTTTATTTTCCTCCTATCGAAGAAGGACGTGGTTGAAAGGGTTGAAGATTTTCGGCCTATTGCTCTGTCCAATGCTATTTACCTCATTGTGGCGAAGGTGCTTGCCACTCGTCTGTGCAGGGTTATGGACCACTTTATCTCTCCTTGGCAATTCGCCTTCATTCTGTCAAGACAGATTGGTGACAGTATCACTATGGTTACATAAATTGTTAATGATTGGCGAAGATGTAAGACAAAGGATTTGCTCTGGAAGGTGGACTTCTCCAAGGCTTATGATTCAGTCGACTGGTGATTTCTCTGGGCGGCTCTTAGCAAGCATGGCTTTCCGACTAGGTGGATTAGCTGGATGAAGAAATGTGTCACGTCGGCCTCCTATTGTGTTGATAAATGACCGCTCGGAAGGGGGTTCTTTCAGCTTCAACGGGGCGTCTGTCATGGTTGCCCTCTTGCCTCATGACTTTTCACCATTGCCGCTGACGTCTTGGCTTGTATGGTGCGCTGTGTGATTGAGAATGGCTTTTCCAAGGGCTATATGATTGGCGATTTGTCTATTCCTCTATTGCAGTATGCGGATGACACCATCTTCTTCATCGAAGGCGCCAAGGAGGAGGCTCGAGGCATGGCTTTATCTCTGGAAATCTACAACGAGATGTCCGACCTTACTCTAACCTTTGGAAAATCTTCTTTTGTGCCTTTTGGTTTGTCGAATGAGGAGAATGGAGATTGTGCGGGGCCCTTGGTTCGAATGGCGGTTCTTTACCTCTTCCCTATCTGGGGGCTAATGGTAGGAAGGATTCGGATCGCGGACTGGCTCCCTCTGGTGGAGAAAATGGAGATAAAGCTGGTGGGCTGGAAGGCGGGTTACTTTCTCATGGGGGGAGACTGGTTCTGGTTAAGGCGGTCCTGTCGTCCCTCCCTATCTTTTTTATGTCATCTCGTTTACTACTGGTTGGCATTTGGAGCAGGCTCGAGAAGGTTACGCGTTTTTTTGTGTGGGGGAAGTCGGGACATGACACTGCCGGGATTCACCTGGTGGACTGGGAGACTATCTGTATGCCAAAGGCGGAGGTTGGCCTTGGGGTGAAAAACTTAGAGACTATGAACAAAGCTTTGTTGTTGAAATGGATGAGCCGTATTTAGGGCAGAGATGATAGAATTTGCTATCATCTTATTCATCATATTTATCAGGTTGGGGACCGTAATGTTCGCATACAGCTTTCTCCCGCTCTTTCCTCTACCTTCTGGAAGGGTATTTGCTCAGTTATGCCTTAGTTTCACCCATTGTTTCGTTTGGTGGTTGTCGACGCATATAGAGTAGTGCCTGTACCTCTTCGTTATTTTATTTTCAGTTGTATGCTTTATGTAATTTACCCATAGGCTACTCTCCTATGTAAGAGAGCCTAGGGCTTATGGAATAAACAAGCCGTTCATTTTTCCCAACATGGTATCAGAGCGACGGTCCTAGACCGGAGTTCTCGAAATCCTAACCTTAACCCCACCACACCCGCCGGCCTCTCCTTCTCGCTCCATCTCATCGGCGTCGCCCGAGATCGCCATTGTTGCTCCAACGCCGCCTCTCCAATCGCCGCTGCGCCACTGCGGCTGCCCCCGCGCGCTGTGCGCGTAGCCCCCGCGCGCTGTGCGCTGTGCTACAGCGCCTGTGCGCGCCTCCTCCTTGCACGCCTCCTCCTTGCGCGCCTCCTCCTTGCGCGCTGTAGCGCCTGTGCGCGAAGTGTGCGTCCCTGCGCCTCCTTGCACCTGTGCGCGATTGCCGGTGCGCGCTCTTGCGCATCGCCTCCCGGTGCCTGTGTGCGCTCTAGTGCATCTCCAGTGCACGCATCCCCTGTAGCGTGCATCTACTGTCCAGGACCTGCGCGTGCACCTCTGTGCCTGCGCGTGATTCTTGCGCGCGTGTAGGGCTTAGCACGCACATCTTCATCTACATGGGGTTAGTTGCTTGAGGTCTACACATGCAACTAATCCCGTCTATGTCATTGTAGACGAAGCTCATCTTATGTCGATCGCTCCAGTCTTCCATCTCCAGTATGTCAGAAAGCAAGGCGGATATCCCATCTTTTGGCGCCTTTCGTGGTCCAGCGCCTATTGTCAAGATGGACGGTACAAACTATGAACTGTAGGCAATGCAGTTCATGAGTATGATGAAGTTAACATGTAAGAAGCACATTCTTACCGAACCTGAGCCTGCTGAGAAGACTGGAGTCAATGCCTCTTGGGAGGCCGATGATGCATATGCCAAGGTTTGGCTATCTGGTACGTTGGCTATTGAAATTGCCAATGACATCCTACATCAACCCACAGCCAAGGATATGTGGGATATTCTGGCGGTAACATACTCTCAGGCGAAGAACGAGACGAAGATTCTGTAACTTCAGCATGATATATTCACAATAAAGCAGAATGGTCGCCCTTTACATTCTCTCTATACATCACTGAGAGGGATGTTCGAGAAGCTCTATAGCTTCATGCCTCTTACTGCCACGCCAGAACAGCAGAAGACATACAGGAATGCGACCATGGTGGGTGTGTTCCTGGCTGCACTCGATCCAGAGTATGAGGCGGCACGATCACAGATTTTGGCTGACTCGACTATTCCTCCCATGGAGGAAGCTTTTCATAGATTGAGTCGGATCACAGTTCATTCCACGGCTGCGAGTCAGAATTCTTCAGCCATGGCAGCCAACAGAGGTCGCAGATTTCATCACCAGGGCCGTGGACGTGGACCTCGTGGAGAGGTGGCCGCACTAGGCCAACATGTACCTACTGTCTCCGAGTTGGACACAATGAAGATACATGCTACTCGAAGCATGGATTTCCTGCATCCGCACGAGCTGCTGAGCAGATAGAGCCTCCATCTGCTGCTACTTTGGATCAACGATTCGACGATCTAGTTGCCCGTCTGAGGGGCATTATTCCACCATCTGGACCAGCACCGACTGCAGAGAGTCATTCTGATGCCGCTGCTTCTGCCTCTGCGTCTACCAGTGCCTCAGGTAGTATACTTGCACTCAACAGTAGTAGATCAGATAATATACCATGGATTATGGACTCGGGCGCTACACATCACCTATGTGGCGACCAGAGTCTACTTACAGGATACACTCAGATCCCTCCAGGACGGACAGTAGTAATTGCCAATGGTACACATTCCCCCATCACCGGTCAGGGGGAGATTAGATTGACATCTTCTATGCAGCTCAAGAATGTGCTACACACACCTGCTTTTTCAATGAATTTGTTGTCAATTAGTCAGATTACGAAGGATCTACATTGTCGGGCAATTTTTGATCCATCTTCTTTGATTTTTCAGGACATCCGTACGGGCAACGTGATTGGTCGTGGCTATGAGCAAGGAGGCCTCTACCGCCTGCTTCATACCCCATTTGCTGGAGCCTCATCCTCTCCTTCTGGACAAGTATCTACTTTATTGTGGCATCTGCGCTTTGGTCATTTACCGCTTCAGAAGTTGCGTCAAGTGTTACCGTACGGTTTTCCTCACACACCTATTCAGTGTGAGGCGTGTCAGTTGGGAAAGCATCACAGGTCGTCCTTTCCCAGTCGTCCTGGTCGGAGTAGTACCTCCAAGTTCGAGTTATTTCATATTGATGTCTGGGGTCCGAGTCGTGTACCTGATCATCAGGGACACATATTTTATATAGTATTGTTGGGAAACGTGAATGAGATGATTATTCCATAGCCCTAGGCTCTCTTATATAGGAGAGTAGCCTATGGGTAAATTACATAAAGAGGATAACAAGAAAATAAAATAGCAAAGAGACACAATAACTAAATATGCGTCAACAATCCCCCTCAAGATGGAGCATAGATGTCAATCATGCTCAGCTTGGAAGCACACTTCTGAAATGGGCCACGTAACAATGCCTTGGTGAATATATCTGCAGTCTGGTTCTCTGAAGTAACATGGGATGTGGTAATGAATCCTTTCTGAATCATATCACGTATGAAGTGGCAATCCACCTCAATATGCTTGGTCCGTTCATGGAATGCAGGATTGTTTGCAATGAACAAAGCAGCCTGATTATCACACTCCAAGTTCATAGGAAGTGGTATATCTAAGCATAAATCTGTCAGCACCGCTTTCACCCACATCATCTCTGTAGTAGCCTGGGCCATAGCCCTATATTCGGATTCAGCACTGGATCTAGCTACCACAGTTTGCTTCTTGCTCCTCCATGAGACTAGGGCATCTCCAACATAGACAGCATACCCTGAGGTGGACTTCCTATCCTTAGGACATCCTGCATAGTCTGCATCTGCGCATGCTGAGACAGAAATCCCCTTTCCTTTCTTGAATAGCAGACCTTTACCTGGAGAAGATTTGAGATATCTAAGTATCATGTGTATTGCATCCATATGCACCTGGCGTGGCTGCTCCATGAACTGGCTCACACGGCTCACTGCAAATAATATATCTGGCCTAGTGATCGTGACATATAACAATTTGCCTAACAGTTCTCTGTATCTTCTCCTGTCAACCTCCTCTGTGTCATCATCATACAGCTTCATGCTAGGGTCCATTGGTGTCGTAGCAGGTCGACACCCTGGCATACCTGTCTCACTCAGTAGATCTGTGACATACTTCCTCTGTGACTTGACTAATCCATACGGATTTCTGGCAAATTCCAGCCCCGGAAAATATCTAAGGACTCCCAAGTCCTTGGTGACAAACTCGGTCCCCAGCCTTTCCTTTGCCTGCTTAATGCCCTGGTCATCATCACCTGTAATCAAGATATCGTCAACATAAACCATGATTACAACAATACCTCTTGCCGTCTTCTGTACAAACAAGGAATGATCAGCATTGGAGCGTTTATATCCTTGTTTCTCAAAGAGGTCTGACAGCTTCTGGAACCATGCTCTGGGCTCTGCTTAAGGCCATAGATAGCCTTATGTAATCTGCAAACCTTGGAACACTCCCCCTCAACAGCAAAACCAGGTGGCTGTTGCATGTAGACTTCCTCCTGCAGGTCGCCATACAGAAAGGCATTCTTCACATCCAGTTGATAGAGTGGCCAGTCTCTAGTAACTGCAACTGATAAGAGGATCCGCAGAGTGGAATGACGAGCTACCGGGGAGAACGTGTCAAGGTAATCTACCCCATATGTCTGTGTGAATCCCCTTGCAACTAGGCGTGCCTTGTACCTGTCAATGGAGCCATCTGCATTATGTTTCACTGTAAATACCCACTTGCAACTCACCGGGTTGACATCTGGTGGTATAGTAACCAAGCTCCATGTTCCTCTAGACTGAAGTGCCGCCATCTCTTCCTCCATTGCTAGCCGCCATCGAGAATCCTGCAAAGCCTCATAGTGGTTCCGTGGAATATCTGTAGCTGAAAGTGCCAATGTAAACGTCCTGAATGGTTCAGATAGCCTCTCAAACGAAACCGCTGCTGATACTGGATACTTGGCACAGCTTCTCTTCGGCTTGCGTAGAGCGATTGGAACATCCAGATCCTCTGTGGTATCACCATGCTCCTGTAATGCATCCTGCTGAGAAATGTCGTCAGATCCATCAACATTAATATTTTCATTACATACCATAGGCGAGCTAGTTGACTGGTCAGGACCATGAGCTTGATTCGGCCGTCGGGTGTAAAGGAATGGTAACGGGGATACTATTGGTGGCGGTGGTGGTGGTGGTGGTGGTAATGGTGGTGACGGCTGTGATGTTGGTGGTGACGGCTGTGATGTTGGTGGTGCCATGAATACGGTATCAGGAGATAATGGTGGTGGCTGCATGTTCCCGGATTCTGAAAAATACATAATGGATTCAAAGAATGTAACATCTGCACTGATCATATACCGCCGACGCACAGGGTCAAAACACTTGTACCCCGTTTGAGTTCTGGAGTACCCCACAAAGACACACTTGACAGCCCTAGGAGAGAGCTTGTCAGAACCAGGCAACAACTGATGGACAAATGCGACTGACCCAAACACGCGAGGAGTAAGAATGAACAGATCCTTGTCCGGATAAATAAGTGAAAAGGGAACCTGTTCTTTCACGACAGACGAGGGCATACGATTTATAAGATAACATGCAGTGAGGAGTGCATCACCCCAGTAGGAATACGGAACATGACTCTGAATGAGAAGTGACCTTGTAACATCAAGAAGGTGACGGTGTTTTCTTTCTGCAACCCCGTTTTGTTGAGACGTATGAGCACAGGATGTTTGGTGAACAATTCCTTTAGAGGAGTAGTAGTTGGCTAGATTGTTAGTGCACAGCTCTAAGGCATTGTCAGTTCTCATAATTTTGACCGTTGTGGAAAAAACATTCTGAATCTCATTTAGAAAGTGAATAATAATATTTCCAGCCTCAAACTTATTTTTCATTAGAAATACCCATGATGCTCTAGAAAAGTCATCCACAAATACAATATAAAACCTGTGCCCCTGATGATCGGGAACACGACTCGGACCCCAGACATCGACATGAAACAACTCAAACTTGGAGTTACTACTCCGACCTTGACTACTGGGAAAAGATGACCTGTGATGTTTGCCCAACTGACACGCCTCAGACTGGATAGGTGTGTGAGGAAGACTATAAGGTAGGACTAGACGCAACTTCTGAAGCGGTAAATGACCAAAACGCAGATGCCACAGGAGAGGAGATACTTGTTCTGCGGGAGAAACTGTGATTCCGGCAAACGGGGTCTGGTTCAGACGATAAAGGCCTCCTTGCTCATAGCCATGACCAATCACGTTGCCCGTACGGATGTCCTGAAAAATCAAGGAAGATGAATCAAAAATAGCTCGACAATGGAGATCCTTCGTAATCTGACTAATCGACAACAGATTCATAGAAAAATGCGGTGCATGCAAAACATTCTTAAGCTGCATAGAGGATGTCAATCTAATCTCCCCCTGACCCGTGATAGGAGAATGTGTGCCATTGGCGATCACTACTGTCCGTCCTGGAGGAATCTGAGTATATCCTGTAAGTAGACCCTGGTCGCCACATAGATGATGTGTAGCGCCCGAGTCCATGATCCATGGCAATGTATCCGAACTACTACTGTGAAGAGCAAGTGTACTACCTGAAGTACTCGTAGAGGCAGAAGCAGACGCAACAGCATCAGTATGATTCTCTGTTGACGGTGCTGGGCCAGATGGTGGTATAATGCCCCTAAGACGGGCAACCAGATCATCAAATCGTTGATCCAGTGTAGCTGCAGACGGGGCTCTATCTGCTCAGCGGCTCGTGCGGATGCAGGAAATCCATGCTTTGAGTAGCATGTATCTTCAGTATGTCCGACTCGGTGACAATATGAGCATGTTGGCCTAGTGCGGCCACCCCTTCCACGGGGAGTACGTCCACGGTCCTGGTAATGAGAACCACGGCCTCTGTTGGCCGCCATGGCAGAGGGATTCTGACTCGCAGCTGCTGAAGGTACTGTGATCCTACTCAATCTGTGAAAAGCCTCCTCCATGGGAGGAATAGTCGAGTCTGCCAAAATCTGTGAACGTGCTGCCTCATATTCTGGATCAAGTGCAGCGAGAAACACATCCACCATCGTCGCATTCCTATATGTCTTCTGCTGTTCTGGCGTGGCGGTAAGAGGCATGAAGCTGTGGAGCTTCTCAAACATCCCTCTCAATGATGTATAGAGAGAATGTAAAGGACGACCGTTCTGCTTTATTGTGAATATGTCATGTTGTAGCTGCAGGATCTTCGTCTCATTTTTCGCCTGAGAATACGTTGCTGCCAGGATATCCCACATGTTTTTAGCCGTGGGTTGATGTAAGATGTCATTGGCAATTTCAATAGCCAATGTACCGGATAGCCACACCTTGGCATATGCATCATCGGCCTCCCAAGAGGCATGAACTCCAGTCTTCTCTGCAGGCTCTGGCTCGGTAAGAATATGCTTCTTACCTGTAGACTTCATCATGCTCATGAACTGCATTGCCCACAGTTCATAGTTCGTACCATCCATTTTGACAATAGGCGCTGGACCACGGAATGCGCCAATAGAGGGGATATCTGCCTTGCTGTCCGACATACTGGAAACAGAAGACTGGAGCGACTGAAAGAGAAATAATCTTTGTCTACAGTGACATAAACGGGATTAGTTGCGTGTGTAGACTTCAAGCAACTAACCCCATATAGATCCGGATCTGTGCCCTAGGGTTTTGGGACTTAGGGCACGTAAGCGCGTGCGAGGGGCACGCGCGCACGCACCTGGAGTATCACGCGTGCACTGGAGCGCGCTACTGGAGAATCACACGCGCACTGGAGCGCGCAACTGTGCACGTAATAGTGCGCACAGTTGCACGGGGACGCTGCGCACAGTGCTGTGCGAGTAGAGGCGCAAGACTTATGCGCGTAGGCGTGCAGCGATGCACGCACATGCGTGCGAGGTGCGCGGCAGATGATGCGCAAGGTGCAGGCGATGCACGCAGGAGCGCCGATGATGCGCAAGGTGCGCGCGCACAGGCGCACAGGCGCTGGAGTCGATGCGGCGTCGCCTACACGGAGATGGTGGCTGATCGGCTGGGCGGCGCCGACTCGAAGGAGAGAGGGAGAAGAGAGGCCGACGGGTGGGGTTAGGGTTAGGGTTAGGTTTCGAGAACTCCGGTCTAGGACCGTCGCTCTGATACCATGTTGGGAAACGTGAATGAGATGATTATTCCATAGCCCTAGGCTCTCTTATATAGGAGAGTAGCCTATGGGTAAATTACATAAAGAGGATAACAAGAAAATAAAATAGCAAAGAGACACAATAACTAAAACTGCGTTAACAAGTATTTGTTGATGATTTTTCTAGAGTGTCATGGGTGTTTCTGATGAAAAATAAATCTGAAGCAGGAAATATCATTATCCACTTTTGAATGAAATACAAAATGTTTTCTCCACATCTGTGAAGTTTGTGAGAAGTGATAATGCTTTAGAATTGTGCACCAATATTCTTGCAAATTATTACTCCTCAAAAGGGATCGTTCACCAAACATCTTGTGCTCATACATCTCAACAGAATGGAATTGCTGAAAGAAAACACCGTCACCTTCTTGATGTCACAAGATTACTACTTATACAGAGTCATGTTCCCTACTCCTACTGGGGTGATGCAGTTCTCACTGCATGTTACCTAATCAATCGTATGCCTTCTTCTGTCCTGAATGAACAGAATCCGTTTTCCCTGATTTATCCTGGCAAGGATCTGTTCACTCTTACTCCTCGTGTGTTTGGGTCGGTTGCATTTGTCCATCAGTTGTCGCCTGGTACTGATAAGCTCTCTCTCAGAGTTGTCAAGTGTGTTTTCGTTGGGTACTCCATAACTCAAAAGGGGTACAAGTGCTTTGATCCTCTGCGTCGGCGGTATATGATCAGTGCAGATGTTACATTTTTTGAATCTGTTATGTATTTTTCAGCCTCCGGAGACAAACAGCTACCACCTATATCTACTGATGCCATATACATGACACCACCACCTCAGATGCCGTCATCAGTACCACAACCCCAGATGCCGTCACCACCACCACCACCATCACCACCTCCACCACCTATCTCACCACTACCGTTCTATTATACCTGCAGGCCTCCTCCCGCTCATGGCCATGACTCGTCTACTAGCTCGCCCATGGTATGCGATGAAAATATTACTGTTGATGGATCTGACGATATTTCTGAGCAGGATATCTTGCAGGGGCCAGATGAGACTACAACTGATTTAGATGTTCCCATTGCTCTACGCAAGTCGAACGGGAGCTGTGCTACATATCCATTATCAGCATCCGTGTCTTTTGAAAGGCTATTTGGAGATTTCAAGTCATTTGCTATGGCACTATCAGCTGTAGATATTCCACGAAATCATCAAGATGCATTGCAGGATAGTAGATGGCGGCTAGCAATGGAAGAAGAAATGGCAGCACTTCAGTCCAGAGGAACTTGGAGTTTGGTTCCTATACCTCCAGATGTGGACCCGGTGAGCTGCAAGTGGGTGTTTACAGTGAAGCACAATGCAGATGGCTCTATTGACAGGTACAAGGCGCGTCTTGTTGCACGTGGCTTTACACAGACATACGGGGTGGATTACCTTGACACATTCTCGCCTGTGGCACGTCATTCCACTCTACGGATCTTGTTGTCAGTTGCAGTTGCTAGAGACTGGCCGCTCCATCAGCTGGACGTGAAGAATGCATTCCTATATGGCGATTTGCAGGAGGAAGTCTATATGCAACAGCCACCTGGTTTTGCTGTTGAGGGGAGTGTTCCAAGGTATGCAGGTTACATAGGCCATCTATGGCCTTAAGCAGAGTCCCAGAGCGTGGTTTCAGAAGCTCTCAGATCTCTTTGAGAAACAAGGATACAAACGCTCCAATGCTGATTATTCCTTGTTTGTACAGAAGACAGCTAGAGGTATCATTGTAATCATGGTTTATGTTGATGACATCTTGATTACAGGAGATGATGAGCAGGGCATAAAGCAGGCGAAAGAAAGACTGGGAACCGAATTTGTCATCAAGGACTTGGGAGTCCTTAGATATTTTCTGGGGCTGGAGTTTGCTAGAAATCCATATGGATTAGTAATGTCGCAGAGGAAATATGTTACAGATCTATTGAGTGAAACATGTTTGCTAGGGTGTCGGCCTGCTACGACACCAATGGATCCCAGCATGAAGCTCTATGATGATGACACGAAAGAGGTGGACAGGAGAAGGTACAGAGAACTGGTAGGCAAACTACTGTATGTCACGATCACTAGACCTGATATATCATTTGCAGTGAGTCGCATTAGCCAGTTCATGGAGCAACCACGTCAGATCCATATGGATGCAATACACATGATTCTGAGATATCTAAAATCATCTCCAGGTGCAGGCTTGCTATTTAAGAAGGGAAAGGAGATCTCTATCACGGCGTGTGCTGATGCAGGACTATACTGGATGCCCCAAGGACAGGAAGTCCACCTCAGGATTTGCAGTCTATGTTGGAGATGCCCTAGTCTCGTGGAGGAACAAGAAACAGACAGTGGTAGCTAGATCCAGTGCTGAATCTGAATACAGGGCTATGGCCTAGGCTAGCACAGAAATGATGTGGGTGAAAGCTTTACTTACAGATCTATGTCTTGATATACCGCTTCCTATGAAGTTGGAATGTGATAATCAGACAGCCTTGTTCATTGCAAACAACCCAACCTTCCATGAGAGGACCAAGCATATTGAGGTTGACTGTCACTACATACGTGACATGATTCAGATGGGGTTCATTGCTACATCTCACATCACCTCAGAGAATCAGACTGCTGATATATTCACCAAGGCATTACTTCGAGGCCCTTCCAGAAGTGTGCGTCCAAGCTGAGCATGATTGATATCTATGCTCCATCTTGAGGGGGAGTGTCGACGCATATAGAGTAGTGCCTGTACCTCTTCGTTATTTTATTTTCAGTTGTATGCTTTATATAATTTACCCATAGGCTACTCTCCTATATAAGAGAGACTAGGGCTTATGGAATAAACAAGCCGTTCATTTTTCCCAACATTGGTGACAGAAATTCCTTCTCCTTATGGAAAGATGACTGGTCGGATCGGCGCCGATCTCCGGCTCCCTCTCTCTCACGCCGCCGCCTCTCTCTCTCCCTAGGGCTTCTCCCCGCCGCCCTAGAGCTTCTTCGTCTCGCCTTAGGCCTCCGCGCGGTCCCCAGCCCGCCGCCAGGGCCCCCAGCCTGCCACCCTAGGCCTCTAGGCGGCTCCAAGCCGCTGTCCCGTCCCAGCCAGCCGCGCAAGCCTCTAGGCGGTCCCCAGGCGGCACCCAGCCAGCCGCTGCAAGGGCTGTAAGCCTCCTCTGAGGCGTGCCCTAGTCCTCTCTTCGTCCGATATATGGATTTGAGTGCGTAACGTCTACATACGCACTCAAATCCGATGCAGTTGGTGTAGACATTCATCACCGTGTCTACATACCCTAGTTCTTCTCCAAGTGGCAGTATGTCAGAATCGAAAGTCGATATGCCCTCCATCGGCGCATTCAAAGGTCCTGCGCCAATAGTGAAGATGGACGGGTCTAACTATGAGCTCTAGGCTATGCAGTTCATGAGCCTCATGAAGTCGAATGGCAAGAAGCACATTCTTACCGAGGATGAGCCCGCAGAGAAGACAGGGATATATGCCTCATGGGAGGCTGATGACTCCTACGCAAAGGTCTGGTTGTCTGGTACATTGACGATGGAGATTGCTAACGACGTCCTCCATCAGCCCACTGCTAAGGCAACGTGGGACATTCTTGCCGCTACATATTCGCAGGTGCGAAATGAGACAAAGATGTTGCAGCTTCAGCATGACATTTTCACAATGAAGCAGAGCGGCAGACCTCTCCATTCCCTATACACATCCCTAAGAGGGATGTTTGAGAAGTTATACAGTATCATTCCTCTCATTGCTACTCCTGAATAGCAAAAGACGTTTCGGAACGCCACCATGGTGGGTGTTCTACTTGCGGCTCTTGATCCTGAATATGATGCTGCCCGGTCTCAGATCCTAGCTGATGCAGTTATTCCTCCTGTGGAGGATGTTTACAGAAGGCTCAGTCGCATTCCAGTTTCCTCCAGCTCTTCTACTCCACCCCCATCAGCGATGGCAGTCTCGCGTGGGAGAGGTGGACCGCCTTCTGGTCGTGGTCGTGGACGTGGCCGTGGACCCCAGGGAACGGGTGGTCGCTTTAGTCAGACATGCTCCTATTGTCACCGCACATGACACTCGGAGGAGACATGCTATTCTAAGCATGGGTTCCCAGCATCGGCACGTGTTGCAGAGCACTCTCAGTATCCATTACCGTCTACTGCAGATAATCGATTTGACGAACTTGTGGCCCGTCTCCGAGATATTATGCCACATTCATCTGGTGATTCGTCTGGTGGTTCTTCAGATATTGCTGCTTATGCCTCTGCCAGTTCATCAGCCGCTGCTAGTACCTCAGGTAGATCTACTGCATTCACACCATCTCATGATATATCTGACTGGGTTATAGATTCTGGAGCCACACATCTTCTCTGCCAAGATAGAGGTAGATTACAGGCGTACAGGGACATTCCTCCCGGCCGTTCAGTGCAGATAGCAGATGGTACCCATTCGCCCCTTGTTGAACAGGAGGAGGTCTTCCTATCCTCTACTATGCAGCTACATAATGTCCTACATGCTCCTGAGTTCTCAATGAATTTGCTATCTATTAGTCAGATTACGAAGGATTTGCATTGTCGTGCTATATTTGACCCGTCTTCTCTCATTTTTCAGGACATACTCACGGGGGGCAAGGTGATTGGCTGTGGCTCTGAGCAGAATGGTTTATATCGGCTGGTTCGGGATTCCTATGCTGGCGTCTCCTCTCATTCTGCCGGACCAGTCTCTCCGTACATCTGGCATCTCTGGTGTGGTCACCTTCCACTCCAGAAAATGCGCCATCTTCTGCCCTAGATCTCTCCTAGTTCGTCTTTCCGCTGTGAAGCATGTCAGTTGGGAAAGCATCATAGGTCGAGCTTTCCAAGTCGTCAGAGTCGGAGCAGTAGCTCCCCATTTGAGTTGTTACATATAGATATATGGGGTCCGAGTCGTGTTCCCGATCATCAGGGGCACATGTTTTATCTTGTGGTAGTAGATGATTTTTCTCGTGTGTCATGGGTCTTTCTTTTGAAGAATAAATCTGAGGCAGGGGATGTGATCAAGAATTTGATTAATGAAGTGCACAATGTTTTCTCTTCCTCAGTCAAATATGTTCGGGCGGATAATGCCCTAGAATTTTGTACACGCTCACTTTCTCAATTTCTTTCATCAAAGGGTATTATTCACCAAACCACTTGTGCATATACATCACAGCAAAATGGTGTGGCGGAAAGAAAGCATCGCCATCTCTTGGATATTACTCGAATCCTGTTGATTCAGAGTTGTGCTCCTATTTCATTCTGGGGGGACGCTGTTCTTACTGCATGTTATCTGGTCAATCGAATGCCATCCTCAGTTCTTGGTGAGAAGATACCTATCTCTCATATTTTTTCAGACAAGGAGTTATTCTCACTGACTCCACGTGTCTTTAGTACTGTGGCTTTCGTTCATCGTCTATCTCCTGGACATGACAAACTCTCTCCTAGACCAGTCAAGTGCGTCTTTGTTGGTTATTCCAGGACTCAGAAGGGCTACCAGTGTTATGATCCTACGACTAAGAGGTACTTCGTGAGTGCTGATGTCACTTTCTTTGAGGTCTGTCATGTATTTCTCTCCTGCAGGTGACAGAATGGTACCATCCACTACCACTGATGATGTCTATGTTCCTTCACCACCTACATGGAGTTCACCTTAGTCGTCCCCTGTGCCTGTCCCCACGCCAGCACCACCAGCACCACCTCCTCCTCCACCCATTCCACGGCCTATTGTTTCACCGTTACTAAATTCTATACGCGTCGGTCAGGTCCTGCTCAGACTACACATCAACCAATCATAACACCTCAGGTATGTTCAGATGGCATTACTACTGACGGGTCAGGTTTGGTACATGTGCAGGATTCTTCAGTACAGGACGATACTAGCCCATCTAGTACAGCAGATGATGATCTTGATGTTCCGATTGCTATTCGGAAGCATAGGAGGCAATGTGCCTCTTATCCATTTGCTTCACAGGTTTCCTTTCACCGTCTCACTGGTGATTTTCAGAGATTTGCCACAGCCTTGTCTTCCGTGGATATACCACGGACATACCAGGATGCTTTGAAGAATGATTGCTGGAGATTAGTTATGGAAGAAGAGATGAGGGCCTTGCAGTCCCGTGGCACATGGTCTTTGGTCTTTGCACCTCTTGATGCATCCGTTGTGAGCTGTAAGTGGGTCTTCACAATCAAATATCATGCAGATGGCACGTTGGATAGATACAAAGCACGCTTGGTCGCCCGTGGGTTTACACAAACCTATGGCGTAGATTACATGGATACTTTCTCTCCAGTGGCGAGACACTCTACCCTTCGTATTCTCTTATCTTTTGCTGTGGTCCGTGATTGGAGTATATCTCAACTAGATGTCAAGAATGCCTTTCTGTACGGGGACTTAAAGGAGGAAGTCTACATGCAGCAGCCACCTGGGTTTACTGCTGAGGGGGAGAAGCAGATGGTCTGTAGAATTCACAAGACGATATATGGCCTCAAACAGAGTCCGAGAGCATGGTTCCAGAAGCTGTCCAACCTAATTGACCAACATGGATTCAAGAGGTCAAATGCCGATCACTCGTTGTTTGTCCAGAAGTCATCGGCAGGTACGGTTGTCATTATGGTTTATGTGGATTATATTCTTGTTACAGGAGACGATGTTCAAGACATAAAGAGGGCGAAGGCATTCCTAGGCCGTCAGTTCGTTACAAAGGATCTTGGAACCCTAAGATACTTTCTGTGGTTGGAATTTGCAAGGAATGCACATGGCTTGGTGATGACCCAACGGAAGTACATTACAGACTTCCTGATTGAGACTGGCATGGATGGATGCAAACCATCAAGTATTCCCATGGACCCTAGCATGAAGTTGTATGATGGTGATACTGATGAAGTAGACAAGAGGAGATATAGAGAAATGGTGGGAAAACTCCTCTACATCACCATAACTCGTCCAGACATTGCATTTGCAGTTAGCAGGGTGAGTCATTTTATGGAGCAGCCAAGACAGGTTCACATGGATGCTATACACATGATACTGAGGTATCTGAAGTCTTCTCCAGGGGCAGGGCTGCTATTCAGAAAGGGCACAGACTTATCCATCTCAGCGTGTGCAGACACAGATTATGCAGGATGCCCTAAGGATCAAAAATCAACCTTAGGGTTCGCAGTGTTTGTTGGAGGCTCTCTGGTTTCTTGGAAAAGCAAGAAACAAACTGTTGTGGAAAGGTCCAGTGCCGAATCCGAATATAGGGCCATGGCTCAAGCCAACACAGAAATGATGTGGGTTCATTCCGTACTAGAAGATCTACATGTAGCTGTGCCCCTACCTATGAAGCTTCAATGTGACAATCAGGCAGCATTATTCATTGCCAACAATCCAGCTTTCCATGAAAGGACCAAACATATTGAAGTTGACTGCCATTACACTAGGGACTTGATCCAGAGAGGATTGATATCTACTACACTTGTGAGCTCAGGAGATCAGACTGCAGATGTATTCACCAAGCCACTGCTCAGAGGACCTTTTCAGAGATGTTTATCCAAACTGAACATGATAGACATCTATGCTCCACCTTGAGGGGGAGTGTAGAGATAGTTTCTAGTATTATTATCACTTTATGTATCTTGTCGTTATTTCTTTATCTTTTATAGATCTCTTTGTAATTTACTCTTAAGGTCTCTCTCTATATAAGAGAGCCTAGGGTTTTCCTGAATGATTATCAAAGACTCTTTTCCCAACATTCAACATTTTTGCTACTCGTTCTATAAGGGCATTTGCACCATCTTGCTCCAGCTATTTGGGGACGGTCACTATTTTGCTTTCCGGATTGATTATTGGATAGACGAGGGAACGCTGACTGTCAGCTTTTCCCGTTTGTTTGTTCAGGTGGACCGAGACACTTCGATTTCAGAGGTTGATGACTCTTGAATGCTAACTTCATTTGGAGTTCTCTAATCAAGGCTTGCAAGACTTCTTGCTTCTTTTGGAGACTATTAGCATTTTGGAAGGTCCCACAGATGGTAGCGACCATTGGGTTTGGAGAGATGGAGATTTCATTATGCGTAGAGCATACAAAGCTCTTTACACCTAGTTGAGGCGAATGCTTGAAGGTTTACTGCGACTCCGCGAGATTGCAATTTTGTGTGGGAGTTGAAGATCCCAACCATATCCAAATCTTCCTCTGGTTGTTGCAATAAAAGAGAATCATGACCAGAGAAAGGCGGTCTAGACTCTTTTTGGGCATTGATTGTAGCTGTCCTCTCTGCAATGGGGAGATTGAGATGATAGATCACCTCTTTTTCCTACGCGATAAAGCAAATGAATCCTGGGACGCCACTGGGTAGATTCTAGAAATTCCTCGGATTTCTGGGGCTCTGCTTAGTGCACATGATTCCGCTCTAGCAGGGTGCTTCTTCTGCCAGTTGCAATGATCTGGACTCTCTAGTTGTCGCAGAATGGGGCATCATTCGTTCGGCGTGCTTTTATGTAGAAAATGTGACTCATTCAACTAGGATTCTCCTCGAGTCATGATGTTTCTTTTTGTAATATGGTATGCCCCTTTATTTTAATCCATCTGGAGCAGACACCTTTGTGTCTTTCCCTTTTTTTGCCTAAAAAAGACCAGCAGTCCTAGTCGGCATCTCAAGCAAACTAAAATCCATTTATACCCCTCAGCATAGCATACACCATATCGTCACTATCACCTCAAAATCTCACCACCCACTTCATGAGCAAGGCTTCGTTGATGTACTTGAGTTTTAGACACCAAAACCTCATCCAAGGGGTGCATGATAAATCCTCACTCCACCTTCACAATGCCTTGACCTTCCTGACCAAACTTTGACCAAAAGAATCTTCACACCATGGCTCCAAGTTGCATTTGCTCCCCCCTCCGACAACGTATGTGGGGACAGGTAGAATAAGAGGACAACTGAAAGAGCCTACTTAAGAAACACCAACATCCCACCTCTTGGAAAGCACTTGACTCTCGAAACTATCTTGCTTTTACTTTACCCACTTGAATGGTCTGGTGGTAGTGCAGTGTGCCTACCAACCAAAAGACCATGGTTCAAATCCCTTCTCGTGGGGGTTGCGTTATGTGAACCCCCTTGGATCCAAGCACCCGTGTACAACACTTTCGCGGGATTACATTATCTAAAGATCACATTAAGTTGCCAAAATTCAAGGAATTTTTTTTCGCTTTTGCTATTTGTATATGACATGCAAATCAATATAACAACCAAAGAACCAACAAGGACAAGTGCCATCAACATTGCATTTTATTAATTTCCATATTTTTATACAACATGTACAAAAGAGCTGATGGTACATACATGCATCCGAAAAATATGCAGAAGAGAAAAAGAAGCATTTACATAAGGAGCTGAACAAAAATTGACGAAAGTAACTGTACCGTTCGGTATAAACCCGGATGCCATGAATCATCCACATCTACTGAGATGCAGGCTGTTTGCCTGCCACACATGAAAGGTAGAAGAGGCATCAACGAGCGCTGGTAAATCCCAAAATTTAATAAAATAAGTAGGCATTTTATGGTGATCACCAAAGAAGCAAGCAGTAAAGTTTAAAAAACTAAAAATTTATAACTACTTGCTATGAAGAAGGTTTTCAAGCTACCTTGAAAGAATACCCCAAATTTTACCATTTCCTTTCATATGTTGTATTCTTATATAGGAGTTAATAACTCATATGTGTGATTTCTCCATTACCCCTTAGCCATTCATATATATATGATTATTCATTTATTAATTGTCGACTCATATGTATATATATATATATAATATTTTTATATTATTTAAAGATCATATTTATGGATTTTGATATGGGAAAGGTGAGATTCTGATCTGATGTATGATTCGATTTAATTTCCCAAGTCTAGTGGATAGTCTGTGGTGTTGGTCTGTGCGCGGCCTCACACTATGACTCTAAGGCCTGAAGGGGCCTTAGGTTTGGAGGTGCCTCCGTAGGCATGCGATGTTGTGTAGTGCATCCTAACTAAGTTCCCAACACGTCCACTAACTTATAATGATCCTGCATCTCTTAGCCAAGATACATTATACTTCATTCCATGTTCAACTGTAATCCCTCCAAATTCAACTGGAAATGTTTCCATGTAACCTTAGATGATTCATATGTAGCCTTAAGGATTCATAGATAGCATCGCCAAGCCTATTGGTGGAAAAGTAATGAAAACTCAGGCGGTGAGGTAGTCTCCTAAGGAGACTCTTTCTTCTCACCCTCTAATTGGAAGCGCGGTTCAATAAAGGGAAAGATCTACTCCAAAACTACGCCCTAGAGACGGGTGTGAGAGACTCTCCAGAAAAGTTATTCTGGAAAATGGTCCGACTAGCACGTGCTAACAAGGTCATACGAAAAACTAAGACCGAGGATCCCCTGCATGGGTATTCTAAAACAGAGCTAGTCAAAAGTCGGGATCCCAATGAGGCATAAAAGCACTGCAAACTTGCGTAAAAACCGTGAAAAGAATGGGATCATAGACCCGCGCACTTGGCGGCCGCTGCCCTAGCTGGACTTCCTTTCTCCGGCCAGTTGAGGGTCACCACGCCCTCGCTCGATCAGGTGTAAAGCTCACCATGACCAGCACAATTAATCATTAGTTATTATTAGTTCATCACTCCCAAGTACTTCTTAGATTTCCCCATAATGCAATATCACTTAAGTTTCTTGATCTGATAAAATGCCAAGATTCTGGGTTTCTAATGATTTGGTCTATTTATTGATTAAGTTTTTATAAGTCAATTGTATACACATAACCTAATTAAAAGAAATGGTGATTCTATGTAAGGTCATAATGGATTCTTAGATTATGTAAGTCCCGATATTGGAGTCTATAAAAAAAGGCTCCTGAAATATACAAGAAAAAAGGCGTTTTGGTATCCTATGCTAGAAGACCTGCTAAATACGTTATATTATTATCATTATTATCATTATTGTTTATTTTTGCCAAGTGATTGGGGTCGGGAGACGAAGGATTGATACCAGCGACTAAAGATTCCGGAACGTAGTCTGTCCATGTAACTTGAAATATAACCTCAGAGGAGACTCGAGTTAGTATCCATCACCTTTTCTTTATGCCTCAACTTTTTGGTTTTGGCAACCAACGCCAAACATAACTGGGGATTGAAATTTCATAGGAAAAATATATTTGAAAATCTTGAAAACATGTAAGTATATAATGAGAACAAAGATTTCTTTTCAAGTGAGTCAATGGCCTGTATGTAAATTAAATAACTAACTGAAAGTTAACTGATAAGGTGCATAACTATATATATATTTATATAAACCCTAATCTCGGAACTCTTCAGATTATTTAATCTAAATAATTGTCTGGCTCATTTAAGAGCTTGCAAAACACCATCCAGATCATGATCTTTTAACATGCTTATTTCTTTTTAGGGATGATAATCTTATCACACTTACTGGACAGTGAAGGTGGATAACGTTAATTCTCAAGAATAGTATTTCATGAGGAGTAACAGAAGCAAGGGTACATGCATGTCCTTAGAGTGTTAAAACATTCATGCCGGGCAGAATGTACTGTTGAAAACACATCATTATTCTTGCATCTCGCAATTTGTGTGCATTCCTTTGAATCAAAATCCAAGCCCAACCTTTGTCTAAATGTTTTGAAAGATTGCTGTTTATTATATAGCATTATACATCTCAACTCAAGTATGATAATCATATTTTGTCCCCTTATTATATCAAATATTTTTTTGAAACATCAATTACAGTGTAGAGTAGAGAATTTAAATGTTTAATGAGATTTTCCAGATTTCTTTTAGTATGAAATCTCATAATCAGAAGTCTGTTTGAATACAAATTTTCTGCATAGAGAATTGAAGTTTAGATCTAAATTGAGTGAGATTATATGCATGGCAAAGTAAAGGATTTACATACAGGAATGCATCTCCGATTTGGTGATCAGATATCTTGATTTTTATGTATATAAGGGATTGAATCCACATAGATGGCAACAAAGGATAGGGAGAGATGGTACCTTAATTCCTTTAAATTTGAATGAAAGGATTGCATGCAAGGCCTGAGCAGCAGGTATTGCTTCAAGAACAGCTGCATTAGCAGCTATTCAACCTCCAAAAATAGTAGCAAGGATTGCTACTGCATCCAGCAACAACACTTGATGAAATTGGCAGTGAGCTGGAGCTCTTTCTTGTTGAGATTGAGGGAGAATTTAGGGGAAAATATAGAGGAGAGAGAGTTACGGCTGGAGCTTCTTATGGAAATTGGGGGATTTTGAGAGAAGGGAGAGGGAATAAATAATAGAGGTTTTGGTGTTATATATATAGGAAAAGGGAATAAGCTTGGTATAGCCAAGTGGAAGTGAAAGAATCCAAGTGGAGAAAGGCAAAGGGGCAAGTGGAGACTGCTGGAAATCCAACGGTCTGCTACTGTTTTTTTTTTTAAATTTATTTTATTTTATCTTTTGATTCATTTATTCAAGATGTTCAAAAAATATCCGTACTTGCGCCTCGAATGTCGGATTATAATGCATAATGTCTCGATTTGATTGTTTCTAAACGACGAACAATATGAGTATATTATCGATATACTTTTGATCAGGTTTGGATGCTCGGAATTTTCGAGATACAGTTTCGGTTTGTTGTTAAATTTCACGATTTTAAAATATCACACGGTCTCCGATTGACGAACGGTCGATTCCGTTGGACTTATGTCGTCGAATCGGATTTATGTGGTCTCGGTTCGCTTCGCAGTTTCTGAATTTGCGTCGCGGCTTTTTCGGGCACGCATAACGATGTGATCGATTTTTAGTTGATTTTGCCTGAACAACTTTTGATTCACGATCAATAGATCGATTTAGATCAAATAATGTTGATTGATAAATTTATCAGGTTATACGGACTCTAATCGGGTCGGATTCGGGTTTGTGCGAATTCGGATGTTACGAATATTAAAACCTCAAAGGGAGTCTCGTCCTCGAGACTCGAGTCAAGCTCATTAGGTGTCTTGTTTGGATTTCATATGGTCATAAAAACCTCAAAGGGTTTTGAACCCATAAAAACAATAAAGGGAAAACAAGCCATCTACTTTTATTAGGTAAATAATTAAATATGCTTGTTTTAATGATTACCTGAGAAAAGCTTTTTTTTGAGAGGAGTTACCTGAGAAATGCTGCAGGTATCGTGTCCGAATGTCGACTTCAGTCTCCCACGTCGCCTCTTCGACGCTGTGTCGGTGCCACAACAGCTTGACCAACGGAATCTCCTTGTTGCGAAGCTTCTTCATAGTGCTGTCAAGTATCTGCATTGGCCTCTCTTCGTATGTCAAATTTGGCTCCACGTCGATATTCTCGTAGCTGATGACGTATCGAGGATCGTGCACATACTTCCTCAAGTTAGATACATGGAAGACGTCATGGATATTAGAAAGATGTGGAGGAAGGGCTACTCGGTAGGCCACGTTCCCCACTCTAGCTAAAATCTCGAATGGGCCAACATATCGTGGTGCTAACTTGCCACGAACGCCAAATCTCTGTATCCCTTCATGGGAGATACTCGGAGAAATACCCAATCTCCCACCTGTATTTACGGAAAATTTGTTAGTACGAGATTAAGCTAAATTTGCAAAAGGAGTAAGAGAAGAGGATTAGATACCTGAAACTCCAAATCTCTCTTCCGACGATCTGCATAGCTCTTCTGGCAGCTCTGTGCTGTCAGAAGTTTCCGCCTTACCAGATTAATTGCTCTCACAGTCTCCTCCAAGAGATCCACAGAATATAGAGCATGATCACCTACTTCACACCAACTGAGAGGTGTGGGGCATCTCCGCCCATATAGGATTTTGAATGGTGCCATGCCTACAGTGGAATGACAAATGTTGTTGTATATGAATTCCACTAAAGGAAGATAGTCCTTTCAGGACTCTTTCCACTCGAAAGTGAATACGTTAAGTAAATCCTCAAGCGTTTGTATGGTGCGCTCACTCTGTCCGTTGGTCTGCGGATGATATGCAGAACTCATCTTCAGCTCAGTCTGTAGTTCTGACATAAACTGATACCAATTAATGTGACGTAACCCTCGAGTCTCTGTCAGACACCACCTCGCGTGATATATCATGAAGTCTGATGATATTTTGCACATATAGCCTGGCCAATCTTGATGGTTTATAGGTCATGCTGACAGGTATGAATTGGGTTGACTTGGTCAACCTGTCAACGACAACCCAAATGGAATCATGGACACCTGATGTCCTTGATAACCCTGTGACAAAATCCATAGAAATACTCTCCCACTTCTACTCGGGAATGGGGAGAGACGGCAGTAATCCTGGTGGTCTCCTATGCTCAGCCTTGACCATGTGACATGTCATACATCTGCTAACATGATGGGACACATCTCGCTTCATTCCGTCCCACCAGAAATGTCGACGTAGATCACGATACATCTTAGTGCTGCCAATATGGATGGAATATCGTGATTTGGGCTTCATCTAGAATGTCTCTGTGCAACCGCTCGTCGCTGGGCATAACGACCCGACCTGCCTTTCGTAAAAGGATTCTGCCATGGCAAAATCAACCTCGTCCTTGACGGCCTGCATGTATCTATCTCGAATCCAAGGATCTGTCTTCTGGCATTCGACGATGTGATCCCACATACTGTTGAATCATGGAGGCACGGCTGTGGCTATGGATACACTCTCCTGAGGATGCCAATCAGTCAAAGATGCGAGCATATCTGATGCAGCACAAAATTAATATATAAGGTTGGTAATTTTATTTGTTAATTTTATTTACGTTTTGAGTCATTGCACTTTTGTTTAAATAAAGAGATCGCGTGTGATATCGAAATTAGTCAGTTAGTTTTAAATTTGAATTTTGAAATTTGAATTAGAGTCAAACTAGGATAATGTAGATTTGAATCTCGATTCAAATCAATTAAGATCGAGTCATATTTTATTTTCGATTCACTTACTATTTTTGTAATTCCACTTCTACTATATAAAGAGGTTGGTAGCCTATTGTAAGGTTCAGTTCAGATTAAATGAAAATTGGAGTTATCTCCCTTTGTCTCCCTATTTCTCTCTCTCTCAACGTGATATTCACGTCTTTCATCTCCAAATCCCGTGCAACCAACACGTTCTCCTCTCTCTTCCTCTCCTCTCTAAATTTCTCCACCAAACAACTATTTTTCACCGTTGCAAATTTTAATTTGCATTATTTGGTATCAGAGCATGGAAACTGAATCGTTCTTACGATTCGACGATCCGATCACCTACTGGCGTTTGCAATTCGATTTGAATTGTATATCTCATGATCCACATTCACGTTCGCGTTCGAGGAAGTTCAAGCATCGACTCCTATCAAGTTTCAAAGTCCAAGCATGGTTGGATGCGCTAATCAATGAAGATTCGTCCGTTAACGACAAAACTCAGAACGAGGCACTTGCTGTTCAATCTGATTTCAGCCAGAAAACGAAGGTATTTTTTGTTCGGAAGAGATTTTATTTCCACAACTATTGTACAACAAAGCCATGAAGATACATGGCCAATATTCGATGAAGATCCCACGGATGAAGAGTTCGAAATGCTTGATTTCTCCTCCACCAAGGCTGCTGTCCAGGAAGAAAAGGAGGCTGTCTATGATGATAAATTCGAACATCCGCATCTGTTCCCTTCTAAAATAGTTGTTCTAGAGGCTCCTGCTTCAACCATAACGTTGGCATCTATGGCTGTCGCGTCAACCGCATCAATACCTTCACCGTTGGCGCAAATAAAGCTCGAACAACCCCAACACAACAACCCATGGTAGCAGCAAACCCGCCAACCGTGCAACCCCGCCAATCACACAAACACCATGGAGGCCACGACCCGCGCACGGCCCGTGCGCCACCGATGCACCGTCGTCGCCGCTACAGCCCAGGCTGTCTCCCACCTTCCTCATGCGCAAGAGGGCTACACCAGTAGAGACCCCCGCCGCTGACACCATCTGAGGGCTCCCTCTCCAAACCGTCGCCGCCATCGTTGGTGGGAGAAAAGACAAGCCCTAGCAAAAGTTGTGCGTCTCTCAAAAAGGAGTTCAGAATCCCGTAAGGATAGGGATAGAAGGCTGATTGGAAACATTTTCAAGGAGGCCCCTCCTCCAAAACTACTTCACCAAAAGGGAGGAGTTGAAGTTAACTTATGGGTGGGAGTTATTTTAATCGAAGGGGTAGAACATTTGCAGCCAGACCCCTCAGTAGAAAGAAATTACAAACGTAACAGTGAAAGAAATCAAATTGGGGGGAAACCAATCCACCAATTCAGATGAGATTCTCCACCTACGAAACAAAGATAAAGCAATTCGTCAAGAGACGAATTTTTCAAGCTGAGGAGAATTGATGCAGCACAAAATTAATATATTAGGTTGGTAATTTTATCCGTTAATTTTATTTACGTTTTGAGTCGTTGCACTTTTTGTTTAAATAAAGAGATCGCGCGTGATCTCGAAATTAGTCAGTTAGTTTTAAATTTGAATTTTTAAATTTGAATTAGAGTCAAATTATGATAATTTAGATTTGAAATGTCGATTCAAATCAATTAAGATCGAGTCATATTTTATTTTCGATTCACTTACTATTTTTGTAATTCCACCTCTACTATATAAAGAGGTTGGTAGCCTATTGTAAGGTTCAGTTCAGATTAAATGAAAATTGGAGTTATCTCCCTTTGTCTCCCTATTTCTCTCTCTCTCTCAACGTGATATTCACGTCTCTCAACGCGAATTTTGGAGATGAAAGACGTGAATGTCACATTGAGAGAGAGAGAAATAGGGAGACAAAGGGAGATAACTCCAATTTTCATTTAATCTGAACTGAACCTGAGATAGGGGTGGGTAAGTCCCTTCTAACAAGCAACACCGATAACATATGCCTCCCCATCAAGGTGGACTCCTGAGAAAAAAAGATCCGACTTCCAAGCAATGAAGAGGCCTCCCGCCGCTCCCACCGCATCCAGTGCCACAAAGGAATCCAGCGACCCCGCACCAAAGGACCTCCATAGAGCATCGTCTAAGCCCCGCAACTTCGTCTCCTGAATCAAAGCCACATCACAAGCCCACTACGAGAAGCGGGCACCCAAAGCCTTCCTCTTCACGTCGTCCCCCAACCCCCTGACATTCCAGGAAATGATTTTCATTAAGGAAAGAGTCGGCTCCTACCAGAGGGTGCGAGGCCAGCCGCCTCCGCCACCGAGTCACGCAGAGTAGCTCATGAATGAAACGGCGCCGCTCGCGAACGAGATCTGCCCCGCCTCCGATAATGCTTCCCCGATCGCGCATCAGAACGCGAACCTTGGTCAAGATCACATATCGACTCCGAGTCGCCCGGCGGAGATAAGCAAATCGTGGATGAGCGAACCCGCCACAGTCGGGGAAGGAATGCCCAGGATGGAAAGCGGGAAGAATCAAGCAATAAGGGCCTATAATAGTCCCCAAAGTCGGCGGGAGCCTCCCCTGATGGAAGGACAGAAGGAGAGACGGGCCGAATCTCCTCAACATTAGTCAGCGTAGAGAAGGTTCCAACCGCAACCCGAGAAGAGCCCTGATCCGAGTCCGCCAGAAGAAGAGAGGAGTTCCCTGCAGGCCAGGATCCGAAAAGACCCGGCCCGCCAGCGCCAGCATCCGTGGATAGAATACACGTTCGTGCACCCGAAAAAGACGTGAAGTTCGTACTGCCAACCTTCCAAGCAAAAGAGCCAAATAAAGAATCGACCTCGGAAGGGCCCCATAGCTGCAGATCGCCACGTAAGGCTATATCACTCGGGAAGCGGGGAGAATCATTGAAGGGCCGCCCGAAATCAAGCCAAGGGACCGACGCCTCGCAGGCTCCCCCATGCAGGGGCGACTCCTCGCAGGCGCCCCCATGCATTCAGGTGGCCAACAGGAGACGAGGCGTCACGCGAATGAATGGGGTCTGTTTAGTTTCTTGGCAATTGTTTATGAACCTTCTTGTTACTGTGGTTTCATACACTTTCGTCGAAAGTTCACCATCTCTCAAGCTTCACCCTCACTCAACCCATGCGTTTTTCTTTGGTCTAAATATTAATTTCTTTTATTTAAGTGCAATCTCAACCATGGATCACGCCATATGTGTCTCCAGTTACATGCTAAATTGCCTAATATGGAGAGAAGATGGCAAGAGCTTCCCGCCGGATCCTTTTAGCCCGATCAAATGTGAAGTACAAGGGTTCAATGTCTTCGAGCTGCTCATTACACACATACACGTCTCATCCCGATCATGTGAAAACTTTGCTATGTAAGTCTTCGTCATAAGCAACCTACACTTCAACAACCATAGAAAAATCTTCACTCTCGGAGGCCCTTTAGAGCTCAAACTAGCTTGCACTCATGCAGAAGATCACCTTTATTGAACAGAATATGAGTGGAAAAAGAACCCTTCAGCCTTATTAACCGGAAATCTCTATTCTTCCAACAATAATGGCTTTATTAGGCAAGGGACCCTCAAACTAAGCTCTATGGGCCATCTTTGTAAAATAATATAATTTCCGGTTAGAAAAACCTGAATGAAATAAGTGGTATCATGCTGTATTAACATTAGCATTTGTTATCTGAGATCAACATACCATTTGTTATCTGAGATCAACATACCTTTATTAGATGGTTATGCAAAGAGCATCGGAAGTAAATCATAAAGGGTTCCATCTTCAGTCCAATCATCAATCCTAAACCTAAAAGAGCTGCCATCCCCCAAAACATGACATCCTAGAAGACACCTCATGAGGAACATAGCAAATGCCCTTGTAAAAGGTGTAAGGGAAGAGATCAGACGAGGCATTATTGTAAGCTGGGAATGGATCTTATACCTGTCACTACCCTGCACTATAAAAAAACGATAATGCGGAAGCGTAATAGTCAGAGATAAAGGATAAAGACCAGAATGAATACTGAGATTTTACGTGGAACCCTACTTCATAAGGAGCAGGATGAAACCACGAGCGAATGCCTCTCAAGGGTCGGATAATCTATTATGTATTTATCGATGAATACAAGTGGTGTAGGGCTTTTTAAATTGTCCTACCAAGAAAACCAAGTCTCACTAATAGATGATGTGAGACTAAACATGTGGATGTGGTAATTGGACCGTATCTGGAGAATGCAATTTTCAACTTGGACAAGTAGAAAGAAATCACCCACTCACATAGTACAAGGCACTATTGATAATATCGTCTCAACGCATATTCTATTGGCTGTCTGCTAAGGAAGTTGCTTCTCATGCCCTGCGACTGAGGAGGAATTGAAGGGCTGGAGTGTGATCCAAGTCTCATTGTCGGAGAATGTGTGCTTATGTACTGCGCTTGTCAGAGTCACTACAACTGAATTGAGTCTTCTCTTCAGAAAACATGTGCTCTATACTGCGTAGAGTCACCTGAACCAGAATAAGTCTTCTTGTCGAAGAACATATGCTCTGTACTATACATAGTCACCCGAAGCGACTTGAGTCTCCTCATCGGAGAATGCTGACCCACAAATTCTCCATCTCTCTGAAGGGCCAAAATGAAGAAAGCAGTAGGAATATCCTCACCGGAGTCCACAATCATTGGAGATGGAGGTTGAGCTGAGTCTTGTTGGAAAACTTGGTCTCTCCCACACCGACTCAGAGAGTGGGTTTTCTACTCTAAAGTCCCTATGGGATCTCTCCGTATCGAGCCTCTAACATAGGTATCTGTCATACATGGTCTACATGAAAATCCTGTGCCCAAATCAAGAGTATGGGGATCTCTCACATAATACTCTCTCTTTCTCCCATGCTTCTTAGAAAAGGATGACGTCAAACAAGTTGGGAGAAAAATAGAATCGAGAAAAAAAATAAATCCTTTTTTTTCTTTTTTTAATAAGCCGTTCTCTCTTTTTTCTTGGCTTTCTTCTCTTTTTTTGTACATCTTCTTTCTGTATGATAGCCTCTTTTTTTCAATCACAATTTTTACGCATGCCTCTCTCCCCTTTTTCGTAAGACATTAGTAGAATTGGGCCCATGCTATACAATAATTTTTAAAAAAAAGACAACTGTGGACCCAAAAACAGTCCACGAAGTGCCCCCTTTTTTTCTTTCTGCTGCACTTAATAAGAACCCAATTAGGGCATCTATTTAGGGCTTTTACCTCACCTCCACCTCTGATGGGGTTTCATCTTCTGCTGGAGAGCGTCATTATACGCGATCTGGATGACGGAGATAAGATGCGATGTAGCTGGAGGTTCCACCTTGAGCTGTGGCATTTCTTGCACACTGAGAATCACCGCCACTGGAGCTGGAAATGGTCGGTGGGCTTGGATATCACTGTGGGGTCTAGACCGGTCCTTCGAGATCACATGAAGAGCTTGAATTATGGTTTCTATCGGGAGATCAAGGAATGCACATCACCTGGAGGAGGTATGGAAGTTCATGTGCTCCACTATCCAATTCGCAAGCCAAAAGATTTGCGTGGCGGCGGCAATTGGAGTTTGGAGGAGGAGGCATCATAGACATCTCATCTAAGGAGTCTCGTTCCTGAGGAAAGAGTGCTAAGGCTCCTGGAAGTTTGATGCCTGGACATCATCGCTGGGGCAATTTTTCTACTGAAGCAGCGACCTTTCTCGAAGATGGAGGAAACCTTCATTCGATGTCGGCTTGGAATTTGCTCATCATCGTGCGCCTAGGAGCATCATGCACTTGCGAGGCACTGTTGGGCGTTTAAAGGATTTGCTGCAGGAATCGACAATCTTCTTGCCTCGTCCAGAGGCTATTACGTGGGAGCACCATCACCTAGGGTTATAAGAAAACCCCTAGTATTCCCAAATTTAGCAATAAAGAGAAGAATCTGATCATGTGCATGGAGTATGGAGGAGTTGCACATAGGATTTGCGTGCCTGGAACTAAGACCTTCTTGAGAATATTATAAATAAGAACTCCGAGATCAAAGAGTACAACAATAGAAACAAAGCCTTTTCCCACAATTAAGTAGGGTCCGCTACATAGGTTTTTTTGCTTCCATTCAGATCTATTTTGGGTCATTATCGGGCATAATTTCAAATAATTAAGATCCCTTCAGATAGTCTCATTTCCAACACTTCTTGGGCCTTCCTCGCCCTCTCTTAACCGGCTCTACGTCCCAAATCTCACATCTTCTAACTGGTGCATCAACCGACATCCTTTCCAAATGGCTAAACCATTTTAAGAGGTTTTCTCTCATCTCATCCTCTATTGGAACTACACCAACTTTCCTACTGTTATCATCATTCCGAATCCGATCTTTTTCGTATATGATCACACAACTACATTAGCATTTTCATTTCTGCTATTGTCATTCTTTACACATGTTTATGGTTTATAGGCTGACATTCTGATCCATAGAGCATAACAAGTCTCACGGCTGCTTTATAATACTTTCCCTTGACTTTCAAAGTGGTTTTCTTACAAGAACAATAGATGCTCATTTCCACTTTAACGAACATGTGTTTACTCTATGAGTAACATCTCCATCAAGTTCCCCATCATGTTGCAAAATAGATCGCAAGTATCTAAAAGAATCTTTCTTTTGAATGTCATCATCTCCAATGTTCACCTCGAGTCCTTCACCATTGTTTTCATCAAATGTGCGCTCTATATATTCAGTCTTAGCATTATACGAAATCCTTTAGTCTCTAAGGCATGTCTCCAAACATCTACCTTCTCAGTTACTCAATCTCTTGTCTCATCGATCAGCATAATATTATTGGCGAATAACATACACCAAGGTATCTCCTCCTGAATGTGAGTAGTGAATTCGTCCATAATCGAAGTAAAAAGGAATGGACTCAAAGCAGAACCTTAATGCACACCGATGTTGATGTTAAAATAGTCAATCTTCCTAGATTGGGTCCTTACACAAGATGAAGCCCCATCATACATGTTCGAGATCAAAGAATAATTGGAATAACTTTAATCTTGAAGATAAATCCAAAAATCAAACTGCTCTGATCATTGTTCCTTGTAGCTTGAATTATGGTTTAGGAAATCCTAGAACTTTCTTGAATCTCGAACAAATCACGAACATGAACATAATAACAATTCTTCAATGACAAACCCTAGAATCGAATCCGCTCTGATACTATGTAGAAAACTATAACGCAGAAGTGTAATAATAAGAGATAAAGGATAATGAACATAAAGAACACTAGGGTTTTACGTGGAACCCTACTCCATTAGGAGCGGGATGAAATCATAGGTGAAGGCCTCTCAAGAGTCGGTTAATCTTTTATTGCTTTTTCAATGAATACATGTGGTGTTGGGCTTCTTATATAGTCCCACCAGTAAGACAAATTTCCACTAATAGATGATGTGGAACTAAACTTGTGGATGTGATAATTGGACATATACGTTAACATACACAATAGATCACCTTTCGTCCTCCAAAGTTTGACCATCAACATTGCAAGGAGAGCCATAATTAGCTCACTGTCCCTCAATTCCTTCAAACCCCCTACATCTATAGGCTACACAACATATCCCAATCCACCAAGGGAATACCATGAGTATCCCTTCTTGAGCTAGATCGATAAAAACTCATCATGTGCCTCACGATGAGTGTAGACACATAACGACAACAAATGCATGGAAATAAAGGACACCGAGATCATTGAGAAAACAACCTTCAACAATGCTTGATCGCCACCTTGAGAGACTAGAAGCCTTCCAACTTGAAAGTTTATATTCCATCTTATCCACTAGTGACAACCGATTAACCCATGTAAGTTTCCAAACTGCTGGGGAAAACCCATATATGATAGACGCATGATCCAAGAAGGGGTTGCCAGAACCGGCCTACAGTCGTACGCAATAGTATCCGTAAGCTTAAAAGGAATGAATGTCGACTTAGATGGATTGATCACTAGGCTAGATAACTCACCAGAAATAATGATAGTTGAGATACCCCTCACCTTAGAGACCCCCTCTTAATAAAGGTCTGGCATCGTTTGTGTAACCAAAATCCCATAGTGAAGATATCAAGAGCTAACTACTATATGAACAACCTGGATAAACATAACTGCTAATGCATTTGCTACTAAGATAAAAATTAAAGGATCAATTGAACAACTTTCATGAACCTACCTTTGTCTCTGGGAAAAATGACCCTCAAGGACCATTCAACAACACAGAGAAAGATGCAATAGTAATACACCTCTTCGTCCATGTGATCCAGTTATCTAGACAACCTCTCTGAACAAGTAAGGCTTATAGAATATGGCTATTCAGACATCTGTTTGCCTTAGAGAAGTCAACTTTGCACATGACATGATGTTCCCGATTATTTTTTAAGACCAATGTTTCCGATTATTTATCATCTCCATAGACATCACAAGATTGTATAGCACATGTCTATTCGAGAAAAGGCAATTTATATTGGAGATATAATAACATTCAAAGTCATGCGGAGTATTTCGGCGAGCACCTTCACCATAATAAACTAAATTGTGTTAACCAAAGCAATTTGTATGAAATCCTCAAGTCTCTTAGATTTGTCATTTTTCGCAACATAAAAGGAAGCATGTTGTTCACCTTATCAAAGCAGGTCCAAGCCCATAGGTCTCAAGGAAATAAACAAGATCCTTGTTGAATCTTGAGAATATAAGGAAAGCGATTACTTACTCAATCACATGGTGCATACTATTTATGATGTTAAAACACGTTTGTTCATGAACTAATAGTATTAGCATTTAATGAATAACTTGGGGGATTATCGTATGTTGTAATTAGATGTGTAAGTAGTTTGGGCTGACCTGACCCAAGACCGACCCATTAATTATAGGTTGGCCTTGGGCTTGTTGATTATCGATGGATTTCCTAGGCCTCGGTCCAGCCTAGACCCGCTATGTTAAATGGAACTGGGCATGGGCATTGCGTGATCCACAAAGGCCTGATGCAAATGCTCATCACTATTGCTAACTAGGTAGAAGACATATCTTTATTTCTCTAGTTTTCATGGATTTTTATTCTTTGTTTATTGATTATGATGTTTCTGTAGCGGAGGCATAGTCAGAGGGACATGAGTCCCTCAGTTTTCTAATCATTTCTCAAAACAGAGGATAGATGGTTTCTTGAGGCTTACCAACTTCCATGATAGGGTAGAGAGTCAATTTGATGGACGTGACTACTAGTCATAGGTCAACGGTTCTTTCTTGATATAGAAGGCAGTCTTGGCGTTTAATCATGTAAACTTAGTCTATTGTAGATTAATTTGAAGCTCCATGGTGTTTAATTATGTAAACTTGGTCTGAAATTGTAGATTAATTTGGAACATTCGTTTCGATGCAGAATTTCGTGGACGGGAGTCAATCCACAAAACTTGTTGGAGATGAGTCCACATTCTCCAGCAATTTTGTGGTCTGAAAGTGTAAACTTGGTCGACGAGTCCTTTTTTGAAGAGGATGTGCGATGATTAATGTGTGGACAGGAGATTCTTGTGGACATCGTTGGAGAATAGGGGCTTCCTGGACACATGGATTTCTTGGGTCAAGCTGTGCGTCATGACGGTATCCCTTGCAGTGTTGGTTAATAGGAGACCGGAAGGGGGTTTCTTTCAACTATAAATGGGCATTGGGCAGGGATGTACTCTTGCACCGCTCCTGTTTGTTGTGGTGGCAGATGCACTAGCGGTGTTGATGAGGCTGGCGACTGATGGGGGTTGGTGCTCTGGGTATGAGAGGGAGGAAATCTCCATCTCTATGTATCAATATGCGGACGCTACTCTGCTTTTCTTCGAGGCCAATGAGGAGAAGATGCGTCATGCGTTGCTGATTCTCGACATTTTGGGGAGGTTTCAGGTCTTCAAATCAATCGTAGTAAATCGGTGGTAGTTCCTTTTCAATTGGGGGAGTTGGCGGTTCAGAGAGTGGCGACGATCTTTGACTGTCCAATGACTTCCTTGCCGATCACTTATCTGGACTTGCCGCTGGTGGCAGGTAGGCCGAAGGCTAGTGATTGGAGGGCTCTGCTCGAGAGACTGGAGGGAAGGATGGCAGCGTGGGAGGCAGGCATGTAGTCGAGAGTTGGGAAACTGGTTCTCCTAAAGCACACACTTTCAGCCATATTGATCTTTTTTTGTTCCATGAGGAGGCTTCATGCGGGGGTTCGCGCGCGGTTGGAGGCTCTGATGAAGAGATTTTTTCGGTCAGATGGGAAGCAAGGGAAGAGGGGGATGCACTTGGTTGAGTGGGGTGGGGTGACACTGGCAAAGAAGCAGGGAGGGTTGGGGGTTCTTCGAGTGAGTGACATAAACATGGCTTTCATGGCGAAGTGGGTGGTCCGCATTTGGGGGTAAATATGAGAACTTTGTCTGTGGATTGCTGCGGAAGGTATATGGCATCTCCCAGTCGCTGGCGGTCGTTCTAGGTCGGTTGCCATCATCGTTATGGATGGGGTTCACTGAGGTGATCTCGGAGCTGAGGCAGTAGCTATGCCCGATACTTGGTGATGGATCTGGATTCTGGATTTGGTAGGATGATTGGACGGGGAATGGGGCATTCGGGGAGTGCTTCGTGCGACTTATGCAGCTTGTGGACAATAGATTGGGGGTGGTACAACATATTTGGATGTAGGGGTCTTGGTCTCCACTTTTTTTATCAGGTTTGTCGGACCAAAGGGTGGAGGAGTACTTGGCGCTACATGTAGAGCTTTTTTTTGAAAGAGAAAAAGGGGCTGAAGCCCAAAGACGGGGCCCACCTTACAAAAAATAAATTATATAATATAACTAAAAGAAGAAGTTACGTCGAACTATAAATTCCAAGATGTATAAAGAGCCCTATAATGTTCAATTACATTTTCCTACTAAAACGCCCGTCCCCCAAAAATAACGCCATTCCTGCCACACCAGATCGTCCACAAAAGTGCATAGGTGAAGGTACTATCCGAATGATCGTACCCACAGACGAATCTAATATTTCTCCAAAATCCACAAAAATCCTGACCACCAAGCCACGGGAGGCTCGCTCTTCTCCACACTTGGGCTGAAGAGTGACATTACCAAGCCACGGGAGGCTCACTCTTCTCCGCACCTGGGCTGAAGAGTGATATTTGAAAAATAGGTGATCCAAATCCTCGGGTGCCACACCGCATCTAACACAATTGCTGACAACCACCCCCATCAGTTACCCCAGTCGCACTTACGTAAGAATCCGACCCTGCCGAACCAACCAGAGAAAGATCTTGATACGGTTCGGGATCTTGCTTCTCCAAATCAACCTAGTATCCACGACCACCTCCTCTGCGTCCTCCGCCAGGAAACATTAAGCCTTTTTCACCGAGAAATTCCCATCACCCTAAGTCAGGTGATCTATATCGGACACCCCCCACCTGAGCCTGCTCCGACTGAAGCGCCAGGAAGTCCTTTACTCTCTGATCAGACATAACTGAGATGAAAGGAGACCACGAGCCCTGCATCCAAACCTGTCGCACCTTCACCCCTGTCACTGGCCAACTGCATAAGACGAGGGTAAGCTCGCCCAGAGCTCCGTCCCCTATCCAATTGTCACTCCAAAAGCAAAAGGTCTCCCCTTCCCCAAGCACCGGCCGTAACTTTGGGGCCTACTCCATGAATACCTCTGTAATCCCTCTCCACAACGAAGATGACAAGGTGCCCATGATAGGTGCCAACGACAAAGACACCCATAAATCCGCCTCAGCAACCTGCAGACCATATCCTCAGACTTTTTCACATACGTACCACCCATTTAGCCATGAAGGCGTTGTTTAACTCACCAATCCGAAGCACCTCCAAGCCACCCTTCTTTTTAGATGCTGTCACCTTTCTCCAATCCTACAAGTGTACCCCCCTCCTTTCGTGCCTATCATTGGACCAGGAGAAGCGCCTCATCATACTCTCGATCCTCGTGCGAACACCCGCAGGCATCGATCTCATGGAGCAGAAAAATTAGGAATATATGACAATGCATGCTTCAAAAGAACAAGCTTCCCGCCTCTCAATAGCATGATGATTTGGAGAAGTATTTTGTATGGGGTAATGGGAGGTTCTTTGTGAAGAGGGCGTATCGATTCCTAGTGGAGGACGGTAGTGCGGTGGAAGAGGAGGTTGCTGTGGATATGAGGATGATTAGGAGAAGCAAGGTGCCTAACCGTATCAAGATCTTTTTATGGCTTCTATGTCTTGGTAGTGTCCTTACGCAGGCTCGTCGGAGGCAGTTGTTGGGGGTGGAGGTTGGTCTTTGCGTCAGATGTGAGGCGACGGAGGAAGATGCATACCACTTGTTCTTCTCACGTCCTTCCTCTTCTCAGATTTGGAGCAGAGCGAACATCTCTTGGATTGCTAGCTTGGGGTGTGACAGTTTTTGGCATGATCTTAGGTTCGTTTGTGATTTTGGGCATGAGGATAGTGCGCTGCCTTTTGCGCTACTATGGGGTAATTTGATGTGCAAGAAATGGGGCCATTTTTGGGGGCAGACTTGTTATACTAAGAATGTAATTGAACACTGCAGAGCGTTGTGTGCATCTTGGAATATGTAACGTGTTGTAACAAAAATACTTTCAGTTATAAGTATACCTCTGTGTGGGTCCCAAATTGGGACTCCACCCTCTTCCTTCTAAAAAAAAGATGCTCGGTCACTAATGTAGATGTCAACTATCTTTTTTTCATACGAGCTTAATCTATTTCTACTTGGTTTTGCCTTGGATTGACGATTATAGATTGTGTGTACCAAATCATGGGTGGAAAAAATGCAAGGCCTTAAAAGTCGGATTTCGGTTTCGTTTCGGTGAGGGACCGAAACGAAATTTCGGTCGAATTTCGGTCGAAATTCGACCGAAATTTCGGTCATTTCGGTGGGTTTTTGAACTAGACCCCCCCAAATTTCGACCGATATAGCCATTTCGGCCGAATTTCGGTCACCTGCCGAAACCGAAATTCGACCGAAATTCGGCCGAATTTCGGCGAAATTTAAGGCCATGAAAAAATGTAGCCTCTTGCATTCTTTTCAGAGGTTTAGTTGGCATGTTATGGGGTGATGTTCCATCAGAGGAGATACTATGCAGGAATGTTATGGAGCATGCCATAATTCTCTTTAAACTCTTGGTATTTGTAACTACATTCATGATTATTAGTGATATATAAGGTTTTCTACATTTATGTGCTTCTGAACTTTGCCAATAACATTTTTGCCCCTACTTATCTCATAATATCGCAATTACACTTCTAAAAAATCTCGACTAACATGTATGCCACTAGCATTATCCTCTTCAGGTCAAAGCATTTCGAAGGATTAAATAATCTATTAACTCTTTTATACTATTTTGACTTCTCCATCCTCTTTATATACTTCTTGTACTCCCATCTCCTCCCACATGTCCTTGTATGTGCCCCCCCAACCTCTTTCCTGCTGGAGTATTGTGAGTAGTTGCACTCAATGCTGAAGAGAGAGCGAGTAACCGACAATGGGGTTGTCAACAATGGGTCATCTTGGGCATTGATCTCTCTCCTAATTAATGTACTCCATCGAAATCCAACACCTTCTTTACCATGTCTAAGGGGAATGAAACTTATAAAAGTAGATTTGTCCTACCGTCTGACCATCGTCAACCTCTCCCCCTCCTTTCCATCTCTTATCACCTCATCGCTCCATCCACCACTGCTACAACCTCCAATCTCCCCCACTCATGTTGGTACTTCTACAGGGCCTCCCCTCCCATCAACTCTAGTAGCACCACCCCAAACTCATATATTTGACTCCCATGATGGAGTCATATATCCCAATTTTGAAAAATCTTCAAATCAACCATTTGCTTTAATTTGATTGGCCCTGCCAATTTTGGAAATATTGCATCACCAGCCGATGTGAACCCTCATCCCATCAAATTTTGTTCGATGAGCGACCTTATTAGTGAGCTCGACGACATCGAATTAGCAAATCTTATCATTGACGACGAAAGTATAGCTCTTGATCCATTTGTGGATGACACTAATTTAGTGGTGTGGCGGTGGATGTACTCGACGCTGTGGGCAATGTCGTGGCCACATAGGTCCCTGAGATCCAGAAGGGGAGGGGGTTGAAAATGGGGTCATGGATGCATTGGACGAGGTTAGCGCCATGAATGTGCTTGTAGATGATGAAGGGAGAGTTGGGGACAACAAGAGAGAGATGCCGAGGAGGTGGGTGAGGCTATCATAGTTTGTCCGATGACTATTGTAGAGGTTCATAAAGATGTTATTTGGGTTCCCAAGGAGATAATGTGGGTAGGGGGGGTAGGGTGTCGGGGCGATGGCAATCCTTATGGCCAACTCCTTCCTGCTCAACCTCAAGTTCATCTAGGACACATGAGATGGATGATTGTGAAGAAGAAGAATTGCTGACTAAAATTATATAGGTTACAGATATTATTATATAAATAGTTGTTTTACATTATAGTCCTTTGACCATCATCTTTCATGGTTTGACCCACATAGTCTAATGATTGGCATAAGTGTAAAATTGGATGTTTTATAATGTTCCTTGTTATCTTATGAAATAAGTCAGGGCACTAGTGTTATTGGATAAGTTGGAAAGGCACAAGTGTAAAAATCCCTATGTGCCAACATATGTATTTGGTGTGCACCATCATGGGCGCACAATTTCTAAAAAAAATTAAAGATATCTTTTAATTGATATATATATAGAACTTCCAATAGGGTGGGCCTTTCCTGGATACATAGAAAGTCAACCATCTCATCCATTCATAATTAATCCAATGGATCCGACTAATAGCCTTTTATCATAGTTAATTAATATTAAAAAAACCCATTTTAGTCATTTTGTCTCATTCTAAAATAGTATGTGACAATCACACACTCTTTTTTTTGATTTCTTCAATGGGAGAACTGTTGCTAGGGTTTTCTTCTCCCACAACAAACGACGGCGGTGGGAGTTCTAGGCAGTGGTGCTCGAGGGCGTGTATAGGGAGGGCGACCATTTCCAAGGGGGCACATGGGGAAGGGGAGAGCATATACGGGAAGGGGACAATGCTCGAGGGTGCTCTTTTTCTCGGAGTGTCAAGGGGCAGGGTGACGGTAGCCTATGATACCAGCAGGACGCCATAGGAGGGTGTACAGGGGAAGGGCATCAACACTTGAGGCCATGCGCGAGGAGGGGGAGGGCGATGCTGCTTGAGGCCACGCATGGGGAGGGGGAGGTTGGCGGTGCTTGAGGGCCCACACGGGGAGGGGGAAGATAGATTGAGGGGCAGGGGTGTCCAACCGTCCGTGACTGTTGTGCGAAGGGGAGGGGAGCTACCGGCAATGATGAGAAGAGAATGGGGAAGATGCGGGTTGTCATTAGCGATGGTGAGTAGAGGAGGGGACACCCATATTGTTGTTTGGGGAAGAAGGTGATGACATCGTCCCTCATGTGCTGATGTCGGTACATATATTTCGATTAACTGATTTTACAATCATTGCATTGATTCTACAAATCGATTATTTGATTTTACACATTTTTGCACTAATTTTGCAATCGATGCATTGATTTTACAATAATGCCTGTCCTATATAGCTCTAGGTATTGAGCCATTGATCGCATGCTTGCATTTGAGATGTTTGCAGCTGAGATAAAGATGAGGTATATGTTCATATAAAAATCGATTGACTTCATAATCAAAGTAAATGTACTAAGCCTTCTCCCACTATAAGTAGGGTCGACTACATGGATTCTTGCTCAAATCCATGTTGAAAGATTCGACTATTTTTTACGCTGGCCGTCGACTACCTAACACAACCCTTGCAAGAGATTTGAACCTTGGTCTTTTGTGTGGTAGACACACTGTACTACCGCTAGACCATTAAGTGGGTACACTTCATAATCAAAGTATTGGAGAAAAAGATAGCGACTCCAATAAAAACATAAAATAATGCACATTTAGTTTGGTGTGTGTAGAAGCTCACTCGCCATCCAATTGAAGGTGCAAGGAGTTGGAGAAGAAAACCCTTACATGAGGGATGGAGGAAAGCTAAATACGTGCCAAAAGAAAACTATTAAGAATGATACGGCTATTTTTTCGATAACATTTGTTTGGAAGTGATGAATTTATGTATTAAGATGAACATGTGTTTAATATTCATTGTTGGTAGATGCCGTCAGGTGACATGCTTGTGAAATTTAAATTTGTTTACAGAGAGGCATTTGAGATTTTTATTTTTTTTGTTATTGGTTGATTAATAATCTCTGTCTACATCATTTAATTATCAGATCAGCAGCTTGTAGAATTCTTGTTACTGGTTGAGGTACTGTTGACTGGTTGTGGGGGGTGTGGGGGTGGACGGATCTGTTGATTGATGGTCACACACTGATGGACGGTTCACTGTCCAGAAAGCCTATATGGCTTTCTATCGTCCGGAGAGTTGAGATGAAGCGTTGATCTTGGATCGGTTCACTGACTTGTGGAGTTGGAATGTACCATTATGCGTCCTGATTTTTATTTGACTGCGACAAATGAAGCGTCTTATGATGTAGGATAGAAGAACATAGTTTTTTCCTGGGTGTGACGCCATGTCTATGCATTTCATGACGGTGGGGGAGAGTGCTGAGCATTTATTCTTTGGCTGCACTGTTGCTAGGAAGGTGTGGACTGAGGTGAGCATGGAGAGGGTTTTAGCAATGGAGTGGGGTGCTTTCTGGGACTTCATGGTCGCTCTTGGAGGCGGGGATAGTCCAACCAAAGTATGGATGGCTGCTATCCTTTGGTCTTTGTTGCTTGCTCGGAATGGTTCCCTTTTCCGAGGGAAACAAATGTATATGTAAAATGTAATTGAGCATGCAAAGAGATTATGGACATTTTGGTCCCTGTAAATATTTACTTTTTCTTAAATATAAAGAAGTTACAGGGTAGGCATGTTCTCGATGTCCTACCATCTTTTTCCTCGAAAAAAGTTGGTATCTTTATAACATGGAATTATTTTTTGTGCGGAAGCTCTCGCTTTTTCACAAAAAAAGGTAGTCATATAGGTAGGCAGTAATAACGAGGAAAGTACACAAGTAATGCGTAGAAAATATATTCCATGGTTGTGGCCATATAAAAACTTAATTTTCTGATTAATGTAATAGTGTTGCATTTAGAAAGTGTGATACCGCATAACCAAAAGGCAACACCTGTAGAGCATACTTTTAAGAACACACTAGTGTAGTGTGTTGCAATGGGTTATATAACTTATATATTGCGGCAATATACTGTGTAAGATAATAAAAATGATTCCCATATTAAATGCATTGCATTGCGTATCAATCACAAATAATTAGTTAGTGTTCCTGTACCAAATTTTATAGGTACCCATATATACCACACATACATCTCTTTAGTAATGTTCAAAAAAATATCTTGATGGTATTTATATTTTATGTAATTATTGTTTTGGCTAAACTACAAATTTACTTTCAAAATTTAGATAAAACTAACGCGGTTTTAAATTTAAACAAAATAACGATGTAATGTCAACCTAGTGATTAGAACTGCCGTTCTAATCTCACCACCAACAACAGGCCATCATCATTAGTTGCAATAAGGCAACGTTTTTATATTTTAAAAGTATGCACTGCAGCTTGCTGCTCTAGTGCTTGTAAACTAAAATAACGATGTAATGTTGATCTTGTGAGTCGAACAGTCGTCTTTCCAATCTCACAATTAACATCCAACCAAAAGGCCAAAATCATTAGTTGCAGTAAAGTAACGTTTAGAATATGCTATTTAGAAGATCTTCCAAATCATTCCCTATTGATGTCACGTTTAGAAAAATTTGACATGAATAAGGCATTTCCTAAATGCGACACTATTACATTAGTCAGAATATTAAGTTTTTTCAGTCAGCAGAATATTAAGTTTTATATGATCACACCCATGAAATATGTTTTATTTATGATTTTAGTTTGGAGCTTTCTTCCAATAATAATGCTTTCTGAAATAGAATATTAATGCTTATCATCCTCTGCTGTTCACAGGCGCACCAGGATATATTACCACGAGCCTTTTAAATGGCATGTCTTTTGTTGAAGGCTGGGAGCAAAATTTCTTTGTTTCAAAATGGAGCATGCACCAACTGGTATATTCCAAGGGCCATGCTATGCTGTTCGTCCCTATCTTTTTTATGTGCTGAAATAAGAGTTAGGCTTACTGCCTCATCCATCTGACTCATTGTGAACTTGGCAAATGATTTTTAAGATGTGATAATCATATGGCAAATGATCTTTGCCATCTCTGTAACATATATATGGGCTTCTTTATGACTGGTGCGGACAAATAACTAAATAATTGTGTAAAAAACTATCGTAAACAAGATCATACATGTATATATATTTGCATATATTCATTTGTGACTGACTTGAGCTGGATTTGTGTTCGGAATCTTGAGTCATTTTGGGACTCCCTGTTGAATGCTCGGTAACGTCCGAAGAAGACCTTACTTGCACCCCCGGCTGTTCTGTGGTCCATATGACTTGCTAGAAACACTCTTCTTTTCTCGGGGCATAAATTCTACCGCGAAAATGTCTGTATTCATTCCAAATTTACTCTTGAGTCTTGGCTTTTGTAACTACCTAATGATGTAAGTACCCTTTTTTTGTCTTATTAATATAACAGGGTGTACACCGCTGCGTGTTTCCCCCTGGTTTAACTTCAATAAAAAAAATATTTACGTATATTCACTCTATTGAAATATTAAGACAACACAAAAATCATGTAAAGAAAAAGAGCAAGAGGAATAATCTAGCCTCAAAATCGAAGATGGAGGCTATATATACATGGACGAAACCATGAATTTTATCTAGGAGGGGTCAAGTATACGTCTATTATGTACAGTCAAAAATGGAAAAAATATTGTATTTTCAAATGATATTTTTTGAATAGAGTTACTATTTTTAAATGAGATTTTTAAATTTTGATAGACATACAATTTTATCCTTATTTATATCTATCAATAAGGTTGGATTTTCAAGTAGATTACTATCTTTGATTTTTATTTTTAAAAATTTTACAACAACAACAAAGCCTTTTCCCACAATTAAGTAGAGTCAGCTACACATATTTTTTACCTCCATTCAGATCTATTTTGCATCATTCTCGGAACATCCCAATGAAATCCAAATGTTTGTTTAAATCCATGTTGAAAATATCTGTCTGTCTTGAGGTAAATTCCTAAATAATATTTTTTTAAACACTATTTAGGAAATTGTCTTCAACTGTTTTACGCTAGCCGCCGGCTACCTAACACAATCCTCCTCATTTACCCGGGCTTGAGACCGACCATGACAGAGTTTATTTTTTAAAAGTTTAATATAACAAATTTCACAGTTAAATAGAGACATTATGATCATACTTCGCTATTCTGGTCATCTGGGGAGGCGGTGCGACTCCGATCTTTTTTTAGCTTCGAGCGAGCTTGGCTTTTGGAGGACGGTTTTCATGATTCGGTGGCGGCCTTTTTGAAGAGCTGCAATCGTTCAAGATTCGCCACAGTCAGAGTGGACCCCAAGATGGTGGCACTCAGGGGTCACTTGATGGGGTTCAATAGGGCAAACTGCGCTGAGGAGGAGATGAAGGATGGAGGCCCAGTCTGAGATTTGCAGATTAGACCGATTGGAAGATGAGAGGATTCTGACGGCTGAGGAGTTGTTGCTGAGGGGTGGATGCTTGGAGGAGATTCTTTTAGAAGACAAAAAGGAGGAGACTAATTGGAGGCAGAGATCCAAACAGAGATGGCTGAAGGAGGGGGATGCAAACACGGAGTTTTTCCACACCATGGCTAGCGGGAGAAGGCACTGAAACATGATTCATTCGGTGGTTATTGGGGTAGTGGTGGTGGAGGGGGACCGAGAAGTGGGCTTGGCTTTGTGTTCGCACTTTCAGGATTTTGCCAGGCGAAGGACTCGCATGGGTTGGGGTTGGCAGGGGGGGTGTTTCACAAATTACGGAGGAGGATTCTAAGATGTTCGTTGCAGAGTTCTCGAAGGAGGCCAAACGAGCTCTATTCCAGTTGATTGCTGATGGTTCGCTGGGATGGTTTCCCAATGGCTTTCTACAGGGAGTTTTGGGAGTTGGTGAAGAAGGATGTCATGGAGGTGTTGGAGGAGTTCAGATCTGGAAACATGGGTTTTGAAAGGCTGAATAAGGCACTCATCTTTCTGCTGCCCAAAAAGGGCACACCGACTAGGGTGGAGGATTACATTCCTATTGCGTTGTCCAATGCTATCTACCTGGTGGTTTCGAAGATCCTTGCGAATCAGTTGCGGACAATGCTTCATGGTATTATCTCGCTAGAGCAGTCGGCTTTCATTCTGGGGAGGGCTATGGCGGACGGGTTGATTATGGTGTCTGAGATTGTCAGTGAATGGAAGAGATGCGAGACCGAAGGGGTGCTTTGGAAGATTGATTTTACGAAGGCATATGTTTGCGTGGACTTACGGTTTCTATGTGCGTCGCTGGAGAAGAGAGGCATTCCGGGGTTGTGGGTTGCATGGATCGAAAGATGCGTTACTGCGTCTTCCCTTGCGGTGCTTGTTAATGGTAGACCGGAGGGTTTTTTTTTCCAGCTGCAGAGGGGTATTCGACAGGGGTGCCCGCTAGCCCCGCTCTTGTTCGTGTTGGTGGCTGATGCGCTTTTTGTCATGATGAGGTTGGCGGTTGAGGGAAACTGGTTTGCTGGTTTTTGCAAGGAGATATCCATCCCGCTGTTATAGTATGCTGATGATATAGTGCTTTTCATGGAGGACGATCCGGAAAAGATTCGGCGAGCGTCATTTATTATGACACTTTTGGGTATGTTTCCGGGCTCGTGGTGAACATAGAGAAGTCTGTGGTGGTTTTCTTGGTCTTTTGGATGGGAAGAGGTGCTAGGTCGAGGGGATTCTTAAATGTTCAGCTGTCTCATTGCCCATGTTGTACTTTGGACTCCCTCTTGTGGCAGGTAAGCCGAAGCCCAGGGACTGGAGGATTTTGTTGGAGCGGTTGGAGGCGAGGCTGGTGGGATGGAAAGCGATGATGCTCTCTAGGAGTGGGAAGCTGGTGTTGTTGTAGCATGTTCTCTCCGCGATTCTGGTGTTCTTCTGCTCTACGCGTGCATTGTTGGGAAAAATTAGAGAATTGTTTATTCCTGTGAATCCTAGGCTCTCTTATATAGAGGAGTGACCTATGTGTAAATTACGTATGATAGACACAAGAACAAGAAAATAAGAATGCAGTACGAATACATAAATATATCTCTACACCCCCTCAAGATGGAGTATAGATGTCAATCATGCTCAGTTTGGATGAACATTTCTGGAATGGTCTAAAAATGTCTGCCGTTTGATCCCCTGAGCTAACATGGGAAGTAAAAATAAGTCTTTTCTGAATTATGTCCCTCGTATAGTGACAATCTACTTCAATATGCTTGGTTCTCTCATGAAAAGCCGGATTGTTTGTAATGAACAGGGCTGCTTGGTTATCACATTGCAATAGCATAGGAACGAGTGCATCTATATGTAAATCTGCTAGTACAACGTGGACCCACATCATTTTTGTACTTGCTTATGCCATAGCTCTATATTCAGACTCGGCGCTGGATCTTGCTATAATAGTTTGTTTCTTACTCCGCCAAGAAACAAGGGAGCTGCTGACAAAAATTGCAAGGCCCGAAGTGGACTTCCTATTTTTTTGGACATCCAAAATAATCAGCATCAACACATGCAGAAACGGTAAGTGTTCCCTCCTTTCTGAGACTTTAGATATCTCAAAATCATATATAAATCATCCATGTGTACCTGTCGAGGTTGTTCCATGAATTGACTTACTCGACTGACTGTAAATGAGATATCTGGTCCTGTATCATCATCATATAACCTCATTCCAGGATCCATAGGAGTGGTGGCCGGCCGGCATCCAGTCATTCCTGTCTCAGCTAACATATCAGTTACATACTTCCGTTGTGTCATCACAAGACCCTACTGATTTCTAGCAAACTCTAGGCCCAAGAAGTATCGTAAGGTACCAAGGTCCTTGGTAACAGACTGTTGTCCCAAAAAATCTTTTGCCCCTTTTATTCCCTGCATGTCATCAACATAAACCATAATAACCACTGTGCCTCCATAGGTTCTCTGTACAAACAATGAATGATCCACATTCGACCTCTTAAATCTCTGCTTCTCAATTATGTCTGATAGCTTTTGAAACCATGCCCTAGGACTCTGTTTGAGGTCATAGGTTGTCTTATGAAGCCTGCAACCTTCAGATACTCCCCCTCAGCAGAAAACTGGGAGGCTGCTGCATATAGACTTCCTCAAATAGATCCCCATACAAAAAGACATTCTTAACATCAAGCTGAAAAAGAGACCAGTCATGTACCACAACAACAGAGAGAAGAATCCATAGAGTAGAATGACGAGTCAAAGGAGAAAATGTGTCTAGATAGTCCACACCATATGTTTGAGTAAAGCCACGAGCAACCAGTCTAGCATTGTATCGATCTAGACTCCCATCTGCATGGTGTTTAATCGTAAACACCCACTTACAATTGACAACAGAAGCCCCAGCAGGAGCATCCACCAGATTCCATGTGCTATGTGACTGCAATGCTGCCATTTCTTCTTCCATAGCCAACCGCCTCCTGATAATTCCGTGGGATGTCCACAACAGATATTGCAGTAGCAAATTTCTTGAAATCACCAATCAAGCGCTCAAACGAGACCAGAGATGTCAAAGGATAAGGGGCACATCTACGCTTCTGCTTTCGAAGCGCAATAGGAAGGTCTAGAGCTACAACCTCCGTATCCGTCCCCTGTAAGGAGTCTTGCTCAAGCAAGCTATCAGATTCAACTTTAGGAATATTGTATTCTAAACATACCTTAGGCGTGCTAGATGACGAGCAGTGGCCAGGAGCAGAGACATGACAGCGTGTATAATGGTGTGGTAATGGTGGGACAGAGATGATGTGACCTGGTAGTATAGGAGAAGGTGATGGTGGTGGTGAAGGTGGCGAAGGAGGTGATGGTGTTGGATTGGAAGGTGGTGGTGGCATATAGATATCATCATCAATGTTTGAGGAAGTCAAACGATCACCTGTAGGAGAAAAATACATCACAGATTCAAAGAAGGTGACATCAACACTAACGTAATACTTCCTGCGCAATTGACCATAACATCTATATCCCTTTTGTGTCTTGGAGTACCCAACAAAAACACACTTGACAGCCCTAGGAGAGGGCTTGTCAATACCTGGAGACAGTTGGTGGACAAATGCAACCGAGCCAAACACACGGGGAGTAAGGGAGAGCAATTCTTTATCAGGAAATGCAAGGGAAAAAGGAATTTGTTCACCCAAGACCGACAACGGCATGCGATTGACAAGATAACATGCCATAAGAATATCATCACCCCAGAAGGAACGTGGGGCATGACTCTGAATGAAAAGAGTTCTGGTAATATATAGAAGGTGACAATGCTTTCTTTCAGCTACTCCATTTTGCTGGGAAGTATAAGCACACGACGTTTGATGAATAATACCATGGGCAAAAAACTACTTAGAAAGAGTATGATTACATAATTCCAAAGCATTATCAGTACACAAATTTAACAGAAGAAGAGAATCCATTCTGCACGTCATTGATAAAATTCTTGATAACATCTCCAGCCTCTGATTTATTCTTTAATAAAAAGACCCACGACAAACGAGAAAAATCATCGACAACAACAAGATAAAACCCGTGTCCCTGATGACCAGGAACACGACTCAAACCCCAAATATCTATATGAAAGAACTCAAAAATGGAGCTACTGCTCCGACTCTGACGGCTCAGGAAAGTAGACCGATGATGCTTTCCCAACTGACATGCGTCACATTGAAACGACGAGTGAGAAGAAGTCTGAGGTAGAACGCGACACAACTTCTGGAGCGGAAGATGACCAAAGCGCAGGTGCCATGTAAAGGGAGAGAGCGGTCCAACAGAATAGGAGGAAGTGCCAACATAAGGTGTGCGTTCCAAACGATAGAGACCGCCCTGCTCACAGCCACCGCCAATCACCTTGCCCGTGAGGATGTCCTGAAATAGAAGAGAAGATGGATCAAACATAGCTCTACAATGTAGATCTTTCGTAATCTGACTAATATATAACAAGTTTATAGAAAAGTCAGGGGCATGAAGCACATTCTGTAGACGCATAGATTGTGTTAGGATAATCTCCCCCTGTCCAGTGATCAGGAAGTGAGTTCCATTTGCTCTAACCACAGTCCGCCATGGGGGAACGTGTTTGTAAGCTGTAAGTTGACCTTTATCTCCACACATGTGATGCATAGCACCAGAGTCCATGATCCATTCTGTAACATCAGCTCCACTATAGCTAGTAAGTGCAAAAGTGATACCTGAGGTACTAGAAGATGCTAAAGCAACCACATCTGAATGGTTCCCATGGTCCAATGAAGAAGCAGCTGAGTTGGAGGGAGGTATAATGCCTCTCAATCGTGCTACGAGATCATCAAATCTCTGATCCAAAGTGGAAGCAACTGGGGGTTCAACCTGTTCAACGACTCGTGCAGAAGCGGGAAATCCATGCTTGGAATAGCATGTATCCTCTGTATGCCCAGGACGGTGGTAGTAAGTGCACAACTGACGAATACGATCTCCCGCCTACGCGGTCCACATCCACGAAACCGAGAAGGACCTCCTCGACCTCGAGAGGCAGCCATATTGAGGCAGTCTGACTGACAGGAGTAGATGGAACAGTGATCCTACCAAGTCGGCGGAAAGCTTCCTCCATGGGAGGAATAGTGGCATCGACCAGAATCTGAGAACGAGCAGCCTCATACTCAGGGTCTAGGGCTGCTAGGAATACACCCACCATGGTGGCATTCTTAGGTCCTATGTTGTTCCGGAGTCGTTGTAAGGGGCATAAAACTATGGAGCTTCTCGAACATTTCACGTAGGAATGTATATAATGAATGAAGAGGTCGTCCATTCTGCTTGATAGTGAAAATATCGTGTTAGAGTTGCAGAATCTTCATCTCATTCGTTGCCTGAGAGTAAGTAGTAACAAGGATGTCCCACATCGCCTTGGCAGTAGGCTGATGCAACATATCATTGACGATCTCTATCACCAATGTTTCTGAAAGCCCAACCTTGGTATAAGCATCATCAACCTCCTATGAGGCATTGATCTCAGTTTTCTCAGTCGGCTCCTCCTCAGTAAGAATGTGCTTCTTACCGCTTGACTTCATACGACTCATAAACTGCATTGCCCAGAGCTCATAGTTTGTCCCGTCCATATTGACAATAGGCGTCGGACCTCTGAAGGCGCCTGTGTCAACTTTGCTCTCTGACAAATTGCCGGATGTGGAGAACTGGGATTTTGTAGACTAATGTGTGAAAGTCTACACAAACATACGTGGATTTGAATGCATATGTAGACTTATGCACCCAAATCCATCAAATCCACGGAGAGACCTTCACCGACGATGGAGCGGTTAGATGACGCGCCACACACGGAGGCACCGTACGCGAGTGGATCGCACTCGAGGAGGCCTCGAGGCCTCTGGAGGAACACGACGCGCTCACTGGGGCTGCGGGGATGCTAGGTGGCATGAGGCAGCACGGGGGCCGTGACGCGAAGCAGCCAGAGGCGTCGAGCGGTGCGGCTGGGGTCGCTGGGCGGTGCGTGCAGTGCTGCTGGGGCTTCTGGGTGCGCGCGACATGGCTGGGGCCACTGGGCGGCGACGACGTGCCACAGGGATGAAGGTGGGGCTAGGGTTAGGGTTTTGGGTACTAGAGCTCTGGCTTAGGACCGCCGCTCTGATACGATGGTGGGAAAAAATGAGAGAATTGTTTATTCTTGTGAACCCTAGACTCTTATATAGAAGAGAGACCTATGGGTAAATTACATATAATAGACAAAAGAATAAGAAAATAAGAATATAGTACGAATACATAAATATATCTCTACATGCATTGCCCGTGGGCGTGCGGAAAAAAGATCGACGTCTTGATAAGAAGGTTCTTTTGGGCTAATTCTCGGCATGGGAAGAGGCGTTCATTTGTTGGGATGGAATAAGGTGACCGCGTCAAAGGGTAAGGACGAGCTCGGGGTGTTGTGGATGAGGGAGGTGAACAAGGCTTTTATGGTGAAGTGGGTGGTTCATATTTGGGGCAGTTCAGACGATTTGGTTTGTCGCTTGGTAAGGAAGATATATGGGGTTGATATGTCATTGGTGGTTGCACCTGGCTGCTTGCCCTTGTCATTGTGGAAGGGGGTTACAGAGGTGGTTCCGGATATTGCTAGAGCTCTGCGACCGATGCTTGGGGATGGTGCGAGATTCCGTTTTTGGTTAGATGACTGGACATGAGATGGAGTTTTATATCAGTGTTACCCGCATCTGATGCAGTTGGTTAGGGACAGAGTGGTGGCGGTGAGGCAGGTTTGGGAGGATGGGGTGTGGACCCCTCTGTTTTCCGTCGGTTTATCTAATCAGAGGGTGGAGGAGTTCCTTGCACCACAATCGGAGCTTTTGATGTGCGAGGCACCTTCTTCGGGGTGAGATAATTTCATGTAGGGAGATGGGAAATTCTCGGTAAAAAAAGCATACCGTTTTCTAATGAATGAGGGGGAGGTGATGCAGGAGGAGCTGATGGTTGACACGAGTTTGATATGGAGGAGTAGGATGCCGAACCGCATTAAGGTTTTGTTGTGGCTGTTTCGGTTGGAGAAGGTTCTCGGAAGGCTCATCACGGATTCCTACTGGGTGTGGAGGAGATTGGGTGTGATAGATGCGGTGCAGCGGAGGAGGACGTAGATCACTTATTCTTCGCGTGCCCGCTTTTTGCGGAGGTTTGGGTCAGAACCAGAGCAACGTGGTTGGAGAGTCGTGGTGCGACCACTTTCTGGAGGGATATCAGATTGGTCTGCGATAATGGGCAGGATGATATCACACGTTCTTTTGCGGTGGTTTGATCCATCTGGTGTGCTGGAAATGATTTCATCTTCAAGGGGCATCGATTCTATATTGAAAATATGGTTGAGCACGTTAGGGTATTGGGTGTGTTGTGGCGAGCTTGATGTACTGAATTGGGATATATTGAGTTGGGGTGTACTGAGTTGGGATGTGGTGAGTTGAATTGTATGAGTCTAAAAGTTGTAATTGTTACTTTTAATTTTTAGTATATATTTATACGGTGAGGTGGTTATCTGCTTTGGAGGCCACCCATATTTCATTCAAAATATAATGTCATGAATCTAGTTTACATCCTCATTCAATCGATATGGCCTCATTATACTGGAATTGTGTGAATATAATTGGTGCAAAGTGTCCCATTATTACTTCCAAACTTGATTATGATCACATGCCATGTGATTTTCACAATCAATATCTAGGTAGAGACTGGATCATTACCTATCTCCTAGACTTCAATAAAATGTCTATAGATAAAATAAGCACAAAAACGCCAAGATGTACGTGGAAACCATTCTAGCAGAATGGAAAAAACCACAAAAGCACATCTCTTTTCGTCCTTGACATATATGGTTGTTTCTTTTCCTTGTTTTTTTTTAATTTCATGGAGGAAGAGGGAGTGTCGCATATATAGTTCCACATGGTGGGATGGATCCTCTCCCAAGATCCATCTAGCCGTTTAATAGAAAACTCAACACTCTCGCTCAAGTTGGGCATAGAGGTTGTACATGCCCAACTTGTCAACATTCATCTCAAACTTTGGTAGTGGGTAGCCCCTTGGTGAGGACATCATCAACTTGTTCTTTAACTTTTATATATGGCAATACCAATATCTTAGAGTCAATTCTTTTTTGGATGAAGTGACAAATGACGATCGATCTCAACATGCTTTGCTATATCATGCAAGACTAGGTTGTTGGAAGGACTTATGGCAGACTTGTTATCACATAATAACTTCATATCTGCTAGAAAAATCTTAAGCAACATCTATATAACACCTATTACCACAACTACGTACTCATCTTCAACACTTGACTTTTCATAGATAAAGTGCTGTTTGCTTCTCCAAATTACAAGATTGTCGTTCGGATATAACATAATATTCAATAGTAGATCTCCTTCCATCGAGATCTTGCCACCTTTAGTAAAGATAAACCCTTTAGCATGATTCCTTTTTATGTTGTAGAGGATACGATCGTCTGTCTTCATATGTATATTAGTAGGTATATTCATAAATTGACTCACTAGGTGATGTCAGTTCTGGTAAGAGTTAGATAAATTAACTTTCCCATATGTCTCTGGTATCGGTTCTTGGAATCTTCATCAATTTGCTTTTCATCCTTTATACCCAACTTGTGGTTTTTGTTGATAGAAATAGTGGTAGGTTTACACCCCTACTTTCTAGTTTCTTTTAATAAATCGAGGTTGTCGCTTCTCTAACTTAGAATTAGACCTTCATTCGATCTTGACATTTCAGTACCCAAAAAATATTTCAGATTACCAAGATCTTTTTGGTCAAATACTACAACTAGCTCTCCTTTCGGAGGTACAATCTCCTCCTCTGCATCCCTTATTATATTCATGTCATCAACATAAACAATAAAAAAACACTTTATTCGTCCTCCTCTAGACAAAGTGGGTATGCTCTTCATTATCTTGGTGATATCTTAATATGATCACCATTCTAAGCTTCTCGAACTACACCCTAGATGACTGCTTCAGTACATATAAAGCAAGCTTTCTTTTTTCAATTTGCATCATTTTCTTTTCCTCGCATATCATATATATGTAAACTTTTTCTTGATGATCTCCATTCAAGGAAGCATTATATACATCCATTTATACATCCATGTAATGATGTTTCCATTTATTGATAACAACTAAGGAAAGAATAACTCGCACAATATTCATTTTTGTCACAAGGGTAACTGTTAGAAAATAGGAAGCGGAAGCGAACATGAAAATATAAAGAACAAGAAGAACAACGGGATTTTACGTGGAACCCTACTCCGTGAGGAGCGGGATGAAACCACGGGAGAAGCCCTCAAAGGGGTGTGTTATGCATTGCACTTTCTCATATGTTACAGGAGGCATGGGGCTCCTTATATCATGGCCTCAAATTTCAGCGAAATTCGGTCGAATTTCTGTCGAATACCGATATCCAGTCAAAATCGAAATTCGACCGAAATGACCGAAATATGGGGGTCCTAGTACAAAAAATGACGGAAATGACCGAAATTTCGGTCGAAATTCCACCAAAATTCCATCGAAATTCTGTTTTGGTCGATACCGAAATGGTGACCGAAACCGATATTTAGGGCCTTGCCTTATATAGCCTCCACAGGGCCTCCAAGTCCCACCACTGGACAATGTGGGACTAAACAACTGGATGGGTAAATGGATTCTGGAGGGATCCATTTACCCTCCTACAACACAATAAGTGCACTATCAAATACTTTAACACTCTCCCTCAAGCTGGAGCATGCAATGCTCAGCTTGGACAAACAGAAAGAGACTCAACTCAACGCTACATGACACTACGGACAATATCAACCTAACGCGCACATTGCTGCAGTCGAGGACGTTGCTTCTCATACCGTGTAGGTGAGGAGGACGAACATGCTGGAGTGTGAGTCAACTGAAGACTCGGAATCTGACCATCGAGTCTGAAACTGCGCCCGAAGTCTCCTCATCAGAGAACTGGGTCTCTCCCATCTGGCTCAGAGAATAATACTCTACTCTGGAGTACCTATGATACCACATGAAAACCCTTGCCAACATAGCATAGGGAATGATCCTCTACTCTGGAGTCCCTATGGCTCACATGAAAACTCTGGCCTACAAAACAAGAATAATGATGGGGACTACGAACAAATGATGGCAACATGTGCTCATCAGAAAATGACCTCATCCATGTACGTGTCTGAAAACGAGTCTCTCTGGAGACCTCGAAAATGGGCCTCTCATCTTGGAGTGCCTCAAACTTGGACTCTGACCAATCTGAATGTCGAGTATGAAATCTGAACTGTCTTTGTAGAGTCTGAATATCTGGATGGTCTGACGAATCTCTGAATCTGGAAGGAGACCTGTGTGAGGCCCGCTCCCGCGGATCTGGAATACCCGTTTACATATCACCCATAGTATTATGCTCGCTAAAGATCGCATTAGAGAACTGGAAATTAGGGAATTTTTTTCAAATGACATTCACAAATTAACCAATAAACCACAGAACTACAATATGTCACAGTTATATTGCATAAATTTCCATAGCAGTTAACATGTAACAACAGAAATAAAATCCCAATTGTATCAGAAGAGAAATAAAAGCATTATATAATACCTTGAACAAACTATAGCATACATACCTGATATGTGTTGCTTCAGAAACTGATGTTCAACTTTCCCAATACCACGGTGCAGGTATTTGTCTGCAAAACATGCAATAGGGAGAAAAAAACATCAACAAATGTTGAGTAAATCTTATTAATTAGAAATAATAGGAAATTTAGTGTCTCCAAAAGAAAGCAAGTAAATTGGGCTTGACAATTAAAATTTTAAAGCTACTTGCAATGAAACATGCTTTCAAGTTGTTTGGTATGTAAAACCCCATTCTACTCATCCTACATTACTTACCCATATTAATCATTTTTATACAAAGATTATATGATCCATATTTAAACTGTCACCTTTTAATTAATTATTAATCATGTTTAATGGATCTTGGAGATGTTGATGTTGAGTCTTTGTTCTTGATCTTTATCTAATCTCTCAGATTTAGTAGATAATCTGGGATCTTGATCTGAGTGTGACTTCATATTATGGTTCTAAGGTATGACTCTAGTATAAAACTGTATATGATTTCCGTTCTTCCCCATCAATTTCAAGTTTCAATGATTTATTCAATGCCTATCATGATTGAGATGATTCAGATATCTTTAGTATTTAATGATTGACATGGTCGAGATGATACATGTCTCTTCTGATGATTGTGAGTCATGTGGATAGACCATTGTAAGTGTAGATGATGAGTCTGATGTTTTGATTCTTTTCTTGCTGAATTTCTCAAGCATAGTGGGTAATCTGTGGTCTTGGTCTAGGTAAGACCTCACACTATGACTCTAAGGCGGTAAGGAAGCCTTAGGGTTGGGGTGCCTCCGTAGGCATGCGGTGGAGTAAAATGCATCCTAACTAAGTTTCCAACACGCCCACTAGCTATTTCAACAACTACGGTAGTAGTTCGTAGTCTGATAAGGATGATTTTCATAAATTGGTCTTTTCTCTTCGTCAGGAATTACTGGCGGAACAGTAACTAGCTCAACTACAGCCTACTCAACTGTAATTCATCTCAACTTTAGCCAAACTCATTTGTGACTCAATCCAATCTCAAATGTAACTCCTTCAAATTCAATTGTGACTGATTCAGATGTATCCTTAAAGGATTCAGATATATACATGGATGATTCAGATGTAGCATCGCCAAATCTGTTGGCAAAAAGTAAACAAAACTCAAGCGGTGAGGTAGCCTACAAAAGAGGCACTTCCGTCTCACCCTCTAATTGGAAGGGATGTCCAATAGAGGGATAGGTCTACTCCAAAACTACGCCACTGAGACAGGTGAGAGAGACTCTCCGAAAAAGTCACTCTAAAAAAAACCGGCCCGACCGGTACGGGCTAACGAGCTCGAAAAAAAACAAGGGTCCTCCAGCCTAGGTACCCTAAAGAACAAGGGTCAGCGGTTTTGGTCTTTAAAAGAAAACATGTGGATCCCAGAGAGGCGTAAAAACTGCGAGCGCTCGCGAAAAAACCCGAGAAAAAGACTAGGATCCTAGACCCGCGCACTAAGTGGCCGCTGCCCTAACTGGGCTTCCTAATCTCCCGCCCAGCTGAGGGTCACCGCACCCTCGCACAGTCAGGCGTAAAGGTCACCATGACTGACACTCTTAATTATCAGTCATCAATGACTTGATCCCTCATCCTTTCTTAATCCTTTATGTGGTTGATCGTACAGATCTAGGTCTTTTTGATCAACAATCTTATTGATATAACTGATTCAGCATTGATTTCACTTATTCATCTACCCCATCATTTCTCAATCTCTTCAATGGTCGACTTTACAATTCTAGGTATTTTGTCACTACCTATCTTTGATGATATGTATAAATAGTAGAGTATACCTAAAAGATTAATTTATGAAGATGCCGGTCTTTGTGGTCACATCTTATTATTTTTAAAATCATAGGATCACCATCTATGCTTTGGATATGGATCTAGCTAGTCTTTATCATTTTGTTTTATATGGTACTTATACAAGAATCATGTCTCAATTGTACCAGTTCCAGTTGAGACATCAAAGGAGGGGTGTTTTCTGATCATTTGCCATAACATCCTATATATATAATAGATTGTATGAATAATAGACTATACATAATGATCAATTGATTGATGATTTCTTATTCGTAAAGATCTTGAGAAATCATTTGTTGACTTTGAGAGAAGAGTTTTAATATTTTAAAAGATGGATTCTCAGAAAATGTCAATGCTATATAATATAAAGGGGTTATCGGGAAGCTATTACCTATCACTGTGAATCGCGTAGACATTGCTCGTGTATGTAGCAAAGTAGATTAGTTCATGGGTCACTCTAGGATGTTGTTATAATGCTATACATATACATTATGATTTCCTCAGCCAGAAATCTCTAGGTTTCACCATTTGTGCATATGTATATTATATAGGTTGTCCTGTAGACAAGAAACCCATAACAAATTTTAGTTTGTAACCTGGATGAAACCTCATCACATTGCGACTCAAGCAATTGTAAAAGCTATATGGATAGATCCTTAGGGGCATATATTCTTATAGGAGCATCTACTCATGCCACCAAATTGTGATATTTATACTGCATTATTCATAGGTACATATTGTTTTCCACCTTGGACCAAACATATGGAGGTTAATGGCACATGATCATCTCTTCGAGCATGTTCATAACAATCACTCTATGAAGGTCCATGTTAGCTGTGGAATTCTTGGTCGATATGATCTAATGCTTGTTGTGTTTAGAACAGGTCACAGTCTCGAGCTGTTGTCTACATCACATCTGATAGGGGATATGACAGTATTTTGATATGAATTCTGTTTAGTTTATAAGCATTGACATCATCCTTATTAGGATTTCATCCAAAAATAACGCATCTTTATCCACAAGTGCATCAAAGTATCTTATAATCGACTTTAGGACTCTCTTTATCATTGAAAATAGTAATTGAACATGTCCTTGATGTAAAGAACATGCAGTTGATTAATAGTTTTCATTGCTTTCAATTATAAAGGTAAGTCATCCTGTTTTGAGGTTGAGTTTTTTTTAATTTTGGAGGCTCAGTTACTTATATTAAATTCTTTATTTATAAATTCTTCATCCTTCTCAGGATTCCATAAGAAAATGCATGTGATTTCCCTGAAATGTCTATTTTTATGTGCTAAAAATTGTGGCTAATTAATAGCCTGTACTTAGGTTAATTTGCATGCTAAACCCAAATTTTTATCCTCAAAATTTAAGAAATCAAGAGTATATGTAATGGTTGTAAAGTTTTGATGAATTCCATGTAAAGCTTCACATTCTTATCTAATTTCATAGGCAATTTAAGGAATTGAATCATGCATGGAAGGCAGCAAAAGGAGGGGGAAAGATTGTACCTTTGATCCTCTAAGTTTGGAGGGATTTTGTGGCTTTATCTAACATACAACGATAGCTAAATAACCTGATGGACAACAACAAAAAAAACTGAATTAGAGACTCCGACATTGACTTTAATGAAAGTAAAGTGAAGAGAGATATGTACCTTTGAATATCTCCATTTTGGAGATCCAAACTTGCTTGCAACGTCCTTATCTTGACAGGAGCTTCAGTTCATTCGGATCCGGATGTTACAACCTGTGACTCTACACCATACTCCCCCTTTCTCCCATACTTGTCGGAGAATGAACATTGACAAAGTTGGGAGAAGAGAAGATAGAATGGGGAGAAAACATGTGCATTCTCTAAAAATTTTCGCGGCTTTTCATTTTTTTATAAGCCGTCATTTTTTTAATAAGCCGTTTCAACCTTTTTTTTTTGGCTTTTCTTCTCACATTTTTTTAAACTTTGCGTATGGTTTTTTTTCGGTACACGCCTTCTTTTTTTTCGATCAGATTTTTTTTTATCGAACACAATTTTTTTCTGCAAATAATGCGCACTTGGGCCTTTACAAACAAACTCATTCATTTTTTTTTCTCGAGGCCCGCCAGAACGCAGCCCTTTTAGGGCGTTTTTAGGGTTCCTCACACGGGAATCCAATAGCGCTGCACCCCCCCCCCGGGGGTTTTCTTCCATAGGCGCGCCGCCGGGAGGGCTCCTTACAAGGGCGCTCGCGAGGGGAAAGCCGCGAGCAGAAAGCCACCCGACCTGGAGGGCGCCGCTGACAGGTATCGACTGGAGATGGATGATCGAAGGTGGCGCCTCCTGCTTCCATACGCGTTGGGTTGGCGTGACCGTTTGGAGCGAGGGAACGCTACCTCGAAGGAAGGAGGCACCACCAAGAGTTGAGGAGAGCTGTGCGTGCCTGCGCACGGTGGAGGCTTGGAGGATGCCGCCTCGCCGCTTAGGGTTTTGAAGTCTGGAGCCTGGGCTCCTTCCTTGCGCTAGGAGGATCTGGATGACGAGAGCGCTGTCGACTAGGAACTGGTTGGCATCGCCTGACATTCACCAGCGATGGGATGATGTTGATCATGCAAATAGGGAAGGGGCTCCGCCTGTAGCATGGGTGATCTCGCCTGGGCTCGCGAGATCGAGGAAGGGCATGGCATAGAAGGGCTGCGCTGCTGTGGCCTGGTGCGCCGCCTTGGAGACTTGATGCGCCACGTGGAGGAGCGCTATCCTGGAGGTTTCGCGCAGATTGATGTAGATGACGACCACCATATGTCCATGAGTTGTAGATGACGACCGCCAGATGCCGTACTATGCGGGCCGCATTGCCGCTGAAGATTCTGGACCGCTGCTAGGGTTTTCATCGAACCCTGAAGTAGGGTTTGCTGTTAGACTGAAACCCGTGGTGGCTAGGGCAGGCAGGAACTCTTTTCCAGAACATAGAATGCAGGAATTTGGGTTTCTAAGAACCCTTAGAAAATTAATCTTATACAAAATAATGATCTTCACGAACAGTCAACAATGAAAATCGATTGTCGAATCTCGAACAAACAAAGAACCTAAAAATAAAACCTCGAGAATCGAACCCGCTCTGATACCATGTTAGAAAATAGGAAGCGGAAGCGAACATGAAAAATAGAAAGAACAAGAAGAACAACGGGATTTTACGTGGAACCCTACTCCGTGAGGAGCAGGATGAAACCACGGGAGAAGCCCTCAAGGGGCGTGCTATGCATTGCACTTTCTCATCTGTTACAGGAGGCCTGGGGCTCCTTATATAGCCTCCACAGGGCCTCCAAGTCCCACCACTGGACAATGTGGGACTAAACAACTGGAAGGGGTAAATGGATCCTGGAGGGATATGGATCCTGGAGGGATCAATTTACCCTCCTACAACACAATAGGCGCACTACTAAATACTCCAACAGTAACAATTACCAAGTAGTCAACACTATATTTCTGACTGAAGCCCTTTGCCACAACTTTGTCCTTGCATTTCTCTACATGTCCATTTGGATTGTATTTTGTAAACCTACATTGAACCAACCAGACATACGTCATGAGGAATATCAAAAACTATGGGTATTAGGAAAGCTGGGATTTGATGAACTCAGACTCCACTCGATAACAAGTAACAACTCATGATTGGGGCTCAAAAAGATAATGAGTTTGGGTTCGAGTCAGGTAATGGGCTCGTTATACTTGTCGAGCCAAATTTGAGTCCAATGGTGCTCAACTTGTTGACGCATATAGAGTAGTGTCTGTACCTCTTCGTTATTTTATTTTTCAGTTGTCTACTTTATGTAATTTACCCATAGGCTACTCTCCTATATAAGAGAGCCTAGGGCTTATGGAATAAACAAGCCATTCATTTTTCCCAACATGGTATCAGAGCGACGGTCCTAGACCGGAGTTCTCGAAACCCTAACCCTAATCCCACCACACCCGCTGGCCTCTCCTTCTCGCCCCATCGGTGCCGCCCGAGCTTGCTCCAACGCCGCCTCCTGCTGCGCCTCGTGCGCCGCCCATCGCCTCCTGCTGCGCATCTTGCAGCGCCTGTGCGCGCATAGCCCTCCAGCGCGCATAGCCCTCCTGCTGCGCATCTTGCAGCGCCATCGCCCTCCAGCGCGTGCGCTTGTGCGCATCTTGCAGCGCCTGTACGCGCATAGCGCCTGTGCGCAGTCACCGGTGCACGACCCTGTGCGCAGTCTCCTGCGCGTGACTGTGGGCCTCCTGCGCGCGATCATCTGTGCGCACGATCATATGTGCGCGTGCCTAGTGCATCTCCAGTGCACGCATCTCCTTCGCGTGCATCTTCGTGATTCTTGCGCGCGTGAAGGCCGTAGCACGCACATCTTCATGGGGATAGTTGCTTGAGGTCTACACATGCAACTAATCCTGTCTATGTCATTGTAGACAAAGCTCATCATCTCCTGTCAATCGCTCCAGTCTTCCATCTCTAGTATGTCAGAAAGCAAGGCTGATATCCCATCTATTGGCGCCTTTCGTGGTCCAGCGCCCATTGTCAAGATGGACGGTACAAACTATGAACTGTGGGCAATGCAGTTCATGAGTATGATGAAGTCAACAGGTAAGAAGCACATTCTTACCGAACCTGAGCCTGCAGAGAAGACTGGAGTCAATGCCTCATGGGAAGCCAATGATGCATATGCCAAGGTTTGGCTATCTGGTACGTTGGCTATTGAAATTGCCAACGACATCCTACATCAACCCACAACCAAGGATATGTGGGATATTCTGGCGGCAACGTACTCTCAGGCGAAGAACGAGACGAAGATTCTGCAACTTCAACATGATATATTCACAATAAAGCAGAATGGTCGTCCTTTACATTCTCTCTACACATCACTGAGAGGGATGTTCGAGAAGCTCTATAGCTTCATGCCTCTTACTGCCACGCCAGAACAGCAGAAGACATACAGGAATGCGACCATGGTGGGTGTGTTCCTGGCTGCACTTGATCCAGAGTACGAGGCGGCACGATCTCAGATTTTGGCAGACTCGACTATTCCGCCTATGGAGGAAGCTTTTCATAGATTGAGTCGGATCACAGTTCCTTCAACAGCTACGAGTCAGAATTCTTCAGCCATGGCATCAAACAGAGGTCGCGGATTTCATCACCAGGGCCGTGGACGTGGACCTCGTGGAAGGGGTGGCCGCACTAGGCCAACATGCACATACTGTCACCGAGTTGGACACAATGAAGATACATGCTACTCGAAGCACGGATTTCCTGCATCCGCACGAGCTGCTGAGCAGATAGAGCCCCCATCTGCTGCTACTTTGGATCAACGGTTCGACGATCTTGTTGCCCGTCTGAGGGGTATTATTCCACCATCTGGACCAACACCGACTGCAGAGAGTCATTCTGATGCCGTTGCTTCTGCCTCTGCGTCTACCAGTACTTCAGGTAGTATACTTGCACTGAACAGTAGTAGATCAGATACTTTACCATGGATTATGGACTCGGGCGCTACACATCACCTATGTGGCGACCAGAGTTTGCTTTCAGGATACACTCAGATCCCTCCAGGTCGGACAGTAGTGATTGCCAATGGCACTCATTCCCCCATCACTGGTCAGGGGGAGATTAGATTGATAGCTTCTATGCAGCTCAAGAACGTGCTACATGCACATGATTTTGCAATGAATTTATTGTCAATTAGTCAGATTACGAAGGATCTACATTGTCGGGCAATTTTTGATCCATCTTCTTTGATTTTTCAGGACATCCATACGGGCAACGTGATTGGTCGTGGTTATGAGCAAGGAGGCCTCTACCGCCTTAATCAGACTCCTTTTCTGGATTCTCATCCTCTTCTTCTGGACAAGTATCATCCTTATTATGGCATCTGCGTTTTGGTCATTTACCGCTTCAGAAGTTGCGTCAAGTTTACCCTATGGTCTCCCTCACACACCTATTCAGTGTGAGGCATGTCAGTTGGGAAAGCATCACAGGTCGTCCTTTCCCAGTCGTCCAGGTCGGAGTAGTACCTCCAAGTTTGAGTTATTTCATATTGATGTCTGGGATCCGAGTTGTGTACTCGATCATCAGGGACACCGATTTTATATTGTATTCGTGGATGATTTCTCTAGAGTGTCATGGGTGTTTCTGATGAAAAATAAATCTGAAGCAGGAAATATCATTATTCATTTTCTGAATGAAATACAAAATGTTTTCTCCACATCTGTCAAACTTGTGCGAAGTGATAATGCTTTAGAGTTGTGCACCAATAATCTGGCCAATTACTACTCCTCAAAATGGATTATTCACCAAACATCTTGTGTTCATATATCTCAACAAAATGGGATTGCTGAAAGAAAACACCATCATCTTCTTGATGTCACAAGATCACTCCTTATACAGAGTCATGTTCCCTACTCCTACTGGGGTGATGCAGTTCTCACTGCATGTTACCTAATCAACTGTATGCCTTCGTCTGTCTTGAATGAACAGATTCCGTTTTCGCTTATTCATCCTGGCAAGGATCTGTTCACTCTTACTCCTCGTGTGTTTGGGTCGGTTGCATTTGTCCATCAGTTGTCGCCTGGTACTGACAAGCTCTCTCCTAGGGCTGTCAAGTGTGTCTTTGTTGGGTACTCCAGAACTCAAAAGGGGTACAAGTGCTTTGATCCTGTGCGTCGGCGGTATATGATCAGTGCAGATGTTACATTTTTTGAATCTGTTATGTATTTTTCAGCATCAGGAGACAAACAGCTACCATCCATACCTCATGATGCCATATACATGACAGTGCCACCACCTCAGATGCCATCACCACCACCACCACCTCATATGCCATCACCACCGCCACCACTACCACCGCCACCACCACCACCACCACCACCACCGCCGCCAATCTCACCGCTACCGTTCCATTATACCCGCAGGCCTCCTCCAGCTCATGGTCATGACTCGTCAACTAGCTCGCCTATGGTATGTAATGAAAATATTGATGTTGATGGATCTGACGAAATTTCTGAGCAGGATATGGTGCAGGAGCCAGATGAGAATACAACTGATTTGGACGTTCCCATTGCTCTACGGAAGTCGAAGAGGAGCTGTGCTAAATATCCATTATCAACAGCAGTGTCTTTTGAGAGGCTATCTGGAGATTTCAGGTCATTTGTTATGGCGCTTTCAGCTATAGACATTCCACGGAATCATCATGATGCTTTGCAGGATAATAGATGGAGGCTAGCAATGGAGGAAGAAATGGCGGCACTTCAGTCCAGAGGAACTTGGAGTTTGGTTCCTATACCTCCAGATGTGAACCCGGTGAGCTGCAAGTGGGTGTTTACAATGAAGCACAATGCAGATGGCTCCATTGACAGGTACAAGGCGCGTCTTGTTGCACGCGGCTTTACACAGACATACGGGATGGATTACTTTGACACATTCTCGCTTGTGGCATGTCATTCCACTCTCCGGATCTTGTTATCAGTTGCAGTTGCTAGAGACTGGCCGCTTCATCAGCTAGACGTGAAGAATGCATTCCTATATGGCGATTTGCAGGAGGAAGTCTATATGCAACAACCACCTGGTTTTGCTGTTGAGGGGGAGTGTTCCAAGGTATGCAGGTTACATAAGGCCATCTATGGCCTTAAGCAAAACCCTAGAGCGTGGTTTCAGAAGCTCTCAGATCTTTTTGAGAAACAAGGATATAAATGCTCCAATGCTGATCATTCCTTGTTTGTACAGAAGACGCCTAGAGGTATCATTGTAATCATGGTTTATGTTGATGATATCTTGATTACAGGAGATGATGAACAGGGCATAAAGTAGGCGAAAGAAAGACTGGGAACCGAATTTGTCACCAAGGACTTGGGAGTCCTTAGATATTTTCTGGGGCTGGAGTTTGCTAGAAATCCATATGGATTAGTAATGTCGTAGAGGAAATATGTTACAGATCTATTGAGTGAGACATGTATGCTAGGGTATCGACCTGCTACGACACCAATGGATCCCAGCATGAAGCTCTATCATGATGACACGGAAGAGGTGGACAGGAGAAGGTACAGAGAACTGGTAGGCAAATACTGTATGTCACGATCACTTGACCTGATATATCATTTGCAGTGAGTCGTGTGAGCCATTTCATGGAGCAACCACGTCAGGTCCATATGGATGCAATATACATGATTCTGAGATATCTAAAATCATCTCCAGGTGCATGCTTACTATTTAAGAAGGGAAAGGAGATCTCTATCACAACGTGTGCTGATGCAGACTATGCAGGATGCCCCAAGGATAGGAAGTCCACCTCAGGATTTGCAGTCTATGTTGGAGATGCCCTAGTCTCGTGGAGGAGCAAGAAGCAGACAGTAGTAGCTAGATCCAGTGCTGAATCTGAATACAGGGCTATAGCCCAGGCTAGCACATAAATGGTGTGGGTGAAATCTTTACTTACAGATCTATGTCTTGATATACCGCTTCCTATGATGTTGGAATGTGACAATTAGGCCGCCTTGTTCATTGCAAACAACCCAGCCTTCCATGAAAGGACCAAGCATATTGAGGTTGACTGTCACTACACACGTGACATGATTCAGAAGGGGTTCATTGCCACATCTCATGTCACATCAGAGAATCAGACTGCTGATATATTCACCAAGGCATTACTCCGAGGCCCATTCCAGAAGTGTGCGTCCAAGCTGAGCATGATTGACATCTATGCTCCATCTTGAGGGGGAGTGTTGACGCATATAGAGTAGTGTCTGTACCTCTTCGTTATTTTATTTTTCAGTTGTCTACTTTATGTAATTTACCCATAGGCTACTCTCCTATATAAGAGAGCCTAGGGCTTATGGAATAAACAAGCCATTCATTTTTCCCAACATAATAACCCAATTTGAATCATTATTATTTTTATTAAGAACTTACACTACACAAAGGCCATGACTGTTCTTCATTATTCATTTTCCATTAACAGATAAATATGTTATCTCATCCCTTGCCCTCCACTCTGACCGATTATCATCTCTCATCAAAAGTTTAATGTACTTTCCTCATTTCTCATCATATTTCATCGATTTTTTCTTATTTTAAAATCCAAGGTTGTGTGATGTTTATCATATGGATCCTAAAAGTACGGATCAGACAAATCATCCCTCCAACATATATTTTCGTACGAATCCCAAATTGTGTCTGGTGGCTATTGATAGATAAAACAAAGGGATTTTATCACTTGTGCTCCTCCGAGATCTCGCAATTTCAGTTATGCCCCTATCTTTTTGGTAATATCAGTTGTGCCCCTCACTTCTTGTCGTTTTATCAGTTGTGCCCTTTGGGTTAGTTGCCGTCCATCCACAGTGCAAACAGACGTTAACTTTGAGGACATAAGCGGCATTAATTTTTAAAATAAGGTTTCATGGTCATTTTACACCTTCTTCCCCATCCTCTTCTTCTTCCTCCTCTTCCCCCATCCTCTTCCTCCTCCTCCCTCTCCGCCCCCGCCCCTGCCCCGTGCTGCCCAGTTCCGCCCTAAGCTCCCCTCCCCTCCCCAGCGCCGCCCTCTGCCGCCCCGACCTCCCCCTATCCCCTGCGGCCCCTCCGCCAGACCTAAAGGGCACGGCTTCATGCGGAGTTGGAACCGGACATCCTCTGCCTCCTCTCGTCCGAGAGCAGCTTGGCAAACTTGACAAGCTCGTCCTGGTTGGTTAACCCGTTCCCCACGGGCTCGTACTTCCCGTTCTCCAGATTGACCCTCGACAACGGCTTCCTCAGGAGGTTCCTCCCCATCTGCACCAGGTGGTTCATGTTCTCCTTCGTCGATAGATCCATCAGGGTCTCGTTCCCGGTCAGTGTATCGTCCTGCAACCACCACCATCGTATACTTGTTCATTTTTTTTCAATAGCCACTTAAAATGTCCTGTGAAATTATAGAAATATGTACCTGAATACGAAGATAGTTTCCCTCAGATTCCATTGCCTGGAAGAGGAGGGAATTGTGGAGGTCGACCATGTCGCCGCTCGCTTCCATGATGATGTCGAGGAGGGGGTTTGCACCCAAGTTAAACAGCCACAGCAGAGCTCTCCACTTGGAAGCCGTCGGCGCGTTGTACCTGGCCTGCTGCTTCGTTGTTCCGGTGCCGAGGGAGAGCACCAGGAACCTGCTGTAATCCGGTGCTGAGGGAGAGCACCAGAAAGGTGATGGTGGGGTTGTGCACAGGTGTTTGGTTACTCGATGGGGATGTGGGTCGTGAGCTCAGAATTACGGACGACAATGGAAGCGGGATGGAGATGCTCCGTGTGGGAGATGGAAGAGGAAGCACATGTCCTCCGAACACATGTGTGAGGTACTCGCTTCTGTTCCGCTTACAGGAACCCCCTGACATCCCCTACCCCCTCGACATCGCCGTTGACGTCTGCAAGGTGCCCCGCCCCCTCCAGCCCCCTACGGAACCGTCGACATCCCCTGCCCCCCCTCGCCAGAGTACACGTAATTTCAAGTTTTACACGGACTATATATGTAAAAAATCCAACTGATTAATCATAATACCCCATAATACCCCTCTTAACCATACCATGGTTTGAGTAAACTATGGTTATTTCAAATTTTTGACGGTCAATCTGACAGAAGGGCACAACTGATGACGGAGCAAGAAGTGAGGGACACAACTGATATTACCAAAAAGATAGGGGCATAACTGAAATTGCGAGATCTCGGAGGGGCACAAGTGATAAAATCCCTATAACAAATAATCATGTATAAGATATATCGTGACATCTTCATTGAGTCCAATATGTTATTGATTTTTTGGTTAAATACCATAGCAATATTAAAGTAGCCACACTTTGTTGCAAAGAGATTAAATGTTCACTGCATTGGTCCTCAAGATATTTAGATCATAGCAATGTGTATATTATAAGAATGTCGAGATTGTTTAAAATGATAATAATGTTCAAATGGGTTACAATGTGCATTATATCTTATTAAAGTGGCACATCATCAAAAATAAGAAGCATTTTATGTATGTGTGTATGAGATTTTTTTGAAACGTAAAAGGGTGAACTCGGGGCCCACCACTAAATTATATTACCTCATAAAACTTAAAGTACATGAGCCACGGCTTGATGGAGAGCCCTATAGTGTTCAAATACATTCACAAACTATGAGATTGGATAATGTGATGCCAAAACAATGGTGATATATATGGACAAGAGTGGTCAAGAATAAATTCATCTGTATATAGTAAAAAAACTCAAACATATTAATAGGATTCCTAATGAGTTCGACTTGGTTATGAAAAGAAAGTTCACGAACACAAAATATAAAAATCCACTTATTTAAAGGTTCGTTAAGAGACTCATAAGCCAATTCAAACTCCACGAGTTCGAATCAACATTTCTAGCTTTGAAGCTTATTAAGTCTGATTCCGTGCTCGAGTTTGTTTTTTTTATAGGAAGTGAGGTGTGAGCTCAGGTAAGTCACACGCTAAATGAAACTAAAAAGCAATGGAAAATGATTATATAGACCAAGCCTCATGTAAGTCCATAAATCAACAAGTTCTCCACATGGCAACGATCTTGATGGAACACAACCCCATTCCTAGATAGCCAAAGTACCCATGAACAACAAAAGGACACAAATAATCATCGTGCACATAAGTGTAAGCTAAAAGTCCAGAACACTATAACTCCTCAGAGTAGGCACGTCGTAGCCAAGGTATGACCAAGCGGGTCCACAACTGGATATAGACTGGGCATGAAAAGAATAGATGGTCCCCATCCTCCAAATAAAGTCCACGATGTGGGCAAAGAGAGCCACCCTAATGAGATCAGTTAGCTCTGAGCGTCGCTTTTTTTCATTTTCCGTAAAAAACGCCCTTGCGCAAGGTGGAATAGAAGAATGCCAAATAAGCTTAAAGATGTCTGTTTCGGTGCACACGGTCCAAAGTAAGAAATCAATTAGCTTTCTTTATTGAAATTCTTCCATCATCCCTTTCCATACATCCTTGTCAATAGAGGAACCATTTATATCGTCAAGGTCACTCGTGAACACCAAGAAGTCATCCATATGATGATTAGAGAAATCCATGGTAAAGGAGGGGCATCACACCATTTTCCCAAGACGTACCAATACTACTTTCCTGAGCATTAGCAAGTGCAAATAGTCTGGCATTACCTGAAATCCACATGTCTAGTCGTCCTTCCAGAATTGAAAATGAGCACCATCATCCAACGCATGCCTCAACATTCCTCCAACAACTAATAACACCTCACAAATTCCCCAACAAAACATCGAAGGCGACATAGTCGCATTTAGATTAGCATTCAAATTCACATCAACTCCATAGAAATTGTACAACACCTTCGCAAGAAAATCCTCACGGAATCCCCAGATCCTAACAACTCATTTCACAATAAGGGGGTTGATTCAGCTCTTTTAATCTCTTAATTCCAAGACCACCATGGATTTCGAGTGTAGTGACCATGTTCCATGTAATGGATGCAAAATAACAGCCCTCCTGATTTGACCCTATAACATCCGGGTTCCAACTAAATTCAACCCCAACCTGATTAGGGCCCGATTAAATCAATAAAGTTGTTGGTCAATGTCAAACAACCTAAATAGATCAATAGATCGTGAATCAAAAGTCATTCGGGTGAAATCGACCAAAAATCGGTCGCTTCGTAATGCGCGCCGCGAAAAAGCCGCAACACAGATTCGGAAACCGGAAAATGAGCCGGGACTACCATTAGATCCGATTCGACAAAACACGACCAACGGAATCAACCGTTCGTCAATCGGAGGTCGTTTGATATTTTTAAATCACAAATTTTAATCTTAAGCCAAAACCGTATCTCGAAAAGTTCGGGCATCCAAACCCGATCGGAAGTATATCAATATTATACTCATTTTGATCGTCGTGCAAACACGATCAAGTCTAGATATCGTGCGTCAAAATCCGAGATTCAACGTACGCGTACGGTCAACTTTAAAGTTTGTTAAGTAAAAAAGAGAGAGATAATTTTAGCAATTAAATTAGTTATTATTTAGTCTCTACACAGTCTCATTGTAAAAAAAATATAATATAAGCAGCAGGTCCGCTTTCCAGGAAATTATGCAAAAAAAATCCAGTTGGCAACGCAATACCTCCATCTGGCCTTAAATTCTTCTCCATTTGACATCAAGACAATCTCTTCTCTTACTTAAAAAGGAAGGAAACCCCTCTTCCTTCCCACTAACTTTCTCTCCCTTTCACCAAAAAATCCCCTCCAATTCCAGCGTAGATAACATCTCCTGCCACCCTTTTTTCTGCTGAAACTTTCCCCTTTCCTTTTACGACTCTTATATCTGCTGGAGCCCAGAATTTCATCCCCAAATCCAAGGCCTGGAGTCTTCAATTCTTTGCAAAAGCAACAACAAGAGCTGCTACAACAAATAGTCACTGCATGCATGCTCTTGTTCCTCCAAATTGAGGCATTCAAAGGTACATTCCCTAGCCCTTCTTTGCCGCCTTACATGAAATTTCAGATGCTATGAAAACTCTTCTTATATCGACACTCCTGCATGGTCATAGTGGCCTCGGTTCATCAACATTTCTCTCATGAAAACAATCAAATCACATCATTCTGGTGCATATCCTTTTCACGAAAAAAAAGAAAGTTCCACCTGTGCCACCATCTTTGCTGCTATATACTGCATCTTGTGTATTGGATGATTATACTAACCTCATCGAAAAGCTGAACTCTCTGATATCTAAATATATTGATTGGAAGTTTTGATGTTGAAATGGTGATCTTTTTATATTGCTTAATCTCTGCTCATCCATCTTTCTCATGTGACTGAATAGTCTCCTTTTGTGAACTAGATTTTGGGTGAAACAGAAATTGCAGAGTCAAGGAAAATTATTTAACAAAATCATTATCAGAACGTGGTATTTTATTTAGATGAGCTTCAGACTCTTTGGAAAGCAATTAGTCAGGTTATTGAAAATTGTTAGATATTGAGTTAAAATTTGGTAAGAATACCGAAATTAATGGGAAGAGTGTTATATATCGATATCGACATGGGACCGATATCGAAATCGATATATCGATATATCCGATTTCAAGCATTTCTTCAGAAAGATTCCTAGATATAGCGATATATCGGCGATATATCGACGATATATCGTCGATATATCGATATCGACACGATATCGAAACGATATCGATATCGATATGTCCTTCCATGAGTAGAGGGTTGCAGTCAACTAAACAAAATAGGGAGATCATACATTATTAAAATTCAAAGACCACATCTAAGCTTGAGAAAGAGCATTGGCAGCTAAATCCTGCGAATCCTATTACAGACCGAAGTGCATACTTCATTGGCCTATTTAATAATATTATAGTTGTTAAAATACCGATCTATAATCAATAATCCCAAGAACTATAAATATACTGTTTACAACAGTCCTGGAATCATATTTATTTTGCTGCATTGATAATTTCTTCAAGATTTATAATTCCAGAAAGAAGAATCATGATTTTCATGGGAAGCACTATAATTTGAACTTTTGTTTCCATATCTAGCTACATAAATGCTCATAGTCAGGATTAGGACCAAATCATGAAAGAAATGTCTACATTTCTATTTGACTCATAATTATCATTCCAGAAAAAATTTATCAATTACTTGTACCTATATTATGGAGTCGGCCTTGCTTCATTTACTTGTAAGAAAGAATCATCACCAGTCATACATACTAAGAGTCAATACAAAAGGAATACAGGTTTATTTCTATTAGCTTTCATTCCTTGACGTTTCAAGGAGATCATGAGTATATGTCTGGGTAGCCTTCCAACTTTTGACTATATCTTAGTTTTGATGAAGATTTCTAAATCATATTTCAACATGTAAAATATACTAAGTAAATGTAGAGTGGTGTTGGTCTAGATTAATGCAAAAAAAACGATGTCACTAAGGTAAACTTTCACCTAGAACAAGAACTTACATCACTTTTGAACATCACGATCGTCCCTATAAATATGAAGATTTTAGTAATGACTAAAAAAATCATTGTGCCGGTCATGGTGACCTTTACATCTGACTGTGCGAGAGCGCGGTGACTCTCAACTGGGCGGGAGATAGGAAGCCCAGTTAGGGCAGCGGCCGCCAAGTGCGCGGGTCTAGGATCCCAATGCTTTTTACGATTTTTACGCGAGCTCGCAGTGTTTTTACGCCTCGTTGGGATCCCGACTTTAGACCAGTTCCGCTGACCCTCTGTTTTAGGATAACCAGGCGGGGGATCCTCGATTTTAATTCTTCGTACGAGCTCGGTTGCCCGTTACCGGTCGGGCCGTTTTTCTAGAGTGATCTTTCCGGGAAGTCTCTCTCACCCGTCTCAGTGGCGTAGTTTTGGAGTAGACCTATCCCTCTATTGGACCACACTTCCAATTAGAGGGCGAGATAGAAGAGCCCTTTTGTTGGCTACTTCACCGCTTGAGTTTTATTTCGCCAACAGACTTGGCGATTCTAGATCCAGATCATCCACATCTACATCTAAATCCTTTAGAGTCACATCTGAGAAAATTGCAGTTAAGGTTAGAGGAAATTACAATTAAAATTGAGTTTACTGGAGGTGACTATAATCTGATTCGAAATCCCTATAAGTTAGTGGACGTGTTGGGAATTTTAGTTAGGATGCATTACACAACACCGCATGCCTACGGAGGCACGTCAACCCTAAGGTACTTTTAATACTGATGCAGCGTGGAACCAAAATATAGGGCCGCATATTTATTTATTTTTATCCGTTAATTTTATTTACATTTATTTGAGTTGTCACAATTTTAATTAAATAAACGAGATCGCCTGTGATCTCAATTAATTAGTTAACTATTTGAATTTCAAATTAGTCGGTTAGTTGGTTAGAGTCAATTTAGGATAATTAGTTGAATTTCTATTTTTGTAATCTCATCCCTCCTATATAAAGGGATGATAGAGTATTATTTTAGTCAGTTCAGTGATTTATAAAATTGAGATTTATCTCTCCTCTCCTTTCTCCCTCTCTCTCCCACGCATGATCTTCACGTTCTTCCTTCCCAAATCCCTCGTGTTCCCGACGAGTTTCTCTTCTCAACCCCTCTATTTCTCTACCACCAAAAAATCCACCGTTCAAATGTTTATTTTTTGTCAACGCGCAAAAATCAATTTGCATCAAATACCTTAGAGTCATAATGTTATGTTACAATCAGACCAAGACCACATACTATCCACTAACTTAAAAGAGTAAATAGAATTAATGATCGAATCAATCATCATCATATCAGTCCATTATCAAAAACCATGGCATAAACTCAATGACATGAAATTAGCATTTACGTGTGCCATCAGCTTTATATATATAAGATCCACAACATGATCTCCAAGTCCCAAAATTATGATCTTTAAAATGCAGGAAATCATTATATGTTAGGGTTTGTTATCTAAACTTTATATAAATATATATGGGAAGAATGGAGTAAAGGGTGAACAGGTGAACTAAATACCAAACAGTTGAAAACCTTTTTACTTATGCAAGTAGATGTATGAAATTGTACTTGTTCTACCTTTCTACTTGCCCTCTTTTGCACATAATAAATTACTTGTTATATATTTTAAACTACGGATTGTATTCACAATTGTGACTCCTCTTCTTTCCTAAACATGTTTTGGCAGACAAACAACCTACTGTTTAGTAGCTGTTCATGATTCCAGGCGATAGGGTTTATACCAGACGGTATGCTGTTACTTTTGTCTCAGTTTTTGTCTGTTGATAATGTAATATGCTTACTTTCTCTTCTGTACAATATTTTTGGGAATATTGTATATACTGTGAGTCACTGTACATATTGTAAAATAAATGAAAGTTAATGAAATGAATTTTTGGCGGCATTTGTCTCTATTAGCTTTGTGGTTATTAATGCGAATGTGAATGTCATATGCAAATATAGGAGAGCAAAAATTTTTCCCATAAATTCAATCTTTTAATGCGATGCCACTAAATGTAATATTATGAAATGTGTGTAAACGGGCACCCGGATCCTCGGAGGTTCACATTTTTGGTATCGGAGCTGCAATACCCAATACGCACATTCGCAGTATTACAATTCTGATCGCATTAAGTTCTTGGATAACGACAGTCTTCCGACTTGTCGTGAGTCCGAGAAGGGAAATATGACATTCATATTCAACCAACACAGATGTCACCAATTTCATTAATTTTCATATTATATTCTAAGAAGAGAAAAAACATATACTATAAGTATCTCCAAATGGTACTTTTATGACCAATTATGGTTCTCATGCAGAGACATGGCATCTCGACCGGGTCAGGAGACGGCTGACCAGTTGGCAGCATATTGACTGCCCTCACCGATCTCCTGCAGCAGCCGGCTGCCATGTGAGGTCAGCAGGAGAAGATATTGGCACAACAGACTGAGATTGCCGATAGATAGACGGATATAGAGATGAGGTTTGAGGACCTATCAGATTTCACGTACCATCCATCACAGGATGTAACACGGCAGGACCAACACCAGTCTGTTGAGGTCGAGCAGCCTCATCCTGATGATCCACTTGAGGAGGTACCTGAGCATGGAGCAGATGATGCGGACTTTGACAGGGAGCAGGATCCTGTGGACTTAGCAGACGAGGGTGCATACGAGTACTCAGCTATTCACAGGCACCAGTCTGTTTTCACGTCCTACCAGCGGACCAACATACCCTTGTTCGAGGGTACTGGTTCATCAGATGTTGCTGAGCAGTGGCTGAAGAGAGTGATGAAGGTGCTAAGGATGATTCACGTGCTACGAGACACGTGACTATCTTTCATGGAGTATTCATTAACAGACTTTACCGAGAGATGGTGGGATGCCGTAGTATCTGAGTTAGATCGAGAGCCTACATGGGACGATTACGAGACGAAGTTCAGAGCTCATTTCTTTTCTGTGAAGTGGAAGGAGTCCCAGCGCCGACTTTTTGTAGAGCTTCGTCAGGGACAGATGACAGTCGGGAATACTTTATCAGATACACTGAATTGTCACGACATACACGAGCAGCTGGCGCATTTCCAAACGAGAATCTGGAAAAGTTCATTAGCGGCATGCGAGAGGAAGTACAAGAGAAGCTGGCTGGACTACACCACTTCCATCTCCGAAGCTACCGATGCTGCGGAGAAGTTCGAGGACATCAGGGGGAGACGTTTCGGGAGCTCGTCTGGAGCAACGCCTAAACCGCGACAATCTTTTGGACCGATACGTCGACCGTTTCAGCAGTAGAGGTTAGCCAGACGGTTCCGACCTACTGGTTCATCCTTCACAGACAGTGCTCGCTCTTCTCCTTCGACTACTTTAGGAGGAGCACTTGCCGGGCGTGGCACAAATTCTGCTCGACCATCTGGGTCGCAGCGAGCAGATAGACCACCTGCAGAACCAACCCGGAGCACAAACACGACTACTCCACCTACCAGGCCAGTCCGATGCTATCGATGTCACACGTGGGGACATTACCGATCACAGTGCCCACGGGTTTTTGGTGAGCCTCAGCCACAGCCTTCACAGTCACAGCCTCAGACACAGCGTTCAGGGAGTTTCCGTGGCAGGAACTCCAACTTTAGGCGGCAACAACAGAGACAGACCCAGAGTGTGGCAGGTTCCATTGCCGCACCAGTCAGACAGGGGCAGTTACATGCATTTACTGAGGAGCAGACACGTTCAACGGCTACTGTGGTAAAAGGTATGGTCTCAGTCTTGGGCCGATATTTCCATGTTCTATTTGATTCTGGAGCGACACACTCTTTTCTTGCTTCGAGCCTACTAGCTTCTCTAGGTAGAGTCACAGAGACTCTTTCTTCCCCATATCACATCCGAGGGCCAGGTGGCCAGTTGTTTATCATTTCCCTTATAGTCAGGCACTTGCCTATACTGATTGGCGGTCACGAGATGATCGCAGATTGTCTACTCCTATAGCTTGATGAGTTCGACTTGATTTTGGGCATGGATTGGTTATCTACTCATCATGCACTGGTTGATTGTTTTAGGAAGACTGTTGTCTTCAGAATTCCAGATCTACCCGAGTTCACTTTTGAGGGTACTGTACATGACTCCACCATGGAGTGCATTTCAGTGTTGCGAGCCCAGCGACTTATTGATCAGGGTTGTGATTCATACCTTGCATTTGTTCGGGAGGTATCTGATCAGGAGCCAATGATACAGGACATTCGTGTAGTATCAGAATACTCAGATGTGTTTCCTGATGAGCTATCAGGATTACCTCCTGAGAGAGAGATCGAGTTTGAGACCACATTACTACCAGATACACAGCCGATCTCGATGACTCCTTACCGTATGACACCTGCTGAGTTGCGGGAGCTGAAGGTGCAGTTACAGGAGTTACTTGATTTGGGATTTGTGAGGTCAAGCACTTCACCTTGGGGTGCTCGAGTTCTATTTGTCAAGAAGAAGGATGGAGCCATGAGACTGTGCATCGATTACAGGCATCTGAACAAGAGAACGGTGATGAACCGTTATCCTTTGCCACGCATCGATGATTTATTCAACTAGCTCCAGGGATCTTCGGTTTTCCCGAAGATCGATCTTCGTTCAGGCTATCATCAGCTTAGGATTCGAGAGTCTAATATTCCGAAGATTGCTTTCAGGATGCACTATGGGCACTACGAGTTTGAGGTGATGTCGTTTGGGCTCTCCAATGCACCTGCGGCATTCATGGATATGATGAACCGTATCTTTCGTCCATACTTGGACAAGTTTGTAGTGGTGTTCATCGATGATGTGCTCATCTACTCACAGAACGAATGAGATCATGCGAATGATCTACGGATTGTTTTGGACACATTGCGAGGGCACAAGCTATATGCCAAGCTGAGCAAGTGTAAGTTCTGGCTATCCCATGTCTCATTTCTAGGGCATATTATTTCTGGAGCAGGCATCACAGTTGATCCTGCGAAGATAGATGCTGTTATGTCTTTGGAGCAACCCAAGACTGTCACGCAGATTCAGAGTTTCCTCGGATTAGCGAGCTATTACAGACGCTTTGTCAACTGATTTTCACACATTGTTCGCCTTCTGACACAACTGATGCAGAAGAGAGTTCCATTTATTTGGGACGATTTATGTGAGCATGCCTTCCCGACACTGAAGGAGAGATTGACTACAACGCCCATTCTTGCTCTTCCTTCAGGCACTCAGGACTATGCAGTTTACACAGATGCATCTGGAGAAGGTCTAGGAGCAGTGTTGATGCAGAGAGGACATGTGATTGCTTACGCATCATGACAGTTGAGGCCGCACGAGCGGAACTACCCTACACATGACTTGGAGTTAGCGGCAGTTGTCTTCGCCTTGAAGATCTAGTGCCACTATCTATATGGGTGAATTTCAAGATCTTCACAGACCACAAGAGCTTGAAGTACATATTTGATCAGAAGGAGCTGAACATGAGACAATGTTGATGGCTCGAGCTACTGAAGGAATATGATTGCACGATCTCTTACCATCCCAGCAAGGGAAACATGGTGGCTGATGCACTTAGCAGGAGAGTGCATGCAGATGGTACGACGGACTGGATATATACATCGGATATGCTTGCATCTTTGACCGATTGGTATCCTCAGGAGAGCACATCCATTTCTACCACCGTGCCTCCACGATACAACAGTATTTGGGATCGTATTGTAGAGGGACATAAGACAGATACTTGGATTCGAGACAGATACATGCGTGCCATCAAGGATGAATTTGATGACTTTGTTGTGATGGAGTCTATTTTATGGAAGACAGGACGGGTCGTTGTACCCAATGACGAGCAGCTTCGCAGAGACATTCTGGATGAGGCACACAGTTCACAGTTATCTATCCATCCATGTAGCACAAAGATGTACCGGGATCTGCATCGACATTTCTGGTGGGATGGAAAGAAGCGCGATGTGACGCAACATGTCAAAAGATGCATGACCTGTCAGATGGTCAAGGCTGAGCACAAGAGACCACCAGGATTACTGCAGTCTCTCCCATTCCTGAGTGGAAGTGGGAGAGCAATTCTATAGATTTTGTCACGGGATTGCCGAAGACACTAGGTGGCTATGATTCTATTTGGATCGTTGTTGATAGGTTGACTAAGTTAGCCCATTTTATACCTGTCAACACGACTTACACCCCATCCAGATTGGCCAAGTTATATGTGCAGAACATTATCAGACTGCATGGTATACCACGAGAGGTGGTGTCTGACAGGGATTCGAGATTTACATCGCACTATTGGCATCAGTTCATGTCTGCATACATACAGAACTGAAGATGGGTTCTGCATATCATCCAAAGACAGATGGTCAGAGTGAGCGCACCATTCAGATACTAGAGGATTTGCTCCACGCTTGCACTTTGGAATGGAAAGGGTCTTGGAAGGACCATCTGCCATTGGTGGAATTCACGTACAACAATAGCTATAATTCCAGTATAGGCATGGCACCATTCGAAGCTCTATACGGGCGGAGATGCCTCACACCTCTCAGTTGGCGTGAGGTAGGTGATCATGCTCTCTATTCCGTAGATCTCTTGGAGGAGACCGCGAGAGCTGTTGATCATGTGAGACAGAGACTTCTGACGGCACAGAGTCGCCAGAAGAGCTATGCAGACCGTCGGAGAAGAGATTTGGAGTTTCAGGTATCCAATCTTCTTCTTTTTCCTTTATTACAAAATTAACTTAGTCTCATATTAATAAAATTCCTATAATACAGGTGGGAGATTGAGCATTTCTCAGAGTATCTCCCGTGAAGGGAATACAGAGATTCGGTGTTCGTGGCAAGTTGGCGCCGCGATATGTTGGACCTTTTGAGATTCTGGCTAGAATGGGGAAGGTTGCTTACCGAGTAGCTAATCCTCCACATCTTTCAGGAATTCACGATGTATTTCACATATCCAACTTGAGGAAGTATGTGCACGACCCTCGACACGTCATCAGTTACGAGAATCTTGACGTGGAGCCAGACTTGACATACGAAGAGAGGCCGGTGCAGATACTCGACATCGTTGTAAAGAAGCTTCGCAGCAAAGAGATTCCATTTGTTAAGGTGTTATGGCACCGACACGGCGTCAAAGAAACGGCGTGGGAGACCGAAGCCGACATTCGGGCACGATACCCGCAGCTTTTCTGAGGTAATGAGCAAAACAAGCTTTTATAATTATATATATGTTAAAATATATGGCTTGTTTTCTCTTTGAGGTTTTTATGGGTTTAAAACCCTTTGGAGTTTTTATGGCCATGTGAAATTCAAGATATATAATGACCTTAACTCGAGTCTCGAGGACGAGACTCCCTTCGAGGTTTTTATAATTGTAACATCCAGGTTCCAACTAAACTTAAACCCAACCCGATTAGGGCCCGATTAAATCAATAAAGTTGTTGGTCAATGTCAAATAACCTAAATCGATCAATATATCGTGAATCAAAAGCCATTCGGTGAAATCGACCAAAAATCGGTCGCTTCGTATTGCGCGTCGTGAAAAAGCCGCGACACAGATTCGGGACCGCAAAACGAACTGGGACCGCCATTAGATCCGATTCGACAAAACAAGACCAACGGAATCGACCGTTCGTCAATCGGAGGTCGTTTGATATTTTTAAATCACAAATTTTATCTTAAACCAAAACCGCATCTCGAAAAGTTCGGGCATCCAAACCCGATTGGAAGTATATCAATATTATACTCATTTTGATCGTCGTACAAACATGATCAAATCGAGATATCGTGCGTCAAAATCCGAGACTCAACGTACGCGTACGGTCAACTTTAAAGTTTGTTAAGTAAAAAAGAGAGAGATAATTTTAGCAATTAAATTAGTTATTATTTAGTCTCTACACAGTCTCGTTGTAAAAAAATATATAATATAAGCAGTAAGTCTGCTTTCCAGGAAATTATGCAAAAAAAAATTAATCCAGTTGGCAATGCAATACCTCCACCTAGCCTTAAATTCCTCTCCATTTGGCATCAAGACAATCTCTTCTCTTACTTAAAAAGGAACGAAACCCCTCTTCCTTCCCGCTTCCTTTCTCTCTCTTTCACCAAAAAAATCCCCTCCAATTCCAGCGTAGATAACATCTCCTGCCACCCTTTTTGCTGCTGAAACTTTCCCCTTTCCTTTTACGACTCTTATATCTGTTGGAGCCCAGAATTGCATCCCCAAATCCAAGTCCTGGAGTCTTCAATTCTTTGCAAAAGCAACATCAAGAGCTGCTACAACAAATAGTCACTGCATGCATGCTCTTGTTCCTCCAAATTGCGGCATTCAAAGGTACATTCCCTAGCCCTTCTTTGCCGCCTTACATGAAGTTTCAGATGCTATGAAAACTCTTCTTATGTCTACACTCCTGTATGGTCATAGTGGCCTCGGTTCATCTACATTTCTCTCATGAAAACAATCAAATCATAAGCATCATTCTGGGTGCATATCCTTTTCACGAAAAAAAAGAAAGATCCACCTGTGCCACCATCTTTGCTGCTATTATTGCTACTACATCTTGTATATTGGACGATTATACTAACCTCATCTAAAAGGTGAACTCTCTAATATCTAAATATATTGATTGGAAGTTTTGATGTTGAAATGGTGATCTTTTTATATTGCTTAATCTCTGCTCTTCCATCTTTCTCATGTGACTGAATTGTCTCCTTTTGTGAACTAGATTTTGGGTGAAACAGAAATGGCAGAGTCAAGGAAAATTATTTAACCAAATCATTATCCGCATATAGTATTTTATTTAGATGAGCTTCAAACTCTTTGGAAAGCAATTAGTCAGGTTATTGAAAATTGTTAGATATTGAGTTAAAATTTGGTAAGAATACCGAAATTAATGGGAAGACTGTTATAGTAGAGGGTGGCAGTCAACTAAACAAAATAGGGAAGATCAGACATTAATAAAATTCAAAGACCACATCTAAGATTGAGTATTAAAGAGCATTGGCAGCTAAGTCCTGCGAATCCTATTGCAGACCTAAGTGCATACTTCAATGACCTATTTAATAATATTGTAGTTGTTAAAATATTGATCAATAATCAAATAATCCCAAGAACTATAAATATACTGTTTACAACAGTCCTGGAATCATATTTATTTTGTTGCATTGATAATTTCTTCAGGATTTATAATTCCAGAAAGAAGAATCATGATCTTAATGGGAAACACTATAATTTAAACTTTTATTTCCACATCTAACTACATAAATGCTCATAGTCAGGATTAGGACCAAATCATGAAAGAAATGTCTACATTTCTATTTGACTCATAATTATCATTCCAGAAAATTTTTATCAATTACCCGTACCTATATTATGGAGTCGGCCTTACTTCATTTACTTGTAAGAAAGAATCACCACCAGTCATACATACTAAGAGTCAATACAAAAGGAATACAAGTTCATTTCTATTAGCTCTCATTCCTTGAAGTTTCAAGGAGATCATGAGTACATGTCTGGGTAGCCTTCCAACTTTTGACTATATCTTAGTTTTGGTGAAGATTTCTAAATCATATTTCAACATGTAAAATATACTAAGTAAATGTAGAGTGGTGTTGGTCTAGATTCATGCAAAAAAAACGATGTCACTAAGGTAAACTTTCACCTAGAACAAGAACTTACATCCATTTTTGAACATCAAGATCGTCCCTATAAATATGAAGATTTTAATAATGACTAAAATAATCATTGTACCGGTCATGGTGACCTTTACACCTGACTGTGCGAGAGCGCGGTGACTCTCAACTGAGCGGGAGATAGGAAGCCCAATTAGGGCAGCGGCCGCCCAGTGCGCAGGTATAGGATCCTAATCCTTTTCACGGTTTTTACGCGAGCTCGCAGTGTTTTAACGCCTCGTTGGGATCCCGACTTTAGACCAGTTCCGCTGACCCTCTCTTTTAGGATATCCAGGCGGGGGATCCTCGGTTTTAGTTTTTCGTACGAGCTCGGTTGCCCGTTACCGGTCGGGCAGTTTTTCTAGAGTGACTTTTCCGGGAAGTCTCTCTCACCCATCTCAGTGGCGTAGTTTTGGAGTAGACCTATCCCTCTATTGGACCGCACTTCCAATTAGAGGGCGAGACGGAAGAGCCCTTTTGTTGGCTACTTCACCGCTTGAGTTTTTCTTTTACCAACAGACTTGGCGATTCTACATCCAGATCATCCACATCTACATCTAAATCCTTTAGAGTCACATCTGAGAAAATTGCAGTTAAGGTTGGAGGAAATTACAATTAAAATTGAGTTGATTGGAGGTGACTATAATCTGATTTGAAATCCCTATAAGTTAGTGGACGTGTTGGGAACTTAGTTAGGATGCATTACACAACACTGCATTCCTACGGAGACACCCCAACCCTAAGGTACTTTTAATACCTTAGAGTCATAGTGTGAGGTTACATACAGACCAAGACCACAGAGTATCCACTAACTTAAAAGAGTAAATAGAATTAAGGATGAAATCAATCATCATCATATCAGTCCATTATCAAAAACCATGGCATAAACTCAATGACAAGAAATTAGCATTTAGTTGTGCCATCAGCTTTATATATATAAGATACACAACATGATCTCCAAGACCCAAAATCATGATTTTTAAAACGCAGGAAATCATTATATGTTAGGGTTTGTCATCTAAACTTTATATAAATATATATGGGAAGAATCAGGAAAAGGGTGAACAGGTGAATTAAATACCAAACAGTTGAAAACCTTTTTACTTATGCAAGTAGATGTAAATTGTACTTGTTCTACCTTTCTACTTGCTCTCTTTTGCACATAAAAAATATTTGTTATTTATTTTAAAATACGGATTGTATTCACAATTGTGACTCCTCTTCTTTCCTAAACATGTTTTGGCAGGCAAACAACCTGCTGTTCAGTAGTTGTTCATGATTCCAGGTGATAGGGTTTATACCAGACGGTATGTTGTTACTTTTGTCTCAGTTTTGTCGATTGATAATGTAATATGCTTCCTTTCTCTTCTGTACAATATTTTTGGTAATATTGTATGTACTGTGAGTCACTGTACATATTGTAATATAAATGAAAGTTAATGAAATGAATTTTTGGCGGCATTTGTCTATATTAGCTTTGTGGTTATGAATGTGAATGTCATATGCAAATATAGCAGAGCGAAAAATTTTCCCATAAATTCATGCTTTTAATGCGATGCCGGTAAATGTAATATTGCGAAATGTGTGTAAACGGGCACGCGGATCCTCGGGGGTTCACAGACCCTATCCATAAAACCGCCATATAATCTTCTCCAACTGTTTCCTTACACCCATTGGGATCGACCTAGCAACTAAGTAAAATAGAAGGATAGCCACCAAACCGAGTTTACAAGAACAAACCTACTACCCTTCAAAAGGATGGAAAAGTTTGAATCTGCTAAACATCGCTCCAGCTTCTCATTCCGGGGGTCCAACGAGTCTTCCTGAGCCGTTTGTAAGTGAGGGGAATGCTTAAGTGTTGTAACAAGAGCTTGGAGATGTGAGTATCAAGAATGTTATCCCACCTAAGTGTTGTAACAAGAGCTTAGAGATGTGAGTATCAAGAATGTTATCCCACCTAACAATCTCCTTCTGAGTAAGAGCAAGCGACATAAAGAATGATTTTCCCTTGTTGATCACAAGCCTTGAGTTGGCATCGAGCATAGTAAGCATACCACACATCTCACGTAACCCACCCTCAATGGAGAACACGATGCCATCAATGTATTGTAGCAAGAGGATTGAAATATCACGACTTATGAAGCCAACAATATACCCCATAGAGACCACTTTCTTCGCAAAGATGACTAACATATCTGCAATAATCACAAAAATGTGGGGCATGAGGAGGCACCCCTGACGAATACCCCACTCCCCATTGGTGTTGGAAATAATCGCTTACATGCTTATCATTCACAAATAACGAGAAATAAGTGGTCGTTATACATTGCTCCATCTAAGATATCCAAATGTCTAGGAATTTACTTTTTTGGACCATAGATTACATAAATCCCCAGTTAACACTGTCTTAAGCCTTTACAATGTTAGTGCTAGAATTAGACCTTTTTGGCATCTCTTCCAAATTGTTGAGATGGTCGTGTGGAAAACGGTGTCTGCCACTTGTTCAGTTTTATATAGTTGTTGCCATGGCTTTCAAAAACACGCCTTAAAAGCTGCCTCGAGGCTATAGCCTCAATCTGGATATCCAAGGCATAAGCCTTAGAGACCTGAGGCGGTATCGAGGCGGTCCTGAGATGTTGCCTCGGTCTGTTGTGCATCTTTTATGTAAATAAATAAAAAAATATATAAAGGTATACTTGTATAATAATATTAAAGTTATAACACATATATTAGTTATGAACATACAAGTCATAATCACAATATTGTATTATATTATCATTATATGTTACTCCCTAGACATAATATTTTATAAATATATAATTATACATTTATATTACAATCATCATTGCTTCAAAGAAATCATGCTAGTGTATAATGATTGTTTCTAATTAGTATGAACAAATTTTATATCAACAAATGGTATTCAATTGCTTGTATCGCTACAATGAGTATAATATATATTTAAGAGACTGCATATTTTTGTAAGAATATTAGGAATTCACATATTTACAATATTAATATTACTTAATCACAAATTAAATCTAGCATATATGGTTAATATGGTTTATTTTGTACATCTTTTAAATTTAAAATATTCAAATATAGGATTTATGATCATATATTTGTTTGTATTTGAAGTTTGTGATTTTATGACAATATAGTTACTTTTGATAATAGTTTTGACATGTATTTTCTCTATAAACCAAGGTTTACGCATCGACCGCCTTGAGATTTATGTCTCCCATCAATAACAGAAAATCGACTCGATCCGCCTCACATTTTTTTAAGCCTTGGTTGCTGCTTTCGTTCTCTCTTCGAGCAGTTCCTTTTCGCTTGAGTGGCACTTGTCTCTTGGATATCTCTCGTTAGCCTGAACCGAACTAGGCATCATAGATCGTCCTGGGATAGAAGTTGACTGTAAGGGAGAGATGATACCATGGAGCACCCGCACCCATTGGAGCTGATTGGCAAGAACCTTCATCAGGATGAGGTAGATGTCGTTAAATAGAATAAAAAGCCTAAAGTCTTTGATGCATGTGGCTTTACATCACCTTTAGGCAAGAGGAAGATTAGAGCTCTATTCAATAATTAAAGACCAATATTTCCCCGTTGAACTTCATCAATAATAGCCATGACATCATCCTTGATGTCTTGCCAGTGAACAACTTATAGAAGGCCACTGGAAAACCATTCGAACTAGGTATACCATCCACTTACAAGTTTTCCAAGGCATCCTAGATCTCACACATTTAGGTTATGGACGTAAGCTTATGACATTGGATCTGCGAGATCCTATCAACATCTCTACCCCTCAATGACCAGGGGCTCATGGGCTTACACATGCTAAAACAATGAAAAATTACCCGAAACTATGCTAATTGAATGGGATCATTCGAATTCGATTAAGATTTATTCGACAAAATTTCATAAAATTTTGATTTGAAATGAAATGAAACACGAAGAATATGAATTTAACTTATGGATTTTATTCCCAAACGAATTGAATCCGAAATAACTTGGATCCATTTGGTAATAATCTCATTCGGTATATGTGTACACATACATACTACATACAAGCACGTATATATTATATACATACTCTTATACACACATAATTCTACTTGTAAAAACTAAGGGTGCGTTTGATTGCCGGGTTACCCCATGGTAAACTAGAGGAGTATAAACCGTTTTTGTGTTTTGGTGTTTGGATAGAGGGGTTTGGGTTGAGAGGATTTTTTGTGATATGATTGTATTGAAGTTTGGAAAAGTGAGTAGCTATTATGATGTGATTGTATTGAAGTTTGAAAAAGTGAGTAGAAGTTGAATATTTTATAATTTTAAATGATATGATGGTATAATATATTGTTTTTTTGGAGTGGATAAAATAGAAATGATTTATTTAAGGGATTTTTACCCGGCAGACATTATAATCTTTGCCAATTACCTCAACGACCTTTGAAACAACCTAATTCCCCCATCGACCTCGTAAACTTGCTCCGTCTTACCCCACAGACCCTGCCGTCAGTTTTAACTTTATTTGAGTCAATTGTTTGAGTTAATCTTGAGTTAATCTAACTAATGGATATCCAACGGTGAATATTCCTCCCCATATTCTTTCCAAAGGTATCCTGTCCCCCACTCCTCCCCGAGGCTGGGACTCTTCCCCCAAGTAGACTTGTAGATACCGGCATTGTAACCAAGCGCGATCAACCCGTCCACCATTGCACGTCTGGCTGCGTTGTCCTTCACCTTGATCTTGGTCTTCTCCACTATGCGATTCACCTCGGCGATGATGTCTCGTTCCGAGGTGACGGATTAAAAAGTGAGCATTTGAGATGAATGCGAAGCAGTTAAGACAAAAACCGTAGGGAATTCCGGTACCTTGAGGATCACGGATGCCTGACCATGGGATTATGATGTGGGAGCGTCTAAGATGGAGAAGATATCGAGCTCGTCGTCCGAGCTCTCGTTGCGGTTCCCGTTGAAGCAGTTGCATCAGCTACGCGTATGACGATAGTTGTCTCTCCCGTTGCCGTTGCCATCTTCCAGAAAGTTCTGGACCATCTTCGTGAGGCAGACAGAGCTTGACTCGACTCAGTGGCTTCGTGATCCTTCTCCTTCACCTCCGCCGCTCCTCCTATGCGGAGAACCCCCGGGAATTGCCGCTCAAATAGCCTCTTCAGTCGCGATTTCGTCGTCAGGGGCTTCGCCAGCGTCGCCAAACCACTGCTGCGAGGCACCCATTCAGGATCTAGCAGCCGGATCTTCATCGGGAAGGGCATGCAGGAGATCAAAACCACCTCTACTGCTCCATAGAGCAGAATCCACACCCAAATCAACTCGATCGCCCCGATCCGAACCCCAAAAACCCGGTTGTCGCTCCTCCGAGACTGGAAACCTAACGACTACTCCTCCCGGGTGATCGCGAGCTCGGATCACTAAACCGATCGATAGGGAGCTCGATCGGCGCTACTGGAGGTGGCGATCGGAGGCGAGACTTTGTTCCTGTCCTGGAGTCGGCGGCGGCGGTCGGAGGTGAGACTTTTCCTCGGTTTGGAGTCGGCGGTGGTGGTCGGGATCGACGAGGGAGACAGCAACTGCGAGGGCGGCGAGAGAGCCGGTGCCAAGGACGACGAGCGCGACGGAGGAGGCCTGGAGGCGTGAGGGAGAATGGATGTCATTTTTGTAATTTTGAGAAACAAATTGGGTATTGTGGAAAAGAAATTCACGGAATCCGATTAGTTTTAACAGCCAAATGGATGGGGGTTAACCACATGGTCTGTAGGGTAAGACTTAACAAGTTTACGGGGTCGGGGGAGGAATTAGGTTGTTTCAAAGGTCGTGGAGGTAATTGGCAAAGATTATAGTGTCTGCCGTGTAAAAATCCCTTTATTTAATGTATTAGAAAAGAGATAGTGGTGGGCCCACATGATAGATAAGATATGGGTTTTGGGGGGTATCATCCCTTAAATGCGGGGTAACCCCCATGCCAAACGGCCTCTAAAGGTCCAATATTAAAAAAATAAAGTAGAAAATATCAATCATAAAATCTAATATGAAGTAACAAATGTTTAAGAATCTTATCATAAGTTACATTCCATTTACACATTTCCATTCCTTTTTTCATTCTTTAGCAAAGACCCATCAATCTTAGAGAAGACTGTGATGCTCCCTCTCATTAGAAGAGAAGATGATAGCCATGTTGTACCGAGTTCCTTCGTGACATAATGTCTCCGGAGCAATCACCCTGGTAGGTACTCGTCCGTCTTCTCTGTCGCCACCTTAGTGTGCAAATACTCTAGCGCCAACTAGCCCATTTGCGAAATTGCTGCACCCAATCCATCTCCATCTCCATGCTCATCAACATCCCGCAGCCCAAGTTACGTAGGCAGTATTGACATAAAAAATGCCGACCTATTGGGGGAATTATGTTTTACGGTTGCATTACTCAAGAATTTGCATCGGGTTCCAAGTAAAATCATGTTTCTATGTGTTTCTGATTCCGCATTTTATATGCTTTATATTTTCATATGGAAACCTCGAAGAACTTGTGGTACCAATAAGTCCACGACTTTCAATGCTTGCCTTGGAGCTTTATATTTTTAGTTGTATTATTTGTTTAGAATTGGAGGGTTTGTATTGGTCTTTTTAATGTCACATTTTTTGTAGATTCTTCAACCAAGGTATGGAATATTGATTTAGTTTGGTCATTTTGTTTATTTCAGCTGATTGAGTGTCCCTCTGTGTATGAGTTGCTTGCCAACCCCAAGTTTTCTTGGTCTAACATTCCACTCTTGCAAATCTGGAGAGAGAGGAGTACCTGCAGTGGCAACCTACATACTGTGCTCGAGTCATATGAATCAGCAGATGCTATATCTATTATGAATGATGCTCTTTCCTGTAATATGGTATGCATCAATTAGCCAATCAGCTGTTAAAACAACTTTTTTGGGGAACCTTGTTTTGAATAATTTTGTGAAAGAATGCTCTTATATCTAAAATTTGTTCTACTGATTTCCCTACATTTGATGTTGGGAGGCATTATTTCAGGGGTCCCAGCTTCAAATTCCAGTGTCTTTCAAATTTAAATGGACCTCCTATAATGATGTCGAGTCGAACCTGCAATTCATTGTTGAATTGTCTGTAAAAAATGGCTGCTATTGGCTACACTAGTAAGAGCAACTTGGTCAATGTATGCAAGAGTAGCCCAGTTTATAAGCTCCCACCATGAGGGGTCTGGGAAATGGTCGGACCACTTTGGGTCTATTATACACAGCCTTACCTTGCAGTTTGTTTCTGTCAGAAGAAGTTGTCTTCATGACAGAACCTGTGATCTCTAGGCGACAAAGTGGCAACTTTTACTGTTGCACCAGGGCTTCCAACTTGATCAAAGTTTAGTTGATAAAAGAAACAGTAACTTGAAGTTGATGAAAATTTTCCTATATTATGCAGTTAGACTTTGAAATAATATGGACCAAACAATCCAAAGTTGACGAGCATAGATAAGTACAAAATTTAACATCGCCCTTGTGCTTGGTTTCTCCATTCATGGCAATTCCACTGAGATGGGAAGCTTTATTTACTATTATGTTTGTTAGCTGTATGCGCCACAATTATAATTATCATTAACAACTTGGGCAGGGATATAATCATTTTTAGATATTAAAACTTCACGGAATATATTTAAGACACCTACTTATGCACTGGCCACTAAAAGAGAGTGGTCTGCATATGCGATTTGATGTTTTTATTGGCTAAAATTTGGTTAGACCGACTGTCCTTGTGCACTATTTATCCTAGCACGTTAGTATTGATATCAGGGAAATACTCAGTGACTTCCACCCTATTAAATTGTTGAGATAAATATATCTCTCAGTATCATTTATATTTTTATGTTTTCTTGATGTACTTATTATGTAATTAACCCAAAGGCTTTTCTCCTATATAAGAGAGCCCTCGGTCTATACTATGAGTATGATTCATTTTTCTCCCAATATGGTATCGGAGCAACGGTCCTAGACCGGGGTTCCTTGATCCCACCCTAACCCTACACGCGCCGCCCCCTCCCCCCGCCATCAGGGTGTTGCACAACCCCCGACTTCTCCAGCGCCACCGTCGGGGTGCTGCACCCCCTCCAGCGCTGCCGCGTGGGGGTTCTTCTCCCTCCAGAGCTGCTGCAGGGGGGTCCCCTCCCTCCTGCATTACCGCGCGAGGGGCTCCTGCCCTCCTGCGCCGCCGATTGCCGCCCCGCGGGGCCGCAAGGGGCTCCAGCCAGCCCGGTGCGTCATCGCGCCACCTTTTTCCTATGGGTCACAGATCTGATTTGGCCCATCGATAGCGAGATTTTTTGATTTATACCACGTTGTGCGGATTTAGGGATCGCAAGACGACTTAGGGATGGTTGTATGAGTCTACAGATACAACCAAACCTTCTTATGGTCCTGTAGACACCTTGTCTTTGATTTACTCCTCAGTTGTTCCGCCTTCCGGCTTCTTGGTACAGTGTCAGAGAACAAGGATGACGTTTTCTTTTCTTCCGTTGTCTTCAAGGGCTGGCTCCTATTGTGAAGATGGATATGACCAACTACGAGTTGTGGTCCATGCAATTTCATACCCTAATGTAGTGCCATAACATGGAGCACATTCTGACTGATTCAGAGCCGACAGACAAGACTGGGGCCAATGCTTCATGGAAGCAAGATGACGCCAATGCTCGCATCTGGCTCTCTCGGATTGCTAATGATATTGTTAATCATCCAACTGCAAAGGCTATGTGGGACATATTAGCAGACACATACGAGCATGCAAAGAATGAGAGCAAGATTCTTCAACTGCAGTTCGACAATTTCTCGACCAAACAGAATGGTCGATCGCTCCACGCCCACTTCTCTCATCTGAGAGGCATGTTTGAGCGACTACACAGCTTCATGCCTATTACCACCAGCACTGAACAACAACAAGCATATCAGAATGCCACAACAACAGGAGTTTCCTTGTCATCTCTTGACTCTGAGTACGGTGCCGCTCATACTCAACTTTTGACTGGCGAGACAATACCGCCGATGGAGGAGGTCTACAAGTGATTGAGTAGGATTATTACCACATCTACTACTACGGCCCAGAAGACTCCTGCTATGAAAGCTACTCGTGACAGGGGAGGGTCATCCCAGTTTTGTGGCCGTGGACCTCGTGGTCGAGGAGGCCAACAACGTGGTCCTTGTTCCCATTGCCATCGTCCTGGTCATTCTGAGGAGACATGCTTTCAGAAGCATGGATATCCAACGTTTGCACGTGTTGCTGAGCAGACTGAGGCTTCTTCTGCACCTACTCCGGATACTCGTTTAGATGATATTGTCTCCAGACTTCGTGAGATGATGAACACTCCTACGACTCCGACTCCAGGTTCCACAGATGCAACAGCTACTGCCAGAGCGTTGTCTAGTTCATCAGGTATTCCTTATGTGTTTATTCCTTATGTGTTTACAAGTAGTAGCAATTCAAACTTGACTAATTGGATTTTGGATTCTGGATCGTCACATCATATGTGTGGAGATCAGATGCAGTTTAGTTTATACAAGTCTATCCCACCTGGAAGATCCGTGGTTATTGCCAATGGGGTTCGTCTACCCATTGTTGGTCAGGGGGAGATTGTTCTAGCCCCTTTTATGCTTCTTTAGAACGTCTTATATGCTCCAGACTTTCAGATGAATCTTTTGTGTATTAGTTAACTTACAAAAGATTTACATTGCCGTGCCATCTTTGATCATTCTTCTTTTATATTTCAGGACATACTAACTGGCAGGGTGATTGGTCATGGCCGTGAGCAGAGAGGATTGTATAAGCGTGCCATACCACCATGTGCTGGAATTGCTTCTATTCCTTCAGGATATGTTTCTCCTTTCATGTGGCATCTTCGCTTTTGCCACCTTCCTCTCCAAAAGATGTGTATTGTACTACCGCAGATATCTACTCGTACTACACTGGATTGTGAAGCATGTCTGCTTGGGAAGGTACCATCGCTCCTCTTTTCCGAGTCGTCTGAGTCGTCACGATAGTTAGTCCTTTGAGTTGTTTCATTTTGATGTTTGCGGATATCAAAACGATATCCATATCCGTATCCATTTAAAAACAGATACGGATAAAGATATCAAAATTTGTATAAAACGGATAAAATGATGGATCAGATACAAATATATCCGTAACCGTTTGCATCCCTACTTGTGAAGGCTCGTTGGGGGTTTAGGGTTAGGTTTGATGCATGAAATTATATAAGAGTGATAGTAAAGTTTGGAAGTAATACCGAGGGGTTAAACGTGGGGCTGATAAAATTGTGAGCCAAGAAAGGGAGGTGGTCATCGGGTTAAAAAAAACATAAGTCTGAAGGAGGTGCTATCATTAAATCTTTTCTTATTGAAGTCAAAAATATATTCTCTGCTAATGTGAAATTCATTTGTGCAGATAATGCTTTGGAGTTTTCCACATTACATTTATCTGAATTTCTCAGGTCTCTCGGTATAGTTCATCAGACCTCTTGCAATTATACTTCTCAACAGAACGGTGTGGCTGAACATAAACATCGTCACCTTCTTGATGTCACAAGAACACTGTTGATCCAGAGTCGTACCCCTCATTCTTTCTGGAGGGACGTGGTTCTCACTGCTTGCTACTTGGTGAATCGCATGCCGTCCGACGTTCTTGGAGAGAAGGTTCCCTTCTTGATTGCGTTTCCCGAGAAGGAACTATTCTCTCTCACTCCCAGAGTCTTTGGATCCGTGGCCTTTGTCCACAATTTCACTCCTGGCCGTGACAAGCTCTCACCTAGAGTTGTCTAATGTGTTTTTGTCGGTTATTCTCGTACCCAAAAAAGGGTATATACGTTTTGATCCTGTAGGACGAAGATATTATGTGAGTGCTGATGTCACTTTCTTTAAGTCGATTATGTATTTCTCTCCTACAGGTGACAGGTTGTCCAATGCTACTTCTGGAGAGGATGTTGTTGTTCCTCCACCGCCATCTACCCAGTCCAAGTTCTTACCCCTTGTTTACACTCGCAGGTCTTCTACTCGCCCCTCGGCTCATGCGCCGTCCACATCATCCACCACGCCTCAGGTATGCCATGAACACATTGTTTCTACTGATGGCACTGGAGTTTTGATTGATATACAGGACGACTTGATTCCAAAAGACAGAGAGGCTGATGATCTGGAGATACCTATTGCCCTAAGGAAACCTCGTCGCCAATGTGCCACGTATCCTCTTGCTGCACATGTTTCTTTGGATCATCTTTCAGAGGAGTACATGAAGTTTGTAGTGGGACTCTCTGTTGTTACTATCCCACGTACATATTAGGAGGCGCTCCAGGACAGTAGGCGGCGACTTGCAATGGAAGAGGAGATGGCATCTTTGCGATCGCGTGGAACATGGAGCATTGTATCTGCTCCAAAAGGTACCTCTGTTGTAAGCTGCAAATGTATATTTACAGTAAAGCAAAGAACAGATGGCAGTTTGGATCGCTACAAGGCAAGACTTGTGGCACATGAGTTCACCCAAACTTATGGGGTGGATTATCAGGATACCTTTTCTCCTGTGGCCAGGCATTTGACACTACGCATTCTTCTTTCCGTTGCTGTTTCACGGGACTGGCCTTTGTACCAAGTTGATGTGAAGAATGCCTTTCTATATAGGGACCTTCAGGAGGAAGTATATATGCACTAGCCACCAGGGTTTGCTACTCTAGGGGAGTCCCAGAAGGTGTGCATGCTCCATAAGGCGATTTATGGCCTGAAGCAGAGTCCGAGAGCTTGGTACCAGAAGCTATCGGAGTTGATCGAGCACCAGGGGTTTGTGCGGTCTACTGCGGACCACTCACTTTTTTTCAGAGGACACAGAGAGGTACTGTTGCTATTCTTGTTCATGTGGATGATATTGTTGTCACAGGGATGATGACCATGGTATTCATACTGCCAAGGAGTTCCTAGGTCAACAGTTTGTGACTCAGGACCTTGGCACTCTTCGATACTTCCTTAGGTTGGAGTTCGCTAGGAACCAGCGTGGTCTGGTGATGACCCATAGGAAGTTTGTGATGGATCTCCTTTCTAAGACATGTATGACAGGATGCAAGCTTGCTACTACCCCTATGGATCCCAGTAAGAGATTATATGATGATGACACTGAGGAAGTGGACAGCAGGAGATATAGAGAGCTAGTTGGGAAGCTTTTATACACCGCTATCACTAGGCCGGATATAGTGTTTGCAGTAAGAAAAGTTAGCCAGTTCATGTAGCAGCCCAGAAAGGTGCATATGGATGCTGTCTATATGATACTGAGATATTTGAAGAACTTACCTGGCTCGGGTCTTGTATTCAACAGGGATACATTTCTTGAGGTGACAACTTGTGTAGATGCAAATTATGCATGTTGCCGCAGAGACAGAAAGTCTATTTCGGGCTTTGTTGTGTTTGTCGGGAGCTCACTTGTCTAATGGAAGAGCAAGAAGTAGACAGTGGTGGCCATATCAAGTGCAGAATCTGAATACAGGGCCAGGCACAGGGGACTGCAGAGATGATGTGGGTTAGATGGGTATTGACTGACCTTACTATTGCGGTTCCTCTTCCTATGCAATCAAGCTGCACTATTTATTGCCAATAATCCTGTTTTTCATGAACGGACAAAGCATATAGAGGTGGATTGTCATTACACTAGAGACATGATCCAGAAAGGTCTCATATCTACCTCCCATGTTTCCACTGGAGATCAGACGGCTGCCATCTTCACCAAGGCCCTATCTAGAGGTCCATTTCAGAGGTGTTGCTCCAAGCTGAGCATGATAGATATATATGCTCCAGCTTGAGAGGGAGTGTTGAGATAAATATATTTCTCGGTATTATTTATGTTTTTATGTTGGGTAATTTACAATTTGGGTCCCCATCTATGGGTCCGATCCAGAATGGGTCCCGATCTTTAAATTGTAACGATTCGGGTCTCAGGACCATTTAGGAAATGGAAATTTTGAGGTTCATGACGAATATGCCTTTGTTGGGAAGGGAATGGGGGTTGGGTTCCAACTTTTAAACAAGGGCATACTCGTCATTAGCCCCAAAAAGTTCCTGACATTAATGGCCCTGGGACCCGAATCGTTACAATTTAAAGATCAGGACCCATTCTGAGATCGGACCCATAGATGAGGACCCAAATTGTAATTTACCCTTTTATGTTTTCTTGATGTACTTATCATGTAATTAACCTAAGGGATTTTATCCTATATAAGAAAGCCCTCGGTCTATTTTATGAGTATGATTCATTTTTCTCCCAACATAAATGGCTAATAGCCTCTTTCCTCGGAGCACGTGACTGGTGCAAAGTTTTCATACTCAAGGTAAGGCAACGTTAGGTTTGTACAATTTATATTCTTCAGTAGCTAATGGGGGAAAATGTAATGTTTATCTTAGTTCTATTATTTGGAAAATGAGTTGAATTGTGGGAGAATTCTAGGCTATATTAACATATATTGCAAAATATATTTTGGTTGTGTTCATTGTTCTCTTGGCATAGAGGTCATCTCGTGTTTCTGTTCTAAGGTTTCTGAATTTCTTTATGACAGAATGACAAAAGTTGTCATCGTGAGGTGAGGTCATATGTTCGAGTAGTGAAAACAATCTCTTGAAAATGTAGGCTATAAGGTGTTTGAACCCTTTACTGGATGTTATATCTTGTGGATTCTTGAAGTTCATTATGAACAGGAACTTTTGGTATATGTTCATCTAAATGTTATGATTGGATAAGGAAAAGTAATCAATAAAAACACAACAACAATAAAGCTTTTCCCACAATTAAGTAGAGTCGGCTACATGGGATTCTTCGCCTCCATTCAGATCTCTCTTGGGACAATCATGGACTTATATTCAAAAAACTAAGACCCCTTCGTATAGTCTCTTTCCAACACTTCTTGTTCAAATCTTGTGAAAAATGGTAAGCTTACTTAAATATAAAAAAATGACGAAGCCGTCTTCCACTATAAGTAGGGTCTGCTACATGGATTCTTGTTCAAATCCATGTTGAAAGATTCGACTATTTTTTACGCTGGTTGTCAACTACCTAACGCAGCCCCCACAAGGTGGGATTTAAACCCTGATCTTTTGGGTGGTAGGCACACTGCACTACCATGAATCTTTCAGCATGGATTTGAAAAGTTGTAAGCTTATGTAGATATACTTCTTTTAAAAAAGAAGGCAATTAAGTTAGTAAATTTCTGAGTCAAACTATTCAATCACTAACACTACGTTGTGATGTTTGTTACACAGTGAAAAGGATCACTCCTCATCATTGCAGAACTTACTGCAGTTATCTTCTCATGATAGGGCATTGAGAATACCAATCTTCTTATTGGTTTATGTTTTAAAAGTGTTTGAACCCTTTACTGGATGTAATATCTTGTGGATTCTTGAAGTTTGTTAGGATTAGAAACTTTTGGATATATGTTCACCTAAAAGATACGATTGTCATGGCTAATAAGGAAAAATAATACTTGTGAAAAATGATAGGCTTATTTAAGTTTAATGCTCTAAAAAATGCAGTCAGAATTTGAATGCATATGGTACGCTTGGACCTAATGGATTCCCTATTTACTTTTTTTAGAATTTTGGCCTTTGGTTGTAACGGAAGTCCTTGATGTCATTGAGGAGTTTGCTGGAGGCAATGCTGATTTTGAGAGGCTCAATAAGGGTCTTATTTTTCTTCTACTAAAGGAAGAGGTGTCTGAGGGGGTGGAGGACTTTCGTCCTATTGTCGTTTCCAATGCTATTTACTTGATTGTATTAAAGGTCTTGGCTATTAGATTGGACATGGTTATGGATCTCATCATCTCACTGCTCCAGACAAGTTTAATCCCTGAAGGCAGATTGCTGATTTTTTGCCTATGACGACTGAGATTATTACAGACCGGAAGAGAAGGCAATTGAAGGGATTGTTGTCGAAGGTGAATTTTCTTAGGCGTATGACACCGTAGATTGGTGTTTTCTTTGTGCAGTCATGGCAAGAGAGGGGTTCCTTAATACCTAGACCACTTGGATGAAACGTTGCGTCATTGTAACATCCTACTCGGTGCTTGTTAAAAGCTGACCTCAGGGTTTTTTTCCAACCTCAACGGGGGTGAAACATGGATCCCCCTTGCCCCTATACGTTTTGTTATAACAACTGATGTCTTGGTATATATGGTTGACCAGATGTTCCATCACGAAATCATGACATGATATTCCATTAATGATATTGTGCTCCTCTATAATATACAAAGGGAGCCACATCTTTATTGAAGGTAGTAAGGAAGAGATCAGAGGGATGGCGGTGACCCTTGAGATCTTTGGCGAGCTGTCTGGGTTTGTTCTCAATCATATCGAATTGATTTTTTTGAAAGAAAAAGGTCTCCCACCATATATGTGTGTACCCAAAAGCTTCACCATTAATCACAAAAAACATTACACGCCTGTAAACATGTGTCGAATTGTAAAAATTATTACAAGTTCCAACTCTCTGCTAAAGCCATCGCATGTGCTACCATATTTTCAACATAAAATCCATCTTGGTGGAATACCACACCATTTCTTGCTAACCGCCCAAATCAAAGCCACACAATTCGATCTTTGTCTCTCCGTACTAGCCCAATTCCGCACAATGGAATTCCAGAAACCCGAGACCCAATCAATGCCAAACTGTTTGGTTTCCAAGTAGGTCCCATGCCTCCACTAAGCTCTTGCATATGAAGAAAAGGTAATCTACCTCCTCAACCGTTACCTAACATCGAGAACAAGTGAGATCAATTGCCTGAACAAATCGAGCAAGTCTGTCTCCAGTGAGCAATCTCTCTTCTGAACAACCACATAAAGATCTTTATCTATATTGTAACTTTCCATTTCCAAATCCTTATGCAGTCCGCAATGCATCCCTCGGGTTAGAAATCGTTGGGCCCTTAAGTGCCTTGTAAGCCTTGTGAATAGAAAAGCTCCCGTCGCACCAACTCCATCTATCTCGACCCTCTGTAGGCCCGTCCGCACTATCCAGCTCTACAATCATCTCCATAAGATCATCCAACCGTTGATCGAAAAGATTCAATCTAAAGTCGGGAAAAAAGGAATCTTCGTCCCACACAACCGCCATTGAGCAATTCGGATCAGTAGCTAACTTCTTGAGACATGGAAATCAAACACCCTATCACAGCAAATTGATTGCTATCTCTTTTTGCCTATAAGACATGAATGCTCGAGCTTGGGTATGGAGTGTGGCTCTCTTCCGATCCGCTACCTGGGCTTTCCTCTGACTAATGGAAGACTTAGAATATCTATTTGGCTTCCCGTCATTGAAAAGATGGAGAGAAAGTTGTTGGGTTAGAAGGTGGCTATTTTATCACGAGAAAGTCATATGGTGATTGTAAAAGCAGTACTCTCGACAAATCCTATTTTCATGTCAGCTCGACTCCTTCCTATTGCTATACATCGTTGGTTGGAGATGATCATGAAGATATTTTTGTTGGGTAAATCGGGTCAAGATGGGTGGGGAGTCCATCTGACTGACTAGGAGACTGTTAGTCAACAAATTCGGCTGATGGCTTTTTCTCACATTTGGAAACCATGAATGGGGCGCTTCTACTCAAATGGGTTAGTAGGATTTGGGGCAGAAGTGGAGACCTTTGTCCCAGATTTATTCACTGTTCTGTAATATTCGAGCTAAAGGCAATATGTCCCGACAATCAACTATCTTATCATCAACTTCCCGGGCCTCTTGCGTCCAATGTTTGGTGATGATAACTCTTTTGCTTTTTGGATGGATAACTAGATGGGTCACTGGTGGTGGCCCTATCTCAACCAAATTCCCGCGCCTCTTTGCCTTGGCTGCAGATCGAGAAACTCGGGTGGTGGATTGTTGGGTTAAGGGCAACTGAATCTTGTCGTTCTTGACAGATTTCTCAAATCGACACGTAGAGGATATCCTTCTTCTTTTGGAGTCCTTAAGTAAAGTAGATGGCCCGACTGATGGACATGATCGCTGGGTGTCGATAGAAAATTCATTTTCAGTTAAGCATGCATACAAAGCTATAGCAAAGCAACCACCGCCTATGGCAAATGCTTTGGTTCGTAATTGCGACTTTATATGGGTGTTAAATTTGCCAAGCAGAATCAACATTTTTTTGTGGCTATTGAGACAATTCGGATTCATGCCGGGTCGCTCAACTATTGAAGCCATCCATTTGCTGAGAACAATGGAGATTTATAGAGCTAAAAGGAAGAATATCCATATGATCTTTATTGATTTGGAGAAGGCTTATGATTCCGTCCCACGAGAGATACTATGGAGAGTTTTGGAGAAGAGACAAATACCTGTCCTATACATTAATCTCATAAAGGATATGTATGATAGGGCTTTATCTTGTGTAAGGACCCCGACGGGGAAGACTGACTATTTTGATATCAACATTGGTTTACATCAAGGTTCAGCTTTGAGTCCATTTCTTTTTACTTTGATTATGGACGAGTTGACAAGTCACATTCAGGATGAGTTACCTTGGTGTATGTTATTTGCTGATGATATTGTGTTGATTGACGAGACTAGAGATGGAGTAAATGAGAAGCTTGAGGTTTGGAGACATGCATTGGAGACTAAAGGCTTTCGTATAAGTAGGGCTAAGACGGAATATATGGAATGCACATTTGATGGAAGCAATGGTGAAGGAATCGAGGTGAAGATTGGTGACGAGAACATTCAGAAGAGAGATTCTTTTAGATATCTGGGATCTATTTTGCAACATGATGGGGAAATTGATGGAGATGTTACTAATAGAATAAATGCAGGCTGGCTAAAGTGGAGAGGAGCCTCCGCTGTTCTTTGTGATAAGAAATTTCCTTTAAAAATTAAAGGAAAGTTTTACAAAGCAGCCGTGAGACCTGCTATGCTTTATGGTTCTGAATGTTGGCCTGTGAACCATAGACATGTGCAGAGAATGGTTGTAGCAGAAATGAAAATGCTAAGATGGATGTGTGGACATACACGTAAAGATCGGATTCGGAATGATGCAATCAGAAAGAAAGTTGGTGTAGCTCCGATCGAGGATAAGATGCGAGAAAACCGCTTAAGATGGTTTGGTCATCTGCAAAGAAGGTCAACTGATGCACCGGTTAGGAGATGCGAGTGTTGGGATGTTGAGCCGGCTAAGAGAGGGCGAGGACGGCCCAAGAAGTGTTGGAAAGAGACTATTCGAAGGGATCTTAGCTTTTTGGATATAAGTCCGAGATTGACCCAAGATAGATCTGAATGGAGGCGAAGAATCCATGTAGCCGACCCTACTTAATTGTGGGGAAAGGCTTTGTTGTTGTTGTTGTTGTGAGACAACAACGTATTATGACAAGGGAGTGTTGGGCGACATTATTTCTCTTGAGCAGAATGCTTTTGTGCCTGGTAAAAAAATGACGGATGGTCTCGTCTTGGCATCATAGAGGGTTCTGGACTGGAATAGGAACAAAAAGAAAGGCTTACTTTGGAAAATGGATTTTTCTAAGGCATATGCCTGCGTGGATTTATAGAGCTAAAAGGAAGAACCTCCATATGATCTTTATTGATTTGGAGAAGGCTTATGATTCAGTCCCACTAGAGATATTGTGGAGAGTTTTGGAGAAGAGACAAGTGCATGTCCTATACATTAACCTTATAAAGGACATGTATGATAGGGCTTTATCTTGTGTGAGGACCCTGTCTGGGAAGACTGGCTATTTTGACATCAACATTGGTTTACATCAAGATTCAGCTTTGAGTCCATTTCTTTTTACTTTGATTATGGACGAGTTGACAAGTCACATTCAGGATGAGTTACCTTGGTGTATGTTATTTGCTGATGATATTGTGTTAATTGACGAGACTATAGATGGAGTAAATAAGAAGCTTGAGATCTGGAGACATGAGTTGGAGAGTAAAGGATTTCGTATAAGTAGGGCTAAGACGGAATATATGGAGTGCACCTTTGATGGAAGCAATGGTGAAGGAATTGAGGTGAAGATTGGTGATGATTTCATTCAGAAGAGATATTCTTTTAGATATCTGGGATCTATTTTGTAACATGATGAGGAAATTGATGGAGATGTTACTAATAGAATAAATGCAGGCTGGCTAAAGTGGAGAGGAGCCTCTGCTGTTCTCTATGATAAGAAAATTCTTTAAAAATAAAAGGAAAGTTTTACAAAGCAGCCATGAGACCTGCTATGCTCTATGGATGTGAATGTTGGCCTGTGAACCATAGACATGTGCAGAGAATGGTTGTAGCAGAAATGAAAATGCTAAGGTGAATGTGTGGATACACACGTAAAGATCGGATTCGGAATGATGCAATTAGAAATAAAGTTGGTGTTGCTCCGATCGAGGATAAGATGGGAGAAAATCGCTTAAGATGGTTTGGTCATTTGCAAAGAAGACCGACTGATGCACCAGTTAGGAGATGCGAGTGTTGGGATGTTGAGCCGGCTAAGAGAGGGCAGGGACGACCCAAGAAGTGTTGGAAAGAGACCATACGAAGGGATCTTTGTTTTGTGGATATAAGCTCGGGATTGGCCCAAGATAGATATGAATGGAGGCAAAGAATCCATGTAGCCGACCCTACTTAATTGTGGGAAAAGGCTTTGTTGTTGTTGTTGTTGTATATGCCTGCGTGGATTGGTAGTTTCTTTGGGCTTCATTACGGAAATGAGGTATTCATGAGGAGTGGATCTCTTGGATTAAACGGTGCATCATTACGTCATCATACATAGTCCTTGTTAATGGTCGTTTGGAAGGAGGTTTTTTCTAGTCACAACGAGGTGTACGCTAGGGATGCCTATTGGACCCTTTCTTGTTTATTATTGTGGTAGATGCTTTTGTTGTTATAGTGAGATTGGCCGATGAGAACAGATGGTGCTCCGGGTACCGTAACGATGATATTTCGATTCCTCTACTGCAGTATGCAGATGATACAATACTTTTCCTGGATGGTGGGCTAGGGAAGGCATTGATGGTTGCTCAGATTATGGAAATATTTGGGGACATTTCATGCATGAAGATAAACAAGAAGTAGTCGATGTGTATACCATTTGGGCTCTCATCACCGGAGGTTCATGAGCTAGGGAGGCATCGCAGTGTCCCATTGGAAAATTGCCTATAACTTATTTGGGGCTCCCTCTTATGGCAGACAAGCTTAGCGCGGTTGATTGGAGACCTGTACTGGACAGATTGGAAAGCAAGATAGTGGGTAGGAAAGCACCGACACTATCCAGGCAGGCAAGCTGATTTTGTTGAAACATGTTTTATTTGCGATCCCCATCTTTTTCTGCTCCACCTGATTGTTACTTGTGTGCATTCGCAAGAAACTGGAAGCCTTGATGCGAAGATTCTTTTGGGAAGACAACAAGTAGGAGAAAAAATGATTTCATTTGATTAATTGAGACACGATCACCACGTCAAAGAAGAGAGGTCGGCTGTGGGTGCTTAGAGTGGAGTGCTTGAATAAAGCTTTAATTGCGAAGTGGGTGGTCCAGATCTGTGGTAACTCAGACGACCTACTCTGTCGCTTGATGCGAATAATCTTTGATATTGGTGGATTGTTGACAACCTCTGTGATACATCTACCATCATCATTTTGGCTTGGCATTGGGAAGGTTCTGCTTGAATTGTCGGAGATGATGCAACCTATGCTTGGCGGTGGGGAAAAGTTCTGCTTTTGGTTAGATGACTAGATGGGTGGTGGTGCCCTCGGGGAATGTTTTCCTCAGCTTCTTATGCTTGCGGATGATCGTGATATCCTCGTTCGACAAGCTTGGCTTTGTGATACTGGGAACCAACTTTTACAACAGAGTTCTCGGAGCAACGAGTGGAGGAGTTTTTGAGATTACAACATGAGATGAATATTTCGGAAGCGCCATCACTTGGGAGAGACCATTTTAGATGGGCGGATGGGAGATTCTCGGTGAAGAAAGCATATTGTTTACTCGTGGACGACGCAGACCAATATGGTGATTTCATCCATGGCAAAAACATTTGGAAAAGTAAACTACCTCATATAATGAAGATTTTCTTATAGCTTTCTCAACATGGCCGCTTGCTTACCAAGGTGCGGCGTGATCGGATATTCAATGTTGGGGACCGAGTATGTGAAAGATGTGGTGTGAAAGATGAAGACTTGCACCATCTCTTCATCATGTGTGGTTTCTCAGTTCAGGTTTGGAATCTGACATGAATTTCATGGCTAAAGGTGACAATAACACTCTCTTCTGGGCCTCTATAAGGTCAGTTTGTGGCAACACGCAGACAGACAATTCCTACCCCTTCGCAATCTTGTGGGCGATATGGTGTGCTAGGAATGAGCTCACATTTCATGGACAGTGTTTTTACTCTGAAAATGTCCTCGAACATTGTAAGGCCTGTTGTACGGCCTAGTCAAATGCAATGTAAATTTTTTAATACATCATGTGGTGGATCCCATCTCGGGATACACTTTTTTTTTCGAAAAAATAGACAAGGGATCACTATGCAAGACTCTTTGCGGGTGTCTCCAGTATGTGCCTCTGTGTGATCTATAGCTAGAGACAGTGGAGCGTCTACTCTTCCATTGTGAGAAGACTTCCCCGATTTGGGTGGAACTTGGCTTAGATCTTCAAAGTCTGGACCTGTTCTGGAACTCTTTACTTGTGGCAAAACATCGCCCTAGAGTTGAGCTTCTTCTACTGGTTGCAACTCTGTGTGCAATTTATTTAGCTAGAAACTAGAAATGGTGCACTCTTTACATCTCAGCCTTTTCATTTTGAAAATGTGACCTACCACACAAGAACTCTTCTCGAATCTTGGCTCATGTAAGTCTTTTTGTAACTCTTCTTCGCCACGTAATATATTTGGGACGGACACCTTAGCGCGTTTCTCCCTTTTTTGATTTAAAAAAGAAGGCAGTTAAGTTTAAATTTCTGAATCGATCTACACACACTACACTATGTTTGTTACACAGTAAAAGAATCACTCCTCAACATTGCAAACTTACTGCAGTTATCTTCTCATGATAGGTTTAATGCATTTAGGCTACCAATCTTCTTATAGGTTTATGTTTTTAATGGATGTGCCTAACACATCTTTCTGTTTATGATGGCAGATGGAATATGATGGTGAGCAAATTCCCTTGCCGTTCAACTTGGAGATACTAAAATGGGCTGAAGAGACTCGTCAAGTACTATCAAATGCTAAGCTACCTTCATCTATTAAATTTTATAACATATACGGTGTCAACAATGACACCCCAAACACAGTTTGGTATGTCCTTCCAACTTAGTTAAACATCAATGCTCATTCTTTTTTTTTCTTTCGTTTTTGCTGTTTTCTTGGCCATTATGGGGATAGGAGATTTTGTATTTCCATGTTACAGGTTACTAAGTATAGGGACAGCTACATTTGACAGTCATCCAGGGAAGGGTAGAGAACTCGTGTAGGTAACAATGTCTTCACGGAACTAGTAAGATGAGAGTGCAGAAATTCATTCAACCTACGATGAAAAACTGAGATCCAAATGATTTATTTTATTGAGAAAAGAGATCCAAAAAGATCAGCTTTGTTTCTTATTTCTTCTCTTCCAAATAAGTAACACAAAGGACCTTTTACATATTGATATTCAATTATCTGGTTCAACCATCTGGATAGGGTTCGGTTATGAATCCCTCAGTTGGACTGCTTAACCCCGTTGAACCAATTGAACCAAAACTACAACTTCAACAATCTATTTTTTTGGCAAAAAAACATAATTTCTAACTATATAACAAAATGTATTTTTTTTTAAAAACTATTCACAATCTAGTTTCATTCTATTCACATTATGGTACTCCTTTATCTCTTCTTAATTGTGTGCCAATGACCCAATATCACTTTTCCCTTGTGAGCATTGCCTCCCTCTTTTTACATTGTCCATGAGGTTAACCCCTTCCAACATCAACAAACAATGACTCCATGTAAAGAAGTTGTCATAGTCACACTACGAGAAACAAAAAATTAATAAAAGTTGTCATCAATTAGTTAAATAATTGTAAAATTGTTAAATTTATACATTACATATATGTATTTATATGAATTTTAGAAAATATATTTATTATTCCTTTTCGTGTTTTTCTAATAATATCTATACTTCTAATGTTTCAGCAATTGCACTCGTGCCCCTATATTCCTAAAACTACAAAATTATACTTATGTTGGTATAATATAGGAGTTCAATTGTACTAATAAAAGGCCACTAAAATAAGGTATGAGTTTTATTGGATAAACTTGGAACGACACAAGCATAAAAATCTTTCAAATATATGATGGAGAATTATTCATATATATTTATATGAAACACTGGTCTAACTCGGTTCGACTCGGTTGGACCATACTAACTAAACCAAATATACATTGTTTTGATTTTTTTCGATTTTTATGAACTGTTGATGTCATCATCGGTTCAACTGATCGGTCCCATTGGTATGACCAAAAAACCAAAATGGATACCTGCTCGATTTGATATCCGGTTTGATTTTTAAAACCTTGGATCCTAAGAGAGCATATTCGTTTCTTATTCTTCTCTTTTGAAATAAGTAGCACAATGGCCTTTTACAGATTCAAATGATTTCTCGTAAGCGCAAGGAATGCTTCATTTCCATTCCATCTGTGAGATAAGTATGCGACAATTCCTAGTTGATCGTGCCTTTTTTGGGTCATGTGGTGGGGCTGGAGGGTGTGGTAGAGAAAGCTTGCCGAGACCTTGATGTCGGATTGAACTTGATATTTTTTGTAAAACAATTAATTGAAGGAAAGACTTCTCTTTAAGGAGACCTGTATACTCATTCTGAAAGAAATTGAATCAAACATTTGGAAGCTTAAGAGGAATACTAGTAAAATCCATCTAACCTAAACACTAATCTATCCAGCTATTTTTAATCTTTATCCTCCGTAACTTAGAATATAAAGACACTGCTATTTCATACTTAAATGGAAATCAAAGACAGATCTTTAAAAATCACTTTCATCAAGTAAAGTAACTTCTCTTTCTTCATTTTGAAATCATAACCCTTCTTGTATGGATAAAGGGTTAGTAAGTAGATTAAGAATCGGGAGGTGGAGTAGCAACATCAATCTAGACATGAGTCGCTGTAGGAGGGGGATGCCAACACTTGATTTGTTCATGCTACGACCAACAGGAAGAGAAGGCGCAACCTGATTCATTCAAATGATGTGGGTGGATAGGTCATAGTGGGGAATCTGGCCATTGAGGTTGTCGTTGCTAGACACTTCCTTTAGCTGAGTAGGATGATTCCCCATAGATTTGGAAGGTGGGCTGATAGGGATACATATAGGCTATCTGAGATGCTGATGACTAAGTTAGTCCTTTCTCTTCTAAGGTCTGTGCAATGGTGTTTACCTTTAATGTTGATGGCTCCCTTGGCTCGAACGACTTCACAATCTTTTTCTTACAGGAGTTGGGAGACCAGGTTGGTCAAGAGGTCGTTGTAGTTGTCGAGGAGTCGTGGTTGATGAACCAATGTTTTTAACATTTGTACCACTCCTTTGCCTTTTCTTCTATTTAAGAAGGATGTTGTGCTTTGAGTAGAGGAATTAAAACCTATTGTGGCAGAAGTTCTTATAAATCAGCTCACCGTGATGTTGGACTCCATCATTGCACCATGTTGACGACGTTCATTCCTGGCAGACACATGCTAGATGTGGTGGTGATGCCATCTGAGATTATTGTTTGTTGAAGGCGGAGGATGGCGAATGAGTTTCTTTGGAAGGTTTACCCCTCCAAAGAGTACGATTATGTTGATTAACAATTCACCTGGGCTTCCCTCTCGCATCAAGGAATTCTTGATGAATGGATTGGTTGTATGGACATATGCACGATGAAGACTACTTTTTCAGTGCTGGTGAATGACATGCAAGTAGATGTTTTTACAGTTATATAATGGGTTTCGATATTGATGTCAATTGGCTCCGCTACTCTTTGTCGTTGTGGCTGATGAGCTTTCCATGATGATTTTTCGTGTGATTGTTGAGGAATTTTATAATGGTTTTAGGGTGGGGGCATTTCTATGCAACTACTTCAATATCTAGATGATACCATTGCCTTTATTAAGTGTGATGCTAGGGCTAAGGTTTTTAGAATTGTTCCTCGAGGCGGTGAGGCACGTGCCTCGAGGCATTTTTCACCAAAATCCACCTCGAGGCTATAACCTTGTTTCCCATATTCAAAACCTAAGCCTCGAGGTGTTGAGGCACTGATGTGTAAGTGAGCCACTGCCTCAGTTACTTTACCCTAAAAAACCCTTCGACCCCATTTTAAACCCCCTGATAACAAAACATTCGCCCCATTCTAATGCCTGCTGCCTACGCCTCCTCTTTTCTTGCTTTGCAGTTGCTTCTCTGACTGCCATCGACTTTTGCTCCTCCATCGAAGTCTTGCTACTCACATCGCCTTCAAGGCTTTGATCTCTACCGTGAATGTAGTGTTTCTCCTTCACTAAAGCTATTCGATTTTTTTCTTTGAATTTTCTCCTCCATTGAAGTCGGTATTCTTCCAAATCCCCCTCACTTTGGCGTAATTGTTATTGTATATTTATCTACTGAAAGGCAAGCTTGTAAAAGTCGACCCGACTAGTCGGGGGGGGGGGGGGGGAGGGTAGCTGACTCGACTAGGCCTAGTTGGCCATTAGTCGGTCAACCCGACTAATTGGGCTGACTAGTCTTCCTAGTCGGTCGAGTAATCGGCCGACTTCTACATCAAGCTTTTTATTTTTTTATTTTTTTTGCCTTTTTAAAATCAAACTTATACTAATATGCTTAATGTTATATATAAAGTCAATTACTTCTTTTGTTTCATTACGATTGTATAGAAAATGTACAAATCTATCTAAATATATAAGAATATATGTATAAAAAATGATTTATATTTTTAAAATAATTTTAAAAAAAATCAAAATCGACTAATGGCCGACTAAATCCGATTAGTCGTTCGACTGACGACTAATCTGTGATCTGTGACCTTGCCGACCGAGTACCGACTACCATGTATGCTTGACCATTAATTTATGCTTGACCAAGTAGTTCTTTTTTATCCTTCATACTCCATAACTATGCTCTTTTATGCTTGGAACGAAGCTATCATTTAATATGCATTGTTATCTATACTCACAATGTTTTTTATCATCAAAATAATAATAAAGCGAGCATGTCAAAACTTTTTGGATCTCTTTGAGATGCCCATTCCCAGGTCCCTCTAAGAGGGTCCATTTTTGAGATTTTCATATGACTTTTTGGTTCCTTGACAGAGATGAAACCATCTTCAACAGAGGCATTGCTGGCAGAAGATTTCTATAGAGAAGACCAAGGTTGCAGAAGTCGGCAGTCGGTACTCGGTCGGCAGGGTCACTGACTAAGGATTAATCGGCAGTCGGGAGAGTAATCGGATTTAGTCGGACAATAGTCGGTTTGGAATTTTTTTATTATTTTAAATATATAAATCAATTTTTATAGCATATACTCTCATTTATATTCATATATTTAGCAGTTTTAATATTTTTAAGAGCATAAAAAAATAGCAAGAGATTGAAAAAAGAAGCAAGTTAAGAACAAAATACTTGGCACATAGTACAAGCAAATGTTCAAAAATAAAAGACAATTACAACATGCTCAAAAAATAATACAACTAGAAGTAAGACAAGTATCCCAAGCCATTGGGTTCAATCCTCAATATCGTCATCCAAGTCCAGCTCTTCTTCTTCATCATCGCCTTCTTCTTCTTCATCGTCATCATCTTCTTCTTCTATATCCTCAAGATGTAGCTCCTCCTCCTCATTCATCGGCGTAGCATTGGAGCTTGACGATGAAGCTCCCTTTCCACGCTCACCTCGTTGGCTCCTTCCTGGTTCCAAATTCTCTTCGGCGCCACTAGCATGTGCTACAACACCCCATGTCAGTCCGGAACCTGGAAAAACCTCCTCATCATCAGCATCAACATCCCCGGTCCATTCAGCCATGTGTGCACGATCACGAGATGACAGAGGATCTCTCTCTTTTTGTCTGCTCGGCGTTCCTGCAGGTTGGAATTGAAACGCAAATATACAAGATCGTTCAGCTTCTTCGTCTCCAACCTGTTTCTCTTCTTGGTATGGATCTGAAGACCAAAAAATTTAACTTTATATCAATTACTCATTTAAATTTTACTATTACTAATCGAATTGGGTGGGTGGAGTGGAGTCTTTACCGAGTCAAATGTACTCCAGTTACGCTCACATCCCGATGATGAAGACGTCAAGCTCAAGATTTTGATAGCCATAGCTTTCAAATGAGGTGTGTCATCTCCATGATTATGCCACCAATTAGCTATTAGAATAGAGAAATGGTCAACATAATAAAATAAGTGATTAACATTAATAGGAAACAAATGACTAAGATACCTGGATCAAAATTGCCATCATTTATCATCCTCTGTCTCACAGCTAAAGGCTTCCCAAAATCTCCACGACCAAGTCTATATGTCGGAAGCTCGTCCCTAGTAATTGCATCTTGTATATCCAAATCTGGATAAAATTTTTCCATGCATTCCTTAAACCTTCTCCTCACCACAACATCTGGATCACCATGAGACTCGGTGTAGAAGTAAAATGGGTTCAAGTAATATGCTGCTAGATGCAATGGAGTATCAAGCCTCCCTTTGGTCTTGGAGATAATAGCATCCACAAAAAATTTATAAGATGACTCCACACCATTGAATACTGCAATTATTTCTCGCTTGGCTTCTTCAAGCCCTCCGTAGACAAAGCCCATGAATGGGCGTCGATCTGCATCAACCACACGTAATAAACGAACCAGTGGAGTGAAAACTCTGATAGCATGTGTTGTATGGTTCCAGAATGTAGGACTGAAAACAATGGAACTCGCAGCTTCTCCCTTCTTGGTCTTATACCACTTGCAGTTTCTCCACTCTTCTGAGGAAAACATCAATCTCAGCTTGTCTTTCTTTTCATTTAGGCTTTCAAGAGTGAGAAAAGTGGTTGCAAATCTTGTTTGTCCGGCAAGGAAGGAAATATCGGTATCGATATCGTTTCGATACAATGTCGATACCGATATATCGCCGATATATCGGCGATATATCGACGCATATCGCCGAAACCCGGTATCCACCAAGGCATTTTCTCCTGTCGATATCCGATATCGTCCATATCGGCGATATATCGGTGACCTGTCGATACCGATATATCGCCGATATATCGACGATATATCGCGATATGGCGATCCCTGTTGTCCGGGCCTTGCAATGTCCCTCTTGTTGGTGAACTTGCGCATCAAGCTAAGAGTTTTGGTATGAGAGTAGATGAACACCGTAAACCTCTTCGCCTTTGTGATTGCACTTCTCACCTTTGTCTCTCTACTTGTCTCCTCCAAAGCAAGATCAATGGAGTGCGCAGCACACGGAGTCCACCAAATCTGTGGATATTTGGTGACCAACAATCTTCCTGCAACATCATTGGCGAATGCATTATCCGCCACAATCTGAACCACTTTATCCACTCCCACTTCATTCAGGCACTCCTCCACCAACTTGCAGATGTATTCCGCAGTGTGAGCCTCATTTGAGGCATCTATGGACTTTAAAAATGAAGTCCCCAATGTGCAATTGACACAAAAATTGATGATGCTCCTTCCACGCTTGTTCGTCCATGCATCAGTCATCAAAGAGCATTCTGCCGATGTCCACGTATCACGATGACCTTGCAATCCATCGTGAATCTCCTTCACTGCCTTCTTTAGAAGCGGACCACTAAGCTCATACCTCGTGGGAGGCTTTAGTCCAGGCCCGTACTTCCCAATAGCCTCCACCATCTGCAGGAAGTTTTTTGTCGTCATTGCATTAAACGAAATTGCCGATGTATATGCCCATTTGGATATGAATGATGTGACCCTATCACGATGATCCTTGGAGAATGCATCCTTGATAGTCATTTGACGTGATGACCCTTCCACTGCGACAGTCTGCTCGAGGGATTCAGAGACTCGTGATCTCTTCGTCGAACCCACACCTCCAGTGATATCAACTTCCTCCCTCATCTCATGAACATCAGCGGCTTTCTGAGATTTCTTCCTGGCAACATCATCAAGGTATGCAATCATCTTGTTCTTCGTTTCCTCATGAACCTTGGGACATGCAGCAACGTTCCGTTATCGGTGTGCTAGATGTTGCTTGAACCTATACACACCACCCTTCACAATCTTCTTGCACAATCTGCAAGTTACCGTATTTGGATCCGTATGGCTCGCAAGGTAGCCGTATTGCCATGCAGGATCAGTTGATCCCGGTGGCACATAAAAAGACGAGTCGCTACCGGAAGCGGCGTTCGTTGGTGGTGTAGCCATCTACATAATAAAAAAATGATGAATTATAATATAAAAAAAATCAGTGGCATGATATACATTATACAATACAATAACCACTAAGCATACAACATAATCATAATTGGTTTGCATACAACCTAAATATTTGCATACAACACAAATATTTGCATACAACATAATACTAGAACAAACCCTAAACATCAAACATACAACATAATTATAATTTCATACAACCTAACAAAAATATAATTGGACATGTTTAGCAATATAACAATATAACAAGATGTAAACATCTAGCATACAACATAATGAAAAAATATAACAATATAACAAGATGTAAACAAGATGTAAACATCTAGCATAACAATATAACAATATAACAATATAAGCTATCAAGAATGGCATGCTATGATCATATAATAAAATACAAATAATGAAAAAATGAAAACTAAAAAACCCTAACCTGAGGTCCTGTACGGCGAGAGACGAGCGGCGAGATGGAGCGTCCTTCAGGCGGCGCGGCGAGAGAGGAGTGGCGAGGTGGCTACCGGAGAGGTGCTGGAGGAGCGGCGGCGGCCAGGAGTTCGCGAGCGGGGAGCAGGAGGACCGGCGGCGGGGAGCAGGAGGTCTAGGGCGCGGGGGGTCGAGAGGCGTGGGGGGTTTCGAAACGATGGGGGACTTACTGTGCGACAGTAAGTTCCCAAATGTAACTTGCGGTTTAAAAAAAATGGGACCCGAAAACGTGTTGCAAAAGTCGCCCGATTAAGCGCCCGCCTACACCGAGTAATCGGCCGAGTAATCGGCAAGGTCCGACTATTGGCCGATTTGGGTAAGTCGACTCAGCTACCCCGCCGAGTCGCTTAATAGGACCGACTAATCGGATTAGTCGGCTGATTTTTACAACACTGGAGAAGACACACTACAACACTAATAACTTTGATCGATGCAGGTGTGGAGGATGAGCTTTCCGTACAGATTTTCATAAGTGGTCATCATTCCCTACTCCATTCCTCTAGATCCTCCTTGCCAGTATAATTTGAAAGGCATCATTGTTGTTATAAGCAACCAATGATGTATGCATCGAGTTGAGAAAACTCTTTGGTCAAATTTTTTTATTGAAAAAGGGGGAGACACCCCAAAATGGGGCCCATCACACCAAAAATATATTACGTCAAGTATATATTACATCGAATTATATATTCCAAGATGTACAGAGAGCCCTGTAGTATTCTATTACATTTTCCGAATAAAACACACGCTCCCCAAAAATGACGTCATTCTTGCCACACCAGATCGCCCACATAAGCTCAAAAGAGAAAGCGCTATCCTCATGACCGTACCCGCAGACAGATCTAATGTCTCTCAAAAAACCGGAAAAATCCTAACCACCAAGCTATGGAATGCTGGCCCTGCTCCACACTTGGACCGAAGAGCGACACATGAAAAACATGTGGTCTATATCTTCCGCCGTCAAACCACATTTGACACAGTCACTAGCATCCATCCCTAGTAGGTACCCCCATCGCACATGCATGAGAATCAGACCAAGGCGAGCAAGCCAGAGGAAGATCTTGATGCAGTTTCGAACCTTGCTTCTTCAAATCAACCTTGTATCTACGACAATCTCCTCCTCCACCTCCTCCCCATCCTCCACCAAGAAACGGTACGCCTTCTTCACCGTGAGTTTTCCATCTCCCCATTATACCGGGCGATACCCGCCCGACGCTTGCCCCTTGATCCGAACCAGATCCGATTGTAACGCTAGGAAGTCCTTAATTATCTGATCAGATAGATTCAAGATGAAAGTAAGAGACCACACACCCTACACCCAAACCTGCTGCACAATCGCTTCCCTATTACTTGCTAGCTGCATTAATTGAGGGTAGCGATTGCCTAATGCCCCCTCACCCATCCAATTATCGTGCCAAAAACAGAAAACCCTGCCATCCCCAAGCACCAACCGTAACTTTATAACCAACTCTGGGATTACCTCAGTAATCCCCTTCTACAAAGAAGAGGCTAATATGCTCATAGTGGGCACCAATGATAAGGAAATCCCATAAATCCTCCTCAGCGGCATGCAAACCATGTTATCGGACTTTCCCCACAAGCGAACCACCCATTTCACCATAAAGCCTTGTTCAATGCATCGATCTGAAGGACCCCCAAACCACCCTTCTTTTGATGATGTCACCCTTCCCCAATCCACCAAATGGATCCCCTTCCTTTCCTGCCCCCCATCTGATAAAAAAACCGCCTCATCAGATTCTCGATCCTCGTGCAAATGCTATCAGGCATCAACCTTGTAGAGCAGAAAAAGATAAGAATGGACAACAAGACATGCTTCAAAAGAACAAGCTTCCCACCTCTCGAGAGCATCAACGCCTTCCACTCAGCCAACCTCCTCTCCAACCTCGTCAACAGTGCTCTCCAATCTCGAGCCTTCGGTCTCCCCGTCATCAATGGTAACCCTAGGTATGTGATCGGTAATTCAGCCCTTGGGTACCCTAAAAATACTGACGCTCTTTGCACCTCCAACTCAAAGAAGCCAAAGGGAACAAACACCGATTTATCTCTATTGATCTGAAGCCCTGATATGTCTTCAAAATGCCCATAAGGCAAGATACACTGGGCATCTTATCCTCCTCCCCCCATGAAAGGCACTGTATCATCCACATATTGCAAGAGCGATATGTCATCCCTCCGAAAACCTGAGCGCTACCCACCTGTCGATGCCCTTTTCATCAACACTACCAGCGCATCGGCCACGATAACGAACAAAAGCAGTGTCAATGGGCAACCCTGCCTAATGCCCCTCTGTGGCTGGAAGAAACCTCCCCTCTGGTCTGCCGTTCACCATCACGATGTGGGAAGCCATCATCACGCAACGCTTGACCCAAGCAATCCATATCTCCGAAAAGCACATCTTCTCCAACGAGGCCCACAAGAATCACCAATCCACGCTGTCGTATGCCTTCGGGAAGTCGACCTTCCAAACCACCCCTTTCTCCTTGCTTCTTTCCACTCTGACACAATTTCCGAGGCTATCACAAGGCCATGCACCATCGCTCTCGAAGCGCCTGAACAATGATGCCTCTGAGGCAACAACCGAAGGAGATACCGCCTAGGTAAGCCCATCTGAATCGAGCATCGGGTCCCAAGCCTCTGGGAGACTCGAGGCTACAACGAACTTCTGATCCTCTAGCAGGTCCAAATAGAGGAGACCCAACCTCGCCAATTTTGGGTCCACCGAAACCTCTTGGGAGATCCTTTTTCCGCCCCAGAAGACCACTCCGCCTCCGAGTTGCATCCGGGCGAGAAGAGCGGGTGTTCAGATCGCAGCTGTGCGCGACCCGACAACCCAAGCACTTCCTCAACATAAGAGGCACCCTTCCCAAGGCCCTCTTGTTCCACCTCGGATGCCCCGCTTTGACTTGCATCTGAAACCACACCTGCCCTTTCCTTATCCAACAAATCCAATTCAAAATTGGAAAAGCCGTGCGTCCTCCATCCCTAAAATGGCTGCTCGGCGACTCGCCACCCATCACCAGCTGCCCCACCACCGCATCCTCAACTGGCCCAATGCAAAGTCACACCCTCTAAACCTCGCCCTGAATGGCCCGGGCAAAGGGTAGCTGATGGCGAAACCCACCACAAGCACCCATGGCGGTTGACCACGCCTCAAACCATTTAAGGTAATACGACATAGGCGAAGCTTCAATGCCATCAACCCCCGACCGTCCTCGAGTGACCAGTTGATAATAGGGAGGCCCTTGATCGAGAACATCCTCGCTCTCCTCCACGGATTACACCACCCATCTCGAGCGAGAGGGGCTCGCTCGTGAACCCGACCTCCAGCTCGACATGAAAACTCAAGAAGCTGACGTACCTCCATCCCCGATAGGTCACGCGTGCACACCGCGGGTCCTTCGAGCTTCACCACATCGCTCAGAACCTACTTCCGATAGCGCGACTGATGTCCTTCATAGCGTCGGCAAGGCTCCTCTCCTTACTTCGGCAGACGCCCACTAACAAGTTCCCAGCAACCCCACCCCCCCTCCCCCCCGGGCCTTCTCAGGCACTGGAAACTCCTTTACCCATTCATCCTAAATTGGAAGCACCTCACTGGGTCCCGACACCCTCCCAAGCTCCCACAACTCACACATCTACCGTGGAATATCTGCTCGCCACCATCGCCAGGTCGGGCATCACTACCCCGAGTGCCGGAGCCCTCTGCAGAGGAGCCACACTCGTAACACCCCCTCCTCTCCATCTTTGCCTAGCCGCCAGAGGAGTCCCTAGCCATCACTTCCCCCACTGAGGCAATCAGGTCATCATTTACTTAGTGTGTTAATGTGTGAGCGAATGAGTCATCATTTAATTAGTGTGTTAGTGTATGAGTGAATGAGTTCTTTGTTTATTCAAGCTGAGCATTTCTTGCTCCAACTTGTGGGGAGTGTTGAGAATAATAAAGGGTTGAGTTATTTACGTAATTGGGTCTGATTCGAAGATCTGCCACTTGTAGTAGGGTCACGTATTTAGTCCCACACCACTAATTGACTTATTGTCAGTAAATTGGGTGTATGTAGGACCTTTATATAGGGCCTTATACTACATGTTTCCGTAAGAAGAATCAATGAGGTAACAAGGTTATTAGGTTGCTTCTCCCATGTAGTAGGACGATTATCTTGATAATTTTATATCATCTGATGTTGGTTGATTTTCTTTTATCTCTTTATTTCAGATTTGACATTAGTTATAATAAAAGTAGATGGATGTGGTAAACTCATTACACTAGTATAATTCTTTTTTTTTGTGGGCTACTGAGAGGAGTGAGCACTTTGGTTGCTGATTGTATCCGGAGCATACTCATAAAAAGAGGCTTGTTCACCTATATTCCAGCTGCATTGGCTAAACTAGCTGAACTAGACCATGATAGCTTCCCTAGCCTAGCTTTTCCTTAAAACCGGTGAGCCAAACACTCGTCCACGAGGTAATTGGGCATCGGAACCACCTAAAGGCAGTGTGTCAGTTTTGATCTGGGCGCAGTTTGAGTTTTAGGATTTTCGGTGTAGAAAGAAAAAGAGAGGGAAGTGAATTAAATATAGAACACCGACCCAGGTCGTTACTCTGATCCAAGTCATAGAGAATCACTTTGCTAACTTTATTATTAAACTTGTCATTTCTTGTATCTATATGAAAGGTTGGGAAGAATTTTATGCAAGCCAACCTTTACTTTGGGGTTCTCTGATCAATGACGAGTAGAGTTTATTCAGCTTGGTGGTTTTTTGCCCAGATTTGCTCACCAATCTTGGGCCGCGATCACTGTTTATGGCATCCACTTTTCTGTTAGAAAAGCTTACTGTTCACTCACTTATATCTGGAATCCACACCAAGAGACTAGGGAACACGAGTGCTAGTTGATCTGGTCCTTGAGGATCCCCTTGAAGATTAAGGTCTTCCTTTAGATTCAACGTTTGGATTGGATGTTAATCAAAGCACGCGGGCTATCTTTGCTCCAGGGGACGATGTTACTGTGTTTTTGTGGTATGGCGCAGGAGGATTTTACACCTTTTTTGGGCGTTCTTTCACCTGCTATATGTGGGAGGCAACAGACATTTCCTCGGTTGATACTTTTTCTCACTTAGATTTGTAAAACAGACTAGTTGCAAATCAATTCACATCACCTATTGATGTGTGGAGGGTGATAGCCATCTTATGGGCTATTTAGTTAACTTGCAATGCGATCATTTTAGAGCAGGGTGGTTCCATGTTGAGAATGTAATCTACCTTGCAAGATCTCTACTCGAGTATTGTCTCTTGTAATTCTCCTGCTTTAATATATTTGTGGGCGGACACCAAGTAGTTTCCTTTTTTTCTTATTTTAAAATATTAAACGAGTATTAACCGCGTAGAAATAATAATATTATTCACTATTCATTAGCGGCTGTGTTGTATAATTTGCACATCCAAAAGCTGCAGGCCTTCTAGTTTGCTTTCTGTTTAGATCTAAGCACAAAAGTGCAGGCAGATGATTTCCTATTTAGGCAGAAAACTACTACTTAACATGACTCCTAAGTACCCATGTTTTATTGAAGAGTTTTCAAGTTGTCTTATTTTAATCAGGTAGTACTGTTTTCCATAAAAGTAATTAACTCTCTTGAATTTTTATTTCTGCAGCTATGGGAGTGAAAAGGAACCTATTTCAGATCTTTACAACTTTGCCTTGGCTCAAGGTTACTATTTGTTTTGTTTTTATTATAATATTTTATTTTGCCTGATTGAACCACCTAATAACCCGATGCTAATTGAACTTGTTGGTGGAAAGAGAGAACTTGATTATTAATAAGATCCTAGGATTTTCTTTTTTATAGGAGGCAAATTACACAACGGAGACAATCAAAATAGAAAATATATAAAAGATACAAAACATAGTAAATATCTCAATACTCTTTCTCAAGCTGAGTATAGATATCAATCATGCTCAGCTTGGAACAACATCTCTGGTAAAGCTATTTGCCTAGAGCCTTGGTAAGAACATCAGGTGTCTGGTCTCTTGAGTTAACATGAGTAGTAGAGACGAGACCCTTCTGTTATCATGTCTCGCATAGTGACAATCCACCTCATATGAAGGATATATGGGAAGATGCACACCTCAACTGTCAGGTCAATAAGAACAGATCTAACCTACATCTTCACTGTACTAGTCTGTGCCATGGCCCTGCATTCGGATTCTGCACTGGATCTGGCAACCACTGTCTGCTTCTTGCTTTTCCATGACATGAAGGAACTCCCTATGAACACTGCAAAGCCAGAGGTAGACTTCCTATCCTTGGGACATCCTGCATAATCTGCATCTTCACAAGCTATGACAACAATGGATGTATCTCTGCTGAAAAGAAGATCAATGTCGACTGGGGCCTTTAGATACCTCAGAATCATATGGACTGCATCCATATGTGCCTGTCTAGACTGCTCCATAAATTGACTCTTTTTGCTCACTGCAAAGGATATACATGGCCTGGTGATAGTCATATAAAGGAGCTTCCCGACGAGCTCTCTGTACCTCCTCTTGTCTACTTCCATAATATCATCATCATATAGTCTCATGCTCGGATCCATGGAAGTAGTAGCAGAGTCTACAATCTACCATGCCTGTCTCAGAGAGATCTGTAACGTACTTCCTCTGGGTCATCACAAGACCTCGCTGGTTCTTGGCAAACTACAGTCCAATGAAGTAGCATAGGCTACCAAGATCTTTGGTCATAAACTGCTGACCTAGGAAATTCTTAGTAGCCTGGATGCCCTGCACGTCATCTCCTATAACAATGATGTCATCAACATAAATAAGTATGATAACTGTACCTCTCCGAGTCCTCTGAACAAAAAGTGAATGATCGACAATCGATCTCACAAACCCCTGCTGCTCTACTAGGTCTGAGAGCTTCTGAAACCATGATCTTGGACTCTGCTTAAGGCCATAGACAACCTTGTGAAGCTCGCAAACCTTCTGATACTCTCCCTCAACAGCAAACCCAGGTGGCTGCTGTATGTAAACCTCCTCCTGTAAATCACTATAAAGAAAGACAGTCTTCAGATCAAGCTGGTAAAGCCCAATGCCTTGTCACAACAACTGAAAGAAGTATGCGCTGAGTAGAATGCCTAGTCACTAGAGATAAGGTATCCTGATAGTCCACCCCATCGATCTGGGTGAACCCACGTGCCACAGTCTCTCCTTGTAGCGATCTACACTGCCATCTACTGCTCTGTGGATGTAGTAATGGGCATGAAGCTGTGAAGCTTCTTAAACATGCCTCGTAGAGAAGAGTAGAAGGTATGTAAGGGACAACCATTCTACTTGGCTCTGAACATGTCAAACTGAAGCTGATTCGCTTGTGCGTAGGTGACTGTCAAAATATCCTACATCGTCTTAGCGGTGGGCTGGCTCAAAATATCGTTGACAATCTTTATAGTGAGAGTCCTAGAGAGCCAAACACGCGCATACACGTCATCTTGCTTCCATAAAGTATTAATCCCAGTCTTATCCGTTGGCTCTAGTTGAGTCAGAATGTGCTCATTGTTATTGCACTGCATAAGGGCGAGAAACTGCATGGACCACATCTCATAGTTGCTCTCATCCATCTTCACGATAGGTGCCATATCCTTGAAGGCACTGGACGAAGAAAAAAAATCCCCCTTGTTTTCAGGCATAATGGAAGAAGGCCAAAAAACGGAACTCGATTGGGAAGTAGACTGATTGTAACAAGTCTACACGATCATATAGACGATTGATTGTACGTGTAGACTTATTCAACCATTCTCGTCACTCCTCAAGCCTCGGTAGGGCTGGAAAACACGATTTATAGTCCTGAAATCACATTTTCCGGTCAAAATCAGACTGTAGTTCGGACCACAAGGTGCACGGAGAAGCGTTGAGATGTGGGGGGAGGCTGCTGGGATGTATAACAACCCCTCGCGATGGCTGGGCAGGTGTCGATGGATGCTTGGGTGGCATGCGAGTGGCCGACGATGGCCTGGGTGGCGCGCGAGGTGCCGGCGGAGGCTTGCAGTGGTTGGGGAGGCCCTCTCTGTGTCGGTTTTGGTTGGCGGCGGTGCGTGAAGAAGGGGAGGGGCCGACGGGTGGGGTTTGGGCTTAGGTGGGATACGGGAAACCATCACGCCGATGCCATGTTGGTGGAAAGAGAACTTAATTATTTATAAGGCCCTAGGGTTCTCTTATATAGGAGAGTAACATGTTGGGAAAATTACATAATGGGGACATACAAAGTAGAAAATATGTAAGAGATACAAAATATAATAAAAAATCTCAACAGAAGTGAATAATTTGAATTTGATTAGGATCAATTCGATAAAAATTCGAAAAAAGTTTGATTGTAAAATGATTTGATTTGACTTTTCAAGTTGATTCCGAAATGAATCAAATTTGAATTAACTTGAATTCATTCGATGATTATTTGATTCGCTATTTACATACATACATATATATATATCCATATATTTATATTCATATGCATAATACATATATATGTACATGCATATAATATAAACATATTTACATACACATGTAACAACCCCACCTTGGACCGATGAGAATCCTTTCCAAATATTCCATGCAAGGAGTTCTATCATAGTTACATCAAAGACTTGGCTTGCAGTTAATCCAATTCATTTATAAGCAGCTAGATGTAGAAAATAATATATGAATATGTACTAGTAAATGTTATGACATCTACTACACATTGAAAGATCTATCATTTGCATTGTATGTACTAGTAAATGTTATGACATCTACTACACATTGAAAGATCTATCATTTGCATTGTATCACTAAGTATAACATGTCGAAAAATAGCAACGGAATAAGCAGTTTCTCGTTTCTTTTTTTATTATATTATTCACAAAGTTATTATATTTTGATTTCTAAGTATGAGAAAGAAAAATACCACCAGATTCATCTTGTAGCAAGCATCGTAAGGTACTCTCAAACCAACTTACTACGCTGATTAAGCGGTTACTCTTAAAATTATTATCATACCTAGGATCCGATATGATTTATCACGTCCCGACTTCACCAGCATGATTTCCTTATTCCCATGCTACATCGATGTGACTTGTCAATGTGTGTTGTGTATATGCAACATTAGGGCCCTGTGGTAAGATCCAATCTATTTCATTCTTTATAACTAAGTTCAAGTGATTTGGCTCCAAAATACACCGTGAGTCAGAGATGTGGGTCTTTCGTTCATCAGTTTTACAAAACATGTACATTCCTGTCTCTAGTTCTTATTTTAGCCTTATCACATTAGCTTGGTATGAGTTGCTTAGTATAAGTACGATAATTAAGCTTAGGATGCTATTCATAAAATATGAGGCATTAAGAGGATCACAAAGACCCTAAGAAATTGCTAATTTAATATGTATGTATATATGTACGCATGAATAATCCTATTAGTTAAAGATATTACACATAAAAAGGAGTAGAAAATATTAGTAATTTAATATACTTGGAAAGATCAAATGTTTGTTATCGCAATTCCTCATCCCACATTTATTTTTATGTTCCACAATCCTTACCCACCTTTTCCATCCCCCTTTTCATTATTGACCACAAATTCCATAAAACCAACGTAGATTAAGCTCCTCCTATAATGTGAAAAAGATAGTCTTGCTACTTCGAGTTCCTCTTTAAGATTTGCCGTGATTCGAGGTTTATCCATATATTTCTCTACTATCTTTTTTCTTGAAAAAGGTCTACGTTTTTTTGTTTAGATTTTCTTTACATGACAACTCTTAATGATGGTTATCATTATCTATATGACATTTATATCATTTGAGTAATTTATAAACTCTTCGGACCATAATGTAAGTTATTCCTTTGTACATCAAAAATTTCGTGTGTTCCATTTTCATGGCTTGAGTTTTTCGATGTTGAAGAAACTCACTGTGAATGGAGATGTTTTATCTTGCTAAGTTATTTTTTGCTATTCCCATCATTTCAAATAATAATATTAATTTGTATTATTTTTCTATATGAGCTTATTCTTGTCTTCCTTTAACATGCAATACTAATCATGTGTTCAACCTATGCGTCGGTAATATTACATCTCTTTGATATGCTCACATATTTATATTGTATTTATATATTTCTTCCATAATATAAAAAAAACTATATTAGATTGTAAAAGACATACAGTAATTGTAAATATTAGGTATTTTTCTCCATTATATATTATCACATTAGTATTTTTTTGATTATATAGTTTTTTTTCCAACTTATCTTAGTAATTTATACTCAAAATTAGAATTATACTATGAAATCTTTGCATTATACTATTCTTCATATAATATTATTTATACGAGCTTTAAACCATCAATTAACATTTCAAATTCGAATAAAATGAATAGAATTTGAATATTCGAAATTCAAAATGAATTGAACTGAAATTTAAGTTAGCGAATTCGTTTAAAATTCGATTCGAGTTCAGATTCAAAACTTTTATAACGAATTGAATCAGAATCCTGGTGGATTCGAAGGTATTTGATTCGATTAGCACCTCTATCCTTCACAAATGATGTCTTATATGTGTGATTTTTATTCTTGGCAGGGGAGTATTAGGATCACAGATGAACATCTCATAATCCAAAATAGTATGAAAGATATACACAGTTGCCTTACGTGTTCTTTCCTGCTCAGATACTCTTTTTTAGCATTGAACTCTTGATTTTGGAGCTCCTCACCGAATCAAATTTGACTTTTGCCGTGGTTTGAAGAAATAATGTGATTTTCATAGTTGAGGTCTTTGACTGGATTTTATGGCGCGACCGACAGTCTGATTTAGCACATTGGATATAGTGGAATTCGCTTGTGAAACTTTGCTAACAACATAAGAACGAGGCATGTTAGCAAGACCATGAAGACACCAAAAACGGGAGAGATCTCATGGCAATGACACGATAAATATTGCATGAAAGATTAATTCATTTACTAATAAAAGGGTATTTAGATAATCCCCTTGGTCCTGTTAGTTCTTGGCACTGATTTTAGATTCTCATCCCTTAGGATTGAGTAGTGTTGGGTCTGTGATCCTGCATAAGGATTCTTGACCCTCATGTTGTTTAAGAAAAGGAGATAATGGTACGATTGTTCTTGGTGCCTGTTCTGTATTTCTCTCATGGATATATTCTTAAAAATAAACATCGGTTTTGGGTGAACTCATATGGATCATGCTTAAAACATGGATTGCTTTCTGATGTCAAGGCTGCATATAACTTGCATTTCTACATGTTCTCCCATCTCTTCATTATTTAGTTGATCTACATTTAATGGCATGCCCATTTCCTACCAACTTAATTTTTTCGAGGAAGTAAAGGGTGAACCATCGTTATGTGCAAAAGCATAATTATCTTTGTTTTGGAAAAAATTACGCAGCCTAGTAATCCAGCAATTTCTTGTCCAAATCGACTCTACCAAATGATCTTAAAGTAAATTATAGATTAACTGAACATGCTTCTTTTTTATGCTTTTAAGGCGAGAGGAGATCCATGGCACCAAGGGTGCCTGGGAACTATAGGGACTCTTTTGGTTATAAGGTTGGTTTAAGTTGGAATAAACATCCATGTTGAGATATTTATGTTATTATGTTATTGGGCTTCTATAAGTGGGAGTTGTTTAGTTCCATATATATGAGTTATTTAGAAACTTAACAGAGTATCCATCCCTTTGTGGCATTTTCCCGCGGTTTAATCTTACTCTTTAAGAGGACATGGTTCCACATAAAATCGCTTCTGCAATTTATCTTCTATATTTTCACATGGTATCAATGCAAGTCGATTATGAGTTTGTTATCAAAGTTTGATTTTCTATATTCCTCGAAGCTCGAGTATTGTTCATATTCTTCCGAGAATAGACGAGCAAATTATTTTAAATTCAAATTGTTAATGGAAATTGTGGAAAGACGTGAAAGATAAGTTGTATTCCTCATCGCCCTTGAGCTCTCTTATACATGAGAAAAGCTCTAGGGAGAAATTACATAAAAAAGACTAGAGAAATAAAAAAATATAAATAAAGACAAAGACATATTTATCTCAACACTCCCCGTCAAACTGGAGCATATATATCTATCATGCTCAGCTTGGAACAACAACGGTGAAAAGAACCCCTCGCAAGAGCCTTAGTAAACATGTCTGCAATCTGATCGCCTGAAGCAGCATGAAAGGTGGAAATAAGCCCCTTTTGAATCAAATTCCGGGTATAATGACAATCTACTTCGATGTGCTTTGTTCTCTCATGGAAGGCTGGATTATTAGCTATGAACAGAGCTGCTTGATTATCACATTTGAGGTGCATCGGAAGAGTCACCTCAATACCTAGGTCAGTCAGGACGGACTTGACCCACATCATTTCTGTGATCCCTTGGGCCATAGCCCTATATTCTGATTCAACGCTGGATCGAGAAAGAACTGTTTGTTTCTTATTCTTCGATGAAACCAATGTGCTACCACGAACACAGTAAAGCCTCAAGTAGACTTCCTGTTTGTGGGACACCCAACACAATCCGCATCTGCACATCCAATAACTGAGAGAGATGTATCTCTTCTGAAAAGAAGACCTGCACCTGGAGAAGATTTCAGAAATCTCAAGATCATGCAAACTGCATCCATATGAACCTTTCTAGGTCGATCCATAAATTGGTTGACTCTACTCACAACAAATGACATGTCAGGCCTGGTAATAGTAACATATAGCAACTTCCCTATAAGCTCTTTGTACCGTCTCTTATCCCTCTCCTCAGAGTCATCATCATAGAGTCTAGCATTGGGATTCATTGGTATAGTGGCAAATCTGCATCCTGTCATGCCTGTCTCCACCAGAAGATCAGTAACATACTTCATTTGCGTCATAACCATACCATGTTGATTGCGTGCAAACTCCAAGCCAAGGAAGTAACGTAGCATGCCAAGATACTTGGTCACAAACTGTCATCCAAGGAAATCCATAGCTGCCTGAATACCCTGTTCATCGTTGCTAGTAACAACGATATCATCAACATAAACCAGAACACCAACAGTACCTCTTTGAGTTCTCTTAACAAAAAGAGAATGTTCTGCAATAGATCTGACAAAGCCATTCTGTTCAATCAACTCTGAGAGCTTCTGAACCCAAGCCCTCGAACTCTGCTTAAGGCCATATATGGCCTTGTGAAGTTGGCACAGCATACTGGACTCCCCCTCAGTAGTAAACCCTGATGGCTGCTGCATGTAAACTTCTTCCTGCAGATCTCCATACAAGAATGCATTCTTGACATCTAACTAGAAAAGCGACCTATCACGTACCACAACAATTGCAATAAGAATCCACAACGTGGAGTGACACACAACTGGAAAAAAAGTATCCAGATAGTCCACCTATAAGTTTGCGTGAACCCACGAGCAACCAATCTGGTCTTATTTCTATCCATAGTACCATCAGCTCGGTGTTTCACAGTAAACACCCTCTTGCTGCCTGCACCGGATGCACTTGGAGGAGCCTATACAACACTTCACGTACCTTGAGACTGTAAAGCCGCCTTCTCCTTCATCGTCAGACATCACTGACTACTCTTCAATGCCTTCTGATAGGAACGTGGTATCTCCACGACTGACAGTCCCACAACAAACCTCTGAAAATCCTTGAAAAGACGGTCCAATGAAACATGGGAAGCAAGAGGATACATAATGCATGCACGCTTCTGCTTCCGTAGAGCTATAGGTACTTCCAGGTCTTCAGTACTCGCAGAAGATGTAGCATCCTGGACATCCTGCCCCTCGAGTTGTACATGCAAATCACCACTGCCATTAGAAGAACTCAAATGCTCAGAACATACCTTGGACGTGCTGGATGATGGATGGGGCACATGAGCACGAGATTGACGCTGGTAAACCTAGGGAAAGAAAGTATGTGTGGAAGGTGGTGGAGGAGGTGGTGGTGGTGGCAGAGGAGGAGGTGGTGGTGGTGATGTTATAGTGGAGATCAGAGGTAGAAGCATATAAACGTCTTCCTTATCCTATGAAGAAATGAGCTTGTTACTTGTAGGAGAGAAGTACATAAGATACTAAAAAAATGTGACATCTGCACTAACGTAGTACCTTCGTCGAACATGGTCGAAGCAACGATATCCCTTTTGGGTCTTGGAGTACCCAACAAATACACATTTGACAGCTCTAGGAGAGAGCTTGTCAAGACCAGGAGACATCTGATGAACAAAAGCCACTGAACCAAAGACACAGACGTGAGCGAGAAAAGACCCGTCTCGGGAAACACAATCAAGAACGTGATATTTTTCCCCAAAATCAAAGAGGGCCTATGATTTACCAGGTAACAAGCAGTTAGAACTGCATCCCCCCAGTACGAATGAGGAGTATAACTCTGAATCAAAAGAGTCCTGGCAACATCCAGAAGATGACGGTATTTTCGTTTAGCCATCCCATTCTGTTGGGAAGTATACACAAAAGATGGTTGATGCACAATACCATGGGGTGCAAGAAATTGGGCAAGTTGAGTACTATAAAATTCCAAGGCATTGTCAGAACGTATAAACTTGATTTTTGCTGAAAAATATTCCTTATTTCATTAATAAAGGACTGAATAACATGACCAACATTAGACTTATTTTTTAGAAGAAAACCCATGACAACCTTGAAACTCATCAATAGCAATAAGATAAAATCTATGCCCCTGATGATCTGGGACATGACTGAGACCCCAAATATCAAAATGAATTAATTCAAACAGACTAAGACTAATCCGACCCTCTAGAAAGTGGATCGATGATGCTTCCCAAGCTGGCAGGCCTCGCACTGAAAGGTAGAGCGAGGAGAAATCTTTGGGAGAACATGATACAACTTTTGCAGAGGAAGATGATCAAAACAAAGATACCACATATAGGGAGACACAGATCCAGTGTGAACAGAAGAAGAGGCACCGACATAAGGAGACTGCACCAGTCTGTAGAGACCTCCTTGCTCACGGCAAGAACCAATCACCATGCCCGTTAGAATGTCCTAAAACACAAGAGCAGATGGATAAAAAATGGCACTACAATGTAAATCCTTGGTGATTTGATGACTAGATAGTAAATTCATGAAAAACTCGAAGCATAAAGAACATTATGAAGTGTCATTGCATGAGTTAACTGCACCTCCCCGTGACCAGAGATGGGGGAGCGTGTCCCATCTGCTATCACAACATATCATCCGGGCTGGGTTGGACTGAAGGCACTAAACTAACCTCTGTCACCACATAGATGATAGATGCACATGAATCCATGATCCATTCTGACAAGTCTGCCCTGTAACAACTAGTAAAGGCATATGTTGTACCTTATGTCGATTCTGATGCAGAGGCAGCTACCTTTGAAGATCCTGAAGGAGAATTGGTTGACCCAAGAGTAGGCATAATCTCCCTGAGTCGTGTTACTAGTTCGTCAAATCTATGATCAGATGCAAGTGAGGAACTGCTAGCCTGCTGAATTTGTTCTGTGACCCGTGCTGAAGCTGGGAACCCATGCTTGGAATAACATGTTTCCTCATAATGACCTGGTCGGTGACAATAAGTACAAGGCTGATGAGGGGGCCGACTACCCTCTTCCCTACAACGTCTGCCTCTAGCATGAAACTGTGCAGTGCCTCCTCTACCGTGAGATGCTACCATGGCTGAGGACGCATGAGACAATTGAGTACCACCAGAAGATATGGAGAGCCTACTCAACCTGCTATATGCCTCCTCCATTGGAGGTATTGTTACATCAGTAAGAATCTGTGCTCTAGTTGCATCATACTATGGGTCGAGAGCCGCTAAGAAAACTCCTGTCATCATTGAATCCCTATATGCCTTGAGTTGCTCTGGTGTAGCAGTCAAGGGAATGTAACCATGTAACCTCTCAAACATACCCCTTAGAGAAGTGTAAAGGGTACGGAGAGGACGACCATTCTTCTTCGATGTGAAGATGTCGTGCTGAAGTTGTAGAATCTTGTACTCGTTCTTCGCTGGAGAATATGTAGCGGCAAGAATGTTCTACATAGCCTTCGTCGTGGCCTGACTCAATATGTCATTGGCTATCTCCATGGAAACTGTTCCAAAAAGACACACACGTGCATAAGCATCATCTGCCTCCCATGAAGCGTTAACCCCAGTCTTGCCAATGGGCTCCTCCTATGTGAGGATATGCTTCTTGCCGTTGCATTACATTAGACTCATGAATTGCATGGCCCACAGTTCATAATTCGTTCCATCCATCTTTACAATGGGTGCTAGACCTTTGAAGGCACCCAGCGATGGAATCTCTGCTTTGTTGTCTTACATGATGACAACAATTTCTAAGACCGGGGTTTCAAATTTTAAGAATAATGTCTACACGGATATATAGGAAGATGGTTGTGGGTGTAGACTCATACCACAACCACTTCCATTCTTTGGTGGCTCCTTTGGGTGACTAGGGTGTTTTAGATAGTCGCACTACACCCCAGAAACCCAAGTGGAGTCCGAGGCAACTGAGAGCAGCCCTAGACGGCTGCTATCATATGACGGCCCTCAGCGATGCGCAAGCAGGCGCAGGACCGCAGCAGCGTGTAGGCAGGCACATAGCAGCGCAAGCAGGCCTGCAAGGCGTACGCGGATCAGTAGCCGCACACAAGCGCGTGAGGCACACAAGGCAATGGTGCAGGTGCTATGGCGCATGCACACGAGCGCGTGAAGCGCGAAAGATAGCATTGCGACGCGGAGGCGCGGAGGGCTTTTGGTGGGGTGAGACTTTAGGGCACAGGCTCCGGTCTAGGTACGTCGCTCTGATACCATGTGGAAATAAATGAAAGATAACTTGTATTCCTCGTAGCCCTAGAGCTCTCTTATATTTGAGAAAAGCTATAGGGAGAAATTGCATAAAGAAGACTGGAGAGATAGAAAAATATAAATAAAGACAAAGACATAAAATTATCTCAAGATTCTCAACAGAAATCATTGTGTTTCCATAGTCCAGGAGGTTGTGATCATAATCAAAACATGGTAAAGGTGCCACAATGCTCCAAAGGCCATGCACAAGCATGTATGCAGGAGGCACACAAGTGACAGAAACACCCTCCATGTCGATGAGCAACAATGGCTTCTCTGGACCATAAAATAAAGGAAGATGACACATCCACATGATGCCCACTGAAGATTGGTTGTTGATGCACCATCTACAAAAGGGTTCATCCCAATCGAAGAGCTTGATTCTGGAGAAGAATGTCACAAGTACAAGCCCAATGTGACGACTTCACTTACCGGGAACCCTAGATGTTGAATACTCACATGATTTTAGAGTGGAAAAGGCAATGATTGATAGTAATAATGGATTGGATTGGATTCCCATGTTTGTTCCTTATTGCAACAACCATACACTGCAATCGATGTCGTGAGTTGCCCCTCTCTAGCTATATCATCGACTATGGTAAAACCAATTGAAGCATGACCTCGGTGAGTTGCCGAAGAACTACTGTAGGCAACGACAGTAGTCGTACATGGACGCCTCTCGAGCTTTGCTTTCATCTATGGTTTCTTTATCAGGAGCCCTAAGCTTCATCACAGAAAAGATTGGGTATATGCCCTCTGTACTTCTGAGTCTTTAGGTCTCATCATAATCTCGTGCATTTTTAAGTTTTTTACTTCTGTTTAGCCCACATTAAGTCCCAACTCGATGTTTAAAAAAATAAAGAGGTGTTGGGAAAAATCAGTGATCTGTAATTCAAGGGAACCCTAGGCTCTCTTATATAGGGAGAGACCTCAAGGGTAAAATACATAGTAGTCCAGAGAAAAATAAAAATGACGAACATGTACATAGCATATAATAATATCTATCTCTACACTCCCCCTCAAGGTGGAGCATAGATGTCTATCATGCTCAGCTTGGAAGAACATCTCTGAAAAGGTCCTCTGAGCAACGACTTGGTGAGTACGTCAGCAGTCTGATCCCCTGAGCTCACGTGAGCTGTAGATATCAATCCTCTCTGGATCAAGTCTCTAGTGTAGTGGCAGTCAACTTCAATATGCTTTGTTCTTTCATGAAAAGCCGGATTGTTGGCAATAAACAAGGCTGCCTGATTGTCACACTGAAGCTGCATGGGTAGAGGTACGACTATATGTAGATCCTCTAGTACAGATCGAACCCACATCATCTCCATGCTTGCTTGCGCCATGGTCCTATATTCGGACTCAGCACTGGACCTTGCCACAACAGTTTGTTTCCTGCTTTTCCAAGAAACCAGAGAGCTCCCAACAAAAACTGCAATTCCTGAGGTTGGTTTTCGATCCTTAGGGCATCCTGCATAATCGGCATTTGCACATGCTGAGATAGACAAATCTGTGCCCTTTTGAAAGAGCAAGCCTGAACCTGGAGAAGACTTCAGATACTTCATTATCATGTATATGGCATCCATATGAACTTGTCTTGGTTGCTCCATAAATTGGCTCACCCTGCTTACTGCAAAGGCAATATCGGGTCGAGTTATGGTAATATAAAGGAGCTTGCCCACTATTTCTCTATATCTCCTCTTGTCCACTTCAGCAGTGGCATCATCATACAACTTCATGCTTGGATCCATGGGAATACTTGATGGTTTGCATCCAGCCATGCCTGTTTCAGTCAAGAAATCTGTAATGTACTTCCTTTGGGTCATCACCAGACCCTGTGCATTCTTGACAAATTCCAACCCCAGAAAGTATCTTAGGGTTCCAAGATCCTTCGTGACGAACTGACGGCCTAGGAATGCCTTCGCCCTTTCTATGCCCTGAATATCATCTCCTGTAACCAGAATATCATCAACATAGACCATGATAACAACCGTACCTGCCGATGACTTCTGAACAAACAACGAGTGGTCTGCATTCGACCTCTTGAATCCCTGTCGTTCAATCAGATTGGAAAGCTTCTGGAACCACGCTCTTGGACTCTGTTTGAGGCCATAAATTGCCTTGTGAAGTCTACACACCATATGCTTCTCCCCCTCAGTAGTAAACCCTGGTGGCTGCTGCATGTAGACTTCCTCCTGCAGATCTCTATACAAGAAGGCATTCTTGACATCCAATTGAGATATACTCCAGTCACGTACCACAACAACTGATAAGAGAATACGAAGAGTAGAATGACGAGCCACTGGAGAAAATGTATCCATATAGTCCACGCCATAGGTTTGTGTAAAACCTCGCGCGACCAACCGTGCTTTGTACCAATCTAGACTGCCATCAACATGGTATTTAACTGTGAATACCCACTTACAACTCACAATAGATGCATCAGGAGGAGCAATAACCAAGGTCCATGTGCCACGAGACTGTAATGCACGCATCTCATCTTCCATAGCCATTCTCCAGCAATCAATCTTCATAGCTTCCTGGTAGGTCCGTGGTATATCCACGGAAGACAAAGCTGCAACAAATCTCTGAAAGTCGCTTGTGAGGCGATGAAAAGACACATGTGAAGCAAAGGGATAAGATGCATACGTCTGCTTCTGCTTCCGGATAGCAATAGGAATATCAAGATCATCTTCCGTTGTACTGGATGGTGTAGTCTCCTCCCGCAATGAAGAATCATGCACATGTACCATATCTGACCCGTCAGTAGTAATGCCATCTGAACATACCGAAGGCGTGATGAATGTCTGACGTGTAGCCTGAGCAGGACCTGACCGACGCGTATAGAATTTTGGTAAAGGTGGAATAGGAGGTCGTGGAAGTGATGGAGGTGGAGGTGGTGGTGGTGGTGAAGATGACGTAGAGACAGGAACATGAGTGGACTCAGGTGAACTCCAAGTAAGAGGTGGAGGGACATAGACATCATCGTTGGTAGTAGATGGTACCAGTCTGTCACCTGCAGGGGAAAAATACATAACAGACTCAAAGAACGTGACATCAACACTAACAAAGTATGTCTTGTTTATGGGATCATAACACTGATAGCCCTTCTGAGTCCGAGAATAGCCGACAAAGACACACTTGACAGCTCTAGGAGAGAGTTTGTCAAGTCCAGGAGTCAGAAGATGAACAAATGCCACAGTATCAAAGACACGAGGAGTAAGTGAGAATAATTCCTTGTCAAGAAAAATGATAGATAGAGGAATTTTCTCACCAAGAACAGAAGATGGCATACGATTGACCAGGTAGCAAGCGGTAAGAACATCCCCCTAGAAAGAAATAGGAGCACAACTCTGAATCAGTAGGGTTCGAGTAATGTCAAGAAGGTGACGATGCTTTCTTTCTGCCACGCCATTCTGCTGAGATGTGTAAGTACAAGTGGTTTGGTGAATAACGCGCTTTGACGAAAGAAACTGGGAGAGGGACCGTGTGCAGAATTCTAGAGCATTATCTGTACGAACATATTTGACAGTAGAAGAAAACACATTTTGTACTTCATTAATCAAATTCTTAATCACATCGCCTGCTTCAGATTTATTCTTTAAAAGGAAGACCCAAGATACAACAACAACAACAACAAAGCCTTTTCCCACAATTAAGTAGGGTCGGCTACATGGATTTTTGATGCAAAATGGAATTCGGCGCGGCGCGAGAAATAGATTTGACGGTGGATTTTCGATGGTAGAAGAAAATAGAGGGGTTGAGAAGAAGAAACTGGAAGGGTTGAGAAGAGAAGACACGCCGGGTGCGCGGGGTTAGAGAAGAAGAAACGCGTAGACCGCGAGGGGAAGAGAGAAGAGACTCGTCGGGAATACGAGGGGTTTGGGAGAAGAAGAACACGTGTTAATCACGCGGGGAGAAGGAGAGAGAGGGGAGAGGAGAGAGAGATAAATCTCTATTTAATCACATCTTGAACTGACTAAAACATTGGACCCTCATCCCTTTATATAGGAGGGATGACATTACAAGAATAGAAAATAATTTAACCGACAACCAATTATCCTAAACTGACTCTAACTAATTAACCGACTAACTACCAAATTTGAAATTCAAATTAAGACTAATTGAGATCACACGCGATCTCTTTATTTAAAATTGCGACAACTTAAAAAACGTAAATAAAATTAACGGCCACAATTTAAATAATTAGACGGCCCTACATGTCGAGTCCACGCTGCATCAACTCTCCTCCGCTTTTAAAAAATTCGTCTCCCGACGAATTGCTTGAACCTTGAGGCTTGACATAAGGCGCTTCATGAACTTGTGTCGACGTGCGCGTGAACGCGAATCATGAGATATGCAACTCAAATCATATTGCATCTTCCAATGCGCGACGGGATCGTCGAATCGTAGGGACGATTCGGTTGCCATGCTCTGATACCAATTGATGCAAAATGGAATTCGGCGCGGCGCGAGAAATAGATTTGACGGTGGATTTTCGATGGTAGAAGAAAATAGAGGGGTTGAGAAGAAGAAACTGGAAGGGTTGAGAAGAGAAGACACGCCGGGTGCGCGGGGTTAGAGAAGAAGAAACGCGTAGACCGCGAGGGGAAGAGAGAAGAGACTCGTCGGGAATACGAGGGGTTTGGGAGAAGAAGAACACGTGTTAATCACGCGGGGAGAAGGAGAGAGAGGGGAGCGGAGAGAGAGATAAATCTCTATTTAATCACATCTTGAACTGACTAAAACATTGGACCCTCATCCCTTTATATAGGAGGGATGACATTACAAGAATAGAAAATAATTTAACCGACAACCAATTATCCTAAACTGACTCTAACTAATTAACCGACTAACTACCAAATTTGAAATTCAAATTAAGACTAATTGAGATCACACGCGATCTCTTTATTTAAAATTGCGACAACTTAAAAAATGTAAATAAAATTAACGGCCACAATTTAAATAATTAGACGGCCCTACATGTCGAGTCAACGCTGCATCAACTCTCCTCCGCTTTTAAAAAATTCGTCTCCCGACGAATTGCTTGAACCTTGAGGCTTGACATAAGGCGCTTCATGAACTTGTGTCGACGTGCGCGTGAACGCGAATCATGAGATATGCAACTCAAATCATATTGCATCTTCCAATGCGCGACGGGATCGTCGAATCGTAGGGACGATTCGGTTGCCATGCTCTGATACCAAATTGATGCAAACTATGCGTGCAATAATCTAAGTGACGACTCACGAAAGAAACTATTGAAACAAAACGACGAATGAAACCAATCGACGTACGACAGGCCAAAATCAGCAACAAAACATCCACGTTATTTGCGTTTTAGCACCGATTTTGATCCACAAAAGTTAGGTCAACTAGAAGAGTAAAGAATATTAGAAAAATTATCACGATATTGCAACTACTAGGGGTCTCAACGATTCACCAAACCGAATCAACAATACAACAATCCACAACTATAGTATGCGGTGGAATAAAATGGGTCAAATAACGCTCATACCACAACCGGCACAGAGTTTGGAACAACGCTTCAGATCTGATCTGGCGTGGCAGTGGCTTGCTTCAACGATTTCCAGGGTTGCAGGGGTCGGTGTGGCGCACCACAACAACGGGTGCTCTGGCGGCACTGGAGGAGGGCCGGGAAGTCGGGTCACCGTCGTGGAGGGCCGTGGGGGGTTGAGGAGGATGGTAGGTGGTTTGGCGAGGCGGTGCTGAGGCTTGAGGACGAGGCCGGAGGCTGTGGCTGGGGCAGACGGGATCAGCGCCTGGTGGAGGGAGTCGGGCGGCGCGGGAACAAGAGGTGCGGCGCGTAGGAGGGGTGCAGTTGCCGGCGCCTGCAATGGGAGGTGGCGTGGTAGACCGGCCAGTGGGATGGCGTGGGTGAGCAACGGCGAGGGGATGAAGGAAGGAAAGCCGAGGGGCGGCGGCGCCGTAGAGGTGGGCGGAGATACGGGGAGAGGAGAAAGAGGAGGGGGCGGAATCGGGTGGAGAAGAGGAATCGGGGGCGAGAGGGCTGGTCGGAGTTGGGAGGAGAGGGGATGGGGAATGGCGGCGGCGTGGGGTGGCGGGTTAGGGTTTGGGAACGAAGGGGGGAAGAGCTGGGAAAGACAGGGGTCGGGGATGAGGGGCTGCGGGGCCGAGAGAGAGGGAGAGAGAGAGAAATTTAGAGATGGGAATTTTTTAATTCAACTCAACTTAACTCCCATTACAAAAAAGAAGGGGACCTTTTATAGAGGTCATTCCCCCTCAAACTAAGTAACAACTATTCCTAAAAACTAGGAAAAAAATAAAAAGAAAATAAAGAGGATAACAAGGCCTTTTATAATGAGCCTTTTACATAGGGAATAAATAAACAAAACTAAATACTAATTAGACCAAATAAATGTCTACTAAAATTTAAGTTGCTATCATGCTGCATCAACTCCCCCCTGCTGAAAAGAATCTCGCTCCGTCGAGATGGCATCGTGGAAGTTCTGAAGTATATCGGGGCGGAGTTGTTGGAGTTCGTCTTCGTCGATCCAGGTGCAATCGGTAAGAGGTCGTCCCTTCCATTTGACTAGATATCGTCGGAAGAGACCACGTCTCGTCGTCATATCTCGAATATCTGCAATATCTTCAATCTGATCGGCATCGGTTGCGGCTGACGGGTGGCGCATATCATCATCAGGAACTGCTGGAGTAGTGGCGTCTGTCTGTTCATCTCCATGATATAAGAAGAGATCTGATACGTTGAATACTGGCGATGTCTGGACGTCTGGTGGCAGGTCGAGTAAATAAGCATTGGTCCCAATCCTCTTGAGGACTCGGAATGGACCAATCTTTCGTTCGCTCAATTTTTGGTGGACTCTCAAAGGAAATCTCTCTTTTTTCAGGTGGACCATCACTAACTCTCCAACTCTGAACTCGCTCTCTCTTCGGTGGATATTGGCTTGGGTCTGGTATTTCTGGCTCATAGATTGGAGTTTGGCTCGGATTTCAGTATGGATGTGGGTTAGATGTTCGACCAGATCCTCAGCAGCTGCACTACTTCTCCCTTGCACAGTTGTGAGTTTTAGGTCAAGGAATTGAGTAAGTAGAAAGCCGTACACACTCTCAAAAGGGGATTTTCCGGTGGACCTATTGGTGGAACTGTTATATGCGAATTCAGCTTGGGGAAGAGTTAGATCCCACTTGGACGGAGAGTCCCCTGCAAGACATCGCAACAAGTTTCCTAATGACCTGTTAACTACCTCAGTTTGCCCATCTGTTTGTGGATGATAAGCGGTGCTATACTGCAAACGAGTACCAAGACGGGACCAAAGCGTGCGCCAAAAATGACTCAAAAATCGAGTATCGCGATCCGAGGTAAACGAACGAGGGACACCATGCAAACGGACGACATCACGAAAAAACAAATCGGCGACATGAGATGCATCTGAGGTTTTCCTACATGCAATGAAATGGGCCATTTTAGAAAATCGATCCACAACCACGAAAATAGAGTCAACTTTTCGCACAGTGAGGGGTAACCCTAGCACAAAATCCATGGTGATGTCTTCCCAGGGTCGCAGAGGGATGGGCAGGGGTGTGTATAGTCCAGTGTTCTGTCGGTGGCCTTTGAATCTTTGTCATGTTTGGCATTTCTGTACAAATTTCGTCACATCCCTGCGCAGTTGCGGCCAATAAAAACGCTCTTGGAGTAGAGTCAAGGTTTTGTCTCGTCCAAAATGTCCAGCTAACCCTCCATTGTGTAGTTCTGAAATTAAGTTCTCTCGAAGGGACGTGGCCGGGATGCACAGTTGGTGGCCTTTGAATAGGAAGCCCTCATGAAGAACAAAAGTGGATGTTGGGTCCTGCCCAGTACCAACACAGTTGGCATGAATTTGACCGAAATCAGGATCGGTGGGGTAGAGGTTCTTGAGAGTTTCAAATCCTGTCGTGCTGACGGTCATGGTGGTCAGGGCATGGGTTCGCCGGCTCAAAGCATCAGCCCCACGGTTCAGGGTCCCGGCTTTGTGTTTTAGGTGGAAGGTGTATTCTTGGAGAAAATTAACCCACTTGGCATGCCGCTTGTTAAGGGTTTTCTGGGAGTTCAAATATCTCAGGGCTTCATGATCAGAGTTAAGGATAAATTCACGCTGGATCAGGTAATGTCTCCAATGCTTGAGAGCTTGGACCACGGCATAAAATTCAACATCATAAGTGGAGTACCGTGATCTGGCATCGTTCAATTTCTCGCTGTAGAAGGCGACAGGTCGTCCTTCTTGGCTTAGGACAGTGCCAATCCCGACATGTGAGGCATCGCAATCGACCACGAACATTTTGGTGAAATCGGGGAGTGCCAAAACAGGAGCATGCGTCAATTGATGTTTCAGATTTTGAAAGCTCGTTTCTGCTTCACGAGTCCAGGCGGGTGCGCCTTTCCGCGTGCTTTCTACTAATGGTGCCGCACAAGTGCTGAAGTTCCGAATGAAACGTCGGTAGAAAGAAGCTAACCCTAGAAAGCTGCGAATTTCGGTGAGGGTTTTGGGTATGGGCCAGTTCTGAATGGCCTGAATCTTTGAGGGGTCAACTTGAAGACCATCCGCAGTGACAATGTATCCTAGGAAGAGGACTGTGTCAGACATGAAGGAGCATTTCTTGAGGTGGACGTACAGTTTTTGGTCTCTCAGGGTTTCCAGGACTTGTCGCAAGTGAGATAAGTGGTCTTCTTTGGTCAAACTGTAGATCAGGATATCATCGAAGTACATGACCACAAACTTGCCAATAAAGGGTCGCAAAACATGATTCATTGTTCGCATGAAGGTGCTTGGGGAATTAGACAAGCCGAATGGCATGACCATCCATTCGTACAGGCCTTCTTTGGTTTTAAAAGCAGTTTTCCACTCGTCTCCGGGTCGGAGGCGAATCTGATGGTAGCCGCTGCGGAGATCCATTTTGGAGAACAATTTGGCACCTGATAACATATCGAGCATATCGTCAATGCGTGGAATAGGAAAACGATATTTGATCGTTATCTTGTTGATAGCACGACTGTCCACGCACATTCTCCATGTGCCATCTTTCTTCGGGGTGAGCAGAGCAGGGACCGCCACGGGGCTCATACTCTCTCGAACATATCCACGTCGCAGCAGATCGGTAACCTGCCGGCTCATCTCTTCATGCTCGCTTGGGCTCATTCGGTAATGGGGTAAGTGCGGCAGGCTAGCTCCAGGGATTAGATCAATGTGATGTTGAATGTCTCGCAACGGGGGTAGTCCTTCGGGCAAGTCTTCAGGCAGGATGTCAGCGAACTCTTGGATTATGGGTTGTATCTCAGGCGGGACCTCAGGTGTAGTGGTCTCTTGGTTGTCCGCTTCACGTCCCATTAACGCATAGATGGTAGAGCCCTCTTGAATTTCACGTTGGAATGTTTGGGCTTCCATCAACAATACGGAGCCCGAGGTCACAGTCTTTGAAGGTGTAGCCTTATTACTAGCTTGGGCAGTCGAGGCTCGAAGGGTAGCCACTTGGCGGGGGCTAAGGGCTTCACGTTGTGGTTAAAGGGTTACCCGAACTTTGTCTATGAGAAAGGTGTACGTGTTCAGTTTTCCTCGGTGTTTGGTGTCCCGATCGAATTGCCACGGTCTCCCTAGAAGTATGTGACATACATCCATAGGGGCTACATGGCACCACACCTCGTCCTTATATGAAGGACCAATGGAGAAGCTAACGAGGCTTTGACGGTGGATCGGGATTTGGGTACCACCTCGAAACCATGCCACGTTGTACGGTTTCTCGAGTGGTTGTGTCGGCAGATTCAATTTATCTACCATTTCTTGTGAAACGAAGCTCTCAACGCTTCCTCCGTCAATGATCAGAGAACAGCGTCGCCCTCCGGAGGTGCAGGTGGTTCGGAAGATGCTGCGTCGTAGCCAGCTATCAGCCTCGTGGACAGCGGGAGTGAGCAGAATGCTTGTGGGTGCGCTGTCGGGGGCGATAAAGTTGTCGTGTTCGATTACTAAGAACGGACCGGATTCGTCTCCCTCCACTCCTAGAGGTCCATAGTCATCGGTTCCCATGGTGTCAGCAGTCAATGCGGTCGGATCATCTTCAGGAAACTCCTGTTGGTCAGGGTCGGGGTATTCAGGGTTATCGACGGTGCATAAATGGGCGGGTTTAACTTTAGGGTTTGGGCATTCTGCGGCGCGGTGCCCTTTCTGAAGGCATCTGAAACAAGTATCGGGTCCTACTGTAGGACGAGCCCCGAGAATTCCTGACCCAGCATAAACTGGTCGGGGTTGTGAACTTGTGTTTCCCGTAGTAGTGCGGGATATAGGGTTCCCCGATTTGATGCTTGACTGTACGCCCACCTTAGTTTGTCCGGTGGAAATGGTTGGTGCAGAGGGTGTGGCAGCAGAGGTAGTGGTGATCGCCGTGCGCCGCGTGAGGTTCCTGGACTATTTCGCTTCAGCCCTTTCAGCTCTATCATGGGCAGCGTCTACTGTTCGACAGTCACACATGTACAATTCATCTTGGATGTTGGTTCGTAATCCATGTGTGTATCGGGCCACCAGTTGGGAATCGCTTTCTTTTAAGTTGTTCCGAGCTATCAGAACTTGGAACTCTTCAGTGTAGTCCCGAACAGTGCGTGTTCCCTGACGGAGGTTTTGTAGGCGATTGTACAAGTTCTGTCGATACTCCTCCGGCAGAAACTTATCCCGAAGTTTCTGTTGCATCCGTGTCCAAGAGCGAATGCGTTCTTTTCCCTGACGATGGCGTTCCTCCTGTAGATGTTTACACCAAAGTAAGGCAAATCCTTTCAGCTTTAACGTGGTAAACTGTACTCTCCGTTCGCTCGGCAGCTCCTTCCAAATAAAGAAATGTTCTAACTGATCCATCCAATCAAGGAAGACGTCCGGATCGCGTCGTCCATCAAAGTCGGCAACGTCAATCCTTATTCCCCGGTCCCAATTAGGATCTTGATTTTGATTGTGTGGTCGCCCTCGCAACTCATGCTCTCTCCTTCGATTGTGTTCTTCAGGTCGACGCCGACGAGGTATTTGGTTCTCACTCTCCTCGCCACCTGAAGATGGCGGCGACTCCAGGTGTAGGGATGGTTCATTGCTGACATCGCTTCCAGAGCTAGGGTCAAAGACAATCGCGTCACGTTCATGATGTCGGGGATTACGAGGGTTATGACGTCGCCCACTTGACGTGGAAGAGCGGCTAGTGTCCCTTCTACCCTGTTCCCTTCTGTACTCCCTATCCATTCGGTCAAAATTCAAGACCTCCAATTGTTGGGTGTTGTTGGCTACCGTCCTCTCTATATTTTCTAGACGAGCGTTGGTGCGACGGATTTCCTCACCCAAGTTGGCCATCATGGCTTCCAACTGCGCCATGGGATCGGGACGGCGAGCCATAGAGGTTTGGTTCTGTTTTTTTTTTCTGGTGGTTTTTTTTTTATGCAACGAATAAATGAAGTGCAAGTGAGGTGCAAGATCGTATGGCTCTGATACCAAATTGATGCAAAATGGAATTCGGCGCGGCGCGAGAAATAGATTTGACGATGGATTTTCGATGGTAGAAGAAAATAGAGGGGTTGAGAAGAAGAAACTGGAAGGGTTGAGAAGAGAAGAACACGCCTGTAGCGCGGGGTTGAGGGAGAAGAAATGCGTAGACCGCGAGGGGAAGAGGGAAGAGACTCGTCGGGAATACGAGGGGTTTGGGAGAAGAAGAACACATGTAGATCACGCGGGGAGAAGGAGAGAGAGGGGAGAGGAGAGAGAGATAAATCTCTATTTAATCACATCTTGAACTGACTAAAACATTGGACCCTCATCCCTTTATATAGGAGGGATGACATTACAAGAATAGAAAATAATTTAACCGACAACCAATTATCCTAAACTGACTCTAACTAATTAACCGACTAACTACCAAATTTGAAATTCAAATTAAGACTAATTGAGATCACACGCGATCTCTTTATTTAAAATTGCGACAACTTAAAAAACGTAAATAAAATTAACGGCCACAATTTAAATAATTAGACGGCCCTACATGTCGAGTCCACGCTGCATCAACTCTCCTCCGCTTTTAAAAAATTCGTCTCCCGACGAATTGCTTGAACCTTGAGGCTTGACATAAGGCGCTTCATGAACTTGTGTCGACGTGCGCGTGAACGCGAATCATGAGATATGCAACTCAAATCATATTGCATCTTCCAATGCGCGACGGGATCGTCGAATCGTAGGGACGATTCGGTTGCCATGCTCTGATACCAATTGATGCAAAATTGAAATCGCGTGACGTCGAAAATAACAATTTTTTTGGTGGATTTTTGGTAGAAGAAATAGAAGGGTTGAGAAGAAGAAATTGGAAGGGTTGAGAAGAAGAACACGCCTGTAGCGCGGGGTTGAGGGAGAAGAAACGCGTAGACCGCGAGGGGAAGAGGGAAGAGACTCGTCGGGAATACGAGGGGTTTGGGAGAAGAAGAACACATGTAGATCACGCGGGGAGAAGGAGAGAGAGGGGAGAGGAGAGAGAGATAAATCTCTATTTAATCACATCTTGAACTGACTAAAACATTGGACCCTCATCCCTTTGTATAGGAGGGATGACATTACAAGAATAGAAAATAATTTAACCGACAACCAATTATCCTAAACTGACTCTAACTAATTAACCGACTACTCTTCTCCAAAACTCTCCACAGTATCTCTCGTGGGACGGAATCATAAGCCTTCTCCAAATCAATAAAGATCATATGAAGATTCTTCGTTTTAGCTCTATAAATCTCCATTGGTCTCCTCAGCAAATGGATGGCTTCAATAGTTGAGCGACCTGGCATGAATCCGAATTGATTTTCTTTTACTTGGGAAACCTGCCTCAACCTTCTTTCGATCACACGTTCCCAAATTTTCATAGTGTGACTCATCAGCTTGATACCTCTGTAATTTGAACAATTTTGAATGTCTCCTTTGTTCTTATAAAGAGGCACCACGATACTCCTCCTCCAATCTTCAGGCATTTTTTCTTGCTTCGCCAAATAACATTGAATAGATTCGTAAGCCAAGTCAAACCACGCTCACCTAAAACTTTCCATACTTCTACAGGGATGTCATCCGGTCCAACACCTTTCCCAGGTCTCATAACCTTCAAAGCCTCCTCTACTTCTTTTCTTTGTATTCGTCTATAGCATGCACGATTCAAGTAACTTTCACTGCTAGCTAGATCACCCAAAGTGATCTCTCTATTTCTTTCTCCAATGAAAAGTTTATGGAAATACTGCTCCCATCTAGTCTCTATATCCTTCTGAGTAACAAGCATGTGACCTTCCTCGTCCTTAATGCATCTCACTTGAGAAAGGTCTTTGGTCTTTCTTTCTCTTGCTTTGGCCAACCTGAATATATCCTTCTGGCCCTCCTTAGAGTTGAGATTTTTATACAAAACCTCATAAGCTTTTGACTTAGCTTCGCTTACAGCCTTCTTTGCTTCCTTCTTTGCTATTTTATAGTCTGTGACAGTTTCCTCTGTTCTATCCTTAGACATAGCTTTAAAGCAAGCTCTTTTAATTTTTAGCTTCTCTTGCACCCCTTCACTCCACCACCAAGCCTCCTTTTGACCCGGAGCTCCTCCTTTTGACTCGCCTAGCATCTCTTTGGCTACCTTTCGGATACAAGATGCTACTGCCTCCCACATCTCGTTTGCACTACCGCTACAATCCCAAGATAAGTCTTCTAAAACCTTCTCCCTGAAGCTTGATTGCTTCAGCGGAAGATTCCACCACCTAGTTCTATTGATCTTAGGAACCTTCCTTTTCTTTACCAGTCCTTTTATTTGTAAATCCAAGACTAACAAGCGATGTTGGGTTGTCAAACTCTCTCCAGGGATTACTTTGCAATCTTTGCAACACAACCGATCTCTTCTCCTAAACGCAAAGTAATCTATCTGTGTTCTAATTGAGCCACTCTTATAAGTAATTAAATGCTCGTCCCTCTTCTTGAAAAGAGTGTTTGCTATGAAAAGATCATATGCAGTTACAAAATCCAGAATGACTTTTCCCTCTTCGTTTCTATCCCCAAAACCATGTCCTCCATGCACACTTGCATACCCTAAAACATCTTTTCCCACATGTCCATTAAGATCTCCACCTATGCAAACCATCTCTCTCTGTGGGATTCCTTGTAAAATCTTATTCAGATCCTCCCAAAAAGCTTGTTTAGTCCTTTCATCTAAACCAATTTGCGGTGCATAAACTGAGATGATATTCAGAATTTCTTCTTCAAGCACCAACTTTAGCAAAATAATCCGATCCCCAAATCTTTGCACCTCAACCACACAATCCTTCAAATCTTTATGAACAACCACTCCAACACCGTTTCTGCCCTTATCTTTACCTGAATACCAAAGTTTAAAACCTGTCTTCTCGATCTCCCTTGCTTTCTCTCCAACCCATTTAGTCTCTTGAAGACATAATATATGGATCTTCCTTCTTTCCATTGCATCCACTATCTCCATCAAATTTCCCGTTAAAGTACCGATATTCCAACTACCAATCCGTAACTTCCTTTGCAATCTCTTTTGGACTAACTTCTTTACTCGCATGCGTCCATTATGCGAGAACCCTTGTGAATTTTGGACTGCATCCGGGCGGTGATGCAGCGGAACTAGCTTATTTACCCGCATGCGTTCCTCATGCGAGAACCCTTGTAAATTTTGAACTACATCCAGGCTGCGATGTAGCGACCCTTGCCAATTTTTCATTGCATTCCGGCGATGCAACGCGTCGCAAGTAGGGAACGCCCCAACGAAATCTGTATGTTTGCTTAAATCCATGTTTAAAAGATCCGAACGGTTTCGAGATAAATTCATAAATAGTGTTCTTAGAAGTTTAAGAACACTATTTACGAATTTATCTCTCCTGCGCTGGCTGTCGGCTACCTAACGCGCAACCCTCCTCATTTACCCGGGCTTGGGACCGGCCATGGCTGAGTTAAAGGAAGACCCAAGATACACGAAAAAAAAAAATCATCCACTACCACTAGATAAAATATGTGTCCCTGATGATCGGGTACACGACTTGGACCCCATATATCTATGTGAAACAACTCGAACGGGGAGCTACTGCTCCGACTCTGACGACTAGGAAAGCTCAACCAATGATGCTTTCCCAACTGACACGCTTCACAGCGAAAGGAAGAACTGGGAGAGATCTGAGGCAGAAGATGCCGCATTTTCTGGAGCGGGAGATGACCAAAACGGAGACGCTAGATATACGGAGAAACTGGTCCGGCAGAATGAGAAGAGACGCCAGCATAAGAATTCCGGACCAACCGATATAGACCATTATGCTTAGAGCCACAGCCAATCACCCTGCTCGTTAGTATGTCCTGAAAAATAAGAGAAGACGGGTCAAATATAGCACGACAGTGCAAATCCTTCATAATCTGACTAATAGACAACAAATTCATCGAGAACTCAGGAGCATGTAGGACATTCTGTAGATGCATAGTAGCAGATCGGAAGACCTCCCCCTGTCCAACAAGGGAGAATGAGTACCATCTGCGATCTGTACTGAGCGGCCATGGGGAATGTCCCTGTAGGACTCAAGTCTATCTCGATCTCGGCAGAGATGATGTGTGGCACCAGAATCTATAATCCAATCAGAGATATCATTAGAAGATGTAAATGCAGTAGCACTACCTGAGGTACTAGCAGCAACAGAGGAACTGGCAGATGCTGTAGCAGCAACATCTGAAGGTCCACCAGAAGAATCACCAGATGATTGTGGCATAATATCACGTAGACGTGCCACAAGTTCCTCGAAACGATTGTCTGCAGTAGATGCCAATTGGGGCTGAGACTACTCTGCCACACGTGCCGATGCTGGGAACCCATGCTTAGAGTAGCATGTCTCCTCCGAGTGGCATGTGCGGTGACAGTATGAGCACGGCTGACGAAAGCGACCTCCCCTACCCCGAGGTCCACGTCCACGACCCAAAGACTGACCACCTCTCCCACGCGATACTGCCATCGCCGATGGGGTGGAGTAGATGAGCTGGAAGAAACTGAGATACGACTGAGCCTCCTGTAAACATCCTCCATTGGAGGAATAACTGCATCGGCCAAAATCTGAGAGCGGGCGGCCTCATACTCAGGATCTAGGGCTGCAAGTAGAACACCCACCATGGTGGCATTCCGAAGTGTCTTCTGTTGTTCAGGAGTCGCTGTGAGTGGAATGGTACTGTATAACTTCTCAAACATCCCTCTCAGAGATCTGTCGTTCTGCTTCATCGTTAATATATCATGCTGAAGATGTAACATCTTGGTCTCATTTCGCACTTGAGAATACGTAGCAGCTAGAATATCCCACATTGCCTTGGCAGTGGGATGATGGAGGACATCATTGGCAATCTCCATCGACAGTGTACCTGACAATCAGACCTTGGCATACGAATCATCAGCCTCCCACGAGGCATATATCCCTGTCTTCTCTGCTGGCTCATCCTCGGTAAGAATGTGCTTCTTACTGTTTGACTTCATGAGACTCATGAACTACATCGCCCAGAGCTCATAATTCGACCTGTCCATCTTTACTATTAGCGCAGGACCTTTGAATGCGCTTATGGAGTGCATATCAACCTTCGATTCTGACATATCGCCACTGGAGAAGAACTAGGGTTTGTAGACAAAGTGACAGATGTCTACACAAACTGCATAGGATTCAAGTGCGTATGTAGACGTTACGCACCCAAATCCATATATCTTGAGGAAGAGACGGCTATGCTCAATGCGTCAGGAGGAGCCGCCCTCGCGGTGCCGCTAGAGCAAAAGGTCGACGACGGGGCCGACTGGCGACGGGGCTAGGACACGCTGGGGCTGGGGGCCGACGGAATCGGGGCCGGCTGGACTGGGGGCCGGCGGCGCTGGTGCTGGGGCCGGCGGGAACTGGGGCTGGCGGAGAGAAAGGGGGGAGGGGGGGTCTGGGGGGTTGGGCCCGAGAGGATGCGGAGAGGAGCGGCGGAGAGGGGCCCGGTGAGGTGGCGGTGGCGGCAGAGAGAGACGAAGAGGGGGGAGGGGCGGCGGGTGGGGAGAGGGAGGGAGCCCTAGGGCTTGGGCTCTGATACCATGTTGGGAAAAATCAGTGATCTATAATTCAAGGGAAGCCTAGGCTCTCTTATATAGAGAGAGACCTCGAGGGTAAAATACATAGTAGTTTCGAGAAAAATAAAAATGACGAACGAGTACATAGCATATAATAATATCTATCTCTACAAGAGGAAAGAATGATGAAATGATGTTAAAGAAAAGGATAATGCCTGAAAATGAGGACAACATAAAAATGTAGAGATTAAAAAAATCCCAAAGAAAAGGAGGGAGGATTGCTTAAAAAAGATGTAAAAAATGGTTTGGATTAAAGGGGAAAATAAGACACACGATGACCATTAAAAAATGTTATGATGGAAAAAGGAGAACAATAGAAGTAAAAAGACATTCTTTGTATCTCTCAAATTGATATGAGAGATGGTAGTGTTAGAAAACACCTTATGTTTTCTGAGGCGCACATATGTGATCATTTGTTGAATACCCTTCGTATTTTTCTTTCAATTGCAGTGGTGAAAGATTGGATCCTTTCTGAACTTGATATCAAGAATGTCTTTTTGTCTAAAGACCCACGTGAGGATGTTTATCTGCAATAGCCACTTAGGTTCGCTGGTGAGGGGGAGTGCCAGAAGATTTTTTTTGAATCGAGAGAGGAGATACATGAAAAATAGACAAAAATTTTGGATTGCTACTTGTTGGAGTATTTGGTTGTGCGTCATATGAGTTGTAGATTGGTAAATGGATACCTCCAAGATCCATTTACCTCATCCCACTGTTTAGTCCCACATCTATCCGTGGTGGGACTTGGAGGCTCTGTAGAGGCTATATAAGGAGACCCAGACCTCCTGTATCCATTGAGAAAAGTGCAATAGACACACCAACCCTTTGAGGGCTTCTCCCGTGGTTTCATCCCGCTCCTTAGAGAGTAGGGTTCCACGTTAAATCTCTTGTGTTTTTCAAGTTCTTTATCTTTATTTCTGATTCCGCTTCCACTTGGTATCAGAGCGGGTCGATTTTCGAGGATTTCAAATTCCTTGTTTTATTCTTTTCGGGATTTGATTAGCAGAACATGCTATGTACTTGTTCTTGGTTAATTTGTGAAGAGTTGTGATCTTTTCCAAGATCTAGTCGATAGCTGTTTTTTCCTAGGGTTTTCTGGAACGCCAGTCGTTCTTGAACATGCAGCCTTTTTCCATCCAAGATCTGGCATCGACCCAGGCGAAGATCAACGCGCACAGCTCCTCTCGAGTGGAATCTACCGAAAAGGCGCTCCATATCCAAGCTCGATTTCTCGCACAGCACGTGCTGCCGCAATACCCACGGCTCCAGCAGAATCCCATCGACTGCAGGAGCAGCGAGCGGAGCCCCTAAACGACATGCCTTCTCCTGGCAGCATCTCGATCTCCGTCACATGGCGGTCAGAACACACGCATCCTCTCCAGATGCAAGGCGGGCTCGGCGGCATCCCCAGATATTCTTTGCACCTAAACATGTTCAAGATCTGTGTTCGTCCAGGCCTTCGTGCAAGACTTGGCTCGCGCAGGCGGCACCCTAGCCGCACAAGGCGGTTCTTCAGACTCCTCGGATCTCTTGTAGGCGGCGTGAGATCGAACCTCAAGCGAGCCCCCGACCACCCTCGAGCAGCAACATCGGGTGGTGGTACCCTGATGCGTACCCTCGAGCAGCAACATCGAGCCCCCAGTGCGTGCCCCCTGCGTCAGGCCTCCCAGCACGCCCAACGCCTATCGCGCGCTCGCTCGCCCACGCCCCGCGCCCCATCCGCTCCCGCCCCCTATTGGATCCAAGCCCCCTGCTCCTAGCGACGCCGCACAACTATTCTCCCAGCAGGCGGAGCCACAACTCTTCAGTCCCAGGCGAAATCTCCAAGCTGATCCTCAGCGTGTACGGCGGCGGCGGTATTTTGAGAGAAAAGTTCCCACGATAGGAACCCTAATAGAGGGGAGCAGTTGGAAGAAAAAAAATGAGGGCAGTCCAGAGTTGTTTAAAAAAAAGAAAAAAGAAAAAAAATCCTTGAGTGCCCAAAGTTGGGCCATATTTGAAAAAAAACTGCTACTGTTGGGACGTGATTTGAGCCATGTATTTTAAAAAAAGAGATAGCCAGGGAAAAAATGTCAAAGGCTTATTTAAAAAAAGGTGGCTATTAAAAAAAGAGAGAAATAGCCGGAAAAAATGATTAAAAAAACGTTAAAAAAATGATGATTTGAAATTTTTTCAAGGAAAAGCCGAAAAAGAAATTGTAATAGACTTATTTGGTATTTGTTCCCCTGGTTTATTGTCTTCTCCCAATATAGTCGACATCCATGTTTCCGACAAGTATGGGAGAAAGGGGGAGTATTATATAGAGTCGTAGGTGTTCCAGATTTAGAGGTCAGATTCAGATATTCTCTAGACCAGCCGATTTCTAGACTCTACAGAGATTTTGTCAGACTCGACGATTGATTCCGAGTCCTCAATTTCAGACTCCATTCTCCAGCAACCGTGGACTTCAACGGGGATTGCACTTCCACGAACTTTTTCAGTTCGTTTCTTTTCAGAGATGGAGCAGTTGTCCACTTGTGGTGGCGGCCAGAGTACTTCGACGAGGAGACTCATTTCAGTTGCAGTGACTCTGACATGCGCAGTTTAGAGCACATGCTCTCCGACGAGGAGATTCAATTGACTCACACTCCAGCCCGTTCGTCCTCCTCACCTACACGGCATGAGAAGCAACGTCCTCGACAGCAGCAGTTGTGCGCGTTGAGTTGATATTTTCCGTAGTGTCCTGTAGCGTGAGTTGAGGTTCTTCCTATTTGTCTAAGTTGAGCATTGCATGCTCCAGCTTGAGGTGGAGTGTTGGAGTATTTGGTTGTGCGCCATTCGAGTTGTAGATGGGTAAATGGATACCTCCCGGTTCCATTTACCCCATCCCACTGTTTAGTCCCACATCTACCAGTGGTGGGAATTGGAGGCTATGTGGAGGCTATATAAGGAGCCCCAGACCCCCTGTATCCATTGAGAAAAGTGCAGTAGACACACCAACCCTTTGAGGGTTTCTCCCGTGGTTTCATCCCTCTCCTTAGGGAGTAGGGTTCCACGTTAAATCTCTTGTGTTTTTCAAGTTCTTTGTCTTTATTTCTAATTCCGCTTCCGCTTCCTATTTTCTAACACTACTTAGTATCGGTATCGTGTTTGAAAAGGTAGGTGGGTAGCCCAGTAAATACACATCTGGAAGAACTAGCTTATCGATCCCTTGAACGGTACTATAAGAATCAGTACTGAACATCCCTCTGCAATCTTTGTATATTCCTATAGGAAGCTTTTGTATACGTGTCCTTGTATACTCCTTTATTATTTCGTCTGGCAGTAATAGTTCTAATTCTACGAATTTTTCTAGAACGTTCTTCTCTTGAATGTTATTTAAAAACCTTTCGGATTGCTGGGTATTCCACCAATTAGTAATTCAGGGTTCTGGACATTTATCAAATAATAGAGAAATCCACCAAGGTAAAAATACTATAGATGCAAGATAAGAAAGAGAAGTCAATGCTTTCTTTTTTTCATTCGCAGGGTTTTTAAACCTACCCATGAGATATACATGAAATACGTGTCAAATCATCATTAAAACTATCATACTTGCCGACCATTGATGAACTGATCGAATTAGCCTACCAAAGTTGACCTCAGTCATTATGTATTGGACAGAGGAAAAAGCGTCTATAACTGTTGGACGATAGTAAAAATTCATAGCAAAACCCGTAGCTACTTGTACTAGTAAACAAGTGAGTTTGATTTCCCCTAAGCAATGACAACATTCCGAGTAACTCCGCAACATGGAGTTCCACCTGAAGAAGCAGGGGCGACAGTAGCTGCCGAATCTTCTACTGGTTCATGGACAAAGATGCGGATCCCGATGAATTACTTATGAATAAATTAATAAATCATATGTAAGAACCATATCATTTCGTGATTTATTGGTGTTGGAAAGAAATAAGAGAATTGTTTATTCCATATGCGCTAGGCTCTCTTATATAGGAGAGTAGCCTATGGGTAAAATACGACAAGAGTCTAAAGTGAAAAAGAAAATACGAAACGGTACAAAAGAAAATAACATATATCTCTACACTCTCCCTCAAGGTGGAGCATAGATGTCAATCATGCTCAGCTTGGACGAACACTTTTGGAACGGCCCTCGAAGTAACGCCTTGGTAAAGATGTCTGTAGTTTGGTCCCCTTAGCTAACATGGGATGTAGAAATAAATCCCTTCTTAATTATATCTCGTATGAAGTGACAATCAACCTTAATGTGCTTGGTTCGTTCATGAAATGCTGGATTATTTGCAATGAATAGAGCACCTTGATTGTCACATTCCAGAGCCATAGGAAGAGGGACTTCTATATATAGATCTGTAAGCATAGCTTTCACCCACATCATTTCTGTACTGACCTGGGCCATAGCCTTATATTCAGACTCAGCACTGGATCTTGCTACAACCGTTTGCTTCTTGCTTCTCCATGAGACCAGAGAGTCTCCGACATACACATCAAATCCAGTGGTGGACTTCCTATCCTTGGAGCATCCTGCGTAATCTGCATCTGCACATGATGAGATAGTATTCTCCTTGTCTTTCTTGAACAGTAGACCTGCACCTGGAGATGACTTAAGGTACTTGAGTATCATATGTATAGCATCCATATGTACCTGACGTGGTTGCTTCATGAAATGGTTCACCCGACTCACAGCAAAGGAGATATCGGGTCTGGTAATAGTAACATAGAGAAGCTTGCCCACCAGGTCTCTGTATCTTCTCCAATCCACCTCATCAGTGTCGTCATCATATAATTTCATACTGGGATCCATGGGTGTAGTGGCAGGTCGGCAACCAAGCATTCATGTTTCACTCAACATGTCAGTGACATATTTCCTCTGGGTCATTACCAGCCCACGAGGATTTATGGCGAATTCCATTCCCAGAAAATATCTAAGAACTCCAAGGTCCTTGGTGACAAATTCACGACCCAGCATTTCTTTCGCCCTTTGAATTCCTTGTCCATCATCACCTGTACTCAAGATATCATCTACATATACCATAATTGCAATAATACCTCTGGGTGTCTTCTGTACGAATAGAGAATGATCTGCATTGGTACGTTTGTACCCTTGTATTTCAAACAGGTCTGGGAGCTTCTGGAATCAAGCTCTGGGGCTCTGCATAAGGCCATAGATAGCCTTATGAAGTCTACACACCTTAGAACACTCCCCCTCAACAGCAAAACCAAGTGGCTGTTGCATGTAGACTTCCTCCGGCAAGTCACCATATAAAAATGCATTTTTGACATCTAGTTGGTATAGTGGCCAATCACGAGTAACCGCAACAGAGAGGAGGATCCGTAGGGTGGAATGCCGAGCAATTGGCAAAAATGTATCAAGATAATCCACCCCATATGTCTGTGTAAAGCCACGAGCAATCAGACGTGCCTTGTATATGTCAATGCTGCCATCTGCATTCTGCTTAATTGTAAAGACCCACTTGCAGCTCACTGTAGACAAATCTGTAGGTGCAGTAACAAGGCTCCGGCTACCTCTTGACTGAAGAGTAGCCATTTCTTCTTCCATGGCTAAACACCATCGACTATCCTTCAATGCATCTTGGTAATTCCTTAGAATATCCACCGCCGATAGTGCAATGACAAAGCTCCTGAATTCTCCAGATAAGCGATCAAAAGACACAGTGGATGCTATTGGATATGACGCACAACTGCGCTTCTGCTTCCGAAGTGCAATCGGGAGCTCTAAATCACCCGCATCCTCATTTGGCCTCTGTAACATATCATGCTCAGGGAAATCGTCAGATCCATCAATATTAATTATATTCTCAGAACATACCTCGAGCGAGCTAGATGATGAGCGGTGACCATGATCAGAAGCATGCCTACGGGTATAGTGGAATGGCAATGGGGAAACAGGAACGGTAAGAAGAGGTATAGGGAATGATAGTGGTGGAGGTGGTAATTGTAGTGGTGGAGGTGGTGATGGTGGTGTCATATATATAGCTTCATTAGTGCCAGAGGATACCAACTAATCACTTGTAGAAGAGAAGTACATAACAGACTCGAAAAAGGTAACATCAGCACTAACAAGATATCTCCTGCGCAATGGATCATAACACCTGTACCCCTTTTGTGTTCTGGAGTATCCGACGAAAACACACTTAACAACCCTAGGAGAGATTTTGTCAATACTTGGAGACAACTGGTGGACAAAGGTTACCGAGCCAAACACACGAGGAGTGAGGGAGAACAATTCTCTTTCTGGAAAAACAAGGGAGAAAGGAATCTTCTCACCTAAGACAGACAACGGCATACGATTAATAAGATTAACATGCCGTTAGAACAACATCACCCCAGAAAGAATGAGGGGCATGACTCTATATGAGAAGCGACCTGGTGACATCAAGTAAATGACGATGTTTCCTTTCTGCAACCCCATTTAGTTGGGAAGTATAGGGATAAGATGTTTGGTGGATAATCCCTTGAGTTGAAAAATAATTGGAGAGAGTATGAGTACAAAATTCCAAGGCATTATCACTTCTCACAATCTTTACAGATGCAGAAAAACATTACGAACTTCATTGATGGAATTTATGATAATATTCCCTGCTTCAATTTTATTCTTTAACAAAAAGACCCAAGACACACGAGAGAAATCATCCACAATTACTATATAAAACCTGTGTCCCTGATGATCAGGAACACGACTGGGACCCCAGATATCGACATGAAACAACTCAAACTTGGAGCTACTACTCCGACTCTGACGACTGGGAAAGGTAGACCGGTGGTGCTTTCCCAACTGGCAAGTCTCACACTGGATGGACGTGTGAGGTGAAACCTGGGGTAACACACGACACAGTTTCTGAAGCGGTAGATGTCCAAAGCGCAAATGCCATAGGAATGGGGAGATATATCCAGCAGGAAGAGAGGAGGCTCCGGTATAAGGGGTCCGACTGAGACGATATAGGCCGCCTTGCTCATAGCCACACCCAATCACGTTGCCCGTAAAGATATCCTGAAAAAATGAGTAAAGATGGATCAAAAATTGCTCGACAATGTAAATCTTTTGTAAGTTGGCTAATGGACAATAAATTCATAGAAAAATCAGGTGCGTGCAACACGTTCTTGAGGTGCATAGAGGGTGTCAGGCTAATCTCTCCCTAACCAGTGATTGGAGAATGTGTCCCATTGGTAATAACCACAGTATGGCCTGTAGGGACCTGTCGTTAGGCTATAAGTAGGCCTTAATCACCACGGAGATGATGTGTGGCACTAGAGTCCATAATCCACTCTAAAGTATCTGATCCACTACTGCTGGTAAATGCATAAGTGCTACCTGAGGTACTGGTGGATGCAGAAGCAACAACATCGGAGTGACTATCAGAAGCAGGTACTGATGCAACTGGACCAGATGGAGGACTACTGCCCCTCAGACGGGCTACAAGATCATCAAAGCACTGATCTAGAGATGAAGCAGATGGGGGCTCAATCTGTTCAGCTACTCGTGTAGAAGCAGGAAAACAATGTTTGGAATAGCACGTTTCTTCTGTATGCCTAGACCGGTGACAAAAAGTGCATGTTGGCTGAACACGACCCCCTCTACCCCGTGGTCCACAACTACGGAACTGATGGTGACCTCCACGACCTCGATTCGCTGCCATGGTTGAGGGGGTCTGATTTGCAGTGGATGAAGGAACAATAATACGACTCAGTTTATGAAATGCATCCTCCATCGAAGGAATAGTGGAATCTGCCAAGATCTGAGAACGTGTTGCCTCGTTCTCTGGATCAAGGGCTTCCAGGAATACGCCAACCATAGTGGCATTTCGGTACGTCTTTTGTTGCTCAGCAGTGGCTGTGAGAGGCATGAAGTTGTAGAGCTTCTCGAACATTCCACGTAAAGACGTGTACAATGAGTGTAAAGGCCAACCATTATGTTTGATTGTGAAGATATCATGTTGTAGTTGCAGAATCTTCGTCTCATTCTTTGCCTGTGAATATGTAGCAGCCAGAATGTCCCACATTGCTTTTGAAGTGGGTTGATGGAGAATATCGTTGGCAATCTCAATTGCCAGAGTTCCTGATGCATCATCTGCCTCCCATGAGGCGTTGACCCCAGTCTTCTCAGCAGGCTCTTCCTCAGTAAGAATGTGCTTCTTACCGGTTGAGTTCATCATACTCATGAACTGCATTGCCCACGGTTCATAATTTGACTAACCTATCTTTACAATGGGCGCTGGACCTCTGAAGGCGCCTATAGATGGAATATCTGCCTTGCTCTCTGACATGATGATAATAGAAGACTAGGGTAATAGACTGAAGATATGATCGTCTACACGGACATTTACGGGTTTAGTTGCATGTGTAGACTCAAGCAACCAAACCCATAGGCTTGAAAACCCGAGCGAGAGTCTCCTCTATCACGAAGGTACCTAGGGTTAGGCGAACCCTAGGATATGAGACCGCTCGTACAACCACCGATGTATGTGTACATGCGCACACACGGAGATAGGGCTGTATGCATACACACGCAGGAGTTAGGCACACAGGAGAAGGCGCAGTGCTTGGGCTACGCGTAGATCCGCACGGGGTGCACAGGAGCAGCGCGCAAGGCCGTGCGGAAGGTTGAGGTGGCGATGCACAGGGGCGTAGGACAGTGCAGGAGGCCGAGGCGACGATGCATGGAGGCCGAGGCGATGCGGAGGACTTGGAAGTGGGTGCTAGGGTTAGGGTTTGGTTCGAGAACTCCGATCTAAGACCATCGCTCTGATACCATGTTGGAATAAAATAAGAGAATTGTTTATTCCATATGCCCTAGGCTCTCTTATATAGGAGAGTAGTCTATGGGTAAAGTACATCGAGAGTCCAAATTGAAAAAGAAAATACGAAACGGTACAAAAGAAAATAACATATATCTCTACAATTGGTAAATTCACTTTGATTCTCTATCAACCAATAATTTTGGACCATGAACATGGTTAAAACTTAACTGTTTGAAGTCTAGGCATAATATGGTACTCTTTCTACCACTATGTTACTACAAAAAAGGTTTAAAATTTCAATCAAAATAAATAGTTGGTAATTTATCCGATCACTAATTAAGAATAGAGAATCTCTATCAAGTAAATGCCTTACTCTTGGAATAGGGATAATAGTATCAATTGGTATTTGATTTGATACATTATGGTTGGTAATATGGCGGATTAGATGAGGGTACATAAACCGAAAGAGAGGGATTCAAACCCTCGGTAAACAAATCCTGGATCCTTTCTAAACTTGATATCAAGAATGCCTTTTTGTCTGAAGACCTATAGGAGGATGTTTATCTGCAATAGCTACTTAGGTTCGCCGGTGAGGGGGAGCGCCAAAAGATTTTTTTTGAATTGAGAGGGGGGAGGGGAGACACTAGTAATGGTGTTCGCATCAATTTTTTTTAATTATTAACCAAAATGATCAAAAGTATAGGAGCAAGATCTCGAGGAGAGATATAGCCAAAGAAGTTACATTCTCCACATAAAAACACTCGGTTCTAAAGATAACACCATTCCTTGACATCTAGATGGCCCACATGATTGAAATTGGTTTCCACAACTCGATCACAGATCTAAACAGATTCGCAAGTAAACTTTCTCAGAAGTGAGTCAATTAAGTCGTGTTGATTCATTCAATGGAGGCCGACTTCGAGACTTCTCTCGTACAAAAACATGAGAAAAAAATATGTTGGCCATCTTTAGTAAGATCCCCACATAAACATCATGTGGTAACTTCTCCATGTCTAAAAATAGCCCTGTGTACCTTGGTAAGCGTCCTCCCCCATCGATGTCGGCTTCGATGCTCGATCCGGCTACCTTTGTTTGCTTCTTGCTCATCCCACGTGGATGACTTTCTATCCTTAAGACAACTAGCATAGTCTGCATCTGCACAATCAGATATTGCAAAGAATTCCCTTTGTTGAAGAGCAGTCATATACCTAGTGAGGAATTCTGGTAACCTAAGGATCAATGCGATTGCATCCATATAGACACGTCGTTGTTGCTCCAAGAAGTTGCTGACTTTGCTTACAACAAAGGAGATATCTGGTCTAGTGATGGTCACACAGAGGAGCTTAACAACGAGCTCTCTATACCTCTTGTCGACTTCCTAAATGCCATCAACATAACGTCTAATACTAGCATGGAAAAATTTAACCTTCATGTGTACTATGAGATACTAAATAAATATGCAATCACGCTCTAATTGTTCTCCAAGTTGGCTTCCACGAACCTCTGTAAGGACACGATATGCTTTCTTGATTGAGAAACATCCATCCTGCCATACCCGATGGTTGCACCCTATAGATGGTCCTACTAATCCTGAAATGAACTCCATCAACTGCAAAAAATCTTCCACTTATTGCTCATAAAATCCGGAAATAAATGTAGGTGACCATTGATCATCCTCCCAATGGCTCTCTAATTGAAATTCCACTGTTGGTTGCAACAATAAAAAGTCGAGGAAACCTGAGTCTCAGAGGTTCTTCTCCCATTCAATTATCTGTCCAGAATCTAAAATTCATTCCATGCATCACAACCAGGCGTACCAATGGGGAAAATTTATGGACAATTGTGCATATTCCCTTCTAGAAAGATGTTGATGCAAGGCAGGAGCGTTGCAGAGTGAATAGACAAGCATCCATGCCATAGATATTTCTCAACAAGTAACAGACCTTACTAATATCACTGCCCCAAATTCTAGCTGCACATTTGAACAAAAGTACCTTGTTCATTTCTTCCAGCTTGCGAACTCCAAGACTTCCCTTCCCAATTGGCAACATTACAGTGTCTCAACACATTAGAAGAAATCGCTTTCCATAACCTTTATCCGAGCTCCAAAGTAACATGCACATATTTGCCTCAAGTTGTCGACAAATCCCATGAAGAACAAGACGAGTAGACATGAATAACATAGCTACCGCTGCCAGCACAACCTTATGCAACAGTAGCTTTCCTCCTTTAGAGAGACATGAGATCATCCAACCAGCCAACTTCTTTAGCCTCTCAACCACCACAGAAAAGTGCCAAGCTCAAGTAGTTGAGGGAAAGACTCCTGCAGGAGGTTGTCGTGATCTTCCTGCACTCTATTTACCCTTCAGAGAAGCCAAAAGGAACAAAAATGAACTTAGATCTATTGATCTTCAACCCCGAGAGTTATCCCAAAATATCCAGCATTATGCTCATGCCTTTGATCCCAGAATCTCCACCCTCAACAAAAAGATGATATCATTTGCATATTGTAATAGAAGGATGAAAATGTCACTGTGCATGTACCCCATTTTTCTACTAAACTGCAACACATTCCTCACTCTAAACACCAAATCATCTGCCTCACGCATGAAAAGTAATGGCTCGAGAGGGCTTCCTTGTCTGACCCTACGTTGTCGCTAGAAAAAAACCTCGTTTCGACTTCCCATTAATTAGGATTGACATCAAACTTCGAGTTCCAGAAGATATGCATGCTCTATAATGCTATTTATGGTCTTTAGCAAAGCTCGAAAGCATGGTTTTAGAAGCTCTCGGACTTGATAGAACAACTCGGCTTCAACAGATCAACTATAGATCACTCACTCTTCATACAAAGGATATGACAAGATATTGTTGTTATTATAGTGTATGTTGATGACAACACATAATCGGTGATGATCTGCAGGGGGTTAATAAGGTGAAATAATTCCATGAATAACAGTTTGTTACCACAAACCTTGGTGCCAAAGAAAACTAGTGATGAGTCAAAAAAACGTGATTGATCTTCTCTTGGAGACTAGGGTGTCAGATTGTAGTCCTACTACTGCTCCTATCGATCCCAGTATGAAATTCTATAATGATGGCAGATATGAGGAAGGCAAGAGGAGATACATGGAGCTCGTTGGGAAGCTTCTATATGTGACTATCACTAGACCAAACATTTCCTTTGTCGTAATCAAGTCATTTAGTTTATGGATCAATCATAACAAAGCCATATGGATGCGGTTACCATGATCCTAAGGTATATGAACTCTTCACCAGGTACAAGATTCCTCTTCAGCAAAGGAATATTTCTTGATATCACAGCATGTGCAAATACTGATTATGCAAGATGTCCTAAAGACCAGAAGTAAACATCATGGTTCACAATGTTTATTGGAAGCTCTCTCGTCTCATGGAAAAACAAAAAACAAACAGTTATTGCTAGGTGAAGTGTTTAATTTGAATACGGAGTTATGCCGCAAGCTAGCACTAAGATGATGTAGGTCAGGGTTTTCCTAATTGACCTTGCCGTTGAAGCACCTTTTCCTATGCATATGCTATGTAACAATCATGCTGCTTTATTTATTGTCAACCATAGAAGGAGAAGAGGGAAATGAGTTGCTATCATCAACACCGACACTAATGGGAAGAGAGAGAGAGATCACATGCTGTTAAACCACCTTTATAAGGGTGACAAACCTCATGTAACCCACCCTTGTTTTTAAGGAGCTTGACCTCTATCGAAAGCATTTCAAGGCAATCATTAAGGACGTTGAAAAGATGATGTTTCAACTTTACAGAATTCTAATTCTCTAGGTGGGCCTTCATTATGTATTCCTTTCCATATCAATCATTTTCAAAACTAACTGAACTATGCAATGATGAGGATAAAATAAACATGAAATTATGTGGCTACGATGCTCTGCGATTAGGGATGCCAATCGAATCGAATACATTCGAATCCACTTGGATTTGGATTCAATTCATTATAGTTTTTTTGAATCCGAACTCGAATCGAATTTTAACCTGATTTGCTAAATTGAATTCAAATTCAATTCTTTCGAATATTCAAATTCGATTCATTTGATTTCGAATTTGAAATGTTAAAGTATACATTGATAATTTTAGGAAAAAAAATATTTAAATTTCAATAATAGTGTTTATTATTCTATTTTGGGATAAAACTAATTAAATAAGTAAAAATAATTTAAGATAAATGGCAACGTTTGCAACTCTTGTAAGTTTGCATCGATCCTAAATTTCTCTTTTTACCTACAATGATTTAAAAATATAAAGAAGTAATAATTAGAGTAATCTTGTTAAAGAGATTATATATTACTTATGAAAAAATGATCACATTGTGAACATTATGATTACCTTTGCTTGCGTGCTTGTTGCACGAAAAGACCAATCTCATGTAGGGAAAAAACACAAACAATTCATGTTATTTGAATAAACATTACTGGCAGCAAATAGTTTAGCATGATAAAATCACTGTATGTATAGCATATAAGTAATTAAAATAAGTTGGCATGGTAAGATCAGAAGTCCTACCCCTCACTTGAAAATACTACATATTACAAAAAAATATGATACACCACAACAAATGAATTAATAAAAGGATGATTTCAAGATATTTGTCCAAAAGCATAGACATAGGAATGTGATCCACGTTATTTCTTATGGAAGGAAAGGATTAAGTTGTATTCCATCTAACCCTAGAGCTCTCTTATATATGAGAAAAGCTCAAAGGGTAAATTACATAAACAGGACAAGAGAAATAAACAATATAAAAGACAACGAAACATAAGAATCTTAACACTCCCCCTCAAGCTGGAGCATATATATCTATCATGCTCAGCTTGGAACAACAGTGATAAAATGGACCTCTTGCAAGAGCTTTGGTGAACATATCTGCAATCTGATCACCTGAAGCAACATAAGATGTTGAAATAAGCCCCTTTTGGATCAAGTCACGAGTGTAGTGACAGTCTACCTCAATGTGCTTTGTTCACTCATGAAATGTTGGATTAGTAGCTCATTTGAGATGCATAGGAAGAGGCACCTCAATCAGTAGATCAATCAGGACAGACTTGACCTACATAATTTCTGTACTCCCTTGGGCCATGACGCTGTATTCTGATTCAACACTAGACCGAGCAACAACAGTTTGTTTCTTACTCTTCCATGAGACCAATGAGCTACCAAAAACACAATAAAGCCTGAAGTGGACTTCCTGTCCTTAGGACACCCAGCATAATCTGCATGATGCAGAACTGGATTTCAGCGCGGCGGGAAATTTGAATAATTTATCGGGGGAATTTTGGGTGGAGAAATTGAGGGGTTGAGAAGAAGAAACTCGTCGGAGAACGAGGGGTTAAGGGAGAAGAAGCGCGAAGACCGCATAGGGGAGAAGAGAGAGACGGAGATAAAGATCTCAATTTTTCATTAACTTCAACTATCGAAAACAATAGCCCCTCATCCCTTTATATAGGAGGGATGAGATTACAAAAATAGAAAAATTACTGATTATCCTAAATTAACTCTAACCAATTAACCGACTAACTACCTAATTTGAAATTCAAATTAAGACTAATTGAGATCACACGCAATCTCTTTATTTAAATTAAAATTATGACAACTTAAAAAACCGTAAATAAAATTAACCACTAAAATTAATTAATAATTCGGCCCTATACTAGGGTCCTACGCTGCATCACTGCATCTGCACACTTAGTAACTGTGAGAGACATATCTCCTCTAAAAAGAAGACCTGCACCTGGAGATGACTTCAGATATCTCAAGATCATGCACACTTCATCCATGTGTGCATGCCTAGGTTGCTCCATGAACTAGCTCACTCTGCTCACAGCGAAAAATATATCATGCCTACTTGCCTGGTAATAGTAACATATAATAATTTCCCTACCATCTCTCTGTATCATCTCCTGTCCACCTCCTCAGAGTCATCATTATAGAGCCTAACATTAGGATCCATTGGGGTAGTAGCTGGTCTACATCCTGTCCTGCTTGTCTCAGATAGAAGATCAGTAACATACTTCCTTTGCGTCATAATCATACCCTGCTGATTTCGTGCAAACTCCTAGCCAAGGAAGTAACGAAACGTGCCAAGGTCCTTGGTAGCAAACTGTTGCCCAAGGAAATCCTTAGTTGCTTGAATGCCCTGTTCATCGCTGCCAGTGATAACAATGTCATCAACATAAACCAAAACAATTAAAATACCTCTTTGATTTCTCTTAACAAAGAGAGTATGATCTGCAGTGGATCTGACAAGCTCCTTTTGTTCAATCAACTCTGAGAGCTTCTGAAATCAAGCCCTCGGACTCTGCTTAAGGCCATTGATAACCTTATGAAGACGACACATCATATTGGACTCCCCCTTAGCAGCAAGCCCATGTGGTTGCTGCATGTAGACCTCCTCCTGCAGATCTCCATACAAGAAAGCATTCTTGACATCTAATTGGAAAAGTGTCCAATCGTAAACCACAACAACAACAATAAGAATCCGCAGGGTAGAGTGACGTGCAACAGGAGAAAAGGTGTCCTGATAATCCACTTCATAGGTTTGGGTGAACCCACGAGCAACCAATCTGGCCTTGTATCTATCTATCGTACCGTCAACCCGATGCTTCACAGTAAATACCCACTTGCTGCCAACAACAGATGCACCTGGTGGAATGGACAACACTCCACGTACCTCGTGACTTTAAAGCTGTCATCTCCTCCTCCATAGCCAGATGCCATTGACTGCTCTGTAGTGCCTCCTGATATGTCCGTGTTATCTCCACGGTAGATAAACCCACAACAAATCTCTGAAAATCCTTGGAAAGACGCCCCAAGAAAACATGAGAACCAATAGGATGCATAGTGCATGCCCGCTTTTGCCGTTGTAGTGCAATAGGCATATCCACATCCTCAGCATGTGTATCAGACATAATATCTACGTCCTGTACCTCAGTCTATACATGCAAATCACCAGTGCCATCAGAAGAACTCAAATGTTCAGAACATACCTTGGGTGTGCTGGATGACGGAGGAGGCACATGAGCATAGGGCCATCGCTGGTAAACCTGTCGAAAGAAAGTAAGAGATGGTGGAGGTGGCGGTGGAGGAGGTGGTGGTGGAATTGATGTCGTAGGTGATAATGACAGAGGAAGAGGCATATAGACCTTTTCTCCATCCTCTGAAGGAATAAGCATGTCACCTGTGGGGGGAAAATACATAATGGACTCGAAAAAGGTGACATCTGCACTAACATAGTATCTTCGTCGAACAGGGTCAAAGCAACGATATCCTTTTTGGGTCTTGGAATACCCAACAAACACACATTTGACGGCTCTAGGAGAGAGCTTGTCAAGACCTAGAGACATTTGATGAACAAAAGCTACAGAACCAAAGACACAAGGCATTAGCGAGAAAGATCCGTCTCGGGAAACGCAATCAAGAACAGAATCTTCTCTCCCAACACAGAAGAGGGCATACGATTTACAAGATAGCAAGCAATTAGAACCGCATCTCCCCAGTATGAATGAGGGGTACGACTCTGAATTAAAAGAGTTCTGGTGGCGTCTAACAGATGACGGTGTTTCGTTCTGCCACCCCATTCTATTGGAAAGTATATGCACAAGATGTCTGATGCACAATGCCAAGAGAGCTTAGGAATTGAGAAAGCTGTGTACTGCAAAATTCTAATGCATTATCAAAACGAATAAACTTGACTTTTGCAAAAAAAATATTCCTTATTTCATTAATAAAGGACTAGATAAGATGACCTGCATCAGACTTATTCTTAATAAGAAATACCCAAGACAATCTCGAAAACTCATCAACAACAACAAGATAAAACCTGTGTCCTTGATGATTTGGGATGCGACTGGGACCCCAAATATCAAAATGGAGCAACTCGAATAGACTGTGACTACTTCTACCCTGACAACTCTGGAATGTGGATCGATGATGCTTCCCAAGATGGTAGGCCTCGCACTGAAAAATAGAGCGAGAAGAAATATGTGGAAGAACGTGACACAACTTCTGCAGAGGAAGATGATCAAATCGAAGATGCCACATATATGGAGAGAGATCCAGTGCAAAGAGAAGAGGCACCAACATATGGAGACTGTAGTAATTTGTAGAGGCCCCCTTGCTCACGGTCAGTTCCAATCACCCTGCCCGTGAGTATAATACAAGAGCAGATGGATAAATTTGGCACGACAATTTAAGTCTCTGGTGATTTGACTAATTGATAATAAATTCATAGAAAATTCAGGAGCATAAAGAATATTCTGAAGCCTCAGTACGGAAGTCAATTGCACCTCCCCCTGACCAGTAATGGGGGAGTGTGTCCCATCTGCTATCACAACAGATCATCCAGTCAGAGTCGGACGAAAAACACTAAACTGGCCTCTGCCACCACAAAGATGATGAGAAGCTCCTGAATCCATTATCCATTCTGACAAGTCTGCCCTGTAACAACTAGTAAAGGCATATTCTATACCTGACGTGGATGCTAATGTTGAGGCAGCTACCTCTGAGGACCATGAAGGAGAGCTGGTTGACCCATGCATAATCTCTCTTAGTCGTGTCACAAATTCATCAAGTCTCTGGTCAGAAGCAGGTGATGTACTCCAAGCCTGTTGTGTCTTCTCTGCTACCCGAGCTGAAGCGGGAAACCCATTCTTAGAATAGCTGCTAGACCTGTGACAATAGGTGCACTGCTGACGGGATCGATCATCCCCTCCTCTGCCCCGATTGGGGCTTCTCCTACCACGATATGGTGTAGGGCTTCCTCTACCACGTGATACTGCCAAAGCTGAAGATGTATGAGACTGTAGAGTGCTATCAGGGGATGAGATAGACAGTCTTCTCAATCTGCGATATGCCTCCTCTATCGGAGGTATGGTAGCATCGGTAAGGATCTGGGCACAAGCTACGTCATACTCAGGATCAAGGGCTGCTAGAAAGACTCCAGTCATCACAGAGTCTCTGTATGCCTTGAGCTGCTCTGGTGTAGTATCTTCGACTCATTCTTCGCCGGAGAGTATGTAGCGGCAAGAATGTCCCACATAGCCTTTGCAGTAGGCTGAGTTAGGATATCATTAGCTATCTCCATGGATACATTCTCGAATAGCCACACGCATGCATACGCATCATCCGCCTTCCGTGAGGCATTTGTCCCAGTCTTGTCACGTGGCTTCTTTATTGTGACTCTGTGAGGATGTGCTTCTTGCCATTACATTGCATCAAACTCATGAATTGCATGGCCCACAGTTCATAATTGGTTCCATCCATTTTGACGATGGGTGCTGGACCTTTGAAGGCACCTAGGGATAGGACTTTTGCTTTGTTTCGGACATGATGACAACTATCTCCAAGACTGGGTCAGCAACAAGCAATACCGGCGTCTACACCGACATACAGGAAAATGGTTGTGGGTGTAGACTCATACCACAACCTCTTCCATTCTTCTGGAGATTCCTCTAGATAATTAGGGTGTTCTAGATATTCACGTCACACCCTAAGTGCCCAAAAGCACGGTATCAATTCTCTAATGGCGATGCACGACCAGAGACCACACAATCCTTACAAGCGGCTACAGGAGTCTGCTCGGGCGCATGGCGTTGTACATGATGGTGCGCAGGCAGAGGCACCGCAAGCGCGGGCGAGCGGCAATGCGCAAGTGCAGGAGCGGGCGCGTGGCGATGCGCAGGTGCGCGGTGCAGCGTAGGCGTGCGCGAGTAGCGATGCACGAATGGCGCAGGCGCGTGGGCGGGCGCAGTAGGGTTTTGGGGGGGGGGTGAAGGGCTCTAGGGCACAGGCTCCGGTCTAGGACCGTCGCTCTGATACCATGTGAAAGGAAAAGATTAAGTTGTATTCCATCTAACCCTTGAGCTCTCTTATATAGGATAAAAGCTCAAAAGGTAAATTACATAAAAATGACAAGAGAAATGAATAATATAAATAAAGACAACGAAACATAAAAATCTTAACATTTCTCTGAAGAATCATCCACATCTTTTCTGTCTTTATGATCTATCTCCATGATATCTAAGGAAAATATTTATTTTATAAGTCAATAAATCCCAAAACTCAAGGGACCATAGGTATAGTTCAAACAGGAAAAAATCATTTTCTACTTGTTTATGGCAATCTCTTTGCCTCGCATCTTACAACACAAACATTCAAGAGGTTTAAGATGCATGGTATAAAAACAGAAAAAGGTATCAGAACATCAAGATTTCATTGGTCGAAATACTACTTAGTGCAGAAGAATGACTAGCAAACCATTTTCGACATGCGGCATCGCTGTATTATTCAGGGAATTGACATATTTGAGACCATATCCGAGGAATTATGTTCTTAAGTACACTACCAAGGAATTTATCTCATGGGAAATCACTCCAGCATCAAACAAGTCGTTGCAAGCAGGATGCATAATCAAAAATAAAAAAGTAAGAAAGCAAACTCAAGTTCTTTTATAATGGGCCGCCCAACTACTAAATAGAATAACCTGAACTAAACCAAATACAAAAAGAAAATAAACAATATAATTGAACCAAGAAAAACTAAGTTATCATGCCTTGAACTATGACAAGTAATGTGTAGCTATGTTGCATCAGCTCTCCTGATTGATGCAAACTACGTGTAGATGCCAAAATAATTTTCTAATCTGACCAATTGATTCTGTCCCCATAAATAAAATAATAATTGAAGTTTCTGGAATAATAAAAGTTGACAAAAAACAAATATGATTAGGAAATAGCCAATTAAATAAGACGATGTTTTTGAAATTTGAATGGTAATTTTTTTATTCAACTGAAACAAATCAAATGTTAGCTAAGAGCTTAGAATTGCAAGCATCATATTCCCCACCGGATGACTCTTTATTGTTAAAAGATGTTAGGAACCCATTTCAATGGCTGCATGCAACATGAAAGCCCTCTTTACCAAACCAATAGTGAATACTAGGACACACCCAAAGGCTGCAACGATGTTGTGTTGAAATTTTCTATACGAATGGTAGGGAAGAGGTTGCTGGCGTCGAGGTGCGACTAGCAGAAACGTGATTGGGTGAGCGGCAGTAGTGGTGAGGGAAAATCGTTTTAAGAGCAAGGCACTATGATGCTAGAGGGGAGAAGTTTGAGGGGAGGCATGATGTATGGGAAGCATTGCACTGCAACATCTTCAGGAGTTAGGGTTAAAGGGTTCTCTGGAGGGAGGAGCCAAGAGGGTTGGGAAATTGGGGTCATGAGTCTCGTGACTCACCGTTAGAATTACTTAAACATATCTTTGATTTTTTATTGATAGTACTAGTATGTAGATATTGCAAAATTCACCCTACATATATTTATGTGTATAGATGATAACCTTGTTGGTAAATAATTGGTAGTGTGTCTTTATATAATATAATATATCAAATCGAATCGAGTTTTTATCAAACGAATTCAAGTTATTTCAGATGTTACTAATAGAATAGATGCAGGTTGACTAAAATAGAGACAAGCCTCTACTGTTCTTTGTGATAAGATTTTTTTGAAATCAAAAGAAAGTTTTACAAAGCACCTGTGATACTTGTTATGCTCTACGCATCTGAATGTTGGCTTGTGAACCATAGACATGTGCAGAGAATGGCAGTAGCATAAATGAAAATGCTAAGGTGTATGCGTGGACACACACACGTAAAGACCGGATTCGGAATGATGCAATCAGAAGGAGAGTTGGTGTTGTTCTGGTCGAGGATAAGATGTGAGAAAACTGCTTATGGTGGTTTGACCATTTGCAAAGGAGGTCAACTGATGCACCAGTTAGGAGATGCGAGTTTTGGGATGTTGAGCCAGCTAAGAGAGGGTGAGGAACAGAGGAAGCCCGAAGAAGTGTTGGAATGAGACTGTATAAAGGGGTCTAGTTTTTTGGATCTAAGTCTGAATTGACCAAGATAGATCTGAATGGAGGCAAAGAATCCATATAGCCGACCCTACTTAATGTGAGAAAATGCTTTGTTGTTGTTGTGAATTCAAGTTAATTTAGATTCCGATCATTTGAGAATCAAATCCATGGTTTGAATTCATATTCAATTCGATTCACTTTGAATCGAGTTATTTTCGAGTTATTATCGAACGAATCATAATCGAATTCGAACGCTTCAATTCAATTAGCATCCCTATCTATCTGTAATCCAGACAACATTTTTTTGTGTTCTCTTTTATCAGGGTTTATTGCTTTAATTTCCTGACATCAATAATTTGTTGCTTAATGTTGTCTGAGTAAACATTTCATTTCAGGCTAAATATATATACGCCAATGGTGATGGATCCGTCCCTGCTGAATCAGCCAAGGTATCCATAATGCTTATCCCAACATTATTTTTCCAGTGATGTTAGACTGCAAGTTATCTTTTTTCCTTTTTCGGAATGGGATTGCGTTTTGACTTCCAGGATGAATTCTGGATGTACTTTAAAATCGTAAGTTTGCATACACAAATAATAATGGGTTGAAATAACATGCATGGTTTAAACTTAACTAATAATGAATACAAGAGACTGGTTTGAATTGCAGAAACGTCCAGAAAAAAAGTAGTAGGGTAAGGCTGGGCTATGCAGTATGCACATAGCAGACGCTTCATGCAATGGCAACTTTTTCTTTTTATGAAAGAAGCAAGATTTTACTGGTAAACTGGGTGCCAGATCCTCAATTGAGATAATACTATTGACAATTGAAATGTCATTTTTATATTGAAAAATAAGTCATTTTCAACCTAACAGGATGATGTGGATTGCACTTATGCACATTTTTAGAAGAAAAATACGAGTGGTTTCTCAAGTTGGGATCCACCACAAGGATTACTTATATTATATAAAAAGAGAGAAGGTTACAAGACCACCAAAATTACACAACTCATTACATTACGCTTGCCATATTGAGCCCAACTCCCTAAAATGTTCAACCACGTTTTCAGCATAAAATCTCTGCCCCTTAAAAATAACACCATTCCTGACGCACCATATAGACCACACCACAACGAAAGGAAGGGAGTTGTCCTCATGTTCTGTGCTACAAACCAATCTGATATCCCTCCAAAATGTCGTCCCATTCTAACATGCCAGCCACGGACCACTGGCCCTTGCCCAAACCTCCACAGATAGTGGACAAGAGAAGAACAGGCGATCCACGTCCTCTTCAACTGCACCGCATCTGTCGCACCCAACATCTTGTGCTCCCAGTAGATAACCTCGACGAGCCTTCGTAGGCACCTTCCCCAACCAGAACAGCCACATGAAAACCTTAATGCGTTTTGGCACAGTACTCCAAATCATAACCGTGTCCACCCCCAACTCATACTGCGCCACCACACCTTCATTCATAAAATAACAACACGCTTTCCTCACTGTGAATCTTCCTTCGCCCCATAGAAAATGATACCTTCCCGAAGTCGGTGCCTCACACCGCAAGAGCTCCATCTGTAAGGTAAGAAAAACTTCCACCCTCTGAACAAATAGCCCAGGAGAGAAACACGGGGTCCAAGCCCTACACCCCCAGACTCGCCGCACCGTCGCTCCTTTGTCCCCCCACTAACTGCAACAGATTTATGTAACGCTTCCGCAATGTCCCATCTTCCATCCAATCATTCAATCAAAACCGGAACCCCTCACGATCCCCAGGAATCGACCACAACGAACTAGCAATCTCCGGAACCACCGAGGTGATCCCCTTCCATAATGACGATGACAATCGACCCGACGTAACCTCCAAAGACATCTGCCCCTTACATTTTCTTTATCAACTTGCACACCATATCATTAGAATTCCCCAATATCCGAACCATCCACTTGGCTATAAAAACCTTGTTCATCTCCCCCATTCGCATGACCCCGCGCCTACCCTTCCTCTTAGACAAAGTCATCTTATGCCAGTCCACCAAATGCGAACATTTTCTGTTCTGCCGGCCATCTGACCAAAAAAATATCCTTATCAAGGCCTCGATCTTGTTCCGCACCTCCGCAGGTAGTGCATGTGTAGAACAGAAGAACATCAGAATAGCTGAGAGAACACGCTTCAATAGAACCAACTTCCCTCCTTTAGAGAGCAAAGACACCTTCCACCCCGCCAGCAGCACCTCCAACCTCTCGAGTAGAATCCTCCAATCCTCAGACCTCGGCTTCCTTTCCACCAGCAGGAGGCCCAAGTACGTGATGGGTAATGAAGTAGCCGGACATCTCAGAATCTCCGACCCATTCCTTTGCTCCGCCTCCGAAAGGTACCACCACTGACTTCTCCCTGTTCACCATGAGGCCGGAGATATCTCCAAACACATCCATAATATATGACGCTTGTCGAATCCTCATCGGATCATCCCCTAGGAACATCACTATATCATTCGTATATTGCAACAATGGGATAGAAATCTCCTCCTTGGTATAGCTAGAGCACCACTTCCCCTCAATCGCCAACCTCGTCATCACGACCAGCGCATCAGCCACTAACACGAACATGAGCAAGGCCAAAGGGCAACCCTGCCCGATACCCCTCTACGGCTTGTAAAAAACCCCCCTTCTGATCTTCCATTGAAAAGAACCGTCAGGTATGCTGTTGATCTACGCAATCCACAGTTGAGGAAAACCCCTCTTCTCAAGCGAAGCCCACATGAATCTCCACTCCACGTAATCAGAAGCCTTCGAAAAGTCAACCTTCGAGAGCACCCCTTTGGACCCGCTTCTCTTCCAATTAGTGCCAATCTCTGATGCTAGAACCAACTCGTCTGCCATCGCTCTCCCTAGAACAAAAGCTGACTGCTCAGGTGAAATAATCTCATAAAGTACCTTCCACAATCGGTTCGCAAGGATCTTCGACACCAACAAGTAAATAACATTGGATAGCGCAATAAGCCTGTAGTCTTCCACCCTAATCAGTGTGTCCTTCTTGGGCAACAAGAAGATGAGCGCCTTGTTCAGCCTCTCAAACCCCTTATTTCTCACTTTGAACTCCTTCAGTACCTCCAAGACGTCCTTCTTGACGGTCTCACAGAACTCTCTGTAAAAAACCACTGGGAACCCATCCGGACCCAGAGCTCCATCCGCATTTAACTAGAATAACACACATATGGCCTCCTCCTCCGAGAACTCTTCAACCAAAGCCTTCGAATCCTCTTCTGCGATCTGCACGACCCCTTTCCCTTGCCAGCCCCAACCAGCATGAGCTCTCCGCCTACCGAAGTCCCGAAATACGTGCGCAGCGCTGAACCCACTTCCTTGTCCCCTTCCACCAATGCCCTGCCCACATTCACCGAATGTATCAAGTTTCAACACCTTCTCCCACTAGCCACTGCATGGAAGAACTTCGTGTTCACATCGCCCTCCCTCACCCTTCTCTGCTTAGACCTTTTCCTCCAGCTGACCTCATCCTTTTTGTATTCAAGAAGAATCTACACCTGGTGACCTCCCCTAACCAACACATTATTGGTCGTCAGAGCCCTCTCATCCTCTAAGCTAATTGACCTGCTCACTTCATCCTGGACCCTCATCCGTCGGCACCATCTGAACGTGCAATTTGTCTTGTTGAACTCCTTCAAGTGACTTCTGAGCATCGCCAGCTTGGCAGCCACTATGCCTGTGGTGGACCCCAAAGGATTACATCCCTCTTAGAATTCCTTCACTGACTCCCGAAACCCCTCATTGAAAAGCCATGCCTGTTCGAAGTGGAAGAAAGACCGATGGTGAATCGCCTCCCCAGAGGACCAGAGCAACGACGTATGATTTGAGTGCGCCGTGGAAAGGCACGAGCCTCCGTCAGCGGGAAAACCACCAGGGCCTCAGCAGACAGCAAGAACCGATCAATGCACGACCTCGACCTCATGTTGCGTCAAGTGTAAACACATCTCGCTGCATTGATCACCTTAAGGCCAAGCTTCTCCATCGCACCCAACAAATCAGCCGAGCTAACATCCCTGCCCCCTCGCCCTCTAGGTCGATCCAGAGAACAACGTCACGTTGAAGTCCCCCACAATAATCCAAGCCACATCGCTAGCCACCATCCTTGCACAATGCATCTCCTCCACAAGCCGAGCAATGCCTACACCATTCGACGATCCATACACATTATAACTAGAACCCTTCATCCATCCGTCTTCCTCAGCAATGCCGTAAGCGAAAAGCACCCCCGCTACACCTCTTCCTCGAAAGAAAGCTTATCCTCATTCCAACCCGTCATCAATCCCCCGGATGCCCCCTTCGATTCCACCACCGTACACAGTCGTCGAATCGACCACACAAAATCCAGATTAAAACAACAATTAACCCACAACAGATGATCAAACAATGAAAAGCAAGTGTGCGGAGTTAAAATTTATTATAACTCTACAACAAAGATGTATATAGGTGCAAGTATATGTAGAGTGTTGAATACAAGGAACAAACAGAACAGATCGGGGCAAAGATGCTCACAAAAGCAACTGTGATGTAATTGTCTATATATGTGCTATTTTTTGTGGGTTTTATATTTTGAATTTTTGATTTTTAATTTTCTGATTTTGTATTTTCTTTTTATATTTTATATTTTTTAATTCTTTTTCTTTTAATATATATAAAGCTATATAAAGATTATATATACAAGAGAGACTATGATAGATATCAATATAAGTAAAAATAGCCAAAATAAAGAAAATAAAATATTTTTAGTTTTTTAATAATTTTTTACTATTTTTGTGATTTTTTCAGAATTTTTGCTAATTTTTATAGATTTTTAAAGTCAAAAATACCTTAAAATAGGGAATAATAAAATACCTGAAATTAAAATAGAGATTAAAAATTTAAAACAGAATCAAAATTTTTCTAAATTAATTTTAAAATAAAGATAATAAAATAGAGAAAATTAAGAAATAGACAATGTAATTTTTGGATTTTTTAGAGTTTTTAATATTTTTATAAAGTTTTTTAGAGTTTTATTTTTTTAGTTTTCTTTTATATTTTTAGTGATTTTTGGTCTGAAAGTTAAAAATATAAAAACACACAAGATATATTTTTTAGAGAATTTTTCAAAAAGTTTTTATAATTTTTATGTATTTTCTTTTACAAACAGGGATGAAAATGCAAGTTTTTGATTTGTCGTAAATAATAAAAATACTCAAAATGCAAAATAAAAATGTGCATGAAAGATCAATGCTTCAGGAAACTAGGCCTACTTTTGGGGATTTTTTTCGAATTTTGTAGATGCATGAAATAAATACAAGAAACAAAGAGAAACTACACTACTGGCAGGGGTATTTTTGTAAATAGCAGAAGTTCCAGGTGCCAAAGTGCAATTTTTCACAAAAATATACAACTAAATTAAAAGGTTACATTACCAAATATAAATAAGTAAAGTCGCGACGACTTCCCTGCAAAACTCCCAAAATCACGTGTCTGAACACGTGCGCCCCTGGTGGGGGCCAAAATGTAATTTCCAAAAACCCAAGGGCCTTTCCGTAAATTCTACAGAAATTATAACACTGAATATAAAAGTTCTATTACTAAGATTAGATAAGCAAACCCCAAAGGGTCCCGCTGCAAAATAGCCACCTCACGTGATGTGTCACGTGAGGTGACGTGGCGTGGACCTAATGATAAATAAAGAAAGCATAGGGGGTTTTTGCAAATTATACAAAATAAATAAACGGCAGATGAAAGTTTATGCACTGAATTCAAAACACAAATTGCGCCGGTGGTTAAATGCAAAATACCCAGCACTTAGCGGATCGGACGGTTGCTAGATGTTCACTTATGCCACGTATCGGTGCGATCAAGGTTCAGAAAAGCAGTATGCGTATGCGTTCGGACTGGTCACCGAATACTGATTAAGCGGTATGCGGGGTATATGCGGTTCTGTGCGGTTTTCTAATTTTTAATTTAAAAATAAATAAATATCTATGAATAACATTACCGTTGAATTTATGTATTTAAGTGGAGTTAAAGAAGATCTAAGAAAAACGGTCGATGTTAAATGGGTGTGTATATATGCTTTTAATTGCCTCATACTTAATCACAAAAAAACATTTACCATAAAAACTTCACAAACTTCAATATACATACATGCACTACATGAGCAGAACCTCAATTGACATATATAAAAAATATTCGACGATACATTGCATATACTCGTGAAATCAATACATGAGAAAAACATAAACATTGCATATACATAATGGTGTAATGCATTGCAATTGTATAGAAATGCATGCCATATTATTACCATTGAATGAAGGAAGAGACAGAGTTACGGAATTTAAGGACCTGAATGAGAAGATTGAAAAGTTTGAGCTGCTGGAGCCATATGCGGGGCATATGCAGGATATGTGAGGCATATGCGGGCCGCATATGCGGAGAGGGCGCTTATTGCACTGATTCATGTAATCGGTACGATCTGCATGTCGAGCGGGCATATGCGGATCGTGCGACCGATTTAGTGAACACTGGGTGCGATAGCGGCCGATACCCTTTTGTCCCGTACGACCCAGATTAGATGATCCACGGGGATCTGATGGCTGGCGGAGGGAACGATCCAACAGCTCACGATCTGACTGGGGCTTGCTCCTGATCTGACGGCAGAGAGAGGGTGATGAAGAACAGGGAAGAACCACCAGCGAGGCGAGTTTTCCCCATCGGGATATTCCTCCTCCGACGTCCGTGTGGCTCCAAAAATGCCCAATCGTCTCCTGCAGGTCTTCTCCAGATGCTGGGGGTCTCAAAACGGTCGGAGGGGCACTGGGGTACACCTGCGAGGACGGCGGAGTGTGGGTACCGCAGATACCTCTGACGGAGCTTAAAATCGCTCCCAGGCGTGAGTGATTCTCCAGTACCTGTATGAATAGGTTAAGAGGGTCGAGGGCAAACTGCCTCAACCCTCCTGACGGTGAAATACGGCGGAAATGACGTGTATGGTCGAGATGGAAGCTCACCGGAGCGAACTCTGGCGAGGGACGAACAAGGGTGCGTAAGCAGCCAAAATGCAAAGAAAAAGGGGCGGGAAGAGTCATAAAACTACAGGTACACTAAAAGTGCAAGAAAAATAAGCAAAAACAAACCTCACCGACCAGATGGCAGGGAAGCGAACCTCACGGCGGAGCTCGCCGGAGATGGGGTGGAGACTGCCCTAGGACCTACTCTTCGACAACCTAAAGGGTGGGAGAGGATCCTGTCACCATCCTCTAGCCATCTAGCACATCAGGAGCGAGAGAGAGAGGGGTCAAAATGGGTTCAAAGTGAGGAGGGAAGCTCGAGGTGACATTTGTACAAGGTGACCAACGGGGCTCCAAGATCGAAGAATAGCGAAGGATTCAACGATCCAATCCCTGAAAAAACACTAGGGCGTGTAAGGTGGATGTTCGAGGACAAAAAGCCAAGAAGGAATCGACTTGAAAGGGTGCAAGGATCGATCTCTAAAAAGTCGAGAAATCGAAGAAAAAGACGTTCTGACAAGCCGCAGAAGGGGGGGGGGGGTCAGACAGTTGACCCGCGGTCAACTATCCGAGCCACCTGGTTGGTCCACGTGGACCAACCAGGAAAAACCTCCTGGAAAAGAATTCAAAATTCGATTAAAAATAATAAGGGTAAAATGGGGCTGCCCCCATGGAGGGGGAGCTAACTTTGCTCCCCCCGTGACATTTCTCCCCTTTTTTGTTCGAAATTTCTTCCGTGGATTTTCATCGATATATCCCTATACTATGTCACTCAAATTTCACGCGAAACAGAGACTCCTACGACCTCCATCCAGAAGGGTCGTTTTTAGCGATTATGTTACCGCTAAAAAAATGACTGTCTGGATGGAGGTCGTACGAGTCTCTGTTTCGCACGAAATTTGAATAACATAATATAGGGATATAGTGATGAATATTCACGGAAGAAATTTTCAAAGAATAAAAATAACAAAAACGCGTGCGAAATGGCGCGGGGGTAGCCAAGTTAGCTCCCCCCAGGGGCAGCCCCATTTAACCCAAATAATAATTGATTTTATTAATTTTAGGTTATAAAATAAAAAATATTTATTATTTTCTAAATTATTTTATTATGATTTTTATTTATTTTTCGAGGTTTAGAATTACAAGTTACCTTTTAAGGGCTATATATAGCTATAATTGTCTATATATTTTAATGTTTTATTTTTATTTTGTAGATTTAATTTTATTAATTTCATTTATTATTTTATATATTTATAACTTAATTTTATATACTTTATATTTTTATTTTATTTTTCTGGTGTATTATATACAATTAAATAAATAGATGTATTATCTATATAGGTATAGATATAGGTATTTTACCTATGTATTTTATACAAGTATTTTATTTTTATATTTTCTTGATGTTTTAATTCCAATTTTAATATACACATATATTATAAATAATATTTACAAAATTATAAAAATAATGAATAATAAATAAAATGGATATTTTAATCAGTATAGCTATACAAGGGGTCCAAAACCTAACTTTCACACCGTAACTCCAAAAAATATAAAACCACATCATTAAATAGCTTATTAAAAGTTATACATAATTAAAGATGATTTTGATAAATCCTGAGTTTTTATTTGAGAGATATGGGTCTGGGAAGTTGGGATTTTAGAATCTTATTTAGTACATTATTTTTGTAAGAAATCAATTTTATATTTTTCTATATTTGATTATCTACAACTTTCATGTGCAAAGTTTCTTTATTTGAGGTATAAAAAGTGGAACTAAAAATAGGTCCCAAAAATAAATTAAAATAAAAGGGATTTTTATTGATTTTTGGCCCTTATCTCCCCCTACTTTATTCCTTGTCGACCTATTCATCAAGATGCCTAGGTGTCGGGGTTTCGGGTCAAATCAAGGTTGCAAAAATCAGTAGTCGGTACTCGGTCGGTTGGGTCACTGACTAAGGATTAATCAGCAGTCGGACGACTAATCGGATTTAGTCGGGCTTTAATCGGTTTTGAATTTCTAATTATTTTAAATATATAAATCATTTTTGTATGTACATTCTTATATATTTACATAGATTTTACATTTTTTTATATCATCATAATGAAACAAAAAAAGAAATTGAATCTAGATAAAACATTAAGCATATTAGAATAAGTTTGCTTTAAAAAATAGAAAACAAATGGTATCTCCAAGCAAAAATCGATCGACTAGTTGGCCTTAGTCGGAATTAGTTAGTACTCAGTCGGCAACCCCACCGACTAGACTAGTCGGACCTACTAGTCGGGCTAGTCAGGGGATTTTTACAACAATGGGTCAAATATTTTCAATATTTATTCTTTTTCTTTTCTTTTCTTTATTCTATAATTTTGGCATTAAAAACTGCTTTTTATACACATTTTGTACTCAAATGCATGAATGATAAAATGCATGAATGATAAAATTCATGAATTAATTACACACATTTAATTGGGGTTTTAAGGCCAAAATGATAGAATAAAGGTGATGAAATGGAGATTCATCACTTAGGGAGTAGGGTTCCACGTTAAATCACGTTCTTTATATTTCTTATTATTTTATACTGATACGCTTCTGTTAGAATACTCAGATGTTTATTCCATAGAGCCCTTGGGTCTCTTATATAGGGAGAGAGCCCTTGGGTAAATTACATGAGAGGTACATAAAGATACTAAAATAATAAATAACATCGCAGACTAATAACTATCTCTACACTCCCCCTCAAGATGGAGCATAGATATCTATCATGCTCAGCTTGGAAGAACATCTCTGGAAAGGTCCTCTGAGCAATGGCTTCGTGAATATGTCTGTTGTCTGGTCCTCTGAACTGACGTGGGACGTGGAGATGAAGCCCTTCTGAATCATGTCCCTAGTGAAATGACAATCCACCTCTATATGTTTTGTTCTCTCATGGAAGGCTGGATTGTTGGCAATGAATAACGCTGCCTGATTGTCACATTGCAGGTTCATAGGCAAGGGAACTTCAACATTCAGATCTTCTAGAACTGCTTTAACCCACATCATTTCTGTGCTTGCCTGTGCCATGGCCCTGTACTCGGATTCGGCACTGGATCTTGCCACAACAGTCTGCTTCTTGCTTTTCCAGGAGACTAAAGAGCTTCCTACAAAGACAGCAAATCCAGAAGTAGACTTACGATCTCGTGGACATCCTGCATAATCCGCATCTGCGCAGGCTGAAATAGACAAATTTGTGGCTTTCTTGAACAGCAACCCTGTGCCTGGAGAAGACTTCAGATATCTCAATATCATGTACAATGCGTCCATATGTACTTGCCTCGGCTGCTCCATAAATTGACTCACCCGGTTTACTACAAGTGCAATATCCGGTCGAGTTATAGTGATGTATAAGAGCTTGCCCACCATTTCTCTGTACCTTCTCTTGTCCACCTCCTCAGTGTCCTCATCGTACAGCTTCATGCTTGGGTCCATGGGTGTACTTGAAGGTCTGCATCCAGTCATTCCTGTTTCTACCAGCAAATCTGTGACATATTTCCTCTGATTCATCACCATTCCTTGTGCATTTCTTGCAAATTCTATCCCCAGAAAATACCGTATTGTGCCTAGATCCTTTGTAGTGAACTGGCTGCCCAACATAGACTTGGTCATCTCAACCCCTTGTGCATCATCTCCAGTAACCAGTATGTCATCAACATATACCATAACAACGATGGTACCTCTAGGGGTCTTCCGGACAAACAGTGAGTGATCCGCATTTGATCTTCTGAAACCCTGTCGTTCAATAAGCTGGGAGAGCTTCTGGAACCACGCACGAGGACTCTGCTTAAGGCCATAGATAGCCTTATGAAGTCTACACACCTTCTGTGACTCCCCCTCAGCAGCAAACCCGGGTGGCTGCTGCATGTAGACTTCCTCCTGTAGATCACCATACAAGAAAGCATTCTTAACATCAAGCTGGAATATGGGCCAGTCACGTACCACTGCAACCGATAGAAGAATGCGAAGGGTAGAATGTCTCGCCACCGGTGAAAAAGTGTCCAAGTAGTCTACCCCATATGTCTGTGTAAACCCTCGTGCGACAAGCCTGGCCTTGTATCTGTCAAGACGACCATCTGCATGATATTTGATTGTAAAGACCCACTTGCAGCTCACAACAGACGCACCTGGAGGAATAGGGACCAGAGACCAAGTCCCTCTGGATTGCAATGCACGCATCTCCTCTTCCATTGCTAAACGCCAGCATTCAGTCTTCATGGCATCCTGATATGTCCGTGGAATCTCAACGGATGATACAGCTGCGGCAAACTTCTGGAAATCCCCAGTGAGTCGATGAAAGGATACATGAGAGGCTAGGGGATATGAGGCACACTGTCTTCGCTGTTTCCTATGAGCAATGGGCCGGTCCAAGTCATCCAAAACAGTGCTGGCCGGTTGGTCATCCTCCTGTGGTAAAAGCTCCTGCACATGTGCATTATTTAACCCATCATTAATATCAGAACATACCTGAGGCGTGCTGGATGGTTGAGATGTAGCTTGAGCAGGGCCTGTGCGTCTCGTATAGAACTTAGTGAGAGGAACAACTGGCGGTGGTGGTGGTGGTGGCGGAGATGGTGGTGGTGGTGTTGATATTGATGATGGTGGAGTAGAGGACGGACCAAGGCTTGGAGGTGGTGGAACATAGATCTGGGAGTCTGATGATGTGGAGGAGACCAACCTGTCACCTGCAGGGGAGAAGTACATGACTGGTTCGAAAAAAGTAACATCTGCACTCACATAGTACTTGTCATTGACAGGATCATAGCAACGGTACCCCTTCTGTGTCCTGGAGTAACCCACGAAAACGCACTTCATAGCCCTAGGGGATAGCTTATCAAGCCCCGGAGATAAGCGGTGAACAAAAGCGACAGTGCCAAATACCCGAGGTGTCAGTGTAAATAAATCTCTGTCAGGAAAGAGAACAGAGATTGGAGACTTTTCCCCCAGAACAGTTGTAGGCATTCGATTGACCAGATAACATGCTGTAAGTATAGCATCACCCCAAAAGGATAATGGGGCACAACTCTGAATAAGTAAAGTGCGTGCAATGTCAAGAAAGTGTCGATGTTTTCGTTCGGCAACCCCATTTTGTTGAGAGGTGTAGGCACATGTGGTTTGGTGAACAATGCCTTTAGATGAAAGGAAGCTAGCAAGAGAGCGAGTGCAGAACTCCAAGGCATTGTCTGTACGCACATACTTAACAGTAGATGAAAAAACATTCTGAACTTCATTTATTAGATTTTGGAGAACATTTCCTGCTTCAGATTTATTTTTGAGAAGAAAGGTCCACGACACTCTGGAAAAATCATCAACTACAACTAGATAGAACCTGTGCCCCTGGTGATCCGGGACACGACTTGGACCCCAAATATCTATATGAAATAACTCAAACGGGGAGCTACTGCTCCGACTCTGACGACTGGGGAAGCTAGACCGATGGTGCTTCCCTAACTGACACGCTTCACACCGAAAAGAGGAACTCGGAGATATCTGAGGTAGGAGGTGACGCATCTTCTGCAGTGGTAGATGACCGAACCGAAGATGCCAGGTGTACGGAGAAACAGAGGCCTGGTTATGCAAGGAGACGCCAGCGTAGGAGCTACGAACGAGACGATAAAGGCCATTGTGCTCAGAACCACAGCCAATCACCCTGCCCGTCAGTATGTCCTGAAAAATAACAGACGATGGATCAAAAATAGCACGACAGTGCAAATCACGTGTAATCTGACTAATAGATAAGAGGTTCATAGAGAATTCTGGAGCATGTAGCACATTCTGTAAGTGCATAGAAGGTAGCAGTGTTGTCTCCCCCTGACCAATGATAGGAGAGTGAGTACCGTCAGCAATAAGTACAGAGCGACCTGGCTGAACAGCTCTGTAGGACTGCAAAATATCTTTCTCACGGCATAGGTGATGGGTTGCTCCAGAGTCAACAATCCATCCTGTTAGGTCATGATTATGAAGTGAGACTGAAGGACTACCTGAAGCACTGGCTGAGGCCGATGTACTGGCTGACGCCGAAGCCGCAACATCAGAAACGTCTGCACCCTCTGATGAAGAAGATTGTGGCATAATATCCCGAAGTCGTGCCACCAATTCTTCGAACCTGTGATCTGGAGTAGATGCGGGTGGACCCTGAACATGATCAGCTACTCGTGCAGAAGGAGGGAAACCATGCTTGGAATAGCATGTATCCTCTGAATGACCAGTGCGGCGGCAGTACGAGCACGTAGAGCGTATGCGGCCTCCACGTCCACGTCCACCACTTCCTCTGCCACGAAACGGGAACGAACCACCACGTCCCCTGGAAACTGCCATTGCTGACGGAGTCGCAGTCGCTGTACTGGATGGAACGGGTACACGACTGAGCCTTCTGTATACCTCTTCCATCGGTGGGATGGTAGCATCTGCCAGTATCTGGGCGCGTGCTGCCTCGTACTCCGGATCTAGGGCAGCGAGTAATACGCCAACCATAGTGGCGTTGCGGAACGTCTTCTGCTGTTCCGGTGTGGCTGTAAGCGGAATAGTGCTGTAGAGCTTCTCGAACATGCCACGAAGCGACGTGTACAGGGAATGAAGAGGCTTCCCATTCTGCTTCGTGGTAAATATATCATGCTGCAACTGGAGCATCTTCGTCTCATTGCGGACCTGAGAGTACGTCATAGCCAAAATATCCCACATCGCCTTAGCGGTGGGTTGGTGAAGGACATCGTTCGCTATCTCCGTCGTGAGCGTACCTGAGAGCCACACTTTGGCGTACGCATCATCCGCCTCCCATGAGGCATAGATCCCTGTCTTCTCCGGCGGTTCATCCTCGGTAAGAATATGCTTCTTACCACACGACTTCATGAGACTGAGGAACTGCATCGCCCACAGTTCGTAATTCGTCCCGTCCATCTTGACGATTGGTGCCGAACTTTTGAAGGCACCTATGGCGGGCATATCAAGCTTCTGATCTGACATGACGCCGGAGAAGAGCAACTACTGATAGATCAAGAGAAAACTGTCTACCAAGACCTTGTAGGATCCAAGTGCATAGGTAGACGATTATGCACTTGAATCAAACATAACGCCGAGTCCTAGGAAGAACGCGGCACACCGGCACCGAGTAGAGGTTTTGGAAGCCTCTACTTGGCAAAAATAACGGCTGTCAAGGAACGATCAGCGGCTGGACAGCAGGTGGAGGGGCCCGGCGTCGGCTGATGAGGGCCTGGCGGTGATGGGGAGGCCCGGCAGGGGCTGGCGGCTGGTCGAGGAGAGCCCTGGCGGCGGTGGGAGCCCGCTGGCAGGGGCTGGCGGCGATTGGGAAGCCCGCTGGGGGGCTTGGAAGCCCGCTGGGAGGGAGGGCTGGGTGCTGGAGGGGCCCGCTGGGGGCTGCGGAGGGCAGCGAGGAGGCAGCGAGCCCTAGGCGGCGGCGGGAGGTAGGGTTCGAAACCCTAGGCGGCGGGAGAGGGGGGGGAAGGGGAGAACCCTAGGGTTAGGGTTATGGCTCTGATACCATGTTAGAATACTCAGATGTTTATTCCATAGAGCCCTTGGGTCTCTTATATAGGGAGAGAGCCCTTGGGTAAATTACATGAGAGGTACATAAAGATACTAAAATAATAAATAACATCGCAGACTAATAACTATCTCTACAGCTTCCGCATTCCTATTTTCCAACACTTACCGCCTTTCCCTTTGCTGCAGTGTTCCTCGCCTTGTCTCATGATGCCCTTCTTGTAACTAAACTTTATAAATTAATTATATGTTAATAACATAAAGTGTATATTGTAAGACGTAACTAATGTGATAATAAATAAAATACAATACATTAAAACACTTATCTTAGTAGGACTTATGTTTATAGATAATAGAGATAATGTATGCCTGTGTGATTTATAACCCAAAAGCCAATGTATTTTTGGAAAACTAAGCTAATGTATTTTATGATTTCTATGTTACATTTTTAATTGTATAACTGTATCCATTACAACAGTGTATATGGTATACATATCACTTTTACTTATTGCATTATTATTATAAAAAATATGATACTTCTTAATTCTTTAGCTATCGTTTTTTTATTTTGTTATTTAACAATGAAAATTATGAGATAAGAAACAAATTACTTTGCATTTATTTATGTCCTGATATGCTGTTAGCTTTAGTGAGTGATATTGTATTGAAAATTTTTATTACAAATATATAATTATCATCACACTACATCAGGTTGTCGACTTTTTTGTCGTCTCCGTGGGTGGTTTACCAGCTTGTCATCTTGCTCGACATTGTCTTAAAAGCTTTTCTTAGTAATAATGTGCCTATCAATATCTTGTCAAAGTGTTCAAGTGTTGGGAAGTTGTACTTCGACAATCATTCATGCTGGCCTTATTTGTTTTCTGCATGTCCTAATTTCAATTATTTGATCAGGCTTTCTACAATCTGAGTGTTTTTTTCTTTTGTAATGGTCTTGGACTTACAATTGCAACATCAAATCACACTAATACAAGTCCAGTTATAGTTTGGGCAGTTATCAGTTGAATGTTATAGAACCTATAATGAAATAAAGTAGGCTTGGATTGAATCGAACTGCTATGAGCTGTTAAAACTGATTAATTAGGGCCTGGCTCAGCAACCTACCGAACCAGCTAGTCTAACTCAATATAAATAATATTGCTTAAACATCTTCGTGAATATATTATTTGGACAACATCCAATTACATTGCCATCCATCATGTTGACATTCCTTATATCCTAACCCATTTGTCGATGCATTGCAAATCCCGGTATGTGACATCCCCATCTTCGCCCCATCCAATGGGGATTTGCTATCTTGTTAGGGGGTTCTGTCTTGAGGGCTTGCTATATACTTTCCCCCCTTAGGATTAAGGCTAATCTTCATCCTCTCTAATATTGTTCTGCTACCTTACTAGAGAAAGATCAACCACTGTTACCGAGGACAGCCTAGTTAATGGTAAACCTCGTTAATCTGGTATCATGCTTGCTTGTTTGATCTGTATTCTACTTCGGCTATGCACAACACAATACCAATGCAGTTGATGGTTAGATATTTAAATTGTAACACATTAATCTTGGCAGCGGTAGAGAGGATATAATAAATGACAAGTTGACGAAGATGGTTGCTATCTTATTGGGTTTGTTTGTAGTTGAAGGTGTCCTATGTTCTGTTTATGGAAGATATCCTCCTTGTATTCCTCTTTTTTCTATTTAAATTTACATTTTTATTTTTCACAAGAATTGAAAGCAAATGAATTCTAGTAATGACAGGTATATGTTCCCCGTGGTGTTGCTGTTTAGTTTATCATTGAAGATATTAGTAGATTCTATCTAAATTTTACAGTAAAATAAGTGTTAACTGATAATCAATGAGAACTGATATATTATATATTATTGGTGGAAGTATGAATTGTCAAAAAAGTCATTTCAGAGGGCATGCCCTAATCTGTTTTGAAGATCTTTTGATATTTTGAGACCTGCTCATGATAAGGATGCGAAATTTTCTTCCATCTCACCTACTGCAACGGTAGCTTTAAACTATTAAAGAAATTATGTATAAAATAGTTATTAAAAAGAACATAGTTTCTCTTTTTGTTAAATGAATCCTTGTAAAATGACTGATATTGAAGTTTGTATGTCAAATCTGCATACTCGTAGAGGTTTTATCAATGCCTTTCCCTCTACTTTGTGATTATCATCTATAACATGATTTTTTTTACTACAAGTGAACTTTATTTTCTTGTATAGGATGATGGTAGCTTGTTACCTGCGAACAGAGAAATGTCTGTAATTAAGTCAAACGCTATGGGCTAGGAAGAAAGATCCCCACACTAAACATGTAGAAAGATGTTTGATAATTACGTGGTCATGGCTCTTTTTTGCTCGCATCATAGATATATTGTTAATCCATAAAACATTAGCCACCTATATTTCTAAAAAACTTGGTTAAGTCCACTGTCAGTGTCACCATAGGAACTAATCGCCCTCTTTTCTTTGGGATTGTTATAAGGATGCTCGTGGTAATTTATTCCGATACTTCTGATTTCTGAAGATGATGTTTTGCAACCTATGCAGGCAGATGGGTTTAATGCCGTGGCAAGAGTTGCTGTTGCAGCAGATCATCGTGGGATAATCTGCAATCGTCACGTTTTCCGGATAATCAGGCACTGGCTCAAGGCAGATCATGATCCTTTCTATGACCCTGTAAATGACTATGTGATCCTTCCAACTGCATTTGACATTGAATCCCACTGCAAAGAACACATGCGGCAGACGGCTTTTAACGAGTGGGAAGTCATATCTCATGACGAATACTCTAACAAGAGCCATGAATTGACGACCGAGGAAGAGAAAATTTTAGTTGTTGGTGCTGCATTATCCGCATCTTTGATGGCAACCAACTCTGGCCTTTCTAATGGATCTGCAGCTGTAGCCATGGAATCTGAAGCTGTTGGGGCCGCATGAAGGCTTCGACATAGGTGCATGAATCAGATTGTCCCTGGATTAGGGATGTGGATGTAGAAATTGCAAGATGTAAATATATTGCGCTACATTTATAAAAGCTTGTAAAGCGGATGTATTTATTGTCGAAGTTATCTTTTAGTAAAAGCTTGGTAAAACTGATGTAAATAATTCAAGAAGAATAATTATACCTGATGAGAATGCTCTGTTAGTACAACCACTGCAACATTATCATATAAAGAAGCCATAAATTTTCAGAACTCTCCAAGCAATCGACATAAAGTGCTTTCAGCTACTCAGATTTGAACCTGTAAGATGAGACGTTGTAACTTGTGGGTAGTCTCATACTTCGTAATTTTATTCACTGTCGTACAATTTACATAGCAGATCCCAAAAGTCGATCAAAACATTCGCACTTTTTTGACTTGAGAATAACCAGACAATGTACTTTCATAAGCATTTTTTACACCTGTGTGTGAATTTGGCATCTCCTACTTTAGAGATGAAAAGCTGTTGACAAGTTGAGACACAGACCATATTCTCTTTCTTTTTTCACTTCAGATTATTCTTCATCGCCTCCAAGATGGGCAATGCCTCGAATGCCTTTTTATCATGAAGGATAACTTTAGGCACTGCTTAGATTTAATACGTTTGCTTCTCATAACTGTATATTTTTTTCTGTCCTTGGTGTATGTTAAACAGTGAAGTTCCAATTTAGGTGTGAGCTCTATATGATGAAATTGGAGGTTTGAATAGTGATTGTATCGATTTTCAAGAAGACCAAGTGCTCGTAGGTGTGAAGATGGGTGGTGCTACATCATCGGAATTACAGAATCAGATTGTTGCAACAGGAAATACTGAAGAACCTGCAAGTGACACCAAAGAGAAATCCAGAAAATCAGAAGCTGAGACCCCGAAGGATGATCATAGGAAAATGCCGCATGATTATGATGCCATCATAAAAGAGGCAGAGATAATTGGAGACAAACAGCATGATCTATATTCTGGATTTTTCTTGAAGAACAGGAGCGAGGTATGCACCTTTCTCCAAGATCATATAGGTGTTTGAATAAACCCGGTAAATGACCTTTAGTGGTCAATAATCGTACTCCGGCCGTTTCGCGGCCGGCGGTTGCGGAATGACCGGATCTGACGGTGCCACGTTGGGCGGGTGCGGGGATGATGGGGGGCGAACGGCTCGAGGTGCTCGTGCCCTATAAATAGACCTCTCGACGGGAGGAGAAGCCATCAAGCAACACCTCGAGTGCGGGAGCCCCCCTTCCATTCCTCTCTCCATTCTCTACCATCTTCTCCCTCTCGTTCTCTCTCAAAGCAAAGAGCAAGGCGTACCTCGACGAACTGCATCAACCAAGGCATACATCGACAACTTGCATCTGGTATCAGAGCCAAGTTAGTTGTCAAGTTATAGTCAGGAAGCTGGAATAGATTTCCAGGAAACCTACCCTCCAGTAGTTACATTTGCATCCATTCGGATGATCTTATCCATAGTCGCATATATGGATTTGAATTGTTCCAAATGGATGTGAAGACAGCTTTCCTTAATGGAGAATTAAAGGATGTGATTTATATGCGACAACCCGATCATCTCAGGTTGAAGGTCAGAAGAAAAGGGTTTGCAAGTTAAAAAAATCATTATATGGCTTGAAGCAGTCTTGACGGCAATGGTATCTTAAATTTCATGAGAAAGTTATCCAATTTGGATTTGTTTCAAATAAATTGGATAACTGTGCGTATGTCATGAAGAGTGGGAGCAAATTTGCAATCATGTCATTGTATGTGGATGACATTCTACTTACAGGCAATGACATACAAATGCTCAATGAAATCAACAAAAATTGAGCAATGAATTTGAGATGAAGGACATGGGTGAAGCATCCTATGTTTTTGGAATTCAAATAACAAGAGACATGAACTCAGGGACATTGAGCCTTAGTCAAGAAAGATATTTGCATACTATATTAAGGAGATTTGGAATGCAGAATAACACTCCAGCTCCAACCCCACTTGTGATGGGAAAGAGACTCAGCAAGAGTAAGTATCCTGGAAAGGGGCAGAAAACGTTAAATGTATCATATGCACAAGCAGTGGGAAGTCTTATGTATGATGTGTACTCGACCTGACTTAGCATATCCAGTAGCTTAGTCAGTAGATATCAAAGTAATCTCGGTTCAACACATTGGGAAGCTGTAAAAAGGATTCTTATCTGAAAGAGACAGTACATCTAAAACTTGTTTATCAAGCAGAATCGCTTAAAGTAGTAGGATACTCCGATGCCGATTTTGGAGGCGATGTGGATGATAGAAAATCCACACCGGGTTACCTGTTCATGTTTGGTGGTGCATTTGTTTCTTGTGGTAGCAAGAAACAAGGATGTGTATCTCCACATACACAAGAGGTTGAGTACATTGTATGTAGTATGGTCACTATTCATGATGTGTGGATCAGACGTTTTTTTGAGAATCTAAGCCTCGAATTGGTCAAAGGGCCGTTTGAAATGTATTGTGACAATTAAGCTGCAATAAGCTTAATTAATAGTTGGGCTAATAGTTCTAAAGGAAAACACATCGAAATCCAATATCACTATATACAAGATATAGTGGCAAAAAAGGAAATCACGATAACATACACACTTACCATTGACATGTTGGTTGATTTCCTGACCAAGGGAATAGCAACAGGACCATATAAACATGTAGGTCTAATGAGACTCAGGAATGTATGAGTCAAGGAAGAGGTTTCATAAATAATGATCCCCACATGATAAATCTCCATGTACATACTACACGAATAGTGGGAGCATATATGTTTTGACCACTTCGGTCAATTGGGAGATGTTTGAATAAACCCGGTAAATGACCTTTAGTGGTCAACAACCATACTTCGAGGTCGACGGTTGCGGAATGACCGGATCCGACGGTGCTACGTTGGGCGGGTGCGGGGATGATGAGGGCGGACGGCTCTAAGGGCTCGCACCCTATAAATAGACCTCTCGACGGGAGGAGAAGCCATCAAGTAACACCTCGAGTGCGGGAGCCCCCCTTCCATCCCTCACTCCATTTTCTACCATCTTCTCCCTCTCGTTCTCTCTCAAAGCAAAGAGCAACGCGTACCTCGACGAACTGCATCAACCAAGGCGTACATCGACGACCTGCATCTGGTATCAGAGCTAAGTTAGTTGCCAAGGGTTATACTCAGCAAGCTGGAATAGATTTCCTGTAAACCTACCCTCCAGTGGTTAAATTTGCATCCATTCGGATGATCTTATCCATAGTCGCATATATAAATTTCAATTGTTCCAAATGGATGTGAAGACGGCTTTCCTTAATGGAGAATTAAAGGAGCAGATTTATATGCGACAACCCGATCGTCTCAGGTTGAAGGTCAGAAGAAAAGGGTTTCAAGTTAAAAAAGTCATTATATGGCTTAAAGCAGTCTTCACGGCAATTGTATCTTAAATTTCATGAGAAATTATCTAATTTGGATTTGTTTCAAATAAATTAGATAACTGTGCGTATGTCATGAAGAGTGGGAGCAAGTTTGCAATCATGTCATTGTATGTGGATGACATTCTACTTGCAGGCAATGACATACAAATGCTCAATGAAATCAATCAAAAATTGAGCAATGAATTTGAGATGAAGGACATGGGTGAAGCATCCTATGTTTTTGGAATTCAAATAACAAGAGACACCGACTCAAGGACATTGAGCCTTAGTCAAGAAAGATATTTGCATACTATATTAAGGAGATTTGGAATGCATAATAGCACTCCAGCTCTAACCCCACTTGTGATGGGAAAGAGACAGCAAGAGTAAGTATCCTTGAAAGGGGAAGAAACCTTTAAATGTACCATATGCACAAGCAGTGGGAAGTCTTATGTATGCAATGATGTGTACCCGACCTGACTTAGCATATCAGGTAAGCTTAGTCAGTAGATATCAAAGTAATCTCGATTCAACACATTGGGAAGCTTTAAAAATGATTCTTCGATGTCTGAAAGGGACAGTACATCTGAAACTTGTGTATCAAGCAGAATCGCTTGAAATAGTAGGATACTCCGATGTCGATTTCGGAGGCGATGTAGATGATAGAAAATCTACACTGGGTTACCTGTTCATGTTTGGTGGTGCAGTCGTTTCTTAGGGTAGCAAGAAACAAGGATGTGTATCTCGACATACACAAGAGGCTGAGTACATTGCATGTAGCATGTTCACTACTCATGTTGTATGGATCAGACGTTTTTTTTTTAGAATCTAAGCCTCGAATTAGTCAAAGGGCCAACTGAAATGTCTTGTGACAATCAAGCTGCAATAAGCTTAATTAATAGTGGGGCTAATAGTTCTAAATGAAAACACATCGAGATCCAATATCACTATATACAATATATAGTGGCAAAACAGGAAATCACGATAACATACATACTTACCATTGACATGTTGGCTGATTTCCTGAGCAAGGGAATAGCAACAGGAACATACATTAAACATGTAGGTCTAATGGGACTCAGGAATGTACGAGTCAAGGGAGAGGTTTCATAGATAATGATCCACATGATAAATCTCCATGTATATACTACACGAATAGTGGGAGCATATATGTTTTGACCACTTCGGTCAAGTGGGAGATGTTTCAATAAACCCAGTAAATGACCTTTAGGGGTCAACAACCATACTTCGTGGCCGGCAGTTGAGGAATGACCGGATCCAACGGTGCCACGTTGGGCGGCCACGGGGATGATGGGGGCGGACAGCTCGAGGGGCTCGCGCCCTATAAATAGACCTCTCAACGGGAGGAGAAGCCATCAAGCAATGCCTCGAGTGAGGAAGTCCTCCTTCCATCCCTCTCTCCATTCTCTACCATCTTCTCCCTCTCGTTCTCTCTCAAAGCAAAGAGCAAGGCGTACCTCGACGAACTGCATAAACCAAGGCATACATCGACGACCTGCATCTAGTAATAGGATCATAAATGTGCATATTTTTCAGCATGATATTCGTGTTCTTAGCTAAATTCAGTGGCTAATTATGGTCGTGTCTTAGAGAAGTAACTGAGTTCAAAATCATCACTCTTTTTTATTTCTTGCTAATTCTTTTTTTGGTGTTTGATGTATTATTTTGCAGATTTTTTCAATCTTATACATAAATTTGGATTATTGTGCAGATAGATGTTGTCTCGATCCTAATCTTGATCAAAATTTTCGAGAGTATACTGTTAGTTTGTTAGTTTCCAGTTAGTTGTAGCTTCCAATTTTATTTATCATGGCAATGACTTTATCTCATGATTGGTATTTATTTAGGTTTGTCTTTTATTATTATTTTCCCGGCTTCGTCACTTAAGCTATTTACAACTGCGCACTATCTATACTCTATATTAAAGCTGGATTCTTCAGCTTTTAACCTTACAATGACATGTGATAGCCTTGGTGTTTCCCCACGCGCCTCCCTCTCTCTCCCAACGCACGCACTCCTTTTCATTCTCTCTCCGTGCACCACTCACTCTCTCTTATTTCTCTCTCTTTCTCTCTCTTTCTCTCTCCAACTTTTGGCCCTCCAGCTATCTTTCTCTCATATTTTCCCTCTATTCCTTTCATGCCTACACGTGTCACTCCCAATTCATGTCTCTACTCCCGCAACTCCCCCCTCTCATTCAAATTTACACATGATCTATCTCTCTCTCTCTCTTCTATATTTGGAGTAGAATAAATCCTCCTTCTCTATCTCCTATATATATTTCCAAATTTTGACACCTCTTTCTCTCTGACCCGTCCTCTCTCCCTAGCCTTTAAATTTTTGACCAAAATGATTATGATATTAATTCACAATCAATATCTAAAGTTGAGTAAAATATATTACAAAAAATAGAAAAATAACTATTGATAAGAAGATTATCTCAAATAATATATTTAACTATGCACAAAAATTTAAATAAATGAAAGATGTACATTTTATAAATCTGTTTATAAACTAGATATTCATCGTGGTAGAGAAACATGATTTATATGTCTTACGTAGAAAATCTAAAAACGTTCATAATTCTATCTAAAAAATACTAATAGTTAAATTATTTATTTTCTACCTTTTTCACAAAAAAATGCAGGTAGACATAGGTCACCAATCTTTCGTAAAAAACATAAATAATATTATAAAAATTTAAAAATATCAAGCTTTGCCTACATTTAACCTCGATTTACATTTTAAATATTTATTTTAGATTTTATTTGGATGATCCACAGTCGTTTCATGGTAATTGTGGTATTTTTGTAAGGATAATAAAAATATTCTATTCTTGCTTTGCCATATTTTTTGTCGGTAGTTGTTCCAAAATCATACCACTAAATAGTAAATAATACACATGTTCCACTTATGTTGAATTTTTTCGTATACGAGTTTAAAAAGTTTTGTACAACATATACTTATCTTTTGTATTGATTCATTTATAAATGACTATGAAAATATTTAATATTGCACTATCCCTGTTAAGAGGGATCTCCAATAGATTTATATAGATAAACTTTGTCATATGTGCACGATTTTTAAAAAAAAATCGAAATATCAATTTATTATAGGATATAAACATTGATTGTTTTCATAAATGTCTAATTCAGTATTTTTATGGACTATATAATATTATCTATAACATATTTGTCTTTAATATCTATAAAAATTGTAATTTTTTATTTTAATAAACTAATATTCAATTTACCGTAAAAATAAGTTTTTTCACCGCGGCGAAGCACGGTAATATTTTTCTAGTACACTACTGATTGTCAGACATTGTTGGGCATTCTTGTAACTGCAAGAATATTGGGTTGATGCGGAGTCTGCTTGCAACTGCTTTACAATATATGCGAGGGTAGGGTCGAAGCCAGGAATGTTGGCTTGGAGGGGCCAAGTAGAATAGAAATATTTTTATGAGATATAGAGAGATTTTTTTACTTAAGTTGCAAAATTTATTTTGACTTCATATCATACCATCTCCAAAAATATTAAATATTTTTTAACATATCACAATATTTTAAAATTTCTTGAAAAGGAAACTTGAGTAATAAAATTATTCATAAACTAACTACGTCAAAAGTAAGACTTGAGACAAAACTTTTTCATACAAAATTATAAATGCCAGTAGCAATTCCTCTTCTTTATATCATCTTCTTTTTAATTTAGAATTGTTCTTTAAAAATTCAAAATTGTTCCTTAAAGTAACTTTTTTATAAAGCATTCTACAAAAACTGCAGTTACTACCCGATGGAGATTACGAAATTCTCTTATCATTAATTTGGTGCATCTAATCAAGTTTTATTATTCTCCTTTTTCTTTAGCATAGATTGGTTGGCAGAAATGCAAATATACAAATACCGACGGATAGGAATATAGGTGTTACTATATCCTTATCTATTTTTAAATACAAATACGGACGCGGATACATATATTGGCGAATATAAAACTATATTACCATATCCTTAAAAAATGGGTAGAGATGTAAAATGGGTACCAATCGCATATAAATATTCCATATATTAGCTTGAAAATACATGCATCAGATGGAATATAGATTATATAATTAGAGGAAAGGGATCCTACTCCATGGAGTAGGTAAATTTTCATTTTCTCCACTTTTTTTATTTTTTTTGAAAAATGTTTCCATGGATTTTCATAACTATATCCCTTTAATATGTCATTCAAATTTCGTCAGAAACAAAAAACAAAAACTCCTACGACCTCCATCTAGACAATCATTTTTTAACGGTCACAGATTTGCTGTATTTTACCTGTTCTGGATGGAGGTCGTAGGAGTCTTTGTTTCTGACGAAATTTGAATGACATATTAGAGGGATATAGTTATGAAAATCCATGGAAGCATTTTTCAAAGAAAATAAACAAAATTAAAACAATGAAAGTGGAGTAGGTAAGTTACCTACTCTATGGAGTAGGATCCTTTTTCTCATACAATTATGCTAATTATACTTACATTCCAATAATTATATCAAATATGATGAAAGAAGACATAAAACAATAGGTTTTATCATTTGTACCCCTTTTAGAATATGCAATTCGGTCGTCTCTTTTTTTCTTGTAATATCAATTATGCCCATATATTCTTACAAAATCCACGGTTGGCAAAATGATATCCATATCCGTATCAAGTTTAAAAAGGGAGGAAAATAGACGAGCTTCAAGCAATGCGGATATGCGTCTATAGAAATAAGAACAAAAAAATTGAAAAGTTGAAAAAGAAAGATATGTTATAGGGAGATTTGGGATTACATTATCTTGCTCCCTCTCGCTCACACCCGTTACTTCAAACATGAAAGGAATTAGTCATTTTTTAGTTTTTTAAATTTGGAAAATCAAAATCTCACGAGCGGACTATCTCATTTACCTAAAAAAAGGAAGGCAAGGGGGGGGGCAAATGTAGTATTTCTTGGTATGTAGGGAGGAAAGGTGAGGAGTAACGGGGAGGCCTGGCCCCCTCCCGTCCCCCCTCCCTCCGTCCATGTGAGGGGTTTGTCGATCACGTGGAGCGAAGATCCATGGTATTGGCAATGGTTTCAAATGAAAGAAACAAGGTAAGGCCTCAATTCATAAAAAAAAATAAATTGATCATTTCACAAAATCCGAAAGAGATGTTTGGCTGTCTTTTATTGAAAAATACAAGAAGTAGCATTTATCTTCTTTTTTTTCTTTTAGTGGGCTGAACATTGAGGTTGCACTGGTGTTGAACATTTGCTGGCTTGAGGTGCATGGAAAATTCAAGAAGGCTTCTACCATGCCCAACTCAGCCTACGAAATATGTCTTTGTGATGATGCTCAAGGATCATGCATATGGTTGGGAGGTTCCAGTCAATCTCCGGCTCGAGAGCTAAGATAACAGCTCACAAGAACACTAGGAGTTTCTTCTGGAGAAACCAAGGGGAAGATGGACCGAGCTTGCTATGGGCCGCTTTGTTGTTTCAACTTCTGACACTGCTTCGAAAGATGAGATTGAGTTCTCGATGTTCGAATACTGTAGAGAATATTATGTAGTTGGCGTATCTTTTATTCTATTTTTATTTTCCCGATAACCTCTTATGTAATTTACCCATGGGTCCTCTCTATATAAGAGAGCCTAGGGTTCTATGGCATAAATAGATTACGCATTTCCACCAACATGGTATCAGAGCCAAAACCCTAACCCTAACCTTAAAACCCTACCACAGTCGCCCCTCTCTTTCTCCCTCCCTTTCTCGGCGTCGTTGATGTCGCCCCTCACCTTAGGGTGGCGTTGTCGCCACCCCGCCCCTCCTCTTCTCCCGTCGCCACCCCGTCCCTCCCCGCCGGCCTATCTCTCCGTTGCCGACCTTCTCCACTGTCGGCCTTCTCCACCGTCGCCCTCTCCGCTATAGGGAGCTATCTACCACCGACTCCTCCACCAACACTGGCATCTCCTCCTTCGTTGGCTTCTCTCTCCATGGATTTGAGTGTGTAACGTCTACATATGCACTCAAATCCCGTACAGTTGATGTAGATAATTCTATTTTGGTCTACGGATGCTAGTTCTTCGTCTCCAGCATTACGTCTGACAACAAAGTAGATATGCCCTCCATCGGCGTGTTCAAAGATCCCGCACCAATAGTCAAGATGGATGGGACAAATTATGAGCTCTGGGCGATGCAGTTCATGAGCCTCATGAAGTCGAACGGTTAGAAGCACATTCTGACCGAGAAAGAACCAGCAGCGAAGACTGGGATCTATGCCTCCTGGGAGGCTGATGATTCATATGCCAAAGTTTGGCTCTCAGGCACGTTGATGATGGAGATTGCAAACGATGTCATCCATTAACCCACCGCTAAGGCGATGTGGGACATCCTGGCGGCTACTTATTTGCAGGTGCGAAATGAAACAAAGATGTTACAGCTTCAACATGACATATTCACCATGAAGCAGAATGGTCGGCCACTACATTCCTTATATACATCCCTACGGGGGATGTTTGAGAAACTTTACAGTACTATATCTCTCACGGCTACCCCTGAGTAGCAGAAGACATTTCGGAATACTACCATGGTGGGGGTACTGCTAGTAGCACTTGACCTTGAGTATGAGGCAGCTTGATCTCAGATACTAGCCGATGCTACCATTCCTCCTATGGAGGAAGTTTACCGGAGGCTTATCCGCATCTCTGTTCCTTCCAGCACTTCTACTCCACCACCTTCGGTGATGGCTGTGTCGCGAGGGAGAGGTGGTTAGTCTTCATTCTGTGGACGTGGACCTCGTGGCCGAGGAGGTCATTTTCTCCAACCATGCACTTCTTGCCATCGAACAGGTCACTCCGAGGATACATGCTATTCTAAGCATGGGTTTCCAGCATCAGCGTGGGTAACTGAGCATGTTACATCTCCGTCGGCATCCACTTCAGAGGATTTGAGGAGCCTGTGGCGCGGTTGTACGATATTATGCCTCAACCATCTACATATTCTCCAGGAGGTTCTTCAGATATAGCTGCTTCGGCATCTGCCAATACTCCAGTCGATGCCATCACCTCAGGTAGTATTTTTGCTTTTACAACCTATCATGATCTCTCAGATTGGATTATGGACTTCGGCGTAACCCATCATCTATGCCATGAACAGAGATAGAGTTGAGTCATATAGAGACATTCCACCTGGATACTCAGTGCTCATAGCTGATGGGACTCATTCCCCCCATTGTTGGATAGGGGGAGATTACCTTGTCACTGTCCATGCATTTACAGAATGCTCTACATGCTCCTGAGTTTTCCATGAATCTACTGTCTATTAGTCAGATTACGAAGGATTTACACTGTCGCACTATATTTGACACATCTTCTCTTATTTTTCAGGACATACTAACGGGCAGGGTGATTGGCTGTGGCTCTGAGCAGAGTGGTCTCTATCGTCTGGTCCGGAATTCATATGCTGGCGTGTCTTCCTACTCAGCCAGATCTGTCTCTCCGTACACTTGGCATATACGCTTTGGTCACCTCCTGCTTCAAAAGATGCGTCATCTCTTGCCTCATATTTCTCCAAGTTCGTCGTTTCGATGTGAAGCCTGTCAGTTGGGAAAGAATCATCGAGCTAGCTTCCCTAGTCATCAGTGTCAGAGCAGTAGCTCTCCTTTTGAATTATTTCATGTTGATATTTGGGGTCTTAGTCGTGTTCCTGATCATTAGGTACACATGTTCTATCTTGTAGTAGTTGATGATTTCTCTAGTGTATCATGGGTATTTCTTTTAAAGAATAAATCTGAAGCAGGGGATGTTATTAGAAATCTTATCATTAAAGTGCAAAATGTGTTTTCCTCTTCTGTCAAATGTGTTCGTACATACAATGCATTCGAATTATGCACTCGCTCTCTCTCCCATTTTTTTAGTACAAAGGTATTATTCATCAAACCACCTGTGCTTACACATCTCAACAGAATGGAGTGGCAGAGCGAAAACATTATCATCTCCTTGATTTTACTCGATCCCTACTTATCCAGAGTTGTGCACCTATCACTTTTTGGGGGGATGTTGTTCTTACGGCCTTCTACATTGTCAATCGTATGCCGTCCTCTGACTCGGTGAGAAAATTCCTCTTTCTGTTATTTTTCCAGAGAAGGAATTATTTTCTCTTACCCCTTGTCTCTTTGGTGTTGTTGCTTTTGTTTACCACTTGTCTCCTAGACTTAACAAACTCTCACCTAGAACTGTCAAGTGTGTCTTTGTGGGTTACTCTCGGACTCAGAAAAATTACCGTTGTTATGACCCTGTAAACATGAAATATTTTGTCAGTGCTTATGTTACCTTTTTTGAGTCAATTATGTAGTTCTCCCCTGCAGGTGATAGGTTGGTCTCTTCCACATCTAATGATGATGTCTATGTTCCTCCTCCTCCTAGTCTGAGTCCACCTTTGCCCATTCATGTCCCGGTCGTCACGCCAACGTCATCTCCATCAGCACCACCACCACCACCACAACCACCTATCATGCCATTACCTAAATTCTATACTCGCCAGTCATGTATTGCTCAAGCGGCACGTCAATCATCCATCACGCCTAAGGTATTTTCAGATGCTATTACTAACGATGGGTCGGATAGTGTGCATGTGCAGGATGCTTCTTTGCAGGAGGAGCATGCACCATCGAGTACAGTGGATGATGATCTTGATGTCCCTATTGCTATTCGGAAGCAGAAACAGTCTTGCACGTCTTATCCTCTTGCTTCCGAGGTTTTCTTTCACCATCTCACAGGAGACTTCCAGAGATTTGCTACGGCTTTGTCTTCCGTGGAGATACTACGGAATTATCAGGATGATATGAAAATTGAATGCTGGCGGTTGGCAATGGAAGAAGAAATGGTTGCTTTACAGTCCCGGGGTACATGGTGCTTGATTACCTCTCCATTCGACGCATCTATTGTTAGCTGCAAATGGGTATTCACAGTGAAGTACCACGCAGATGGGAGCCTTGACCGGTACAAGGCACGGCTAGTGGCGAGAGGCTTCACTCAAACATATGATATGGACTATATGGATACATTCTCTCCAGTGGCTCGTCACTCTACTCTTCGCATTCTTCTATCTGTTGATGTGGTACATGGCCGGTCCATATTTTAACTTGATGTTAAGAATGCATTCTTGTATGGCGATCTGCAAGAAGAAGTCTACATGCAGCAGCCACCGGGGTTTGATGCTGAGGAGGAGAATCATATGGTGTGTAGACTTCACATGGAGATATATGACCTTAAATAGATCCCAAGGGCGTGGTTCTAGAATCTTTTCCACCTAATTGAATGACAGGGATTTAAAAGATCAAATGCGGATCACTCATTGTTCATTCAGAAGACTTCTAGAGGTACAGTTGTCATCATGTTATATGTTGATGATATTCTGGTTACAAGAGACGATGCTCAGGGGATAGAGATGAAAAAAGCATTTTTGGACCGTCAGTTTGTCATGAAGGATCTTGGTACCCTACGATATTTTCTGGGACTAGAGTTTGTCAGGAATGCACAGGGTCTGGTGATGACCCAAAGGAAATATATTACAGATTTACTGGTTGAAACGGGCATGGATGGATGTAGACCATCGACTCCTGTGGATCCAAGTATGAAATTATATGACAATAATACTGAAGAGGTTGAAAGGAGAAGATATAGAGAGATGGTGGTTAAGCTTCTTTACATCACTATAACTCGACCCGATATTGCTTTTGCAATAAGTCGAGTGAGTCAATTCATGGAGCAGCCCAGACAAATACATATGGATGCTATATATATGATTCTAAGATATCTAAAGTCTTCTCTGGGCTCAGGATTGCTGTTTAGAAAGGACACAGACTTATCTATTTCGGCTTGTGTAGATGTAGACTATGCATGATGTCTTAAGGATCGTAATTCTACTTCAGGCTTTGCAGTTTTTGTGGGTAGCTCTCTGGTTTCTTCGAAAAGTAAGAAACAAACTGTTGTGGCTAGATCCAGTGCTGAATCTGAATATCGGATCATGGCACAAGCAAGCACGGAGATGATGTGGGTTCGAGCTGTACTAGAAGACTTGCATATAGATGTACCTCTACCCATGCAGCTACAGTGTGACAATCAAGTTGCTTTGTTCAATGCCAATAATCAAGCATTTCATGAAAGAACAAAACATATTGAGGTAGACTGCCACTACACTAGAGATATGATCTAGAAAGGTTTGATTTCTACTTCACATGTTAGTTCAGAGGAGCGGACTGCCGACATTTTCACCACGCCATTGCTCAGAGGACCTTTCCAGAGATTTTCTTCCAAGCTGAGCATGATTGATATCTATGCTCCATCTTCAGTGGGAGTGTAGAGAATATTATGTAGTCGATGTATCTTTTATTCTATTTTTATTTTCCGGACAACCTCTTATGTAATTTACCCATGGGTCCTTTCTATATAAGAGAGCCTAGGGTTCTATGGAATAAACAGATTACTCATAGCCACCAACAAATACGAAGGTGTCCTATGATGGAGAAGGGGGGCTCGTATTGAAGGGTGCCATTATCAGGCCCAAGAAGTGAACTAAATATGGCAAGATATTCCTCGCTTGATCTATGTTTTGGTGAGATTTTGACGTGAGTTGATGGTAGAATTCAATAAGTTTTGATTTACTTGTTCTGAAACAGATTATGCAGGGATTTATCTTGGTTGCTTATTGAAACATTATTGTGAAGTTCTTTGGAGATTGCTAGAGCAAACTTTATTTCGCAATGAAGAAAAGCACTCGACAAATCCAAACATCCAATACAGTATAGTGCAAAGCGACAGATAGTATAATGTCAAAATAAAGAAAATGTATACAGTGGTATAAATAATAGATGATCTTCTAAAGAGTTGATAAAATGCACATCCAAGTCTTATTGATTCAGCGTTCATGGTCGTCCTAAATCGCTACATTTATAGATTGCTTGAATTTGGACTACTACACATGATGTAGGAAGGTTCACACTTTTGGGCTACTCCTCGACGTCGACATTGGGTCATGGTGGTGAAACGATAGTATATATAAGGATGTGGAATAGACATTATCTAAGGAGGTTTATATTGCACTCTCTTATAGACAATCCCATAAATCGGGAAAATCCGCATATCAAATTATAAAAGTGAAGAGAAATCTGGGCGATTGCTTCGAGTCACCAATTATATATGCCAAAGGTCACACAAGGGCTCTACAATGTATTAGGTTGAACATACATGTTAAATTTCAAAGGGTCTCAATAGTATCATAGAGTAGGTAACATATATGTTAGAGCAAGTTCGCCATTCATATGACGGATATAAAGCAAAGTGCAACGCATGACTAGTTATTTCTAGAAAAGGCTCAAAAAACAATTGGTGATCAATTATCGGACACACTTTGTTCGATCAAACCATGTCTTTAGCCTATTTGTAGGGCTGAAAATGAACAATGCCGGGAAATTCAAATGTTAATCAATCACATAAACCAGAGATTATAAGTAAATAGGAGTAGTTGATCAAGCCACATGTGTTTTTTTATCCAAACAAGTTGGGATAATGGAAAGTTTGTGAGATTAGATCAGCAAGGATGATCAATTAAGATGAAAAGATGATCGATCATATAAACTAAATGTTCTTCAGCAGTTACTTTAACTCCATGAAAATGATTTAAGAAATATACAGACCAAGGCTAGTTTTTTTATCATCATGGAGTAGTTCACTTGTCAAGAGGACTTTTTGTTTAGGTGTCGGGTTCTATTAATATTATATGATGTATAATGAAGTTTTGATTTTCGTTATGTAACATTTAAGAAATGAAACTCATCCATGGTTGGTCCCAAACCCATGTAAATGAGGAGGGTTGCGCATTATGTAGACGACAACCAACGCAAGATAGATAAATTCCTAAATAGTGTTCTTTTTAAGAATACTATTTAGGAATTTGTCTCAAAACAGTTCGGATCGTTTCAACATGGATTTAAGCAAACATCTAGATTTCATTGGGGTGTTCCCTACTAGCGACGTGTTACATTGCTTAAATGCAATGAGAAGTGGTAAGGGCCACTACATCGTCGCCCATATGCAGTTCAAAATTTGCAAGGATTCTCGCATGAGGAATGCATGCATGTAAATAAGCTAGTTCTGTTGCATCACCACCTGGATGCAGTCCAAAATTTGTAAGGGTTCTCGCATGATGGACGCATGTGGTAAAGAAATTAGTCCAAAAGAGGTTGCAAAGGAAGTTGTGGAAAGGTAGATTTGGAATTTTAGTACTTTGACTGGCAAATCAATGGAGATAGTAGATATGATGGAATGAAAAAAGATTCAGATACTATGTCTCTAAGAGACAAAATGGGTTTGAGAGCCAGCAATGGAGATCGAGAAGGCCTGGTTCAGACTTTAGTATTTAGGTAAAGATAATGGCAGAAATGGCATTGGAGTGGTTGTTCATAAGGACTTGATGGATAATGTGGTTGGGGTATAAAGATTTGAGGATCAGGTTATTTGGCTGGTGCTTGAAGAAGAAATTCTGAATATCATCTTAGTTTATGCACCATAAATTTGTTTAGACGAAAGATTAAACAAGCTTTTTGGGAGGATTTATAAAGATTATGTAAGGAATTCCAGAAAGAGAGATGATTTTTCTAGGTGAAGATCTTAATGGACGTGTAGGAACGGATGCTTCATGGTATACTAGTGTTCATGGAGGCCATGGCTTCGGGGATAGAAATGAAGAGGAAAAGTCATTCTGAATTTTGTAACAACTTATAATATTTTCATAGCAAACATTCTTTTGAGAAGAGGGAGGAGTATTTAATTTCTTATAAGATTGGCCTAGCTAGAACACATAATAGATTACTTTACGTTGAGGAGAAGAGATCGGTTTTGTTGCAAAGACTGCAAAGTAATCTCAAGAGAGAGTTTAACAATCCAGCATCGCTTGTTAGTCTTAGATGTGCAAATAAAAGGAATGATAAAGGAAAGGAGGATTTCACTAGATGGTGGAATCTCCAATTGAAGAAATCAAGCTTTAGGATGAAGGTTTTAGAAGACTTATCTTGGGATTATAAAACAATATATGGGAACCAGTAGCATCTTATCTCTTAAGGGTAGCCAAAGAGATGCTAGGAGAGTCAAAGGGAGGAGTCACAGGCCAAAAGGAGGCAGAAGCTCAAATTAAAAGAGAGTGCTTTAAAGCTATGTCTAAGGATAGAATAGAGGAAACTATCACAAACTACAAAATAGCGAAGAAGGAAGCAAAGAAGGCTGTAAGCGAAGCTAAGTCAAAAGCTTAGGAAGTTTGTACAAAAACCTCAACTCTAAGAAGGGCCAAAAGGATATACTCAGCTTGGCCAAAGCAAGAAAAAAGAATGATCAAAGACATTTCTCAATGAGATGCATTAATAATGAGGAAGGACGTGTGCTTGTTACTTAGAAGGATATATAGAGTAGATGGAAGTAATATTTCTATAAGCTTTTCTTTTGGAGAAGGAAATAAAGAGATTACTTTGGGAGATCTAGTTGGTAGTGAAAGTTACTTGAATCATGAAAGCTATAGATGAATACAAAGGAAGGAAGTAGATGAGGTTTTGAAAGTCATGAAACCTGGAAAAGATGTAGTACCTCTTTTCATTCCTATAGAAGTATGAAGAGTTCTAAGTGATCATGGTTTGACTTGACTTACAAATTTTATTCAATGTTATTTGAAGAAGCAAGAAAATACCTGAAGAATGGTGGAGAAGCATTGTGGTGCCTCTTTATAAGAAAAAGGAGACATTCAAAACTATGTGAATTACAGATGTATCAAGCTAATGAGTCATTCTATGAAAATCTGGTAACATGTGATTGAAATAAGTTTGAGGTAAGTTTCCCCAAATAAAAGAAATCAATTCAGATTCATGCCAAGTCGCTCAACTATTGAAGACATCCACTTGATCCGGAGAGCAATTGAAATTTATAGAGCTAAAAGGAAGAACATTCATATTATTTTTATTTATTTGGAGAAGGAATATGACTCTGTCCCATGAGAGATATTGTGGAGAGATTTGGAGAAGAGACAAGTATATATCGTATGGATTAATCGCATAAAGGAATATGCATGATAGGGCTTCATCTTGTGTAAGGATCCAGTTGGGAAGACTGACTATTTTTACATCAACATTGATCTGCATCAAGGTTTAGCTTTGAGTCCATTACTTTTTTACTTTGTTTATGGATGAGTTGACTCGTCACATTGAGGATGAGATACCTTGGTGTATGTTATTTGATAATGGTATTGTGTTGATTGAAGAGACGACATATGGAGTAAATGAGAAGCTTGAGGTCTGTAGACTTGCTTTAGAGAGTAAAGGATTTGATATAAGTAGGGCTAAGACTGACTATATGGATTACAATTTTGATGGAAGCAAAGGTGAAGGAATCGAGAAAAATATCGGTGATGATAACATTCAGAAGAAACATTCATGTTACTGGTCTTTAATATGGGAAAAGGCTTTGTTGTTGTTGAACATTTAAGAAATGAAAGACAACAAGTACAAGTTATTTCTTCTTCTTCCACTATAATAAAATTGGGCTATAGTGACACTTTTTTTTCAAAATCCGTCATTAAATTGGTCGTTGTTAAATATATAGCGATGATATTATTCATTACGAAATGATTTTATACTTGAAATTAGCGACAAATATCATATCTGTTGCTATATCATTAGTGATGGTACATATAGCAATACTTATCTGTTGTTATTTTTCAAAATTTTAGCTAATCGTTGCTAAAATTTTGGACAAAATAATATCAACGATTAGGTACAATTTCTAAAATTAGAAATGGTACATGTCATTCTATGGACCGTCACTAATGATATATGATATTCGTTGTTAATTTTTAATATAAAAAGTATTTCGCAATGGATAATATTGTTATATATTTAATACTGGCTGATTCAGTGACGGAATTTGAAAAAAAAATTCACTATAGTTCAATTGTATAGTAGTGTAGCTCAAACATAAGCTTCATATTCGACTTTCCTTTCGTCAATCCTGAACCTTTTGACTTCTTTTTCTTTGTTTGCTTGTGGATTTTAGTAGGCCATTTGTTAGAGCTTGAGTTTAGTGTTCCTCTTTTTTTTGTCTTTTTACATTATAATTTGTGTTCTTCAAGTCAGATTCTCCATCCTTTCAGATTAGTTGCTAAGTTCACAAAATACAGAAGAAGCTATATTTTAGTACCATTAGAACATGATTTACAGCTGCATGTTGTTAATATATCATCACACCCCCTGCTTAACAGAAGCAAACAAAAATGGTGACTATTCATATAACCCAAGAAGTCGAGTACGTAGAACCTGAAGGAAAAGCAGGAGAGAAGAATTCCTGAATAATGCTTTTGAAAAAATCCGTCTTGATGGTAGGTGATCATTTTTAAGGAAAAAAGATGTCAACCCGTGAAGGTAGACACCTAAAAATTATATTCATAAGTTAGGTACAAGGTTACAAAGAACAAGATCTATATAAGAGTATGGCATGCTCTATTACACTTTCGATAGAGGTCGGTGATCATTTTTCTCGAATACTTCGGATATTGTCATGCAATATCGAAAGCAGGTTTAGAGCCTGAAAAGTATTCTCAATGTTTCCAGTGTACATCAAAATTACTGCACGTGTGTTTCCATTGCTACGTCCAATATTTTCCTAAGGTGGCTAAACTACAGTACACATGATCTTCTTAGATTCTTTGCTCTCCAATGTGGGACTGAATCGGAAGACTGCAATCTGAAAATTATGCAGCATCTGATTCCTCTCATGCAACTAATTTTCCTGACATTCTACCATCGATTTCCAACTTCGAGCATTATCCCTTCCCTTACTAACCATTCACAGACCTTTTCTCGTGTGAATGGTACATACGCGTGCATGCAACATCAGAAAACAAGTCGAAATCACTTTTGCAAAAGTTAAGACAAAGTGGATTCGTATTCTCTCCCCATACAAGTCGTCTGATATGATCGATACCTGCAGTTGCTGTTGACGCGTTTCCTCCTCCTCTAAGCAAACAAGCTTTGCACATATATGTATATATAATACACCCAAACTCTTTCCCGTATTCCAATCCATCCACCGTTTCTTTCGGTTCGAAACATGAGCTATTACGACCACCAACAGCCTCCTCCTCAAGGTAATTATTTTCATATATAGATAATCATTTATCGATCCTACACAAGCCTCCAACTTCCTTATTTTTTAACCATACTCTCAATAAATATTTATAATTATCAGGGTGAACGAACAAGAAAATAGTGTACGTAAGAATATGAAGGGATTCATGACGTTTGGTTTTTATGTTATCTGAAATACCAGTTGATATTAACTGCATGAAATTGATCTATGACAACATAGCAGCCTACCCACCTCCTGGTGGGTTCACTACTCAGGCGTTCGCTCCGCAGCCCATGCCGCCGGCAGCCGGATATCCCGTAAAAGACGGCAACGGGTACCCTCAGCAAGGTCAGCTGGAAACTAGAGACAAAGGTGACGGTGGCTTTTGGAAAGGATGGTGAGCACATGTTAGAAGTAATTTGTTTTGAATTTTTATGGAGAAAGTTGCGATTCAAGGAAATCTGATGCAGTTTTTTTTTTTATTTTTGCAGCTGTGCTGCTTTATGCTGTTGCTGCCTATTAGATGCGTGCTTCTGAGCTGCAGTTACTGCATATATATATATATATATATATATATATATATATATATATATATATATATATATTAGAGTCTAGTTGTTTCAATTATGAGACAGTTATATATGGTTGATGTGTATGTGCAACTTCAACTCCTTGTGGTTATTGTGCTATGTACTGTACTGCTATGTATACCTAACTCATAGATCCATTACGTGTTTTAAAGAATTTGAATGATTGAAGATCTTCAGAAGGCATTGGTAATTCTTAGAACTATATATTAACTTGTACCGATGCATGCCCTAGAATTTATGTCACTAATATCTCCATAGAACAAATCACCTTTCCTCAAAATTCAGACGGTGCCCAAGGAAAATATGGCGGGACTATCCTAGAGAGTTACAACAGAGGTGTTGTAATTATCTTTAGCTTTTATTTACGATTTTTGATTCTAAAATCTAACCTTAGAGATGAATCTTAATTAATGCTCTACATATCTTTCAAGTTTCGCTCAAATCTGAGTTTATTTGCCATTTTATCTCAATGGGTTAAGATTCTTGCTCATTATTCAATGGAATTTAAGTTGCTTATATCTTGACCGAATATTTGAGCATTAAGAATAAAATAGCAATAAGCTGGGGATTTGAACGAAATTTGAAGATATGTATAGCATTAATCTAAGATTAACTATTCGTAGAGGATCCTCATTACAAAAGAGGATCCTCTTCCTCCTGCAAATTGTGATGCGAAAGATCGTCAACTATTCAAGTTGCATTCCTTGCTCTATATTAAGTCTTATAAAAATAATTGTATACTATTCCTTGCAAATTTATCCATTTTATTCTTGTAATTTGCAACAAATTTCATATTCATTGCTAAAGATTGATAGAGTCGACGAGGTACGCCTTTTGTATTTGGTTGCGAGAGAGATAGAGAGAAGGATAGAGATAGGTAATGGGAGAGGGCTCCATGTGCGAGGTGATTCTGGGATGATCTTCCCCTCCCGGTGGAGGTAGATATATATAGGGGCATGAATGTCCCTTGCCAAGTTCCGTTCCCTCCCCCATGCCCGGCGGTTACGGTCTTCCCCAAGACCCGGACCTCACCGCAACCGCTGGAGGCGGTTGTTTAACCACGCCGGTCACGCACGCGGGCCTTCTACATCTCTCACTTGACCGAAGTGGTCAAAACATATATACTCCCACTATTCGTGTAGTATATACATGGAGATTTATCATGTGAGGATCATTATCTATGAAACCTCTTCCTTGATTCAAACATTCATGGGTCCCATTAAACCAACATATTTAATGTATGTTCCTGCTGCTATTCCCTTGGTTAGGGAATCATCCAACATGTCACTAGTAGGTATGTAGGTTACCGTGATTTCTTGTTTCTCCACTATATATTATATATATATGATATTGATATTGGATCTCAATGTGTTTTCTTTTAGAACTATTAGCCCCACTATTGATCAATCTTATCACAGCTTGATTGTCACAATACATTTCAATTGGCTTTTTGACCAAATTCGAGACTTAGATTCTCTACAAAGCATCTGATCCACACAGCATGAGTTGGTAGCCATGCTACATGCAATGTACTCGGCCTCCTGAGTATGTCGAGATACACAACCTTGTTTCTTTCTACCCTAAGAAACAGTTGTGCCACCAAAACATGAACAGGTAACCTGATGTGGATTTTCTATCATCCACATCCCCTCCGAAATTGGCATCGAATATCCTACCACTTCAAGCGATTCTACTTGATACATAAGTTTCAGATTTATTGTCCTATTCAGATATCGAAGAATCCTCTTTACAGCTTCCCAGTGTGTTGGACCGAGATTGCTTTGATATCTACTGACTAAGCTTACTGGATACGCTAAATCAGGTCGAGTACACATCATTACATACATTAGACTTCCCACCGCTTGTGCATATGATACATCTAAAGATTTCTGCCCCTTTCCGAGACACTGACTCTTGCTAAGCCTCTTTCCCATCACAAGTGGTGTTGGAGGTGGAGTGCTATTCTGCATTCCAAATCTCTGTATTATAGTATGCAAATTTCTTCCTGACTAAGGCTCAATGTCCTTGAGTCCTGTCTCTTGTTATTTGAATTCCAAGAATATAGAATGCTTTGTCCATGTCCTTCATCTCAAATTCATTACTCAATTTCTGTTTGATTTTCATTGAGCATTTATAATGTCATTACCTGCAAGCGGAATGCCATCCACATACAATGACATGATGGCAAACCTACTCCCAACATACACACAGTTATATAATTTATTTGAAACAAATCCAAATTAAGATAACTTTCTCATGAAATTCGAGATACCATTGCCGTGAAGAACTGCTTCAAGCCATATAATAACTTTCTTAACTTGTAAACCTTTTTCTCCAGACATTTAACTTGAGATCCATCCGATTATCGCATATAAATCTCCTCTTTTAATTCTCCATTAAGGAAGATCGTCTTCCACATCCATTTGGAACAATTCCAAATCCATATATGCCACTATGGCTAAGATCATCCGAATAGATGCAAACTTAGCCACTGGAGAGTAGGTTTTCTAGAAATCTATTTCAGCTTGCTGAGTATAATCCTTTGCAACTAATTTGTCTTTGTATTTGTCAACAGTACCATCGACTTGGTACTTCTTCTTGAATACCCACTTACATCCTATGGATTGCCTACCTTCTAGAAAATCACATAACTCTCATACACCATTTGCTCGATTGAGTCCAACTCTTCCCTCATGGTGGCCGTCCATGATTACGACTCAAACGAATCTATAGCTTCCTCAAAGGATATGGGATCTGTACAATCCACGACATTCTTCATCCACGATGTAACACGACGTCCTTGCATCCATAGAAATGGTAATCTTCCATCCATGCGGGTCGTGTTCTGAGTCTCTTGTTGTCGAATATACTCATGGGTTGTGTGGGTCCACCCGCTTCCTCTAAAGATCATTATATTCTACAAGTTCATTATCTATATTTGGATGATCGGTATCATCATCAAGTTCTTGTCTAATGCTCAAGTCATCTTCATTGTCTTGTAGGACAATCAGAGGATCTGATTCATCTACTTCATGCTCCTTTTCTTGATGAATTTCAAGGAAAATAGTATCACGACTTTGATCAGACCTTTAGTTTCATGGAAGAACATGTATAATTTAGAATTCTCACTATATCCAATAAACTTGCACTTTAATGTCCTAAAGAATAGCTTGTCCCTAAGCTGACTCGGTACTAGAACATGTGCAACACATCCCCATTTCCGGAGATGGCTCAACTCGGACTTTCTGCCATTCTATATTTCATATGGCGTTGATTCTACGGACTTGGTGGGAATCCTATTCTGTATATAGTTCGCAGTAAACATTGCCTCTCCTAATAATTTCTTGGAGAGTCTGAGTGTGAAAGCATACACCCTTACTTCAACTCATCAAGGTTCGATTCTTTCTTTCTGCTACACCATTCTGTGTAGTGTATGGGGCATTGTAGTCTGCCTACGAATAACTTGTATGAATACAATAATCCTCAAACTCCTTTGAGGTATATTCCCTACCTTTATCTATCCTAAGGGTCTTGATTGGTTTTCCCAATCTTATCTCCACTTCTGTCTTATATCTCTTAAATATTTCAAGTGCTTCCGACTTTCTTCTTAAGAGATAGACATAGGATAACTTTGAGTAGTCATCAATGAATGTTATAAAGTATTCCTTAGTTTTATGTGTGATGATGCTCAATGGTCCACATATATCTGAATGGATCAAACCTACTAACTCTGTTGACCGAATTCCAGCTGAGAAGGGTCTTCTCGTCATTTTATCGATCAGACAGTGTTCGCAGGACAATGTCCTTACACTCGTGATCTTAAGAAACAGATTTACTTTAATCATTTGATCCATCTTAGAATTTCCTGGATGACCCAGCCTCATGTGCCACAAGTCATAGTCAGGGAGACAACACAAGGAATAGACAAAAGAGACATTCATTTATTCACTAGAGTTTATTACAGGAAGGCAGAATAGGTCATGCTCGGACACAAACTTTCCCATTGCATAGACCTTTTTATTCTTGCCTATAGATACACGTTTATTATAAAACGAACTTCGAAATCCTTCTTGAGCAGCACTGGGACAGAAATCAGGTTCCTGCATATCCCTGGGGTATATAGTACATCATTCAGTACCATAACACTATCCCACAAGTCAAGCATATATGTCCCAACACCTTCTACGTCCAGATAGATGTTGTTTTTCATGAAGATCCTATGTTCTCCTTTGCTCAGCTCTTTGAATTTAACTATACCCCCTTCGTCTTCGTGATGTGTCTGGTTGCTCCAGAGTCGATCCACCATCCATCACTATCCGCGATGACAGAGTTGTATTCCACGACAGTCGCGAATTCCATTTTCTTCTTGCCTTTGTTTTCAAGCATTTTTGAATCTCTTAGCTTCTTCTTGTTGGGGCAATTGACCTTGAAATGGCCATACTTGATGCAACCGTAGCAAGAGCCACGTGGGTATTTCTCACTCTTTCTCTTGAAATTCGCCTTGGAGGGGCCCAACTTTTTCTTCACATGCATGGCATTTGTTTATTCTTCCTCCTCGACCTTAAAGATCTCGGCTTTTGATCTTTGCTTAGAAAGGTGCTGCTCAATTCCAGTTGTGTCGGTAGGTCCATCATGAACTTAATGTTGCCATTCTCCCACAAAGATGTGGCAACCATGTCGAATGATGGTGGGATACTTCCTAGTATGGTTGTGATCTGCATCCTTTCTGGAATCGTACAATCAGCAGCCACAAGATCCTTGGTCATCACGATCATCCTGTTCACGTGCTCGAGGACGCTTTCAGATTCCTTCATTCTACACGAGTTGTACTTGTGTAGAAGAAGCTGGATGCTCACTTCTGACTTGGAGTGATATTTTTCCTTAACCGCGGTACAGAGCTCGTAAGCGGATTCACAGGTCTCAAAGATATGAATCAGGTTCAAATCTATGTGGGTCAGAATGAAGCTCCTAGCCCTATTATCTATCTTCTCCTACTATTCGCGGGACCTAATTTTCTCCATAGTTTGATTTTCAGATAAGGTTGGGTCAGGTTTGTCTATGATGGAGTGTATGCTATCGTGCAACAGGCCATAGTAGATCTTTCTACTCCACAACTCATAATTAGTACGGTCAAGATACTCTATTTTCCCCACCTTAGTGGCAATGGTCTTGCTTGTCATATTAGATCTAATGAAATAAAAAGTAAGTTTGGTATGCGATTGAGTATTTCTATGAAGTTTTTTTAAATGAAAAACTATGAGGGGTGAATGTAATTATTCAACATACATATAAAAAAACTTCTCTTTATTTTAAATTAGAAAGATATAAGACTATGTTATTTTGACAACAATGTAAAAAAAATTACTGCTATGGATAACGAGCAATAAACATATGAATGAGAATAGACTTTAACATATTCTTGTAAATTTAAAGAGTTATGGGGAATGTCATATTTAAACAATTAACTTAACAGATACGAGAGCGATAAAGTTCCCCCTTCCTTTACAAAACTAATAAATCTTGATTCAACAAAAAAACTTAAAAAATTAATAGAATAATCATGGGAAAATTGTTAAATATGATTTTTTTACACTATTAAGGGTTTAAAAAAACTTCAACCAATATTAAATTTAGATTAGATTACACAGATTTATAAAAAAGAGGAATTGGAAGATCTTTATCAAATCCTTAATCTATAAACATGAATTAGATAAAAAAACGGCCCAATGGACCCACCGTCAAGGCCAAAAAAACAATGCGAAATTGAAGATTTTCCTGTTTAAAACAGGGAAATTATAGGGGGTTTCTTGCAAAAACAGTGGCTTATTAAAAAATAAAGGAAAACCTGCTGGGGCTTCTAAGGCCCTGTTCATTTGGGGTATAAGGAGGAATGGAGTAAGGGAATAAGCCCCCAACACGCTTCCCCGTGGTACGACTATTCCCCATTTTTTCATCTTATTTCACTCTTATTCCCATCTTTATCTCACCTTACCTACCTTTATTTCACCTTATTCTCCTTATTCTTATCCTCCAGCCGAACGGAGAATAGACCCTTATTCCCCTTATTCCACATCCTTATTCCTGCTTATTCTCCTACCGAACGGGCCCTTAGGGTTTCGTTGAGATTACGACTTTTGACGTGAGTTGTTGTCCAGCAGCATCGGCGACGGGCAAGGAGTGACGGTGAACAACAACGACGGCGGCCAAGGAGCGACGATGAACAATAACGGGGAGCTTTGATACCAGTGATAGAAGTCGACGAGGTACGCCTTTTGTATTTGGCTGCGAGAGAGAACGAGATCGAGAGAGATAGAGAGAAGGATGGAGATAGGGAATGGGAGAGGGTTCCCTGTGGCGAGGTGATTCTCGGATGATCTTCCCCCTCCCGGTGGAGGTAGATATATATATAGGGGCATGAACATCCCCTCGCCAAGTCCGCCCCCTCTTCCACGCGCGGCGGTTACGGTCTTCCCCAATACCCGGCCTCGTTGCAACCGCCGGAGGCAGTTGTTTGACTATGTCCGTCACACACGCGGGCCTTCTACAAAGATTCATCAAACGATGATTGTTTGCTAAGTTTTCCTAATATAGCAACACTTTGGGAAAAATTAATAGATACCCATTGATATATAATTCATTTCTAACGATATAATTATGTGTATGTTAAAAATTCAAAGCAAGTTTAGTTGAATAATATTCATTGTTATAAATTTAATGACACAAAAGATGATATATAATTTTCTTATAATGAAAATGATCATCGAAATATACATGTACACAATTAATATAAATAAATATATACCACCACTGCAACAAAATTGACATGCCATTACACCAAAAATGTATTGTGGCAGCAAACATTAATGATAGAAATTTAACTTTTGACAACAGATTCGGACATTAACATCATTAATACATGTAGCCAAAGTCGCGGAGTCATACTTCTATTGCAACAAACAATTTGTTGTCACAAACTTGTGGCAATAAATTATTTCATGGTGATGTGTGTTGATGATTTTAGTGTGAATGTTTGGGTGACAGAGTTTTCGTTAACAAAGAGATGTTTGATTATTAGGGAAATCTATCTTTGTAACTTAGTTGCCACAAGAGCGTTCTATTGTAGTGTATGGTGATGAATAATTTGAATATTCAATGTCATATTTTCTTATGTTCAATATTGTACCACAAACATTAACCGTTGCAAAATTAGCTTTTGTTCTTCTGATTTCGATTAGCAACCAATGTCATTTTTATTGCTACATGTTTATATAACGATGTTTATGCATTGTCTTTTTCGTTAAAATTTATATTATTCGTTACTAAATTTAACAATAATTATAAGAAAAAGTCAATGAATAATTGTTCCTTATATAATATACAGTGAGGAATATAATCTATTCCCACTAATTTTTTATACTAGAAATTTGCGATTAGAGTCATAACTTTTGTTATATTATTAGCAACGTTGTATATACTAATGCTCATCTTTTGCTACTTTTAAAATTTAAGCTAATATTTGCTAATTTTTATTTTGAACTAAAATATTAATGATGAGTAGCTCACATTTTGAAAAATATCAACATAGAAACGTCGATATACATAGTGTTTCTAATGGTATAGCAACAGTTATGACTTTCTTCGCTAATTTCCAACTTAAAAATAGTTGATAATGGATAAAATTATCATTATTTTTTTAACAACGGACAAGCCAGCGAGGGATTTAAAATAAATATCTCTATAGATCCAATTGATTGTAATGTCTCACCGTTACCACATATGAATTGGGATGTTAATGGAAAGAGTTTACATACCATTGGGTATTTCCTTTTGTAGCCACAACGGGTGGGAGTTCATGTACCCATCAATTATTCCCTTGTCCTTGTTGAATCTTTCGCTTTCGTATTTGTTTTATCTCTATATATAAAGAGGCATGTAATAATAGAGAAAGGCATTCGAATATTTTCCAATTTAATGTTATGACATGGGAAATACGGAACTACACTATCCCAGGCTTGAATTCCCAAATTTGTATTTAACATGCACATACATAATGTTTTGTGAGGTTTTACTTGGATGTTCAAACATACCATCCTTACTTCAAATGACTCCTTTACAAAGAACATCAATAGGGAACTAGGAAGTATAAAATGGGGCTACCTCATGTGGAGTATTCAAGTTAGCTACCTCACACCTTTATTTTTAAAATTTTTTATCAATTTTTTAAAGATACTTGCAGGATTAAGTTAAAGTAATAAGAGTAATACATGTTTCAAATTTCATGAAAAACATATATTTCTAACACATCCTTTTGAAAAGCGACACTTTCAGCAATTCTGAAACCGTTATTTTCATGGCCTTGAGTTATGGGATAAGAGTCTCGAATTTAGTTGAATTTTGGAAGAGAATTTGATGGTATTATGTAATCTAATTCCCTCAAGTGACATTAAAAACCATCATAAAAAAACAAAAAGATTGGGGTAGCTCCATTTTTTTCCAAATTAAACTACACTATCTTGTACTTGAAATCATGGATTTATATTTAAATATAGGGATTTTATCAATTGTGCTCCTCTGAGATATTGCAATATCAATTATGCCTCTCTTTTTTTGAGTATATCAAGCTCTCCCCTGACTTTTTTCACAATGATTACTTGTGCCCTTCTGTTAGTCTGATTATCGAATAGTTGAACTAAACCATGATTTATTCAAGCTATGATGTAGTTAAGAGGTGCATAACAGGAATAAAACCTCTACCTCCTCCTCCGGTCCATCCTCCTCCTCATCCACCACCCCTCCTCCGCGATGGTGATGACAAGCTCGACAGATTACGTCTCGATGGTGACGACAAGCTCGATGGGTTGCATTAAACATTGAACCACCCCTCGACAATGATGGAGCCACCACACCAAGCTCTATAATTGGGGTAGGTGATGAAGCTGAGTGATTGTGTGATGTGTAAGAAATGGCTACTGCATGCACACTTGGATACTCTGTTAAAGAAGAGTGGTTTCAGTTTATCTACTTTATCGAAAACGTTGCAATTCAACAACCTTCAGGCCGCACAGGTTTTCTTAAGGATGTTCTGCTACGGGTGTGTACAAAGTAGTGAAGAGAAGTATGCATTGCAGCTATATACTACGGGGTATATCCAAAAGCATGAGATTGAGAGGGGTTGGGGGGGCTGGAATGGGAGAAGGAGATCTGGAAGGGGAGCGTTGTCGGAGGAGGGGGAGAGGAGGTGCTGGAGGCGGAGGGGAAGTCGGGGGCGTAGGAGTATGGGGCGGAGGGGACGAGAAGGGGCTGGAAGGGGAGGGGAAGTCAGAGGAGGAGGAGGATGGGACAGTATAGGAGGAGGAGGAGGGGATGAAGGAGGGGCTAGATTAGGAGGGGATGTTGGGGAAGGTGGAGAAGGAGGGGTTGGATGGCGAGGAGTAGGGGATGGAAGGGGAGGGATGATCGTCGGAGGAGGGGCTGGAAGGGGAGGATCGATTGGAGCTGGATGGGGTGGTCGGAGGTGGAGGAAGGACCAAAAGGAGAGGGCGGTCGGAAGAGAATGAGGGGATGAAAAGGGAGGTAGAGGATGGGACGAAGGAGGAGGAGGAGGAGGAGGAGGAGGGGCTGGAGTGGGAGAAAGATCTTTCAACTATTATTTTTTTTATCTAATTCTCATTGTGTCCCCAAAGTTAATGTCTGTTTGCGTTGAGGATGGACGACAACTAACCCAAGAGGTACAGGTGATCATTGTGGAAGAAGTCAGGGGGTAAAACTAATATTACCAAAAATAAAGGGATATAATTGATATTACAATATCTTAGAGGAGCACAACTGATAAAAACCCTTAAATATGTGCACATGTAAAAGGTGATGTGAGTTTGTTTCTTGGACATGTACTTGTAGCTTCTCATATTTGAACAATCATTGCTTGTATGAATCATTCTATAAGGAGAGCAAATCCTCTATTGTGGCTTTAATCATAGCATGACCTACTCATAGCATGACCTCTATTTAAAATAGAAAAAGGAGACACAGCATGCCCAATGAGGCTAAACCCACGACATATGATTTACTCCCTTCTACAAGTACTTAATCTACAAAATCCAACATATATTTGGTAAACGGTGACATGAATGCCAAAAACATTATAAGCTAAGTTTTCTTTGGGCATTCATAATCAAAACACACACGAGGCAATTTATATAAATAAATGCAACCAACAACTACGAATAACTATGTATATTACTTCAGATGTGCTGCGAATGCGCATCCATGGCGATCATCCCACTCCAACCCATCCCACCACTCTTTCTCGCACCAAATGCTCGCAACCATCACGCGACTTGGCATAATCGAGAGCTTCTTAAGTTGGGGACATGCCCATAATCTCAACTCTGTCAACGATTCCAAAACCAATAAATCCGTCGAGATCACCACCAGATTAGGCAAGTTCCAAAGCTCCACATACTCCACCTTTGACAAGGGTAAGGGTGCATGTGCATCCTCCGTCGATCCCTCCGGCGGCAACAGTAGACTAGTAATCCCTTCACAGCTATCTACGCAAACGCGTCTCAGCTCCGGCAGCTGCCGGAGACACGAAAGGTGCTCCAGCCGGTCGCAATATGAGACTTGAGCTCGCGAAGGCGCCACCACTGGCTCTTCAGTGTGACGCATGACACCGGAATGTCGGTTAGCCTCATGTCTTCTAAGCTTGGGAAGTGATTCCTTCCGAGCACCAACTCTCTGCTTACGTTCTTGCATCTAGAGATCTGGAGTTTATCGAGTCGTGTGAGCTGCAGACCGATCTCCGATAGCTCAGAAGTGGTCAAGCTGGCCATGGACGTGATTAGAAGTTGCCTGGTGCATCTCGACAATGCGAGGGAGTCGCACAATGCTACCAAGGTGGCAACGTCGGGATCCCCGATGACCGTAAAGCTCACTCCTCCAACCGCGCAGCTTCTCGAGATCTTTGACGCCGGCGTGGCCTTCCTTCTTGCATCTGAAGCACTTTGTGTGAGAGACATCCAAGAATTGCAACTTGGAGAGGGTTGTGATCGCATTGAGGGTAGGTAGGTAAGGGACAATGTGAAGCTGAGGTTCAATTGCATGAGGTTGGTTAGCTTCCCCATCTCGGTTGGCAACGCATCTATGTATGTGTGTGAGAGATTCAAGTATTGGAGTGATCCCAGGGAGCAAATGGACTCCGGGACACATCTTATACTTGTATATGACAGATCGAGGACAAGGAGCCCCGGCAAGAAGGCGGCTAGCTTCGCCGGAACATGCTCGGAGAGCCCGTTCATGTTCAACAACAGCGTCGTCACTCCTATATCACCATGGATCCCGTCACGCATGATCACTTCTTCGATGTCGTTCGCCGTCAGGGACACCATCTCGGCTTCTCGCCACGCTTCATCGATGACGACTTCTCTTATCTTCTTCTTGGAGAGGGGCAAGAACTTGTGCTTGTAATTGCAACTCCCTCCTCCTCGTCCTAGCCATACCGCCATGTCGTGAACGGCGTCGTGCATCTTGACGTGATTGTCGTCGCGGCCCTTCTCCACCAAGCAAGCTTGTATTAGATCGGAGACGACAGATCTTCCCCGGTCTCGAAGCGCGGCGATACCGGAGTAGCCGTTGATTTCAAACAATCCTGCACCGATACAGTACTCCAGGAGTGTTTCTATTACTATCTCGCTGTCATCGGGGAACAATGCGCAGTAGAGGAGGCAACGTCTATGCATTTCGCTCTTCAAATTATCAAAGCTGAACTTGAGCAATTTGAGCACTTCCTCTTCCATACCTTCGAGATCATCTGGAAAGTCATCCAGAGCTGCCTTGGCGTTCCTCCATTCCGGGAGGGTCGGCTTGTTCATCATGGCCCGAGCGACGGTCACGAGCAGGAGTGGCAAGCCGCCGCACTTGCGCACTATCTCCTCCGCAAGCGGACGGATGGCTTCCGACCGGAGAAGTCGGTCGTTTTGAACCATATTCTCGAAGAGGAGCCATGAATCCTCCCTCCCTAAGAAACCCATCTTCAACATTCTTTGGCATCCCATTCTTGTGCATACGCTCTTAAATCTAGTAGTGATCACTGTCTTACAGTTGTTTGGGATCCCTATCAAAGCCAAATCAAACCCCTCCCAAGCATCATCCAGTACTAGTAGAATGTTCTTCCTCCTGGAGAGTTGTCGCAGCAAGAAATCGGCCCGCTCCCGCCTCTTCTGCGGGAGCGTCGCGTGGCCTCGAAAGTAGCCCATTTGAATTGCGATGTCCTCTTGGATGCTGAGGATGTTCAAGCTTTGGGACACTTCCACCCAGATCACCAATTCAAAATTGGCGGGAATTAGCCGCTTAGAAGCCTCCTTGATGAGAGTGGTCTTCCCCACGCCGCCCATTCCGTAGATTCCGATGACCTGGACCCGCACATCTCCAAGGTAGCCAAGAACCTCCGGGAGCAGCATCTCATCAAGGCCAATAACGAAGCTAGTAGATGAACGCGGGAGCTCAACGGAGCATCTCCTAACCACCAAATCATTGTTGTTAAAGTAACCCGCTTGCTCATCGCGGCAAGTCCTTGATCCTCCCTCTGATCCTGGCAATCTCCTCATCGCGCCTAATGATACCCTCCATCACCATCATCACCTCGGAGACGATGGCATCGACATCATCCATCCAACTCTTCGCCAAGTTGCTCCTCTCCATGAAAGGCTCCATCTCAAGCATCTCGACTCTCCTCTCGAAATCCTCCCTCACATCCTTGAGCCTCTTCACCTCCTCCATCAGCGCATCCTCGCCCGGAGATCGCCAATTTGCGGACTTTCATGACTAGTCCATCGACCCCCGTCCACTTCTCGCACTGGGTGGTCAGATGCCTGACTTGCTCTAAATTGATCCTTATTCGCTCTCCAAAAATGGTAGTTTGAGCACACGCAGCAGCAAAGACGATGATGGTGGAGGGAGTCTAGTACTTCAGCCACATCGACATCGAGCGAGTCTACTCGGTCCATCCATTGGATGACGTCGCTCCTAACGACGAACCCGGGTTGGGATGCCTTCTCCTTTGCATCAGCATTGATGGCTTCTTTTGGTGTTTCTTAAAGAAAGCATCTCATGCCGCAGATTCTCCGAGGCCTTGGAAGGGCAGAGGATGTAGCGAATTTCTTGATCGATGCTGAGGCTCAGTTGGCATCCCCAGCTGAAGCAGCTCACGCAGTTGCCCATATCTAATGGCTAATGTGTAGAATTTGGAGAGGGGAGGAGGAGGAGGAGGAAGAAGGCGAGACAAGGAAATGTACAGAGGGGCATCTCGGGATCTTAATCCACCAGCTATATCAGCATTTTCAATAATAATGAAGATAAAATATGATATAATTATTTTAGTTTAAATATTGAGGGAGGATTTTGTTGTTTATTGGATAGGTTGCTTGAGAGCAAAAGTCCAATTATGCTCAGAGTAAAGGATAAGATATTGTGAAGTAGACAGTTTGATGCTTAATGGAGGTTGGTTATATTGCAGAAACATGATTGGTTATTGATGTTAACTTGTAGTTTTCTAGTTCTTGAAAAGCTTAAGGAGGACGAGTCAGTTTGCATTCCATTTTGTTATTTATGGCAATGTTTCAAGAAATCGTCTAATAAGGGAGCACTTTTAGTAGTCACTTTTTGGGTTAGAAGATCAAAGTTTCATTAATTACATTCATAACTTTGCGTAATCAAGAATTTATGCTCAGGACCTTGAATAAATGTGTCGTCTTACTCTCATAACCTTATGTTAGTTTAATTCATTAACTCAACCAGATGACTGAGTTAATCTAACCAATTCGTGATCTGACGGTCGGGATTAATCCAAATAAAATAGAAAAGAAAAACCACTTCCCCTTTTCTACTCCAGCAGCCCCTCCTGCAATGCCACCACCTCCTCCATTTCTCCAACCTCCGTTCGCCCTCCTGTCATCGCCACTCTCCCTCTCTTTGGTCTCCGACTACTCCATCTCTCATGGCTCTGATCTTGGAGGCAGGGGTGGAGGATTCTTGCTGGAGGGCAGACGGTATGGAGGCGGAAAGGGCTTGCAGGCATGTTTTGGAGGAGGAAGGGGAGGAGGAGGTGGTCGGCAGGGGGAGGAAGGGGAGGAGGACATGGGCTGGTCGGAGGAGGAGGCTCTGGAGGAGGAAGGGGCTTGCATGGCGGTGGGGGTCGGGGTTCCACGGGGGAGGGGGGCTTGCAGGCGGTGGGGGTCGAGATAGGGGCTTCCGCGGGGAAGGGGTCAGGTTCTAGAGGGGGAAGGGTTAAGGGGTTGCAGGCGGGTTCTGGATGAGGAGGTGGTGTCAGTGGAGAGAGGAAGGGGAGGATGACATGAGCTGGCCGGAGGTGGAGGCTATGGAGGAGAAAGGGGCTTGCATGGAGGTGGGGGGTTGGGGCTTCCACAGGGGAAGGGAGGTTCTTCTGGAGAAGGAAGGGGCTCGCAGGTGGGTGGGGGTCAGGGCTTCTCCAGGGTAGGAGGGGCTTCTGGAGGAGGAAGGAATTTGCAGACGGGCGGGGGGTCGAGGTAGGTGCTTCCACGGGGAAGGGGTTTCATGCGGGTTCTGGATGAGGAGGTGGTGTCGAAAGAGGGAGGAAGGGGAGGACGACGTGCGCTGGTGGTTGGGGGTTAGGACACGGGGTAGGGGCTTCCCACAGCGGGGCGGGGGGGGAGGGGGGGGGGAGGGGTTTGCGTTCTGGAGGAGGGGGGAAGCTTCAACGGGACTTGCGGGGAAGGGGCCAAGTTCTGGAGGAGGAAGGAGCCTGCAGGTGGAGGAGGAGGTGGTGTCGGTGGGGGGAGGAGGATGTAAGTTGGTCGGAGGTGGAGGCTGCCATTGGGTTGCCTAGGCTGGAGGAGGAGGTCGGCGGAGGGGGATGCTTGGCTGGAGGAGGAAGGGGATTGATCAATCGTAAATAATAAAAAATTAAAGGTTATAAAATGTAAAATATTTGATGGTTACCGACATAGTTAACGAAAAATTTGATGGAAGTCAACACAGGGTTATGTGTGTAAGACTTAAGCCTTATTCAAAGTCGTGTGTAATCCACGATTACACAGGGTTATGAATATAATTACAGAATTACTCATGATTATGGATGTAAATATCACAAAATTAAAAGGGTAGCTATATTGCAATACTTCAACCATATAGAACAACAAAAATTTGAGGATAATGGGTTTCCTTCCCATATTGCAGTTCTCTTAAAATCTCACAATGTGAGTTTGAGATTCCAAGGAGATTTGTTTGTCCAACTCTTGCAAAAAGTCTCATTAAAAAAATATCCCAAGGACTAAAGTTGTTATAGTCTTGTACTCTCAAGGTTAGCCCGACAATCATTTCTTAGACGATTTTGAAGGTGAAAGAACATTCACCTTTCATCATGCCTAGTGTCACGGGGTCAAAATCCCACTATCGATTTTGACTGAACCTGTGCGGTGTTAGCTATCCCGTAGCTAAATAGCCTTCCCAAGTAGAATGGTCACGGACATGCTCCAACTCTTCTTGATACTCCTGCTTGTTCACGTACCGACGCTAAAGCACAAGCACAAGCTCGACTCAATGGATCGCTCAAAAACACTCTAAGGAACTCGCACAAGAATGCTCAAGAACACAACCACACAATCATACAAGCACAATCACAAAGCTCTTCTCTTATTAGAAGGGGAACTCGCTTGGGAGTGGATGACGACACTCTACACTTGTGTATTTACAAATGAGCCACCACCCCTCCTTTTATACCGGACTCAAGGCAACCCAAGGGACACTCATTATTACATCTACAGTAATGATACATAAAGACACAAGAGACCCTTTGAGTTCTTCGGCAACCCTTCGCGTTCCTTAGCAACTCTTCGTCTGCTCGTCTCTTCAACTCCCTTGTTGTACTTTCGTCTTCTCGCATGGTTGACGCTACATCAACTGCCCAGTCATTAGTATACTCGCACTCCAACGCTTGTTGATGCAGCTTTGTCATAATTCATCGAGTGCCACCGAACCCTCGGTTTTGTGCCAAAGGGAACCCGTGGCCTCCAGACCCTCGTGCAGTAAACCCTTCCTTAGCGTTATGCATGGTAAGGAGAAGTCCTTGTGAACTTCACTATCGTGGCCTCCAGATCACTCTCGTATGTGTATCACCGAGCATGCTCGACAATGCTCGTACTCAGCACCTGCAACGCTCCATACCTCCTTAGATCTCCACGCATCAATACAGATATTGTGCGCCTTTGTACGTACTTCTATGTGATTGTATCGCATTGCTCCTCAATGCATACTACTTCACTGCATACTGTCCTTCTGCGCTTGCGTATGTATCGCTACGTGCATCCAATGTGATGTCTTGTACTGCTGCATGTATTTACTGTGCTCGCACTGCTACAAGATTTACGATACTCTGCTACCGACCTAGTGTCCTGTGTGGCGCTTCTCCATTGTCACGTACGGTAGAGCCTTCATACTCTCGTGGATGACCTCCAAAATACCCATGTATTCATGACTCCTCCTGAAGTTAAACTCCATCGATCATTCTCGAGCATCCGCTACCGTACCTACGCGATCATTCTCGATCACTGAATTTGGGGGTGTGGCAAGCCTCCCCCACCTGAAGAATCGGTTGTCCTCAACTGAGCATTCCCTCTTCAGCTAGCGTCCCGTCACGATCCTCCATCCGCTACGCACCTCCAGATGCTGCTCAATTGGAAGGATGGTGCAAGCGTGCAACGCCTCCCTTCCTGCGCTTATTCTTCTCACGAGTGACCGCATCCCTCCATGACTTGGCATTCGTCGTGAGAAATGGAGCTTCCTCGTCAGCTCTTGTTCTCAATGTATCCCTCCTGGATACAACAGCTCTATCGCTGGTGTGTGGCAGCTCCAGCTCTACATGTGGAGTACTCACCTCCACACTTGCTCATTGACGATCTCGATCGTTCCCTGTGGGTGTCCCCGCATCTTGGGAAATGAGCACCTCCTGCGCTCCAGGCGTCTTCAGTATCTTGCCTCCTCAAGATCATTAGTGGTGTGGTTTGTCACCATTCCACCCCCAAGGACGTGTAGCTCCTTGTCCATGTTGCATCTCTCTCTAGAGCTCTGCTTCACCTTCTCATGCACTGATATTCTCCTATCTGCGGCTTCGTTTGTGTGTCTCCATCGCACACATTGGTGATCCACATGCACCTGCGCACTCCTGTGCGTCCTCGATCAAGCCTTGTCGCCTCCAAAGCTCTTTATTGTGGAGTTTCCTAATGAATCTGTAATTCGTCATCTTTTTATTCATTTATTTTAACTTAAAATCCCTTTATAAAACACCTGCATATAACACTAACTACATATTCTTACTAACTTGCATCTGTGTGTAAATATTGTACACTTCTTACTAATTTTAACCTAAAATAAATAAATAAATAAATAAAGGAAAAAAAGAAAATAAAAAAAAAGGAAGACTGTATACATGCTGACCCAAACCCGAAAGAAGGTCAAGACTTGACCTGATCGACCAGGAATAAATAGGGGGAGATATGGTCCTTAAACAGAAAATCCAAAAAAAATGTGTGTATGGTGTTGTAAATACTTCTCACTTATTTTATGTATATCTTTATTGTGCCTTAATTAACCTCAAATCAAATAACTTTCAACACCAAAGTTGTAAATAAAAATGTATCCTAATTAATAAAAATAATTGCACAATTAAATCATGTACAGAATAAAAGTAGCCACACTTGGAAAAAGCCACTAAGTGTTAATTAAAAAACCAATTCTGACTCTATATGAACTCAAATTGAACCAATCTCACTTCCATTGGATTCGAAATCAAATTATCTTTAAAATGGTTGTATTTTCATAATTTTTGGAGTTACGGTTGAAAAGTAATTTTTTGGGGTGGTTTGTGCAATTTTCCCATGTAATTTGTGCATATTGTATTTGTATATATTTGTAAATATTTTTAGTAATTATTTAAAATAAAAAATTTAATAAAATTCTTAAAACAAAAAAAGGCTAATTTCCTCATTTATCCTTGTATATAATGTCATATATGTATATAGTATATGTATATAGTTGCTATTTTTAATTAACCGCCATAAAAAATAACATTTTTAATTCAAATAAATAAGTGATGAAAATTCAAAAAAATTAGATAATGTTGTAAAATATTTTTATCTCTTTTTATCTTTATCTCCTTTCAAATTTTATCTCTCTTATCTCTTCCACCAAAAAATTCAAAAATTCAAAAATTCAAATTTCATCTCTTTTCTGTGTATATGGCTCCTTCTTCCTCATTCCAACTTGATCAATCTTTAGAGAGAGGAGCCCGATCTCCGAGAGAAAATTTCGTCGAGAAAGTTGCCTAGTCTCCAAGCCGTCCTGTGACAGCGAGTCGACCTTGTCGAGGTAATCACAGTCCATTTCCACTCCTAAGGTGAGATCCACATTTTTCTTATTTCTTATCGTAGGTTATTTCGTCGCATTTTTATTTCCATCGTCATTTTATTTTTTTCTAGATCTTTAAATAAAATCCATCATGTTTTTGATTCGACACCGATCTCGAGTTTTCACCTCATTCTCTCGATCTCTCCATGTTCTATTTCTATCGTCCACGATCTCTCAACTCCGGCTGCGTACGGTGGCCGGAGATCGGATTCAAATCTCTCATTTCCGTTGAATCCCCGTTCAGTTTCCGATTTGTAAATAAATAAAAAATAATGATAATAAATATTTGTTTCTTTTTCTCTAATGTTTTTTTGCAGGATCATTAATAAAAAACAACAAAAAAAAGAATTTCTTTATCCTATTTTATTCTTAATACAAAAAATTAATAAAAAAATTCTATTTATTACTGTTTACATTACAATAAAAAATATATAAAAAATCCCTTAAATCTAGCATTTTGCGATTCATCATCTTTGTTCATTTATTTTAGCTTAAAATCCCTTATAAAACATCTGCATATAACACTAACTCCATATTCTTACTAACTTGCATCTGTGTACACTTCTTACTAATTTTAACCTAAAATAAATAAATAAATAAATAAATAAAGGAAAAATAAAGAAAATAAAATAAAAAAAGGAAGAGTGTATACAGGCTGACCCGAACCCCGAGAGAATATCAAGACTTGACTTAATCAACCAGGAATAAAGTAGGGGTAGATAGGGTCCTTAAACAGAAAATCCAAAAAAAATGTATGTGTGTTGTTGTAAATACTTCTCACTTGTTTTATGTATATATGTATAAAACTAACACTAATTTATTTGTGCCTTAATTAATCTCAAATCAAATAACTTTCAAAACCAAAGTTGTAAATAAAAATGTATCCTAATTAATAAAAATAATTACATAATTAAATCTTGTACAGAATAAAAGTAGCCACACTTCGAAAAAGTCACTAAGCATTAATTGAAAGACCAATTCCGACTCCATATGAACTCAAATTGAACCAATCTCACTTCCATTGGATTCGAAATTAAATTATCTTTAAATGCCTATATTTTCATAATTTTTGGAGTTACGGTTGAAAAGTCGATTTTCTGGGGTGGTTTGTGCAATTTTCCCATGTATTTTGTGCATATTGTATTTGTATATATTTTTAAATATTTTTAATAATTATTTAAATAAAAAAATGTAAAAATCAAAATCACTAAAAACTTGAAAATCATAAAATAAAAATAATAAAAATAATAAAAAAATGTACAAAAATCAAGGATAGTTGTCCTTTGAGATTCCTGTTTTTCTCTTAATTAATTGAATAACTCTCGGGATTTGTAGCCTCCCTGAGTTTGACCCTGTTTGCTATACAGGTTAATAAGTAGCACAAAAAAATAATTGTTTGTTTGTCACGGGATTTTTGGGGATAGCAACGATAAAATTTTTACCATTAATTTATCCGATCCACAAAGAATCTCGTGCCAACATTCCCTCCCTCCACCGAATTCGAAGCTCCAGCTCGAAGTGACGTGAGTCGTACCTTACGCATAACATCGATTGCTCCCAAGTGTACCTCAGCTTCTTCTTCCACCTCATCCGTACGAAGAGCATTGAGCTTCTCCCTCTTTGGCACTCCCGCACCCGATACGATCCATCGCATATGAAGCACCCCTTGCTCTTGGGTTGCTCCTTCTTCTTGGAGTACTCTCGTTCCTCCATTGGTGGATCTTTGATGAATCTGTGATTCATCGCCTTTATTCTTTCATTTTGGCTAAAATCCTTGTTAAAATATATGTAAATATCCACTAATTTTAATTAATTATCATTCTAACCATAAATATTAATATTATATATTTAACACTTATTTTTACTAAAATAAAAGAATAAAGATAAAAAGGAAAATAAAAAGAAAAGAAGGATGTATATGTAATATACAGACTGATCCTAACCCCGAGAATAGGTCAATATTGACCAGGTCGACAAAAGAAATAAGTAGGGGGAGATAAGGATCATAACTTATAAAAATATTCAGAAAATAGAGACCAAAAATATAATTTACCCATTTTCACATTGTAAATACTTCACCTATTTTATTTACCATCAAAACAATCTCAAATCAAGACACTTCTTTCATAAAAGTTGTTAACAAAAATATATATTATTTTATAAAAATATCAGAAAAATATTTCGGCACAAATAAAATAACCGCAATGAATCATAAAAGCCGCAAAAGCCGACTTTCTAGATTCATATCTATTTATAGAAAAATTTAAATTGATCAAACTCACTTTCAAAATTCGTTTTATACATAGTACTATTTATTAAAAATATCAGAAAAATATTCGGATAAAACCAGTGAGTTTCGACTTTTTGGACCCCGTTGTATATATGTACTATATGTATAAACTTCCCGGGTTTTCATTAAATAACCATAAACCTGATTAACTTAATTCTTTTTCCTAAAATCTTATAAAATTGTATATAAAATGTAAAATTAAAAGTAACTTAAAGTATTAATAAAATCTGGAGGCCCAAAGCCGCTACTTTTTTCGTCCAGGCCTCATAACTCGGCCGTATCAACTCCGAATTGAGCAAACTCAGTCCCTAAAATTATTTTTTCCAATTATCTACAAAATGACACTAGTTTCGCTAAAATCAGAGTTAATGCGAAAAATGCGGTTTTCGGTCCGTATTGGAATATTGTACAATAAACCGTAACTTATATTATTACTTAATAAATTAATCCTTTATTTTTATTTTATAAATATATAATACTTCATTTATTTATTTATTTATTTAAATTCTTTATTTAACTAAAATTATTAATTTAATTAATTACAATTTATATCTACATTATTCATTTATTTAATAAAATATATTATATTTATATGTTGTATATAAGTCCTTTATCATCTTCTTTATTGTCCTTTTCCTTTTCTTTTCTCCCCCACCACGTGGCGGCCTCTCATTGGCTGCTACTTTTTTTTCTCTCTCTGTTTCTTCTTCTTCCCCCAACGTCTTCTTCCTCCACCCTTCTTCTTCTTCTTCCTCCACCCACTACACTCTCTTCCCTTCTCAACCACCTCAACCGCCTCCAACAGCCGGCCGTTGGCCGGCCGTTCTTCGAACCACCGCGCTCCCATCACCGCGGACGGTGACACCATCCCTCGTCGTCTATAAATACGCATCAACCCCCATGGAGCTTTCGATCTGCCATTGCTTCCTTTTCTCCAGAGCTCTGAGTAAGAGAGAGGATCGGTGACAGCTTTCGTCCTCCGCGTGTCGAGCAGGAGAAAGTGGGAGCGACGCGATCACATCGCCGTCGTTACAACCCTGCTCCGCCGCCGCGACTAGCCCCCTCGCGTTGCCGACGAGTAGAGGCGGCAATTGTAGGAGCTCCGCTTCGCGCTCCTTTCCCACGCAATATCCTCCATTTCTGTTTATCCCCTGCATACTCTGCTTCCTCCTCCATCCTGGTAGGATTTCTAATTTCCATCCTATTCCTCTTCTATTCACCTTCCTCTGTTCATCTCTTCTACCTCTTCTATTTTTTCCCTTTTCAATTCATACACATTCTTGGAATCTGACGTCGATCATCATCGTCGCACCTCCCATTCCCTCGCTGCTTTGTTTTCTACCACAATCTAACATCCCATGTCATGATTGGTTGGTTTTCTAACATCTCGCTGCTTTATTTTCAATATATACTAAAATACGTATAAATACAATATATTACACTATATATAATATAAAATCATATTTTGAAAATAGAAAAATATAATATTTTCTTATCATTAAATAAATCATTAAAATCACAAAAAATAGAACAAACTTTAAAACCACATAAAAAATATTAAAATTTCTCTAAAAAATCTATAAAAATACCTTTAGTATGTCCCACTATATTTTACATAATAAATAAAAAATGAAATAAAAAATGAATAAAAAATAAAATACACAAAAACTTCAAAAATTCATAAATAAATAACTAAAAATCACCTAAAAACGCATCACATATCGTTTTAAAGGGAATTTCATCTACTTTCTAATAAAAAGATAAAAATATTTTCTCATTATTTTTAATAATAAAATCAGAAAAATGTCACAGTTTCAATAAAATAATAGTCTTTCTCTTTAAAAATAAAACAAAGTCCATAAAAAGCCTAAAAACTTTCTAAAAATCCATAAAAATAGACAATAAAAAATAGAACAATAAAAATAATAAAATAAAATCAAATAAAAATTCAAAACATTTTATAAATAATAACAAATCATAAAACACATAAAAATCACAAAAACAAATAAAAATCCTAAAAATCAAATACCTAAAAATAAAATAAAAATTAGGAAACCCTTTACCTTAGTTTGTCTATAGTTTCCCCTAATTTAACAACAGTTTGCCTCCCTGAGTTCGACACTCCCGTGCTTAATCGTTATACACTAAAGTTTAGGAGTATAAATAAAATAAAGAAGATTAACCAAAAATCAATATTTTCTGTAAAGACTCACATAGTCGATACAGTGATGACTGAAATCTTTTTCTGATTCTTTTACAAGTTCTGAAGACAACGATCAGGTGGTTTATCAGATGGCACCGTTGCCGGGGAGGCAGCATTAGGGCTGACCGTAGACTTGGTTTAGGTTTTCACTTTGCGCCATTTTATTTTTTTCTAACCTTACGGCTTTTCGTTTCTGAGTTGTGCAGCACAGGTTGAGCTGCATATCTAAGAACCGCAAAAGCCGTAAACTTTTCTTTTTTGAAATCCTTGTAAATATATAAAAAATTAGGGCACTTGTCTGTTTCTTTGTTTTTGTAGAAAGGGGCCTCGTAAAGGCATCCTGACTTGTATTTTTCTCGGGGTCTGTTTCACATGGGTCGTACTCCTGGAGGAGCAGGGTCCCACCACGACTTTCTCGATCGTGATGTTTCTCGACGGTTTCCCGCGGTTTTCCGAGCTAGGTGCTTGTTAGGTGTTTTGCGGTTTTCCCCTTCTCTGCGCATCGTAGCTTAGATTAGATGTTTTTTTAGGTTCCGACACCTAGGTGCTTGAATCTAGGGCCGAACCCAAAAACCAAAAAAATATGTTAGACTATCTTTTCTCTGAAAAAACTCAAAAAAGTGAAAACAAAAAATTAAAACAGGGACTGCTAAATTCTATCTGACTCCAAAATAAACGTAACGACTCCACTTGTCTTGGGGAGAGAAACCCCCAAAAATCGCAAGCACTATCTCCAGACTTTGCGAGAGAGAGACGACACATAAGGTAGAGCCAGAGTCCGGGCTTCTATCGAAATACTATTTAGTTCAAGCCTTAACTCACTTTATCTTTAGTGGGTGCTCTCGGGTAGCCGGAAACAGTTCGAGATCACTTAGCAGAGTGGAAGGTTTAGAGGACACTACGTAAGGCTCCGTCCTCAAGTAACACGGGTAGCCGGAAACGGTCCGTACTTACTTCCATACTGGCTGAGACTAGGTGAGTTCTGTTGAGAACTCGGGACAGTACGACGTCAAAGTCACGGGCACCTATCTAATGTCACTAATATGAGAGAACTATGTTTGCCAAACAACCGTAAGACCGAAAAGATAAACGACTGGACTTCAACGGTCATCACCAGGGTTGCATTGGTGAATTCGGGGTTTTCCTTGCGTTTGATTTTGTGTGAGTCCTATCTTTCAGATCTATCTTTGAGATATATCGCCATCACTCGTCGTCTGCGCCTTGTCTAGAATCAATTTTCTTTTTTCCTGAGTCACGATGATGGGTAAGCAGTCTCTTAAGCTGACTCTTGCAACACCGCTTCCAAGTGTGTCTACCCGATCATCTAGGTCGGCTCGAGATGTCTCGTGTCCTGAGCATGAGTTAAGTCCTCTAGCCTTCTCCGATGGTGACTCAAACCTCGGAGAATCTTCTTCTTTTGTTTTCATGTCTTCTCTATCTCCTTCTATCCCTTTCTTTTCATCTCCATTGAGTCAGCCTTCAGTTACAGTGACAACTGAGCAGATTAATGAGACCCGTGAGCTGATTTCAGATCAGATGAGAAATTCGTGTCTATGAGTTGTTGAGACGAGGGTGCGGGCTTAGCAGCCAGCATCAGGAGCTGTGTCAGTTTCTACTTCGACTTTGCCAATTTTTCTGACTGATTCAGACTTCGTTTCGCTGCTACCAAAGTTTCATGGAAAGCCGCACGAGGAACCGTATGAGCATCTTTATGAGTTTCACGAGATTTGCAGTACTCGATTCTACTCAGATATTACACCTGAGGATGCCATGAAAAAGGCATTTCCCTTGACACTCAAGGACGGAGCCGTGAGATGGTTCTGAGGTTTGGGAAAGGAACGGGCCAACTGGGGTACACTTTGAGATGCCTTTCTTAGGAAATTTTACCCCATTAGCCGAGCCAACTTCATGTGGTCGGTTATCAGAGAATTTCTACATGATCCCCATGAGACACTTCAGGACATGTGGCTCAGAGTCCATATTCTTTTGCGAAGATTTCCATATCATGGGATCTCCAGAGCTGAGCTAGATCAGATCTTCTACCTGAGGATGACCGCATAACAGCAGGCATTGGTCGATGCCTCGTGTGGCGGTTGACACCGTAGTCTTGACGAGGATTCACTTTGGTTACTCTTCGAAGAGATTTCTGATGTCAAGACGACACAGAAAGAGATCATAGACCACTTAGATGCGATCCATGTCTCGTTAACATAGGGATCGCTCATCAGGCAGTTGATGTGGACACTGATGCAATATCAAGGATGGACGTAGAGACAGATACAGAGAATTCTCATCCTCAGAGACTGATACCTATTCCACTGAGTTTTCAACTGGAGTATGAGTCGGTTACGTGTCTCCCAGTTCAGGAATCTTGGATACATATCCCTTAGGTATTCCGAGATACAGAGAGAGAACCTTAGAAATTTCAGTCGACTTATCAACCGATTCAGTCTCCATATTAGGACCAGTGCAATGAGCAGCCTCAGTAGCATTTCGCCTCGGATTCATTTGATCATTTTGAGCGTCTTTAGCAACTTGAGATGGATGTAGGACATTACTTCGAGAGTCCCGATATAGACGGTCCCACATTCGATCATTTCATCCATTTGATTCATGAGCAGACTGCCTATCGTAGAGAGTAGATGGACACCTTCAGAGATTATATTGCCAGCATTGTCACGGAGCATAAATCAGTTTCAGATTTTTCTGCTTCACATGAGTCGTTGAAGGAGAATACAACTGGCAACGGCGCAGGTGGACATTCAGATGCCGATTCTCTTTATAGTGAAGGCGAAAAATCACAAAAAAATGGAAAAAGAAGAAAATCCAGAAAAAGAAATTAAGACAAGACTACTGACTCTTGTGATGGATCTCAAGTTTCTGTGCCTCATATAGCAACTTCCCGTTTTAGAAAAAGATTTCTTCTCCTTTTTATCCTCCGAGCGTACATATTGACGTGGAGGATGTACAGATACCCTTCCCAGATGCTCTAAATCTAGTGAAGGGAGAAAATCAGAAAATTTAAAAAAGATTCAAGAATCGAAGTTTACGAAAGAGATGCTGGATCGAATTCAAATCAAGCTCACTCTTTCGGAGGCATTGGTCCACATTCCTCTTCTTCAGAAATGTCTGAAACAGCATGCCACACCGAAAAGGAAGAAGAAGCGTAATCATTGCTATGAGAAACAAGTGTTGACCATTGCCACTTGTTGCGCCATCCAACACACATCTCCTATGAAGAAAAAGAGAGATATGGGAGCATCATTTGTCAGTTGTCAGATTTCAGATCATGAGTTTTCATATACCTTGTTGTACAGCGGTTCGTCAGTGAACATATTACCCTTTCATCTTTATGAGACTCTTCATTTAGGGCCTCTGAAGCGGGCCAGAATGATTCTCCAGTTTCCCGACCGATCAGTCAAGAGGCCGAAGGGTATACTTAAGGATGTTGTCATGGTGGTACAAGGCACTAAATTCACTGTGAATTTTATTGTCTTAGACTCTGATTCATCAGTACCATCACATGATGCTGTCATCATTCTTGGACAGCCTTTTCTGCGTACAACCAAGGCCATTATTGATTATGGGACAGACAGTGTCACATTCCCTTTTAGCAGCACAGTGATGAACCCCAAGATGACAGAGACTCTGCCAGCAGACGAATGCACTTCCAGACCCTCAGATACAGAGACATGTGAGATCACAATTGAGACCCGACATGATTATATTCCTTCTTACTCTACAAAGACTCAAGATTTCCTTTCCCGAGAGGAAAACTTGGAGAGCACATCTTTTGGTAATCCGAGTACACATGTCTGGAGATGTGTTGATGAGATCCACAGTATCTATGTCGTCGAGATGAAACTGCTGGTGGCACATATTTCAAAGGCCGAACCTATTTCGATTGTAGATTCTTCATTCGAGCCTTCTTGTTGTGAGATTATTGATCCCTCTTGTCACGAAGATTCAAATAAGGGCTTCGATGCTGAGGAGATCAATCAGATCGTAGCAGAGTTCGACCTCTATATTGCATCTACTTCAGAGACCATGGAGCATATTTCAGAGGTTGGTTCTGTCCATCTTTTCGGATATCTGGGCCGCTCCTCACCGGTCGACACAGATCAGGGATTCTCTGATTCAGATATGGATATCTCTGAGGATAACCTTGATGTCGATCTACATCTTGTAAATTCTATCATTCCTAAGCCACGTAATAAGGCTAATTTTCGGCTTTCTTGAGCCTGTACAGTTCGTTGATTTGTTCATTTTTTTCATCTTGCTTTTTCTTCTTGTACATATGTGTTTTCTTTATTCCTTCCTTCTTCCGTTTGTCTTACACCCTTAGGTTCATCTAGAATTTTGCTATACTTAGGATGTGCTTTATCCTAAGTATAGGGGGTAGACATCGTGTGTTCATTCGTTCTGTTCGATCACCCATGTTGTTGCCTATACTTAGGGTTTGCTTTACCCTAAGTATGGGGGGTGATCTCGATCATTTCCCTTTTGATTGTCGTCGGTTTTTGTATCATCTGCTCCCTCTCTTTTCCCTCACCTTTTGATCTTCGTCTCTATACGTAGGGATATTTTACCCTAAGTATAGGGGGGACAAGCCGAGCCGTTGGCTGTGTACATTCTCTTGACCTCGATCATCTTCGGTTTTGAATATGCTATTCTTAGGATCACTTGATCCTATGTATAGATGAGATGATCGACTTCTATTAATTCATTTGTTATTTTTTAGTCATTGTAGTATAGATTATTTTCACCGATCTATACTTAGCCCGAGTTATGTCTTCCTTTGCCGCTTCTTTGGTCACTATGAGGACATAGTTCATGCTAAGTATAGGGGGGTGTCATATATATGCTATATATATATACTTTAAAAGCCATAACTAATACATTATTGTATTTTTTTACTAATATGGCTCTCTAAAAGTATGGCTGTATATTTTGGATTTCTAAAAGCCGCAAGAAAATCGTAAAAATATTTTAAAAAAATAGTTTAAATTTTTTTTGAAAATATTGTAAAATTCACTGATAAAATCCTTTAAAATTTAAAAAATAAAATCCTTGTAAAATCTTGTATAAAAGCCGTATAATCTTGTATATAAAATTTGTATAAAATTCGTTGTAAAAATTTACAAAATCCGAGTAAAATTTATGTAAATTAAATCAATCCACTAACTTTTTCAAAAAGACCCCTAAAAATTTAAAAGTTTAAAATCCAATAAAAAATTACAAAATTCTTTAAAAATCACTTAAAGCGTTTAATCCGAAAAATCTACCTCGTAAAAAAATGTTGCATTCATTCGCATTTTTCAGAACAAGTTTGATTCTTGAATCGAATGGATCTAAGTTTGAGAGATGGATCTTGGTTTAGGCCTTAATCCACTTAATTCTTAAAGAATTTTATTAGAAACAAGAATTAAGACTCTTCAGGTCTTTTAGACTTAATTCTTTGGGTTCCATGAGATCGTGTTTGGAATTCAACTTGAAAGTGCCTAAGTAGGACACCTGGTGTCATCCGTTTAACTCTTCTCCATTTGAATCAATTTTGAGCTCATGCACTCTGCACTTAGATCGACCTGCCAGGTGTTACGAAGGGCAATCTATTTTGGTGGTGTGTTTCCATCTTTGTCTGACGGTTATGAGGTCTTAAGACGGGAGAGATTGGGGTTGAAATAAAGCTTCGGATGAAGGAAGGATCTGCTGGCACAATTTTTTCCAAGACCCCAAAAAATGAGCGGAATGAAAAGATGTTATATATACCGGGGCACAAAAGACTTATGCAGTGCAACAACTATCACTACCGAAAAGAAGCCGAATACATCAATCACCAAAAATGACCACAATGGTCCGAGCTTCAGAAAATCCTACATGTCTTCGTGGAGACTTGGCTAAACTGGTCAGGCTTCACAGGAGAAGTGATTACAACGATCGCACTCCAGTTCTCTTCGAATTCTTCCTATCTTCTTTCTATACTCGATTGTGGACACAACACGACCTGACCTCAGAAGGAAATACCTCCCTCCTCGAGGACTGAGCGCTGGACAAGGGCCCAAATGGGAGTGTGTCACTAGGGTGGACGTTTCTTCGTTTCTTTAAGCGGGAAGAGTTAAAACTTTTCACACACAGTACAAATTGCTTTCAAAGTCGAAAAATTTGCGTGATAGATAGGTGGATCTATTTGTGTGATAGATAGGTGGATCTGAGTTGGCTGTTGGGGTGAATCTGGATAAGGATTTGTGGAACTTGAGGGTTGTCAAGGCTTAAAACCTAATGCTAATAGATTCCCGACACATTATTAATCCAAAGACTGAGTCCAGGCTCCAGATTTCAGGTGAAGTGAGATTCGGTTTAAAGAAACAATCATCTTCTAAGTTCTTTTATTTTCCTTTTTCTTTTTCTTTTTGCTGGCACTTATTTATAGAATAGTGTTTGCTAAGGGACTAGCAAAGGTAAAGTTTAGGGGAATGATGAATCCGTGATTCATCGCCTTTATTCTTTCATTTTGGCTAAAATCCTTGGTAAAATACATGTAAATATCCACTAATTTTAATTAATTATCATTCTAACCACGAATATTAATATTATATGTTTAACACTTATTTTTACTAAAATAAAAGAATAAAGATAAAAAGGAAAATAAAAAGAAAAGAAGGATGTATATGTAATATACAGACTGATCCTAACCCCGAGACCAAATCAATATTAACAAGGTCGACAAAAGAAATAAGTAGGGGGAGATAAGGATCATAGCTTATAAAAATATTCAGAAAATAAAGATCAAAAATATAATTTACCCATTTTCATATTGTAAATATTTCACCTATTTTATTTACCAACAAAACTATCTCAAATCAAAACACTTCTTTTATAAAAGTTGTTCACAAACATAAATATTATTTTATAAAAATATCAGAAAAATATTTCGACACAAAAATAAAATTACTGCAATGAACCATAAAAGGCGCAAAAGCCGACTTTCTAAGTTCATATCTATTTATAGAAAACTCCAAATTGACCAAACTCACTTTTAAAATCTATTTTGTACATAGTACTATTTATTAAAAATATCAGAAAAATATTCGGATAAAACCGGTGAGTTTCAGCTTTTTGGACCCCGTTGTATATATGTACTATAGGTGTAAACTTCCCGGGTTTTTCATTAAATAACCGTAAACCCAATTAACTTAATTCTTTTTCTTAAAATCTTATAAAATTGTATATAAAAATATAAAAATAAAAGTAACTTAAAATACCAATAAAATCCGGAGGCCCAAAGCTGCCGCTACTTTTTTCGTCCGAACCTCATAACTCGGTCGTATCAACTCTGAATTGAGCAAACTCGGTTTTTAAAATTATTTTTTTTTCAATTATCTACAAAATGACATTAGTATAGCTAAAATCAGAGTTAATGCGAAAAACGCGATTTTCGAGTCCGTATTGGTATATTATAAAATAAACCGTAACTTATATTATTATTTAATACATTAATCCATTATTTTTATTTTATAAATAAATAATACTTTATTTATTTATTTATTTAAATTATTTAATTAAAATTATTAATTTAATTAATTACAATTTATATCTACATTATTCATTTATTTAATTAAATATATTATATTTATATGTTGTGTATAAGTCCTTTGTCATCTTCCTTATTTTGTCCTTTTCCTTTTCTTTTCTCCCCCGCCACGTAGCGGCCTCTCATTTGCTGCTACTTTTTCTTTTCTCTCTCTCTCTCTCTCTCTCTCTCTCTCTTCTTCTTCTTCCCCCAACATCTTCTTCCTCCACCCTTCTTCTTCTTCCTCCTCCACCCACTACACTCTATTCCCTTCTCCTCAACCACCTCAACCGCCTCCAACGGCCGGCCGTTGGCCGACCGTTCTTCGAACCACCGCGCTCCCATCACCGCGGCTTGTGACGCCATCCCTCGCCGTCTATAAATACGCGTCAACCCCCATGGAGCTTCCGATCTGCCATTGCTTCCTTTTCTCCAGAGCACCGAGTGAGAGAGAGGATCAGTGACAGCTTTCATCCTCCGCGCGTCAAGCGGGAGAAAGTAGGAGCGGCGCGATCACATCGTCGGCGTTGCAGCACCGCTCCGCCGCCGCGACTAGCCCCCTCGCGTTGCCGACGAGTAGAGGCGACAACTGTAGGAGCTCCGCTTCGCGCTCCTTTCCCAGGCAATATCCTCCATTTATGTTTATCCCCGGCATATTCTCTGCTTCCTCCTCCATCCTGGTTGGATTTCTAATTTCCATCCTATTCCTCTTCTAATCACCTTCCTCTATTCATCTCCACTACCTCTTCCATTTTTTTCCTTTTCAATTCATACACATTCTCGGAATCTGACGTCGATCATCATCGTCGCACCTCCCATTCCCTCATTCCCTCGCTGCTTTGTTTTCGACCACAACTAACATCTCAGGTCATGATCGGTGACCAGAGCTAAGGCTATTCATCCTCTGTCATCTCAAAGCCCTTTTCATCCATTGTTTCCTTCTGATTTGCTACTGAGGAATATCGTCTAGAAATTATGAATGAAATGCAGGTGATTGTTACTTGAAACAAGGACTAGACCGGAGATTCAATTGATTATGTCTAGTCCCCAACGAATCTCCACCACTATTGAGGAATCTCTATCATCACCCGAAGGAAATTTACACACAACCATTGTGTGCACGAAGCATCTGAAGCATCATCGAGAATTTGGACATTGAGATTCCAACCCACGACACTTGCATTTTATGGAGAAATAGTGGCAAAACAACCTCTGAAGATTGGAGCACCTTCACACGGTTGGTTCGAGATTCAAACAACAGTTACTGCAGTTCTGTACTGAAAGTGTCGCTGCTCGCAACCTCAACTTACTGCGTGTGGAATATCGGGAAACGGTCTTCATCAAGACCCGCATCCTTGATCAGAATAGCGGATCAAATCTGGAGACCAATGAAAATCTGAAGTTCCACATGCACAATCACGTGAATCATCTGAAATAAGTGACACCTTCAGTCGAAACCAAGTCGAGCACCGGCCTCTTCTTCAAACATCGCTACTTTAGCTGCAGATTCCGCACAGCCGAACTCCGCAACTCGTTACCTGCGAACTTCAGATCTGATCTGAGACGAAGCATTGAGAACGACAATCATCAATCGTCGGAGATCTCTGATTTCAAAACAGAGATCCAATATTCAATTTGCATTGCATAGAAGCAATTGGGGGAAAGGTCCACCGCTTTAGCTCCAAGAACGTGGCAAGGGCTATTACTTGGAAAAATTACGCCCATAGCCCCTGCTTCATTTGATTTTGCGTACAGGTCCTGCAACTTCTGCAATCACGTGCCCAAGCATGTGGTACCTAGAGTAATTGTGGCGATATCCTCGAAGCTTTCTTAATTGAGAACAAGTCCAGGTGGAACGCCAATCACGTGATGAGTACGTGCAATACCTGCACATATTGGTGTGGAGCCCCTGTTCTTCTGCTATTTACACCCACGCCCCTCAATTTCCTTTTTTTACATACGCGCCCCTACATTCCTTGTAAATTGCGAACATACCCCCAAAAAATGTATACACTGCATATACGTATAATACATAATAATAAAATAAAAAATATATAAAAATATAATAAAATACATATAAATACAGTATATTGCACTATATATAATATAAAATCATATTTTGAAAATAAAAAATATAATATTTTCTTAGCATTAAATAAATCATTAAAATCCCAAAAATAGAATAAACTTTAAACCACAAAAAATATTAAAATTTCTCTAAAAAATCTATAAAAATACCTTTAGTATGTTCCACTATATTTTACATAATAAATCAAAAATAAAATAAAAAAATTTGAATAATAAAATCAATAAAAAAATAAAATACACAAAAACTTCAAAAATTCATAACTAAATAACTAAAAATCACCTAAAAACGCACCACATATCGTTTTAAAGGGAATTTCATATAATTTCTAATAAAAAGAAAATAAAAATATTTTCTCATTATTTTCAATATTAAAAATCAGAAAAATATCACAGTTTTAATAAAATAATAGTCTTTCTCTTTAAAAATAAAACAAAGTCCATAAAGAGCCTAAAAAGTTTCTAAAAATCTATAAAAAAACAGAAAATAAAAAATAATAAAAATAATAAAATAAAATCAACTAAAAATTTAAAACATTTTCTAAATAATAAAAAATCATAAAACACATAAAAATCACAAAAACAAAATAAAATTCCTAAAAATCAAATACCTAAAAATAAAATAAAACTAAGGAAATCCTTTACCTTAGCTTGTCTATAGTTTCTCCTAGTTTAACAACAGTTTGTCTCCATGAGTTTGACACTCCCGTGCTTAACCTCTATACACTTAAGTTTAGGAGTATAAATAAAAAAAGATTAATTAACCTTAATCTTTTCTGACAAAACCCACTCGGTCGATACAACGACCGTAATACAACGACCGTAAAATTGTTTCTGTCTCTTTTTGCAGGAATAAAGAAGTGATCGAGTGGTGTTTATCAATCATGGGCGACGCCTTTTCCCTTGTCCTTCGACAGCGCCTTTAGCTTGCTTGTGAACTCCTTTTCTTCAGCGTTGTGGCCTTGTTGGTCATTGTATTCGACCAACGCATCTGCCACCATGATCGTTGAATTAAGGTCCTTCACGCCATGCCTCCGCAGTTCGGCTTGCGCCCAGCTCTGCAACCCAATCATGAAATTGAATAGCTTGTCCTCCTCTGACATGCCCTTGATGTCCAGCAACAAGGACGTGAAATGCTTCACGTACTCACGAACAGTGCATGTCTGCTTCAGGCGTCGAAGAGCCTCCCATGCATCCCACACAGTGTTCTTGGGCAGGAACTGCGCCTTCATTTCCGTGACTAGATCTTCCCATCTATATATCTTCGATCTCGCCTCATCTGCTGCACGACTCCTCAACCATAGCTTGGCATCGCTCGACATATACATTGATGCCAAGCCGACCTTCTCGGCTTCCATCGCCTTGGTCGCCTCGAAGTAAACTTCCATATCCCATAGGAAGTTCTCCAAATCCTTGATACTCTGCGTACCTGTAAAGGGTTTGGGTTCAGGTACCTTGCGTAGATGCACCTCCGTGGAGCTCCCACTATTCGTCAATGCCTTCTTGATGAGGGAGATCTCGTTGCATAGATCCTCCATCATCGAGCTGAATGCCTCCAGCTTGTCCTCCAAGGACTTGATCTGCTCCGCCGAGCATTGGGTCTCGTCCCCAACATCTGATCCTTCTGAAGAAACGATCCTCCAAGACGGCGATGTGGTGGGCATGAGTCCTAATAGTGGACTCCATCTCCACCACCACTTGCTCCAATTCTACAACGTGCTCGCTGACACCCACCATCTTCGCTCTACTAATTGAAAATATACTTGCACCGACAAGTATCCTCTGTTCCCACGATCGACTGCACCAACAGCCACTCGTGGCTTTGCCCGCTTTCTTGCCCGCTTTCTTGGCACCGACCAAGCTCTGATACCAAATGTCATAGGGTCAAAATCCAGCCATTGATTTTGACTGAACCTGTGCGGCGTTAGCTATCTCGTAGCTAATGAGCCTTCCCGAGTAGAATGGTCATGGACGCGCTCCAACTCTTCTCGATACTCCTGCTTGCTCACACATTGACGCTCAAGCACACATACAAGCTCGACTCTATGGATCGCTCAAGAACACTCTCAAGAACTCGTTCAAGAATGCTCAAGAACACAACCACACAATCACACAAGCACGAGCACGAAGCTCTTCTCTTATTAGAAGGGGAACTCGCTTTGGGAGTGGATGACGACATTCTATACTTGTGTGTTTACATGAGCCACCACCCCTCCTTTTATACAAGACTCAAGGCAACCCAAGGGATACTCATTATTACATCTACAATAATGATACATAAAGACACAAGAGATGTGAACCCCTCAATGTATCCAAAACAATCCGTAGATCATTCGCATGATCCCATTCATTCTGTGAATAGATGAGCACATCATCGATGAACACCACTACAAACTTGTCCAAGTATGGACGGAAGATACGGTTCATCGTATCCATGAAAGCCGCAGGTGCATTGGTGAGCCCAAACGGCATCACCACAAACTCGTAGTGTCCATAGCGAGTCCTGAAGGCTGTCTTCAGAATATCCGACTCGCGAATCCTGAACTGATGATAGCCGGAGTGAAGATCGATCTTCGAGAAAACTGAAGATCCCTGGAGCTGGTCAAACAAATCATCGATACGTGGCAAGGGATAACGGTTCTTCACCGTTCTCTTGTTCAGCTGCCTGTAGTCAATACATAACATCATGGATCCATCCTTCTTCTTGACAAATAAAACCGGAGCACCCCAAGGTGAAGTGCTCGGCCTCACGAATCCCAAATCAAGTAACTCTTGTAGCTGTACCTTCAGCTCCCTCAACTCGGCTGGTGCCATGTGATATGGTGCCATAGAGATCGGATGTGTATCTGGCAGCAATGTGATCTCGAACTCAATCTCTCTCAGGAGGTAATCCTGGTAGCTCATCAGGAAATACATCTGGATATTCTGACACTACTCGGATGTCCTGTGTCATCGGCTCCTGGTCAGATACCTCCCGAACAAATGCAAGGTATGAATCACAACCCTAATCAACAAGTCGTTGGGCTCGCAACACTGAAATGTACTCCATGGTGGAGTCATGTATAGTACCCTCAAAAGTGAACTCGGGTATATCTGGAATCCTGAAAACAACCGTCTTCCTAAAGCAATCAACTAGTGCATGATGAGCAGATAGCAAATCCATGCCCAAAATCAAGTCGAACTCATCAAGATGCAGAAGTAGACAATCTGCGATCATCTCGTGACCGCCAATCAGTACAGGCAAGTGCCTGACGATCAGTGAAATAATGAATAACTGGCCACCTGGCCCTCGGATGTGATATGGAGAAGAGAGAGTCTCTGCGACTCTACCTAAAGAAGCAAGTAGCCTCGAAGCAAGAAAAGAGTGTGTCGTACCAGAATCAAATAAGACATGGAAAGGTCGGCCCAAGGCTGAGACCGTACCTTTCACCACAGTGGCCGCTGAACGTGCTTGCTCCTCAGTAACTGCGTGTATCTGCCCCTGCCTGGCTGGTGCGGCACTGGAACCTGCCACACTCTGCGTCTGTCGCTGCTGCGGTCGCCTGAAGTTGGAGCTCCTTCCACGGAAACTCCCTGAACGATGTGCCTGAGGCTGAGACTGTGAAGGCTGTGGCTGAGGCTCACCAGAAACCTGTGGGCATTGTGAGCGATAGTGTCCCCACTCGTGACATCGGTAACACCGGACTGGTCTGGTAGGTGGAGTAGCTGTGTCCGTGCTCCGAGATGGTCCGGCTGGTGGTCGGTCTACTCGCTGTGACCCAGATGGTCGAGCGGAATCTGAGCCACGTCCGGCAAGTGCTCCTTCTAAAGTAGTCGATGGAGAAGAGCGAGCACTGCCAGAGAATGTCGAACATGTAGGTCGGAACCGTCTGTTTGACCTCTGCTGCTGAAACGGTCGACGTATCGGTCCAAAAGATCGTCGCAGTCTAGGCGCTGCTCCAGATGAGCTCCCGAAACGTCTCCCTCTAATGTCCTCGAACTTCTCCGCGGCATCGATAGCCTCGGAGATAGAAGTGATGTGTAGTCCTGCCAGTCTCCTGCACCTCCTCGCGCATGCCGCCAATGAACTTTTCCAGATTCTCCTCTGGAAATGCGCCAGCTGCTCGAGTATGTCGTGACAGCTCTGTGTATCGGATAAAGTAATCTCTAGCTGTCATCTTCCCCTGACGAAGCTCTGCAAAAAGTCGGCGCTGGAACTCCTTCCACTTTGCAGAAAAGAAGTGGCCTCGGAACTTCGTCTCGAAATCATCCCAGGTAGGCTCTCGGCCTAGCTTAGACACTACCGCATCCCACCATCTCTCGGCAAAATCCGTCAATGAATACTCCATGAAGGATAGCCACGTGTCTCGTGGTGCGCGAATCATCCTGAGCACCTTCGTCACCCGCTTCAGCCACTGCTCAGCAACATCTGGTGTACATGTACCCTCAAACAAGGGTATGTTGGCGCGCTGGTAGGATGTGAAAATGGACTGGTGCCTGTGAATAGCTGAGTACTCGTGTGCACCCTCGTCTGCTAAGTCCACAGGGTCCTGCTCCCTGTCAAAGTCTGCATCCTCCTCAGCTCCATGCTCTGGAATGTCCTCTAGTGGATCGTCAGGATGAGGCTGCTCTACCTCAACGGACTGGTGCTGGTCCTGTCGTATCCCATCCTGGGATGGATGGTACGTGAAATCTGACAGGTCCTCAAATCTCATCTCTATGTCCTTCTGCCTGTCAGCAATCTCGGTCTGCTGGGCCAATATCTGCTCCTGCTGGCCTCTCATAGCAGCCTGCTGCTGCTGAAGATCAGTAAGTGCGCTCAGTATGTGTGCCAGCTGATCAGAAGTATCCTGACCTGGTCGAGATGCCATGGCTCTGCATGAGGACCATAATTAGTCATAAAGATGCCCTAGCCAGATATTTATCATAAATGATTTTCTCTTCTTGGGATATAAGATGAAAATAAATGAACTTGGTGACATATGTGGTTATTGAATATAAATGTCATATTTCCCTTCTCGAACTCACGGCAAGTCGGAAGACTGTCGCTATTCGAGAACTTAATGCGATCGGAATTGAAATACTGCGAATGTGCGTATCGGGGTACCACTGCTCTGATACCAAACTGTGAACCCCTCAATATATCCAAAACAATCCGTAGATCATTCGCATGATCCCATTCATTCCGTGAATAGATGAGCACATCATCGATGAACACCACTACAAACTTGTCCAAGTATGGACGGAAGATACGGTTCATCGTATCCATGAAAGCCGCAGGTGCATTGGTGAGCCCAAACGGCATCACCACAAACTCGTAGTGTCCATAGCCAGTCCTGAAGGATGTCTTCGGAATATCCGACTCGCGAATCCTCAGCTGATGATAGTCGGAGCGAAGATCGATCTTCGAGAAAACCGAAGATCCCTGGAGCTGGTCAAACAAATCATCGATACGTGGCAAGGGATAACGGTTCTTCACCGTTCTCTTGTTCAGCTGCCTGTAGTCAATACATAACATCATGGATCCATCCTTCTTCTTGACAAATAAAATCGGAGCACCCCAAGGTGAAGTGCTCGGCCTCACGAATCCCAAATCAAGTAACTCATGTAGCTGTACCTTCAGCTCCTTCAACTCGGCTGGTGCCATGTGATATGGTGCCATAGAGATCGGATGTGTATCTGGCAGCAATGTGATCTTGAACTCAATCTCTCTCTCAGGAGGTAATCCTGGTAGCTCATCAGGAAATACATCTGGATATTCTGACACTACTCGGATGTCCTGTGTCATCGGCTCCTGGTCAGATACCTCCCGAACAAATGCAAGGTATGAATCACAACCCTGATTAACAAGTCGCTGGGCTCGCAACACTGAAATGTACTCCATGGTGGAGTCATGTATAGTACCCTCAAAAGTGAACTCGGGTATATCTGGAATCCTGAAAACAACCGTCTTCCTAAAGCAATCAACTAGTGCATGATGAGTAGATAGCCAATCCATGCCCAAAATCAAGTCGAACTCATCAAGCTGCAGAAGTAGACAATCTGCGATCATCTCCTGACCGCCAATCAGTACGGGCAAGTGCCTGACGATCAGTGAAATAATGAATAACTGGCCACCTGGCCCTCGGATGTGATATGGAGAAGAGAGAGTCTCTGTGACTCTACCTAAAGAAGCAAGTAGCCTCGAAGCAAGAAAAGAGTGTGTCGCACCAGAATCAAATAAGACATGGAAAGGTCGGCCCAGGACTGAGACCGTACCTTTCACCACAGTAGCCGCTGAACGTGCTTGCTCCTCAGTAACTGCATGTATCTGCCCCTGCCTGGCTGGTGCGGCACTGGAACCTGCCACACTCTGCGTCTGTCGCTGCTGCGGTCGCCTGAAGTTGGAGCTCCTGCCACGAAAACACCCTGAACGATGTGCCCGAGGCTGAGACTGTGAAGGTTGTGGCTGAGGCTCACCAGAAACCTGTGGGCACTGTGAGCGATAGTGTCCCCACTCGTGACATCGGTAACACCGGACTGGTCTGGTAGGTGGAGTAGCTGTATCCGTGCTCCGAGATGGTCCGGCTGGTGGTCGGTCTACTCGCTGTGACCCAGATGGTCGAGCGGAATCTGAGCCACGTCCGGCAAGTGCTCCTTCTAAAGTAGTTGATGGAGAAGAGCGAGCACTGCCAGAGAATGTCAAATCTGTAGGTCGAAACCGTCTGTCTGACCTCTGCTGCTGAAACGGTCGACGTATTGGTCCAAAAGATCGTCGCGGTCTAGGCGCTGCTCCAGATGAGCTCCCGAAACGTCTCCCTCTAATGTCCTCGAACTTCTCCGCAGCATCGGTAGCCTCGGAGATAGAAGTGATGTGTAGTCCTGCCAGTCTCCTGCACTTCCTCGCGCATGCCGCCAATGAACTTTTCCAGATTCTCCTCTGGAAATGCGCCAGCTGCTCGGGTATGTCATGACAGCTCTGTGTATCGGATAAAGTAATCTCTAGCTGTCATCTGCCCCTGACGAAGCTCTGCAAAAAGTCGGCGTTGGGACTCCTTCCACTTTGCAGAAAAGAAGTGGCCTCGGAACTTCGTCTCGAAATCATCCCAGGTAGGCTCTCGGCCTAGCTCAGACACTACCGCATCCCACCATCTCTCGACAAAATCCGTCAATGAATACTCCATGAAGGATAGCCACGTGTCTCGTGGCGCGCGAATCATCCTGAGCACCTTCGTCACCTGCTTCAGCCACTGCTCAGCAACATCTGGTGTACATGTACCCTCAAACAAGGGTATGTTGGCGCGCTGGTAGGATGTGAAAATGGACTGGTGCCTGTGAATAGCTGAGTACTCGTGTGCACCCTTGTCTGCTAAGTCCACAGGGTCCTGCTCCCTGTCAAAGTCTGCATCCTCCTCAGCTCCATGCTCTGGAATGTCCTCTAGTGGATCGTCAGGATGAGACTGCTCTACCTCAACGGACTGGTGCTGGTCCTGCCGTATCCCATCCTGGGATGGATGGTACGTGAAATCTGACAGGTCCTCAAATCTCATCTCTATGTCCTTCTGCATGTCAGCAATCTCGGTCTGCTGGGCCAATATCTGCTCCTGCTGGCCTCTCATAGCAGCCTGCTGCTGCTGAAGATCAGTAAGTGCGCTCAGTATGCGTGACAGCTGATCAGAAGTATCCTGACCTGGTCGAGATGCCATGGCTCTGCATGAGGACCATAATTAGTCATAAGGATGCCCTAGCCAGATATTTATCATAAATGCTTTTCTCTTCTTGGGATATAAGATGAAAATAAATGAACTTGGTGACATCTGTGGTTATTGAATATGAATGTCATATTTCCCTTCTCGAACTCACGACAAGTCGGAAGACTGTCGCTATTCGAGAACTTAATGCGATCGGAATTGAAATAGTGCGAGTGTGTGATTAACGGGTACACGGATCCTGAGAGGGGTTCACAAGAGACCCTTCGAGTTCTTCGGCATCCCTTTGTGTTCTTTAGCAACTCTTCGTCTGCTTGTCTCTTCGACTCCCTTGTTGTCCTTTCGTCTTCCCGCACGGTTGACGCTACATCAACTGCCCAGTCATCAGCACACTCACACTCCAATGCTTGTTGATGCAGCTTTGCCATAATTCACTGAGTACCATCGAACACTCGATCTTATGCCAAAGGGAACCCGCGGCCTCCAGATCCTCGTACGGTAAACCCTTCCTTAGCGTTCTGCATGCTAAGGGGAAGTCCTCCAGAACTTCGCTATCATGGCCTCCAGACCACTCTCGTGCGTGTATCACCGAGCATGCTCGACAATGCTTGTACTCAATACCTGCAATGCTCCATGCCTCCTTGGATCGTCACGCATCAATACCGATACCGTGCGCCTTCGTGTGTACGCCTATGTGACTGTACCGCATTGCTCCTCAATGCATGTTGCTTCACTGCATACCGCCCTTCTGCACTCGCGTATGTATCGCTACGTGCATCCACTTTCATGACTTGCATTGCAGCATGTACTTGCTTTGCTCGCACTGCTACAGGCTTTACGACACTTTGCTACCGACCCAGTGTCCTGTGTGACGCTTCTCCATTGTCATGTATGGTAGAGACTCCAGACTCTCGTGGATAACCTCCAAAATACCCACATATTCATGACTCCTCCTGAAGTCAGGCTCCATCGATCATTCTCGAGCATCCGCTACCGTGTCTGCACGATCATTCTCGATCACAGAATTTGGGGGTATGACACCTAGAAACCTTATCCTATTGGTGGTTGATGAACCCACATTTCATCATCTTTATTTTATCATTTTGGCATCAAAAACTCTAGCAAATGCCTGTAAATAGCCTTAAATAGAGCATCTTAGCATTCATGCATGTGCATTTAATTAATGTATAAAATACTATAATTAAAGCCAAAATTATAGAATAAATAAAAGAAAAGAAAAAGAATAAAATATTGTAAATATTTTATGACCCGAAACCCCGAGACCTAGGCATCTCGATGAATAGTTCGAGAAGGAATAAAGTAGGGGGAGATAAGGATAGAAACACAGTTCAAATACAATGTATTTCATTCATTCTTTATCTATTTTGGGACCTATTTTTGGTTCCACTTTTTGTACATCAAATAAAGAAGCTTTGTACATGAAAGTTATAGATAATTTTATAAAGAAAAATACAAAATTGATTTCACCGAAAAATAATGTATAGATAAAAAGTTATGGTCTGAATAAAAATCTAGAATCCCAACTTCCCAGACCCGTATCTCACAAATGACAACTCCAAATGCATCAAACTCACCTTTAATTGTATATAGAAGAAAATAAGCCATTTAATGACGGTGGTTTCGTATTTGGCGGAGCTACGGTTTGAAAGTTGAGTTTTGGACCCACATTGAACATTGTACAGATTAAAATATTCAATTTATTATTTATTTATTATTCTTATATTTTTATATTTTCATAATTATGTAAATATTCCTTATAATAATTATGTACATTAAAATTGGAATAAAAACCTAAAGAAAACTCAAAATAAAAATAAACATATATAGATCATACAGGTATTATACCTATATGTATACCTATATAATATACTCTTTTATTTTATTAAATGTACAAAATACATCAAAAAATAGAATAAAAATATATTTATGTGTATAAAAATATTTTATAATTTTATAAAATCATAACCAAAAATAAATAAATTAAAAACACAAAATAAAAACAAAATACTTAAATATATAGATATTATACCTATAAAGGGCTATAAAAGGTAACTTGTAAAAATAAGCCTCATAAAAATAATTAAAAATCACCATAAAATTATTTAGAAAATAAGAAACATTTTTTATTACATAACCTAAAATTAATAAAATCTTTTTCTATTTTTAAATGATTTTACAAATCATTTCCAGTGGGTTTTTCCTGGTTGGTCCACGTGGACCAACCAGGAGGCGCCACCAGTTGACCCCGGTCAACTGGTCGTCTTCCCCACCTACCCCCTGTCAGTGGCTTGGTTTTTGAGCCATTTTCTTGGTTTTTTCCCAGCCAATCCTTTCACCATTTCGCCTCCACTTCTTCTGCAAACTTATTCCTCGATCATCCACCTTGCCCGCCATGTGTTTACATTGGGCCAAGAATCACTGAGGCGCCCGAGATTCATTGGTCTTTGAGCCCCTACAGCTCAAGGTCAAACCAAATAAAGTGAACCCCCGACCTTCAATTCGATTTTGGATACCCTTCGGACCACCCCTCTCCACCTTCTTGCGCTCCTGAGCTCCCTGGAGGAGACAGCTCCATCGCGAGGTCTTCAGCCGAGGTGTTCGAGGTCGGAGGAGCTTCCCATACCTCCCGCAACACCGGCGGTTGAGGTTCAACATATCCTCTGGTTCCGGCCATTGAGGGCCTCCCCCCTTTCATTTCTTTTATGCATTTAGTTCCTGTTAACCTAAGGATCAAAAACCCCCAAAAAAATCCGAGTTTCATCGCTTATTTCGCTCAAATCGCTAAGTTGGCCGGAGCGCACCTCCGGTCGTCCATCGCCATTTCGCTCCACGCATCCCCACGTCCATCCAAGGGTCCAGGCAGTATGCCCTGGACCCCTTGACTCTTTTTGCAGGTCAAAGCGCACTTGATAGCGCCTGGAGATCAATTTTGAAGCTCGCCGGAGCTTTCGCAGCTGCCCAGCTCCGTCGGTCGCCCGCGAGCTCTACGGCCCTCGCCGTGGGTTTTTGAAGACTCCAGGAGGAAGACGAAGACCTAGGGACGCTCCACGTCCATTTTGGAGCCTTGACATCACCGGAGGACGAAGATCTGGAGCGGCGAAGTTCACCCTCGCTAGTGTTCTTCGTTGTTCTTCCTCATCGACTCCCCACCGTTGGATCTTGGAGCGCCTCCAGACTGCGCAACGTCCGTTGGATCAAGCTTCATCGCCACCGTCAGATCGTCCTCAAGCGATCTAATCTCCACTGTCCACACGAAGCACCATCAACCGTCCGATCCACACCACGTGTTTAAGTGAAGACCCGCGGCCGTTGGATCGCGCGCAAGAGGGGTATTTTGCACTCTAACCCCCGCGCATTTTGTATTTACATTTTAGTACCAAAACCTTTGTCTGTAGTGTAATTATTTTGTGTTATTTGCATGTAAGCCATGCACTTTTATTTTTATTGCACTTAGGTCATGTGCCACGTCACCTCACGTGCATGTGCGCGTGAGGGGGTGGGCTTTTTGCAAGGACACCCTTGGGGTTTATTTATTTCAGATTAGTCCCAAAATTTTGTGATGTAGTGTAAAAGTTTGGGATATTTTGCATAGAAGCCCTTGATACTTTTGGATATTGCCTTTAGGTCCCTGCCAAGCGCGTGCGTAGCACGTGCTTGCCATGGACATTTTGTATTGAGGCCCCTCCGGGTTTTGTAATTTGCTTCTAGTCCAGTGAATACAAGTTTTAGTGTAAAACTTTGTGGCAATTTTGCATGTACCCCCTGGATGTTTGAGAAATTGCATATATACCCCTGCCAGGCTTGTTTAACTTCTGTATGTTTGTTTTAATTAGTTAAACCATCATTTTAATTCCAAAAATTCTAAAAATTTGAACTTAAGCTCCTGTTAGCTTGTACTTTGTCGCCATATTTTTAGTTTTTAATTTTATAGCTTTTTAATATTTATTAAAAATCAAAAACATGCTTTTAATTCACTGTCTAGCTTAGAAAATGCCAAAAAAATATTAAAATATCTCGAAAAATTCCAAAAAATTTTCCTAGGTATATTTTAACCTATTTTAGTGTCAGTCCAAAAATCACTAAAAATCTCAAAAGAAAAACCTTAAAAATTCAAAAAGACACAAAAACTTCAAAAAAATATATAAAATCAAGGAAAACTCAGAAAAATATAAACTCAGTTTCTATTTACTCTATATTTTATTATCTTTATTTGAAAAATAGTTTGGAAAATTTTTGTGGCTATCTGATATTTTTAATTCCCATTTTACCCCCAGCTAGTAGCCTTTTCACTATTTTGGTTTATTTCAGTATTTAAAATACCAAAAACACCTTGAAAAATACCCAAAAATCCCAAAAACAGTAAAAAATTATAAAAATACTAAAAAGACTTTATTTCTGAATTTTTAGTTATTTTTGCATATTTTTATAAATATATTATCATCTCTTTTATTACTTTGCTTATATTTTCCAATATTGAAAAAAGAAATTGATATATATATATATAATTTAAAATATAAAATCAGAAAATTAAAAATCAAAATACAAAATTAAAAATTAAATAAAAATTAAATAAAAAAAGAAAAAAAATTAAAAGCCCACAAAAATCATTTGCTTGCATAGTGTAGACATACTTCACATTCACTCACGCACATCTATTTGATCTACCTTGTTTGCTCCCTGTGTTCGAACTCTCTGCATACTTGCTTGCTATACATTTTGTGCAGAGTTAAAAATAAATTTTAACTCCACATTTATTTCTATTTCCTTGATCTATAGTGTGGGTTAATTGTTGATTAAATACGAGGTTCATTTGAGAGTCGCCACAGCGACGGTCGTCTCCACCTTGTGTGAGACACCATTTAGACTCTCTTGAATTTCGTGTTTATCAAATGGCGTTGTTGCCGGGGAGCAACAGCGAGTAGTTCATATTTTTGTCTGTTTGTGTTTGTTTGTCTACCATAGCTTTAGTTTATCTCTCTTGCATTTTTGATATATCTTGTTGAGCTATTCTGACCATTCTTTTCTTGTCTTCTTGTGAGGGACCGTGGAGCAAGGCGGATCGCCTAGGTGACCCGAAGCAACCTTGGGAAGCAGAGCCGGCCTTTCTTAGGCCAAGTCGGCAGGAGAGAGCAGGAAGAGTGAGAGAGAGTGGTAGATTAGCTTGCATTTTCTTTTGTGAGAGAGAGTGATTTGATAACTTGTAATAATACAGGAAATTGGACTCTTGGACACTTAGGGCCTAATTTCCGGGTGTTTGTTCACCCGGGGGCTCATCGCGACTTTTTATCGCGTTTTCCGTTGCCATTTTCCGATTTTGTTTTCCTTTTTCATTTCTTTTGTGGATTGAGCCCTTAGTTGTAGGCTTGCTTGATTAGATTAGAATAGGTACAAACACACTAATAACCTTTGCATGCTCCTATAGATCGTATTTGGATTTAGACTAATTAAACAGTTGGCCATTAGCTTTTCGATCCGCGCGCCGCGAGCTCATCCCACACAAGCGCTTTCTCCTAACTCAAATGTGTTGAGCAGAGGAGGGGTGAGCCTAGACCGGACGTTAGGATTGAGGGTTAGTGGTTAGCTTGTGGTTCTTCATGCTAGCAGTTGCCTATCTTAGGACGATTTCCGCTTTGCATATCGACATGTAGATTAGGTTTATAAATTCTGCTTTGCATTCCGCATGGAGAGAGCTGGGATTCGCTGTAAGTCTTCTCACTTTGCATTCATCATCTAGGCACAAAGGTGAGATTTCCACCTTGGTGTCGACTTGCATTGGCTTTTCCGACTCTATTCTCCCTCTGTTTTTGGACAAAGCAGGATCAAAGAAAATACAAAAATCGTTAGGAGCTTGTTTGAATCAACTCAAAAGAAGCGATAACACCAAAAAAATTAAAAAAGGGACTGCTAAGAAAACCTTGACCAAAAATAAAATCGGTAATTGGATTCATTGTTTGGGGAGAGTAACACCCTCACTTGTATTCAGGTTGCATGGGAAGGTCTCCTTCCAAGTGAGGTGAGCGCTTCGTAAGGATTAGAGCCAAAAACCCAACTTGTGGCTGCCTTGTGTATCGCCTGGATTTATGAAGTATTGGCGCTACTATCGTACGTAGTCGAGTAGGGCTTGGTCGCCATTGGTGACTCACTATTGTGTGAGCATCGACCTTGTCCGAAGTACCGAGCATAGGCCACGCCTTCATGGGTGTGTCTGTCTCACCGGCTGCATCCGAGTAGGATCTTGCACGCTCACGGGTGATTCCGTCGCGAGCGAGGTCCGAAGTATCGGTTTCGCCTATCGGCTTCCTCCCTCTATTTCTTTGGCTGAGTAGGGATCCAGGAAGGGTTACAAGGACCTTAAAAAGTGCAAGTTACATGTTACACAGGAGGAGGACAAGTACGGGAATACTTTTCCGGCAGTACTCTCTCTCCTTTAGGCGTAGCGCTCTAATGACTCGTGACAAGATTAATTCCTGAAAACAAGCTAAAACTGACAAGATAAAATCCGAACCTTCACGGCTTCATGTGTTGAGTTGGTGAACTCACCCCTGCTTTGTGTTTGATTGCTAGATTTATTTAGGTCAAGATCAAAAACACAGCACAATTGTGCGCAATTTTGTTTCTCATTTCATTCCTTCTTCTTCTGCATTTCCCTGCTCTTCCCAAATAATCAAAATGATGGGACGGAGATCTCTTAGGCCGACTTTGTCGGCACCGCTATCCAGCACTCCTCCTCATTCATCTAGGAATACCTCGGAGAGTCCGCTCTCCGAGCCTGAGTTTACCTCCACCCTGTTCCCCCTCGACCACCCTTCTCATTCTCCTTCACTCATTCCAATAGTTTCAGAATTCAGTGCATCGCAGAGTTGGGGACATTCGACAGCACCTGAGATGGCCTCTTTTGCTTTTTCAGAGAGTCCAGACATGGCTGACAGAGGCGGGCATCTAGATGACCATGATCACCCGCCATTCTTCATTGATTAAGCAGCTATCAACAATTCACTTCTTGCATCCCTGGAGACCATGCAGAGGCAGATTCGTGACCAGGGTACATTCATGGGTGATCTCATGAGAGAGATTGCACAGATGAGAGAAAACCGACCTGGGGGCGGTGGCGGTGGCGGCGGTGGAGGAGGAGGACCTAATGCAGAAGGAGGTGATCCAGACGCCGAGAGATCGCCGCAGACCATCATGAGAGAATTGCATAACCCAGCAGCGTCCCTTACACATCGGTGGATCAGACTCCCGCCAATCCATGGAGACTTCGAGTTGCGGCCCCATACCATTCAGCTTCTACCCAAATTCCATGAGTTGCCGACCGAAGAGCCACACCTCCATCTCCAAGAGTTTGAGATGATATGCAACACCATCCATGACAGGTTGATGACTGAGCACACAATCAAGATGATTGCCTTCCCGTTCTCCTTGGTTGACCGAGCCGCATATTGGCTCAAACATCTGGGGCAATTCATCGATACATGGGCAGATCTCTGGACCGCTTATTTGAAGAAATACTACCCTCTTGTCCAGACCAATGCAGCTAGAGCAATGATCAGTAACTTCGTCATGATCCCCAAATGAGCAGTTTCATGAAGCTTGGGATCGCTTCCGAGAGCTCATCGACCGGTGTCCACATCATGATATCTCCAAGCCCAATCTCGTGCAGAGTTTCTTCTGTGGGCTGACACCGGAGCTGCAGGGGTTAGTGAACGCCTCTTGCGGTGGATCATATTTTTCGAAAGGTGAAGACGACGTCTGGTCCATCTACGAGGGCATGGCAGAAAATTCGACCGTGATGGCCCAAGCCCGTGTCTACACGCAGCAGAAGCCACCGCAAGGAGCGGGATCATTTTAGAGGATCGCCCGCATCGATGCCGGTCCCAACACAGTGTCGGCAGCTGCAGCCCAAGCTGAATCAGCCGCAACCGACATGGGCATAATCAGTGAGAAGCTGGACCGTCTCGAGATCCTCGAGAAGAAGCAGATGCAAGGTATGGCCCAGATGGACCAGATCGCCAAGACCATGAGTGATCTGAAGACGCAGATTCTTTGCATACAGGAGGCACAGACTCATTCCCAGCAGCTTCCCAGATCACGTGCTGATCCGAGCAGTAGCAATGCCAACCAGCCCTCTACTTCGTACCGCCAGGTGAATCACATCCAGGCAGAGCCGGTTCCACTGCTACAATACTATCCATCGCATCCGCCATCTCCCGGACACACAGATGGTGTTCTATCAGCCGGAGCAGCCACTGGCCGTTCTCCCTCCACCGTCCTTTGAGCAGGAACCATTAATGGAAGTCAATGGGATTTGGTACGACCGGTACCCTCAGCCCGAGGATCCGTCATGATCATCCAGGATTCCGTTGGGGTAACGGTGGCTCCTCTTCCCAGCAGCAGAATCCTGCCCAAGGACATCAGAACATTCCAGCCACAACAGCAGCAACAACCCCAGTATGCCCATCAGCAGCAGTATCAGAGTGGTCCTCGTCCCGCCTATCAAGGACAGCAGTGGAGGCAGCGACAGCAGCCTCAGCAATCTTATCCCCATCATCCCCAGTATCAACCGCAGCAACATCAGCAACCCCATTTCCAGCAGGGACAACCATCCGGTTCTCAGGGTCCCACCTTTGAGAACCCAGCATTAGATGATCTTGCCTCTTGCTCTCCGAACAACGAGCATCCTTCAGGCAAGAAATGGATGAATTCCGGCAGGAGATGATGGACATAATAAAAGGCAAGGCCGCCATACCCGCTCAGATTGAACCTAATCCGAACAATCTGAAATGGAAGTCTGAGCAGGTAGAGTTTACAGAGGATACCCCTTCTAGTGACTATTTGAGTGATATGTCTTATTCTTTCTATGATGCTGATTTTGTGACTACTAGGAGCGGTAGGATGCCCGCAGGCAGTGCCTCTTTTGAGCGACAACCAGATGCAGAACCAGGAGCGCCAGAGGAGCAGAGTAGCAGTGTTGATGCCGCTAATGATGATGTTGAAGACGGTGGTGCTGAGGCCACCAATGATGGAGATCCAGACGACGGTACTGAGGCCGTCGTGATACCAATTGCAGACGGTGTTGCTGATGCCACCATTTTGGATGTTGAACCAGAGCTCGGTGCTGATGCCGTGAACACAGGTGCTGGTGGTGGTATTGAGGCCACCACATCTACTTTTGTTGAGCCTCCCTCTGTGATGTTCCCACATTTTGTACCTATGGACTGTGGAAACAAAAAGAAAAACAAAAATATGAATAAAGGAAAGGTTTCTGTTCACATTGCGGATCCATATGTGTTGCATGATGATGATTGTATGGATTCTCCTCCTTCCCAGGCGCAGGGACCTACTCCTAGCTCTCCATCTGTGGAGGCCCCTACCATCCCCATCCCTGAGGCACTCCGTCGGGCGAAGGGGAACAAAAAAGAAAACCCAAAAAAGAACCAGCAGGTAGAGTTTGGCAACCAAATGATTGACAGGATACACATTCAGCTGACTCTACGGGAAGCATTTGAGCATATCCCCTTCTTCAAAAAGAACTTGAAAGAGACAACTACTGTCCGAAGGAAGAAGAGGCACACAGATCAAATCCATATGCTCACTCATGACACTTGTTGCGCCATTCAGAACACATTGCCAGCCAAGAGACCTGATACAGGAGCTTCCTATGTCAGATGTGAGATCCAGGAGCAGCAGTTCGATCGTACTCTATTAAACAGCGGGTCTTCGATCAACCTCCTTCCGGCAGCCTTACTCAAACGATTCGAGTTTGGCCCTCTTCTTCGGAGCAGGATAGTCCTTCAGTTTGCTGATCACCTAGAAACCTTATCCTATTGGTGGTTGATGAACTCACATTTCATCATCTTTATTTTATCATTTTGGCATCAAAAACCCTAGCAAATGCCTGTAAATAGCCTTAAATAGAGCATCTTAGCATTCATGCATGTGCATTTAATTAATGTATAAAATACTGTAATTAAAGCCGAAATTATAGAATAAATAAAAGAAAAGAAAAAGAATAATATATTGTAAATATTTTATGACCCGAAACCCCGAGACCTAGGCATCTCGATGAATAGGTCGACAAGGAATAAAGTAGGGGGAGATCAGGACAGAAACACAGTTCAAATACAATGTATTTCATTCATTCTTTATCTATTTTGGGACCTATTTTTGGTTCCACTTTTTTTACATCAAATAAAGAAGCTTTGTACATGAAAGTTATAGATAATTTTATAAAGAAAAATACAAAATTGATTTCACCGAAAAATAATGTACAGATAAAACGTTATGGTCTGAATAAAAATCTAGAATCCCAACTTCCCAGACCCGTATCTCACAAATGACAACTCCAAATGCATCAAACTCACCTTTAATTGTATATAGAAGAAAATAAGCCATTTAATGACGGTGGTTTCGTATTTGGCGGAGCTATGGTTTGAAAGTTGAGTTTTGGACCCACATTGAACATTGTATAGATTAAAATATTCAATTTATTATTTATTTATTATTCTTATAATTTTATATTTTAATAATTATGTAAATATTCCTTATAATAATTATGTACATTAAAACTGGAATAAAAACCTAAAGAAAACTCAAAATAAAAATAAACATATATAGATCATACAGGTATTATACATAGATGTATACCTATATAATATACTCTTTTATTTTATTAAATGTACAAAATACATCAGAAAAATAGAATAAAAATATATTTATGTGTATAAAAGTATTTTATATTTTTATAAAATCATAACCAAAAATAAATAAATTAAAAACACAAAATAAAAACAAAATACTTAAATATATAGATATTATACCTATAAAGGGCTATAAAAGGTAACTTGTAAAAATAAGCCTCATAAAAATAATTAAAAATCACCATAAAATTATTTAGAAAATAATAAAACATTTTTTATTTTATAACCTAAAATTAATAAAATCTTTTTCTATTTTTAAACGATTTTACAAATCGTTTCCAGTGGGTTTTTCCTGGTTGGTCCACATGGACCAACCAGGAGGCACCACCAGTTGACCCCGGTCAACTGGTCGTCTTCCCCACCTACCCCCTGTCAGTGGCTTGGTTTTTGAGCCATTTTCTTGGTTTTTTCCCAGCCAATCCTTTCACCATTTCACCTCCACTTCTTCTGCAAACTTATTTCTTGATCATTCACCTTGCCCGCCATGTGTTTACATTGGGCCAAGGATCACTGAGGCGCCCGAGATTCATTAGTCTTTGAGCCCCTGCAGCTCAAGGTCAAACCAAATAAAGTGAACCCCCGACCTTCAATTCGATTTTGGATACCCTTCGGACCACCCCTCTCCACCTTCTTGCGCTCCTGAGCTCCTTGGAGGTGACAGCTCCATCGCGAGGTCTTCAGCCGAGGTGTTCGAGGTCGGAGGAGCTTCCCATACCTCCCGCAACACCGACGGTCGAGGTTCGACATATCCTCTGTTCTGGCCATTTAGGGCCTCCCCCCTTTCATTTCTTTTATGCATTTAGTTCCTGTTAACCTAAGGATCAAAACCCCCCAAAAAATCCGAGTTTCATCGCTTGTTTCGCTCAAATCGCTAAGTTGGCTGGAGCGCACCTCCGGCCGTCCATCGCCATTTCGATCCACGCATCCCCACGTCCATCCAAGGGTCCAGGCAGTTTGCCCTGGACCCCTTGACTCTTTTTGCAGGTCAAAGCGCACTTGATAGCGCCTGGAGATCAATTTTGAAGCTCGCCGGAGCTTTCGCAGCTGCCCAGCTCTGCCGGTCGCCCGCGAGCTCTACAGCCCTCGCCATGGGTTTTTGAAGACTCCAGGAGGAAGATGAAGACCTAGGGACGCTCCACGTCCATTTTGGAGCCTTAACATCGCCGGAGGACGAAGATCTGGAGCGGCAAAGTTCACCCTCGCTAGTGTTCTTCGTTGTTCTTCCTCATCGACTCCCCACCGTTGGATCTCGGAGCGCCTCCAGACTGCGCAGCGTCCGTTGTAACAAGCTTCATCGCCACCGTCAGATCGTCCTCGAGCGATCTAATCTCCGCCGTCCACGCGAAGCGTCATCAACCGTCCGATCCACGCCACGTGTTTAAGTGAAGACCCGCAGCCGTTGGATCGCGCGCAAGAGGGGTATTTTGCACTCTAACCCCCGCACATTTTGTATTTACATTTTAGTACCGATACTTTCGTCTGTAGTGTAATTTATTTTGTGTTATTTGCATGTAAGCCCCGCACTTTTATTTTTATTGCACTTAGGTCCTATGCCACGTCACCTCACGTGCTTGTGCGCGTAAGGGGGTGGGCTTTTTGCAAGGACACCCTTGGGGTTTATTTATTTCAGATTAGTCCCAAAATTTTGTGATGTGGTGTAAAAGTTTTGGATATTTTGCATAGAAGCCCTTGATACTTTTGGATATTGCCTTTAGGTCCCTGCCAAGCGCGTGCGTAGCACGTGCTTGCCTTAGACATTTTGTATTGAGGCCCCTTCGGGTTTTGTAATTTGCTTCTAGTCCAGTGAATATAAGATTTAGTGTAAAACTTTGTGGCAATTTTGCATGTACCCCCTGGATGTTTGAGAAATTGCATATATACCCCTGCTAGGCTTGTTTAACTTCTGTATGTTTGTTTTAATTAGTTAAACCATCATTTTAATTCCAAAATATCTAAAAATTTGAACTTAAGCTCCTGTTGGCTTGTACTTTGTGGCCATATTTTTAGTTTTTTATTTTATTGCTTTTTAATATTTACTAAAAATCAAAAACATGCTTTTTATTCACTGTCTAGCTTAGAAAATGCCAAAAAATATTAACATATCTCGAAAAATTCCAAAAAAATTCCCTAGTGTGTATTTTAACCTATTTTAGTGTCAATCCAAAAATCACTAAAAATCTCAAAAGAAAAATTTTAAAAATTTAAAAAGACATAAAAACTTCAAAAAAATATATAAAATCAAGGAAAACTCAGAAAAAATATAAACTCAGTTCCTGTTTACTCTATATTTTATTGTCTTTATTTGAAAAATAGTTTGGAAAATTTTATGGCTATCTGATATTTTTAATTCCCATTTTACCCCCAGCCAGTAGCCTTTTCACTGTTTTGGTTTATTTCAGTATTTAAAAATACCAAAAACACCTTGAAAAATACCCAAAAATCCCAAAAACAGTAAAAAATTATAAAAATACCAAAAAGATTTTATTTCTGAATTTTTGGTTATTTTTGCATATTTTTATAAATATATTATCATCTCTTTTATTACTTTGCTTATATTTTCCAATATTGAAAAAAGAAATTTAAAAAAATATACATATACAAAATTTAAAATATAAAATTAGAAAATCAAAAATCAAAATACAAAATTAAAAATTAAATAAAAATTAAATAAAAAAAAGAAAAAAAATTAAAAACCCACAAAAATCATTTGCTTGCATAGTGTAGACACACTTCACATTCACTCACGCACATCTATTTGATCTACCTTGTTTGCTCCCTGTGTTCGAACTCTCTGCATACTTGCTTGCTATAAATTTTGTGCTGAGTTAAAAATAAATTTTAACTCCACATTTATTTCTGTTTCCTTGATCTATAGTGTGGGTTAATTGTTGATTAAATACGAGGTTCATTTGAGAGTCGCCACAGCGACGGTCGTCTCCGCCTTGTGTGAGACACCATTTAGACTCTCTTGAATTTTGTGTTTATCAGTGGTCAAATCCACAAGAGCTTGTGATCATGAAAATTGATAATAACAGAAGAAACCCATCCATGTAAATTGATAATATCGTGTTAGGATTTCGGTCTAACCCATCCTAACCCAAGGTAGTCATCTTTAATGAAGATGATTTTAGGTCTAATGTTTTTTATGTTGAATAAGCCATAGAAAATAAGAGGCTCGAGGATAATAGGGATGTTTCCAGAATAAATCAACTTTGAGGAGAGTCCTCCATGCTGATGAAGGTAGTAAAGTTATTTGTTTACTTGCGTAACTTCTTTTGTACCTCCCCTTACATGAAAGTTTGTGAAATCATTGTCATCTACCTATAGGATTATTTGAGAGAGGTGATTTAATATATGATCACCTTGATACTAGAGTTCTAAGAACTTCCCTCGATTATAGGCTCGAAAGCCAATTATTTGGAGCTCTTAGTTTATTTAAGGCACTCGACCACGTGTCATTCTTGTTTCTCCACATGGCAAGAGTTCTTGATTTTTTTCCCTGAGCAAGGTTAATCATTGATACCTTCAACCAAATGAATTTTTAGCCCAAGATATCTTAACTTTGTATGCGAAGCTTCTCTGATTTCTTTCAAGCCTTTTTGAGATATGGCCAAACATTGAGTTTTTACTATTGTTCGCAATCTGAAGAGGATGGATTTTCCTCTAGTAAGATGCTTTGATGATGTCCCTTGAGAGAAGCTTTTAGCATCCATAATGGCTACCATATTTTTTGAAATCATGAAATTATTGAAAATTCCAATATCCAAAATACCTCATCCATAGGGTGGAGCATGGGCCAGGGTCGGCCCGACCAAGCCCGCTGCCCGGCCTGCTCACGCCCGACCCAAGCCCAAGCCCACTTTCTAAATGGGCGGGCTTGGGCTGCCATTTCAGCCCATTTATCAAATCAGGCTGGGCTTGGGCTTGAACGTGTCCGAACCCGAAGCCCACCGGCCGACCCGATTTAAGGCCCGAAGCCAAGCCCGACCCATGAGCCCAACCCGGCTCACCCCCTCTTTTCATAACCCTAACCTATTGTTCATCCATTCCCCCACACACCTCCCACCCCTATCGGTGCCGCCCCTCCCTCCCATTCCCTCTCTGAGTCCCTCCCAGTGATTCTATCGGCACGACCCTCGACCCTCCCCAGCCCCAGCTCCCAGGCTCCCCCGTCGCCCCGTGAATCTGTGACCCGTTCCACTCCTTGCCACCGTCATTGCGCGACCCCCACCGCCCTGCCAATCCACAGCCCCTCCACTCGTCTCCATCGTTGCGTGACCCTCTGCCCTCCCCAGCACCAGACCTCTCCCTCCCTCCCTCACCATCCAGGCCCAGCCCCCCAGCCGCCCACTCCCCCCATTCGCGGGTCGACCCGACCCAGACCCGACCCATCTTGGGTCAGGATGGGCTCGGGGTTGGGCCTAGTTTCAGAAAAATGTGCGGGCCTAGGCCCGGCCCATGGGCCCGATTACCTAAATGGGCATGGGATGGGCTAGGTTGGGCCTAGTCCGAGCCTGAGCCATGCTCTACCCTACCCATCCATCATCTTTTTCCATGCTACTAGGTGTTTGTGCTTAGTATTTGTGTCCCCACTTCAAAGAAAATTTCTCCATATCTTGTCTATTTTTTCTATGGCATACTTTGGGAGCTTGAGAATTGATAGAAAATGTGAAGTGTATGCACAAACTAGAATTTAGTCAGGTGCCTAGGCAATCATTACAAGCATACAAGCCTTCCATCCACTCAATTTTTCAGCAAATTTATCAATCAGAAGAAACCAACTATTTTGTTTGAGATTTTTATTATCTAAAGGGAATCCCAAATAATTCTTCGAGAATTCATCAATACTCCAGTTGAAATGGGATTTTAAAAGTACTTCCTCGTAATTGAGGTTAACACGGTGTAAAAAAGATTTTTCTTCATTTATTTTAGGTATGATATGAGAGCAAAAATTTTTAAGGCGGATGCAAGGTTTTAAGGGCCTCCTCATCATAGGGTAGAAAGATGAGAGGGTGTCTTCAAAATAGACATTTATGATCTCCCTGGCAAGGCCAGGAATATTGAAACCCTTGATTTTACCTTCTTCAACATGTTTTTTAATATATAATCCAAAATATTCTTTAATTTAATAAATAGGAGTTGAGATGAGGTTCTCCCAATGAACACCTCTTTTGAGCTTGAACAAGCCCATGAAGCTCCTATTTATCTTAATGGAAATTCTTGTGGTTTGTAGGATGGAGAGTATCCAATTAATGAATTTACTTGAGCATCATGCAATTTCCATATCTGTAATAATGAAATCTCATTTTAATGTGCCAGGGCCATCCTGAAATCAATTTTAAAGATAACAACCTTATGGCATGTATTGTTCCAATGGCTAAGGATTTCAAAAATTAACAAAAAGAAAATCATGTGCTAATCTAACTTTAAGAAAGGCATGTTGAGTAGAAGGATAATAGATTGCAGATTTAAAGCCCATCTATCTGCAAAAAATTTTAAGATGATTCTGAGAGGTATATTGATGAGACTAATAGGTTTGTTGTTTTCAACTTTTCTCTATCTTTTTTTATATGAAAGAGATGATAGAATTGTTTATATGTCAAACATTCTCTAGATCTCTCCCATTTCTATGTAAATAATGTAGCATGTCAAGAAAATCTTGTCTTTGGGTGGGCCACAAAGTTGTAAAATTTTCAATTTCCCTCACCATATGTCGAGCTTGTGAACACCAGATCAAAGACCATCACCACTCTTCAAGATGTGGGATCAAATATCCAACCACGTGATTGTCAGCACATGCTTTGAACATTTGCAGCAGATTTCCTAGACTCCTACTTTGTGGAATTGGATCCTCTGTTGTAAGGTTGTTGTAGCACCCTGATGCGCATCACATGTCAGGAAGTCATCCAACAGCTGGGGCTACCCCCAAATTGAAACCCCCTCACTCGAATCTTCTCCTCACACGACTCCTCCCTCCTCCCGATTTGCCCTGGACCATCCACGACGCCTCCCTCCTCGGTGAGACGAGCCCGTACACACTCTCCCCTAATGCCTCCTCCTCGATGAACTGAGCCCGTGCGCCTCCCTCCTCGACGAAACAAGTCCATGCACACCCAATCCTGACACCTCCCTCCTTAGCAAGACTAGCCCGCATGTATTGTCCCCTGATGCCTACTCCTCAGTGAACCGAGTCCTACAGAGGAGCCCACATAGCTCTTCCACCCCAATATTTGCTATATGTTTTTTGTCTGTTGTATAATAATTTTTAATGTATCATTTGTTAACTTTTATGTTAACTCTATTATATAGGTGTCTTCCACATTGTGGTGATGTTATTTTTTGATTAAAGTGATGTATGCATGCTTTTTAAAATGTGTAATATTTAGATGATGGAAGATTGATTCAAGGATTCTGAAGATTAAAATGAATGATCGAAGATTGATTAAAGTAATATATAGATACCAGAACTCACTCTATTATACAAAAAGTCATCGTATTCCTACAAAAATAAACCCGTCACATACATAAGAAGGAACATACAGAACTTCTCTCAGATATGCAACAGAGAATGAAATCATACTAGAACTCTCTCTTCATACAAAACTTGTCATGCTCCTATCAAAACACTCCTCGTACACATACGTAAGAAGAAGGAACATGAAAAACTTCTCTCAAATATGCAACAGAGAACAAAATCATAAAGATTTTACTCTATTATATAAAAGTCCATCGTATTCCTATAAAAAACTCCTCGTGTGCTTACATATGAAGGAACATACAAAACTTCTCTTAGATATGCAACAGAGAATTGAAATCATGCCAGAACTCACTTTATTATACAAAATCCTCATATTCTTACAAAAAGCTCCTCGTGTGCATACATAAGATGGAACCTATATATTTCTCTCAAATATGCAAAAGAGAACGAACTCCTACAAAACCTCTTTCTATTATACAAAAATCATCGTATTCCTACAAAACGCTACTCGTGCGCATACATAAGATAGAGCATACAAAAGTTCTCTCAAATGTGCAACAAAAAATGGAATCCTACAAAAACGCATTCTATCATACATTGTATACTTACAAATCTATGCTTGCTCATACATAAGATGCACCATATAAAAGTCCTCCTAAATATGCAATAGAGAACAAAATCCTACAAAAACTCACTCTAATATAAAAAAAACTTTGAATTCTTAAATAAAGCTACTCGTACGCATACATAAGATGGAACATACAAGAGTTCTCTCAAATATACAATAGAGAATGAGATCCTAGAAAAACTCACTCTACTATACAAAGTCATTGTATTCCTACAAAACGCTACTTGTGCGCATACATAATATGGAACATACAAAAATTCTCTCGAATATGCAACAGATAATGAAATCTTACAAAAATGTATTCGATTATACAAAAATATTTTATTCCTTCACAGCTACTCGAGGCATGCATAAGATGGAACATATAAAAGTTCTCTCCAATGTGTAAAAGAGAATATAATCCTACGAAAAACAACTTGTGTGCATATATGAGATGGGACATACAAAACTTCTCTCAGATATCTAATAGAGAATGGAATCATATTAGAACTTTCTCTATTATACGATACTCATCATACTCCTACAAAAAGATTTCTTTTTGAATAAATACAAAAAGATTTCTTATGCATATACATAAGAAGCAACATACAAAACTTCTCACAAATATGCAACAGAGAATGAAGACATACCAAAACTAACTCTATTATACAAAAAGTTTCTTGTGTGCATATATAAGAACGAACATACAAAAGTTCTCTCAGGTCTGTAATCGACAACCAACCACTATATTGACTAAAAAAGTTAATATTACAATCTTGTATTCTTACTTCTGGTAACATTGGATAAGTAACTAGGATAAGTATCATGTGTTCTTACTAGATAACCCTATATTTGATAGATATTGAGGTCCCATTTGGTTTGATGTTCCCAGATGAATATGCCGAGTTTTCTAATGACAATTGAGGAGCAAATTGATGTAAAATTTATTTGTTCATTGTTATTCTGGATGAGTTGCAGGTCAACCATTACTCACGCTATAAAACCTATAAGATGTGATTCAATATAAACGGTCGGTCATTCTTAATATATGATTGTTCCAATAGATTGTTAACTCTACCTCCTCGATATAATTAATCATTACTTGCAGTATATTAAATGGACTCACTTGTGCACAAATACGAAGGAAACACACTACACACCGAATTTATCTCAAATGTGCAAGAAAGGAGGAAATACTAATAGAACTCGCTCGAAGATACAAAAGCATTCACATCCATATGAAAATCTCTTCTCCGTTGTATATACACAACAAGAAAGATTCGTACACATTTTCAGCAGATATGCAACAAAGGAGAAATGCCTACAAAAACACACTGCAATATACAAAAACCTTTATTTCCATACAAAAAGCACCTTCTCCATATTGTATAAAAAAGAAAAAAGATTCAAACTCATTTTCACTCAGATATGTAGCTCCAATTTACAAAAGAGGAGGAATCCATATAATAGCTAACTCTAAAATACAAAATCAAACACTTTCATATAAAAAGTTCCTTCTCCATAAAATCAATGTCCACTTGCAACTATGCCACCATGGGTATTGACTATTGTAGATGCAGTATTGCTACTCTCGCTCCTCTCTATCGGTGAAGATGCGGGCAATGTTATCGCCACGAGCAGGATTACCACCTTGATGGAGCAGATTTTGACAGTTGCTTTATTGACTACTGTGCCAAACAACTCAAGACCAAAGCACAGAGGGGCGAACCTACATCATAACCCGAAATCCCTCATGTGCTTCTATGTGTTTCCTGCGAGCACTACAAATGGGCCCTCTCTTTCACCGTAGAGACGATCATCAACGTGGAGTACCTCTACACTGGTGAGGACTTCCAGCTGGATACACGACGGAGGCGAGAGGCCTGGCAAAGAGGATGTGTAGCAGAGCGGGGAGGCAAGACGATGAGGACGCGCAACAGATGGGGGGAGGTAGGGGAGATGGATGCGTGACACGGGAGGGGGAGGCGCAGCGAGGACGATGCGCAACAAGGAGGTTGCGCAACGAGGGATTGGGGGTAAGGAAGGTTTGGGGAGGATGGTGTTGTGTCGCGACCCCATTTCCCGGGCCGTCGGATCCTCCCATATCTGGATCTGGTTACTCAACAATAATTTATTCAGCAATCACAACTAATATTCAGAAATAGATTGCAAATAAAAATACTCAGAAGAAAGTATTTCAACACTTTTCCATTCACAAAATAAAGTTCGGATGATACACTGTCCCACTATAACTATTTACATGCACATCAGCTTGAAAGGAAAATATACAAAAGATTACTAACTACCTTAAAGAGTAAAGCTACTGTGGTTGGCTGGATATCTAGTATATAAGCTGGATGTATTTTTTTAAAAGTCCTTGCGATGGCTCACCGATACCTGTTGGGTTTTCCATAAATCATAGGATAAAAAATTAGCGAATGCTAAGTAACGAAGAAGAGAAAAGCAAACAAATTGTGTAATTTTTCAAAACTTGATATCACAAAAAGTTCCATTCCTTCTCATTAATTTAAGTCATATTCCTTTCTATTCCACATCAGGGATTAGTCCAGGGGAACCCCACCATTCTTGGACTCCGAAGCTGTGGACACTTCGGGATTGGAGATTGTGTTGATCTTGGTAAGTTTATGCCGCCGCACGTCGCCTCAACCAATCCTCCAATACTACCCTGACAATTTCCTTTTCTTTTATTAAACAGGGTCTCAACCCTCAGCCTTGAAAATCAAATGAGCACACCGTCCTCGAGGACTTGGTCGATTAAAACCTCAGGCTAACATTTAATCATATAACCTAGCCGCTTTAAATACATGTTAACGTGACCCAGCCGCTATTGAACCACCCGTGCCTCCACATGGCACGACCATATCTTCCGTCGTTCAATCTGACGATATTGGCTCCCGGTACCACGCGTTGCAAAACATTCATTTCGTACGCACTTATCATAACAGGCAATCGTGTACCACCTAGGTAGGGAAACACCAATACGGATTCCTTCTGACAAATCTACAGGTTGCATGCCCGACCTGTAGTTCTACTCCCAGTCATCCTTAATGTGACACACGATCCTTTTCAGGATCTAACTCAAACCACATCAATTCCCATGATGTAATTCTTTCGTTAAGTCTTCGATTAGCATAATCAACAATACTTAGTATATACTCACATATATATTATTCATAACCATATATATACTCGTATTTATGCCTATTTTAACTCCCAAACCCTAACTTTTAGAGCCAACGCATAAATTTGATGCGTAAACCTTATTTTAGTGGGAATCACAAAGCAATTCTTCAGACTTTTTCAAAAATAGCTAAATTAGGGTTCTTCGTAGTAAAGAACACAAAATCAAGAATTTCAATATTTTTTATAAAAACCCAACAGCAAAAGGAAGGATTTCTTTACCTAATCGAGCTCTCTCTCATGTATGCAAGGCTTTATCATGTTTCATTTTTAGGAAGGATGTTTTAAGGCTCCTGAAAAGATCGAATTTCATTTTTGTATCAAAAATGCTAAGAACGTGTCAAGAACGTGAAGAACGAACGAAGAACGCGAAGAACACGAAGAACACAAAGAACGCCAAGAACATATTTTCTCTTGAAATTTAGGTAGAGTTTCCCCTTATATCGGGATATATTTCTTGGAAAATTTCGACAGAGTTTCCCCTTGTATCGGAACATATTTTTCGGAAAATTTCAGCAGAGTTTCACATTATATCAGGACATATTTTAAAATAAAGACGAAAAGAGTTTCCTCTATAAAATCAATCATGAGGAAAACAAAAACTGAAAGAATATACTCAAACAACAAGAGATGAAGAATCGGTAGACACCACGCATCTTAGGTGAGTGAATGTATGACGAATCACAGGGTTCACTGACGTACATAGTCGCACGCACCTAAGTAAGGTATTACACAGATTTCTCCATCAAAATAACTGTAAAAGCATAATTGAAAGAATATAAACATAAGCGATGGAGAATCGGTAGGCACCACACATCTTAGATGAGTGAATGTGTGACGAATCACATGGTTCACTGACGTGCATAGCCGCCCGCACCATAGTAGGGTGTTACACAGATTTCTCCTCGAACCAAAACAGAAAACGAATCGGAAAGAAAGATAAATCAAGAACAAAGCTGGGAAGAAAGGAGGATGAATTGAAATCCTAGCTTATGAAACAAACTAAGAGAGGATCATACCTTTCTCCTCCTCGTTCTCCCGGCAGCGCTTCGCTAGCGCTCCTTCCTCGCCTCCCACTCCTCCTCCCAACCTCTCGACCCTAACCCTTGGGGTGGTGGTGGTAGTGGAAATCGTAGAGAATGAATGGGTAGGGGGTCTATTTATAGGCTCCCGAAAACCACTAACCATGGTTAGAAAATGATGGTTTAGACCTTAACCATGGTTTAGCGGCCCATGGTTTTAGCCCATGGTTTTAGTCAAAACTTATCCCAAACTTGGGGCTTAAGTTAGAACATTGTAGAGGATTCTAGATTCGCTAATGACGCTTAATTAACACTAATCATGATTAACTTTCACTAATTGCGATTTAACTTTCGCGTCTTACACTTATCTTTTGCTAACTATTGATTAGTATTTGCGAATGATCATTAGTGGTTTTTAATCGATCGTTAGTTTCTTTAATCATGTTTAATTAGTATTAATGACAGTCATTATAGGTTAATGACATCTTAGCCTTCCTTACTTCTCTTTCTTCCGAAATTCATAACAAATTGAAACGAAGTCTGAATTCACACGAAACAATTTCCGTTGGTTTTCTCTTGACGAGCCGGATCTTATTATACAAGAAATGCCAAGGTCAAGGCTTTACAATTATAACAACCTTAAAGAAAGTCTCGTCCTCGAGACTAGAAATGCATGCATAACAACCTTAAAGAGGATTGAAATCGTAACAACCTTAAAGAGAATGAACGCCATTTCATTTATAAAGAAGATATACAATTCATAGTGTTATTACACAAACAAGTAGAGGTATTTCTCTCTCATTTCCGCCTCAGGTTCCCATGTGGCTTCTTAAGACTCTTGGTTCCACCATAATATTTTAACTATAGGCACCTCTTTGTTTCTCAACTTCTTGATATCCCTTTCAAGTATTTGCACAAGTATCTCTTGGTACATCAAGTCTGGCTCAACATGTAAATCATCATAACTTATCTTATGCTCTGGATCCCTAATGTACTTTCTCAGATTTGATACATGAAATACATCATGTATTGCCGAAAGATGTGGAGGAAGTGCAAGTCTATATGCCACTTTTCCAATACGCTGAATAATTTCAAAGGGACCCACAAACCTGGGTGCTAACTTCCTATGCAAGCCAAACCTCTGAACACCCTTCATAGGTGATACTTTGAGAATTACAAAGTCACCTACCTCAAATTCAAGGTCTCTTTGCCTGGTATCACTATAACTTTTCTGGCGACTCTGGGCAGTTAATAGTCTTTTTCTAGCAAGCTCTACAGCTTCCTGTGTCTCTTGAAGTCTATCTGAATCATAAAGGTTATTTATTCTGATCTCTTCCCAACACAAAGGAGTAGTACACCTTCATCCATATAGTGCTTCAAATGGTGCCATGCCAATACTTGTATGGTAACTATTATTGTAGGTGAATTATGCAATGGGCAAATGTTTAGTCCACGATCCCTTCCATTCTAAGGCACATGCTCGTAGCATATCCTTTAGTATCTGAATCGTACGTTCTGACTGACCATCTGTTTGTGGATGATATGTTGTACTCAAGCATAGTTGTGTACCTCAGGCTTTCATGAAGTTCTCCCAATAGTGTGAGGTGAATCGTGAATCTCGATCAGAAACTACTTCCTTCGGGATACCATGGAGGTGAATCACATGTGTAATATATAACTCAGCAAGCTGGTCTGGAGTGAAAGATAAGCTTATCGGAATGAAGTGTGCTACCTTTGTCAGACTATCTATTACAACCCAGATACTATCTTTACTACAGTCGTCTGAGGTAAGCCAGTAACGAAATCCATGGAAATGTTTTCCCATTTCCATTCAGTTATAGGGAGTGGTTGCAATAATCCCGATGGCTTTTGGTGTGAAGCCTTTACCTGCTGGCAAGTGAAACATGAATTCACAAACTCAGCAACATCTTTCTTCATTCCCGGCCACCAAAAGTATGAATGAAGATCCTTATACATCTTCGTAATTCCTGGATGAATAGATAATCTTGAGCAGTGCGCTTCACGTAAGATGTCTTTCCTTAGTTCATGTGTGTTTGGTATACAAACTCTATGATGATTATACAGTAACCCATCTTGTATATGGAATCCCTCTATCTCATTCTTCTCAAGTTGTTGTCTTAAGTCTTTAAGGACGGGATTATCCTCCTGTCATTTCTTTATTCTATCCTAGATCTCTGGTTTGTATCGGTGAGGAATAGTTATAGTATCAGCACTACTATCAAATGGTTTCCATTCACTTAATGTTGATAGTAAACCCCAGAAGTAGATAGCACTCACCAACCCAGGTGAATAAGTTCTTCTGCTAAGGGCATCTGCTACGATGTTCTCCTTAACAGGGTGGTAGGAGATAGTGCAATCATAGTCTTTCAACAACTCTAGCCACCGTCTCTGTCTCATATTGAGTTCCTTCTGATTAAATAGATATTTCAAGCTTTTATTATCAGTGAAGATTTCAAAAGTATACCATAGAGGTAATGTCTCCATATCTTTAAAGCAAAAACTACAGCAGCTAATTCAAGGTCATGTGTTTGGTAGTTCTTTTCATGTGTCCTGAGCTGTCGTGATGCATACACAACTACCTTACCATGTTGCATAAGAACTGCCCCAAGTCCTTCTTTAGATGCATCAGTGTATACTGTAAACCCTTCACTCCCAGAGGGTAGAGTAAGGATGGGTGCAGATGTTAGGCATTCTTTCAGTGTTTGGAAACTAATTTTGTATGCATCTGACCATACGAATGGAACTTCCTTCTGGGTCAACCTAGTCATTGGCAATGCTATTTGTGAAAAGTCCTTCACAGATATTATATAATATCCAGCTAATCCCAGAAAAGATTGTATTTCTGTGACAGTCTTCGGGTGTTCCCAACTCATCACCGCACTAACCTTTGTAGGATCAACTGATATACCTTCCCCAGAAATAACATGGCCTAAGAAAGATACTTCAGATAGCCAGAAATCACATTTGTTATATTTAATACAATTTGTTCTTCCTTAGAGTTTCAAGAGCCTGACTGAGATGATGTTAATGCAGATACTTATCCTTGGAGTAAATAAGCACATAGTCAATAAAGACTACTACAAAGTGATCTAAGAACTCCTTGAATACTATATTCTTGAGATCCATGAAAGCTGTTGGGGCATTTCTTAGTCCAAAAGGCATAACTAAGAATTCATAATGTCCATATCTAGTTCGAAAGGCTGTCTTGGGGATATCCGCATCTTTTATCTTCAACTGATGATATCCAAATCTTAAGTCAATCTTGGAATACACAGTCGAACCCTGTAACTGGTAAAAGATATCATCTATCCTTGGCAAAGGATACTTGTTCTTTACGGTCTTCTTGTTTAGTTGTCTATAGTCAATGCACAACCGCATTGACCCATCCTTTTTCCTGACAAATAAGACCAGTGCTCCCCATGGTGAAGTACTAGGACGAACGAATCCTTTATCTAATAGTTCTTGCAACTGTACCTTTAACTCTCGTAACTCAGTTGGTACCATCCTATATGGAGGGATAGAGATATGTTGAGTATCAAGTATAAGAGAGATTTCAAATTCAATCTCTCGCTCAGGTGGTAATCCAGGTAGTTCCTCTGGAAATACATCAGGAAACTCGCACACTATAGGCACATCTTGTATCAAGCTTTCTGGCCCTGATGTAGTGGATACATAAGCTAAATAACCTTGGCACCCTTGTTCTAACAGTTGTTGAGCCTTTAAAGTAGATATGTACTTGACATCATCACTAGATGTCTTTCCAATAAATTGGAACTCTATCGAGTTAGGAATGTGAAAAGTTACTGTCTTCTGGAAACAATCAAAGTAAGCATGATGCCTTTCTAGTCAATTCATCCCAAGAATGAGATCAAAGTCATCCATTTCAATAAGTAATAAGGAAACATGTAACTGATGTCCTGCTATCAGTACTACACAATCATCCAGGATTTCTCAGATTTAAACACTTGTCCTCCTGGTCCCTTGATTAGATAGGATTTTTGTGCTTCTACTGGTACCTTACCCAAAGTGGGTACTAACCGTCGAGCAATAAATGAATGTGAAGCACCAGAATCAAATAAGGCATGTAGTGAAAAGCCATGAATAGTAACAATACCTCGTACGACCATGCTTGAATTGTAGGCTTGTTCTTCAGTAATTGCATTGAGCTAGCCATTAGGAATACACAAGCTAGAACCCGCAACGCTTTGTGGTGGCTGTTGTGTAGGAGATGTTCCTTGTGAGCCACAAACTCTACCATGTCTTCCTCCGCGTGTTGCTCCATTGCTCGGGGTGGATGTTATACTGTTAATCGGAGTTGGTTTAAACTCTGAACCTCTCAACTGCGGACAGACTTTCCTAATGTGACCTTCTTGATGACAGTGATAATATGCACGTGTTCCTGTCTGAGCTGAAGACCCAACCACAGAAGTACTATTTCCTGGTGCTGAGTTACGGGGGTACAGTGGAGGTCTAGAGAAACCCCCTCTTCTTGATAATTCCTGACCCAACGTCTGTGGTGAGCTTATATTGGAACCGGCTGGATGATAGCAACAATCTCTACGGTTATAATGTGCCTTGCTTTTGGATGGTCCACCATTAAAGTGGAAACTTCTTCTTTGGCGGTTTTCATCCCTCTCCATCTCAATACGAGAGGTGATGTCCATTGCTTCATCTACGGTTGTAGCTCCAAAACCAGCAAGCTTTTCTCGTTGATCTCCCTGAAGACCGCTAACAAATTTGGTAAGACACTCTTGTGGTGAAGCTTTTAGAGCTGGTGAGTAACGTAGTAGCTCAGTAAAGTGGATATGATAATCTCGTACGCTCTTAGAACCCTGATTCAGAGAAGCCACCTCTCTCCTCTTTAATTCTTCCCAATGAGAGAGACAGAAGTGAGCTCGGAACCTCTCTTCAAAGATATCCTATGGAACAGGATCTGCTAATTTCTTAGAAATTGCTCTCCACCATCGTCATGCGTAATCTGCTAGGGAGTAATCAGCAAAGTACACCCAGGTGTCAATTGGTGCATGGATTATCCTCAACATCCTAGTAATGTCATCGAGCCATAACTTAGCCTCGGCAGGTGTCTCTACACCTTTGAATCGAGTAATTTTTCCTTTCGGTAATTATATAGTAATGTTTGGTGTCTAAGAAGGGCCTTCTCCATTGCTCCTTCAGTCGGGGTAGGAGTAGACTCAGTTGAAGGATGGTAACTAGATTCTTCCTCAGAAAGATGGACAGAACCTTCAATCCTAGCATCCGCAGGCTTAGATGCCTCCGGTCTCTCAGCCTGTGCATTGAGCCTCTCCTCCAATGCATGTTGCCTTTGCCCCATGTCTTGGAGCATTGCCATCATAGCCGCAAATTGTCTAGACACGTCTTGTCTGCCATGATCCTGGGATGAGTCAAGGTCAAAGGTCAGATCCTATATATTTTAGCATGGTGTACATAAGGGACAATGACTTGTGAATGGTACTACAGTCAATTATTAAGATCAAAGGATCTTAATACAACCTTAGTTTTCTGAATACTGCTCATAGTTGTTAATTACTAAATAAATTACTGGAGTAACCGGGCTCTGATACCAATCTTTCGCGACCCCGTTTCCCGAGCCGTCGGATCCTCTCATATCCGGATCTAGTTACTCAGCAATAATTTATTCAGCAATCACAACTAACATTCAGAAATAGACTGCAAATAAAAATACTCAGAAGAAAGTATTTCAACACTTTTTCATTCACAAAATAAAGTTCAGATGATACACTGTCCCACTATAACTATTTACAGGTACATCAGCTTGAAAGGAAAATATACAAAAGATTACTAACTACCTTAAAGAGTAAAGCTATTGTGGTTGGCCGGATGCCTAGTATGTAAGATGGATGTATTTTTCTTAAGTCCTTGCGATGGCTCACCGATACCTGTTGGGTTTTCCATAAATCATAGGATAAAAAATTAGCGAATGCTAAGTAACGAAGAAGAGAAAAGCAAACAAATTGTGTAATTTTTCAAAACTTGATATAACAAAAAGTTCCATTCCTTCTCATTAATTTAAGTCCTATTCCTTTCTATTCCACATCAGGGATTAGTCTAGGGGAACCCCACCATTCTTGGACTCCGAAGCTGTGGACACTTCGGGATTGGAGATTGTGTTGATCTTGGTAAGCTTATGCCTCCGCACGTCGCCTCAACCAATCCTCCAATACTACCCTGACAAGTTCCTTTTCTTTTATTAAACAGGGTCTCAACCCTCAGCCTTGAAAATCAAATGAGCACACCGTCCTCGAGGACTCGGTTGCTTAAAACCTTAGGATAACATTTAATCATATAACATAGCAGCTTTAAATACATGTTATCATGACCCGGCCGCTATTGAACCACCCATACCTCCACATGGCACGACCACATCTTCCGTCGTTCAACCTGACGATATTGGCTCCCGTTACCACGCGTTGCAAAACATTCATTTTGTGCGCACTTATCATAATAGGCAACCGTGTACCACCTAGGTAGGGAAACACCAATACGGGTTCCTTCCGACAAACCTACAGGTTGCATGTCTGACCTGTAGTTCTACTCCCAGTCATCCTTAACGTGACACACGATCCTTTTCAGGATCTAACTCAAACCACATCAATTCCCATGACGTAATTCTTTCGTTAAGTCTTCGATTTGCATAATCAACAATACTTAGTATATACTCACATATATATTATTCATAACCATATATATAGCTCGTATTTATGCCTATTTTAACTCCCAAACCCTAACTTTCAGAGCCAACGCATAAATTTGATGCGTAAACCTTATTTTAGTGGGAATCACAAAGTAATTCTTCAGACTTTTTCAAAAAAAAGCCAAAATTAGGGTTCTTCGTAGCAAAGAACACAAAATCAAGAATTTCAATAATTTCTTATGAAAACCCAACAGCAAAAGGAAGGATTTCGTTACCTAATCGAGCTCTCTCTCATGTATGCAAGGCTTTATCATGTTTTGTTTTTAGAAAGGATGTTTTAAGGCTCCTGAAAAGATCGAATTTCATTTTTGTATCAAAAATGCTAAGAACGTGTCAAGAACGTGAAGAACGAATGAAGAACACGAAGAACGCGAAGAACACGAAGAACACAAAGAACGCCAAGAATATATTTTCTCTTGAAATTTCTGCAGAGTTTCCCCTTATATCGGGATATATTTCTCGGAAAATTTCAGCAGAGTTTCCCCTTGTATCGGGACAAATTTTTCGGAAAATTTCAGCAGAGTTTCCCCTTATATCGGGACATATTTTAAAATAAAGACGAAAAGAGTTTCCTCTATAAAATCAATCGTGAGGAAAACAAAAACTGAAAGAATATACTCAAACAACAAGAGATGAAGAATCGATAGACACCACGCATCTTAGGTGAGTGAATGTGTGACGAATCACAGGGTTCACTGACGTGCATAGTCGCCCGCACCTAAGTAGGGTATTACACAGATTTCTCCATCAAAATAATTGTAAAAGCATAATTAAAAGAATAGAAATATAAACGATGGAGAATCGGTAGACACCACACGTCTTAGATGAGTGAATGTGTGACGAATCACATGGTTCACTGGCGTGCATAGCCGCGTGCACCTAAGTAGGGTGTTACACAGATTTCTCCTCAAACCAAAACAGAAAATAAATCGGAAAGAAAGATGAATCAAGAACAAAGATAGGAAGAAAAGAGGATGAATTGAAATCCTACCACGACGTATTCGGAAACCGCGAAACAAAGCAAGACCGTCATAAAATCCGATTCGATGAAATAAGACAAACAGAATCGACCGTTCGTCAATCGGAGGTTGTTTGGTATTTTAATTTCGCAAAATTTAACCTCAAACCAAAGTCGTATATCGAAAAGTTCGGGCAGTCAAACTTCATCAAAAGAATATCAATATTATACTCATTTTGATCGTCGTTCAGAGACAATCAAATCGAAATATCACGCGTCGAAATCCGACACTTAAGGCACGATTACTAGTGACTTTATGACATCAAATAAATGAAGATAAATTTGTAAATAAATAAATATATATTTATAATTTAATTTTTGATTGTCTGTACAGTTGTACAGAGTTACAGACAACAGTCATGTGGCTTTTAAAAGCCTCTTCCACTGCATTTCTCATATCCACCACTTGTCCTATAACAAAGGAAGACCCCTTGCTATATTAACCACTTCCCCTCTCCCCCATTTCTACCGTATACTCCTCCAAGAAACCCAACCGAGAAGGCAGTCCCCTTCTTTGTTTTTATCTCATGCAATTTCCCCCCCATATTGCCTCACCTTTAGCTCCAGCCGTAGGAAACTTCTCAAGACTTTCTTCCTCCAAGATCCAGTTGCTGCCCTTCTCCTGGAGCTCATTGTTGCTGCCGCTAGAAGTTGCAATTTAAAGCAACTACTGCTGATTTTTGGGTGCTGCAGCTTGACATCAACAAGGTCTCAGGAGCTACTCCAAGAACACAAGTTGCTGCTGCTTAATAGCAGCTATTGCTGCTCCTTTGCCCATTGGAACTACTGCATGTTGTTGATCTTCATTGGGAGACTTAGGTGCAATCCTCTTCCCTTCTCTTGCTGCCATGCGTGTTAAATTCCACTTCCTCATCTTGTTGTACCCAAATTCTGCTCTTGCATACAAGTATTAAAACAGTCCCACCGCTGATCTGAAAAGCCGGAGCAGAAAGAATGGCACATGACATTCCCTCGTGTCTAGGCGTCGCTCCACTGGTGGAGCCCTCCTTCCCTCGCAGCTCCAGGCGTCGCCATCGATCTCTCTAGCCGCATCGGGCCTCTGATCTCCCTCTTCTCCCTCCAAGAAGTGGTTATGAAAAAAACTAAAAGAGGATCATACCTTTCTCCTCCTCATTCTCTCGGCAGCGCTTCGCTAGCGCTCCTTCCTCACCTCCCACTCCTCTTCCCGACCTCTCGACCCTAGCCCTTGGGGTGGTGGTGGTAGTGGAAATCGTAGAGAATGAATGGGTAGGGGGGGTCTATTTATAGGCTCCCGAAAACCACCATGGTTAGAAAACCACAGTTTAGACCTTAACCATGGTTTAGCGGCCCATGGTTTTAGCCAAAACTTATCCCAAACTCGGGGCTTAAGTTAGAACATTCTAGAGGATTCTAGATTCGCTAATGATGCTTAATTAACACTAATCGTGATTAACTTTTACTAATCGTGATTTAACTTTCGCGGCTTACGCTTATCTTTTGCTAACTATTGATTAGTGTTTGCTAATGACCATTAGCGGTTTTTAATCGATCGTTAGTTTCTTTAATCATGTTTAATTAGTATTAGTGATAGTCGTTATGGGTTAATGACATCTTAGCCTTCCATACTTCTCTTTCTTCCGAAATTCAACGAAGTCCGATTCACACGAAACAAATTCCGTTGATTTTCTCTTGACGATCCGGATCTTATTATATAGGATACGAGATATGCCAAGTTCAAGGCTTTACATGTTGGGTTAGAAGGGGTTGGGTGGGGGTGTTTTCAAGTCATTGGATCATCTGTTGCCATGTGACATGCATCTGTGAGTTTACAAAAAAGTCTGTTGTAAGGGTTTCGATTGTCTGCTCTAAACGACTTTTACAACACCTGGTGCAATGAATAACAAATGTCGGATGCGGATCCAACGACACTCAGAGAGGGCTGGGGATAGTGGGCATGCATGATGAGGCTGGGGATGCACATCTCGAGGCTGGGGAGAGACGATCGGACGACTGTAGCCCCTACAGTAGAATCTGCTGCAGCAGACGATCCAAATTGATGTTGTAATTCACTTACAACAGATGATCCCATTCTTTGCATGCAATTATCTCAATTCTAGCATAAAATACAGGTTGCGGCCTCCTACGTTGCTCGGGAGAATTGTGCTCCATACCCTCAGGATTCTAGGAGTCTACATAGAAGGATTTCTGAACTCAGGTAACATTGCATTTAGTTCTAGTCTTTTCTATTATACTGCTAATTTTAAATTCTTGTTATTAAAATGTTGGTTAATCATTCATTTGAACTTCGATTTTATAAAATTAGTTTTATAGAAGGATGACTTGAGGATCAATATTTTTAAAGTTTCACAAAGTTTTGATGCATAGTTGATTAATGGTAAATTTTTGAAGTCAACATGTTATTTTAGCTTATTTCTTTAATAACTCATTGTGTACTTGATATCTCTTAGTCATTTTTTGATATGTCAAAGGCTGAACTTTCCCCAAGTTTCATTAAAATATATTATGATTTGTAGTCTGTAGAATTTCTACAAGTTTTTGAGTAATTGATTTATGCCAGGAGCATTTTGAATAATATTGAAAATATAAAAATATGTCGATGTACCATGACTTTGGTCTACAATCAAGGATTTTTGTTACATTTTATTTCATTGTGTTTGTAGCTTAAAAAGTAAAAAACATCTTTTTAGCCTTCATATGCTATTTTATTTTTAGTTTATTCATATGATCTCAGAAAAATAACAAAAATAAGGTAGATACTTCTCACTTAGATACACAACATTACTTAAATTTCTAAAAGTTATTGTGTACCTCAAGAAGTCACCAAAAGGTCAAATATATTATGAAAATAACTAACAATTCATATAAAAATCATCATCAACAACAATAATAACAACAAAGCCTTTTCCTACATTAAGTAGAGTCAGCTACATGGATTCTTTGCCTCCATTCTGATCTATCTTGGTCATTCTCATGCTTAGATCTAATATTCAAATATGCAATAGGATAGTCCCATTCCAACACTTCTTGGGCCTTCCTTGCCCTCTCTTAATTAGTTCAACATCCCAAAACATGCATCTCCTAACTAGTGCATCAATCGACCTCCTTTTCAAATGGTTGGATCATCTTAAGTGATTTTTTCTCATCTTATCATCTATTGAATCTACATCAACTTCCCTTGATCACATCAAAATATCTATTTTGAATATAATTTGAGGGAAAATCAAAATACAAAAAAGGCATTCTGGAGTCTACTTTGTATTGGACATGCAAGCCCACGACGGGCTATTATTCAATAAATGTTATCGCAAATCATTCCCTTATCTGAAATGAAGAATAACTAATTTACATAATAGGTCTCTTAGTACAATTAGGGTTATGTACCATGACCATCTATGATCATACAACTGTTGATTCAATTGTTGAATCATAGAGGCTGGTGCTTGGATGTATATGTAAAGAGTTAGATTGAGGACTCATCAAGCACATTATGAATCTCCATTTCATCACCTTTATTCTATCATTTTAGCCTTAAAAATCATAGTTATGTGTGTAAATACCCTTAATTCATTGCATTTTATCATTCATGCATCATTGTGTAAATAGTGTGTAAAAAACAGTTTTTATTGCCAAAATTATAGAATAAAGAAAAGAAAAGAAAAAGGAAAAAATATTGGAAATATTTTATGACCCTAAACCCCGAGACTAAGGCATCTCGATGACTAAGTCGATAAGGAATAAAATAGGGGGAGATAAGGGTCTAAAATGTAATAAAAAAAGCCCTTTTATTTATTCATTTTTATTCATTGTTGGGACCTATTTTTAGTTCCACTTTTTATATCTTAAAAAAAATACTTTGAACATGAAAGGTGTAAATTATAAAATATATAAAAATACAAAATTATTTTCACACAAAATAATATACAATGTATACTGTCTAAATAAGTTTCCAAAATCCCAACTTCCCAGACCCGTATCTCTCAAATAAAAACTCAAAACATATCAAAATCACCTTTAATTATATATAACTTTGAATAAGCTATTTAATGAATATGGTTTTATATTTTTTGGAGTTAAGATGTGAGAGTTAGGTTTTGGACCCCTATTGTATAGATATACTGATTAAAATATTCATTTTATTTATTATTCATTATTTTTATAATTTTATATTTTTATAATTTTGTTTATATTATTTATAATATATGTACATAATAAAACTGGAATAAAAACATCAAGAAAATATTAAAATGAAATACTTGTATAAAATACATAGGTAAAATACCTAAAAGTATACCTATATAAATAATATATCTATTTATTTAATTGTATATATTATACCAGAAAAATAAATTAAAAATATATTTAAGTCCATAAAAATGAGTTATAATTATATAAAATCATACACTAAATTAATAAAATCATATTTTCAAAATAAAAATAAAAGACCTAAATTCATAGATGAATATACCTATATGTTGCCCCTAAAAAGTAACTTGTAATCTTTGACCCTTAAAAAATAAATAAAAATCATAATAAAATAATTATAAAATATAAAATTTTCATTTTATAACTTAAAATAAATATATTTATTTATTATTTTTAATCAAATTTCAAAATAATTTCTGACGGGATTTTTCTGGTTGGTCCACGTGGACCAATCAACTTCTCCCGACCCGTTGACCTCTATCAGACTCTCTGACCGAGGTCTGCCTCTTGTCGGATATGTATTTTTGCCCATTTTCTCGATTTTTTCAAGGCTACTCCTTGCACCATTTCACGAGGATGCCTTCTTGACTTTTCCTCCTCAAAGACCCATCTTACACGCCCTTAGCTTTCCTCGGGCTGAGGACCATTGATTCGCATCATCTTCGTCGATCTTTGAGCCCGCTTGTCAACACAAAAGCACCTCCAACTCTCCCTTCGCACTTCAATTGCTCTTCCACCTTTCAACCCTAATCTGCGCACCCAAGGATCTTCCTAGTGACAGCAGGAATCGACTCCATCCTTCAAGGCTGAAGAACCGTGAATTCACCCTTTCAATTGCGTCATTTTAAAAGATATGCGCTATAGCTGGATAAATTCAGGGTTAATAAAAAATCGCAATTTAATTATCTGTCAAATTAAAGCAAGCAGTCAAATTTTTTCCAATGTTGAACTCAAGGAGCCAGTTGTCTCCTTAGGTTAGTTTAAAGTCAATCTCGAAGTTAGGTCTTTAAATAGGATTTTTTTGGTATTTTTAGATGTGATAAGTGAGGCAAATGCAATTTTGACAAAGTTCAAGGGTTAAATTACAAATTTCAATCAATTCAAGTCCAAAAGTTATGAAACTTGGCCAGAATGTGAAATGCAATGAAAAATATGCATTGTGATTTTTTTTGGAATTTTTAGATGCAATGAATTTTCTGTGAATAAAATAATTCAAACACTATATTTTCAATAATTAATTATAATAAATATTAAATCTACTTATTTTCAGGAAATAAAACTATCTAGGACAGGCCACTAGGTGAGCTATCTCAGAAAAATCGTAAATACTAAAGATGTTTGATTTAATACCGATTAAAAATTAATTAATGAAATATAAAAAATGATTTTTTCAAGGAAAACTATGCATGCAAATGCAATTCTTTTTTGGCACAATATTACTACCGACTAATTCTACGATCCATGAATTTTTGAAGATTTTTGGAATGTGGTTAATTATCTATGAATTTTTAAGCATAGAATGGGTAAAATACACATTTTTTTGCAAGAATAATATTAACAATTAATTAGCCATAGACACTAACAATATCATGAGCATAACATATTGTAGAGAATTAATTGTAGAACCTCATGCTAATTTTTCAATAATAAAATGATGTAAAAATAGGGTTCAATTAAAGTCCAAACACAGGGGTCTAAATGCAAAAAAATAAAATAAAATAAGAAAATGCAGACTGGACTTGTATGCAATTATTTATACCTCCGGGGTCTTACATGTAATTTTCCCTGGAAAGGAGGTGTTGTACACGTGATGTTGACAGGCAAGGGCGCGCCCTTAATTTTCCAGATGATTTGGGGGCTTCGCGCAATTCTTTCAATAAAACACGTGCACCGCACGTGTGCTCTAGCAGGTGGGGAGTGCTGCAGAATACCCTGGAAATCAGCGGGGCTGTATGCAATTGACCCCACTCTCACGTTCTAAGCACGTGATTTGGGATTAAAGTATCTGCTTCTTCCTTCTCATGTTCGACAAACCCAATGGATGCAGGCTTGTCGATGACGTTGACGTGGCTGCGAGAGGTGAAGTCGCCGTTTGATGAAGAGCGTGGCATTCGACGGCTCTTGGCGATGCGGCTGGAGGCTGGAACGCACGCGAGCGGTGTGGCTCTACGCGGGTGGGCGGACGGTGAGGGAGCCCCTGGGTGGTGCGGCGATGTGGGGGCGTGGCTTCAGGGGGTGGCACACGGTAGAGGGGTACGCGTAGGATGGCTGCATGAGGCGGATCTATTCACGGTGGAGTTCCTGCTCTAGAGGAGACGTCGGAGGTGAGAGTCATTGGAGGTCGTGCACAACGTCGATGCAAAGGCATTGCAGCTGCTCTACAAGAGATGGAGCATCAGCTGGTCGAGGTAGATCTTGCACTTGTGTGGCGAGGCTCAACGTGAACGCGGAGATGGCGAAGCGGCCTGGCTGGAGCGCTGCAGTGGTGGCCGCCTGTGGAGTGAAGGTGGAACAGGGGATTGCAGGGAAAACAGAGGAATGGGAGAAGTCACCTTAGGTAGGGGAGGACGGAGGCCTCTTCCTTGTTGTCGCCTCGACTCCGCGGTGGAGGAGGAGGCTCGAAAGGATATCGCCGATAGGATCTTCGCCGGAGAAGAGAGGCCCCTGTCACTGTCCTCTCTCTCCAACTCTCTGTCTCTCGGATATGGCGGATTCATGGACGTGGGAGTCGATGATGCTCTTATAGGATGAGGGAGAGAGGGGATAATGGTGGCAGCGGCCATTGGAGGAGATAAAGAAGGGGCGGCCCCGGCGGTTGCGGGTCTCACACAAGGTGCGGGCAGAGAAGAAAGTGGAGTGGGTTTGGTCAAGTTGACTGGAGCGGGATGCACGTGAGTGTGAATTTTTTAAAATTTTTTATTATTTTTTATAAAAACGAAAATAAAAAGGCTAAAATGAGTGATAAGTGGCAGCACGTGTAACTCTAGAAAATTCGAAAAAAAATAAAAAAAAAAGATAAATTCAGAAGAAATAGCAAACAACTTCGAATCGAAAAGTACTCAACATGAAAGTTGTTCATCTCGATGTGATCTACAACTTTAATGAAAAGATCAAGAGAAAAAGAGGTCATCTGTGTAAAATGATATCTTTGGGGTACTCCATGTACATAGAATACCTTGATTTTTAGGTTTTGTATTTTTTATGATATTTGATTAAGAGAAAAAATCGAGAAAAATAACAATAAAATCAAAGATTAATATTTACACATTAATCTATTTTTTGTATTTTTAGTAAATAAGAAAATAGGATAATAAAATAAAATGGAAAAAGTGAGAAATTTGTACAGACTCTTAGGGGACACTCAGACTTGGTTAGTTTCTTTGACTTCAGTCTTATTTTAAATTTGGATTTTTGTGGATTTTATTAAAACTTTCATCAAAGAATATAAATGAAAAAGAAATAAGAGAAAAAGAGTTAATTATGTACATAAAACAATAGGTCGAAAACAGGTAAAACACAAAACGTGCAAAAGAGGCCCAAAACCCAACTTTCACATACGAGTTCCGATTTGTATGAAATCGGTATTGTTGTGAAGGTCTTTGAATATGTATTACTTTAAAAGTAAACCTAAATCAGACACGGTATGAGGAATATATGAGCGTTTTAGTCTGTCTAGTATGAAATTGGAGTTTCATCTCACAAGCCAATTATTTGAGCTAGTAAATTTTTTGCATTTTTCATTTAATCTTGTTAGTAATATGTACACAATGGAGGTGATTTGAGGTCAATTGGAGTTAGCATGAATTAGTGAAAATGCATGAAGTTGGGTGCAAATGTGAAGATGAATATGAATGCAATTATGAGTGCTAAAATGTAAATATTAATTTTAAATGCATGAATGGTAAAAATGCAGAATAGATGATGAAATGCAGCTAAATTGGGAATGAAGCTCTATTTTCATATTTTAGTATGATGAATCACAGATTCATCAAAGGGTTCGTAGAGGTGTCGAATCAAGTGGATCCGAGCTTCTCCGCCACCACCGTCGTGAGTTCTGTATCTGGCATCTCCAGGCACGACGAGTTCTGTTTCCTTCGCTTGTTATACTCTTAGTAGCAACAGTAGCGTAGAGATACTTCTTGTTTCTTTCAATTTCTACTCATATTTCCTGCTTCCCAACCAAATCACCCACGGCAGAGCTCATCTCTGCCGCCTACTTTTGACCACTCCGCATGATGTTCGCTTTGACCAACATCTCCTTGGGCTTCCCCCTCATTCGTTCTTCGCCCCTATCATTTCCAGCTCCCCAGATCTTGCAAAGATCTGGCGATTAGCTCCTCCTCTTATGTCACTCGCTGGAGGAGTGCCACCCGCACCACCATCCATCGCCATCTAGCCTCAGGAGTCCCTGTACCCTCTATTCTCTTGTGCTAATGATGTTTGCAAGTACGAAAGGCTCTAGACCCCCATTTGGGGTCGATTTTTGACAAACTGTAGGTTCTTGGAGGACCCAACCTCTCATGACCTTGGGACGGTGCAATCGTGCTTGCACGGCCTTTTGGCGTCGCCTACGGGTCGAGGACCCTTCCAAGAATCTGGCCGGCCTTTTTGGAGCCTCTGAGATCTTCGGAGTAGCCAGATCTTGCTCGGAAAAGCTCGCCCCAGCGCCAGTTCGTCCCTGTTCTTCTAGAGGGCTACCGTCGATCTCCGTTGTTCTTCCAGAGCTCGTAGTTGCCGTTGGATTTGCTGCACCCATGGTCGTCCGATCGTCCAGAGCCTTCTAATCCAAGACACATAAATCGAAGCGTCATCGCCTCACGTGGATCTGCCACGTGTCAAGTGGATCATCAATCACCATCGGATCGTGCCTCTTGCGGGGGTATTTTGCAACTTTTACCCTCGGCATTTTGTATTTACTATTTAGCACTAAAACTTTCTTCTGTTGATATTTGTGTAATATTTATAACTAGGCCCCCATACTTTCTGGATTTGCAAACAGGTCTAAGCCACGTCACCTCACGTGATGCATCACGTGAGGTGGCAATTTTGTAGAGAGATCCCTGGGATAATTTGTATTGCTAATTAGTCCATAAACTTTTATATTTTATTATCTATTAGTTGGACAAATTGCAAAAGAGTCCCTAATTTTTTAAAAATCACATTTTGGTCCCCGCTAGTGGCTTACGTGTGCGTACATGTGAGTTTGGTATTTTTGCAGAAGGCCCCTTAGAGCTTTATTTATTTCATTTGAGTATTGTAACTTTTTGAGCACGTTCATTTTTTGGAAAAAATTGTAGTTTGGCCCTTAGACTTTTATTTATTTATAGAAATGCCCCTACAAGTATTGCAGTTTCCTTTTATTGCATCTATTTATTTTAGATAGCATTTAAATTTGAAAAAAACCCAAAAAATTGATGTAGCTTCTTAATTGTACAATGTTCCACAACATATTTTTATTTTTAAATTTAGACCTTCTCAATTATTTATTAAAAATCTATAACTTCATGTTTTGTCCCTATTTGAACTATAAAAGCATAAAAATTATAAAAATGTTTTAAAAAATTACCAAAAAATATATTTTGTTTATTTAGGAATATTTAACCTGCAGACCAAAAATCATTAAAAAATATAAAAGAAAACACTAAAAATTTGGAAAACCTTAAAAACCTTTATGAAAATATAAAAAAATCTTAAAAAAATCCAAAATTACATTTTTTATTTCTGAATTTTCTTTAAATTATTATTATGATTTTAAAATTAATTTGGAGAATTTTTTATACTATTTTGTATGTTACATCTCCATTTTAATTTCGGATATTAAGTTTATCCTTGTTTTTTACTTTATTGTACAAAATTACAATAAAGTAAAAAATCACAAAAAGAGTACAAACTTATCTAAAACCAAAAAATATTTTATTTTATTTATTTTGCTTATTTTTGTTAATTTTTATATCAACCCTACCCTATATTGTATATATATATCTTATATATAGCTTTATATCTATATCAAAAGAAAAGGAAAAGATAAAAATTTAAAATTTTTAAAAAATACAAAATAAGAAAAATAAAACAATGAAAATAAAAAATTATAAAAGCAAAAAATAAAAATATATAAAATTAAAAACCCACAAAAATTACAACTTGGCTAAGTGTTGAAGAGATAAAGTCCGCCTTGATTTCTTATCTTGTATGCTCTATTCCCTTGCTTCCTATTTTCGACCATTACTTGCTTGCTATTATCCACTCTTAGTGGAGTATAATAAATGTTAACTCTTGATCTTAATTTCTTAATTATTTGTGTGGGTTAATTGTTGAAACAACGCAAAGGTTGGAGTAGTCGCCTCAGCGACAGTGAGCCAGAACTATCAGGTCATTACTTAGCGACTCCCATCTTTTAGTTTTTCAATTAGCGCCGTCTCCGAGGTGCATCGGCTTGTAGAGTAGAATTTATCTATTTTACTTGCTAGATATTTTTTATTATCCCTTACTGCTTGATTATTAATTTTGAACTGTTTGACATCTCTCTTCTTGTCTTCTTGAGAGGGACCGCAGACCGAGGAGGATCGCTTAGGTGATTCTATGCATCCTTGGGACGAGGAGTCGGCTATTCTACCCTAGCCGACATGAGAGAGCAGGAGGAGCTTGAGAAAGGAAGAGGATAGTTTGGGATTTTTACTTTTTGGTGAGAGACAGATTCATTTTGACTGTTAAGTTGTAATAATACAGGTACCCAGAATTTTGGACTCTCGGGCCCAATTTCCAAATGTTTGTTCACTTGGGGGCTCACCGCATTTTCGAGTTTCTATTACTTCCTTTTTATTTATTTCCCGCAGTTTTTTGTTTTCCACCTTTTTTCTATTTGTTTTGTGGAATGACCCCTTAGTTTTTAGGCTTGCTTGATCGTGTAGTCTAAGGCCAAACACATTAACCACCATTGCATGCACCTATCGTCTCTACATTTGGACTTAGAATTAACTAATTGCTAAAGTACTTAGTCTTTAAACCGTGTGTCGAGAGAGGTCGTATACAGCGCTTGCAGGACCCGTTGTGGTGGGCACCAATCAGCATCAGAGACTGGACTTAGGTTTCGTTCCGAGTACTTAGCATTTGGTTCTTCACGTGTAGCAATTGCCTACTTAGGATGATTTTCATGTGCATGTCGGTATTTAGTATAGGTTTATAAATTCCTGTTTTGCATCCTGCGTGGAGAGAGTTGGGAAGTGATGTAAGTCTTCTAAATGAGATATTATCATTTAGGCACCAAGGTGAGATTTCCATCTTAGTGTAACCTTGCATTGCTTTTCCGATCTACTCCCTCTATTTTTAGATCAATTAGGAATTAAATAAAAGACAATAATATTAGGCGCTTGTGCTAAATTTACTCAAAGCAAGTGATAACAGAAAAAAATATTAAAAAAGGGATTGCTAAAAACACTTGACCTAAATAAAATTGATTAATTGGACTCATGCCTTGGGTGAGCAAAGTCCTCATTTGTTTTCAGGTTTCATAGGATGTTCTCCTTCCCAGGTGAGTGAGCGGCTTTGTAAGGATTAGAGCCCAAAATCCAGTCTGTGGTTGCCGTGTGTATCACCTAGATTTCCGAAGTATTGGTGCTTCTACCGTACGTAGACGAGTAGGGCTTGGTCAATAATGATGTTCTCTATTGTGTAGAGCATCGACCCTGTCTGAAGTATTGAGCATAGGCCACGCCTTCACGGGGGTGTCTATCTCATTGTCTTACGTCTGTGTAGGTTCTCGCACTCATGGGTGATTCTGTTGTGAGCGAGATCCGAAGTATTGGTTTCGCCTATTGACTTCCTCCCTCTATTTCTTTGACAGAGTAGGGATCCAAGAAGGTACAAGGACCTTAAAAAGTGCAGACTACATGTTACAAAGGAGGAGGACAAGTACAAGATACTTTTCCAACAGTACTCTCTCTCCTATAGGCATAGCGCTTTAAGGACTCGTGCAAAGATTAATTGCCTGAAAATCAAATATAAAAATTACAAAGATAATTGTCGAACCTTCATGGCTCCACGGGTCGAGTTGGTGAACCCATTGATGTGTTTGATTGCTTAGCTTTATTAAGGTAATGATAAAAAACATCATGCAATCGTGCAATTTTGCTTCCTTCCTTGTTGGCCTATGCTCACTTTGAGCCATTCTACTATTTTGTACTCTGTTTATTTCTCGTTGACCTCCATATCTTTCATCCACATCGATCTTCCTCTTGATCTCTGAGATGGCGATGAATGGGCAGTTTAATCGAGACTTCATAGACACCCACATTGGTTCCATACGCTCGCTCTCTCCAATAATTCGGGGCGATTCTCAAGAATTCTGTTCGAACTCCACGACTCGATCTCCAGACTACCCGCCTTCTGCAATAAACCAGGATCACTCTTGTCCCAAACTTTGCTCATTTTGGATGGCCATTGATTTCACTCCTTATACATCGCCATCCTTAAAAAAGTTCTGTGTTGACCTTAACACAGAACATTTATCTACTTCTGTTGTTGTAATTCGAACTGATCGGGAACTTCTTCCACGTGCAGATCGGGAACCAGATTTCGAGCCAGATATCCAAGCAAAATCTGTGATGGTCGATGGAAGAGGAAAGGGACCATAGTCACAACCTGAAGAAGAAGTCAATACAGGGGAACGACAATACACAATAAAGAATGAAGTTAACAGCCAGCTGCTTGCATCCACCCAAGCAATCCAGCGGTAGATGACTAACCAAGCGCTGGCCAAGACCGCCTTCCAAGATATGTTAAACCATATGAGGAGGAGGGATGATGCAAGAGATGGCAGAAGAGAGGATGGACTAGATCCAGATCAAGAGTTCAATCCAGGAGGTGTTGGGGATGAATTTTCAGTTGATGGACCCAATTTTGAGGGAAGGGATAACGGACCACCAATGCCAAAGCCTACATTGAAGCAGACATACAATTCTAGAGCAGGTCGTATTATCGAGTGGATTCAGATTCCACAAATCCATGCCCACTTTGAGCTGAAGCCGCAGTTCCTTTCCCATGTTCCCCACATTCCATGGGAATACTATAGAAGAACCATATATCCACCTCAAGAAGTTCGATCGCATCTGTGGTACCGGCCACTACCCCGGTATTCCATTGGGGGTAGTCAAGATGACCGCCGTTCCCTTCAGTCTATAGGACGATGCCTTACATTGAGCCGACCACTTAGGGAAGGTAGTCACGACTTGGGAGGAGTTGAAGTCTGCATTTCTCCACAAATTTTACCCTCTCGATCATTTGAACCAGATGCATGCCCGAATCTCCAGTTTCTGCCAACAACCCCACGAGACGATACATGAAGCGTGGGAAAGATTTAAGGATCTCCAAGAAAAGTGTCCCAACCATGAGATTCCAAAGACTAATCTTGTGCAACACTTATTTGGTGGGCTTATACTTGAGAGCCAAAAGATCGTTGATGTCGCTTGTGATGGCTCGCATTTCAACAAGGACGAGGATGTGGTCTGGAACATTTTTGAGGAGATGGTCGAAGGAGAAGCCGCTCAATCCTTGTCACGTGCGTGCGTGAAGATGCCGGCCACCATCAGCAATCCCGTGAACATGGCCACTCATATCGAGGACAGGAACGAGAGCTCCAACATGAGCATCATAGGGAACCATCTGTCCAAGGTAGATATCATAGAGAAGAGGTCGCAGGACCTCAAAAAATTATCAGTGATTGAGAAAAGGATCAAGGGCTTGGAAAAGCTCGACCTGTTTTTCCAGCAGTTGGAGCAGCTTTGTGTCTGCCACTGCCGAGATGTCTGCTGAGAAGAAGGAGCAGTCACCGAATCAAATGCCTCAGCCGAGTCCACGAAAGCCCCAACCCGTTCAGCTCGTATACTACATGTAGGTTCCGAAGCAGCCTCTGCAATCTCAATCACATATGGTTGTATATCAACCAGAGCCCCATCCCGCTTATTCCGAGCAGTTCTCTCCACCTTCGCTGCTAATTCAAGAAATCAATGGTGTCTAAAGTAATGAGGCACAACTGACCCATCCTCAGGGGCATTCTATGGGTCAAAACATGGGCAACATGCCCTATCACCAGCAGCAGCAGGGTGGAAGACCCTTCTAGCCCTCATGTAGCAGCAACCCCATCTCAAGGCAACACCTGGTGGCAAAACTATCAACATGGTCCTCAGCAGTCCGGATATCGCAATCAAGGTTACCATCAGCAGTCGGCTGCCCAATACCCTCATCAGAACTCACAGTATTCCTCCAATCCTTCTCCTCGCTAGTTTTCTCAAGGGTACCAGTCACAATCTCACCAGCCATATCAGCATCAGAAACCCCAACAGAAGGAATCTTCTGAGATTCTATCAGTGAACCTGGCCCTTGCCTGTCTTAAGAAGCTAATAAAAAATATGGTTGAGATGAACCAGAAGATCGACGATCCGATGGCTGCGAAAATAGCCATCTCTGCTCAGGTCGAAGCTAATCCAAATAATTTCCGACGCAAGGAGAAGGTAGCCGTTAGTGTCCAACCCGATTCAGGTAAATCAAATTGCCTTTTATCTAATGTTGTTACTCTCAGGAGCGGTAGGACACTCCATCCATCGGCAACGGTGAAGGAGAAACATCTTGCATCTGACGGGAAATCGTCGGTCCAACCAGCGCAAGGGTTGAACCACATTTTTGGAGCAACACCACCAACCGAAAAATTACACAAAAATGAAGAAAATTCGAAAAACCAAAAAGATAACAGCAGAGTCGGTGGAGATCATCCAGCATTGGAGATGCATGCACGTACCACAGAAGCAATACTAGCACAAAGAATCCAAACACATGCAGCGGACCCAAAGCATGCACACGATGCCGAGCCTGCTTTTTTTGGTCTACAGCTTGTAGATAATTCTATACCTTTTTTCCATCTACCTACACATAGTGATAGGGACAAATTTTTGAATGATATTGTTTCAGATTCTGTACATATTCCTTTTCCAGATGCAATGAAAAAACAAGAAAATGAAAATTTTAAAAAATACTTTGTCCGATCCTACTATCATTGAGATAAGTCAGAATTTGGTCTTGAACATGCCTATAATGAAGGCTCTTGAGTACATGTCTTCTGTGAAGAAAGGATTGAAGGTGGCATGTACGACCAAGCACATGACTCATCCTCATAATTTCAGAAGCAAAGGTGGAAAGTCTGTAAAGCATATTCTTACAATGGACACAGTCAATGCTATTAGCAACCTCCCTGACAAGAAGCCTGATAAGGGAGCACCACTCGTTCGCTATCAGATGTTCAACCAGGAGTTCGAACGCACCTTGCTCGACAGCAGGTCATCTGTCAATCTAATGCACGCTTTAGTACTCACAGAATTTGGGTTAGGACCGCTCAAACCTACGAAGATGATTATGTAATTCGTGGACAAATTCGTAAAACAGTCCAGAGGTATGTTGGAGGATGTAATCATCATGGTCCAGGGGATGCAGTTCCCTGTCGATTTTGTTGTGCTAGATATGGACATCTCCACACCTTTGCTCCTTACCCCGATCATTCTTGGATGGTCGTTCCTGCAAACAACCAATGCAGTGGTGAACTACGGTACTGGAGAGATCACCTTCGGATCCAGCGACAACAAAATGAAGATAGAGACCATGTTTGATGCAAGACCAACGGCGGGAACATATGCAGCATGTACGAGGGTAATTAATCATTCTGAAGATTGCGACTTTCTGACAGAAATCCAAGACACCAACCTCTTCATGGATGATAATGAGATCCATAAATTCCTCTGCCCTGAGGAAGGATTGGAGAATGCAGTCGACTCTCCCCTTATCAACCAAGATGAGGTTCTTGTTGATACGCTTGATGAGATCCCTATGGAATGATGTGCCTTCAAGACCAAGAACAGAGTACGGATGAATCCAGTAATGAAGAGGAAATTATTGAAAATTTTTGTGAACTTTTTTATATCGAAGGTGAACTGAGCATGATGGACACCGAACAGATGACAGAACCACCATCTGCCATGCTAGCTGAAGTCATTATCGAGGCAGCTCCCACTCCACCCGAGCTAAAGCAATTTCCCTCCAATATAAATATGCCTTCCTTACGGGTGAACCAAACATGTACACGATCATCATCAATGCGCATCTGACTGGAGACCAAGAATATTGTTTGATGGAGGTTCTTTAATGTAACAGCAAGGCAATAGGCTGGAAAACTTCGGATCTCCATGGGATCAATTCATCCTTGTGCTCACATCATATTTTCTTGGAAGAAGACAACAAACCCTCCCGAGAATTTCAGAGAAGATTTAATCCAAACCTGCAAGAGGTTGTCATGAAAGAGATTCAAAAATGGTGCGATGCGAGATTCATATATCCTATCTCCGATAGCAAATGGGTGAGCCCTCTGCATGTAGCGTCGAAGAAATCAAGGCTCACCATCGTGAATAATGGCAAAGGAGAGGAGATCGCGATCAGAGTACCCAGTTCTTGGCGAGTGTGCGTGGATTATAGAAGACTCAATCTCGCCACCAACAAGGATCACTTTCCGTCGCCCTTCATTGACCTGATTCTTGAGAGGCTGGTTGCGAATGAATACTTCTATTTCTTAGATGGTTACTCTGGGTGTAATAAAGTTGCTTGAGCACCTGAAAATCAAGAGAAGATCGCGTTCGCCTGTCCTTTTGGTACACATGCCCTCAGACGAATGTCTTTCGAGCTTTGCAACGCCCCAACCACATTGTAGAGGTGTATGCTGGCAGTTTTTGTTGACATGGTGGGCAATTTTCTTGAGGTCTTTATGGATGATTTCTCGATCTATGGGGACTCATTTGATCAATGTCTTGAGTATTTAGACTGAGTATTACAGAGGTGCTGTGAAGTAAATCGGGTGCTCTCGTGGGAGAAAAGTAACTTTATGGTGACTGAGGGAATTGTGTTGGGTCATGTTGTATCTAAACGTGGCATGGAGGTTGACCCAGCCATGGTGTAGGTGATTTCAAAGCTAGAGCCACCTACAACCATTAAGCATGTCAGGTCATTCTTGGGCCATGTTGGTTTTTACCGATGATTTATCAAAGATTTAAGTAAATTGGCCAGGCCGTTAACTGAGTTGCTAGGAAAGGAGAATGATTTTATTGTGGATGATCAGGTGCTCCTTTCCTTTAATCAGTTGAAAGAACTCATCACTCAGGCAGTTGTCTTGCAGCCGCCAATTTGGGCACAACCTTTTGAGATAATGACATATGCGCCAGATTATGTCATCGGTGATGTGCTCGGACAGAGAAAAGACAATGTACCATTTGCGATTCACTACGCTAGTCGAACACTCGATGAAGCCCAAAGAAATTACACAGTCACCGAAAAGGAGCTGCTAGCGGTAGTCTTTGCCTTGGAAAAATTAAGATCCCATCTCCTCGGGTCCAAGGTTATCATCTATACAAATAATTTGGCCATTCGATACTTACAGTAGAAGAATGACGCCAAACCACGTCACATCCGGTGGATCCTTCTCCTCCAGGAAATTGACCTTGAAATCCGAGATAAACCTAGAGTGAATAATGTGGTGGCCGACCACTTATCTAGACTTCCCGAACCTGAATCTCCTAAGCTGAACTTGCAACCGATCACAGATACCTTTCCAGATGAGGCAATCTTGTTAGTCACGTCGCTCCCCTCGTATGCTGATATTGTGAATTATCTTGTGTCCAAGGGAACTCCACAAGATTGATCGAAGCTGAAAGTAGACAAATTCTTGTCTAAGATCCATTTTTACCAGTGGGAGGATCCATATCTATTCCGTGAGGGGGCATATTGCACATAGAGGAGGTGTATCCCTCAGGAGGAAGTTCCAAATATCCTTGCACTTTACCATGATCAAGAATCTGGAGGACACCATTCAGGCTGACGGACGATAACAAAGATTCTTCAGAGTGACCTTTGGGGGCCTACCTTATTTAAGGATGTAGAAGATTGCGTCAAGTGTTGCACTGACTGCCAGAAGATGGGCAACACCATCGGAATGAGAGACATGATGCATCTGAAATTCAATCAGATATCAGACATCTTCGACGCATGGGGCATAGAATTTATGGGCCCATTTCTGAAAAGTCAGGGATACAAATATATTATGCTTGCTGTCGACTATGTAAGTCGATGGATGGAGGCTATTCCCACCCGAACCGTCGACAGTCGGGCTGTCTGTCGATTCTTAAGAGATCACATCATTGCACGGTTCGGGATTCCCAAAATTCTCTTATCAGATGGGGGTAGTCATTTCATAAACAAAGAGGTGAAGAAGCTCACTCAGGAATTCTGCATAGAACATTATGTCGCTTCACCATACTACCCGTAGTCCAATGGCTTAGCTGAATGTTCAAATAGGGAGATAAAGACGATTCTACAGAAGCTTGTGCAGTCGAATCGTAAGAATTGGTCTCAGGTACTTTATTCAGTTCTTTGGGGTTACAAAACCGCGTACATGTCACCATTGGGAATGTCTCCCTACTGCCTTGTGTATGGAAAGCCATGTCATATGCCCATTGAGCTGATTAATAAATCTTTATGGACCATCAACATATGTAATTTGGATTCTGAGAAAGCCAGGAAGAATCATAAAGTGGATCTGAACATATTATTAGAATTCAGAGACTATCTATACGACAACAACATGATGTACAAGGAAAAGGTCAAGAAGTGGCATGACAAGCATATCCACCGCAAATCCTTCGAGCCGGGTCAGAAGGTGTAATTGTTTGATGTGAAATTAAAGATCCTTCCAGGTAAATTGAAGAGCAAATGGACTGGGCTGTTTATAGTGAGGCATGTAAGTGACAATGGAAGCGTAATGATATCTAGTTTGTCATCTAACGCATAGCCATTCATGGTTAATGGATTGCTTTTGAAGCCTTCTCTTGAATATGATACATTTTTGTCTGTCATTGACTCCATTCAAGTAATTTATGAAGATGAGATGAATACTTCCGTAGCTGCGGTCGAAGACAAAGCAAATCAAAATATTTTTGAATAACTTTTCTTCTTTTCTTCTTTTCCTTCTTTCCTCTCCTATTCTACTGAAAAGGTGTCATCCCCTTCATCATTGCTACACTTAGGATGTACTTAAAAATCCTAAGTGTAGGATGGATGGTGCACCCCAAGTTGTTCATATTTATTCTTCTTCTTCAGATCTCTTTTCTTCTTTTCCTTTTCTATTTTCTTTTTCTACCGAAAGAGATGTCGGCCCCTTTTTGTCAGTCTTCCATACCTAAGACGTACTATATCCTAAGTATAGGGGGTGAGCACCCCGAGTTCTTTCATTTTTGGTCGTCTCCACTGTCTCCTCTTCTTGTCTATACTTAGGGATATCTTACCCTAAGTATAGGGGGAGATAGTCTGAGTACGATCTGTTCATTCCCACCCTTGACCCTCCCTACTTTGTGTACAGTCTGCTATACTTAGGATTATTTGATCCTAAGTACAGGAGGGACGATCAACTTCTCATTCGTTCATTCCTTTCTCCATTAGTTTATTCTTTAGAATTTGCTATACTCAGTACGAGTCATGTCTTCTCTTTTTATCTCTGATCTATGAGTACATAGCTAAAGCTGAGTATAGGGGGGTCGTATATACTTCGTATATACTTTAGGCAAAACTGACACTTTCGTATTTTTATTAATAATTATGGCTAAAAATACTTTAAAATTCACTAAAAATGACTTAATAAAAGAAGAATATTATTACTCAAATTCTTTTTATATTTACTGATGAATAAATCAGGTAAATTTTTTTTTGCAAACTGTTTGAAAAATAGTTTGAAAATCTCTTTGAAAATCTTTTGAAAACTATTTGGAAAACATTTTGTTAAATATTTTCAAACCTTTGCAAAAATATTTTGTTTGAAAAAATTATTTTTTTTGTGAAATAAATATGTTTGAAAAATGATTTGCAAATGATTTGAAAAATAGTTGCAAAATATTTTGAACATCTATATATACTGTTTGGAAAACCTTTGCAAAATGATTTTCAAATGTGTGTACATGTTTGTAAAAATACTTTGTAAAAATTATTTTGGACTATGGTTTTCAAAATTATTTGTAAAACCTTTTTCAAATAAGTTTGAGGAATATATACATATCACTAATTTGTATATATATATCTATAAAATTGATCACTTACCCCTAGTAAATCCTTAAAACCTAATTCTTGTAAATATAAGATGCATCCCCATGTAAATATTTGTACCTAGTTTTTATGCAAAATCTTTTATTTTCAAAAATCACAAAAATATTTGCAAAACTAAAATACCAAAAATATTTGCAAAATTATTTTGAAAATACAAAAAAATGCATTTGCATATGCATCATCTTTTTTCAAAAAACCATAAAATGTACAAAAATCTTTGAAAATTGCATCACAAAATTATGTTATGCATATCATTTGCATAGCATTTGCATAGCATTCACATTTTTAAGATTGAGTTTGGTAATTGAACAAGTCTAAGTAAAATCCGAAGATTGGAGCTTGATTGGACCTTAAATCTTTCTAATTAACAGGAACCTTATAGGAGATGGAATTGAGGTACTTCAGGTCTAGTTGACTTAATTCTTTGAGGCTCATGAGACTTGGTTCAATGGATTCTTGACTGCCTATGTAGAGTATTTCGGAGCACATGCACGACTTTTGTTGATAATGACCTAACTTGGATACATGCACCTTTCACTTGGCTCAATTCAGTTGGAGTGGTAAGGGGATTGGATTTACCGGTATGAGACACATACAAGTGGAAAAATTTATCCTCATCTAGGGAGGGAAGTGCACCCCAACCCATCCAATAGCGTTGATATCTAAAGACAGGAGAGTGTGGGTTGCAATAATACTTCAAAAGAGGGATAATCTACTGGCTCAAGAGGAAAAACTCCTTATGTAAATGATGTTATATATAGTATTTCAAAAAAAACTCTAAAAAAGTGGACAGGCCTGATTGAAAATAAAATGTCTACTGGAGTGTATATATTTGTATAGTCAATAAGCAAGCTTGAGCTTCAAAGTCAAATTATGTGAGCCTGCAGCTGAATTGACTACACTGATCTTGCATCCTAGGATAGGTAGCTACACTAGCTATCGTCCATTCTTTCCTTCACCCCCGTCCTCTTCAGCTAGTTATCACTTGAACTTAAAAGGGAATACCCTCCTCCTTGAGGAAGGAGTTATTGGATTGGGGAATCATTGGCTTGTCATATTGGAGAAGTCAGTCTCTTTGTCATTTCAGTTGGGGAGAGCCACCATCACTTACATTGTACGAGTCAAATTCATAGTCATAAGGGTTTGCGTATGAATTGAAGTATTCTGTCCTGGCTATTAAGGAGACTTGAGCAGAGTTTTGGGTTTCTCAAAGGATGTTGGATTTTAAATTCGATTCCCATTAAAGTTTCACCCGCATTAAAATTCCAAAGGTTTGACTTGAGCTCCAAAACTTTGATTTTGTGAAGATAAGTTTGATAATTAAACTTAATCCATTTTCTTTCTTTTTCCTTTCTTTGTTTTTCTTTTTCTACACTTATTGCATAAATGTTTGCTAGAGACTAGCAAAGGCAAGTATAGGGGGTGATGAATCTCTATTTCATCACCTTTATTCTATCATTTTGGCCTTAAAAACCATAGTAAATGCGTGCAAATACCCTTAATTCATGCATTTTAGCATTCATGCATCATTGTGTAAATAGCGTGTAAAAAGTGGTTTTTAATGCCAAAATTATAGAAAAAAGAAAATAAAAGAAAATGAATAAAATATAGAAAATATTTTCTGACCCTAAACCTTGAGACCTAGGAATCTCGATGACTAGGTCGATAAGGAATAAAGCAGGAGGAGATAAGGGTCCAAAATACAATAAAAAAACCCCTTTTTTCATTTTTATTCATTTTTGGGACGTATTTTTAGTTATACTTTTTTATCTCAAATAAAGAAACTTTGAACATGAAAGTTGTAAATATAAAATATAAAAAATACAAAATTGATTTCACACAAAAATAATATACAATGTACAAAATAAAGTCTAAATAAGATTCCAAAATCCCAACTTCCCAGACTCATATATCTCAAATAAAAACTCAAAATATATCAAAATCACCTTTAATTGTATATAACTTTGAATACGTTATTTAATGAAAGTAGTTTTATATTTTTTGGAGTTAAGGTGTGAGAGTTAGGTTTTGGACCCCTATTATATAGCTATACCGATTAAAATATTCATTGTATTTATTATTCATTATTTTTATAATTTTATATTTTTAAAATTTTGTAAATATTATTTTTAATATATTTATATATTAAAATTAGAATAAAAACAACAAGAAAATATTAAAATAAAATACATGTATTAAATAGATAGGTAAAATACCTATAAGTATACCTATATAAATAATATATCTATGTATTTAATTATATATAATTTATCGAAAAAGTAAAATAAAAATATATTGAAGTCTATATAAATGAGTTATAATTATATAAAATCATAAACTAAATTAATAAAATCAAAAAATCAAAATAAAAATAAAAGACCTAAATTCATAGATGAATATACCTATATGTAGCCCCTAAAAAGTAACTTGTAATCTTAAACCTCTAAAAATAAATAAAAAATCATAATAAAATAATTTAGAAAATAATAAATATTTTTCATTTTATAACTTAAAATTAATAAATTCATTTATTATTTTTAATCGAATTTCGAAATAGTTTCTGATGGGATTTTTCTGGTTGGTCCATGTGGACCAACCAGCTTCTCCCGACCCATTGACCTCGGTCAGCACTCTGACCGAGGTCTGCCTCTTGTCAGATCTGCATTTTTGCCCATTGATGACGCGCCCGAGCGACTAAGGTAAAGAGGTATTTCAGGTCGTTGCAACCTCAACCACTCGGGCGACTATGTTAATCAAGAAAATAAAGACCAGCTAAAGCAAAAATCAACAAATCAGGAAAATGTAGCGGTCTCACTATTTTATTTTACCTGGTATAGCTACCAGGGTCGAACACAAGGAGCACGGTACGGTAAACCTATGACGTAGTCGAAAATCTAAATAAAATAAAGGAATAAAATAAAAAGGTAGATTTTTGGTTTTTTCAATTTTTTTTGTGATTTTTAAAATTAATAAATGGTGTAAAAGAGAGAAAAAAGGCACAACCAAACAATTATTTAAGAGAGCAAAAATGATCAGAAAATCAAATAAAAATATTTTTGGTTTTTATAAATATTCAGGTATTTTTGATATTTTTCTTGGATTTTTCTGATTTTTAGTTAATTTTATAAAAATTAAACAAGGGTAAAAATAAAAGGTATTGTGCAGCCAGAATCTAAAGGCTATTTAAAAATACTTAAATAGTTATAAAATTTGAGCAACAATTTTATTATAAACTAAAAATAAGAGTCTAACTACCGAAACTAAAAATGCATTTTTTTTTGAATTTTTAGGAATTTTTAATGATTTTTCTAGGTTTTTTAATGTTTTTCAATTTTTAGGGGTTTTATAAATCCAAATGTAATGAAAATTGGTTAGAAGTGAAAACGCAACAAAGCAAACAATCATTGATGTTTTTGGATTCTTTAGAGGATTTTTAATATTTTTAGTTGATTTTTAAAACTGGATAGAAGCAATTTTAAGGTTTTTGAATTTTTAAAAATAACAAATGGAAACAAAATGAACCCAAAAAATTCTAGAAATTCCTACACAATGGCAGGAGCCATGTTTCATTCATAAATTTTGGGTGAAGTTTGCTATTTATTCAAGCCAATCAAAGAAGCACAACGGACAGGGACCTATATGCAATTATTGGAAAATATCCAGCCACACAATAACACGTGGAAAGAGTATAGGGCTAGATGTGCAAAAAGTCCACATCCGCACGAGGGCGGCACGTGAAACAGATAAGCAGGGGTATAAGTGCAATTCCTATTTATAAAAATTCAATAAGTAACACCCATGAAGTTCCGGTAAAAATATGCAAATAACCAGATAGCACGTGACAGACCACATGAAGCTCAAACATAGGGACTAAAGTGCAAATTATGAAAGCATAAGGTCCTAAGTGCAAATTATCAAAAATAAACACAACGGCAATAAATATTTACAGGACTAAGGATAAAATGTAAACAGAAAGGGGGGCCTAAGTGCAAATTACCCTTCTCATTACAGATCCAATGGCTGAACAGTTCCTCACTTAAGATCGGACGGTGGAGAGTCTTGGATACCGGTTCGGCGATGGACGTGTGAGATCTGATCCTCAGATGGATCGGATGGTCGAGAGCTCCCTAGAGACGAACGGTCACGATCAGAACTGGTGGGAGACTCGATCCAACGGCGGAGACATCTCCTGGAAGAACGGCGAAGAACTCGCCTTCGGCAAGCTTTGACCGGCTGCTACGTGCGGTTGAGGCATCCTCCGAGGCTGCTAGGATGGGGAAAAGGAAGCTGATGACGATCCGCAGCTGCTGATATGCTCCAATGAAGCCCGACGCGAGGGACCTGGAGTTGTTGTGCTCTAAAATCCGAACCTCCAGATGAGTTTCTCTGGCATCCACACCTGCACAGATGAATCACTGGGTCGAGGGCAAAGTACCTTGATCCATTAGTACGCGAAATGGGTGAAGGGTGAGGCAGAGCGTGGCCCTCCGACGAAGCGACGACGGAGGAGGGCCCAATCCCCATTCCCGAGCGAACGGGGGGAAGCGAATGGGTGTAGAAGATGGAGAGGAGTCTGATGGACATGCTAGGATTGTCGGAAGTGCTAAAGGATGATTCGATCACAGTGAAATCGAGCCGATGAACGAAATCTGATCGGCCTCCAAAATCTAGAATTAAACGCAAACGAGGAGGAATCGGAGTTACCTAATGGATGCAGTCGTCTGGGTTGAAGGTCACGGACCTTCAGGGGTCTTTGCCTCGATGGATTGACGCATCCAGTGGCTAGAGACCACCTCGCGACGGAGCACGGCGATGAAGCTCGCCGGACCTAGGACTAGACACCTCAAAACCTCACTACAACGCTCTCCCTCTCTTATTGTCGCTCAAGGAAGAAGATGGAGCTCCCAGGAAATGAGGTCAAGGGCCAAAGATGACGAGTGAATTGCAGCTCCAGGAGATTTTATATTCAGTGGGGTCCGAAAAGTTTGGAGCACGGGCGTGCAATCCGAGGAGCGGATCCCTAACGGTATTGTCGAGCGTGGATCACGGATCAGCCCTGGATAATCGGAGCGCAAAATGGAGTGGAATGCCGATCATATCGACTCATGAAAATTCAGAGAAAGTCGGGTGAAAACCGGATCCGCGGAGGAGGTGGTCCAAGGGGGGCAGTTGACCGGGGTCAACAATCCACCCTAGGCCAATTAGAAAAAAGCTAGGTCAAGAAGATTGGGAAAATAAATTAAAAATAGAAAACAATTTTATTTTAAAATATTTTCAAAATGAAAAATGTTTAATATTATTCAAACTATTTTTTAGTGATTTTTTATTTATTTTTATGAAAAAGAATTATGGTATATATAATATATTATATTATATACAGGTATAAAATACCTATGTATTTTATAATTTTATTTTTATTTTCTTATTTTTGTACAAATACCCTAATTTTATATTTTATTTATTTACAACACATTATTTGGGATATAAAACAATTTTTATTTTATTTTTATTATTTATTTACAAGTGTTAAATAAATAGGTATATGGTACTTATATACATGTAATATGTGCAAGGGTGTAGAGAGAGAAATTATTTTGTTTTTATTTTATTTTTCTAATTGTTTTTTAGAAATATATACAAGGTAATATAAGAACATTTTTATTTTTATTTTTTTGAAAATAAAATATGTACATACAAGAAGGACTATATACAAGGTAGAGTGGCCCTATCTCTCTCTACTTATTTTATTTGGCAATCAGGCCATATTGGGCCCTCTCTTGGGTTTAGGTCACTCAATATTTATTCTAAATATTTCCTTCTTTTTATTTATTCTTTATTCTTTTATTTTTGCACAAATACATGCTAATTATTGATATTTAACAAAAGCATGCTTATTGGTAACTTATTGTATTTACAACTATATACATGATGTTTTGCCAAGAGTTTTAGCTAAAATAAAAGAATAAAAAGTGACGAATGAGTATTCATCACCCATTTTCTCGATTTTTTTGAGTCTACTCCTTGCACCATTTCACGATGATGCCTTCTTGACTTTTCCTCCTCGAAGACCCATCTCGCACGCCCTTAGCTTTCGTCGGGCTGAGGTGAAGGATATTGAGAATCCTCAAGCGCATCACGGAAGCGTGACGATCGTATCTCATACGATCGGGGCGACTAGTCGCACTAGTTGCGAGATGCAGCGGAAATTAAAATTTTTAAATCTAAAGATGAAACCACATGATCACGATAACACTTCTCGGATCGTTTCATCAAACCACAAAGTATAAGGAATACCTCTTGGAGCGTGGTTGTGATCGCGAGATCTCAAACAAGAGATCCTCCTGTCTCAAGTCTGATCCATGAAGAACGCACTTGCGGGCACGATGATGAGTCGCGTCCTTCCCGCAATCTTTGATGAAGATCCAAGCGTCGAGTCCCCTGATTTTGTCAAACAAAATCCGGCGTCTTCCTCTAGAGCAAGTCGCCCCAAAGAAGAAGAAGATCCCCGAGTCGTCAAATGCGAAGGCGAGAGTCTCTCCTTTCTCAATACAAGATGGACGATCACCTTTTGCAGGAGAGAAAGAGAGAGGGCGAGAATATGAGAGAGAGAGAGAGTTGTAGGCGTGTACAACTCTTCATGATGTGTGTTTCAAGAAAGGCTAGCCTAGCCCTCCTTTTATATTAGTTTAGAATCCAATGGATCTCAATCCATGGGATACATAGATCCAACGGCCATGCTTGGTCAATGTAAAATCAATGGCTATGATTGTTGTTAGCTTAAAACCAACAACATTAATTTATATTAAATTAAATATATGTTGAATTATTATCAACATAATTTAATTAACATAAATTAATTTACTAAGAGATAATATGATGACAAAAAAGAGAAGACAACAAACCTTCTAAAACTTAGGAGGCGTCACCTATGACCAAGTCATGGGTGACGCCACCTTTGTTTTTGGTGGTGATTTTTGTCTCCTTTTTATTTATCTTATTATTTCTTAATTAATTGTAATAACTATTATTGCAATAATGTCCATCAAATTAATTCCAAATTAATTTATGAATATTTCAGTCATGCCATTGAAAAAAATGTGAATCATATTCACATCCCAAACTAATTTGTAAATTACATTTCCAATTAATTACTTAATGTGAATCCAATTCACATATTAATAATTAACAAATGCTATTTACAATATTTCTCTCTCTCTCTCTCTTATATATTATAAATCATATTTATAATATATATGATTAATATGGATAGTGCTATCCACATTATTCATATCCATGATAATTAAATCACATTTAATCATCTTGGATCTCTTTTGTCATTTGCCCAAATAACATGAATCACATTCATGTTATTCATATCTTTGATAATTAAATCACATTTAATTATCTTAGATATCTCTTCTTATAATATGAATCAAATTCATACTATTCATGATAACTAAATCATATTTAATTATCCATTTTCCCAATGCTTGGATACAGAATTCATCAAATGAATTATTCTTGAATTTCTTGAACTCCTTCAAGAATAATGTGCTTTCTCCGCAGATACTTGGAGATATGGATAGGGTGATTGTATTGTTCCACGTATAGTGACTTGGATATTGAGATCACATCTCAAATCCAGATCTCGGGCCTCTCATAGATGCTTGATTAAATCAAGACCGCAAATCTAATCTTCTCATTGCATTCGAATCACATTCAGATCAATGTCCAACATTTGGACCAAGATCAGATTACTTCTCTATTGAGAGGAGTCACTAAAATCCAGACCCGTTTCATCACTCCCTAGGAATGGAAGCGTCATGGTTATACAATCGTTTATGATCACATCACCCTCAGGTATTCCCAACACCTGTACATCCTGCATACTGGAAGACCCAGAATAAACCCAAAGTATTAGATCAACTTTAAACTGTCTACTTTAGGGTTTTATCAGTAAGTTCTCATTTGATCATTGGGATTTGGTATCGATCATATACTTTCCAAAAGCATATATCATACCTAGGTCTTGATCATATACTTTCCAAAAGTATATATCAAACCTACAAATTCAGTCAAGCTTCCAAAGCGAGACGACCGTGCACGGAATTTGATTCTTCCCAATATCTCATGAGTGAGCTCATGTCTTCCGGTTCAGTAGTGAACCTGTATGATCCCTTTGAGAGATCGTATTACTCATATGCCCTTATATGCACACCAGCGCACCGGTGTATAGACCTTGGTTAGGCCATCAACCTATCGGTCTGCTGATGAATCCACATTTCATCATCTTTATTCTATCATTTTGGCACCAAAAACCCTAGCAAATGCCTGTAAATAGCCTTAAATATATCATCTTAGCATTCATGCATGTGCATCATATTAATGTATAAAATACTGTGATTAAAGCCAAAATTATAGAATAAATAAAGAAAAGAAAAAGAATAAAATATTGTAAATATTTTATGACCCAAAACCCCTGAGACCTAGGCATCTTGATGAATAGGTCAACAAGGAATAAAGTAGGGGGAGATAAGGTCAGAAACACAGATAAAAATACCTATATTCATTAATTCATTCTTTATTCATTTTGGGACCTATTTTTGGTTCCACTTTTTGTGCATCAAATAAAGAAACTTTGTGCATGAAAGTTGTAGATAATATTACAAGGAAAAATACAAAATTGATTTCATAGAAAAAGAATGTACAGATAAAAAGTTATGGTCTGAATAAGAATCCAGAATCCCAACTTCCCAGACCCGTATCTCACAACTGACAACTCCAAATGCAGCATACTCACCTTTAATTGTATATAGAATAAAATAATCTATCCAATGGTGGTGGTTTCGCATTTGACGGAGCTATGGTTTGAAAGTTGAGTTTTGGACCCCTATTGTATACTTGTACAGATTAAAATATTCAATTTATTATCTATTCATTATTTTTTGTATTTTTATATTTTTATAATCTTGTAATTATTATTTATAATAATTATGTGCATTAAAATTAGAATAAAAATGCAAAGAAAATAAGAAATAAAAATACTTGTAAATAGGATACATAGGTATACTACCTATATCCATACATATACATTATACCTTTATATTTTATTAAATATACCAAATAATTCAGAAAAATAAAATAAAAATATCTTTATGTATATAAAAGTGTTTTATAATTTTACAAAATAAGAAATGAAAATAATAAAATTAAAATACACAAAATAAAAATAAAATTAATAAAGTATATAGATAATATACCTATATAGGGGTATAAAGGTAACTTGTAAAAATACACTTCATAAAAATAATTAAAAATCGGAATAAAATACTACATAAAATAATAAATATTTTTTTTATTTTATAACCTAAAATTAATAATGTCATTTACTATTTTATTTTGAATTTTTCAATAATTTCTGCCTGGATTTCTCTGGTTGGTCCACGTGGACCAACCAGATGCGGTCTAGAGTTGACCTCGGTCAACTCCCTGACCGAGGCCTGCCATTTCTGACACCCTGATTTCTCCCTGATTTCCCCCAATTTTCGAGCTCGATCCGTTCGTCCTCATGCCTCGATTCCTTCTTGGGACTTCATCCCCGATCATCACTCTCCCACGCCAAGTATTCGGATCCAACCATATCTCCATCATTCGCGCGTGAGTCTGGCTTGAAGGAGACGCCATCATCTTCTACTTAAACATCCTGCCACCTTCAAGCCCAAGTTTGAACCCTCCTTAGCCATTGATCCTCCTCCCTGTTGTGCTCTTCGTGTTGCTGGAGGTGACAGCTCCGCATCCACACCCGCAGGCGAGTCGAGGAGGCTCTGAAGCAGCTCCGCCACCTCCGCCGACCACCGGCGTCGAGGTTCCTCCACCTCAGGTCATCCACCTTCGAGGTATACCCTTCTCCTTCTCATTTTCGTTTCATTTTATTCCCCTTAGCGTCAGTATCAAAAATCCCTAAAAAATCCGCTTCCCGTCGATCGATCCATCTCCCATAGCTCATCGCCGGAGCGCACCTCCGGCTGACGTTCCCTCGCCTTCCACCGACCAGTTCCGACCTCCACTACACCTTAGCGGGATCCAGGCAATTTGCCCTGGACCCTCTCACCCATTTTTGCAGGTACTAGGGGCCTTACATCGCCTGGGGACTCGGATTCGACCTCCGCCAGAGATACCTGGAGCTTCGAGCTCCGCCGCTTCTGCAGCAGCGCATCAGTGCCTCTCCGGTGATTTTGAGAGTCCCAGACGCCAGAGCATCATCGCAGGAATCTCCTGGGCCTCTTTCTTGCGGTCCAGACCATCGGAGGCGCGCCAGCTCGCCGGAGGAACTTCGTCTCGGCGAAGTTCTTCCCTGTTCTTCCTCCGGGTGCCTCCACCGTCCGATCCTAGGCCCGCTCCAGATCACACCTCAGCCGTCAGATCTTGGCCGCCTTCTGCCGTCGATCTCTTCTCCAGATCTAATCTCCACCGCTGATCGCCGAACCGTCATCGCGCGTTGTGCGCGCGCCACGTGGATACGTGAGCGGCCCTCCGCCGTTCGATCGTGCACGAGGAGATAAGGCGTGGGTATTTTGCATTGTCCCCCTCACCAAATTTTGTATTTCATTTCAGTCCTTAAACTTTAATCCGTAGTTTAAATATTTCTGTAATATTTGCAATTAGAACCCCATAGTTTTCTTATTTACATTTAGGTCCTATCCACGTCACCTCACGTGCCTAGTGCGCGTGAGGGGGCTGGGTATTTTGCAAGGACCCCCCTGGGGTTTGTTTATTTCGCTTAGGTCCATGAACTTTTTAATTAAGTTGTAATGTTTTGGAGAAATTGCATCTGAGTCCCTGGAACATTGTAATATTGCACTTATACCCCTGCCAGGTCACGTGCCCAGTGCGCGTGAGTTGGACATTTTGCAACGAACCCCCTCCGGGTTTGGGTATTTATTTTTAGTCCAGAAACTTGTATTTAACGTTATATATTTTTGTGGAAATTGCATATGTGCCCCTGGATGTTCTGATAATTGCACTTATACCCCTGCCAGGCTGTGATATTTTTATGAATTTGTCTTATTTATTTGGACCTTCATTTTAATTCCAAAAATTCTAAAAATTTGGACTTAAGCTCCTGTATGTTTGTACTTTGACGCCATCATCTTAGTTTTTGATTTTATTTTATTTTTCTATTTATTAAAAATCAAAAACATGCTTTTTATTCACTGTCTAGATTAGAAAATACCAAAAAAATATTAAAATACCTCGAAAAATTCCAAAAAAAAATCCCTAGTGTGTCTTTTATCCTATTAGTGTCAGTCCAAAAATCACTAAAAATATCAAAAGAAAAACCTTAAAAATTCAAAAATACATAAAAACTTCAAAAAATGTATAAAATCAAAGAAAACTCAGAAAAATATAAATTCAGCTCCTGTTTGTTCTATATTTTATCCTTTTTAATTTAAAATTAGTTTGAAAAATTTTGGTGGTTGATTGTTATTTTTAATTTCCATTTTCCTCACAGCTAGTACCTTCTTCACTGTCTTCCTTTATTTCAGCATTTAAAAATACCAAAAATAATTTGAAAAATACCCAAAAATCCCAAAAATAGTAGAAAATTATAAAAATACCAAAAACATTTTATTCCTGAATTTTTGGTTATTTTTGCTTATTTTTATAAATAGTTTGTCACCCTTTTTGTTACATTGGTTTTCAATTCCAATATTAAAAAAATCAAAATACAAAATTAAAAATTAAATAAAAAATTAATTAAAAATCCACAAATATCCTTACTTGCTTGCTTAGTGTAGACACTTCACAATCACATTCACTTGTGCACATTTGTTTGAATTATCCTGTTTGCTCCCTGTGTTCAAACTCTCTACATACTTGCTTGTTATACATTTTGTGCAGAGTTAAAAATAAATTTTAACTCCACATTTATTTCTAATTGTTGATCTTTAGTGTGGGTTAATTGTTGACTTTAATCCAGATTTAGTGTGGTCCACACACCGACTGAGTTCACGCTTTGTGTTGAACTTAAGACCTCCTATTTTTGGCTAAATCAGCTGCCAAATGTACATACTCATACATATAGTAATACATCTGTCTCCGGTCAGAGGATGCGTGCCTATGCTGTGACAGCATTCAACATAGGACTTAGGTTATCTCGATCTCACTAAGTCAACTCTTTGACCTAACTAATCTGACACCTCTGAATCTCTATTCCTATGCAGAGGACCTGCATCAAGAGGTCGGTCAGATATCAGCCTATGTGAGAAAGGATTGCCATCTCCTACTCAGGCTGGAGATCACATCTTAACAATCATTTGACGGTGCTTGATGAGTCATCAATCTAACTCTTTAGATATTCATCCAAGCACCAGCCTCTATGATTCATCTAATGAAACAACAACTATATGATTATCAAGATGGCCATGGTACATAACCCTAATTGTACAGAGGGACCTATTATGCAAATTATTTATACTTCATTTCAGATCAGGGAATGATATACGCAATAACATTTATTGCATAATGTCTCGCCGTGGGCTCGCATGTCCAACATGAGGACCATCGATTCGCATCATCTTCGTCCATCTTTGAGCCCGCTCCTCAACCTTGTACAAAAGCGCCTCCAACTCACTTCGATTGCTCTTCCACCTTTCAACCCTAATCTGAGCACCCGAGGATCTTCCTGGAGACAGCAGGAATCGACTCCATCCTTCAGGGGTTCGTAGATGTGTCGAATGGAGTGGATCCGAGATTCCCCACCACTGCCTCTGTGAGTTCTGTATACGATGTCTCCAGGCGTGGTGAGCTCTGTTTCCTTTTCTTGTTATACTCATAGTAGCAACAGTAGCGTAGAGATACTTCTTGTTTCTTTCAATTTCTACTCGTATTTCCTGCTTCCCAACCAAATCACCCACGACAGAGCTTAGCTCTGCCGCCTACTTCCGACCACTCTGCACAACGTTCACTTCGACCAACATCTTCTTGGGCTTCCCCCTCATCTGTTCTTTGCCCCTATCATTTCCAGCTCCTTGGATATTGCAGAGATCTGGCAATTAGCTCCTCCTCCGTCGCCGCTCGCTGGAGGAGCACCACTCGTGCCACCAGCCATCGCCACCTTGCCTCAGCAGTCCTCGTACCCTCTATTCTCCCGTGTTAATTATGTTTGCATGTACGAAAGTCTCTAGACCCCCGTTTGGGGTCGATTTTTGACAAACTATAGGTTCCTGCATGACCCAACTTCTCCTGACCTTCCGACAGTGCAACCGTGCTCACACGACCATTTTGGCGCTGACTACGGGTCGAGGACCCTTCCAGGAAGCCGGCCAACTGTTTTGGAGCCTCTGAGATCATTGGAGTAGCACGATCTTGATCGGATAAGCTCGTCCCAGTGCCAGTTCATCCATGTTCTTCCAGAGGACTTCTCCTCTGTCGATCTCCATTGTTCTTCTAGAGCTCACAGTTTTCATTGGATTTGTTGCACCCATCACCGTCTGATCGTCCAGAGCTTTCTAATCAAAACCGCACGAATCGAAGCATCATCGCCTCACGTGGATCTGCAACGTATTAAGTGGATCATCAATCACCATCGGATCGTGCCTCTTGGGGGGTATTTTGCAACTTTACCCTTGATGTTTTGTATTTTCTATTTAGCACTAAAAGTTTCTTATGTAGTTATAATATTGGTGTAATATTTATAACTAGGCACCCCATACTTTATGGATTTGCATACCGGTCCAAGCCACATCACCTCACGTGACGCATCACGTCAGGAGGCAATTTGCAGAGAGATCCATGGGATATTTTGTATTACTAATTAGTTCATAAAATTTTATATTCAGTTATCTATTTTTGGATAAATTGTAAAATAACCCCTATCTTTTTGAAAATCGCATTTTGGTCCCCGTTAGTGGCTCACATGTTCATACACGTGAGTTTGGCATTTTTGTAGAAGGCCCCTTGGGGCTTTATTTATTTCGTCGGAGTACCGTGACTTTTTAAGCACATTCATTATTTTTGGAAAAAATTGTAGTTTGGCCTTTGGACTTTTATCTATTTATAGAAATATCGCTGCTAGTATTGCATTTTCCTTTTGTTGCATCTATTTATTTTAAATAACATTTAAAATCGAAAAAATCCCAAAAAATTGTTATAGCTTCTTGATTACACGCTCTTCCATGCACATATTTTATTATGCAATTTAGACCTCTTAATTACTTATTTAAAATCAAAAATTCCTATTTTGTCCCTATTTGCATTATAAAATCCGTAAAAGTTATAAAAACATTTTGAAAAATTACCAAAAATATATATTTTGTTTATTTAGGCATATTTAACCATCAGACCAAAAATCATTAAAAAACTATAAAAGAAAACACTAAAAACTTGAAAAACCTTAAAAACTATTAAAAAAATCTTAAAAAAATCCAAAATTACAATTTCGATTTTTGAATTTTCTTTGTATTATTATTATTATTTTAAAACTAATTTGGAGATTTTTTGACACTATTTTGTATTTTACATCTCCATTTTAATTTGAATATTAAGTTTATCCATGTTTTAGGGTATTTTTGACTTTAAAAATATATAAAAATTAGCAAAAAGTCCTAAAAAATCACAAGAATAGTATAAAATTATCTAAAACCTAAAAATATTTTATTTTATTTATTTTACTTATTTTTGTTAATTTTATATCAACCCTAGCCTATATTGTATATATATCTTATATATAGCTTTATATCTATATTAAAAGAAAAAGAAAAGATAAAAATATAATATATAAAAGAAAATACAAAATTAGAAAATTAAAAAATCAAAATACAAAATTATAAAATCAAAAAAATAAAAAAAAATATAAAATTAAAAGCCACAAAAATTGCAACTTGGCTAAGTATTGAAGAGATAAAGTGTGCCTTGATTTCTTATCCTGCCTGCTCTATTCCCTTGCTTCATGTGTTCGACCCCTACTTGCTTGCCATTATCCATTCTTAGTAGGGTATAATAAATTTTAACTCTTGCTCTTAATTGCTTAATTATTCGTGTGGGTTAATTGTTGAAACAACGCAAAGGTTGGAGTAGTCGTCTCAGCGACAGTGAGCCTGAACTGTCAGACCATTACTTAGCAACTCCCGTCTTTTCATTTTTCCGCACTGTCAAATGATTATTAAGAGATGATCTCCAACCTGAGTAGGAGATGGAAATCCTTTCTCTCATGGGTTGATGTCTAACTGACCTCTTGATGCAGGTGCTCTGCATGGGAATAGAGATTCGGAGGTGTTAGATAAGTTAGGTCAAAGAGTTGACTTAACGAGATTGAGATAACCCAATGTCATATAATGTCACGATATAGGCACAAATCATCTGACCGGAGACAGATGTGTTACTATATGTTTGAGTGTGTACATTTGGAAGACCGAGAGGTTGATGGCCTAATTAAGGTCTATACACCGGTACGCTGGTGTGCACACAAGGGCGTATGAGTAATGCGATCTCTCAAAGGGATCATACATGTTCATTTACTAAACCAGAAGACATGAGCTCACTCATGAGATATTGGAATCAAGTTCCATGCACGATCTTCTTACTTTGGAAGCTTGACTGAATTTGTAGGTTTGATATATGCTTTTGGAAAGTATATGATCAATACCTTGATATGACATGCTTTTGGAAAACATATGATCGATACCAAATTCCAATGATCAAATGACAAACTTAATGATAAAACCTTGAAGGAGACTGTCTAAATTAGATCTAAAACTTCGGGTTTATTCTAGGATCTCCATTATGCATGATGTATGTGTATTAGTAATACTTGAAGTGATGTGATCACAAACGATTGTATAACCACGATGCAACCATTCCGAAGGAGTGATGAAACGGGTTTGGATTTTAGTGACTCCTCTCATTAGAGAAGTAATCTGATCTTGGTTCAAATATTGGACAGTGATCTGAATGCGATTTAGATGCAATGAAAAGAATAGATTAACGGTTTTGATTTAATCAAACATCTATGGCATGACCGAAAGATCTAGATTTGAGATATGATCTCAATATCTAAGTTACTTTACATTTAACATACAATAGCCATGTCCTTATCTCCAAGTATCTGTGAAGAAAGCGCATTATTCTTGAAAGGATTCCAGAATAATTTCATTGTCGATATTATATCTGAGCATAGAACAAAATAGATAATTAAATTTGATTTAATTATTGCAAATAATAAGAATGTAATTCATATTGTTTGGGCATATGAGAAATGGATAATTAAATTTGATTTAATCATCATGAATAATGTGAATGAGATTGATATTATTTGAGTGCATGAGATTTGAGATCTTAGATAATTAAATATGATTTAATTATCAAGAATATGAATAATATGGATAGCACTATCCATATAATTCATATATATTATAAATGTGATATATATATAAGAGCTTTCTGTAAATAACATTTACAACTTAAATGTTGATGTGAATTGGATTCACATTGGATAATTAATTGAAAATGTAATTTAATTTTTTTGGATTGTGAATGTGATTCATAAATTTTCAATGGCATGACTGCAATATTCACAAAATAAATTGTATTTATTTTTACGAAATAATTTGCAACAAAAGTTGTTGCAAAATATTGAAGATTTTCATGGGATAATGCGATCTCATGGATTGTGAGGAGATATCCACCTTCCTTAAAGGAAGGGTGGATGACCACCAACTCCTATTAGGAATGGGCGACCGTCCCCCCTCTTTATGGAAGGAGGCTAGCCTCCTTCCTATTATCTCCATGGATAATTGATTTAATTTGAAATTAACTTATATTGATTATTGTTCAATATATATAATTAAATTAAATTAATTGTTGTTGTGTTTTTACAACAAAATCATGGCCTTTAAGAGAAACAGAAATCAATGTGAACTATTGGATTTGTGTTGTCCATGTATTCGGACCTATGGACTCCCAAAATACTATATAAGAAGAGGTAACCCTAGCTCATCTCTAGACAATGGAAAATATGCTCTCTCCCTATCCCTTTCTTCACGCCAAGCCTCTCTCTCTCTCATTGTGGATGTCCACCATGGAGCCCTAGAGAGAGTCGCCATCATCGTCGCATCGCCGTTATGCTACCAGATCATTTGGTCGTGGATCTCCATCTCCTTCGGTGTGCCTCCCTCGTGAAGAAGAAGTCAGATCTCATGAGACGAGATCAAGAGATTTGCCGCTAGGATCATCAACATGGATTGTGGGGAGCACATGTTTCATCAATGCGCTCGCAAGTGTCTTCCCTGTCGGATCGGACTTGAAACAGGAGGTCTCTTAGTTTAGAGACTCGATCGCAGTCATTTTTCAAGCGGTAACCTTAATACCTAATTGTAATTTATATGAAATGATCTGAGAAGTTTTATTGTATCATGTGGTTTCATCATTTCAAATTTTTTAAAATTTCATTGCCCCGAGTAACTAGTACGACTAGTCGCTCCCGATCGCATACGATGCGATCCTCACGCTTCCATGATGCACTTTAAGGATTTTTTCCATATCCTTCAAGTGGTATCAGATCCATATGTCAGAGGTTTAGGAAATGATCCTTAAACTGAAGATGACTTGGGCATCTTTTGTTGTGCGAACTTTCATCGCATTTTGTTCATGCAGTCATGTTTTGTGCATTTTTTTGCCATGTTTAAATGTATTTAAACTCGAAATTATCACTGGAATTATGTTTCCCGTTAAATAAGAAAATGTGGGACTTGAGTTTGCATGATTTGGAATCCGTTTTCTCAAGTTATGATCTTTTTAGTGAACATGTATCCATTGTTTCGGGGATGACAAATCTTAACATAATTAAACAGATAATTATGGTTTTAATCATCTAGAAATGTGTGAACAATACTTGAGTTCTATTGTAAATCAAATTGTAAAATCAAATAAACTTAATATGCATGATTTGGATTTAAATTGATTGAGATATGCTAATTTTAGTAAGTATGGGTCACTGCTGAAAATTACTTTCCCAATCAAGAACCTTTGATTGTCATTTAATCAATTAGTGGAAATTAATTGTTAATTTCCTAAAATAATTGTTGATTAATATTTGTGAAATATTTAAAAATGATCACTTCCTTAAATGATATTACCTTAACTAAAATTGATTATATATGATCTAGATCACAACTGGTTATATCAATTCCAACAAACATTATTACTTGACTAGGAATGAGTATTTGTTTAGCAAATTTCCTTATAATATTATCAAAAAAATAATAATGAATATTGCATATGATATAACTTCGGTTGAAAGACCGATTATCATCTCAAATACAAAATGAGAATATCGCATTATCATGACTTAAGGCGGATATGGTATCTACTCGAGGATCATTGGAGTAGCAGGTTGCTCTGTGAGCTGTCTGTCCCACTCTCTTCGGTACTGGTCATGACATCAGGTAAGGAAAGTATAATGCTTGAAGAGATCATGAGGTATTTTTTTAATTACTAAAATTTGAATAATACATATTTTGAGTATACCATCCTTCAAGTAATAGTCAAAATTATTTGTCGGTTGATTGATTGGACTGATAATTATTTTAATATGATTAAATTAATTACATCGAATTTTACACTCTATTATGAATGGAGTTGTAATTCCCTTGAAAGAATTAATTATGTGAATATGATTCATAATAATTAATTAGAATTTGAACATGATATGGGGGATCACATTAGTGACATCTATGATTTTCTGTCAAGGCGAAGGGTTTCGTCATCAGGATTTGTATGTAGGAGACGCGTATCCGAAGTGACAGCTCCTGCATATAAGTGCATCTGGATTGGGCTCTTTGATTCTCGAAATAGTAAGGTTGTATGCGTAGTGACCCCAATATCGGTTCCTCATATTATTGGGACGATATTGAATTGTGCATAGAGAGTGTTATTCCTGTAGACGATTGGTTTAATTAATGATGAGTCAACATCGCCTTATGGGTGGTGGGCTCAGGTGTTAAAGACTAAATTGGGAAATGCAAGTTGGACATGCAAGGCAGAATGAGTTCACGCTTTTTTTATCCGACTTACAGTTTCTCATATTATTGGGATGTAACGAAGGTAAGAATGGAGATCGCCTTATGGGTGGTGGGCTCAGGTGTTAAAGACTAAATTGGGAAATGCAAGTTGGACATGCAAGGTAGAATGAGTTCACGCTTTTTTTATCCGACTTACAGTTTCTCATATTATTGGGATGTAACGAAGGTAAGAATGGAGATCCCAGATCTTGACTGAGATATAATGGTAAGAATATCTCTTGCATTGAAAGTGAATAAGGGAGTGAATTTTCAGTGTTGATAAGGAAAGACAACTTTGATATAAAAATTCATAAATCAAAGTAAAATATATATTTATATATATTTATGCAAATTATCTTATTTCAGATGAGTTACATTAAACCCACCAAAATTATACTCAATAATAACATGCAAATTCTCATGAATTGGATTTATGATCAAGATATTGTACTTGCAATTGGACACATAATGTATGTGGTTGCAATATGCAAGTTTAGAGGAATGATAATTAAATAGACAATAAGACAACAACCTAGGGTTTCTGTGTCTCTATAGTCTTGATCTCTCACTGAGTGTGCTATGAAAGTATCATGTCGTTGATGATCGTAATCATCTTTATGAAGCTTTATCAAGACACTTCATCAACCCTCCTCGCAGCTTCCCTAGGTCTCCTTCTTCATGGAACTTTTGATAAGGTTCCGCGACCTTCAGATAGACCGGGAATGACCGGAGGAGCTTTATCGAGTTTGCCACAGCACAACCTGTAGCGCCATCGTACACAGAGGAGTTTCTTAGAGATGAGGAGCAATAGCCATTAGATCAGCCATATTAGGCGTGATCTAACGGACTAGGAGATGTCACGAAGCTACTCTGAACCTTCGTTTCAGATCGGAGGTACGGAGCACCCGAACCGGATCTAAAGTATAGTGCACCGCCATGTAATCCAAGCCAGACCCGCCGAGCCTAGCAGAGGCATGTGTCGCGGGCACGTGGCAGGAAAATTTGCAGAAGCACCCTTCAAACTTCTTAAAGCTGTAGATAAGTCACGTCCCCTGGTGAAATTGCATATTTACCCAAGTGAATATCTGTAAATATTTTTGAGTCCATTTTGGACTTATTTGTAATAAAACTTCATATATTTTTATTGCATATGTACCCCTTGATTAAAACATCAATAACTTTTTATCTATAAATTCATTTGGTATGAATTTGGTCTCGTTCGAAAAATTGTTTAGCTCTACATCTTGGCATGTTTGATTGTTATTTTTACTTATATCTCTTGTTGGATCTATCATTAAGCTTAATTTATCTTATAGGATCTTGAATTGAATATAGAGTCGAGGCTTGGAGCTTTAATTGAATGACTTATACTCTGCTTTAATGTGTTAGGTCATTGTTCATTCAATTATTATTTTGCTTAGTTAATTCATTGAGAAATATATCAAAGTTTGCTCATATGACTTGTTGATTTATTAAATCATTGAATCACTTAGTTAAGTTGAGACTTAGGTCCATCATTTAGTTGATTTATAGGCTAAAAATAATTTCTTAATCCATAATATTGGTTGTGACTATCTTTTTGATGTGTTTGTATGTTATGGTGTGCATTTAAATTAAAAGCATAAAAAATGTTTGAAAAAAATGTCATTTTCTGAGTTTGTATGTGCATTGTCCTTAACTCGGAACCTTTAATTCATAAAGATAACTAATTAGCATTTAAATTTAATTAAATAATTGCTCGCATCCTTGTGTTCGACCCTGAACTTATCCAGGATATAAATTAACATTAAGTTCTCTTCGCGGAGATACTTGACTCAGTTCTGCATGAATGTGAATCGATCATACTACAATGAGTAATAATTAATATATGTTGATTTGCGATTCACCGTTTATGCTTGTCCATTCTTTTATGGAGTATCTTCGACAATGAGATGTCTCGCAACCCCCTCCTCCTTGTACAACTCATTGAAATCTAATAAACAAAAACTCAATGACATCATCCATGCATAATTGCTAAACCTTCTTTGAATTCTATTCTCGACTAAGGTCTTCCACTATGTGTAAAATTTTCGGATGCCTTTCTCTTATGCTCCATTACGATAACCCAAATCATCATGAGTAATCATTGATAAAAAAATAAGAGATATCTTATACCTCTAAATGGTACACATGAGGGTCCTCAACTATCAACATGGATGTAATCAAGCGTTTCCATCCTGTTTTACTAGACTACTTCTTCGGTCATTGTCTGAATACACAATGCTCACATAATCCCAATTTGGATCCCATGAGATCTCCGAAAAGACCTGGATATGCCTAAGCCACATATGTCATAATTTGTATATATTTTTGAAACATGTAGATTCATTTGAAGTAGAACTGATTACTGTAGATTCTTGCAAACCATAAATGTAATGTTTGATACTTTTGACGACTATTGTCCCATCTTTGAGCACCTGCAAAGTTCCTCCTACTACATTATAATTGTACCATTTAGAGTTCAAGATTCCAAGAGATATAAGATTCTTTCTTAGGCCTATAACATGACAAACTTCTGAAAGAGACTACTTCATCTCATCATGCATCTTGGTTTTTACAAGATCGTTGCTGGTAATTTTGTACGTCATATTGCTCCTTATGATGACGTCTCCACTGTTGGCGTTCTCATAGGTAGAGAACTAGTATATGTGAGATGTCATGTAAACAACCAAAATCAATTCGCATATCTTCGATATACATTCGATCTATGGTGAGAAGTACAAAATCATCATTTGAATCATCTTCTTCTTGAGCCACTTAGTTTTACTCAAGCGGACAATCCCTCTTCCAAGGTCTTAATATAATTGAGAGGGGATAACAAGTCCAAGGTGAAGGACCTTGAGGTAATATTTATTACGTATAATTGCTTTTGTTTAATAGGTAATCAAAGATAGAAATTAAAATAAATGATTATTCATTATTCCTTTTCAAGTATTTATTAAAGTTTGCATTACGAAGGCTGCAACAAAAAAAATCAATTTTTTGAAAATGTGATGGTTATTCAATTAATTATAAGGACAAAGTAGAATAAGCCGGACATAATTATTTGATATTTTCATCTCGGTGCCCCTTTATTTCATATTTTGTTCAATTCAAGCAAAGAGCTTACAACAAAAATATGCACAATCGCCTCTTGCTCATCCACAGACAAATAAAGATAATGCATATGTCATGCGAATATGCACGTCTTGATAATTAATTACTACCCCGATCACGTCTATCCATTTTCATTTGCATTGCAACACAGGTGGACCTTAAATTTATGTAGCTGTCACTATAGCATAGAACCTCCTAAATAAACTATTTAAGCAAGTGATCTCTAATAAACCCTTTTAAATAAAATCCGAATTATATTTATAAGGGTTTAATGGAGTTACTCCCGTCCCGCCTCATTTTTCGATGATTTTGTTCAAAAATATTATAATGTATTTTCATCACTATATCTCTCTAATATGTCATTCTAATTTCATCAGAAACAAAGATTAATATGTCCTATATCTAAAACATGTCGATTAAAACAATTCTAAGACCGTTAAAATTACATGTTTGAGATAGAAGACATAGACGTCTCTGTTTCTAACAAAATTGGATTGACATATTAGAGGAATATAGGATGAAAACACATGACGGTATTTTTGAAAAAAAATAAAAAAAAATCATCGGAAAATGGAATGGAACAACCACATTTTTCCTTATTTATAAACATGAACCGAATTTCTTTTATAAGAGATGATGTGTAAACGATCAAAGAGATTTTGATGACGTGGAGATTGTTCCTAGTCAGATGGGATCTTATCTTCAATAAAAAAATAAATTATTTGTCATTTAAAAAGAAATCATTTTTTAATGTTGAAAATGTCATCATGTCAAGGATTAACATCATGATCATTATTTTTTAACAGGGTTCAATTATGTGTCGTGATGGGTGTGCTCTCACATCTTAATCCTTCTTGGTATATTAATTATTTGATTTATCAGTTCAAATATAATCTTATACATTTTTTCAGATAGTGTGTGGCATATCTATTTAATCTTTAATATAACATAATTATCTCATATAGAACTATAACTAACTCAGATCTCCAATGTGAGCAGTAACACAAGAGAGCTTATTTTGTCTTATTCCTCGTTCCTTCTATCGAAGATCTAAGGGAGGAGGTTGTTTAAGTCAATAAACCGCTTCCTTTAAAATAAATTTCCATGGTAAAAATGCCCATCCAATGTCAAGAATATGCATGTTATGATAACATTATATTTCTAAAGATAACAAAGTGTTCGCATTGCTAATTAAAGTTTTGTTTGTTTTGTTGGTAATTCAATGTCAATGCTGGTAAGAATGAGAATTATCTGGTAAAGATGGGCATCCAACAATGAAATGATGCATTTTATGGTAATACTTGAAAACACCTGACTTAATGCACCGAACGACATCCTCCCTTGGATCTTCGATGGACAACCATGATACAAAGACATATAAAAACACAATAAAAAGTACATTTGCTAATAGAAGGAAAAATCAAAAGACATAAATATATACACAAATGGCAAAGTGTAGAAGACATAGAGTACAATAACAAGTGTACATATAGTACAAGTAAATGTAAAGTATATTCACATGTTTACATATAGGGTTAAATGGGGTTACGCCCTAGGGGAGCTAAATTGGCTCCTCCTGTCCCATTTCGCCTATTTTTTTATTTTATTTGAAAATTTCTTCCGTGAAATTTCGTCACTATAATCCTATATTATGTCATTAAAATTTCGTGAAAACAGAGACTCCTACGGCTTCCATCGAGACAATTATTTTTTAATTGAATTGCTAAAATCGACCCCGTCTGGATGGAGGTCGAAGGAGTCTCTGTTTCACACGAAATTTTAATGACATAATATAGGGATATATTGATGAAAATCCACAAAAGAAATTTTCAAAAAAAATTAAAAAAATCGGTTTAAATGGGGCGGGGGGCAAGTTAGCTCCCCCCATGGGGACAACCCCATTTTACCCATATATTTGTGTGTGTGTGTGTATGTAAAAAGGAATATGCTCTCATGGAGCATGTAACTTACATGTTCTCACTTTTATTCTCCGTGTTTTTTTCTTCTGAAATGAAATCTAGTGGAATTTATATCACAATGTGTCACTATGGAGTCATTCAAAATTCAACTTAATTCGAGACTTATATCCCCTCCATCAAGACTGTCAAATTTTAACGGTTTCATAATTGTTGAAATTGACCCCCTTCATATGGAAGTGTTAAGAATGTCTGTTTTAAATGAAATTTGAAAAATATATTCCACTTATTATTCTAAGTAAATATACTCAGGTTTCATTTTAAAAAATAAAAAAATTTGTGGAAAGAAAGCTGGGAGCATGCTCTTTTATGCTCTCAGGGAGCATACTCATTTAACCCATATAGGGTTTGATGGGGATGCCCCCGCATCATTTTCCTACAAATTTTTATTTTTTTTAAAATATCACCATGTATATTTATCTATATATCCCTCTAGTATGCCATTTGAATTTCATCAAAAACAAAGACTTGCATTCCCTCCATCTAGAACATGTCAATTACATCAATGTTTAGACCTTTAAAATTACTTATTCTATATAGTGGGCATATGAGTCTCTGTTTTTGACAAAATTTGAATGACATATTGGAGGGATATATAGATGAATATATATGGTGATATTTTACAATAAAAAATAAAAAATTACGGAAAAATCGTGCGGGCTACCCCAGTCCCATTTTTTTAATATATATATATATATATATATATAAGGGATCCTACTCCATGAAGTAGGTAACTTACCTACTTCATTTTCTTTTTTTTTCAATTTTTTTATTTTTTTTGAAAAGTGCTTCCATGAATTTTCATAACTATATCCCTCTAATATGTCATTCAAATTTCGTCAGAAATAGAGACTCCTACGGCCTCCATCTAGACAGTCATTTTTTAACGGTCACAGATTTGCTGTATTTTTCATGTTCTGGATGGAGGCTGTAGGAGTCTCTGTTTCTGACGAAATTTGAATGACATATTAGAGGGATATAGTTATGAAAATCCATGGAAGCATTTTAAAAAAATAAAAAAATTTAAAAAAAAGAAAGTGGAGTAGGCAAGTTACCTACTCCATGGAGTAGGATCCCTTTCCTCTCTCTCTCTCTCTATATATATATAGGGTTAAATGAGGCTACATCCTGGGTGTAGCCAATTGGCTACTCCCACCATCATTTTCTCCCTATTTTTTATTTTTTTCAGAAAATAAAAATATGTATATTCATCACTATATCCCTCTAGCATGCCATTCTCAATTTTGTCGGAAACAAAGACTCTTATGCCCTCCATCTGAAGGGGGTCAATTTCAGCAATTCTGAGACCATTAAAATTTGACAGTCTTGATGGAGGGGATAGAAGTATCGAATTAAGTCGGATTTTTAATGACACCATGGTGACATATTTTGATCTAAATTCCAATATGTTTCATTTCAGAAAAATAAAAAATATAGGGGAAAAGAAGTGAGAGCATGTAAGTTGGCTACTCCCATGGAGCATACTCCTTAATAATGCTTCTTCTTTCACTTGCATAACATGAAAATTTTATTGACTTCTTTTCACTTGCATAACATGAAAATTTTATTGACTTCTTTTCAAGCTCTGTGATATCATTTCCTGATCACATTCACTGCTTTCCTCCTCATCTTCTTTTCATTTCTCTCATCCGCTGTTGCCTTTTGCGATCTAAGAATAAAAATTAAGTTAATTGCAAATGTTAAAGAAAAGTTTGAAGTTGAATAGGAATATTGCTTCATTTCTCTAATATCAGATGGGATGTTGGTTATCATACCCTGTAATTTTGTCATCTGAGAGCCGCGACACGAATAATCATAATCATAATGTTTATATTGCGGCAAATAGGAGGTTCAAGCGACTATATATGTGGTAGATGAAGCTGTGTCATGCTCCATACAGTAAGAAGGAAGAGCACAAAGCCATTGCTTCCTTGACATAGCTGCCACCTCTTTCTCATCCAATGCCTATATTTGAGTAAGAGTCAGTAATTTACTAATAAATAAAAAGATGATAATAAACGCATTAGATAAGTATATATTTCCGTAAGACTTGATCAAAAAGAGGGGATGATGTGCATCCTCAGATGTATCAACCCATCTCTCCGATTAAAGTTCTTGATATCGATCATTAAAGCTTCGTTTGGTTGCACCCTTCCTTCCAACCCTCCCAATCATCCTCACATTTTACTATTCACAGAATTATCCCAACCCAACCCAACTCAGCAACCAAACATGCCCTAAATGTAAGATATCAATAAATTATCATAGATATAAAAGATGATTAGAAATAGGTTTTGAAATAAATATAATTTAAGCACTTGCCGAGGTTTTAGTGGTGGACAACATCTCTCCATGACCCTTCCCACGTCTACTTAGAGGTGGATCAGCACTCCATCACAGTCGGTTCTCTATTCAGCTTTGTAGTCTATATAAAAAAGTTTTATTTATTAAAAATAGCATATCTGACACTTGATACTATTTTAAAAAGTTATATGAAAACTTTTAAATATATTTGAACACACACATTATATAGACACACACACACATTTATGCACGCATTAATATATAATATAAATACACCTTGAACACATACACATAAACTCACATTTACCCGGGGGTTGGGTGTTCAATATATCTGGATCAGTAGTTACCCAACTTGACCTGCTCATTTTGTCCTTAAATTCACAAGTACTCATTTGAAAATGATGTATCGATTACCTGTTATATCATGACTTGTGTCTCATCCAAAAAACCAGTGTGGATTAATGGATACCTGCGGGTACTCGGAAAGAAACTTGTACTACCAAATTTATTCAAAAATATGCAAATGGTTAAGTATAAATACTTATATATAAATATTGTTCTTATCTCTTTGAAAATAAAAACATGGATGCAGATACATATATTGGTAAATATGGAAAATGTATTATCGAATCGTTGAACAGGATACTAATATGAAATGGATATTAATCTTATACAAAAAATAATAGAAACTAACATGATAAAGTTTAGATTACATTTACATGCATCTGATGGCTCGCATATGATGTATCTGTTGGCATTTTAGACCTTATTTCAAATACATATTATATTACTCGTGCTTGTCTATTTAAGTTTGACTTAAATATTATTTATTTTTATGGCTGTTACATATTCCTATTCTCACCAACTTAATGCCTTAATATATACGTTATGAATTCTTCATGCAATATCTTTATTAGTGGTTTTAATTCTTATGCAATAACTTGTGGATTTATTCTCACATAATTATAATATGCACGGTTACGATTTGAGCCGTTGTGTATCGTCTTTCGATTTCCAACGTCATTTTCTTTAAGTTGCGTACATTCATTGTTTGGAGTAATCGTTATGGATTTCACTCTATAAAAGGTTGCTCTTTGTTGAGAATTAGAGACACAAGAATTATATCCCTCTTCTCCTCTTCTCTCATTTGAGTGAGTTTATTTCGAAGGAACGATCTATTGTTGCTCAATAGATCTCGATGTTGGTATGTGCATACCCATTGAGATCTCGCCGTTGTATCCTGGAGAATAGTCGTACCAATATCGATTGCACCATCGGAATCTCCGTGGGGGTACGAATCTATTCTTAAGATCAATGCTTTTGCACGCCTCGGCAAGTTGGTTCGTCTCATCAAATCCTGTATTTCCTAGCCCTCCTTATATATTTTTATACATTCATATTTATATCTTAAATTTCACCTACAATCTTAAGAATAGATTCGGAGGGTTTGTTATTTCTTTTATCCAAATACCTGCTCTTAGATGTACCCTTAGTTGAGCAACTTTTCGGTTCTACGTAATGTTGAAAAAAAATGTTGAAAGAATTTTTTTTAGAGTTGATTGATGTGGCTATATTCTGAAAATATCGAGCTTGAAATATCCGAAAGTGTGGGAGAGTTTTGCTATCAATCACTTATCTCATAAACTTGTTTTATCTTTTAAAAAAATCCAAGGGCTCGATTGACGTTTGCGAGTGTGTGTCGTTGATTTTTTTTCTTCTGATTTCAAGCGGCAACGGATAAGCTATTATTTAATAAACGTTACATGCATTAAGGTTTTATATGTAACATGGATGGAGAGATTGTAATATAAAAGGCTTTTTGTGAATCTCTCTCCGCATCAAAAGATCTATTTCAGCACATTTTTTTTATTCACATGATATTCCTTTTATTAGGATGGTATTTATATAAAAAAAGAGATATTCCATCTTCATAATATCCATGCTCATTGTAATATTACATGTAGATCTCATGTGATTGAAAAAAAAATGAAAAAACGATACTTCATTTTTTTTAACCGTTCATATGATCAAAGACATGGGAGAAATAGATACCATCTTGAGAATAAATTTGTCATAAAGAATAATTATATTTCTCCATCTCAAGAGTATTAGAGATTGGAAAGTTTTGTTCTTATTTGAATCCACGATGATAAGTATTCCTTCTACTGTTTTTTTTTAAAGGAAGAAGAGTAAAAGTGGTAGTATACTTCAAAATAAATATGCACAAATTATTATATGTCTTATGCATTAGACAAGATATTGCATATTTTGTTGAAAGTTATGCAGGTACACTCTAAATTCAGAAGAAAGTATTTGATGCTCTCGCTAGAATACTTTAATATCTTAAAGAAGCAATGTGCTATCAATTCTTTGTGGAGATCCTCCAATTCTTGAAGGATATTATGATGCAAATTCTATCCATAATTCAGATGAATCGAAAATTACTATTAGATATGTTCTTCCTTCTGTAAGAGGAGCTATGTTTTTTGGAAAACAACCGTGCGGACATACATTGCTTGATCAACAATGAATCCAAGTTTATTGCGCTAGAAAAGGCATATTCTGAGGATGTGGTTGATAAACATCTCAGCGGATCTTCCCATTTTAATGAAGTCAATGCTACCACTATTCATCCATTGTGCTAGCCATGTTAATATAGCAAGAGCTAAAAATGTTTTATAATGGGAGAAGCATGCAAATTCTCCAGGCATATTCTCCTGAGAGACAATATTGTGAAACATCTCATGGCATCGTATCCATGGATTATGTGAAGTCAGAGTGGAATTTGGTTGATCCTCTGACTAAACCACTTTACAAAAAGTTTGTGGAGAGTACATCGAGGGGAACGAGATTGTGCCCAAATCAATAGTCGAAGTGATGGAAACCCAACCTTCATGAACGGAGATCCCGGGAAGGAGGTTCATATGGGATAAACAATTCACTGGACGACTAAGAGGATACTATCAATTATTCCCTATTCCTATGATGTACGATACGATAGTATCATAAGTGGTGAGGTTGAACATACTTGTTCTTAATGGACGTCATAGCCCAAATTGGGTGGTGTAAAAAAGAAGTATACACTTGATGATGATCCACTTATATGAGTGTGGAGGTGAGGCCGCTTCCTATGAGATTTTTAGGCAAAATCTCTAGAGTACTCATGAAAATCCAGGTAGACGCATGGCCGAAACGTGTCAACCCGCATGAGCAGCATAGATAAAAAATGTAATGTGAGATATGAGTCAATGGTTTCACAAATAAAGGATTGGTTCATAGAAATTTTAATTCCACCAACCTTTAGAAACCACATTCATATTCTCTAAGTCTTGGTTCATAATCGATAAGACACCAAGTCTAATGCGTTACATTTTTTGAGTTCCTTCAAGTGTCGTCTTTAAGTTTTTATCCCTCTTTTATGGTTATCTTTATTTATTTTTTTTTTTGAAATTGTGGGGATGAAAATGTTAGTTCAAAAAATTATGTATTTGAAATAGTGGGGGATTGTTGGCATTTTAGACCTTATTTCAAATACATATTATATTACTCATGCTTGTCTATTTAAGTTTGACTTAAATATTATTTATTTTTATGGCTGTTACATATTTCCTATTCTCACCAACTTAATACCTTAATATATACGTTATGAATTCTTCATGCAATATCTTTATTAGTGGTTTTAGTTCTTATGCAATAACTTGTGGATTTATTCTCACATAATTATAATATGCACGGTTACGATTTGAGCCGTTGCGTATCGTCTTTCGATTTCCAACGTCATTTTCTTTAAGTTGCGTACATTCATTGTTTGGAGTAATCGTTATGGATTTCACTCTATATAAGGTTGCTCTTTGTTGAGAATTAGAGACATAAGAATTATATCCCTCTTCTCCTCTTCTCTCATTTGAGTGAGTTTATTTCGAAGGAACGATCTATTGTTGCTCAATAGATCTCGATGTTGGTATGTGCATACCCATTGAGATCTCGTCGTTGTATCCTGGAGAATAGTCGTACCAATATCGATTGCACCATCGGAATCTCCGTGGGGGTACGAATCTATTCTTAAGGTCAGTGTTTTTGCACGCCTCGGCAAGTTGGTTCGTCTCATCAAATCCGGTATTTCCTAACCCTCCTTATATATTTTTATACATTCATATTTATATCTTAAATTTCACCTACAGTATCTATATATGTATCCATTTTGAACAGTGCAGATCAATGGTCCCAAATAAAATCATAACTCGATTTTTTGCCGAATTTCGGCATCGTCTCTCGATTTCGCCAATGTGGCAAACTGCCACTGAAATGAATAATTTCTCCCTATACCTTTTTCGATGCTCACTTATAATTTGGGGCCAGATTTGGTGAAATGTTGACAATATTTCACAGGCATATCATTTATATTTCGGTTCATCGATCGATATGTTTGTAAATTGACATTTTATGCCATAAAAATACAAATTCATATGTATAAGATTCATTTTATTTTGGATTTGAATAGAAAAATGAGAGTGCATCAGTGACGACAAAAACATATCATGAAATCAAAGTTGATAAATATTGTTTTATGAAAAATTATGATTATCAATTTTATCCCTTGATTAATATTTATGCAATAAATAATAATTTATTCTAAGTAAAGACGGTACTTCCACAGGTACCAATAGTACTCATTACCCATTGTTTCTATCAAATCCAAAATTAATATGATATAGATTAGATTAAATTTACATGCATATGATGGCTAGCATACGACGTATCTGTATATGTATCCATTATGAACAGCTTAGATCAATGGTCTAAACAAAATCATAACTCGAGTTTTTTTACAAAATTGCGGTATCATCGGAATATCAGAAATGGAGAGTTTCTCTCTATGCCTTTTTCAGTGATCATTGTTAATTTGGGGCTGGATTCGATGAGATGTTGACGATATTTCACTGACATGTCGTCGATATTTCATTTCGCCAACCAATATGTTTGCAAATCAACATGTTAGGCTATAAACAAAAATACAAATTTCATATGTAAAAGGTTCGATTTTCATTTTGGATTTGGATAGAAAATACGAGAGCACGTCAGTGACGACAAAAAATTTATCGTGAATTCAAAGTTGATAAATAGTGTTTATGAAAAATTATAATTCTCGATTTTTTCTCTTGATTAATATTTATCCAATAAATAAGTAATTTAGTCTTAATAAAGACAATATTTTCATAGGTACATGTGGTGCCCATTACCCATTGATAGTAACTAGGTACCCATTACGATTAGGTATCCATAGGAAGAGGGCAGCTAGACCCATGATCCAGTAATAATAGGCCGGATAGGTCAGGTGCGGAACTGGTTTATAACTTAGGGGGGCATGGCCCCTCCTTAATTATTATATTTCACTTATTTAATGTTGTTAATTTTTGATATGGCCCATGCTCAACGTTTAAATATAGTAGCGTAATTTCAAAATTCAACATGAAGTGATTAATGGTTGTTAAACGTTGTGATCTCCAACAATTGAACTAGAGTTTGATTCTCAACTTTGCACTTTTTCTTAAAAAAATTAACTCTAGTTACTTGACCTCTCCTCAACCTTTATTTTATTTAAAATAATTATTTTTATCATTTCTTTGTTAAAAAAATTATTTCTGCTCACTTCTACTATATTAATATTTAAGTATAAAATTGATATAAAATGAGATTCTAGCTCATTTATCTTTCCCATTATTTCTAATTCTCTTTGTAAATGAAATAAATTTTATTATTTTTTAAATATGAAAATTTTTAACTAAAACTATTAGAAAAATCACCATTGGAAAAAAATACTTTATAATTATTGAAATTTTCAAATAAAATTGAAATAGAGAGTTTATCAAATTTTAAAATTGTATTTGAAATTGTTAACTCTACTTTAAAAAATCATTTGAAAATACATTTTTTCATTTTTTTTATTTATAAATGATAGATATATACTTGACCCCCTTGATAAAATTCCTGATTCCGCCCTTAGGATAGGTCGCAATCAAATGGGTCGGACATCCACCCCATGGAAACCCCCCACATTTACACACAAACACATAAAAACTAACATACATACTTAAATAACGGACATATACTTATTACTTACTTATTATTAAATATGACACACTCACACGTATAAACACACATTTACGTGTATATATAAACACACACATACTCACATTTACATGCATATACCCACAAACACACGTACACTCACTCACTCTCTCTCTCTCTCTCTCTCTCGTATATACATATAAGCAGGATTTTGATACTCTTATATGGCCTTTTATTCTTCAGACCCTTGAAAAGGTTGGAATCCCATATAATTTTATAAGTTGGACCAAGGCCCTTTTGGAAACTTCGAGATTAGCTTTCCAAGTTAAATGGCTCTTCGTGTTGGGTTGATTAAACCAACTAGAGGATTGCGTCCGCTTCTGTTTATTGTTTCTCTTTCCATACCAGACTCAGGGGTGGGCATTGGGCTGGACTGGTCTGATCCAGCCCGAAGCTTGGCCCAAAATGTCCAGCCCGACCCAAGCCCAAATGAACAAAGGGTCGGGCTTAGACTGAAATCTTATATCCAAACTTTTTTTTGGGTCGGGCTCGGCTTTGCTCGGCTCAGCCCGACCCGGCCCAAGTGCCCGACCCGGATGAAAGCCCAAAAGTAGGCCTGATTTTGATCTTATTTGATTAAAATTTGGGTGTAGCCTTCGTGATATATCTACTGGAGGTGATTAGTCTATGCAATAGTTCCCACTTAATATGGAAAAAAGATCTGGTTTTACTTTAGCTTTGGGTTGGAACTAAATTTGATTTCTGCTAGATTATTCGCGACCTTTTCTTATTCTAAATATTTTACCTAACCTTATAGTTTATAACTAAATATGTAGATTCATCTATATTTTCTATCATACATTACTTTATGAATATGTGCTATTACTTCAAAAATTAATAGGATGGAGCTTGCATCTTGACGGATCACATGTTTAAAGGTTGTGCCTTTATTTTTTTTGTTTTAACGCTGCACCTTTTGTTGACTACAAAAACTGTAGTGACAGATAATTTGGAGCAAGTGATGACTGAAGCACTGCGGAAATATGGGGTTTGGCATTCTGTTGTTCAAGTACTTTGCTTGGCTGTTTCAGAGGTAAATCATCCCTCAGATCAAAAACGGTTTAGGGACTAACTAAGGTTAGTGTTATTAGTTGATTTGGTTGTTCTGGAATATACATAATATGAAATATACACATGACCAAACAAGTGCTATCCTTGCTATATAGACCACATAGAATAGTTTGAAACTTATAATATATTGTTTTTTTATGAACATTTTGTATTGCCCAAAAATGTACAAAAAGACATCCCTAATACCCTATTATAGGAGTAGGATACTCACTGTTAGTTATCATGTCTTTGAAATTATAGGCCTCGGTTCTCAATATATAATTAGCATCACGTATTTCAAGAGTGGGAAGAATTAATGGTAATCAACTATGTTATTAGTTATTTTTCAAGTGGAGATTGGTCGGTCTCTCGCAAAGAAATTGGGTCGGGCTTGAGGTTGGGCCGAAGGACAAAAAATGTGGATCAAGGCCCAGCCCAAGGTCCGAATTTTTAAGAGATGCTTGGGCATGAGCCCTTCAAGGCCCGGCCCGGCCCGTGCCCATCCCTTTCAGTGGGCCAAACATGGAGCTTCCAATAAGGTTAGGGGTATTTTCAAGAAAGGGATGGATACTCCAATCACGAATCTCCAGTTCGCGGATGACCTTCTTATCATCCTTAGAATTTGATAATTCACATCTCAAAAATATCTTGGTGCCGCTAAACATGTTTTCTAAACTCTCGGACCTAGAAATAAATAAATACACATATGAAGTTTTTCGGATAAACCTTACAAACGCTGAAATGGATAATGCGGCTGTCACTTTAAATTGGACCAAAGGAAACTTTCCCTTATATTATCTGGGATTTCCTCTTGCACCCAAGAACCCTGACTCAAAATTTTGGAAGGACCTTATTGAGAAATTTGCAAATAAATTACAGGATGGAAGGTGGCCGTCATGTCATTGCCTACGAGAGTTTGTCTTCTAAATTCGTCGCTGACCACTGGAGCAGGATGACTAAAGGAGCATCACAAATTTGCAATTGCAATGTCTCTTATAAAGATTTGAACAATGGTGAACGATCTTCATTATGGAAGGATCGCCTAAATAATCATCCACACTTAAGATCTTGTTTCCCGAATATATAGTGTTTGGTTAGAAACAAAAACTATCTCTTGCTACAAGGGCCTTAAACAAAAACTGTCTCTTGCTACAATGGCCTTAATAGGCTTGATGCACAAAACAAATGGCTTAAGGCGTTATTTCACGGAGTGTCTCTCTTACATTGGAATGAATTCTTCCTATATAGATATCAATATAACACGTACATTCACATTTACAATGCATGCCTATATATATGACCCCTAAAAAGCTGTGAGAAATTTGGGCAATCAATCGTACATATACACACATATTTTTCTAGTAACACGCATAACCGTATAAATTTTCGATTTAATTATTCCCTATTTTAGGATATTTTTTTACTTTAAAAATATATAAAAATTAGCGAAATTATCTATAAAATCACAAAAATAGTAAAAAATTAATTAAAACCCAAAATATTTTATTTTCTTTATTTTGATTATTTTTATTAGTATTTATATTAGTCTATATTGTATATATATATTCTATATATAACCTTATTATATATTTTAAAAGAAAAGAAAATATTAAAAAATTTAAAAATAAAAAAAAGAAATTATAAATTAGATAATTAAAAAGAAAATACAAAAATATAAAATCAATAATAAATTTAAAAAGTTAAAAAATAAAAACCAACTAAAAAAGACACACATAGATAAATAACGTCACAATCATCTTTTTGCATTCACTTGCCCAATCTAGCTTGTTTGATCCCTGTGTTCGACACTTTACACATACTTGTACTATACACATCTTTATTGTAGAGTTATATAAAATAAATTTTAACTCCACACTTGCTTTTCATTTCTTGATTATTTATTGTGTGTTAATTGTTGATTAATTGGAGTTTCGTGTGAGGTCATCTCAACGACTGTTGACCTGCCTTGTGGATTAACAAGACCTCCGCAAAATCTCGATTATCAATACCTTGTCGTAATTTGCGATCTTTGATGGGCGGAAATGCAAATTACAACCCATTAATAGCATAGGAGATGGTTATTGTCCCCAAGAGGTAAGTTACGCAAGTTATTTTTCTCCTCCCATCGGAAAAGTAAATCGCAAATGAGGACACAAACAATAAAAAAAGAAGTTTCTCTCTAAAAATAGGTAATTTCGATTTTTTGGTCTCTTGCTCTCTTGGAAGACAATAACGTAAGGAACAAGCAAGATAGAAATTATGAATCAAGGTACGCTTCCGTAGTTTTGATGATATTCGCAATGTTTTGACATAGATATTATTAATGATTTCTCTAACAAGTGGTATCAAAGCCACCATTTATGTTGATTCATTGAGATTTTATATATGATTTTATCATCTTCATTCATGAATCAAGAGACCAACTATAGTACCTTTGATTAAAGTTTAACCCTTCTGAAATTGATACTATGGATTGTTTGTTCCGTAATTCATAATCTGCTTTGGTTATTTTTTTTATTTATTTGGAATTTTTTTGATGTTTTGATTGGATTACGGATTTATATCTTAAAAAACAAACAAAACCAACTCTTCAGAATTTGTGGAAACATGAGTTTGTTGTATTATTTTTTAAAAAAAACTTGAAATCACCATTGCCGTTTGGGTTATTTTTTATTAAAAAATGATGATTGGAGTTTTTAAAAGTTACGGATTATATGTGATTTGCTTTGCATTTTTTTCTTTTGGGAATAAGTTTGATTCATACCTATTCACCACCAACTTTGATGAATTCAGTGGAACATTCATTTGTATCTTCATATCAAGTTATAGTCCTTTAAAATTTATTAATTCCATTAATTTTTTTGTATTCATAAGAAGCTACCAAAGTAGTATCCTTGTGAATATTACTCGTTTGGTGTTATTGAGAAGGTTGTGTGAGTATGATTTGTACAGACATTAATCAACACATAAGAGGGCAAATTTTTAGTCGAATCACATTCGCATACATAGTGATAAATATGTAACATTTATTTGGTTATTCACATATGAATAATTTGTAAATCCAAAGATTGATATCTTATCCGACATGTCTTCTTGTTAATATTTGATCACTATAGAAGAAATACCAATAACAAGTTATTTTTTTAGTCCAAAGATTAAATATTAATATTGTAAGTGATTTTCTTTTAATGGGATGGACAATAACTTGATTCTTTACGGATATGTTATGTTCATTTAAACATGTGCTTATTTTTTTGTTTGTTCTTATTTTTATTTTCAGAATCTGCTTCTTCTATATTTTGAAATGTTAATTCTATCCCTATGTTGAATGGAACTAATTTTAGGGTCTGGAAGGAGAATATTATGATTGTTTTTGGTTGCCTTGATTTAGACCTTGCATTAAGAAAAAGGAATGTTTCATCATTGTGGATTCAAGTTCCAATAAGGATAAAAAGGAATTTGAACGATGGGATCGTTCCAATCGCATGAGTCTAATGATTATAAAGAGAGGCATTCCATAGGTTTTCATGAGCACTGTACCCGATGAGGTGACTACGGCTAAGGACTATATTGGGGCAATTGAGAAATATTTTGCAAAGAATGAAAAAACTGAAATCAATACATTTCTGACAAGCTTGATTTCAATGAGGTATAAAGATAAGGGAAATATAAGGGAATATATTATGCAAATGTCCCATTTGGTCTCAAAATTAAAGGCACTAGAGTTGGAAATATCTGAAGACCTCTTAGTGCATCTTGTCTTGATATCACTTCCAGCACAGTTCAATCAATTCAAGAACAATTATAACTGTCAAAAGGATAAATGGTCTCTTAATGAGTTAATTTCTCATTGTGTACAAGAGGAAGAAAGGCTTAAGCAAGACAAGTCCTACAATATTTACCTTACTGGCACCTTAAAGGATAAAATGATCACAAGAAAGAAACCTTATGAAGCTGCAAAAGGTCCAGAACAAAGGAAGCACCATAAGGATGTTAAAAAGGATGACAAAAATAGTTGCCACCTTTGTAAAAAACCTGGGCATCAAAAGAAAGTTTGTGAAAAATACCATGCTTTGTGTGTCAAGAAAGGTATATTTCTCAATTTTGTTTGTTCTGAAGATAACTTATCTTCCATGTCAAGGCACACGTGGTGGCTTGATTCAGGTGCCACAACTTACATAAGTGTGTCAATGCAGGGTTGCCTCCGATATCAAAAGTCGAGTGATGTTGAAAGATGCGTCTTTGTGGGAGACGTCAAGTTGGTTGAAGTTGAAGCTATTGGGCATTTTAGATTGCTTTTAAGTTCTGGTTGTTTTTTTGGATTTGGAAGACACTTTTATTGTACCGTCATTTAGAAGGAATTTGGTTTCTATTTCTATGTTGGACAAGTATGGATATTGTTGTTCTTTTGAAAATAGTACTTTTAATCTTTCATTAAATTCCAATGTTATTGGTACCGGTACTTTATCACTTCATGACAATATATATTTTCTTGATACGGATGCTTCTTATCATGAAGCTTTGCATGCTAATTCAAGAGGCACAAAGGGAAAGTTAGCTGATGATAACTCTACAATCGTATGGCACAAGAGATTGAGCCATATTTCTAGAAAACGAATAGAAAGACTTGTAAAAGATGGAATTCTTGGTTCCCTTGATTTTACAAATTTTGATATTTGTCTGGATTGCATTAAAGGGAAGCAAACGAATAAAAGGATATTACATGCCAATAAAACTATGGATGTTCTAGAATTGATACATACAAACAGTTGTAGTACATTCCCTAACGCTTCATGGAATGGTCAATTATATTTTCTATCATTCATAGATGATTATTCGAGATATGATTATTTGTATCTCATGCATGAGAAATCACAGACTTTGGACATGTTCAAATCATATAAAGCTAAAGTTGAGCTTCATCTCAACAAAAGAATTAAGGCTGTTAGGTTTGACCATGGTGGAGAATACTATGACAGATATGACGGTTCAATGGAACAACGCCCATATCCTTTTTCTAAATTCCTTGAGGAATGTGGTATTGTCCCTCAATATACCATGTCAGGATCACCTAGGATGAATGGTGTTGTTGAGAGACGAAACCATACACTTCAGGATATGGTAAGGAGTATGATCTCCCATTCTACCTTACCTAGTTAACTCTGGGGTGAGGCACTAAAGACTGCAGCTTACATACTTAATAAAGTACTCACTAAAGCGGCAACAAAAATACCTTATGAGCTTTGGACTAATAAAAGACCTTGTCTTAAGCATTTTCATACTTGGGGGTGTCCATATGAAGCAAGGCCTTATAAGCCAAATGAAAAGAAATTGGATACCAAAATAGTGAGTTTTACTTTATTGGCTACTCTGAAAGGTCAAGGGGTTACAAATTTTATGATCCCACAATTAGGACAATTTTTGAGACGTGAATTGCAACATTCTTTGATAGTGTTGAGTTTGAGGGGAGAAATAAGGTTAAAAACTTTATCTTTGAGGAAGATGAACCTAATCAAATTTTTTCTTCACAAAAGGAATTAGTTCATATTCCCATTATTGCTCTTGAAAATGTTCCAGATTCTACTCTAAATATTGTTCAAAATGCAAATCATGATCAAGAAGACAGAGTCGTTCAACCTTCTATGGAGCAAACTCAACAACCTCGAGATGAAGAATTCTTGCCTTTAAGGAGATCCACTAGAGAGCGGAGAAATGCTTTTCTGGTGACTATATTATATTTCTCCAAGAACATGATGATGGCATTGGATTAAAGGAAGATGATCCCATCAATTTAATTCAAGCCATGCAAAGTCTAAATTCTCAAAAGTCGATTGATTCCATGAATGTTGAGATTAAATCAATGAATGACAATGATGTTTGGGATATTGTTTCACTACCTGAAGGTATGAAATCGATTGGTTGTAAATGGATATTTAAAATCAAACGGGATTCCAAGGGTGATGTGGAATGCTAGAAGGCTCGTTTTATTGCTAAAGGATTTACTCAGAAAGAAGGTGTTTATTACAAAGAGGCTTTCTCTCCAGTTTCATCGAAAGACTCTTTTAGAATTATAATGGCACGTGTTACACATTTTGATCTTGAGCTACATCAAATGCATGTTAAAACAACGTTTCTTAATGATGACATTAATGAAATAATATATATGGTGCAAACTAAAAACTTTGTATCAGGAGATTCAAAGGAGATAGTTTGCAAACTAAAGAAATCTATTTATGGGCTTAGCAGGCATATCGTAAATGGTATTACAAATTTTATCAAATAATACTCTCATTTGATTTTGAGATGAATGTTGTTGATGATTGTGTACACCATAAATCCAGTGGGAGTAGACATATTTTCTTAGTACTATATGTCGATGATATATTACGTGCGAGTAATAATATAGGTATTTTATATGAAACTAATATATTTCTTTCAAAGAAATTTGAAATGAAAGATCTTGGTGATGCTTCTTTTGTGTTAGGAATTAAAATACATCGAGATCGTTCTTGAAGTATTCTTGGATTATCACAAAAGAGTTATATTGAAAAGGTGCTTAAAAGATTTGGCATGCAAGATTGTAAATCAGGAGATACCCCTACATCTAAAGAAGATAAATTCAGTTTAAATTAGTGTCCTCGAAATAATTTAGAGATCAAGGAAATAGAAAAAGTTCCATATGCATCAGTCATTGGGAGCTTAATGTATGCTCAGGATTGTACTCATCCGGACATAGCATACATTGTGGGGGTATTAGGCAGATATTTGAGTAATCCTGAAATGGATCATTGGAAAGCAGTCAAACGGGTAATGAGATACCTACAAAGAACAAAAGATCACATGCTTACATATATAAAATTAGACCAACTTGAGATAATTGGTTATTCAGATTCGGATTTTGCCGGCCGGGTTATGTTTATCTACTTGCTAGAGGAGTCATTTCGTGGAAAGTGTTAAACAATCACTTGTAGCGTCATCCACTATGGCGGCTGAATTTATAGCATGTTACCAGACGTCCAATCAAGGAATATGGCTGCAAAACTTTGTCACTGGACTGCGTATTTTGGGTAGCATTGAGAGACCCCTCAAGTTATTTTGTGACAATAAATCTGCAGTCATGTATTCTAACAACAACTAGAGCTCCACGATATGAAAGTATATAGAGATCAAGTATCTTGTTGTTAAAGAAAGAGTTCAAAGTGACCAGATATATATTGAGCACATAAGAACAAACTCCAAGGTTGCGGATCCGCCAACAAAGGGACTACCATCCAAAATTTTTCATGAACACACCATTCATATGGGTATTCAACCATTGGATGATGCCTAATTTTTAGTTGGAGTTATTTTTTATGTGTAACTTTTATATTTAGATACTTTCATGAGAATTTTCTGCAGAATATAAAGATGTTCATGTTCACACTATATATATATATATATGATCTCATTCGGACATATGGTAGGACTAGTTGGAAATTGACATATTTATGAACACAATTCATGTGATTTCTATGCTACATATCCATACTTGATCTATGCCATTTGAATATATTAGTATATGTTATCATTGATGATCTAGTTACTTATACTTTGTGAGAAATGTTGCATTGGTTATGTACTAGTGTACTTAATGGACGAGATTGCTAAAGAATATTCATTATGTGTGATACAATATTTGAGCTCACTAAAGTGTATATGTTAATAAATATACATATGTGGTCCAAGTGGGAGATTGTTGAAATTTTGGCCCATCATATGTATTGTATTAACATAAATTTAATGCTACCATAACAAAGCCAAAATTAAGTGATCAACTATGGATAAAATAAAGAGGCTTATAGATGTTTGGTTAATGTATGGGATAATATTATGTAGATACTGATGAATCCACATTTCATCATCTTTATTCTATCATTTTGGCACCAAAAACCCTAGCAAATGCTTGAAAATACCCTTAAATAGAGCATCTTAGCATTCATGCATGTGCATCACAATAGTGTATAAAATACTATAATTAAGGCCAAAATTATAGAATAAATAAAGATAAGAAAAAAGAATAAAATATTGTAAATATTTTATGACCCAAAACCCCCGAGACCTAGGCATCTTGATGAATAGGTCGACAAGGAATAAAGTAGGGAGAGATAAGGTCAGAAATACAGAGAAAATACCTATATTTCTATTCATTCTTTATTCATTTTGGGACCTATTTTTGGTTCCACTTTTTATTCATCAAATAAAGAAACTTTGTACATGAAAGTTGTAGATAATTTTATAAAGAAAAATACAAAACTGATTTCACTCAAAAATAATACACAGATAAAAAGTTATGGTCTGAATAAAATTCCAGAATCCCAACTTCCCAGACCCGTATCTCACAAATAAAAACTCCAAATGCAGCGTACTCACCTTTAATTGTATATAGAAGAAAATAATCTATCCAATGGTGGTGGTTTCGCATTAGGCGGAGCTACGGTTTGAAAGTTGACTTTTGGACCCCTATTGTATACTTGTACATATTAAAATATTCAATTTATTATTTATTCATTATTTTTATATTTTTATATTTTTATAATGTCGTAAATATTACTTATAATAATTATGTGCATTAAAATCAAAATAAAAACCTAAATAAAACTTAAAATAAAAATACTTGAATACATAGGTACATTAGCTATATATATACCTATACAAAACATACTTGTATTTTATTAAATATACAAAATATTTCATAAAAATAAAATAAAAATATCTTTGCGTATATAAAAGTATTTTATAATTTTATAAAATCATAAATAATAATAATAATATTAAAAATACCTAAATAAAAATAGAATACTTAAATACATAGATATAGATACCTATAAGGGTATAAATGCAAATTTGTAAAAATACGTCTCATAAAAATAAATAAAAATCACCATAAATTAATTCATAAAATAATAAACAATTTTTATTTTTTAATTAAAAATTAATAAAATCGTTTGCTATTTTAATTTGATTTTACAAATCTTTTTCCGCAGGTTTTTCCTGGTTGGTCCACGTGGACCAACCAGGGGGCTAGGAGAGTTGACCTCGGTCAACTCTCTGCCCAACACCTGGGCTGATTGTCAGAATGGTTTTTCTTGATTTTTGCCCCTTTTTGGGGGCCGATCCTTGCACCGTTTCATGATGCGGTCTTCACCAATTTTTCTCCTCGAGATGTCCTCTTACTCGCCCATTGATTTCCTCGGGGAATGGAGGCCTGTGCCGCCTCGTGCGCCTCGATCAAGGACCCTCCCTCGTCAACTCCTTAAAACTCAACTCTGACTTCCTTTTGAAAATTTGAACCGCATTTTACCTTGTTCTCTTCCACCTTAGGACCGTCTTGGAGGCCTGTTGGTGACAGCAACGGGCTGCCATCGCCAAAGAGGAGGAAGAGCAATATCTCAGGCGAGTTCCACACCTCCGGCAGCCGCCGTCGAGGTATCCCCTTCCCTCGCCCAACCTGGGCTCGAGGCAGTGCTAACCTTTAGTTTTTTTCATCGTCGTTTTCTTTCTCGCATTCCCCTCTTCATTTCCCCCCATCGATTCATCCCTATCATGCGTCGATTCGCCAAATCGAGCATCGTCGGAGCTACCTCCGGCCGCCGCTATTCCCCGCGCCAACCATCTCCGCGTACCACCACTTCTCGCGCCACGTGATCGGGGCATTTTGCCCCCGATCACATCACCCATCCTTTTTGCAGGTCCTTGGAACGCCAGCGTGCCTGGGGCGGATTTTGAAGGTTGCTGGACCAACCTGGAGCCCTCCCTCGTCCTCGACGTGGTGGGGGCAGCTCCAGGGGGGTGTCTGCCCATTTTGCCGCACCAGCGAGTAGAGTACTCCCACAAGAGACCCAGGAGCTATTTTGGGGCGTAGAAGCCCACCGGAGGAGGGAGCGAGCTCGATTCCAAGCTCGCCATCGGCGAGTTCATCCTCTGTTCGTCCTCCAGCGCTCAGCACCGTCAGATCCGGCTTGTTCTTGAAGGTCAGCAGTAGCCGTCGGATCGGGGGTGCTCTTGGCCGTTGATCTTCCTTCCACGATCTAATCAAGACCGTTCGCTGCCAAGGGGTATCACGAGCTGCGGGATCGACACGTGGCATAAGTGAGCCAACATCAGCCGCACGATCGCCCTTTGTTTGGGCATTTTGCATAGTGAGCCCGCTTTGTTTTTGTATTTGAAATTAAAAACCCAAACTTTTATCTGCCTTTATAATATCTTGGAAAACTTGCAAGTAAACCCAGATAGTTTGTAGTATTACATCGAGGGCCCCGCCAGGTCACGTGCTTCACGCACGAGACTTGGCGAGTTTGCAAGGGTCCCCCTAGGATTTTTGTATTTATATCTTTAGCCTGGAAACTTTCATCGGTAGTATTAAGTTTGTGGTACTTTTGCACTCAGCCCCTCGTATTTTGGACGTTTTACATTCGAGCCCCTTCATGGCGCGTGCATCGCACGCGCTTGGCTGGGTATTTTGCTGAATAGGGCTTGCGGGTGCTGTGATTGGTTTCTAGTCCGTAGAATATTTTTCTCAGTTGAAATTTTTTGTAAAAATTGCGTGTTCAGCCCTGGACTTTTGTTAAATTGCATTTATACCCCTGCCAGGCCTGTTTAATGATTGGATGCTTGTTGTATTTATTTAACCTATCATCTTAAGTCCAAAAATTCCACAAAAATAGGGTTTAGTTTCTGGAGTGTACTCCCACGCTATCATTTTAGTTTTTGATTTTATTTTATTTTAGTATTTATTAAAAATCAAAAACAAGCTTTTTGTGTACTGTCTAGCTTAGAAAATGCCAAAAAAATATTAAAACCCCTCCAAAAATTCCAAAAAAATTACCTAGTGTTTATTATATCCTATTTTAGTATCAGTCCAAAAATCACTAAAAATCTCAAAAGAAAAACACTAAAAATTCAAAAACACTCAAAAACTTCAAAAAATATATAAAATAGTAGAAAACTCTAAAAAATACAAACTCAACTCCTGTTTGTTCTCTATTTCAGTAGCTTTATTTGAAAATTATTGTGAAAATTTTTGAGCACTGGTTGCTATTTTTAATTCCCCTTTTATTCACAGCCAGCACTATTTCCACTGTTTTGCCTTATTTCAGCATTTAAAAATACCAAAAACACCTTGAAAAATCCCCCAAAATCACAAAAACAGTAAAAAATCCTAAAAATATCAAAAACATTTTATTCCTGAATTTTTGGTTATTTTTGCACATTTTTATAAATATTTTATCTTGTCTTTTATTCCATTGTCTTTAAATTCCATTATTGAAAAAGAATATAAAAAAATATAAAATATAAAATTATAAAAATCAGAAAATTAAAATCAAAATACAAAATTAAAAATTAAAACAAAAAAATTTTAAAATTAAAAACTCACAAAAATTTATTTGCTTGCTTAGTGTAGACACATCACACACATTCACTTGAGCACATTTGCTTGAATTACCCTGCTTGCTCCCTGTGTTCGAACTCTCTACATACTTGCACCTATACATCTTTTATGTAGAGTTAAAAAGAAATTTTAGCTCCACATTAGTTCTAATTCATTGATCTTTAGTGTGGGTTAATTGTTGACTTTAGTCCCAATTTAGTGTGGTCACCACACCGACTGAGTTCACGCTTTGTGTTGAAGTTAAGACCACCTAATTTTGGCTAAATCAAATGGCGTCGTTGCAGGGGAGCAACAGCGAGTAGTTTACATTTTGTTTGTTTGATTGTGATTGTCTACTATAGCTTCATTCCATTTCTCTTGCATTTTTGATACATATTGATTGAGTTATCTGACCATTTCTATTCTTGTCTTCTTGCGATAACCGCGGAGCAAGGCGGATCGCCTAGGTGACCCGAAGCAACCTTGGGACGCGGAGCCGGCTATTCTTAGCCAAGCCGGCAGGAGAGAGCGAGAAGAGTGAGAGAGAGTGATTAGTTAGCTTTTCTTTTATTTTTGTGAGAGAGTGATTTGTTGAATTGTAATAATACAGGTACACTTGGACTCTTGGACACTTAGACACTACCGGGCCTAATTTCCGGGTGTTTGTTCACCCGGGGGCTCACCGCAGTTTTGATCGTGTTTTCATCGCTTGTCATTTTCCGGTTTTGATTTCATTTTTTCTTTCTTTTGTGGATTGAGCTCTTAGATTAGGTCCTGCTTGATTCGATTAGCCTAGGTCCAAACACCCTAATATCTCTTGCATGTTCCTATAGATCGTTGTGGACTTAGACTAATTAAACAGTTGGCTAGTAGCTTCCAATCCACGCGCCGCGAGCTCACACCCGAACAAGCGCTTTCTCCTAACTCAAATGTGTTGAGCAGAGGAGGGGTGAGCCTAGACCGGACACTCGGATTAGGAGTTAGTAGCTAGCTTGTGGTTCTTCACGCTAGCAGTTGCCTGTTCTAGGACGATTTCCGCTTGCATATCGCCATGTAGTGTAGGTTTAAAAATTCTGCTTTGCATCCCGCATGGAGAGAGCTGGGATTCGCTGTAAGTCTTCTTACTTTGCATACATCATCTAGGCACAAAGGTGAGATTTCCACCTTGGTGTCGACTTGCACGGCTTTTCCGACTCTATTCTCCCTCTGTTTTTGGAACAAAGTAGGATCAAGAAAATACAAAAACCGTTAGGCGCTTGTTTGAATCTACTCAAAAGAAGCGATAACACCAAAAAAATTAAAAAAGGGACTGCTAAAGAAAACTTGACCAAAATAAAATTGGTAATTGGATTCATTGCTTGGGGAGAGTAACACCCTCACTTGTCTTCAGGTTGCATGGGAAGGTCTCCTTCCAAGTGAGGTGAGCGCTTCGTAAGGATTAGAGCCCAAAACCCAACTTGTGGGTGCCTTGTGTATCGCCTGGATTTCCGAAGTATTGGCGCTACTATCGTACGTAGTCGAGTAGGACTTGGTCGTCATTGGTGACTCACTATTGTGTGAGCGCCGACCTTGTCCGAAGTACCGAGCCTAGGCCACGCCTTCACGGGTGTGTCTGTCTCACCGGCTGCGTCCGAGTAGGATCTTGCATGCTCACGGGTGATTCCGTTGCGAGTGAGGTCCGAAGTATCGGTTTCGCCTATCGGCTTCCTCCCTCTATTTCTTTGGCTGAGTAGGGATCCAGGAAGGGTTACAAGGACCTTAAAAAGCGCAAGTTACAGGTTACACAGGAGGAGGACAAGTACGGGGACACTTTCCTGGCAGTACTCTCGCTCCTATAGGCGTAGCGTTCTAAGGACTCGTGACAAGATAAATACCTGAAAACAAGCTAAAATTGACAAGATAAAAGTCGAACCTTCACGGCTTCACGTGTTGAGTTGGTGAATTCACCCTTGCTTTGCGTTTGATTGCTAGATTTATTTAGGTCAAGATCAAAAACACCGCACAATTGTGCACAATTTTGTTGCATATCATCTTCTTCTTCTCTTGCATTATCCCCCCTCTTCTCGAATAATCAAGATGATGGGACGGAGATCTCTTAGGCTGACCTTGTCGGCACCGCTATCTAGCACTCCTCCTTACTCATCTAGGAATGCCTCGGAGAGTCCGCTCTCCGAGCCCGAGTTCACATCCACCCTGTTCCCCCTCGACCACCCTTCCCATTCTCCTTCTCTCAGTCCAATTGTGTCAGAATTCAGTGCATCACAGAGTTCCGCTCATTCGACAGCACATGAGATGACCTCTTTTGCTTTTTCAGAAAATCCAGCAATGGCAGACAGAGGCGAGCACCCAGATGACCACGATCACCCTCCATTCATAATCTATCAGGTGGCCATCAACAATTCCTTGCTAGCGTCTCTGGAGAATATGCAGAGACAGATCCAGGACCAGGGAACATTCATGGGTGATCTGATGAGAGAAATAGCGCTGATGAGAGAGAACCGACCTGGGGGCGGTGGCGGAGGTGGAGGAGGAGGACCTGATGCAGGAGGAGGCGATCCAGACGCTGAGCGACCACCACAGACCATCATGAGGGAACTACATAACCCAACTGCATCCCTCACTCATCGGTGGATCAGACTCCCGCCAATCCACGGAGATTTCGAGCTTCGGCCCCACACGATTCAGCTGCTACCCAAGTTTCACGGGTTGCCGACCGAAGAGCCGCACCTCCACCTCCAGGAATTTGAGATGATTTGCAGCACTATCCATGATCGGTTGATGACCGAGGACACCATTAAGATGATCGCCTGCCCATTCTCTTTGGTTGATAGAGCCGCATATTGGCTCAAGCACCTTGGGAGATTCGTCGACACCTGGGCAGATCTCCGGACCGCATACCTAAAGAAGTACTACCCGCTCGGCCGGACCAACGCAGCTCGAGCCATGATCAGCAATTTCATCATGATCCCAAATGAACAGTTCCATGAAGCCTGGGATCGATTCAGAGAGCTCATTGACCGGTGTCCGCACCATGATATCTCCAAGCCCAATCTCGTACAGAGTTTCTTCTGTGGGCTGACACCGGAGCTGTAGGGGCTAGTGAACGCCTCTTGCGGTGGGTCTTATTTCTCCAAGGGAGAAGACGACGTCTGGGCCATCTACGAAGGCATGGCAGAAAACTCTACAGTGATGGCCCAGGCCCGTGTCTATACACAGCAGAATCCCCCGCAAGGAGCGGGATCATTTCAGAGGATCGCCCGCATCGATGCCGGTCCCAACACAATGTCGGTAGCCGCAGCCCAAGCCGAATCAGCCGCAGCCGACATGGGCATAATTAGTGAGAAGTTGGACCGCATGGAGATCCTCGAGAAGAAGCAAAACCAAGGTCTTGCTCAGATGGACCTTCTCACCAAGACCATGAGTGACCTGAAAACTCAAATCCTATGCATTCAGGAGGCACAAGCTCACGCCCAACAGCCTCCCAGGTCACGGGCTGACCCCAGCAGTAGCAGCTCCAACCAACCCTCTACCTCATACCGACAGGTGAATCGTGTTCAGGCAGAGCCGGTTCCACTGCTACAATACCATCCAGAGCAACCGCCATCTCAGGAGACACAGATGGTGGTGTATCAGCCGGAGCAGCCACTGGCAGTCCTTCCTCCACCCTCTTTCGAGCAGGAACCGTTGATGGAAGTCAACGGGATTTGGTACGACCGATACCCTCAGCCCGGGATTCGTCGGGATCACCCCGGATTCCGTTGGGGCAATGGTGGATCCTCTTCCCAGCAGCAGAACCTTGCCCAAGGGCACCAGAACAGCCAGCCACAACAGCATAACCAGCAACCCCAGTATGCCCAGCCGCAGCAATATCACAGTGGTCCTCGTCCCGCCTATCAGGGACAACAGTGGAGGCAGCGCCAGCCGCCTCAGCAGTCTTATCACCAGCCTTCCCCCCATTATCAGTAGCAACACCAGCAGCAGCAGCCCCATTTCCAGCAGGGACAGACATCCGGTTCTCAGGGTCCAGCCTATGAGAACCCAGCCCTTGATGATCTTGCCCGCTTGCTATCTGAACAGCGAGCATCTTTCAGGCAAGAAATGGATGAATTCCGGCAGGAGATGCGGGACATCATCAAAGGCAAAGCCGCCATACCCGCTCAGATTGAACCTAATCCTAATAACCTAAAAAGAAAATCTGAGCAGGTAGAGTTCACAGAGGACACCTCTCCTAGTGACGATTTGAATGATATGTCTTATTCTTTGAATGATGCTGATTTTGTGACTACTAGGAGCGGTAGGATGCCAGCCGGCGGCGCCTCTTCTGAGCGACAACCAGATGCTGAACCAGGAGCGCCAGAGGAGCAGAGGAGCGGTGCTGATACCGCCCAAGATGATGTTGAAGACGGTGGTGCTGATGCCACCAATGATGGAGATCAGGACGACGGTGCTGATGCCATCGAGAGGCCAGATGCAGACGGTGGTGCTGATGCCACCATTTTGGATGCTGAACCAGAGCGCGGTGCTGATGCCGCGAAGACCGGTGCTAGTGGTGGTGCGGAGGCCACCACATCTACTTTTGTTGAGCCACCAACTGTGATGTTACCACATTTTGTACCTAGAGACTGTGGGAACAAAAACAAAAACAAAAATTTTAATAAAGGAAAGGTTTCTGTTCAAATTGCGGATCCATATGTGATGAATGATGATAATTGTATGGATTCTCCTTCTTCACAGGCACAGGGACCGATTCCTAGTCCTCCATCTGAGGAGGCCCCTACCATCCCCTTCCCTGAGGCACTCCGCCGAGCGAAGGGGAATAAAAAAGAAAATCTAAAAAAGAGCCAGCAGGTAGAGTTCGGCAACGAAATGATTGACAGATTTCATATTCAGCTGACTCTACGAGAAGCATTTGAGCATATCCCCTTCTTCAAGAAGAATTTGAAAGAAACAACTACTGTCCGAAGGAAGAAGAGGTACAGAGATCAAATCCATATGCTCACTCATGACACATGTTGCATCATCCAGAACAAGCTGCCAGCCAAGCGACCAGACGCAGGAGCTCCTTATGTCAGATGCGAGATTCAGGAGCAGCAATTTGATCGTACTCTATTAGACAGCGGCTCTTCAATTAACCTCCTTCCGGCAGCCTTACTCAAGCAATTCGAGTTTGGTCCTCTTCTTCAAAGCAGAACCGTCCTTCAGTTTGCTGATAGGTCGATTAAGAGGCCGAAGGGGTTATTGAAAGACGTGGTCGTTACCATTCAGGGCCTGAAATTCCCCGTGGACTTCGTTGTGTTGGACATGGAGATCCCTGAGTCGGTAACTGATGCCCCCATCATTCTCGGACGTCCATTTTTGGCTACAGCCAAAGCTGTGACCGACCATGATAGCGGGAAGGTATGTTTTCGCGTAGAGGACGAAACCATACAAATAGAGACGATCGAAGAAATCAAAGCCAGAGAGGTAGAGTGCTCCGAGCAATCCAGTGAAGCAGCGCAGATGACAGAGGAGGAGCTAGACATCCACCAGGTTTGTGATTTTGAGATGACTGATGATGAATCCAGTTGGAAAGATCCCGTAGCACCGACCCTCGCCTTGCCTACAGATTCACTATATCTCAAGCTCATGGCAGTCGAGAGCCGGGAAAGCACAACCCTGGATGAGGATATCTCTGAGGCTGACAGTGTTGTGATGAGTGGTGCTGAGGAATTTCAATCATGCTCATCTTCTTCTGATCCCTCGGATTCAGACATTGACTGGGATGACTTTGATGACTATTTACCTTGTCTGATTCCTACTGAGCCAACAACCATGACAGAGTGCGAGCCGGTGCAGTTTATAGTTGATTCAGAAGGCCGCCCTTCGTCAGAAATTCATGCAGTGCGAGAGTTCTCCCATGCAGACCTGGTCGCCTTCACACAGACATATCAGAAGCCAGATCTGCCACCTCCCAGTTGTCCAGAACGGAAACCTCTGCCGCAGTCAATGACATACAGATTCCTTGCAGGTGAGCCAGAAATGTACCCAGTCATTATCTCAGCAGATTTGACTGGAGAGCAAGAATCTCGTCTGATGGAGGTTCTTGAAAGAAACCGCAGGGCAATAGGATGGAATATATCCGATCTCCAGGGGCTGAGCCCAAATCTGTGCTCTCACCACATTTATCTTGAGGATAACGCTAAGCCGTCGCGTGAGTTCCAACGACGGCTGAACCCGAATCTTTGAGACGTAGTCATGAAAGAAATTTCCAAGTGGTGGAGCGCCGATTTTATCTATCCCATCTCCGACTCCAAATGGGTAAGTCAGTTACATGTGGTACCTAAGAAGACAGGTATCACTACAGTTGTCAATGAGTCTGGAGAAGAGATCGCAACCAGAGTACCAACTTCTTGGAGGGTCTGTGTGGACTACAGACGATTGAATGAGGCCACCAAGAAGGATCACTTCCCGCTACCATTCATTGATCAGATTATCGAGCGGCTAGCTGGGAAGAGTCATTATTGTTTTCTTGATGGGTACTCTGGATACAATCAAGTGGCCATTGCGCCCGAAGACCAGGAGAAAACGACATTCACCTGTCCGTTTGGGACTTATGCTTTCAGACGGATGCCCTTTGGTGTATGTAACGCTCCGGCGACATTCCAAAGGTGCATGTTGTCCATCTTCTTGGACATGGTTGGTGACTGTTTAGAGGTCTTCATGGATGACTTCTCGGTCTATGGCGACGGGTTCGACGCTTGTCTTGACTGCCTGGACCGTGTGCTCAAGCGCTGCATTGAGGTTAACCTTGTCTTATCCTGGGAGAAGAGTCATTTCATGATGACTCAGGGGACGGTCCTTGGTCATATCGTCTCCAACAGGGGCATGGAGGTCGATCCGGCTAAGGTGGATATCATCAGAAAACTCAATCCGCCGTCCAACTTGCGTCAGTTACGGTCTTTTCTGGGGCATGTCGGTTTCTACCGACGATTCATTCAGGACTTCAGTCGAATTGCCCGACCGCTTACTGACTTGCTGACCAAAGACACCGAGTTTATTGTTAATGATAAGTGTCTTGAATCTTTTGAGACTCTCAAGAATATGGTTGTTTCAGCTCCTGTCCTTCAGCCACTCGATTGGTCTCTCCCATTCGAGATCATGACGGATGCTTCCGATTTTGCCGTTGGGGCTGTACTCGGACAGAGGAGGGATGGTTTACCTTTTGCCATTCACTACGCCAGCCGGACTTTAGATGCCGCTCAGCGGAATTACACTGTGACTGAGAAAGAGATGCTGGCCGTAGTCTTTGCTCTTGATAAGTATCGATCGTATATTCTCGGATCTAGAGTGACAATCTACATTGATCATACCGCCATCCGGTACTTAATGGCCAAGAAGGATGCCAAAGCACGTCTCACCAAATGGATCCTTCTACTCCAGGAATTTGACATTGAAATTAAGGATAAGCCTGGAGTCAAGAATGTGGTGGCGGATCATCTCTCCAGATTGGAGAATCTTGAGGAATCTGAGCCCAGCGCACCTATCACAGAGACATTTCCAGATGAGGCGATCTTGGCTGTCACCTCACTCCCGTGGTATGCTAACTTTGTAAACTATCTTGTTGCCAAGACAGTCCCTCTGGGTTGGTCCAGGCAGAAACTTGAGACCTTCCTAGCTAAGTTTTACCATTGGGAGGATCCCGTCCTTTATCATGAAGGAGGGGATAGTATCTGGAGGAGGTGCATTCCTCAAGAAGAGCAGCACAACGTCCCCACATACTGCCACAAGCTTGAGGCAGGAGGACATCATTCTGGAAAAAGGACAGCACAGAAGGTGCTTCAATCCGGCCTATGGTGGCCTACTCTCTTTAAGGATTCTGATGAGTTCGTGAAGAGATGTACTGACTGTCAGAAAATGGGAACCTGCGGACAGAGAGACATGATGCCCATGCAACCCATTCACTTCTGTGAGGTTTTTGATGCATGGGGAATTGATTTCATGGGCCCATTTCCTAAAAGTCAGGGATTCGAGCATATTTTGCTCGCTGTAGATTATGTCAGCTGATGGGTTGAGGCCATCCCCGCCCGAGCCGCAGATGCTAAAACCGTTTGCAAATTTTTGAGGAAAAATATCATTTCACGGTTCGGAGTACCTAGAGTCTTGATTTCAGACGGGGGGTCTCATTTCATCAATGACAAAGTCAGGGCCCTTGCGGACGAGTTCGACATTGACCATCGGGTTGCCACTCCTTATCACCCTCAGACTAATGGTCTTGCCGAAGTATCGAATCGGGAGATAAAGACTATCTTGCAGAAAGTTGTCCGCCCAGACTGAAAAGATTGGTCACAGCTTTTGGACTCGGTCTTGTGGGCTTATCGGACGTCTTTCAAGAATCCATTGGGGACATCTCCCTTTCGTCTCGTCTATGGCAAGCCGTGCCATTTGCCAGTGGAGATCAAGCATAAATCTTTTTGGGCAGTTACTGAGTTGCTTCTAGATCCCGAGAGTATAGGAGACCAGAGAAGAGCAGAATTGGCAGCCCTGGAAGAATTGAGAGATACAGCCTTTTCCAACAGCCTACAGTACAAGGAAAAAGTGAAGACATGGCACGATTCGCATATCAGCCATAAACAGTTTGAGCCAGATCAGAGAGTATGGTTGTTTGATTCCAGGCTGAAATTATTCCCAGGGAAGTTGCAGAGCAAGTGGAAAGGTCCGTATGTGGTCAGGAAGGTACACGACAATGGCAGCATCGATATATCCGAACCGTCATCTTCCTCTACCTTCCGTGTCAATGGTCAACGCCTGAAACTATATCTTGATCATGATCCACCGACCATTGACGTTGCCCCCATTCTTCTGGTATGAGATGTGTCCTTTGATTCTGATCATCTGCATCTCATATATGGTGATCAACTCTATTCCCCGCTGTACAGATCCATCTGTTCATATCACTTTCATCTGTTGATCTATTTTCTTCTTTTCTTCTTTTCTTCTTTTCCATTTCTATCTTCTTCATCTATCAAAAAGGTGCCGCCCTTGTAGACAGTTTTCCATACTTAGGACGTACTTTGTCCTAAGTATAGGGGGGTTGGCACCCCAAGTTCCTTTCATTTTCATTTCAATCCTCTCCATTGTCTCGTCTTCTTGTCTATACTTAGGGCTATCTTACCCTAAGTATAGGGGGAGACAATCTGAGTATGATCTGTTCATTCCCACCCTTGACCCTCCCTGCTTTGTGTACAGTCTGCTATACTTAGGATTATTTGATCCTAAGTATAGGGGGGACGGTCAACTTCTCATTCATTCATTCATTTATTCCTTTATTCTTTAGACTTGCCTATACTTAGTATGAGTTATGTCATCTCTTTTCTCTCCGATCTATGAGGACATAGCTCAAGCTAAGTATAGGGGGGGTCGTATATACTGCGTATATACTTTAGCCATAACTCGTACTTTCGTATTTTCCTAATAATATGGCTAATCATTCTTTAAAATTCATTAAGATTCTTAATAAAAAGATGTGATTATTCCTCAAATTCTTTTTGTATTTACTGATTAATAAATCAAGTGAAAATGTTTTTTGCAAAATGTTTGAAAAATAGTTTGAAAATCTTTGTGAACATCTATTGAAAACTATTTTGAAAATATTTTGTTACATGTTTTCAACCTGTATAAAAATGTGTGGTTTGTAAAATTTATTTTCTTTGAGTGAAATAAAATGTTTGAAAAATGATTTGCAAATGGTTTGAAAAATGGTTGCAAAAATGTTTTCAAAAACCTATATATACTTTTTTGAAAGCCTTTGCAAAATGATTTTCAAATGTGTGTAAAATGTTTGTAAAAACTATTTTGGACTATAGTTTTCAAGAATTGTGTGTAAATGGTTTTCAAATAAGTTTGAGGAATATACACATCACACCAAAATCCACTATATGTATATATGTATAAAATTGATCACTTACCCTTGTAAATTCTTAAAATCCATTTCTTGTTTATATGAAGAAGCACTCCCGTGTACATATTTTCACCTAGTTTTTAGCCAAAACTTTTTGTTTTCAAAAATTCCCAAAACCATTTGCAAAATTAAAATCCAAAAACATTTGAAAAATCTTTTTGAAAAATACAAAAAAAAATTGCATATGCATCATCATCATCTTTTCAAAAATCCATAAAAAGTTCAAAATCTTGAAAATTGCATCACAAAAATATTTTCTGCATTGCATTGCATAGCATTCGCATTTTTCGGATTGAGTTTGATGGTTGAACAAGTCTAAGTAAAATCCGGAGATTGGAGCTTGATTGGACCTTATAATTTACCTAATAACAGGAACCTTATAGGAACCAGGTTTGAGGTACTTCAGGTCTAGTTGACTTAATTCTTTGAGGATCACGAGACTTGGTTCAATGGATTCTTGACTGCCTAAGTAGAGTATTTCGAAGCACACGCACGATTCTTGTTGATAATGACCTAACTTGGACACCTGCACCTTTCACATGGCTCAACTCAGTTGGAGTGGTGAGGGGATTGGATTTGCCGGTATGAGACGCACACAAGTGGAAACACTTGTCCTCCTCTAGGGAGGGAAGTGCACCCCAACCCGTCCAGTGATTAGGAAGTCTAAAGACAGGAGGTTGTGGGTTGCGATAAAGCTTCAAAAGAGGGATAGTCTATTGGCTCAAGAGGAAAAACTCCTTATGTAAATGCTGCTGTATATAGTATTCGAAAAAAAAAATGTGTTCAGGCATGTATAAAAATAAAAAGCCTGCAAGTACAAAGTCAATAAGCAAGCTTGAGTTCCAAAGTCAAATATGTGAGCCTGCAGCAGGATGACTTGACTACACTGGTCTTGCATCCCGGGATAGGTAGCTACACTGGATATCGTCCATTCTTCTCTTCACCCCCTCCTCTTGAGCTGGTTGCCACTTGAACTTAGAAGGGAATACCCCGCTCCTCGAGGATGGAGTTGCTGGATTGGGGAATCATTGGGTTGTCGTACTGGAGAAGTCAGTTTCTTTGTCATTCTAGTTGGGGAGAGCCACCATCACTTACACTGTACAAGTCAGATTCATAGTCGTAAGAGTTTGCGTATGAATTGAGATATTTCTGACCTGGCTATTGAGGAGACTTGAGCAAAGTTTTGGGATTCTCAGGGACTGTTGGATTTCAAACACGGTTCTCACTAAGGTTCCGCCCGCACTAAAAGTCCAAAGGTCTGACTTAAGCTCCAAACCTTGATTTTGTGAAGACAAGTTTGATAATTGAATAAAATCCAAGTTCTTCTTTTTCTTTTCTTTCTTTTCTTTTGCACTTATTGCATAAGTGTTTGCTAGGGACTAGCAAAGGTAAAGTATAGGGGGATGATTAATCCACATTTCATCATCTTTATTCTATCATTTTGGCACCAAAAACCCTAGCAAATGCTTGAAAATACCCTTAAATAGAGCATCTTAGCATTCATGCATGTGCATCACAATAGTGTATAAAATACTGTAATTAAGGCCAAAATTATAGAATAAATAAAGATAAGAAAAAGAATAAAATATTGTAAATATTTTATGACTCAAAACCCCCGAGACCTAGGCATCTTGATGAATAGGTCGACAAGGAATAAAGTAGGGAGAGATAAGGTCAGAAATACAGAGAAAATACCTATATTTCTATTCATTCTTTATTCATTTTGGGACCTATTTTTGGTTCCACTTTTTATTCATCAAATAAAGAAACTTTGTACATGAAAGTTGTAGATAATTTTATAAAGAAAAATACAAAACTGATTTCACTCAAAAATAATACACAGATAAAAAGTTATGGTCTGAATAAAATTCCAGAATCCCAACTTCCCAGACCCGTATCTCACAAATAAAAACTCCAAATGCAGTGTATTCACCTTTAATTGTATATAGAAGAAAATAATCTATCCAATGGTGGTGGTTTCGCATTAGGCGGAGCTACGGTTTGAAAGTTGACTTTTGGACCCCTATTGTATACTTGTACATATTAAAATATTCAATTTATTATTTATTCATTATTTTTATATTTTTATATTTTTATAATGTCGTAAATATTACTTATAATAATTACGTGCATTAAAATCAAAATAAAAACCTAAATAAAACTTAAAATAAAAATACTTGAATACATAGGTACATTACCTATATATATACCTATACAAAATATACTTGTATTTTATTAAATATACAAAATATTTCATAAAAATAAAATAAAAATATCTTTGCGTATATAAAAGTATTTTATAATTTTATAAAATCATAAATAAAAATAATAATATTAAAAATACCTAAATAAAAATAGAATACTTAAATACATAGATATAGATACCTATAAGGGTATAAATGCAAATTTGTAAAAATACGTCTCATAAAAATAAATAAAAATCACCATAAATTAATTCATAAAATAATAAACAATTTTTATTTTTTAATTAAAAATTAATAAAATCGTTTGCTATTTTAATTTGATTTTACAAATCTTTTTCTGCAGGTTTTTCCTGGTTGGTCCACGTGGACCAACCAGGGGGCTAAGAGAGTTGACCTCGGTCAACTCTCTGCCCAACACCTGGGCTGATTGTCAGAATGGTTTTTCTTGATTTTTGCCCCTTTTTGGGGGCCGATCCTTGCACCGTTTCATGATGCGGTCTTCACCAATTTTTCTCCTCGAGATGTCCTCTTACTCGCCCATTGATTTCCTCGGGGAATGGAGGCCTGTGCCGCCTCGTGCGCCTCGATCAAGGAGCCTCCCTCGTCAACTCCTTAAAACTCAACTCTGACTTCCTTTTGAAAATTTGAACCGCATTTTACCTTGTTCTCTTCCACCTTAGGATCGTCTTGGAGGCCTGTTGGTGACAGCAACGGGCTGCCATCGCCAAAGAGGAGGAAGAGCAATATCTCAGGCGAGTTCCACACCTCCGGCAGCCACCGTCGAGGTATCCCCTTCCCTCGCCCAACCTGGGCTCGAGGCAGTGCTAACCTTTAGTTTTTTTCATCGTCGTTTTCTTTCTCGCATTCCCCTCTTCATTTCCCCCCATCGATTCATCCCTATCATGCGTCGATTCGCCAAATCGAGCATCGCCGGAGCTACCTCCGGCCGCCGCTATTCCCCGCGCCAACCATCTCCGCGTACCACCACTTCTCGCGCCACGTGATCGGGGCATTTTGCCCCCGATCACATCACCCATCCTTTTTGCAGGTCCTTGGAACGCCAGCGTGCCTGGGGCGGATTTTGAAGGTTGCTGGACCAACCTGGAGCCCTCCCTCGTCCTCGACGTGGTGGAGGCAGCTCCAGGGGGGTGTCTGCCCATTTTTTGCACCAGCGAGTAGAGTACTCCCACAGGAGACCCAGGAGCTATTTTGGGGCGTAGAAGCCCACCGGAGGAGGGAGCGAGCTCGATTCCAAGCTCGCCATCGACGAGTTCATCCTCTGTTCGTCCTCCAGCGCTCAGCACCGTCAGATCCGGCTTGTTCTTGAAGGTCAGCAGTAGCCGTCGGATCGGGGGTGCTCTTGGCCGTTGATCTTCCTTCCACGATCTAATCAAGACCGTTCGCTGCCAAGGGGTATCACGAGCTGCGGGATCGACACGTGGCATAAGTGAGCCAACATCAGCCGCCCGATCGCCCTTTGTTTGGGCATTTTGCATAGTGAGCCCGCTTTGTTTTTGTATTTGAAATTAAAAACCCAAACTTTTATCTGCCTTTATAATATCTTGGAAAACTTGCAAGTAAACCCAGATAGTTTGTAGTATTACATCGAGGGCCCCGCCAGGTCACGTGCTTCATGCACGAGACTTGGCGAGTTTGCAAGGGTCCCCCTAGGATTTTTGTATTTATATCTTTAGCCTGGAAACTTTCATCGGTAGTATTAAGTTTGTGGTACTTTTGCACTCAACCCCTCGTATTTTTGACGTTTTACATTCGAGCCCCTTCATGGCGCGTGCATCGCACGCGCTTGGCTGGGTATTTTGCTGAATAGGGCTTGCGGGTGCTGTGATTGGTTTCTAGTCCATAGAATATTTTTCTCATTTGAAATTTTTTGTAAAAATTGCATGTTCATCCCTGGACTTTTGTTAAATTGCATTTATACCCCTGCCAGGCCTGTTTAATGATTGGATGCTTGTTGTATTTATTTAACCTATCATCTTAAGTCCAAAAATTCCACAAAAATAGGGTTTAGTTTCTAGACACGTGTACTCCCACGCTATCATTTTAGTTTTTGATTTTATTTTATTTTAGTATTTATTAAAAATCAAAAACAAGCTTTTTGTGTACTGTCTAGCTTAGAAAATGCCAAAAAAATATTAAAGCCCCTCCAAAAATTCCAAAAAAATTACCTAGTGTCTATTATATCCTATTTTAGTGTCAGTCCAAAAATCACTAAAAATCTCAAAAGAAAAACACTAAAAATTCAAAAACACTCAAAAACTTCAAAAAAATATATAAAATAGTAGAAAACTCTAAAAAATAAAACTCAACTCCTGTTTGTTCTCTATTTCAGTAGCTTTATTTGAAAATTATTGTGAAAATTTTTGAGCACTGGTTGCTATTTTTAATTCCCCTTTTATTCACAGCCAGCACTATTTCCACTGTTTTGCATTATTTCAGCATTTAAAAATACCAAAAACACCTTGAAAAATCCCCAAAAATCACAAAAACAGTAAAAAATCCTAAAAATATCAAAAACATTTTATTCCTGAATTTTTGGTTATTTTTGCACATTTTTATAAATATTTTAGCTTGTCTTTTATTCCATTGTCTTTAAATTCAATTATTGAAAAAGAATATAAAAAAAATATAAAATATAAAATTATAAAAATCGGAAAATTAAAATCAAAATACAAAATTAAAAATTAAAACAAAAAAAAATTTTAAAATTAAAAACTCACAAAAATTTATTTGCTTGCTTAGTATAGACACATTACACACATTCACTTGAGCACATTTGCTTGAATTACCCTGCTTGCTCCCTGTGTTCGAACTCTCTACATACTTGCACCTATACATCTTTTATGTAGAGTTAAAAAGAAATTTTAGCTCAACATTAGTTCTAATTCATTGATCTTTAGTGTGGGTTAATTGTTGACTTTAGTCCCGATTTAGTGTGGTCACCACACCGACTGAGTTCACGCTTTGTGTTGAACTTAAAACCACCTAATTTTGGCTAAATCAGATACCTTATCGTAGTTTGTGATATTTGATGGGTGGAAATGCAAATTACAACCCATTAATAACAAAGGAGACGGTTATGGTCCCCAAGAAGCAAGTTACGCAAGTTACTTCTCTCCTCCCGTCGGAGAAGTAAACTGCAAATGAGGAGACAAACAAAAAACGGAAGTTTCTCTCTAAAAATAGGTAATTTCAATTTTTTGGTCTCTTACTCTCTTGGAAGACAATAACGCAAGGAACAAGCAAGATAGGAATCAAGAATCAAGGTACGCTTTCGCGGTTTTGATGATATTCTCAATGTTTTGACATATATATTATTAACGATTTCTCCAACACCTTCAACGCAACTACTTGAACTCCTCCTAGCCTCCATTCTACTGATTTGATTTAACCTTCCTTCATTGTCCATTGGTGGTATATAGGTATCAATATCATCGAATATATTTTTTAGTTTACTATTCATTTTCTATTGATTTAATGATAGAAGTATGGTGTATGACATTTAATTCATGATTGTTAATTATTCAACATATTTGGAAGTTGCAAATTCAAGTAGGTTACGGAAATGAAAATGAATGTCTGACTAATAGGGATGCATAATGGATAAGGATAAAACCACTTCTGTTCCTCCATCGTATCTGTTCTATACATATTTTTACATCCATATCTATATCCGTTTTAAATTGGATATGGATAAGGATATTACCTTGATATCCAGAAAAATTTGTATTTGTATCAGAATATCCATTTTCACACACACATATATATATATCATTTTATATTTATTTTTAACCATAGATAACATAATTTTAGGATTCTATCACTCTCAGCCTTTTTAGATTTTACAATATCAATTATGCTCCTTTCTTTTTGTAATATCAATTCGTGCACTATATTTTTATAAAATTCACAGTTTCGTCCTTCCGTCAAGGTAAACTAGGGCATAACTGATATTACAAAATGGTAGATTGTAGATTTTGTAAGAATATAGGGGCATAACTGATATTAAAAAAGAAAAAGACATGGCTGATGATGCAAAATCTAAGAGGAGCACAATTGGTAAAATTCCTTAATTTTATACCTTCTTTCATCATATTTGGTATAACTATTATAATGTAAGCGCATTTAGTATATTTACATCATATGTATTTCCATCTAATGCTTTTTTATTTAAGGTAATATATAGAGTATTCGTATGTGATTGGTATTCGTTTTAGATCTATGTCTATTTTTAAGGACTTGAAAACATAGTTTGCATATTCGTCAATATTTGTATCTGCACATGTATTCGTCAATATGCGTATGAATTTTTTTAATCCATGTTTTACTTCAACGAAGTAAGTTTATTGGTAATTTTATTACTCGTTTTCTTTTCATATAATTCAAAAATATTGTGGTAATTCAAAACATACTTAATGTTTTTAAAGATGGTATGATATGAGTTAAGCTAATATTACGTCTAAGTAAAAATCTTTTTCTCTACACACACTTATAATCTTCCTATTCTATTCCACCCCCCCAACCCAATAATTCCAGCTTCACCCCTGCGGGTTAGTGTTGTGTAATATCATCCTTTATACTTCGATTTCTTCCACCATATGAAGAGAGATGTGCTGCCACTTTTAAGAGCGTAGCCAGTTCTAGATGAACTTTATAAATCTTGTGTTGTAGTTGTTTTCATGCTTGATTATCTATTAGCTTGTTTTTGCATTCAAATTTCGATATGCACAATTAATCGGTATTAGATCCATCAGCTTTATTTGAAACAAGGAGGAGTTAATGACATACAATATGAAGATTGAGAAGTCCACTAGCACGAATCGCTTTGGGCTATGTGCAAGTTCAAGCATAAGTGGGGAGATTGTTAGTTTATGAGCATGCATATTTTGATGATAACAAACCTTGTGTAGATAGACAAAACCTATGTGTAAAGATTATAGCTAGGTCAAGAGCTGACTGAACTAGAAAGAAGCGCAAGTTGAGGAGCTCGAGCTGAAGTGAAGAAGAAGCCGAGAAGTTCAAAGAAGTTCAAGGCTAAGGAAGTCCAGCTCATGCTCAAGGAAGGATTTCAAGGTCAAGAATAAGACAAAGTCTTTCCTTTTATTGAGTCATGCATTTTGTAATTGTCTTAGAATGTAAAAGACCTCAAGAATCATGCATCTTGCATCTTAGACATTGACTTTGACTTTGAAGTCAAAGTGTCAAAATGATCGATCATCAAGTTTTCATTGATCGGTCATATTTTTAAATTTTTGATTAATCATCAAGTTTTCATTGATTGATTATATTTTTAAATCTTGATAGATCATCAAGTTTTTATTGATCGATTATATTTTTGAATTTTGATCGATCATCATGTTTTCACTGATCGATCATATTTTTGGATTCCGATCGTCCATCTTTTTTTACTAATCGAACATTTTTCGATATTCCATTTCATAGAGTTGATTTCATTCCTGGTTTGTTCACAATGGCTACTTTTTCAAATCCATAGCTATGGGACCCTAAGACCTATAAATAAGACCTCATACCTCATTCTACAATACATAACAAAGAGCAAAATAACAAGCTCTCATCTCTTTGCTTTCCACTCTATACTGTAAGAGAAATATTCAAGAGTTATTTTCTTTCGCGTTTTTCATTCCAAAGCTCTGATTCTCTACGTTCAAATCTTATGAGCACATTACTCTCTCTATAAGATTGTTTTAGTTTTTTTCTCATATTATTTATTGTATATTTACTTTGATATTGAGGTTATTAGGATTGATTTACGTGTATACAGTTGAGTTGATCGCGTAATGAACTCAGGTTGTAATACGGTTGGGTATCCCATGTAAGCAACTCAAGTTAGTGGAAGATCCATGTGGGTCAGGTTAAAATTCGGAGTCGGGAGACTCTGGAGGGTTTCTACGTTAAATACATATGCACTTGATGAATCCCGTATTCATCATGCTAAAATTGGTCAATTAGGCTCTGTTCTCCAAAATTCACATGCATTTAGTCATTAATAGAGCATCATTAGCATACATACATGTGTAAATAATAGGGTTTTTATCAGTTATTCCCCTCTGAGATATTGCAATATCAGTTATGCCCCTCTCTTTTTTGGAATATCAGTTGTGCCCCTACCTTCTTGTGAAATTAACAGTTCTGTCCTTTTATAACATCACTTATTCCCCTACTTAACCTTAACAGAAGGGCAGAACTGTGAATTTTACAAGAAGGTAGGGGCACAACTGATATTCCAAAAAAGGGAGGGGCATAACTGATATTGCAATATCTCGGAGGGGCACAACTGATAAAAATCCTAAATAATATTTGCATGTCATCATGCATAACTGCATTAAAAATTCCATTTGTAAATTAGCCCAAAAAAGCCGCTAACTTCTCATATTTTTTATTAATTCATCCTAGCTCTGATTGAGCCCAAACCACTCCATTGTGTAGATATTACTAACATTATTAATAAAAAAATACAAAAAATACTAACTCCAATAAGTGTCAAATAATCCCAAAGTCTAATTTCACATCTGACGGACTAAAACGAGCATATCTTCCCTATATAGTGTCTGATTTTGGTCTACTCACTTTTAAAGTACTCCATTTTCAAATACCTTCAAAACAAGACTAATTTCGTAAAATTCGAAGCTCATATGTGAAAGTTGGGTTTTGGGCCTCTTTTGCGTATTTTGACTTTTTGCTATTTTTGACACGAGTTTTTATGTACATAATTAACCCTTTTAATTTTATTTGTTCTTCATTTGTATTCTTTGATGAAAATTTTATTAAGAGACATGAAAATCAAAATCTAGATTAAAACTAAAAACAAAGAAACTGACCATGTCCAAGTGTCCGTTGGGAGTCTGTACAAAAATCCCGCATTTCACACTTCTATTTTATTTTCCTATTTTCATGTTTATTAAAATCCAAAAAAATAGATTAGTATGTAATTAATTTTCTTGTATTTTATAGTATTTTTTTCTAGATTTTTATCCTCTATAAAACCACCAAAAAATATAAAACTCCAAAAAGCCGGTTTTCTATACACATGGAGAACCTCCAAAAATACCACTTCACACAGATGACCTCTTTTGCTCCTGGGTCCTTCATGAAAGTTGTAGATCTCGTAGAGATGAACAACTTTCATGAAGGAATTTTTTCGATCCAAGGTATCCTTTTATTTCTTTTCTATTTTTCTTTATCTTTAAATTTTGAAAATTTTTTTGGGGTGCCACATGGCAGCTCCTGGGTGTGCCACGTGGCATCCCACTTTCTCTCACTCCAGCACCCCCAGGTCACGTGCAAGGCACGTGACTCCCTTCCCCTTCCTTTATCCGTTGCCAAAACCTCCCCCTGTCAACGTTCCTCCTCCTCCATCCTTGTAACCGCCGCCACCTCCTCGTAATGGCCATCGCCTCTTCACTCCCTCTCCGGCCGTTACGAGGTTGGCCCTCGCTCGTGTAATAGCCCGCCATCGCCACCTATAAATATCCACTCGTCGCCGATGTTCTTCCTATCCTTCCTTCCCCTGCAGGTGCCGGTGACAGCAGCCAAACCTCGTCGGTGCGATCCGAGGTGACCCACCTCGTAATAGCCGCTTTCAGCCGATGTGCAGGCTTCTGGAGCTAGCTGCCTCCATCGAGGCGATAATCGGAAGCGGGCAAATACTCCTCCCAATCCAGGCGAAGTCGACTCACCTTTGACCGCACCGCCACTTCGTGCTTTGTGCCACATCGACGACATCTGCGCACCAGTCCAGCAAAAGCAACCTCTCACCGCCTCGACTCCATTAACACCTCCACCTCCAACACATCTCTGTCCCTCCACACCTAGCCATATCACTTCACCACCGAACACCACACGGACATAGCTCCACCGCACGAAGCCCTCGACATCGATGAGATCTACCACCTTCATTCCACCCACACCACCCTCGGAGCTACTCGTCCATCGGCAACAACCCTTCACTTTTCGACCCCATCAGGAGAACCCATCACCTGGTACTCCGCCGCCCCGCCATCACACTCGGTCGCCGCAGTAGGCCAAGGCCGAGTTCCTCCTTGCGCTCGGACGCCATCCCTGCTCCGGTCGAGCCCCTGCCATCGCCACGACCCTTGATTCGATGGACCAAAGGTCGCCCGTGTCTCCGCCTCCAGTCTTTGTTGGATCGGGTGGTGTCCCTTGATCCAACAGCCCTGATCAGGCCACGACAGCCTACCCGAGCCTCAGCCCAGCCTCGAGGCTCGGGTCATGCGAAGCGTTAGAGGCCTGCCACATAGGCTCGGGCGTCCGAGCCTGAGCCCTCCTGCCCAAGCCTGAGCTTCACCACCGAACCACAAGCTCGGGGCCTCCTAGCCTCCAACCGCTGCCATGTATCGCCTTGGCCGCCCGAACTGCTGCTTTGCCACCCGAGCCTCCGCCTCGAGGTCCCCGAGCCTCCACCAGCCGCCACCTAGGCCCGGGACCACCGAGCTCCTCCTCACCAATCGAGCCTCCAAGCGCACGTGCGAAGCACTTGCGCTTTTGAGAAAATTGCACCGTCACCCCTGCCAGTTTCTGAAATTACAAATATACTTACCGGGGGTAAATTGCAGAGGAGCCCCCCGAGCTTTGCAGAATTACAGATAAGCCCCTCAAGGGACCTAAGGAAAACTTTATTTTAATTACATTTTAGTCCCTGAAATTTCATTTCAACATATCTTTTTCATCCGAACTCTGATTTAAGCATATAATATGTCATTTTGAAGCTATTTTCATGCTCTATCATTTAGCATAGTTTGAGAACAGATCTGAGGTTGTCTATTGATAATTATATTTGAGGATCTTTGTTGACTTGTGCAGGTTGATCTTGACATATATGTGCTTGAAGCGACATCTTTTTCAAGAATCCGATCAAGGAATCTAAGTTGATTAATTCTATGTTATTATTGTTGATTTTTCCTACAGGATTAATTTGCAGGGGCTAAATCGAGGAGATTGACGAGATTTATTAATCACTATTTGTGGATTTAAAACTTGCAGGGGATCGATCGAAAAAAATTGAATTTAGTTCTCGATATTTCATGAGATCAAACTTGATTTACTTGAGGATTAATTTAAAAAGAATTTTGAGATCACTTTCTTTAAATGAGGATTATTGTAGAATTATCATTGATCTCTTAATCTACGTGCCTACAGCGTTGGAATAATTCGAATATCTCACTTGAATCTGTATCTTTTAAACTGTGATGAATTCATCCGTTCTGTTTAAATTCTCTTCACATTGCATCTTAAACACATTTTCTCTATTTATTTAATTGCATCTACATTGTATTGTATTTTATTTTCCAATTACAGAAATTAACCAATCATAAATTAATTATTTAAATTAATTTAAGACCACGCATTTAAAAATCACCGTTCCCTGTGTTCGACCTTGGTAGACTTGCCAAGTAAAAATTTTCCACAACATTCAAAGATTGTGGTTTTTGATCGATCGATTTCTGCCTCCTTGACGAGACGCTAAATACGATGTTTAATTCGTGTTCGATATAATACGTGTACTAGCGGTTCGGTCAGAACCGAGAGATCTCCGTGAAGAGTGTCTCGGCTTTAATTTATATCCCGGGCAAGTCCGGGGTCGAACTCAGGGAGGCAAAGGAATAACTTGGGCTTAATTAAAAACGTAGGTCTGGATTTTCAAACGGTATTTTTTTTAGATTTTTTTATGCAAAAACCAATGCAAATGCAAAATGCGAGTGAATTAAGTACTAAGAAATCACACAACTTAGCCAAATTAATTTTAATGAGAAATTAATCTAATTTAGCCAAATTATATTTTTCCTAGCATCCTAATCCAGTGATGAACACAAAACACATTTTTTTAGAATTTTAGGGGTTAAAATGCAACAATGAAAAATACACACTTTTTATGGGTTTTTTCGCAATTTATCACACAAACAGTAAGCAAAAATCATGAAAAACTTACTAAAACATAAATATGATGCAAAGAGACTACCGTAATTTTTTTGGAATTTTTTGACAAGTTATGAATTTTTTATGGATTTTTTAGTGAAAATAGAGCGACAGTGAATAAATAATTTCTAATAAATCCACATTATCAAGTTAAGCCGAATGCAAATTATCTCAGAAAGATATTTAGATAAGCAATGCAGGAGAGTTGAAATTTCACAAAAATGATTTATATAGATTTAATTAAAAATCAAACACTATATCCACTCTACAAATTATTTCAGGCACATGACAACTCCATTTTGCTTAAAATTTGGACAGTAAGTTATCAACATATCAAGGCATCATTCCTAATTTTTTTAGATTTTTTGGAGCAACCATGTGTGAGATATAATTTTAAGAGTCCAAAATGGGTAAACTATGCTAAATTTTAGTTGAACATTTTTGGTTAATTACCCAAGGACCACAAAAATACAAATAAATACTCACAATGTAGAGAATTAGATGCTAAACATCAAAGCATTTTTCATTGAATAAAAAGATGCATAAATGAGGTCCAAATTAACACACAAACATAGGGGTGTCTCTGCAAATTCAGAAAACAATATTTACAATGCAAATGATGTACAGGGACTAAAACGTAATTACAAAAATATGAAATATATTAAATGAAATTTTTACATTAAAAAAACAACAGTAATCTTTCTTCTTCCTTGTGCGCAGGAGGACGATGGGAGAAACCCAAATGGGGCGGTGCAGGCGGGGTGGCGCCGCCGCGTCGAAGCGGGGAAGGGCGGCGGCGGCCCGCGAAGGCTGGAGGCGGCGGCGAGAGGGGCCGCACACGATGGCGGGAGGTTGGCGGCGCTCTGGCGGCCGCGAGGGGAGATGGCGAGGTGTGGGGCGGCGGCGCCGCTGCAAGGTGGGGGCGGCCGACCGGCGAGGCGTACCGCGGGTGCGGCTGAGGCGGCGGTGCCGCGAGGGGAGGGGGCGTGGGCGGCAGCGGTGGGAACTCTCCCCCACCGCTGCTGCGTTGTCTTTTTTTTAATTTTTTTTTGATTTTTTTTGCTGTAAGAAACTCTTTTTTTAAATTTTTTTGTTTAATTTTTTTTGAATTTTCTTTAAAACAGGAAACAACAACAACAACAACAAACAATGGTTATTATGAACAAATACAAATAAAGGAGTGGTTGGATGATGATGATATGAAGATGATTTGGTGGTAAAAAATGCTATGATGATGGTGCTGTAATAAAAGAGCTTTTTTTTGTTTTAGTTTTTTTTAATTTTTTTTATTTTCTTTAAATAGGGAATATTTACACAAAAAGAAGGGGAAAAAATGGTGATGTGGAGATGATATAAAATGTTGGTGGTAGTGGTAATGAAGATGAAATAAACAAATGATGGATTTTTGTGAGGGGAAATGATGTGCTAAAAAAATTTGCAAAAATGACAAGATGATAAAATGAGAAGAAAATTACCTATGGTGGAGACGGTCGCCTATGATGTGCTCGTGAGAGCACGGTCTTCGCTCGAATCACCGGCGTGCGATGAGCTCGAGCAGCGCGCGAGTGCGGCTGCGAAGTTGATCGAAAAGCCAACGGATCACACCGGAGAGAGGGTCGTCGTTGCTCGACCGTGGTTGCGTCGCTGTCACCGATTCAACTCTGGGAACTTGGCTCTCCTTACATAAAGATGGATCAAGGGCAAATTGAGGAGGATGGGATGTATATATAGATGATGAAATGAGAAGTTATTATGGTGGTGGAGTTGAATGGGAAGTTGGATTATTAATGGAGTTGAATGGGAGGTTTAAAAAAAATGGTGGGGTTGAATGGAAGTTGGTGGTATAATGAGCTGAATGGTGGTTATTGTAGAGAATGTAAAATAAATAAATAAATAAAATAAAGTTGTCTACTTTAAATACAATAAAATAAAAAGAGAAGAGAAATAGTGGAGAATTTACAAACAAACAACATGTACACATTTTTTTACTTTTCTAATATGTAATTTTTTTATCTTTTTTATAAGAGATATTTACAACGGAAAAATACAATAAAATACTACAATTAAAATACAACACAAGTATGATTTTTTTGTATTTTTAATAATTAAGAAAGATACAAATAAAATTAAAGAAAGAATGAATATATACATAATGTACAATGTACATCTAGGTCCCAAAATCCAACTTTTGCAAATGAGCTCCGATTTTAATGAAACCACTTCCGTTGGATAGATAATTTTCTAACTTGAACTTTAAAAGTGAGTTTGGTGAATTTGGAGTTCATACGGAGCGAGAATTTAGCTTGGAAGTTGGACTTTACGGCTTTTTCTCTTTAGGATCTAGGAGCATTTATTTGAGGTAAAATTTGTTTTGTATTTTTGTATTTTTATATACATTTTTATAAACAAGTTAGAGAAAGAATTAGGTAAAAAGGAGTTGAAATGAAATTATTAAAAATCCATGAAGTTTTGGCCTATTTACAAGTATAAAACTCCTTTATTTTTTTCGGCTTTTTATTGTTAATTCATTTTGTACAATCTTATATACAATAATTAGTGTATTTTATTTACAAGAGTTAGTTTGTTAATTTATGGATTTTATGAGCATTTATTTGGGATTTTACTCATGGATTTTGCTAAGATCAAGATATTAAGATGATGAATCGCGGATTCATCACTCCTATACTACAATTATCGATTATTAAAGAGGCATATTTCGTGCTCATCAAATGGCATCGTTGCTGGGGAACGGTGAATTTTTAGGATTTTAAATCAATTCCTGTAATTAATTTTTTTGAAATTAATTTTGTGTCATTCTTTTTCTGCATTTTGCATTTCTCTCTTACTTCGGATACTAATCGCGATTTCTCTCTTTGCAGACTACTAGGAGCAAAAATTTTGGGATTTAATCAAGGACCTGTAAGGATGGAGAATTGAATTTTAATTTTTGTGAGAGAGAGCTTAGTCTAGATTTAATTCTTGCATTATTCTCAGGGTCCCTCTCTTTGAACCCTTGTAATAATTTAGACTGAACTTATCTGTGGTGTGTCGGGTCTGTTTCAGCCCCTTCTGTGTGGTTGGGACCCGACTTGAGTGGCGTAAGACTTAGGCACACATACGCTTTCTTATTTTTAATTGATTGTGCTCGTAATTCTTAGGCCACACGTTCACTAACTAAACGCACTATAGATCGTTCAACATTACCCAAATTTTGAAATCAATTCTTCCTGCTAATAGAACTATCTTCTTAGGGTGTTTTTCATCTGTGCATATCATTTAGTGTAATTTAAATTCCTTGTCTTGCATCCCACATGAAGAACGCGAGGATTCACTGTAAGTCTTCTTCTTAAGCATGCATCATTGATTAACGTTTGCATTGGTTTTTTCGATTCTCCCTCCTCGAGTTTTACAACTTAGGAATTAACAGAATTAGGACTTCTTGTTAGGCGTAAATTTTTGTGCTCACGTCAACTTCAGTGATAACCTTAATCTAAAACTGGGACTGCTAATCAAGGTGATTGTAAATAAAATTGACATAAAATTAACCTGTGTTTGGTGGAGAGGAATCCACTCATTGTTTGTAAGGACAAGATCGCACACCTTAGGACAGAGCCAAATACTGAAATGCTTCAGTCAAGCTACTGATTTTAAAAACAATTAGCTACTTTTCAGTGAGGGTCTCAGGTAGTCGTTTCACGGTCCGACTTCCCTTAGCAGAGTAGGTGGTTTAGAGGACACTGCGGAAGGCTCTATCCTCAAGTATCATGGGTAGCCATTTAAACGGTCCGTACTTACACCTATATTGGCTGAAAGTAGGTGCAACTAGTTGTATGAACTCGAGATAGTCTTTGTGAAATATTTCGGCACCTAACAGCTCCGCTTAATTTTCAAAAATTGTTTTGTCATTAAATTAAAATTGAAAAGATAAGCGGCTGAACCCTAACGTGCCTTCACTAGTGTTAAGTGGGTGAATCTACATATTTGTTTTGTGTTTGATTTGTGTACGTCAAAGACCTTGCAATCGCAAGCAAATCATGGTTGCTGATCATTCCATCCCTCTTGATTAGATGTCGGCAAAGTGGTCTTCTTTCCCGATCTCCACGACTATGTCCCAATATACTTCTTCTCACACTCCTCAGGGGAACCTGCTCTTCAAATCAAGTCCCCCTCAGCCATCATTCTCTTCCCACACATACATCACACCCTATGACCACACTTCTTCTTGGTATAGCTCTCTCACATTCTGACAATCTTATGGACATGAGAGAGAGACCAGAATTGAGGATGAACAATAGAGTGATTGATATTGGCAGTAGAACACGATTTCCGATTACTATGATCTCACAGCCTCTTGAACCATCCCCTACTCAGGATGACTATCCTCTTGAGTGCAATCAATTTTCCTTCGACGATCCACGAGAAAAACAGAGGCAAGGAAATATAACGCATGACCAGAACATAATGATTATGAACAATCAATACTCTACTCGAGGTTACATGCCAGAATCATGACACATGGAGAATGATTATTCAATCACTAGTCGTGAGATGTTTGAGGATGAGATTGCTTGGATTAATCATAGAGAAGATACTTTAACAGAGAGAATATATGATCTCATCCAGTCTATGCAAAATTCAAAAGAAGTGAGGCCACCACCTTGCGGACCACTAAATCAGCAAGTGACTCACAATCAGACACAACCATTGACCTCTGACCCCATACTGACCAATTCACAGAAAAAATTGAAAATTTTGAAAATTCAAAAAAAAATGGACAACTCTGAAATGGAAGCATTTTGCAAGAGTCTGATCTTAGAGCTTCCATTGATCAAATCCATAGAATATGTGTCCGCTCTTAAGAGATTTGTGAAGAGTCGACTAGCTCCAAAAAGACGGGCAAGAAAAGATCAAGGACTGAATATCATGTCGTATCTATGGCCATATCTTTGGTGATGAATCATAAAATCAAAAGCCATAAAGTCAAGCGGTTGACTCAGATCACATGTAAACTTGAGGATACCTTATTCACTCATGTTCGGTTAGACGATGACTCTACTTTAAACATCCTCCCGAAGTCCGTCTTTAATCAACTCAAATTCGGACAACTCAAAAAGACTAGGGTGATCGTTCAATTACTCGATCGATCTATCAAAAGACCGGGGGGGTCGTTTCTGTCGTCATAAATTTCCAAGGTAAAGAACATAAAGTGGACTTTATTGTCCTTGACATCGAGCACCCCGGAAGGTTGTCTGAGTCTCCTATCATTTTAGAAAAGTTGTTCTTAGCCTCCACTAAGGCGATCGTCGATTGTGAGACTCAGGAAATCAAGTTCCTAAACTCGGACCACAATGAACAAACCCCCAATGACATGACCTGCTCTGAGGAAAACCAACTTGAAACCAACAGTTGTGATCATGAGACAAATATTTCACATTATCAGACATCTCCGCATGGCACACAGATACAAGCTCTGGGAGAGTCAGCTGAAAGACTAACTGTTGGACAAACCTCGGATTCTCACCACCCTATAACTGCTCCTAGGAAAAATCAAGATTTTGGATCTTATGAAGAATTGGACCATATTTCTGAGGAAAGTCACGATTATTTAAGTGGTTTAACTTTCGAGTCGGCAGTAATTCACGAGATACTTGAACCATATAAGCAACCGACTCTAGAAACATCCGATGTCACCAAAATTCACGATCATCCGGAAGTGACATCAACACCCCTGGCCATAACACACAAACCCACTAGGAACAATCTCTCTCGACCGAAGCAACGCATGACACTACAAGAATTGGTCGACTTTTAGGGGTTTCATCTGATGAGGAACTCACGAATGCCACATCGGTTACTCAAGACAGGGAGATGAAGACTGTCTAACTTCCTCCCAATACTTCTCAAGAAAATAAACCGACCAATAAAGTCACCTTTGACCTTAGACACCAGGTGATTTCTGAAGAGTCCTCGTCAGATCCTGAAGTGGTGCATCAAGTAAGTGTAATAGGTACAACTCTGATCCAAGGGCACTTACCTCTGATCGACAAAAGTTGGAGATCCTCTGCCTACGACTACTACTCTCCTGAGGACAACTCCGATGATGGCTGGTCTTCTTCATCGGCCCCCTCTTCATCGCCCTCCACATCTCCATACTATCTCCCTCCACACTCCCATAAGAAGGTCCATCGTAAACCTCCTTGATCTTGTACATCCGTAAATCTACCTGGTTCCCTGTCTGTATTTATCCGATTATACTTAGGCTGACCTGAGCCTAAGTATAGGGGGACCGGTACCATTTGTTTATACGTTATTTCTCCTCTTTTTCTTTTTGCCTCATCTATACTTAGTACGAGCTATGTCTACATTTCACTTTGTGCCATGAGGACATAGCGCACTCTAAGTATAGGGAGGTGTGTTTGTATATATTCTATCTACTTTATCCATAGCTCGTACTTTAATCATTTTTATCTAACATCGGAGATGTGTACAAGTAGTGTATATTATGTATATAATACCTATTTTTCAAAAAAACCAAACAAAAAAACAAACAAAAAAACTTTTTGCAAAAAAAATCATCACTCATGATCATGCATTTCATTAAGCATTTCATGCATTCCTTGGTTGATATATTCCTGACACATTCACTATCACTCATGGCTTCAGGATTTTTGACACTTGATTTCTGTGATCTTGAGAGTTTGAACTAACATTCCTTAGTCATTAGGGTTTTGAACTTAATTATCCACACTTCCCTAGTTTGAACGATTGAGCGCTATATTGCACTCTTCATCTCTACCTTCAAAAAGAATGTGATCAACACAATCACTTTCACAACTGCATGATTGATGAGTTGAAATATCACTTGAGGAACTATGACTAGAAATTTGAGTTTAGACCTGATCTAATGATATTCGAGGATGGGATAAAGTTAATGAATGCTTCAGAAAACCTGAGTGTCAGCAAAACCCTAGCCAGTAAGTGAACAAGATTCATATGCTATCTCTTTGATATCTACCTATGTGCTAGGGTGTGATGAAACTTAATAAAAATTGTTGATCAGTGTGCGCCAACTTTTGGTTAAAGCAGTGGATCTAGCCAACAAAAGAAAAGAGAAAGAAATGTCAAAGAAAAGCTCTATCATCCAAAGTCAAATTACAAATGAGCTTCCACCAATGGTGAGCGCTCCCAAACATTTTTTAAAGTGTCCACTAGGTCCAAGCGCTAATTAAGACCAAAGAGTCGTGCTGTCACCATAAAAGGGCTCTGCATCGTAAGCGATACAAGTCTGGATGTCGAAGGTATCTTAGATACTCAAAAGAGACATACCCCGATGTACTCCCAGAAAAACAAGTGCAGACGACTCCAAATTCTCTTGACGAGCACATTGATAAGCAAAATAAAAATATTTTTTTTGAGTAATAAGGTACTCGAGAGGCACCTTGTTCCAATGTGAGGGAGAGAAAATTAGACACAATCCTATGCCCTCCATCATCTGGTCGTCCATCTATACTTTCAAGTCTGACAAACTAATGGGACGGTTGACTGAAGCAAGAATAGACTTATTCCCTAGTGTTGAGGGTTAGGACTAGAGGAGAGTCTCTTGGATTGGAACTTTGGGTGATGTCTCGACTTGACTCTCATGAATGAAGTAAACTGAAAATCATATCATAATATTATATGTACAATCAGAGAGTCTGAAAATTAGAAAATTTGGATTCCTTCTGATTAAAGCATGGTCGAGTCCATAATTTTAGAATCACTCAAATTAGGGTCTTCTATGAATTGAGCCTTGAAATTCACATGCACAGTCAGGGATGTATTCAACTAAGTCATTCATTCATTTATGCTCAGGGACGAGCATGGTTTAAGTATAGGGGTATGATGAAACTCGTATTCATCATGCTAAAATTGGTCAATTAGGCTCTGTTCCCCAAAATTCACATGCATTTAATCATTAATAGAGCATCATTATCATACATACATGTGTAAGTAATATTTGCATGTCATCATGAAAAATTGCATTAAAAATTTCATTTGTAAATTAGCCCAAAAAAGCTGCTAACTTCTCATATTTTTATTTAATTCATCCTAATTCTGATTGACCTCAAGCCACCTCCATTGTGTAGATATTACTAACATTATTAAATAAAAAATACAAAAAAATTATTAACTCCAATAAGTGTCAAATAATCCCAAAGTCTAATTTCACATCTGACGGACTAAAACGAGCATATCTTCCTTATACAGTGTCCGATTTTGGTCTACTCACTTTTAAAGTATTTCATTTTCAAATACCTTCAAAACAAGACCAATATCATAAAATACGGAGCTCATATGTGAAAGTTGGGTTTTGGGCCTCTTTTGCGCATTTCGACTTTTTGCTATTTTTGACCTGAGTTTTTTATGTACATAATTAAGCCTTTTAATTTTATTTCTTCTTCATTTGTGTTCTTGATGAAAGTTTTATTAAGAGACATAAAAACTCAAATCTGGATTAAAACTGAAATCAAAGAACTGACCATGTCCAAGTGTCCGTTGGGAGTCTGTACAAAAATCCCGCATTTCACACTTCTATTTTATTTTCCTATTTTCTTATTTATTAAAAATCTAAAAAAATAGATTAATGTGTAATTAATTTTCTTGTATTTTATAGTATTTTTTCTAGATTTTTATCCTCTCTAAAACCACCAAAAAAATATAAAACTCCAAAAAGCTGGTTTTCTATACATATGGGAAACCTCCAAAAATACCACTTCATACAGATGACCTCTTTTGCTCTTGGGTCCTTCATGAAAGTTGTAGATCTCGTCAAGATGAATAACTTTTGTGAAGGAATTTATTCGATCCGAGATCTCCTTCTATTTCTTTTCTACTTTTCTTTATCTTTAAATTTTGAATTTTTTTGGGTGCCACATGGCCGCTCCTGGGCGTGCCACGTGGCACCCCACTTCCCCTTCCTCCAGTAGTTGCCAAAACCTCCCCCCTGTCGATGTTCCTCCTCCTCCATCCTTGTAACCGCCACCACCTCCTCGTAACGGCCATCACCATCTTCACTCCCTCTCCGACCGTTACGAGGCTAGCCCTCGCCCGCGTAACAGCCCGCCATCACCACCTATAAAGATCCACTCCTCATCGACATCTGACGAACTGCTGAATATGTGTTTAATTTGTGTTCGTTGTGGTACGTGTACTTAGCGATTTGGTCAGAACCGAGAGAAGATCACCGTGAAGAGTGTCTAGGCTTAAATTCATATCCCAGGCAAGTTCGGGGTCGAACACAGGGAGGCAAAGGAACAACTTGGGTTTAATTTTAAAACTTAGGTCTAGATTTCTAAGCAGTTATTTTTTATATTTTTTTAATGCAAAAACAAATGCAAATGCAAAAGCGGCTGAATTAAAACATTAAGAAAATACACAACTTAGCCAAATTAATTTTAAGACAAAATTAATCCAATTTAGCCAAATTATATTTTTCTTAGAATCTTAATCCAGTGATGAATGCAAAACACATTTGTTTAGAATTTTAGAGGTTAAAATGCAACAACTAAAAATGCACACTTTTTATAGATTTTTTCATAAATTTTCATACAAACAGTAAGCAAAAATGATGAAAAAATTACTGGAACATAAACATGATGCGACGAAGCTATAGTAATAGTTTTGGATTTTTTTGACAAAATATGAATTTTTTATGTATTTTTTAGTGAAACAAAGTGATCGTGAGTAATTAATTCCTAATTAATCCACAATATCAAATTAGCTAAAATGTGAATTATCTCAAAATGGTACTTTCATATAGAATCCAAAAGACTTGAAATTTCAAAAAAATGATGTACTTGGATTTAATTAAAAATCAAAGATCCAAATCACTCTTTAATTTATTTTAGGCACAAGACAACTCCAATGGATGTGAAATTTGGAAGTAATTAAAGTACATTTGAAGGCATCATCTTTAATTTTTGTGAAATTTTTGGAGCAACCGTATGTGAGATATAAATTTAAGAGCTCAATTTGGGTAAAATATGCAATATTTCAGTTGAATATTTTTAATTAATTCACAAAATCTCACAAAAATATAAATAAATAATCAGATGACAGAGAATAAGTTGCTCAACATAATGGCATTTTTCATTGAATAAAAATGGTGCTCAACATCTGTCCAAATTAATAAGCAAACACAGGGGTTTTTGTGCAAATTCCGAAAGCAAAATAAACAAACAATTATATACAGGGACCTATTTGTTATTATTGAAACTATATAAAAAATTACACAATTTTTACAATAAAAAAATAGAAAAGCACCTTTCTTATTCCTCTCTGGGTACACGATGTAACCCAACAAGGAACCCAACAAGGGGGAAGCTTGGATCGGCGGAGTCGGCGCTGATCGCGGCCGCGACAGCGGTGGAGGAGGACGGCGGGCCGTTGGGCGGCGTGGCGGGGCCGCGCGGTGCCGGTGGCGACGAGGGGGGCAGAGATGGCGCGGGGGTGAGCGCGTCGAGCGCCACAGAGGGCTGACCTGCGGTGCGGCGACAACCGAGGGGCGGAGCGGCGCCGTGTGCACGCGGCGACCCACGCACGTGTGGCAGAGCCGGCTGCGGTGGCTAATGAGGGAGGAGCGACGGGCGACGTCGCTGTCCTTGGAGGAAAGGGGGCGGCGGGCGGCGCCTGCTGCTCCCTTTTTTTGTTTTTTTAATTTTTTTGTTGTTTTGCTGCTGTAATATTTTTTTTGTTTTATTTTGTTTTATTTTTTTTATTCTTTTTAAACAGGAAATAAAATATACACAAAAAGGAGGAAAAAATGAGGGTGTGAAGATGGTGGTGATGTGATAAAGATATAAACAAATGAAGGATTTTGGGTGGTGGAATGATGTGCTAAAAAATTACAAAAATGACAAGATAATAAAATGAAGGGAAAATTTACCTACGACGAACGTGGTTGCCTATGTTGTGCTCACGAGAGCACGGTCTTCGCTCGAATCGCCGGCGAGCGATGAGCTCGAGCAGCACGCGGAGGCGGCTGCGATGTTGGCCAAAAGCCAACGGATCTCACCGGAGAGAGGGCCGTCGTCGCTCGACCACGGGTGCGTTGCTGTCACGGATTCAACTCTGGGAACTAGGCTCTCCTCAAATAAAGATGAATCAAGTGTAAATTGAGGAGGATGGGATGTATATAAAGTAGATGAAATGAGAGGTTGTTAAAGTGGTGGGAGGTTATATTATTAATGGAGTTGAATTGGAGGTTTAAAAAATGGTGGGGTTGAATGGAGGTTGGTGGTAGAATGGAGTTGAATGGTGGTTATTGTAGAGAATGTAAAATAAATAATAAAATAAATAATGATATAAAGTAGGCTACTTTAAATACAACAAAAATAAAGAAGGAAAAAATAGTGATGAATTTACAAGTGAATACATAGAACATGTACATTTTTCTTCTTTTCTAATATGTAATTTTTTTATCTTTTAATAAGAGATATTTACAACAGAAAATATAATAAAATACTATGATCAAAATACAATACAACCATAATTTTTTTATATTTTTAATAATTAGGAAAGACAAAATAAAAAATGAAGAAAGAATGAATATATTAGGAATGTACATCTAGGTCCCAAAATCCTACTTTTGCAAATGAGCTCCGATTTTAATAAAACCTACTTCCGTTGGATAGATAATTTTCTAACTTGAACTTTAAAAGTGAGTTTGGTGAATTTCGAGTTCATACGGAGCGGGAATTTGGCTTGGAAGTTGGTCCTTATGGCTTTTTCCTTTTAGGATCTAGGAGCATTTATTTGAGCTAAAATTTGTTTTGTATTTTTGTATTTTTATATATATTTTTATAAACAAGTTAGAGAAAGAATTAGCCAAAAAGGAGTTGAAATGAAATTATTAAAAATACATGAACTTTTGGGCTATTTACAAGTGAAAAACTCCTTTAATTTGCGGCTTTTTAGTGTTAAATTATTTTGTACAATCTAATATACAATAATTAATGTGTTTTATTTACAAGAGTCATTTTGTTAATTTATTGATTTTATGGACATTTATTTGGGATATTGCTCAAGACTTTTGCTAAGATTGAGATAATGAATCACGGATTCATCAGCGTCCTTCCTATCCGCCCTTCCCCTGCAGGTGCCGGTGACAACGACCAAACCTCATCAGCACGATCCAAGGTGACCCACCTCGTAGCAGCCGCTTTCAGCTGATGTGCGGGCTTTTGGAGCTAGCTGGCTCCATCGAGGCGATCATCGGAAGCGGGCAAACGCTCCTCCCAATCCAGCAGACCTTTGACCGCGCCACCACTTCGTGCTTTGTGCCACGTCGACGACATATGCGCACCAGTTCAGCCAAAGCAACCTCTCGCCGCCTCGACTCCATTAACACCTCCACCTCCAGTACATCTTTGTCCCTCCACGCTCGGCCATATCGCTTCACCACTGAGCACCACATGGACATAGCTCCACCGCACGGAGCCCTCGACATCTACGAGATTCGTTACCTTCGTACCACCCGTACCATCCTCGGAGCTACTCGTCCATTGCCAGCAGCCCTTCACTTTTCGATCCCATCAGGAGAACCCATCACCTGGTACTCCTCCGCCCTGCCATCGCACTCGGTCGCCGCAGTCGGCCAAGGCCAAGTTCCTCTTCACGCTCGGACGCTGTCCCCGCTCCGGCCAAGCCCCCACCATCGCCACGTACAGTCACCATCGGATCGACAATCGACCCTTGATCCGACGGCCCAAAGGCCGCCCACGTCTCCGCCTTCATCCGTCGTTGAATCGGGCGATGGCCCTTGATCCAACGGCCCTGATCAGGCCACGACAGCCTACCCGAGCCTCGGTTCTGCCTCGGGGCTCGGGTCATCTGAGGTGTCAGAGGCCCGCCACATAGGCTCGGGCATCCGAGCCTGAGCCCTCCTGCCCGAGCCTGAGCTTCACCACCGAACCACAGGCTCGGGGCCTCCTAGCCTCCAACCGCCGCCACGTGTCGCCTTGGTTGCCCGAACTACCGCTTTGCCACCGAGCCTCCGCCTCGGGGTCCCCGAGCCACCACCAGCCGCCACCTAGGCTCGGGACCCCCGAGCCTCCAGGCATACATGCAAAGCACGTGCGCTTTTGGGCAAATTGCACGTTGCCCCTGCCAGTTTCTGAAATTACAAATATATCCCCACCAGGGGTAAATTATAGAGGAGCCCCTCCAGGTTTGCGGAATTATAGATAAGCCCCTCCAGGGACCTATTAGAAGGAAAAACTTTATTTTAATTATATTTTAGTCCCCGAAATTTCATTTCATCATATCTTTTTTATCTGAACTCTGATTAAGCATATAATATGTCATTTTGAAGCTATTTTCATGCTCTATCATTTAGCATAGTTTGAGAACAGACCTGAGGTTGCCTATTGATAATTATTATTTGAGGATCTTTATTGACTTGTACAGGTTGATCTTGACATATCTGTGCTTGAAAAATTAACTACATCTTTTGCAAGAATCCGATCAAGGAATCTAAGTTGATTAATTCTATGTGATTATTGTTGATTTTTCCTACAGGATTAATTTTTGTAAGGGCTAAATCGAGGAGATTGACGAGATTTATTAATCACTATTTGTATATTTAAAACTTGCAGGGGATCGATTGAAGAAAAATTGAACTTAGTTCTCGATATTTCATGAGATCAAACTTGATGTACTTGAGGATTAATTTAAAAAGTATTTAGAGATCACTTTCTTATTTGAGGATTATTGCAGAATTATCATTGATCTATTAATCTACATGCCTACAGCCTTGGAATATCTCTCTTGAATCTGTATCTTTTAATATGTGATTATACTTGAGGATACAGATTAACATCATTTGGAGTAAAAATCTTAATCACAGATCATGTGTTGAATTCATCTGCTCTGTTTAAATTTTCTCCACATTGCATCTTAAACACATTTTCTATGTTTATTTAATTGCATCTGCATTGCATTGTATTTTATTTTCCCAACACAGAAATTAACCAATCATAAATTAATTATTTAAATTAATTTAAGACCACGCAACTAAAAATCAGTGTTCCCTGTGTTCGACCTTGGTAGACTTGCCAAGTAAAAATTTTCCACAACATTCAAAGATTGTGGTTTTTTATCGATCAATTTCTGCCTCCTATACTACAATTATCGATTATTAAAGAGGTGGATTTTGTGCTCATCAACACTTATGGTTGATTATTTATCCATGATTGAAAGTGCTACATAATGTTGTGCTTGTTTTTAGTTTATTGCGATTGTTACGATCCAGGTCATTTATTCTGATCCAGCCAAATCCATCAGTCGGTATCCATGGGATGGAAACCAACATTTTGTATCAGAGGCTCGCCCATGTGAATGAAGTTATTATCCAATACATTTATGGCTAGCATTTTAGGATCACATTTGAAGGTAAGTTTCGTGGATCGTCCACCTCTCTTTAATGGAACCAACTACTCCAGTTGAAAAATAAAGATGATGATATTCCTACAGTTCTTAGATTTCATGATATGGAATATGACGAGAAAAGAGTTCAAGTTCATAGAGGAGAAGGATACAGGTTACTCCATCACTGAGTTGGCTTAGATGATGCTCAATTAGAAGGCAATGAACTCCATATACTGTGCTTTGTCAAAAGATGAATTTGATCAGGTCTCGCATCTAAAGACGATTTATGAGATATGGAAGTTTCTGAAAACAACACATGAAGAAACAATGAAGGTAAATGAGTCCTACTTTTGAATGCTTACTCTTGACTATGAAACCTTCAAGATGCATAAAGGAGAAACTACAAGGATATGAATGTCCGGTTCATCGCTCTTATGAACCAGCTGAGAAACTTGGGAAGGATTTTCCTTGCGAGAGAAATTTGAAGTAAGATCATTACTTTTCTATCATCAGAGTGGGAGCACAAGGTCACGGCAATAGAAGAATTAATTGACTTCAACAAGACTTCTCCGGATGATCTCATGGGTAATCTTCTTACCTATGAAATAAAGTTAGAGAACATGAAGAAAGAAAGAGAAAGGCTGTAGAAAAATCTAGACCTCATGACTAAGAAGGATGTCCAAGTAGGGTCGAACAACGATGACGATATCGCATTCATGAACCAGCACTTCAAGAACTTTCTCAAGAAGAAGAATCGGAGAAAGAGAAATCAAATGCTTCCAATGCAACAAGGTAGGCCATATGAAGAAGAATTGCCCTTAGCTGCAGAAGAACTTCAGACATGAAAACAAGTTTGAGAAGGAATCCGAGAACAAAACCATTCGAGAATCACGGGACAATGACTCAAGTATTAGTAATGAATGAATAAAGCAAAAGTGCATGCTTGGGATTCGTTGGGATAGTCGAATCTGGCTCATTCGACGTTGAAAATGAGATAAATGAACTTTCTTATACGAAGCTTTATAACTCTCCTGATCTGTTTAGAGAATATAAATCTTAAAAAGATTAACAAGAAATTATTAGAAGATAAGTTTCTTTTGCTAAATGACTTAGATGTTTTTTACAAAGGAAAACGAGCTGCTAAGATAATATCTTAGTAGTTTTAAAACTAAAATTACAAGTTTAGAAAAAGATATTGCTGAGCTTAAAAGAAATACTACTTTTGTGCTTGCTAATGAAAAAGGAAAAGAAAATGCATAAAATTGTACTTCTATCTTGAATTCTTTTTAGAAAAGAAATTTGGTTTGTAAAAAGAAGGAAACATTACAATCTAACCTCAAAGGATCCAAAAATAAAGGGTATCAAATCAAAAATTTTAAGGCATCGAAGGCTAAAGAAAATGGAGGAGGCTACGTGTGGACCTCGCCAAGGTCAAACAACTTTCAAAATCATGGATAGACGTTATTGTCATGGAGAAGCTTTCAAGACTGGAGAAGTCCACCGACAAGAATCCTAGATGACTTCTTATCTTTTTTGTTTAGTTAATTATGCATATCACATATTGACAATGAACCCTCCATTGTAATTGTTAATGGGGAGCCTTTAGGCAAAGATTAAGAGGGAGATCTAAAGGGAGCTCAGATTAAAAAGAATGTTTTCAAAAGGAGAAGAGATATTATCTCTTTAAATAACAATGGTTTTTATTCAACTTTTAGTATCATTTTAGAACTTTTTATTATGTCAAAAAGGGAGAGAGAAAAAAGTGTATACAAAAGTTATTCGCTTACACACATTATTTTGACAACATATCAAATATTTTATCATCATCAAAAAGGAGAAGATTATAAGTTCGTGCATGAGTGGGGACATTGTTAGTGCATGAACATGCATATTTTGATGATAGCAAAACTTATCCAAATAGATAAAACCTAGTGTAAAGCTTGTAGCTAGGTCAAGAGCATGAAAGCTACTAGACCAATAAGAAGCTCAAGTTGAGGAGCTCAAGCTTAAGTGAATAAGAACCCAAGAATCTCAAAGGAGTTCAAGGTTAAGGAACTCCAACTCAAGCTCAATGAAGGATCTCAATCTCAAGAAGAAGATGAGGTCATTTCTTTTATTGAATATTGCTTTTGTAATTGTCTTAGAATGTAAAAGACCCCAAGAATCATGCATCTTACATCTCAGACATTGACTTTGACTTTTAGGTCAAAGTGTCAAAATGATCAATCATAAAGTTCTCACGGATTGATCATATTTTTAAAATTCTGATCGATCATCAAGTTTTCATTGGTCAATCATATTTTTGAATACGGACCGATCATCAAGTTTTCACTAAATGGTTGTGTTTTTTGAATTCTAATCAATCAGCATGTTTTCACTAATCTGTCATATTTTAAAATTATGATCCATCGTCTTTTTCGCCACTCGATCATTTTTAAATATTCCATTTCAGGAAGACTCTTGAAGTCGATTCAGTTCTTGATTTGTTCACAACAACTACTTTTTCAAAGCCAACGGCTATGATACCTTAATACCTATAAATAGGGTCCCATACCTCATTCTAGAACACATACCTCATTCTAGAACACACAACAAAGAGCAACAAGCTCTCATCACTCTGCTTTCCATTCTATACTCTGAAAGAAAAATTCAAGAGCTATTTTCTATTGTGTTCTTCATTCCAACACTTCTGGTTCTCTATTTTAATTATTATGAGCATGCTCCTTGCTATTTAAGATTCTTTTAATTTTTACCTCATATTATTTATTGCATATTTACTTTAATCTTGAGGTTATTAGGATCATTTTACCTAGATACGGTTGAGTTGACTGTGTAATCAACTCAGATTCTAATACGGTTAGATTGCCCACATAAGCAACTCAAATTAGTGGAAGATCCAAATGGGTTAGGTTGAAAGAGCGATTCGGGAGGGAGACTCCGATCATGATTTTGACCCAAGAGGGTTTTCACGTTAAATATATGTGTACTTGTGATTGATTGTTTATTTGTAATTGAAAGTGCTACATAACGTTGTGGCTATTTTTAGTTTACTGTGATTGCAGTTCGTTATCAAGAATATAGTGTTGCATTTATTCTACAAGGAGGAGGGTGTTATGAGACAGCACACTATCAAGAATATATCAAATTATAATGAAGCCGCAAAAATGCATGAATAGAACATTTTGTAGAGAGTAAGATCCATGCTCTCAAATACTAGCCTTGGTAACGCATGTTGGGCTGAAGCTGTAAAACCATGTATTACTTTGTGAGTTGGAGTCATGCATCTGTTATCAACTACGAGACATCCCTTGATGCGTAATATGGTAATCATGCTAGTTAGTCTATTTTAGAAGGATTTGGTTGTATAGCATATTACCATGTTAGTAAAGAAAAGTTAGAACTAGGATGGTGGAAAGAAAGGGGTTTTTACAGGTTATGGTGTAGGAGTAAATGTATATAGATTTATTCTCCTTCTGAGCATATAATAATTAACAAGAATAACCATATTTGATGAAAGTTCTATGCTTCAATCAAGGATTGATTCCATTGATACATGGACAGGTGATGATACCCACGAACAAGTGGAGTTCGAACTGGCATCAAGTAATGATCAAGCAATTGATCACACTACTTTTAATCAGGTTGCTATTTAACAACATAAAGTTGAGCATCCAAAGGAGAGTCCTCATAGATTATTGTTGATCAGCCTTGTAGAGAGATACATTCTCATCAACGATAAACATATAAGGACATGGTGGGATTTATACTATACGTTGTTGAGAAGGCACATAGTCCCTAGAACTGTCAATATACAAGGAGGCTACTAGGAGAGCAAAATCAAGATAGTTACTTGTTATTATGGGTAACAAGATGGAGTATCTTTGCAAAAATAAAACATGGGAATTTGTCAAGTTTCCACAAGGGAAAAAAGTCATCCACTGCAAATGGATCTTTAAGAAAAAGATATGAATCTTTGGTAGTGAAAGCATCAGATGCAAAACATGGCTAGTTATAAATGGCTACAGTCAGAAGAAAGGGGTGGATTATAATGATATATTCTCTCCCATTGTGAGGCAGATGTCCATCGGGGTGCTACTCGCTCTTATAGCACATAGAGACTTGAAGCTGGACCATTTAGGTGTGGTTACGGTTTTTTTGCATGGTGAACTCAAAGAAGATATTTTTATGTACAAACTATATGAATTCACATTTAGAGGCAAGGATGATCATATGTTCATATTGAAAAAGTCATTGTATCTCCAATACAATGGTTCACAATATTCCACAGCTTCTTGATTGGTATTGGATTTGACAATAGCCCATATAACTGTTGTGTTTACTACGACAAGGTGGATGATGGGTTCTTCATCTATCTATCCTTCTATGCGGAAGATATCTTTATTGTTTCTAACAATAAGAAAGCCATTGATAATCTATAAAAGCTTTGAAGGACCTTGGTGCAATAACAAAGATTTTGAGGATAGAAATTATCAGGGATGATGTGAAGGATATGGTGAGATCCTTAAGCGCATCACGGAAGTGTGAGGATCACATCGTATGCGATCGAGAGCGACTAGTCGCACTACTTGCTCGAGGCAGTGGAATTTTAAAAAAAATCCATGCGATGAAACCACATGATTCAAGAACACTTCTCGGATCATCTCATCTAAACCACAAACAAGTATTAGGTTTATCTCTTGAAGCGTGATTGCGATCGAGTCTCTAAACGAAGAGACCTCCTGTCACAAGTCTGATCCGACGGAGGAGACGCTTGCGAGCATGTTGATGAAACACATGCTCCTCACAATTCATGTTGATGATCCAAGTGGTGAATCTCCTGATCTCGTCTCATGAAATCTGACGTCTTCTTCACAAGCGAGGCGCAACAAAGGAGACGGAGATCTACGAGCAAACAATCCGGCAGCACGACGACGACGCTGCGGCCATGGGGACTCTCTCTAGGGCATCCATGGTGGACGGCCATATGAGAGAGAGAGAGAGAGGGCGTATGGAGAATGAGAGAGAAAGAGAGAGCCTTATGTTCTCATTATGTCAAGAAGAGCAAAGGGGGTGCCTCTCCTTTTATAATATTTTGGGTTCCATGGATCTCAATTCATAGACAACACAAATCCAATGGCTCTCATTGATTTGTGTTTCTTTTAATGGCTAAGATTTTGTTGGTAAAAACCAACGATAATTAATCTAATTTAGATTAAATATATATTGATAAATCGACATAATTTAATCCTCAAATTAAATCAACTAATCTTGGAGATAATGGAAAGGGGAATCTCTCCTTCCATATAGAAGGGGTGGACGACCACCCTTTCCTTCTAGGAATTGTTGGCCTTCACTCTCTTATTAAGAAAGGGAGATTCCAATGCAATCTCCAAGACATGATTCCATATATCTCTAATATTTACAACAACATATTTTTGTGAATATTGCAATCTTGCCATTGGAAAAATGTGAATCACATTCACAACCCAAAAGAAAATGTAAATTACATTTTCAATTAATTATCCAATGTGAATCCAATTCACATCAACATATAATTAACAAATGTAAGTTACAAATAGCTCTCTCTTATATATTATAAATCACATTTATAATATATGTGACTAATATGGATAATGCTATCCACATTATTCAATATCTATGATAATTAAATCACATTTAATCATCTTGTATCTCTATCCTCATGTGTCCAAATAATGTGAATCACATTCACATTATTTACGTCTTTGATAACTAAATCACATTTAATTATCTAAGATAACTCTCTTTATAATATGAATCAAATTTATATTATTCATGATAATTAAATCACATTTACTTATCCAAGATAACTCTCCCTATAATATGAATCAAATTCATATTATTTATGATAATTAAATCACATTTTATTATCCATTTTTTCAATGCTCGGATACATATATCAATAATGAAATTATCTTGAACTCTTTTAAGGATAATGCGCTTTCTCCATGGATACTTGGAGATAAGGACAGGGCGATTGTATTGTTCCACGTATAGTGACTTGGATATTGAAATCACATCTCAAATCCAGATCTTGCAGACCTACCATAGAAGCTTGATTAAATCAAGGTCGTAGATCCAATCTTCTCATTGCATCTGAATCACATTCAGATCACTGTCCAACACTTGGACGAAGATTAGATCACTTCTCTACTGAGAGGAGTCACTAAAATCCAGACCCGTTTCATCACTCCCTAGGAATGGAAGCGTCATGGTTATACAATCGTTTATGTTCACATCACCCTCGGGTATTCCCAATACATGTACATCCTGCATACCGGAAGATCCAGAATAAACCCGAAGTATAAGATCAATTTTACACTGTCTACTTCAGGGATTTATCATTAAGTTTCTCATTTGACTATTGGGAGTTGGTATAGATCATATACTTTCCAAAAGCATATATCATATCCAGGTGTTGATCATATACTTTCCAAAAGCATATATCAAACCTTCAAATTCAGTCAAGCTTCCAAAGCGAGATGACCTTGCATGGAATTTGATCTTACCAATATCTCACGAGTGAGCTCATGTCTTCCGGTTCAGTAATAGAACCTATATGATCCCTTTGAGAGATCGTATTACTCAAATGCCCTTGTATGCATACCAGCGTGCCGGTGTATAGACCTTGATTAGGTCATCAACATATTGGTCTGCCAAATGTACATACTCAGACATATAGTAATACATATGTCTCCGGTCAGAGGATGCATGCATATATCATGACATCATACGACATAGGACTTTGGTTATCTCGATCTCGTTAAGTCAACTCTTTGACCTAACTTATCTAACCACTCTGAATCTCTATTCCTATGTAGAGGACATGCATCAAGAGGTCAGTTAGATATCAACCTTTAGAGAAAAAGATTGTCATCTCCTTCTCAGGCTGGATATCAACTCTTAATAATCATTTGACGGTGCTTGATGAGTCCTCAATCTAACTCTTTAGATATTCATCACAGCACCAGCCTCTATGATTCAATAATTGAATCAACAGCTGTATGATCATTGAGATGGCCATGGTACATGACTCTAATTGTACTAAGGGACCTATTATGCAAATTAGTTATTCTTCATTTCAGATTAGGGAATGATATTTGCAATAACATTTATTTCATAATGGCTCGCCGTGGGCTTGCATGTCCAACAATCTCCCACTAGCCCAAAGAGCCATTAATGAGCTAATCATTTAAACCCGCACTCATGTGACAATAATGGACTATGTAGAAAAATTGCTAGGTAAGTTGATCAGTCACTCTATTCCCAAGAGACTACGCCAAGTCCTTTTACGGCACTTCCATATCCCCAGTAACAGTGCTCGCATATAATGCGAATGTTGCATCTTATGCAACCAGTACTCAATCTTGTTTATTTATAGTGTCCTTGACACTACAGCTTAATAATTAATATAACCAATATGTAATTATTCTTATCATAATACCCTTATTCCTGGAGATCTTTATCTCCTCAGGTATCTGTAATTAAGACCTTTTAGATCACTATCTATAAAGTCCTAATTTCTTGAAGATAAGACTTTGAGATCATTATCTCAAAAATTATTGTCATATTTGAAGATATTGTTATTACTACAATCAAGTGTTTTATCTCCATAGTAGGATTAGTAACAATTTATTACTCCCACTGCCTGGCATACATCTGGTTTTTGTACATATATAGCATACACATGGCTTCTCGTAACTAATGCACAAGGGCAAGCAGTTTTAGCATTCAACTCCTCAACTCTTTGAGGTGTTATCCCTTTAGAAAGGTCAGTATCATATCTTGAGGGAAAGAAGCCCCTCTTGGAATTTTCCAGAAAATGGAAATGTCCAAGGTGTACCACTAATATGATTGTCCCAATACCTTCTTTTCTTTTCTTCTGAAGAACTTCAGAACTAAGATCTAAGAGGTATCCTTGAGATCGTATCTCAAGGTATGGAATAGCTAGTCTATAAAACACTTATTATTATCCTTATATCATTACAAATGATTAGAATATCATCTACATTTAGCATGATGAATACAATGCCATTCCCACTAAGCTTCACACGGTTCATCAAGATTATATCTGAAATCATAACATTTATAATTTCATCAAATCCAATGTTACAACAACAAGAAGCTTATTTGAGTCCATAGATGGAGTTCTTCAGCTTGCACACCTGGCTTTTCTCAACCATGAAGCCCTAGGGCTACTTCATGTGAATATCCTCAAAGAGGTATTCATGGAGGAATGCAATCTTGACTTACATCATGAATATGTCATAGTCAAGTTGTATAGCTATAGTCAGCAATATTATGATGGGTTTAAGCATGGTCACTGAAGAGCAAGTCTCATCGCCAGCGATGTCTTCTCTTCGGTGTGTATCTTGTGGATACGAACCATGTTTTGAAGGTCTCTACCTTCTCATCAGGTTCCCTCTTTCTCTTGAAGATCCATTTACACGTTAATGGGTCTTACCCATATAGGTGGATCCTCGAGGGTCCATATAGAACATTTGTATATGAAGTCTAATTTAGACTTTTATTGCTAACATCCATCATTCCATGTCATGATCTTCTGAAGCTTCATTACATGAAGTAAGATCATTGTCAGATTTCTCTAACACATGGAATTCATCCTCAAACTCTTTTAAAGAGGTATTAGTGTTTCATCTTTAATTGTCCTTTTAGTTTTAGATTTCAGGAGCCTCATCATCTTCTCAAGATTAAAGAAGTCCCTTCACTTCATGTTCATCTTGATTCTCAAGATAGTCATTATTTAAGAATCATATCCTTAGAGATGAAATCCTTTAAGAATCTCAAGGTCATAAAGTAGGTATCCAATACCATCACTTATTTTCCTAATGAAGTAGCACTCTCAGGTGCTAAATCCCAGCTTACTTTCTTTGAACCTTATTGAGGATATATATTGTAGTTTCTACTACATATATACCTGGAAACTAAGAGGTAATTATGCCAAAAAATCATCATTGATCAAATCATGTCATACATAATCCAATTATATCTCCCTACAACTCTATTGAGTTTAGGTGCATTAGGAAGATTGAGATAGGAATGATATTTATATCTCCATAAGATATTCCTTTGAATTCATCTAATAGGTACAAGCTACCTAGGTTAGATCAAATTCATTTCATCTTCCTTCAAATTTTGGTTTTAAGCCAAAATTGTGAAATCTTTGAACATTTCAAAGCTTTCTAAGGTAAAGAGAAGAAATCATATATCATAAATAATCACATATGTTATAAATAATCACCGAATGACACCACATATCATAAATGTATATCATGATATAGATGATCCGCATACATCAATATGTATGAGATATTGAATACTATGACTTCTTAATCCATTCTCAGAGAAGAGTGCTTTGGACATTATTACTTTGAATACAATATTCACAAGTATGTAAGATTTGAAATTTTTGAGATTCTAAAGTTTCATCACTTACTAGTCTATTGATCTTATCAACAAGCTTATGTCCAAAGTTTGATGCTAGATCATTATCAAATGATCTTCATCCTCCTATTGATCTTTAAAGGTTTAATTTTTAGTATTAGAAATGATAATGAACCAGTCATTAATTTTCTAATTTAATAGAGTCTACCAGATGTTAGATTACTATCTGAAATACCTCCATCATAACCCTCATAAAGACATTATCTAAGACTAAGGGCTCTCCCACTAAAAATATGAGGTCTATTTATCCAATAGAGATCGTTGCAACAATTGCATCAATATCCATGTGGATGACATTTAAATCATAAGATGAAATTTTATAGTCTTCTAAAACATATGCAACCAATTGCAAGTGTTATTAGAAAAATGAGATACAATTATTAGACTTCGATCTTATCAAATAAGAAAGTCAATTTCAATGATTATATGTAAATGTAAATTATTTCGATGCACTATCTGAGTCCTTCTCTAAGGATTCTAGATAGACTAGATAGTCACATTATCAATACATCGGCTTATTGCAGTATTGGCATTCATCCAACCCTTCGGATGTCATATGGAAGTCATAGAAGTATGGTCAACTCTTTGACTTTCCTTCTTACTTGGGTCCAACCAATGCTTCCACTGCGCTCCCTTTATCTATAAGAAACCATTGCTTAAGACTAACGATCTCCTATGTTGAATTCAAAAGATTTCAATATAAGATACTTCAACATTTATACATGCCTCATTCAATTCACACAATATGAATATTCTTAAGCTTCATTATATATAGTAGAATGATGGCACTCGTCATATCTACATGCATCTTAACTCTTAAAGACTTTTGGCTCAGACGGGTATTCAAATAATCTGAATACATCATTTCTTATAGAGCCACCATTCTGCATGATGCAGAGAACCATGTCATTCATGATTAAATGTCGAGAGCACATATGTATGCCAGAACATCTTCTTAGAATTTTATAAGGATTATTTGACAATTATGATCATCATCGACATGTCACTTCTAAAGTACATTCGATGAGAGATCAGGACTATAGAGACATACAAACCCTAGGGTTGAAGTCCTATTGTCTATTATAATTGTCATTCCTCATTATTGTGAGGAAGACTTGCACATTGCAACCACATACATGCTGCAAGTATAATATCTTGATCATGGATCCAATCCATGATATTTTACTGGTTATTATTTAGTATAGTATTCAGTGGGTTTATTGAAGGATTATCTGAAATAAGAAATTTGCATAAATGTGTATATATATAAATATATAATTTACTTTGATATAGGAATTTTTATATCAAAGTTGTCTTGCCTTGTCAACTTTGAAAGTTCATTCCCTTAGTCACTTTCAATGTAAGAGATATACTTACCATTATATCTCAAGCAAGATCTGGGATCTCTTTCATTATCTTTGTTACATCCCAATAATATGAGAACTTGTAACTCGGATAAAAAGAAGCGGGAACACGTTCCGCCTTGCAAGTCCAACTTGCATCTCCTAATTCGATCTTTAACACCCGGGCCCACCACCTCTAAGATGATGTTGACCTACCGTTAATTGAACCAACCGTCAACAGGATTAGTACTCGCTATGCGCAATCCAATATTGCCACAATAATATGAGGACTCGATATTGGGGTCACTATGCATACGGCCTTACACTTTTGAGAAGCAAAGAGCCTGATCCAGATGCGCTTGCATATAGGAGCTGTCACTTTGGATAGGCGTCTCCTGCATACAATCCATGACAACGGAACCCTTCGCCTTGATAGGAGACCATGGATGTTACTTATGTGATCCTCCATATCATATTCAAATTCTAATTAATTGTCATGGATCATATTCACATAATTAATTCTTACAAGGGAAATAACACATCTATTCATAATAGAGTATCTTAATTTTAATTAGATTCCGATTAACTAATCTTATTAAATTAATGATCCAATTAATATCCAACAAACATTCTTTATTGTTACTTGAATTATAGTATTATCTTAAATACGTATTATTTCGAATTTTAATAATTAGAAAAATACACCGTGATCTCTCCTGCATTATCGAGTCCCTACCCGCTGTCATAGCCAGTATTGACAGGAGTGGGACAGACCGCAAATGGTGCAACCTGCTACTCCAACGCTCCCCGACTAGATATCTACCTCAGGAAAGGATAATGACAAATTGATCATTGTGTACATGAGATGATAATCGATTTTTCAGCCGAAGTTATACCATATGTTATAATAATCAAAACATTTTTAATTATCATCATAAGGAGATTTGCTAAACAAATCCCCAATCCTATTCAAGCAACTTGTTTGTTGGAAAGTTCATGCAACCAATTGTGATATAGATCATATCTAATCAATTATTGATTAAGGTAATGTCATTTAAGGAAATAATTATCATCAAATATTTCACAAATATTTATCCATAATTATTTCATGAAATTAAACCATTTAATTTCACTAATTTATTAAATGACAATTACAAGATTCTTGATTAGGAAAGTAATTTCCAGCAGTTACCCTCACTTACTAAAATTAGCATATCTCAATCAATTTAAATCCAAATTAAGCAAAGTAAATTTACAAAGTTTGCTAATTTGATTTACAATACAACCAAAGTGATTTGCCTTATTTTTAGGTGTTTGAAGTCTGTAATTAACTCCTTAATTGCGTCATGATTCGCAGTCCCCAAAATAGTGGATACATGTTCACTAATTTGATCATAACTTGAGCAAACGGATTCGAAATCATGCAAACTAAGATCCTACGATTTCCTTATTTAATGGGAAACAAAATCCAAGTTTTATTTTTGTGTTTAAATAATTTAAATAGGGTCGAAAATAATCACAAAACAGAGATGCAAAAATGAAATGCGATAAAAATTTCGCAAACCCTAACGAACCCAAGTCTTTCTAGCTTTATAGATCGTATTCGAAACCTCCAACCTAAGGATATGATACCACTTGAAGGATATGGTAAGATCTTTAAGCGCATCACAGAATCGTGAGGATCACATCGTATGCGATCGAGAGCGACTAGTCGCACTAGTTGCTCGAGGCAGCGGAATTTTAAAAAAAAATCATGCGATGAAACCACATGATCCAAGAACACTTCTCAGACCATTTTATCTAAACCACAAATAAGTATTAGGGTTACCTCTTGAAGCGTGGTTGTGATCGAGTCTCTAAATGAAGAGACCTCCTGTCTCAAGTCCGATCCGACGGAGGAGACGCTTACTAGCGTGTTGATGAAACACGTGCTCCTCGCAATCTATTTTGATGATCCAAGCGGTGAATCCCCTGATCTCATCTCATGAAATCCGACATCTTCTTCACGAGCTAGGTGCACCAAAGGAGATGGAGATCTACGAGCAAACAATCCGGCAGCACGACAACGACGTTACGGCCATGGAGACTCTCTCTAGGGCATCCATGGTGGACACCCATATGAGAGAGAGGGCGTGTGGAGAATGAGAGAGAGAGAGAGATTTATGTTCTCATTGTGTAAAGAAGAGCAAAGGGGATGCCTCTCCTTTTATAATATTTTGGGATCCATGAATCTCAATCCATGGACAACACAAATCCAATGGCTCTCATTGATTTGTGTTTCTTTTAATGGCTAAGATTTTATTGGTAAAAACAAACAACAATTAATTTAATTTAGATTAAATGTATATTGATAAATCAACATAATTTAAATATATATTGATAAATCAACTAATCTTGGAGATAAAGGAAAGGAGAATCTCTCCTTCCATATAGGAGTCGCGGACGACCACCCTTTCCTTATAGGAATCGGTGGCCGTCCCTTCTCCTATTAGGAAAGGGAGATGCCAATACAATCTACAAGATTGCATGATTCCATATATCTCCAATATTTACAACAACAATTGTTGTAAATTATTCTAAAAAAATAATTCATAATTATTTTGTGAATATTGCAATTCTTACCATTGGAAAAATGTGAATTACATTCACAACCCAAAATAAAATATAAATTATATTTTTAATTAATTGTCCAATGTGAATCCAATTCACGTCAACATTTAATTAACAAATGTACGTTACAAATAGCTCTCTTTATATATTATAAATCACATTTATAAAATATTTGATTAATATGGATATTGCTATCCACATTATTCAATATCCATGATAATTAAATCACATTTAATCATCTTAGATATCTATTCTCATGTGCCCAAATAATGTGAATCACATTCACATTATTTACATCTTTGATAACTAAATCACATTTAATTATCTAAGATAACTCTCTTTATAATATGAATAAAATTTATATTATTTATGATAATTAAATCATATTAACTTATCCAAGATAACTCTCCTTATAATATGAATCAAATTCATATTATTCATGATAATTAAATCACATTTTATTATCCATTTTCTCAATGCTCGGATACATATATCAATAATGAAATTATCTTGAACTCTTTCAAGGATAATGCGCTTTCTCCGCTGATACTTGGAGATAAGGAAAGGGCAATTGTATTGTTCCACATATAGTGACTTGGATATTGAGATCACATCTCAAATACAGATCTTGCGGACCTCTCATAGATGCTTGATTAAATCAAGGTCGTAGATCCAATCTTCTCATTGCATCTGAATCAAATTCAGATCACTGTCCAATACTTGGACCAACATTAGATCACTTCTCTACTGAGAGGAGTCACTAAAATCCAGAACCGTTTCATCACTCTCTAGGAATGGAAGCATCATGGTTATACAATCGTTTATGATCACATCATCCTCGAGTATTCCCAATACATGTACATCTTGCATACTGGAAGGCCCAGAATAAACCCGAAGTATAAGATCAATTTTACACTTTCTACTTTAGGGATTTATCATTAAGTTTCTCATTTGACTATTGGGAGTTGGTATCGATCATATACTTTCCAAAAGCATATATCATACCCCAGGTGTTGATCATATACTTTCCAAAAGCATATATCAAACCTTCAAATTCAGTCAAGCTTCCAAAGAGAGACGACCGTGTATGGAATTTGATCTTCCCAATATCTCATGAGTGAGCTCATGTCTTCTAGTTCAGTAAATGAACCTGTATGATCCCTTTGAGAGATCGTATTACTCATATGCCCTTGTATGCACACCAGCGCGCCGGTGTATAGACCTTGATTAGGTCATCAACCTATTGGTCTGCCAAATGTACATACTCAGACATATAGTAATAGATCTGTCTCCGGTCAGAGGATGCATGCCTATATCATGACAACATACGACATAGAACTTTGGTTATCTCGATCTCGTTAAGTCAACTCTTTGACCTAACTTTTCTAACACCTCCGAATCTATATTCCTATGCAGAGGACATACATCAAGAGGTCAGTTAGATATCAACCTTCAGAGAAAAAGATTGCCATTTCCTTCTCAGGCTGGAGATCAACTCTTAATAATCATTTGACGATGCTTGATGAGTCATCAATCTAACTCTTTAGATATTCATCACAACACCAGCCTCTATGATTCAATAATTGAATCAACAGCTGTATGATCATTGAGATGGCCATGGTACATGACCCTAATTGTACTAAGGGACCTATTTTACAAATTAGTTATTCTTCATTTCAGATTAGGGAATGATATTTGCAATAACATTTATTGCATAATGGCTCACCGTGGGCTCGCATGTTCAACATGATGCAGAAGCAAAACTCTTTTTATCTCAAATTATTTACAATACAAATGAGTTAACAACATTAAGAATGTCCACGATATAGTCTTTGAGTACACCATCTGCTGTAAATATTCATATTTCCGTTTATTTTGTGCCTTAGTAAAATACAAAGGAGCACATGCGAACATTCCCATAGAGAATTGTATTTGAGTGTATTAGTTATGCCATAGTGTATGCACTAGATCAAATATTGTTCATGGTGTGAATGTTATTAGTAGATACATGAAAAATCAAATAAAGGAGAATTTGTAGGCAGTCAAGCAATTTTTTTTATATGAAAGTGATATCTAATGTTGACCTTATATGTGGAAGTGATACATAATATTTGTCATTGGATATCTCTTCATATATAGACTGTGTTGTTGATGTTGATGTGGAGAGATCATTGGAAAGATGTATCTTTATTCTGAGTTCTCTCGTTAGTTGGAATGCTACCTTAAAATCTTCAGTTAATATGTTTATCAAAGAGGCATAGCATATGGTGTTGACAGAAGCTGCAAAGAAAGCCATCTCAGTCTACAACAAGATTAAGCTTTTTATACTATGACGATCTTAATGCAATATGCTTAGTTAAGGATCATGTGCATCATAAGAGAGCCAAGCATATTAATGTCAAGTATAACTTCATTCGTTGGGAGGAAATGATCAAGGTGAAAAGGGCGGGCACCTCGGATAATCCAGCTTATATGTTTATTAAGATATTGCGTGCAAGTGAGTTCAAATATTGTTTTGACTTGTCCAATATCAATTGTTGACAATAGTCCTGTGGAGGAAAGACAACGGTGGAGTATAGTAGTGTAGTGGAGTCTACCATTTCTCACGTGTTCTACACATGAAAATAAATATGTTAGCATGAATTATGTGAAGAGAAAAGGTTCCATGCTTCCTTACACTTAAAACTTAATGACTAGTCTTGTGTGGATACAATGTTGTCAACTTTACCTCCTTTAAGGAGGCACATGGGATACACTCCTAGAGATTTATAAGTCACATAGTTTAGGAAGTATAGTGGGAGGTAGTGGAGCCTATCTTCTAATGTGCCTTGATCACTTGAGAGGCCGATGTGTCACTTTTTATTTCAAAATATTAATAAAAAAATATATCCTTATAGATGAAAACCATGTGTGGTAATATTATGTATATGCATAAAAGACAATCATCTTAATAAATCAACATCTGATTTTTTTAAATTGTTTAAAGTCCTGTAAATTTGATTTTAAGATGAGTTTGTTATAGGTATGGATTAAGACTATTTTATATACATGCAGATTAGAATGCATACTTTCAATCCGGAAGGTTAAAATTTTGATTAAGATTTTTCCAAAAAAAGGAGCACAACATTCACCAAAAGTAAATTGGTCAATGGTAACTAGTAAATTAGTATTCTTCGTCGTATCTTCTGTAGTCAAATGTATAACAAAGAATAATATTCCTTGCTTGATTTTTGTAAATTGCAACGAATATTGTGTTCTTTGATATTTCTAGTAGCGAATCATATGGCAACCGTTATCGATTGAATTTCTCTTCTAATTATGACTAAATTAGCCATGATTAGTAAAAAATAACTTAAAAGTAAATGGGTAATCGTTGTGCTAGGAACCTTTTGCAACGAATATAACATTTGTTGCAAATTACAAGAAGAAAAAATAATTTCGCAATGAGTTGTTATATATCTAACATCAGAATATATGACAAATAAAATTCAAAATATTCATCGTCATATGTCACTTTTGTCGTAATGGTCCTTTGTTGAGGTCAAGGCAAATTATAGTTTATTACTCTGGGTGTAGGGACATTACCGCATGCGACACCATGCACGTATGAGACAAAGTAGCACGAGATCAAGCTCCTACTATCCCAAGCAAAGAGAAGAAATCCTTTTAGGATGAGGATTGAGACTCCTTCCTAAGGACAAACCACATTCAAACAATCAACTCTATAGAACCTTCAAGATGACAGTGAAGGAATAAAACTTATGTTATAACTTTACCTAATGCAACCATTACCTTTCAAAATCAATCATGTTCAATGAATACATTGATATAGGCTATCATGTCACATATGCATGCATGCAATAGGTCAAAATTAAACACCGCTTTAAAACTAACCATGAAGGTTAAGATCTCAGTTGTTGATCATCTCGCAAAATCTAAACATATTATGAGCCCTGCCATCAAAGATGATGAGGAGTCTCATCACATGCCACTAGCATGATATTTAGATCAAAGACTCCAAAAAGAGACAAAGCACATGCCACCATATATAAATTAGATCATCGTACCATCCCCGTGTAAGTAATGTAACATGAGTCATGTAATCACAACTGCATGTCAATACAAATATCTCAACCATTCATGTTAACTATCACATCATGCCCTCTATTGTCTCTCCATGGGGCATACCACCTTTGACACCCTCTTTATTCCTCTTTGTTAACTCCTCAAACAAAGGAGATCATGTAGCAATAGAAGGTCAATTGACAAGAGTGATCTCACAATTCACAAAAAAAACTCAAAAAAATCTTGTGTTGTTTGTTTCTTTACCTGATTCTCATTGTTGTTAAATTTTGATGTTGGACGTGTCTGTGTATATAAGTATCTAAATAAGTGTAACTGTGTATGAAAGTTTATATATAATATTTATAAGTGTGTGTGTTTGTTTCTTTGTATTTTAGATGTATGTAAATGTGTGTGCATGTGCGCACTTCTTAAAGTATATATAAATATAATAATATGTGTATGTGTAATATAAATAAGTGTATCCATGTGGCGTTAATGTATTTAAATTAGTGGGTGTGCTTCTTAAAGTATATATGTGTATATATGCGAAAGTATTTACCGTGTGTGAATGTGTGCCTATGAACTAGTTTTCAAAGAAGTATATTAATATTACCAATAACATGTGGTAATTGATCACACAAATTCAAATTAATGTGATGTTTACCTTATATTAGTTTATAGTTAATTAGGTAATAACTGCGAACTATAACTTTAGAACCGTATAAAACAATTAATTATGTAGTAACTACTAACTGAAATTTTAGAATCATATAAAACAAATCACGGACTGTATGTCTAATGAATATCCATTCATCTACATTTATTCTTTCATTTTGTCTTTAAATTCCTATCAAAACACATGTAAATACAACTAACTTGTACAAATTAGTCGTCATTATTCATCTGCAATTATCCTCTAATTATTGTACAAATATATGTATTTAAATCCAAAATAAAATAATAAAGAAAAGAAAATAAAAATAAATGAAGTCTCAAATATACTGAATGACCCTAAATCTTGAGACCAAGTTAATATTAACTAAGTCGACAAGGAATAAAGTAGGGGGATATAAGGGTCAAATACATCGCATGTAACCCTATGTCTATATACCAAAACCACCCATTTTTGCTCCAATTTATTCTTTATTTTATACACTTCAAATAATAAAATATTCTACATGAAACTTGTACATAAAATAAAAAGTTATAAAAATATAACCTCTAAGAAAAATAATGCGTTGTGCAACTGGGACACACATATGAAAAGGTCGTAAACCAAAATTCACACATCAATATCTTCTCCATATGAACACAAAATTCCCAAACTAACCTCCATTGTATTTAAAATCAAATTATCTATCTAATAAAGGTGATTTCGTTTAAAATGGAGTTAAGATGCATAAGCATGCTTTCTAGGATCACATTATACTATGTATAGTATATTTTATTCATATATTTTTTTCTTTATATTTTTACTCTTTTTATATTTTTAAATAATTATAAAAATTATTTTAAATTTATTAGAAATATAAAAACATAAAATAAAACATTAAAATAAACTTGAAATAAATAGACAATAAAATATACAGGTATAATACACCTATATTTCTCTAAGTATGTAAATAAAATCATAAAAATAAAATAAAAATATTAAAACATGTATTTAATTATAATATAAATATATAAAATATGTATATAAGATAATAAAAAATGAAAATACAAAAAAAATAAAATACCCAGAAAACAGGAAAATATACTTATATTCCTCCTTGTAAAATTAACACCTAATAAATTAAGTTGTATAAATAAATAAAAATCACCATAAATTATTTGAAAATTAAGAAAATATTTTTTATATTTTAAGTTTATTTAATTAAATCATTTACTAATTTTTATAAATTAATAAACCTTTTGTTTCCTATTTTCTCTTCTTGTGGCTTAGTTGGCCCAATCAGGTGTGAGTATTCGTTGACCTTTGGTCAATTGCACCAACACCTACGCTTGAGACTGTCAAAAGCCCACCTACCCTTCTTCTACAAATTCTTCCCCATGATCCATGGCTCGAGGAGCTTCAATCCCTACATGAGTATTGTTCACCACTCCACCATCCATCGCACCATACCCTCCGATCATCCAACCATATGCCCATTGATCCGTAACCTCGTGACCTTTGGACCCTCCTCGCCTTGTTTATAAATAATTCAGGCCCATCATTTTTGCTTTTTTGATCTTCTCTTTACGTCATAAACCCGTAAAGAACCTAGGATAGAGATAATCTTCATGACAAGGAGACAATCTTGCTCCTTCACAGTGCGGATAAGGGGTAGAGAGAGATCCACCCTCGCCAGAGGCACCTCCGATGAATACTGCTCCTAGGTCAACTCGACCAGGTTCAATTTGCATGTTTTTCTCTTCTAGATAGGTTTTCATTCTATCGTTTTTTTCATGTATTTTATTTCATGTTTTTACTATCATATATCCTAATCTAGCTTAATCGTAGTTCCCGGAATAGACTTCAATAACCACATGTTCCCTCGTTCCAATCACTGTTACGACCCATCTCAGCATCCATTTCCTTCCTCATCACAATCCCCATCTCCCATGTCCATTATCTACCCTTAATCTCGCTAAGATCAAGGAGACTGGTGCGCATCCTCTGCCACTCATTGGAGCACCTCCGCCCTGTTCCATTTTCACTTGATTACACCCAATAAGAGGGCTAACATTGTCGCCCTTTTCTCCTTTTTCTTCTAGTACAAGTACGAACCCTTGAGAACCCCATCCGAGAGGTTTTTGATCAAGTAAATCAACCATAGGTAGCTCGACCTCCAAGCCTCTTCTCAGCAAGGCCTGGGCCTTTTTGAAGGTACCAGCAGGTGTGCGAGATCCCTAAGAGACTTCTGAGACCGGTTCGAGCCTTCAAGGTCCAACATCGATGGAGATCTCTTCGATCGAAGATCAGGGCACGTTGTTCCTCATCAGTTCATCCAAGGCACTCTCCATCGTCGAATCAAGAATAGGTCTCCACGCATTTATCACACATCCGATCAAATGCGCTCGAGCCATCCAATCAGGGTTGCGATTCAATCCCTGCCCTCCATCAACAAACTGTCATCGCTAGTCCATGGCACGACACGTGTATAAGTTAGATCATCTCTACTATTAGATGGCATGCTTGTATTGGCAATTTACACTAGAACCCTCCCGTCTTTTTTGTTTTATAAGTAGTCTCATACATATTTAACTAAGTGTACTAATTTTAGGTAAAATTGCAACTTGGACCCTGAACTTACTTATATTTGTATTTAAGTCCAAGCTGGATTACCTTACGTGTAGTCCCACGTGAGGGGCTGGGACATTTGCAATATTTATACAAGTATTATGGACATGTTATTAACTGAAATTAAACTTTCAATAAATTACATTTAGGTCCAATACACTATGGTAATTTATTTTGTGGAAATTTATCTTTATAAATACTTTATGGCTTCAAAAATTGCAGGAAAAGTAATTTAAGTGCATGTTGTGATGCTTGATCTCGCTTAATTTTTATTTGACAATTTAAATATTTGTCCTATTTATTAAAAATAAAAAAAGAAGCATTTTTGTCCTTTTTAAATAATAAAACCCACAAAAATTAGAAAAACTTCTTTATAAATTCCCAAAAAAATATAATCTATATTATTGTATTATCTACCACGTATCCAAAAATCTTTAAAAAATAAATAATATAAAACTTAAAAATGACAAAACCGTAAAAAACTTATAAAAAGTAAAAAAATTTAATAGAAAATATAAAAATATATCTTTCTATTCCTAAATTTTCTATATAGCATATACTATATATTAAAAATAATCTTAGGTTAATATTGGACTTATGTATAGTTATTAAACCTAAAACAAAGTCTGGTAATTATTTTGTACACTATTTTGATAAATTTATTACTTTAAAATAAATAAAAATTAGCGAAAAATCTATAAAATAATGAAAAATATAAAAATCTCAAAAATATTTTATTTTTTTGTATTTTTACCATATTTCTGCATATTTAAAAATATAATACCCTATATATACTATATACCCTATATATTGCCTATATAATATATAATGGGATTGGGGAGCCTACACCCATGTGTAGGTAACTTTCCTACACCCACCCCTTTCCCCCTCATTTTTTGATTTTTTAAAATGAATCCTTATGGTATTTTACTTAGAATATTAAGTGGAATATGTTATCAAATTTTGGTAAAAACAAACATTCCTAACAAGTCCATCGGAAGGGGTCGATTTCAACAAATCTGAGACCGTTAATTTTTTATGGTCTTATGGATAAGTGAAAAGTGTCAAAAGTTGAAATTTGAATGACATCATGGTGGTATATTGTGATCTAAATCTCCTAAGGATTGAATTCCAAAAAATAAAAAATAGAGCTGAAAATGGGTGGGTGCAAGAAACATATGGGTATAGGCTCCCTTTTCCCATATATAATATCATTATTGTTATACATAATTATATATTTTATTTTTAAATTAAAATTTTGCAAAATTAAGAAGGAATAAATATTAAAAATATTAAAAAAACAAAAATAATTAAAACCCATAAAAAAGTAAATATAAAAAACCCATATAAAATCAAGAAAAACAAGGGAAAATATTATTATTAATTAGAAATAATAAATTAATAATTAACCTACACATTTTTTGCTTCCTATGTCTCCATGTGTTCGACACTCTACCATACTTACACATATACACATATATTATAGAGTTATAATAAATTTAAACTCAAATTTTACATCACATTGAATTATCTATAATTTTTGGGTTAATTGTTGATTGATTGAGGATTTGGTCATCACAACGATTATTAGCTTAGCTTGTTAAGTCAATAGACCGGATTCTCGCTCATTAGTGTCCTCCTAATGAGGCCATGCATACTAATGAGGTATTTAGTGGCTTGTTTGGGGACAATAATCCCACCTAAACCCACCACTTTTCTGCCATGGGGTTTTGTTAGAAAATTGGTCACATGCGAGCTTTTTGCATGATGAGGGGGATTGGGTCGAGGTTCCCAATCTCGCAGCCTCTTCCTCCTTGCGCAAAGATCTCCCACCACCGATGCCAAATGCCATCACCCTCGCCCTTGCTCCACAACAGCCCACCACCTCGATAGCGCTCTCCTCTCACTTGTGTTCCCTAAAACAAAGTCGGGTAATTATTCTGTATACTTTTTGATAAACTTATTACTCTAAAATAAATAAAAGTTAGTAAAATTTCTAAAAAATTAAATATATAAACAAAATAAAAATCACAAAATTATTTTTTGTATTTTGACCATATTTATGCATATTTAAAAATATAATACCCTATATATACTATTGAAGGCTAGGATTTGGGCCTTAGTTCATCACGGAAGCATGTAGTCATATCACATACGACCTAGGGCAACTATTCATACTAGTTGCATCGACCAGCGGAAATTATTTTTTTTTAAATAGATGAAACCACATGATTCGAGAACACTTCTCAAATCATTTCATCAACAAAACAAACAAGTACAAGGTTTACCTCTTGATGTGTGTTTGCGATCATGTCTTTAAACAAAAAGACCCCATGTCTCAAGTTCGGTCTAATAAAGGTAGCACTTTCGGTCACGTGGATGAGATGTTGTTTCCCGCAATCCAAGTTGATGATCCGAGTGAGGAGTCTCCTAATTTCATCTCATGAAATTTGATGCCTTCTTCATGAGAAAAAAGCGACGAAGATGGAGGAGATTCATGAGCAGTCGATCCAGCAAAACAACAGTGTCGCGAAGACTACAAGATTCTCTAAGTCAACATTGTGGACGACCACATTGTTGTTGAGTGGGTGTGTAAGAGAAATATGGAGAGAGAGAGAGAGAGAGAGATTTGTTGTTGAAATTCATGTAGTGTTAAAAAAGAAAGGCTAGGGCTACCCTTTCTTTTATACTATTTTGGATGTCCATGGATCACAATCCATGTGCACACAAATCCAATGGTTGAGATTTTTTTATACTTTCAACCAATGGCCATAATTTTGTTGCATAAATTTGCAACAACAAATAATCAATTTAAATTAAATTAAATTTAATGCAAATAATTTACAACACATTTAATTTACTTAAAATCAATCTCATATGAAATTAAAGGAAAGAGTACAAGCCTTCTTCCCTTAAAGAGTGAACGGCCATACATGGAATAGAACTCCATGGTCATCCACCCTACAAAAGGGGAAGGTGACTCTCCTTTTCCTAATTGCTGAGATCTCATATCTTTCCAGAATTCCACATGTGCAACAACATTTGTTGCATAATTATTCAAAAAAAATATTACAAATTATTTTGTGATAATTTCAATCATGTCATTGATAATTGTGAATCATATTCACAATAGTAAAATAAAATGTAAATTGCATTTACAATTAATTGCCCAATGTGAATCCAATTCATATCAACATTTAATTCATAAAGATCTATTACAATTAACACTCTCTAATAAATTATAAATCGTATTTATAACATATATAATTAATATAGATAGTGATATTCACATTATTCATATCCTTGATAATTAAATCATATTTAGTTATCTTGGATCTCCATTCTTATGTGTCCCAATAATATGAATCATATTCATATTATTTGTAATAATTAAAACATGTTTAATTACCATTTTTTCTCAATGCTCAAATACGTTATCAACTATGAAATTATTCTCGAACTTCTTCAAGAATATTGTGCTCTCTCTGTGGATACTTAGAGATCAGGACCAAGCGATTGTACATTCCATGTATAGTGACTTGGATGTTGAGATCATATCTCAAATCTAGATCTTGGAGTCCTCTCAAGGATTTTTGATTAAATCAAAGTCGTAAATCTAATCTACTCATTGTATCTGAGTTGTATTCAGATCAATGTCCAACATTTAGACTAAAATTAGATTACTTCTCTATTGAGAGGAGTCACTAAAATACAAGCATATTTCACCACTCCCTCAGAATGAAAGTGTCACAGTTATATAATCTTTTATGATCACATCACCCTTGATTACTCATAATACCCGTACATTCTGCATATTAGAAGACATAGAATAAACCTGAAGTTTTTAGATCACTTTTAGACTGTCTTCTTCAGGATTTTATCATTAAGTTTCTCATTTGATCATTCGGAGTTGGCATCGATCATATACTTTCCAGAAGCATATATCATACCTAGGTATTGATCATATACTTTCCAAAAGCATATATCATACCTACAAATTCAATCAAGCTTCCAAAGCGAGACGACCGCGCACGAAATTTGATCCCAATATCTCATGAGTGAGCTCGTGTCTTTCGGTTCAGTAATGGGCATGTATGATATATTTGAGAGATCGTATTACTCATACACCCTTATATGCACACCATCTCGTCGGTATATAGACCTTGAATAGGCCATCAACCTGTTAGTCTACCAAATATACATACTCAGACATATAGTAGCACATCTGCCTCCGGTCAGAGGATGTGTGCCTACATCGTGATAGTATACGACCTATGATAGTATACGACATAGGTCTTAGTTATTTCAATCTTGTTAAGTCAACTCTTTAACCTAACTTATCTAAAACCTATGAATTTCTATTCCTATGCAGAGGGCATGCATTAATAGGTCGATTAGATATCATTCTTTAGAGAAGAATTATCATCTTCTTCTCAGGCTGGAGATCTTTTCTTAACAATCATTAGATGGTGCTTGACGAGTCCTTAATCTAACTCTTTATATATCATCTGAGCACCAACCTCTATGATTCGTCAATTGAATCAGCAATTGTATGATCGTTAAGATGGCCATGGTATATAATCCTAATTATACTAAGGGACCTATTATACAAATTAGTTATTCTTCATTTTAGATTAAGGAGTGAATCGCAATAGCATTTATTGCATGATTGCTCATCGTAAGCTCACATGTCCAACATCTATATACCCTATATATTACCTATATAATATATAATGGGATTGGGGAGCCTACACCTATGTGTAGGTAACTTTCCTATACCCAACACTTTTCCCCTCATTTTTTTATTTTTAAAAATATATCTTTAGGGGATTTACTTAGAATAAGTGAAATATGTGTTTCAAATTTTGGTTAAAACGGGCACTCCTAACATGTTCATCGGAATGGGTCGATTTCAACAAATCTGAGATTGCTGAATTTTGACTATCTTGAAGGATGAGTTAGAAGTGTAAAAAAAGATGAAATTTGAATTATGCCACTATGGTATATTGTGATCCAAATCCCCTAAGGATTCAATTCAAAAAAATAAAAAAATAGAGCAGAAAATGGGTGAGTGTAGGAAAGTTACCTATACACAGGTGTAGGCTCCCTTTTTCCCATTTATAATATCACTATTATATATAATTATATATTTCATTTTTTAAATTATAAAGAAAATAAGAATAAAATAAAAATATAAAAAATTAGAAAATGATTAAAACCTCATAAAAAGTAAATATAACCAAAACCCACATAAAATCAAGAAAAATCAGAAAAATTATTATTATTATTATTAATTAGAAATAATTAATTAATAATTAGCCTACACATTATTTGCTACCTGTGTTCTATGCTCTACCATACTTACGCTTATAAACATATATTGTAGAGTTATAATAAATTTTAACTCAAATTTACATCGCACTGAATTATCTATCATTTGTGGGTTATTTATTGATTGATCGAGGATTCGGTCGTCCCACCAAAACTTACCACTTCTCTAAGAATTGGTTAGGTGCGAGCTTTTTGCGCGATGAGGGGGATTGAGTGGAGGTTCCCAATATCGCACCCTCTTCCTCCTTGCGCAAGGATCTCCCACCACCTATGCCAAACACCATCATCCTTGCCCTTGCTCCACAATAGCCCACCACCTTGACAACGCCCTCCTCTCACTTGTGTTCCCTAATCCATGTTATAGGCTCCCCTTATCGCGAAGGTTAACAACAAATATGCCCCCATGATGAATCCACATTTCATCATCTTTATTCTATCATTTTGGCCTCAAAAACCCTGGCAGATGCTTGTAAATACCCTTAATTTCCATATCTTAGCATTCATGTATGTGCATGTAAATAGTGTATAAAATACTGTAATTAAAGTCAAAATTATAGAATAAATAAAAGAAAAGAAAAAGAATAAAATATTGTAAATATTTTATGACCCAAAACCCCGAGACCTAGGCATCTTAATGAATAGGTCGACCATGAATAAAGTAGGGGGAGATAAGGGTCAAATACAGTATAAATACATATTCATTTCATTCATTCTTTACTCATTTTGGGACCTATTTTTGGTTCCACTTTTTATAGATCAAATAAAGAAACTTTGTACATGAAAGTTGTAGATAACCTTATAAATAAAAATACAAAATTGATTTCATTCAAAAATAATGTATAGATAAAAAGTTATGGTCTGAATAAAAATCCAGAATCCCAAATTCCCAGACCCGTATCTCAAAGATAAAAACTCCAAATGCATCAAACTCACTTTAATTATATGTAGAATAAAATAAGCTATTTAATGGCAGTGGTTTCGCATTTGGCGGAGCTACGGTTTGAAAGTTGAGTTTTGGACCCACAGTGTATACTTGTACAGATTAAAATATTCAATTTATTATTTATTCATTATTTGTGTATTTTTATATTTTTATAATTTTGTACATATTATTTATAATTCATTTATGCATTAAAACCAGAATAAAAACCAAAATAAATACAAAAATAAAAATACTTATATTAAATACATAGGCATTATACCTATACACATACATGTATAAACTATACTTTTATTTTATTTAGTACACAAAACACGTCAGAAAAATAAAACAAAAATATATTTAAGTATTTCAAATAATTTCAGCCTGGAATTTTCTGGTTGGTCCACGTGGACCAACCAGGCGCGGTCTAGAATTGACCTCAGTCAACTCCCTGACCGAGGCCTGCCAGGTCTGACATCTGGATTCTATCCCGATTTCCCCCATTTTTCGAGCTCAATCCGTTCTTCCTCGCACCCCGACTCCTTCTTGGAACCTCATCCCTGATCTCCACTGATCCACGCCACCATGCGAAATCAAGCCAAATCTTCATCATGCGCGCAGGGCCCTCGCTTGAAGAAGACGCCGTCACCTTCTACTTAAGCGCCCCGCCACCTTCGAGCTCGAGTTTGAACCCCTCTTGGACCACCATTTCTCCTCCCTTTCGTGCTACTCGGGTAGCCGGAGGTGACAGCTCCACCACCCTGCCGTTAGGCGAGTCGAGGAAGGCTCGAGGCGTCTCCACCACCTCCGCCTACCTCTGGCGTTGAGGTTCCCCCACCTCAGGTCATCTACCTTCGAGGTTTGCCCTTTTCCCTTTCCTTTTTGCTTCATTTTGTTTCCCTTAGCTTCAAGATCAAAAACCCCCAAAAATATCCGAGCATCGACCATCGATTCGCCTCCCATCGCTCATCGCCGGAGCGCACCTCCGGCAGACGTCCCTTCGCCGTCCACAGATCAACTCCGACCTCCATTTCACCTCCGCGTGGTCCAGGCAGTTTGCCCTGGACCCTCTCACTCCTTTTTGTAGGTCAAAGAGCAGTTAACGCCCCTGGGGGCCATTTTGTGAGGTTCATCGGAGGTACCTGGAGCTCTGAGATCCGCCACCCTCGGGCCAGCACTCTGACGCTCCTTCGACAAACCTGAGTCTTCCAGCATATAGCCTGACCTTCCAGGAGCACGCCGGGCCACTTTGCACGCTTTCAGTTCGCCGGAGATCCGAGATCGAGCTCGGGGAACTTCGCCTCGCCGGCGTTCTTCCACGTTCGTCCTCTTCGCCTCTCAGTCGTCCGATCCGAGGCCCGCTCTAGTTTGATCAGCAGCCGTCCGATCTGGACACGTATCGATCGTCGATCTCTTCGCCAGATCTGATCTCAGCCAACCATCGCCGAACCGTCATCACGCATTGTACGCGTGCCACGTGGATAAGTGGGCGGCCCTCCGCCGTCCGATCGCACACGAAGATATTAGGCGTGGGTATTTTGCACCCTATACCCTTGTCATTTTTGTATTTTCATTTTAGTCCATAAACTTTGAGTCTTAGTTTAAATATTTCTGTAATATTTGCATTTAGACCCTCGCAGTTCTCATATTTGCACTTAGGTCCAGTCCACGTCACCTCACGTGACCCGTGCACGTGGGGTGGTGGACATTTTGCAGGGACCCCCTGGGTTTAGTTTATTTCGTCTCAATCCAAGAACTTTTTAATTAAATTGTATTATTTAAGGTAAATTGCATCTAAGCCCCTGGAACTTTGCAAAATTGCACAAATACCCCTGCCAGGTCACGTGCCCAGTGCACGTGAGTTGGACATCTTGCAGCGAACTCCCTTCGGGTTTGGGTATTTATTTTTAATCCAAAAAAATGTATTTAATATTTTATATTTTTGGAAAAATTGCAAGTAGGCCCTTGGATTTCTGTGAATTTACATTTATTCCCTTGCCAGCCTTGTATTTTTGCTTGGATGTTTGCATTTATTTCATGCATCAATTTAACTCGAAAAATTGCAAAACAATACCATAGACTCCTGTTGCAGTGTAGTTTAACGTTATATTTTTAGTTTGCATTTTTTGTTGCATTTTAATATTTATTAAAAATCAAAAACATGCCATTTCCAGTACTGTCTATCTTAGAAAATACCAAAAAAATATTAAAATACCTCAAAAAAAATCCAAAAAAATCACCTACTGTGTATTTTAGTTTATTTTAGTGTCAGTCTAAAAATCACTAAAAATTTCAAAACCAAAACCTTAAAATTAGAAAATACCCTAAAAATATCCAAAAAATCTATAAAATAGTAGAAAAATCAAAAAAAAATAGAAGCTCAAGTTTTGTTGCTTCTCTATTTTATTTCCTTTATTTAAAATTAGTGCGGAAAAATTTGGTGGCTGTTTGATATTTTTCATTTACATTTTGATTTCGGCCAGAATTCCAATTCACTGTTTTGCTTAATTTTAGCTTTTAAAAATAACAAAAACATTTTGAAAAATACCCAAAAATCACAAAAATAGTAAAAAATTATAAAAAGACCAAAAATATTTTGTTCCCTAATTTTTGACTATTTTCCTTATTTTTATAAATACCCTAGCACCTCCTTTCTTATATAGATTATATTTTCCAATATTGAAAAGAAAAAAAAGAAAAAATATATATATAATATAAAATCAGAAAATTAAAAATCAAAATACAAATAAAAAAAATTAAAAATTAAAAACCCACAGAGAATTGCATCTTTGTAGACATTTATTCACATTCACGTTTTGTGCATCATTGCCTTGTTCTACCTTGTTTGCTCCCTGTGTTCGAACTCTCTACATACTTACACCTATACATCTGTCTGTAGAGTTAAAAATAAATTTTAACTTCACATTTGCTTGTCATTTCTTGATATTTTGATTGTGGGTTAATTGTTGATTAAATACAAGGATCACTGAGGGTCGTTGCAGCGACACTGTTATCTCCACCTTGTGTGAGATAATTAGACCCCTTGATCTACCTGTTCATCAAATGGCGCCGTTGCCGGGGAGCAACAGCGTATAGAGCATTCTTTTTGTGATTAATTGTGAACATTTGCCTATCTTCTTATTTAATTATATTGCTTGACTGGTCTAATCACCTCTTTGTTGGATTTTGTGTGAGGTACTGCCAAGCGAGGAAAGCGCCCTATCCTAGGTGCTTGTGCACCCACGTGAAGACTTGCTTAACACCGGAGAGAACTTGGAGGCTTGAGAAGACCATCATCTTTTGTAGGATTTGTGTAATTTGAAAATTTGTAATTTGAAGTGAGAGAGACTTAATTTGTAATAACTTGGACTCTCCAGGACACTTGGGCCTAATTTCCAAGTGATTGTTCACTTGGGGGCTCACCGCGGTTTTGTGTTTCTTGCGGCTTTTCTCGTTTTTATTTTTAATTGTTTCACGAGGATTTAGCCCCTAGGCTTAGGAATTTTTGTTGACTGTGACGAATTAAGAAGCTAAGGCCCAATCCCTAATATATTGCATGTACCTATAGAACGTATTTGGACTTGGCTAAAAATCAAATTGAAAAGCTATTTGACTTGGACTAGAGACCACATGCTGCGATCCCACCCTGTCAAGCGCTACTCCTAAACTCGATGTGTCGAGAAGAGGAGGGGTGAGCCTAGATCGGACTCCGGACTCTTTTTCTTTGTCATAGCTACTGGTTCTTCACGATAATAGAAGTTACTTATCTTAGGGCGATTTCTTCGTGCATGCATTTAGGTAGTTTTATTTATTGTCTTTAAATTATGCACGGATCACTTTGCATGTAGAGTGCTGGCGGAAAGGTACGCATTTCTATCCCTGCATGCATCATAGATTTTGACCTCGCATCGGCTTTTCCATTTTCCTCCACCAGTTTTATTGGACTATTAATAACCAAGAAATTGGAAAATTTGTTAGACGATGATTGCTCAGAAAAATACATAAAAAGTGAAAACAATAAAAATTGGGACTGCTAATGCAAACTTGATCTTAAAACTCATCCCATCAAAAATTTTGTCTTGGGGGGAGAGTAACCCCCTCCTTGTTTGATTTATCTGCAGCGAGAGAGTGACCCGACACTAGGATAGAACTACGCCTAAAATTCTGGTTGACTACTGATCGTGGTTAGTCATTCTCCAGTGAGGATCTCTTGGTAACCCGGTAAAGCGGACCGCGACGTCCTTAGCAAATTGAATTTACGGGAACAACCAGGGTACGGTCCGCAATTCATACTGGCTGGGAAAGATCTAACGTGGATCGGGGCAGTCGGCTAGGAAAGTAGGGTAACTAACAGCTCGCTCTAATGCTCTGATAGATTGATTGTTCACCTAATAAAATTTGACAATATAACTGACCGAACCTTCACGGTCGTCAGCTCAAGCGTTGCGTAGGTGAACAGGGGGTTTGTATTTCACATCTTGTTTGCATTCCAGATCCTCATCCGCCTTTCTCTAGATCAAGATGATGGGAAGGAGATCCCTTAGGCCACATCTAGTGGCACCGCTATCGAGCACTCCTCCTTTTCGTCTAGGTCGACTTCGGGGGAGTCCAGACCCACTCTTCGAGCCTGAGTTGACATCCACCCTGTTCCCCCTCGACCACCCTTCTTCTTCTATCAGTCCAGTGGTGTCAGAATTTAGTGCAGAACAGAGCTCAGAACATTTGACGGCACCTGAGATGGACTCTTTTGACTTTGCAGAAACCCAGAAATGGAAGGAAGAGACGAGCACCCAGATGAGCAGAGACCACCACCGTACATGTATGATCAGGCTGCCATCAACAATTCACTAGTAGCCTCCTTGGAAACCATGCAGCGACAGATCAGAGACCAGGGAGTGGTCATGGGTGAAATCATGCGAGAGATGCGCGAGGGACGAGAAGAGAGAAAATGAGGGCGGAGATATCCCAGATGCAGAAGGAGGAGGACCGGATCAAGAGCGTCCGTTGCAGGCAACCATGAGGCAGTTGCATAACCCAGCTGCAACACTCACTCACTGATGGATCCGAATCCCTCCCCATATATGGAGACTTTCGAGCTTCGCCCACACACCATCCAGCTACTGCCCAAGTTTCATGGGCTGGCCACTGAAGAACCTCACCTCCATATGCAAGAATTTGAGATGATATGCAGTACAGTCCATGACAGGTTTGTGACTCACGACACAATCAAAATGATTGCCTTCCCGTTCTCCTTGGTTGATAGAGCCGCCTATTGGCTCAAACACTTGGGGAGGTACATCGACACTTGGGAGCAACTCCGGACCGCATACTTAAACAAGTATTACCAACAAGCCGGACAAACGCAGCGAGAGCTATGATCAGAAACTTCACTATGATCCCAAATGAACAATTCCATGAAGCCTGGGATCGCTTTAGAGAGCTCATTGACCGGTGTCCGCATCATGACATATCAAAGCTCAACTTGGTTCAGAGTTTCTTTTGTGGGCTAACACCGGAGCTGTAAGGGCTTGTTAATGCCTTTTGTGGTGGGTCATACTTTTCCAAAGGTGAAGATGATGTCTGGGCTATTTATGAAGGCATGGCAGAAAACTCTACAGTTATGGCCCAAGCCAGAGTTTACACACAGCAAAAACCCCCTCAAGGAGCAGGATCATACCAAAGGATCGTCCACATTGATGTTGGTCCCAATACTCCGTCAGCAGCAGCACAAGATGAATCCTCCGTCGCTGACATGAGCATAATCAGCGAGAAATTGGATCGCATGGACATTTTAGAGAAGAAGCAGGGACAAGGTCTGGCACAAATAGACCAGTTGGCTAAGTCTATGAGTGACCTGAAGACTCACATCTTGAGTATTCATGAGGCACAATCATATTCACATCAGCCTCCTAGGTCACTGGCTAATTCTAGAGGCAGCCGTTCTACCCCACCACCTCCTGCATACCGCCAAGTTCACCATATTCAGGAGGTGTCGGTACAACAGTTGCCATAATATTCACAGCAACCACCATCTCAGGACACTCAGATGGTGGTTTATCAGCTGGATCAGCCATTGGCAGTTCTACCACCTCCACCCTTCGAGCAGGAGCCGTTGATGGAAGTCAACGGGATATGGTACGACCGGTACCCCCAGCAGCCCGGGATTCACTGCGATCACCCTAGATTTTGTTGGTCCAACGGAGGTACTTCATCCCAACAGCAGCATCCAGCTCAGGGCAATCATTACAGCCAACAGCAGCAGCAGCAACTCCAGTACTCCCACCAGTCACAGACTCATCATAGTCCTCGTCCCGCCTATCAGGGACAGCAGTGGAGGCAGCGACAGCAGCCTTACCAGCAGCAGTACCCTCATTCCCACCAGCAACCTCTGTTCCAGCAAGGGAACACTCCCGGTTCTCCCGCAACCATGGAGAACCCAGCACTTGATGATGTCGCCCGCTTGCTCTCCGAACAGCAGGCATCCTTCCGGCGAGAAATGGACAAGTTCTGGCAGGAAATGAGGGACATTATGAAAGGCAAAGCCGTCATACCTGCACAGAGCGAGCCGAATCTGAATAACTTAAAGAGAAAGTCTGAGCAGGTACAGTTTACAAAGGATACCACTCCTAATGCTTATTTGAATGACATGCATTCTATGTTTGATACTCACTTCGTGTCACTTAGGAGCGGTAGGGAACCAGCCGATGGCGGCTCATCTGAGGGACAATCCCACGGAGATTCTAGAGCCCCAGATGAGGAGAAAAGCGGTGTTGATGCCGCTAACAACAATGATGATGATGACGGTGGTGCTGATGCCACCAAGGATGATCTTCCAGACGACGGTACTGAGTCCGTCGTTGAACCAGATGCAGACGGTGGTGCTGAGGCCACCACTTTTGATGAAGAACCAGAGCGTTGTGCTGAGGCCGCGAAGGAGAATATTTTGGGTGGTATTGATGCCCCCATTTTGAGTCCATCTGTATTCCAACCTTCTATATTACCATTTTATGTATCTCTGGACACTGAGAAAAAGACCAAAAAAATGAATAAAGGAAAGGTTTCTCCATCAATTCCGAGTCCATGTGTGTTGAATGATGATGTTAGCATAGATTTCAGTCCTTCACAGGGCCAGAAACCTTCTTCTAACCCTATGTTTGAGGAGGGCCCCTCCATTCCCTTACCTCAAGCACTCCGCTCGGCGAAGGGGAGTAAAACAGAAAATTCCAAAAAGAAGGAACAGTTAGAGTTCAGCCAACAGATGATAGAAAGGTTTCAGATCCAGCTGACTCTACAGGAGGCACTTGAGCACATCCCCCTCTTCCAAAAATATCTGAGGGAGAAGACCACTGTGAGCAGGAAGAGGAGGAACAACAGAGGACAGATCCATGTGCTCACACGTGCCACATGTTGTGCCATTCAGAACCAGCTGCCAGCCAAACGCCCAGATGCAGGAGCTCCTTATGTCAGATGCCAGATTAGTAAGCAGCAGTTCGACCGTACTCTATTAGACAGCGGCTCTTCTATCAACCTCCTTCCGGCAGCCTTACTCGACCGATTCGAGTTCGGCCCGCTCCTTCAGAGTCGGACAGTCCTTCAGTTTGCTGATAGGTCTATCAAGAGGCCAAAGGGGTTGTTGAGAGACGTGGTCGTCACCATTCAGGGCCTGAAATTCCCCGTGGACTTTGTAGTATTGGACATGGAGATCCCTGAGTAGGTGACCGATGCCCCCATCATACTAGTGGCGGTGACCGACCATGATAGTGGGAAGGTGTACTTTCACATAGAGGGCGAGAGTATACAAATAGAGACGATCGACAAAACCCGAGCAAGAGATTCATCCTGCTCAGAGTCAGGTAGTGACACAGTGCAGCTGACAGATACAGAGTTAGACGTCCACCAAGAGTGTGATTTTGTGATGACCGATGATGAAGCAGTTTGGGAAGATCCAGAAGCACGAGCCCTCGCCTTGTCTGTAGATTCAGAATATACACCTTTTGTGGCAGACGAGAGTTCGGAAAGCATACCCTTGACATAGGACACCATACAAGTTGACAGTTGCGTACTGAGTGGTAACATTGATGTTTGTTCTGATTCAGATCCCTCGGAGGCAGACTTTGATTGGAAGGATTTTGATGCATATTTGCCGTGTCTGTTTTCTGATGAGCCGACAGATAGGATGGAGAGCGAGCCAGCATAGATGATAAACACACCAGCAGAGTTCCCTTCATCATATGATCACATACAGCGAGAGTTCTCACATGTAGACCTGGTTGCTTTCACGCAGACATATCAGAAGCCAGATTTGCTAGCTCCCACAAAACCAGAATTGAAGCCGTTACCGCAGCCACTCAAGTATAGATTCCTTGCAGGAGAGCCAGATATGCTCCCAATCATTATCTCAACAGATTTGACTGGGGAGCAAGAATCTCGTTTGATGGAGGTTCTTGAACGCAACCGCAAGGCAATAGGATGGAGTATGGCTGATCTCAAGGGGATAAGTCCGGCCCTGTGGTCCCACCATATATACCTCGAGGAGGACGCTAAGCCTTCGCGTGAGTTCCAGCGACGGCTGAACCCGAATCTTCGAGATGTAGTAATGAAGGAGATATCTAAATGGTGGAGCGCCAATTTTATCTACCCCATCTCCGACTCCAAGTGGTTTAGTCCTTTACATGTGGTGCCCAAGAAGACGGGTATCATGACAGTTGTGAATGAGTCTAGAGAAGAGATCACCACCCGGGTGCCCACTTCTTGGAGGGTCTGTGTGGACTACAGACGATTGAATGAGGCCACCAAGAAGGATCATTTCCCGCTACCATTTATTGATCAGATTATAGAGAGGCTAGCTGGGAAGAGTCATTATTGTTTCCTTGACGGGTATTCCGGATACAATCAAGTGGCCATTGCGCCCGAAGACCAGGATAAAACAACATTCACCTGTCCATTCGGGACTTATGCTTTCAGACGGATGCCCTTTTGTCTATGTAACGCTCCGGTGACATTCTAGAGGTGCATGTTATCCATCTTTTCGGACAGGATAGGTGATTGCTTAGAGGTCTTCATGGATGATTTCTCGGTCTACGGCGACGGGTTTGATGCTTGTCTTGACTGCCTAGACCGAGTACTTCAGCGCTTCATAGAGGTAAACCTTGTACTATCTTGGGAGAAGAGTCAATTCATGGTGACTCAGGGGACGGTCCTTGGTCACATCATCTCCAACAGGGGCATGGAGGTTGATCCTGCCAAGGTGGATATCATTAGAAAACTCAATCCACCGTCTAATTTGAAATAGTTGTGGTCTTTTCTAGGGCATGTCAGTTTCTACCGACGGTTCATCCAAGACTTCAGTCGAATTGCCCGACCGCTTACAGATTTATTGACTAAAGACACCGAGTTCCTTGTAGATGACAAGTGTCTTAAGTCCTTCGAGACTCTCAAGAATTTAGTTGTCGAGGCTCATGTCCTTCAGCCACCCGATTGGTCTCTTCCATTTGAGATCATGACGGATGCTTCAGATTATGCCACTGGGGTCGTACTTGGACAGAGGAGGGATGGATTACCCTATGCCATACACTACACTAGCCGGACTTTGGATGCAGCTCAGTGGAACTACACAGTGACTGAGAAAGAAATGCTAGCGGTAGTCTTTGCTTTGGATAAGTACAGATCTTACATTCTTGGATCTAGAGTGACGATTTTTACAGACTATACTGCCATTCAGTACTTGATGACGAAGAAGGATGCCAAAGCCAGATTAACCAGATGGATCCTTCTCCTCCAAAAATTTGATATTAAAATTAAGGATAAGCCTGAAGTTAAGAATGTCGTGGCAGATCACCTCTCCCGCCTAGAGAACCTTGAGGAATCAGAGCCCATAGCACCTATCACTGAGACTTTTCCAGATGAGGCGATCCTTGCTATCACCTCTCTTCCATGGTATGCCGACATTGTGAATTACCTTGTTGCCAAATCCATTTCACAAGGTTGGCCCAGACAGCAGCTTGAGACCTTCCTTGCGAAGGCCAAGTCGTACCATTGGGAGGATCCCGTCCTTTATCATGAAGGAGGGGACAACATCGGGAGACGTTGCATTTCTCTAGATGAGCAACATAGCATCCTCACCTACTGCCACAAGCTTGAGGCAGGAGGACACCATTCTGGAAGACGAACAACACAGAAGGTGCTGCAATCCGGCCTTTGGTGGCCTACCCTTTTCAAGGATTCTGATGAGTTCGTGAGAAGGTGTACTGACTGCCAGAAGATGGGTACTTGCAGACAGAGAGACATGATGCCCATGCAGCCCATTCACTTTTGTGAGGTTTTTGACGCATGGGGGATTGATTTCATGGGCCCATTTCCTAAAAGTCAGGGGTTTGAGTACATTCTGCTCGCTGTGGATTATGTGAGTCGTTGGGTTGAGGCCATCCCCGCCCGAGCCGCAGATGCTAAAACCGTATGTCATTTCTTGAGGAAAAATATTATTTCACCGCACGGTTCGGGGTGCCTAGAGTCTTGATTTCAGATGGGGGGTCTCACTTTATTAACGACAAGGTCAGGGCCCTTAAAGACGAGTTCAGTATTGACCATTATGTTGCCACACCGTATCACCCTCAGACTAATGGTCTTGCTGAAGTATCGAATAGGGAGATTAAGACAATTTTACAAAAGGCAGTCCGCCCAGACCGAAAGGATTGGTCACAACTTTTGGACTCGGTCTTGTGGGCCTATCGGACTTCCTTCAAGACACCATTAGGGACATCTCCTTTTTTTCTCGTCTATGGCAAGCCCTGCCATTTACCAGTGGAGATAAAGCATAAGTCACTTTGGGCAGTTACAGGGCTATTATTGGATCCCAAGAGTGTAGGAGAGCAAAGGAAAGCAGAGTTGGCAGCTCTGGAAGAACTGAGAGATACGGCCTTCTCAAGTAGCCTACAATATAAGGAGAAAGTGAAAGTATGGCACGATTCCCGAATCAGCCATAAACAATTCGAGCCAGATCAGCAAGTATGGTTATTTGATGCTAGGTTAAAATTATTCCCAGGGAAATTACAAAGTAAATGGAAAGGACCATATGTGGTTCGGAAGGTGCATGATAATGGCAGCATTGATATATCCGAACCTTCATCATCTTCCACTTTCAGAGTCAATGGTCAGCGCTTGAAACCCTATCTAGATCATGACCCACCGACCGTTGATGTGGCCCCGATTCATCTGGTATGAGACGTGCTCTTTGACTCACAACTTATGCGTCTTGTACATGATTATCACTTCTATCTTCCTCTATACAGATCCATTTGTCTATATCATTCAGTCTGTCGTTATGTCTGTCACCCCACCTTCATCCTATGATTTTGTTGTACTTAGGACACGCCTTGTTCTAAGTATAGGGGGGTGCACACATCGAATTATTCTTTTCCTTTTCTATCTTCTTTATGCTTTGATCCTCTCCATTATCTCCTCTTCTTGACTATACTTAGGGATATCTTACCCTACGTATAGGGGGAAACAATCGGAGTACGATTTGTTCATTCCCACCCTTGACCCTCCCTGCTTATGTACAGTCTGCTATATTTAGGATTATTTGATCCTAAGTATAGGGAGGACGATCAACTTCTCATTCATTTGTTTATTCATTCTTTAGACTTTTCTATATTTAGTACGATTTATGTCTTCTCTTTTCTCTCCGATCTATGAGGACATAGCTCAAGCTAAGTATAGGGGGGTTGTATATACTGAGTATATACTTTAGCCATAACTCGTACTTTTTGTATTATACGTAGTAAAATTCACTAAAATTTTGTATAAAATGTTTGAAAAATAATTTGAAAACTTCATAGTCGAATAAGTTTGAGGAATAACTTCATCACACCAAAATACACTTTATATATATGTATAAAATTGATCACTTACCCTTGTAAATTCTTAGAACCCGCTTCTTGTAAATATAAGAAGCACTCCCGTGTACATATTTTTTAAACCTAGTTTTCAGCCAAAAATCTTTTTATTTTCAAAAATTACAAAAACATTTGCAAAATTAAAATCCAAAAAACAATTGAAAAATCTTTTTGAAAAATACAAAAAATTGCATCTGCATATGCATCATCATCATCTTTTCAAAAATCCATAAAAAGTTCAAAATCTTTTGAAAATTGCATCACATAGCATTAGCATTTTCGGATTGAGTTTTATAGTTGAACAAGTCTAAGTAAAATCCGGAGATTGGAGCTTGATTGGACCTTAAAATCTACCTAAGAATAGGAACCTTATAGGAACTGGGTTTGAGGTACTTCAGGTCTAGTTGACTGAATTCTTTGAGGATCACGAGACTTGATTCAATGGATTCTTGACTGTCTAAGTAAAGTATTTCGGAGCACACGCACGACTCTTGTTGATAATGACCTAACTTGGACACATGCACCTGTCACATGGCTCAACTCAGTTGGAGTGGTGAGGGGATTGGATTTGCCGGTATGAGATGCACACAAGTGGAAACATTTGTCCTCCTCTAGGGAGGGAAGTGCACCCCAACCCGTCCAGTGATTAGGAAGTCTAAAGACAGGAGGTTGTGGGTTGCGATAAAGCTTCAAAAGAGGGATAGTCTACTGGCTTAAGAGGAAAAACTCCTTATGTAAATGCTGTTGTATATAGTATTCAAAAAAGTGTTCAGGCATGTACAAACATAAAAAGCATGCAAAGTATGTACAAATGTTGTAAAGTCAATAAGCAAGCTTGAGTTCCAAAGTCATATCATGTGAGTCTGCAGCTGGATGACTTGACTACACTGGTCTTGCATCCTAGGATAGGTAGCTACACTGGCTACCGTCCATTCTTCTCTTCACCCCCTCCTCTTGAGCTGGTTGCCACTTGAACTTAGAAGGGAATACCCAGCTCCTCGAGGATGGAGTTGTTGGATTGGGGAATCATTGGGTTGTCATGCTGGAGAAGTCAGTTTCTTTGTCATTCTAGTTGAGGAGAGCCACCATCACTTACACTGTACGAGTCAGATTCATAGTCGTAAGGGTTTGCGTATGAATTGAGATATTTCTGACCTGGCTATTGAGGAGACTTGGGCAGAGTTTTGTGGTTCTCAGGGATTGTTGGACTTCAAATTCGGTTCTCATTAAGGTTTCGCCCGCACTAAAATTCCAAAGGTCCGACCTAAGCTCCAAACTTTGATTTTGTGAAGACAAGTTTAATAATTAAACTAATCCAACTTCTTCTTTTTCTTTTCTTTCTTCTTCTTTCCTGCACTTATTGCATAAGTGTTTGCTAGGGACTAGCAAAGGTAAAGTATAGGGGGATGATGAATCCACATTTCATCATCTTTATTCTATCATTTTGACCTCAAAAACCCTGGCAGATGCTTGTAAATACCCTTAATTTCCATATCTTAGCATTCATGCATGTGCATGTAAATAGTGTATAAATTACTTTAATTAAAGCCAAAATTATAGAATAAATAAAAGAAAAGAAAAAGAATAAAATACTGTAAATATTTTATGACCCAAAACCCTGAGACCTAGGCATCTTAATGAATAGGTCGACCAGGAATAAAGTATGGGGAGATAAGGGTCAAATACAGTATAAATACCTATTCATTTCATTCATTCTTTACTCATTTTGGGACCTATTTTTGGTTCCACTTTTTATTCATCAAATAAAGAAACTTTGTACATGAAAGTTGTATATAACTTTATAAATAAAAATACAAAATTGATTTCATTCAAAAATAATGTATAGATAAAAAGTTATGGTCTGAATAAAAATCCAGAATCCCAACTTCCCAGACTCGTATCTCACAGATAAAAACTCCAAATGCATTAAACTCACCTTTAATTGTACGTACAATAAAATAAGCTATTTAATGGCAGTGGTTTTGCATTTGGCGGAGCTACGGTTTGAAAGTTGAGTTTTGGACCCATAGTGTATACTTGTACAGATTAAAATATTCAATTTATTATTTATTCGTTATTTATGTATTTGTATATTTTTATAATTTTGTACATATTATTTATAATTCATTTATGCATTAAAACCAGAATAAAAACCAAAATAAATACAAAAATAAAAATACTTATATTAAATACATAGGCATTATACCTATATACATATCTGTATAAACTATACTTTTATTTTATTTAATATACAAAACACATCAGAAAAATAAAACAAAAATATATTTAAGTATATAAAAGTATGTTATAATTTCATAAAATAATAAACAAAAATAATAATAATAAACAAATTAAATATATAAAATAAAAATAAAATAGTAAAATATATAGATATATATACCTATATAGTGTAAAAAGGTAACTTGTAATTATATTCCTCATAAAAATAAATAAAAATCACTAGAAAAACACTTTAAAAAATAAGAAACATTTTTTATTTTATAACTTAAATTTAATAAAATCATTTACTATTTTATTTCGAATTTTCAAATAATTTCAGCCTGGAATTTTCTGGTTGGTCCACGTGGACCAACCAGGCGCGGTCTAGAGTTGACCTCAGTCAACTCCCTGACCGAGGCCTGCCAGGTCTGACATCTGGATTCTATCCCGATTTCCCCCATTTTTTGAGCTCGATCCGTTCTTCCTCACGCCCCGACTCCTTCTTGGAACCTCATCCCTAATCTCCATTGATCCACGCCACCATGCGAAATCAAGCCAAATCTTCATCATGCGTGCATGGCCCTCGCTTGAAGAAGGCGCCATCACCTTCTACTTAAGCACCCCGCCACCTTCGAGCTCGAGTTTGAACCCTCTTGGACCACCATTTCTCCTCCCTTTCATGCTCCTCGAGTAGTCGTAGGTGACAGCTCCACCGCTCTGCCGTTAGGCGAGTCGAGGAAGGCTCGAGGCATCTCCACCACCTCCGCCTACCTCCGGCGTTGAGGTTCCCCCACCTCAGGTCATCTACCTTCGAGGTTTGCCCTTTTCCCTTTCCTTTTTGCTTCATTTTGTTTCCCTTAGATTCAAGATCAAAAACCCCCAAAAATATCCGAGCATCGACCATCGATTCGCCTCCCATCGCTCATCGCCGGAGCGCATCTCCGGCTGACGTCCCTTCGTCGTCCACAGATCACCTTCGACCTCCATTTCGCCTCCGCGGGGTCCAGGCAGTTTGCCCTGGACCCTCTCACCCCTTTTTGCAGGTCAGAGAGCAGTCAACGCCCCTGGGGGCCATTTTGTGAGGTTCACCGGAGGTACCTGGAGCTCCGAGCTCCGCCGCCCTCGCGCCAGCACTCTGACGCTCCTCTGACGAACCTGAGTCTTCCAGCATATAGCCTGACCTTCCAGGAGCACGTCGGGCCGCTTTGCACGCTTCCAGTCCGCCGGAGATCCGAGATCGAGCTCGGGGAAGTTCGCCTCACCGGCGTTCTTCCCCGTTCGTCCTCTTTGCCTCTCAGCCGTCCGATCCGAGGCCCGCTCCAGTTTGATCAGCAGCTGTCCGATCTGGACACGCATCGACCGTCGATCTCTTCGCCAGATCTGATCTCAGCCAACCATCGTCGAACCGTCATCACACGTTGTGCGCGCGCCACGTGGATAAGTGAGCGGCCCTCCGCCGTCCGGTCGCGCACGAAGATATTAGGCGTGGGTATTTTGCACCTACACCCTCGCCATTTTTGTATTTTCGTTTCAGTCCATAAACTTTGAGTCTTAGTTTAAATATTTCTGTAATATTTGCATTTAGACCCTCACAGTTCTCATATTTGCACTTAGGTCCAGTCCACGTCACCTCACATGACCCGTGCACGTGGGGTGGTGGACATTTTGCAGGGACCCCCCTAGGTTTAGTTTATTTCATCTCAGTCCAACAACTTTTTAATTAAGTTGTATTATTTAAGGTAAATTTCATCTAAGCCCCTGGAACTTTGCAAAATTGCACAAATACCCCTGCCAGGTCACGTGCCCCAGTGCGCGTGAGTTGGACATTTTGCAGCGAACCCCCTCCGGGTTTGGGTATTTATTTTTAATCCAGAAAATTGTATTTAATGTTTTATATTTTTGGAAAAATTGCAAGTAGGCCCTTGGATTTCTGCGTATTTACATTTATGCCCTTGCCAGCCTTGTATTTTTGCTTGGATGTTTGCATTTATTTCATGCATCAATTTAACTCAAAATATTGCCAAAAAAATACCATAGACTCCTGTTGCAGAGTTGTTTAAGGCTAGATTTTTATTTGCATTTTTGTTGCATTTTCATATTTATTAAAAATCAAAAACATGCCATTTCAATACTGTCTATCTTAGAAAATATCAAAAAATATTAAAATACCTCGAAAAAATCCAAAAAAAGCACCTACTATGTATTTTAGTCTATTTTAGTGTCAGTTTAAAAATCACTAAAAAAATCACAACCAAAATCTTAAAAATTAGAAAATACCCAAAAACTTCCAAAAAAATCTGTAAAATAGTAGAAAAATCAAAAAAATAGAAACTCAAGTTCTGTTGCTTCTCTATTTTATTTTCTTTATTTTAAAATTAGTGTGGAAAAATTTGGTGCCTTTTTTATATTTTTCATTTACATTTTGATTTCGGCCAGAATTCCAATTCATTATTTTTCTTAATTTTACCTTTTAAAAATAGCAAAAACATTCTGAAAAATACCCAAAAATCATAAAAACAGTAAAAAATTATAAAAAGACAAAAAATATTTTGTTCCCTAATTTTTGACTATTTTCCTTATTTTTATAAATACCCTAGCACCTCCTTTCTTATATAGTTTATATTTTCCAATATTGAAAAGAAAAAAAAGAAAATATATATAAAATATAAAATCAGAAAATTTAAAAATCAAAATACAAATTTAAAAATTAAAAAAAATAAAAAATAAAAAACCCACAAAGAATTGCATCTTTGTAGACATTTATTCACATTCACGTTTTGTGCATCATTGCCTTGTTCTACCTTGTTTGCTCCCTGTGTTCGAACTCTCTACATACTTACACCTATACATCTGTCTGTAGAGTTAAAAATAAATTTTAACTTCACATTTGCTTGTCATTTCTTGATATTTTGATTGTGGGTTAATTGTTGATTAAATACGAGGATCACTGAGGGTCGCCGCAGCGACACGGTTATCTCCACCTTGTGTGAGATAAATAGACCCCTTGATCTACGTGTTCATCACCCCACACACACATGTGGTCCCTCTCATGAAGATCATACAGGTCATAGCAACAAGGGATGAGACCCACCTTGGCATATTGTGTCATCTTGTGGAATATTGATGGAGATTGTGGGTGGTAGGCATTGTTTCCCTTGTGATCTTTAATTTAGGCTTTATGGTGTTGGTGGACTACAACCAAAGTTTGCATTGATTCACCTCCCTCTTCTTCACTATGCATTGCTCTATTCTGCAAAGGTCGAATGGTCTCATTGGGCCAGTAGATGTGATTGCCATACACTTACATCTGCCCTTCTCCCCCTACTGTTCTTCATTGTAATGGCTTCGGATATGTGTTCTAGGGCTTTCACCCTCCCTCCCAACCAATATTTAAGGGGGAAAAGAAGTACGAAGTCCACCCGTGTGCTGGCTCTTAAGATCTTCCTACTTGCTTCTTGCTTGCACATTTCATTCGGTCTACCTCAAAGGTTAGGTATGTGTTCTTGCCATTTTAGATGTTGTGCCACCTCATGTTCATCTTGATTCCCATTAGTTAAGGTTTGCTTGTGCACAACATATCATCTATCTTTTGGATGCATGTCCTGACTTCTTTGTGTCGATTAGTCTGTCTTGATTTGTTATGCTATCTTTGTTGATAGACCATGGCTTGGCTAACTTATATCAAGAATATTCTCTTGTTAGTTTTTGATTTAAATGTTGAAGTTGAATATGTTATATTGGTAATGATGTGAGGGACTCCTATTAGATACTGCTACCTTAGACTATACCAGAATGAGTTCAAGAATTCTTAAGAATCATTAACCTATTGTGGTATTATGTTTAAGTTATAACCTTAAAAAAACATGGCATTCTGTATGGCGTTATGATTCTGATAAGCATGGCATTCAACTTTTATGGTTTCTGTTTTGATGATTTATGTATTGTTGAAAGTGATACGATTATAGTTATTACTTGTGTCCAGTTTAAATCGATTCTCTCGTACTAATTTATATTCTGTTTAACTCGAGTGTACCATTACTTTTGTCCTGCTCGAATTGGAATGAATGTAGTCACCTAAGACGGGCTAGGACTTCACATGTCACCAGTCGAGTACGCAGTATTCTCATATATCGTCTCATATTTCTGTTATTTCCAACTGAAAAGATATGTCCAGTCTGTCACAAGGCATGCTTATACATTTTTGGTGATCATACAATTCATTGCCGGGAGCATCAGGTTTTAAGCACAGACACGATCTTGTTAAAGATATTTTATTTGATGTACTCAGACGTGTTTCAACGCTGATGGGGTTGAAGAGTGGGACCTTCACAACGGGACATGCTGCCCTTAAAGCTTCTTCAGCAAAAGTGGTGAAGCACGAGAAAGCGTGCACGGAAAATCAACATGTCTTCATCCCTTTTGATTTTGATACTTTTGGTTTCTTAGCACCGGAAGTTGTTGAGCTTTTAAAGAGGATCCAAAAAATGATAAACAGTAATGTGATGAGTCCTAGGTTTATGGATGTAGTGTTTAGGTTGCAATTCAAAAAGAACTAGTGGCGCAGCTTGTTGCCTGCTTGCCTCTTGTTTCGGTGTAAACTTTTATCTAATTACATCTAAATAGTTACCTAAGTTCTGTTTAAATCTTCCTCTTATGTTGACTTACTATGTGTAGACTCAATCCCCAATATTTGTGTTCTACTGAAAGTGGTATGAGTATAGTTATTTAGCATTTGTTGATCTCCATTCTACAATATTGATATTTTGCTATTGATCTCTCCATAGTATGAATATATTTTGCTGCTCTCATGACATTGTTATGCTTCCAAGCTCTCATATTATTAATACATACCACTGATTTAGAATCCAAAATAGAATATGTTATTGATGGCATGGCTGAGCATATTATGGCATGGCTGTACATGTGGTATGCATGGTATCTGTGTGTATTTTCTATACTTATGTTCTCTCATATAAATTACTCTCTATGGGGATTCTATTGGGTATGCTATGAATATATTTCACTTGTCTGATTGCCGCATTCTTGAGAAGGTATTGTATCATCGGTCATTATGTTTTCGTTCTTTTACCCGAGCAACTTACTAAGCATACCATTCCGTAGCATTCGGTTCTATGATTTTTGATAAGCATGACCTTCAAGTTTTGTTTCCGAGAAGGCACACTTCTTTTACGACATTTATGTGATGTTTAACTTGGTATTCCCACGAGTCCGATCTACTTAAAGTAGTTTGAATATAGTTCTCTAAGTTTTGGTTAATTCGATTCTCTCATACTGATTTATGTTATGCTTAACTCGATTATCGCATTAGTTAATTCTTAGTTGTGCACATCGTATCATAATTTGGATGCATATTTGAACCTCTTTGTATGGATTAGTCTTGTTATGTTCTCTCATACTTCTTTGTTGAAAGATGATGGCTTTCATAACCACCTATCAAGAATAAACTCTTTTTACTTTTTGATTTCGATGCTGTAATTTGTTATAATAATAATGATCCGTGGGGCTCTTGTTAGGTATGGTTTCCTTATTCACTTTAATAAGTTTTAGAAATCTTGAGAATCTTCTACTTCATGTGTTGTTATGTGTATGTTATCATCAAGAAAGCATGTCATTCTGCATACTGTTGTGTTATGATTCTGATGATCATGTCATTCAAGTTTTTGTCTTGTTGGGGTCATGTTCTCTCGATTTATGTCTTGTTGAATGTTACACGACTATGTGTATAAAACAAATCACATACTGTGTGTCTCCTATAGCAGGTGGTGTATGTCCAAGCATACTAAGGGCGTATGCAACATATGAGAAGATTTTATCCCTTTTTAATATTTTTCACGAACTATTTTTGACAGATCTATATGCAAACTGAAGAACTGTCATGTTCTGTCTAAGAGGGACAAACTCGAAGCAGTCATGTTAGGCAGTCGGAAGAAGGTTAATGGAAGACCCGTTATCTAATAGAGTACGATCGAACTGCTGCTCATGTATATGGCATTTGACATACGGATCTCCTGCATCTGGTCTCTTGGCTGGCAATAGGTTCTGAATGGCGAAGCATGTGGCACGGGTGAGCAAATGAATTTCTGAACTGTGGTTGCACCTCTTCTTCCTACGAATGGTGATCTTCTCTCTAAGATTCTTTTGGAAGAGAAGGATGTGCTCCAACGCTTCCTGGACAGTCGGCTGGATATGAAATATGTCTATCATCTGCTTGTTGAACTCTAATTAGTGTCTCTTTTTGGGATTTTCTGATTTTTTGTCCTTCCCTGAGCAGAGTGCTTGAGGTAAGGGGATAGAAGGACCGTCCTCAGAAGCCTGAGGGTCTGGAATAGGAATGGGTTTCTAAACATGTAGATGGCTGGAATCCATACAAGTATCATCAATCACCACAAATGAACCATGAGAATATACAAAAACCTTTCCTTTATTCATATTTTTATTTTTCAAAATTTTTCCATTTTTTGTGTTTTTTTATGATATTCATCCTCAGGTACAGGAAAAGAAGTCAGCACTACTGGACACTCTGTACAAGGACTCTTGGTGGCATCAGTACCACTGACAACATCTGATAATGTGGTTTCAGTACTACGCTATGGCCAATCATCTAGTAGGTTGGTGGCATCAACACCACCATCTGCAGCATCTGGAGATATGACGACATCAGTACCGTTGACTAGATCATCATCCTTGGTGGCCTCAACACCACCGTCATCATCAAGATTAGCAGCATCAGTACCTCTCTCTACTCCATCTAGCGTTCTAGAGTCTGCATCGGGGTGTTGCCTAGATGAGTCACCGCCAGCTTGCTTCCTACTGCTCCTAAGTGTCACAAAATCAGCATCAAATAAATAATGGATATCATCCAATACCTCATTAGGAGTGGCGGTCTCTATAAACTGTATCTGCTCAGATTTTCTCTTCAGATTGTTCGGGTTGGGCTTAATCTGTGCAGGTATGGAGGCCTTTCCTTTCATGATCTCCCTCATATCCTGCCTGAACTCATCCATTTCTCCCCTGAAAGTAGCCTGCTACTCTGTAAGCATGTGATAAAGAGGATCTTCCGAGGGTTTGCTAATCAAACTCGATTAGCGTCGTTGAGGTGGCCGCTCAAGAAAACCCTACTTTAAGCATCAATTAACCCACAATATAATATCAAAACAACGAAGAGCACAAGTGAGGTTAAAATTTACTATCTCTACCATAAAATGCATAGCAGTCAAGCACGTAGAGGTCGAACCACATAGAGCAAAATGGGTAGCCTAAAGTTATTTGTGTACAACCGAGTCATCCATTCATATAGATCTTTTTGTGGTTTTTTTATTTTATTTTTTATTTTATTTTTTGTTTATAATTTTTTTGATTTTAATTTTCTGATTTTGTATTTTCTTTTTATATTTTTATCTTTTTATATTTCTTTTTGATTTAAATATAATATACATATATTTATTTATATGTATAAATACTCTATAATGTATATATAGATACTATATAGATAAAAATATGTAAAAATAGTCAAAATATGGTAAATAATATATTTATATGATTTTCATATTTTTTTAAATTTTTTTGGTATTTTCCTGTAATTTTTTCTAGTTTTTATGTATTTTTAAAGTCAAAATTATCCCTAATAAGGGATTAATTAAATAAGGGATTAATTAAATACCCGAAATTGATTTAGATTTTAAAATAGTAGATAAATCCCAAAATTACCCAAATTAATTTTAATATGTAAATAATAAAAAATAATAATTATAAAATAGGAAAAATATTTTTTGGTATTTTGTAGAATTTTTATATTTTTCTGTTGGATTTTGGAGCTTTCTGATTTTTTAATTTGTTTCCTTATTTTTAGATTTTTTTGTTTTCAGGACTCAATAAATATCAAAATATACCAGATATATTTTTTTGGGAATTTTTCAAAAGGTTTTAATATTATTTTGGTATTTTATAAATTAGACAGGGATTTTTTTAGGCTCCTTTAAAATTTTAATAAATAGACTAAATGCAAAAAATGCTAAGCGGGCATGTGGCGTGAAAGTACAATGCATGGAGCATCTAATCCTATTTTTAAGTATTTTTAGGATCAAGTTAACTATTTTTAATAAATAGAGAAAAACATCAACAATACATGTCCTAGCAGGGAATAAGTGCAAATAAAATAAACATCAGGGGGCTCTGTGCAATTATACCATAAATATACAATGTGTTTAAGAATTTATGGGACTAATAAATAATTACAAAAACGTCGGGGTCATATATGCAAAATATCCATCACATGGGACGACACGTGACGCAACCTGGGAGGGACCAAAATGTAAATACAAAAAGATCAGGGACCTCCAAGCATTTTTCACAAAAATATATAATGTTAATTTCAATTTATTGGACTTTTTATAAATACACAAACCCGTACAGGATATACATGCAATTATGCCACCTCACGTGGGACTGCGCGTAAGGTGACATGGACTGAACCCAAATGCAAATAAAATAAGTACAGGGGGTCATTTACAAAATGTCCATTTTATTTTAAACAACGAAGTTTATTTATAGGACTAAATAATAAATACAAAAAAGAGGGATGAGATATACAATTTACCCCATTAAAGGCGTTGGTAGACAGTCTGGATGTCTTCACTTGAACACATGTCAGCATCTCATGCGCCGATGAGCGGTGGAGATCAGATCCAAGGGAGGATCCAACGGTCAAGGAGTGGCTCCATCGGATGGTCCTGATCAAAACCGGGGGCTTCTTCTTCATCGGACGATTTAAGGTTTAGGCGGAGCCGAGGAAGGAGACGAGCTCCAGGTGCCTGTTCTTCAGCAAAAATCGACCCTATGTGGGTCTTTTGGCCTCCAGACCTGCACAAGCCTTATATGCAAGAAAATGGGGGTTCCGGGAGCCTTATTGGGGTGGAATGGAGCGGAGTGAGGCGGGCGGAGGTGCTCCGGTGAACGACGGAGTGGAGTACCTGGATCTCCGGATCCACGATGGATCTGGATGGAGCGAGATGCGCAGGATGATCGTAGGGTGATCAGGAATGAAATGGGCACGAAGGATATGACGGAGGTGGGCTGATGATACGCGGAGGAGCTCGCCGGAGCTCAACTCCGGTGAAGTACGGGCTGGAGTGATTAAGCTATTCTAACTGTCTAGGGATTGAACTAACTATTGGAAATAAAAGCTAGGAGAAAAATTAAACAAAATAAATAGAAAAGATGCAGCTCTTATACCTGGACTGACCAGGGAGCAGGGTCGTCGGCGACGGCGACCGTGGGTGCACCCCCTTGCTCCTAGAGCTCGGCCAAGCATGGAAATTGATCCCCCTGTCACGAGGAACAATCCAAGGAGCTGAAGCAGGGCTCGCAAGGCTTTAATGGTGACCAAATTTGAAGAAGGAGGTGGAGGGTTTTATTTATAGACTTAATCGAGCACCTTTATTGACTAGGGAAAAACAACGATTTGGTTGTATACACACATGATTAGAAGGTATGGCGTGTATGCACAATGATCAATGAGCATTTCATATGAAGGGATCGAAGGCGATAGATGGATGTGGTGGCCGGGAAAAATAGCGCAAAATCAGGGAAAAGACACGCCGAGTCAAATCAAGAGGTGGGGGTCAAGTTGACCGAGGTCAATGAACGAAGCGCCCTGATTGGGCCGCCTAAGCCGCTAAACGACAAAACAACAAATTTTATTCGAAAATAAATAATTTAAAATAGTTAATGGTTTTATTAATTTTTGAATATAAAATAAAAATTGTTTATTATTTTATGTAGTATTTTATTATGATTTTTATTTATTTTTTAGTTTTATTTATTAGTAGTTAATTTTTATTAGTGTATTTATAGGTATATTCATCTATATTTTGTACATTTTTATTTTTATTTTTATTTTGTATATTTTATTTTATTATTTTATTCTATTATTTTATATATTTATAACCTATTTTTATGAGTATAAATATATTTTTATTTTAATTTTATGATGTTATTTGTACATGTAAATAAATAGATATGTATATTATGTAGGTACATTTATAGGTATTTTACCTGTGTTTTATATATGTCTTTTTATTTTAATGTATTTTATAGGATTTTATTTTGGTTTTATATTTTTAACAGAATATGAATTATATTTAGAATATTATAAAATTATAAAAGAATAAAGAATTAAAGAATGAGTTCTCCCTTTTATTTATATACATGCATAATCATATGTGTTTCGCCTATATAATTACATAGACTTATTTGATTTTTCATTTTCTTTTTAATTTTATTATAGTTTTAATATTCACATTTGTTATAGATAATGTTTACAAAATTATAAGAATATGAATTTGTAAAAATAATAAGGTATGAATAAAATGAATATTTTAATCGGTAGAATGTACAATATGGGTCAAAAACCTAATGTTCGCACAGTAACTCCAAAAAATACAAAACCACCACCATTAAATAGCTTGTGAAAAATTATATACAATTAGAGGTGATTTCGATAATGTTTTGAGTTTTTATTTATAAGATATGGGTCTGTGAAGTTTGATTTCTTAATTTTATTTGGGATATTTACACCCATAACCCTGAGTAATTTTGTAATTACCCCAGAAACCCTCAATAATCACGAAGCACACACAGGACCCTGAATAATGGCTCTGGTTTACACCTATAACCTTCTGTTACTTTAGTGAATTAACCTAACTATATGAGTGAGTTAATCTAACCCATCTATAATCTAAGGGCTAGGATAAACAAAAAGTAAAAAAAACAGGAGGAGGTGGGTGGGCTTTTCACGAGGCTTGCGGGAGGTGGGCGGGTTTTTCACGAGGCTTGCGGGCGGGGAAGGCTTCAACTGCAGCGGGGCTGCAACTGGTAGGGCGGGAGTTCTTGCTCCAGGGAGGGGTTGCAGCTGGTGGGGTGGGGGCTTGTAGAGGCGATGGAATGACGGGGGCATCAGGCGGAGGTGGCTTGCAGCGGGGTCGCAGCTTGCAGAGGCAGTGGTAGGGGGTGTTCTTGCTCCCCGGTGGGGTTGCAGATTGGGGGGGGGGGGGTTCAAAGGAGACAGAGATTGGGGGCGATGGAGCTGGCAGCGTGGGTGGGGGGATTGCGTTTTGTCTTGTAGAGGCAACAACGGGGGGAGGGGAGGATGCCTGGAGCTCGCGAGCTGGGGGCGGAGGCGCGGATGGAGCTCACCGGCAGGGGGAGGGGGTGCTGGAGCTCGGTAGCTGAGGGCAGGGGCGTGGATGAGCTTGCTAGCAGGGGAGGGGGTGCTGGAGCTCGCGAGATGGGGGCAGGGTGCAGATGGAGCTCGCCATCCTGGGGAGGGGGTACCGGAGCTCGCAAGCTAGGGGCGGAGGCGTCGGGCGGAGCGGGGCAGCATGTCGGGGCGAGCGGGAGAGACCGGGGTAGCTTTCCTGGGGGATGGGGCATGATTTTGTTGATATAAAGAATGGCATCATGTTATAAATATGATTTGTTTCGAAGGGTAAAATGGTCAGCATATAACTTTTCCCGTCAAAGTTAACGGAGAATCAAGACGGAACTTGACACAGGATTTTTCCATGTAAAGGTTAAGCATTATTCAGGGATCTGGGTGTAATTCATGATTATATAGGGGGGTAATTACGAAACTACTCAGGGTTTTAGGTTTAAATATACCTTTTTATTTTGTGTATAACATGTACACAGTGTATTAGTTTTGTACAAACTTAATTTTGTATTTTTATTTACATTATTATCAATAACTTTTATTTACAAAGTTTCTTTATTTGATTAACAAATAATAAAGAAAAAATTAGGTGTCAAAAATGCATAAATAATGAATGAATGAATGGCAACTTTATCGTGTTTTGGCCCTTATCTCCCCCTACTTTATTCCTTGTCGACCAACACAATTCTTGACTTGGTCTCGGGGTTTAAGGTTATAAAATATTTTTAATATTTTCTTCCTTTTTCTTTTCTTCTCTTCATTCTATAATTTTGGCATTAAAAATAGTATTATTTACACAATAAATGTAATAAATAAGGGTTGCTATTTTATACAAACTAATGTCATTTACATGCACTAGCTAGGATTTTTAAGGCCAAAATGATAGAATAAAGGTGATGAAATGGAGATTCATCAGCATGCATGCAAGATCATCTAGTGTTGGGTTCTCATACGAGGGTGCATGAGAATCAAATGGGCTGCTTATTTGGAAATGTTGAGGCTGGCCATGCTGATGCTTATGTGGGTGAGATTGAGGGGGAGTCTGTGAAAACTGAGAATGAGGTTGTTGTCAATGCCTCCGCTGCTGACCCTGATACTGGGGTCGAGGAACATGCTAGTGGGAGTATTGGGGTTGCTGCTACGGCTGGGGACCCTGCCCTGACTGTGTTGGAGGTTATTGCTAGGACTGAGCACCTCCAATGGACCATATGAAACTCGGGTGATCTCAACGGATATTGAGTTACTGATGGTATTGGCCATACCAAATCCTGTTAACTTCCATCAACGGTTCCATCTATGAGGGTGAGAGAAGGGATGCCAATGGCTGATCATGGTGATACACCATCATCTAGGTGTCCGGCGCCGGTGGTGGTGGCAAATGGTACTAGGAGGTCGGTTGAATGTGCTCCGCCCGAATATGATGAACATGTCAGTAAGAGGCGGACGACTGTGATGACCGGCTCCCATGATCAGCATGTGACATAGATTGTGGCGTAGAAGCCGTATGTGCCTCTTGGAGGCACATGATCTGTGTCTTGAGGTCACTCAAAGTCTGGTCCAGCTCATCAATCTTATTGAGCTTTATATGCCCTGACAAGTATTCTTCTCAATGATTTCCATCTGGTCCAACTTCTGGCTGATGATGCCCATGTCGGCAGCTGACGATTCTGCTAGTGTTTTCGCTGTAGAAGATGAAGAAGAACGACCTCAATGCATGCTACTCTATGGTGAGACAATGCCTATAGGAGAGCTTCCCTTGAGTGTAGGCTCGGGTCTAGGACATCACTGTATAATTCTTGACCATCTTTTCATTGATGGCCGAGACCTGGTCCTCATCCTTGGCAAAGTAGGAATCTCCACAAGAAGCGTTCACTAGCCCCAGCAGCTCAGGTGTCAGCCCACAAAAGAAGCTCTATGCTAAATTGGGCTTGTTGATGTCATGATGTGGACACATGTCGTTGAGCTCTCTAAATCGATCCCACACCTCATGGAATTTCTCATTCGGGATCATTGTGAAGTTGCTGTCCATGGCTCGTGCTGCATTTGTCCGACCGAGTGGATAATACTTGTTGAGGTACTCGGTCATCAACTGCTCCCAGGTGGTGACAACTCTCCCAAAGTGCTTCAGCCAGTGCTGCTCTATCAACCAGGGAAAATGGGAAGGTATCAACTTGATTGTGTCCTCATCCATCAGCCTGTCGTAGATGATGCTGCAGATCATCTCAAACTCCTGGAGATGTAGATGGGGTTCCTCAGTGGCATGCCCAAGGAACTTGGGCAGCAACTGGATCGTCTGGGGCCTGAGCTCAAACTCACCAAGGATGGCAGGCAGTTGGATCCATCTATGTGTAAGAGTTACACCAAGGTTGTGCAACTTCCTAATGGTGTGTGTCGGCCTCGCATCTGCTCTTGCATATGCTCGGTCCTCATGTCTCGGTATCTCTTCATCACCACCTGATCTATCTGGCTCTGCTCTCCCATCTCTCATCTGGTTCATTTCCCTCCTCACCTCAGCCATGAGCTTCCCCTAGTCTCTAATCTGTCTATGCATAGTCTCCAACGATGCTAAGAGGGTGTTGTTGATGGTTGTCTGGTCTAATACAAATGAAAAGGACTGTGGCTGGTCATCAACCCTCTCATCGATGTCCATCTCGTTGGTCTCTGCAAAGGCAAAAGTACCGAGCTCAGGTATTGTCAAGGGAGCATATTGTTGTATTGGTCGCTCTGGTTGTACCTCAGGTGATGTAGAAGAAGGATAGTCAAGGGGGGAACATGGTGGAACGAATTTGGGTTCAGTGAGCGGGTCCGAGCTCTCTGAAGTCTCCCTAGATGAGTGAACAGAGGTGCTATGAAGCGGTGCCACTAAAGGTAGCCGAAGAGTCCTCCTGTCCATCATCGTGATGTGGGGATTTATGAAGATTAGATCTGGACTGAAAACAATGATAAGAAATCAAACCCCTGATTCACCAATTCAACACGATGATAACCATGAAAGCTCGGTCGTTAATCTTTTCTGTTTTACAGTTTGATGATAATTCAATCTTAAAAATGCGTTAGCAAGTTGTTAGGTGCCCGAATTTCCTTGAAGCCTGGCATGAATTCTTACGACGAGTTGCACCTACTTCCAGCCATTATAAGTGTAAGTACGGACCGTAAAAACGGCTACTCGATACTTGAGGACGGAGCCTTATGCAGCATCCTCTAACCCACCCACTCTGCTAAGGAAATAAGCACCGTTGACCGGCTACCCCTATTCCCTCACTGAAAAGTAGCTAATCATTATTATAGACTTAGTAGTCTAAAGAGAATCCAGACTTTGCTCTATCCTAGTGTTCGTCGCTCAACTCTCTGCAGATAAAATCAAACAATTAGGGGGTTACTGTCCCCAAAATAATATTTTTGAACTTTTAATTCAGTTTTAGGGTCGAGTTTATTTATAAAACCCGATTTTATTAGGTTATCACTTTTTTAGTATTTTTGAATAAGAACACTTCTAATGAATTTTCCGATTTCCTTTTATTTCCTAAATCTAGAAAAGAAAGGGAGGAAGAAGGAAAAGCTGATGTACGATAAAATCAATGATGCATGCACGAATTAGAATGCGTACCATGCTCCAGCAGTTTACATGCAAAGTGATCCGTTCATAATTGAAAGACAGAAATAAAACTATTTATATGATGCATGAAGAAAATGACCTGGAACATAAGCTTCTAATTCGGGAAGAACAATGAGCTAACTACTCAAAAGAGATACCAAAGTTTGATCTTAGATGTTGATCGGTGCCCACCACAACAAGTCTTGCCATCATTGTATATGAACTTTCTCGGTACGTCGTCTCTAATCCAAATAATTAGCTTTGTATTATTTGACTAAGTCAAAGCGAATTCTATAGGAACGTATATTCTATTAGGGGCTTTAGACCTTAATGCTATATGACTCAACCAAATAGAATCCTACGTTTAAGGGCTCAAATCCACGGGAAACAAGTAAAAACAAAGGCGATAAAAACGATGGAAAATCCAGTGAGGTTCCTGAGTGGACCGGCACTCGGCGAAACAGACCCCGAATAAAGTCTGAGTATCCAAAGTTCTCTCAAAATTATTGTAAATTATTTAGAAATAAATGCTAAAATGAATCTATTTTCTATAACTATTTCCCTCTCCTCGTGCTCCTCCTTGGATGCTCTCTCCTACAGCCGGTGTAGAAAGGTCGGCCTCCATATCGCTCGGGTGTATCGTCTCTCCAAAGATATCACCTCCCTTGCTCCGAGGGCCCTTGCAACAGAGGTACAACAGAAATATGTCAGAGGCAGTTATAGAAGATAGAGAAAAATAAAATATGAAACAAGAAGACAAAAATCCTAACTACCTAGCCGTGCTCCCCGACAATGGTGCCATTCTGATGATGTGCAAATCCGACTCGGGTTGAGGATATTATTAACAATGTTGATGTGACCCAAATCAAATTCACAACAATCGATAAAATTATTCAATCACGAAACAGATCAAGCAAATCAAGCATGTGGTATAGTTGTTTTATTAACCCGGTATAGAGACCAGGGTCGAACACAAGGAGCACTATTATAAACTAGGTAGGCAACTCGGTAAATCAAAGGATTTTTATTTTTTGTTTTTAGTGGTTTTTAATTTTGTAAATTTTAAATTTTCAAATAAGGCAAATAAGAATGAGGAAGAAAATACACACTAACACCTCTTTTTGTATTTTCCAAATATGATGAAAATGCACAGAAAATTCAAGTAAAAATATTTTGAGTTTTATAGATTTTATAGTGTTTATAAAGATTTTTGGAGAATTTTCAAATGTTTCTGGAATTTTCTAAAAATCAAAAACTGAGAAAAGAAGTAAATAGTGTACAGTCAAGAGATTTTTGTAAATTAAAAAAAACTAAAAATGCTCAAAACTCCTGGAAACTATTTTTATTAGAAACTATAAAGAAATATCTGCAATTATAAACTTAAAATGTAATTTTTGGATTTTTTTTTATTGATTCTATATGATTTTTATAAGTTTTTTGGTATTTTGTAATTTTTAGTGTATTTATAAAATAATTTCAAAGAAAATTTATACAATAGTTAAAATAGGTCAAAATACACCTACATTAATTTTTTATAATTTCTAAAACATTTTTTTTGAATTCATAAGGCAAATAGGGACTTTTAGTATATTTTTGAATTTTAAATAATTGAAAATCAAGAAAATCTGACAAACAAAATTACCACCTAAATTAGATACTAGCAGGAGCTAATAATGATTTTTAAGGGATTTTTGGGTTAAAATCCCTATTTATTGCAATTATTTAAAAAGGATAATAATGAAACAATGCAGTAGGGACCTAGCTGCAATGATTTTAAGTTCTGAGGCCAAAATATTAACAAGTTAAAAAAATATCGGGCAAAATATGCAATTAGTATACAAAAACGTGTGCAACACGTGACAGTCACTCACATGGGTATAACTACAAATACTAAAAACTTCCTCTATTTCATTAACCAAATAAAGTTCAGGATGAAAGTTGCAAATATCCCACAAAAGACACACGTGAGGACGCACGTGACTAAGACTCGATTGGACTGAAATGCAAATAAAACAAATACGAGGTCCTTATTGCAAATTATCCAAAACAAATTACTCTATGGAATATATTTTCATGACTGAAAAGTAAAACAAAATAGCAAGGTTAAAGGTGTTATTACCCCTCGGCGGGCACGTGGCATGCACTCGTGGAAGCGGGCGCGGACGGCTCTGATGCGGGACAGACATGGATCAGATGGCTCTGATGACTGGCGCTAATGAATGGTCGAGGGAGATCCACTTATGACGAACGGTTCATATCAGTTGATACCCCTTCGACGATGAGCGACTGAGAATCGATCCTCAGATGATCAGACGATCCAGGCACCTCTAAAACGGGCAGACAAGATTAGAACTAGGAGGCTCTCGATCCAACAACTAGGGAGACGTCAAGATGAACTGGAGAAGAACTCGCCACCGGTGAGTTTCGAACGGCGAATGCATGGGATTCCGACGTCCTTGGCGCTTATCTGATGGGAGAAATGTTGCTAACGATGGTCTGCAGCGATTGATGCTCTCTAGAGGGTCTAGGACCTCGGAACGGGTCCTTGAGATGCATGGAAACCTGGAGACTTCTTGGGTGATTATGCGTTTGCAAATCGACCTCCAAACGAGGTCTCTTCAGTCCAAAACCTGCACAAGAGTCCATTCTCAGATATGGCACTCCGGCAAAGGGTGATGGTTGGCAGAACAGAGGGTTAAATGTAGGGGAAGCAGATGGGTCAGGTCCTGCGTAAAGTGAGGGATTGGAACTAAGTTTCGACCAAATCAGATGAATGGGTCGAGGATCAGATGGCAGATGAAGATGGAGAAGCGAAGGGATGGTCGAGTGAGACGAGACGTGGCGAGAACGGAGCTATTGAATCAACGAAGATGCTCGACTTCATATTTAAATCGTGAATGAAGGAGGAAGCATCTTAGACATCTACAGTTACCTGATTAAGGGAATCGCCTGGATTGGAGTTGGTGATGCTCCTGGAGTCAAGGCCTCGATGGATCGACACATCCAAAGGCTGGGCTCGCCGCGGCGGAGCACGACGAAGATTGCTGTCGGACCTAGGGCACTCACGGTTCCTTGGTACCCCCTCTCCTTTGCTGTCACTATGAGGGAAAGGGTTGCACGTAATGGTGGTAATGGAGCAACTAAAGGTACCTATAAAGAGGAAGGTGAAGGTGGCTTTATCGACATATCAAGTTCGAGAAGGATAGAGTGAAGTCGCGTGAACTGAGACGCGAATCTTGGATATGATCCTCGGGCATGGATAAGGGATCTGTACCATTCAATCAGGACGGAGGAGCGAAGGCTAAATCAACCGGGGCAGGTCGGAAGACATGGGAGAAGATGGAGTCAAACCCGATCCGATCGGAAAGGGCAGGGGGACATGTTGACTGTGGTCAACAGTCCCAAGTGGACGAATCAGGAGCGACGTGCAATGAGGACAAATTAGGCTACGCGGTAAAATATGGAAATAAATAAATAAAATTAGAAATAAATAAGTAAATGATTTTAAATAAAAAATGAATAAAATAATTTTTTATTATTTTACAATTTATTTTTCTGTGATTTTTAATTATTTTTATTAATAAATATTTATGGACTATATAGTCTATTGTATTATGTATAGGTATAATATACCTATATATTATATACATATATTTTATTTATTTTTTTTTATAAAAATGCATGTTTTTTATATTTTATTTATTTACAAAATAATTTAAGGAATATAGATGTATTTTTATTTGATTTTTACAAATTAAATATAGGTGTTAAATAAATAGTTGTTATGTACAATATATACATGTATGGCACTTTGTATAATGAGAAGTTGATTTTCGTTTTAATTTTTTTGGTATTTTCTGAATTTCATTTTAATTTTATTTTCTTTTAAGGAGTATGCACAAATATTTAAAAATATAATATATATACAAATTATGTACAATATATATATATATGCAGGTATATGTACTGTATGCAAGTTCAACACACTCAAAAAGCCAACTTTTGCACCAAAACTCCAAAAATTATAAAACCACTCTCATTTTAAAGATAATTTAATTTAGCGTCCAATAAAGGTGATTTTGGGAGAATTTGAGTGTATATGGAGCCGGAATTGATCTTTCAATTTGTACTTTATGGGTTCTTATGAATGGTATTATTGTAATTATGTACACCAATTGATTTTGCAATTATTTTTGTTATTTAGAAAACATTTTTATTTACAAGTTTTATTAAGAAAATAATTTAATTTGGGATCATGATAAATAAAAATAGATGAGTGATATATATAGTGATGAATATGTACAAGATAAACGAAGACCCTATCTCTCCCTACTTTATTCCTTGTCGATCAGGCCAATACTTGGCTTTCTCTCAGGGTTCAGGTCAGTCTGTACTTATTACTTAATTACAACCTTCTTTTTATTTCTTTTCATTTTCTTTTCTTCATTATTCTTTTATTATGGGCAAAAAGAATGTTAATTACACAATATTAACAAATGCATGATGTTAATTTATTGTATTTGATACATATTAACAGGGATTTTTCATAGGGAATTTTGCTAAAATAAAAGAATAAAGGATGTGAAATCATGAATTCATCACTCACCTTACCTTCATCTCTCTTCGTGCAGGATGTTATACGTAAATGAAACCTACTCTATATGCAGTGCAAGCTAATGAAAGCTCCCTAGAACATGAGTTGCTATTAATGTGAAGAACCAGATGCCAAGTATCTAGAAAAGAAACCTAGAGTCCGATCTTGGAGACTCCCTGATGCCTGTCACAACAGGTCCTGCAAGTGATGTGTAAAGTCTCTAGCAGAGCACAGTTTCGAATCTAAATATCAAACAATGTAATTTGACTAGATCTAAGCGTGAAACTATAGGTACATGCAATTTAATAAGGGCTTTGGTCCTCTTCTATCGAGCAAGCAAATCCTAATATAGGGCCTAATCACACAAATAAAAAAGGCCAAAAACTCAAAAAGCGTGAAATAAAGAAAAATAAAAGCGAGAAAACAATGAAAAATCCGACAACGCCCCCAGGTGAACAGACCCCCGGGCAATGGAAATCGAGAAGTGTGAATGTCCAAGTCCAAAATTATTACAATTTATTTTACAAAAATAAAAATAAAAACACACTCTCACTAAATAAAACAAAAATGCTATGCACAGTTGCTCTTTTCTTCTCTCTCTATCTCTCTCTCCTGCTCTCTCCTAGTTGGCTCAGGTGCTTCAACCTCCTAACAAGTCATTGATGTTGTTTGGTCCCTCGCAAAAGGAATAAGTTGTCAAAACATTCAAATAAATATCAAAAAGAAATGTCAGAAAACAAAAGAAGAATAATGTAAAAAATGCTATACTCCGTTGCTCCCCGACAATGGCCCCATTTGAAATACCGAAAAATACCAAGGAGAGAGTCGTACAATCTCACAAGGTGAGATTGAGTCGTCGAAGTGACCTCCAACAAGGACCTATGATAAATTCAACAATCAACCCATAATAAAAATATAAAGCAATAAAGCAAATAATGTGAATCAAAATTTAATATAACCCAGAAATAAATATGTGTAGTGGACAAGTAGTCTGAGTGTCGAATACAGGAAGACAAGTCGGTGTAGCAGGTATATTAATTATAAATAAATAATAAATAATTAATAATTAATATAAGTTTGTATAATATTCGATCAATTATTTAAATCATGTTTTATGGGTTTTTGCTTTTTAGTAATTATATATTTATAATTTTTATTTCCTTTTTATAATTTCTGATTTTTAATTTCTTTTTCTTTTAATATATAATAAAGTATGTAATAATATATATATAAGTATATAATGTAATATGTATAATAAAAGCTATATATATGATATGAAATATATAATAAATACACAAAAATAAGATAAATGCCTAAAAAATATTCCTTTTTTTATTTTTAAAGGGTTCAAAAATATTTATAAAATATTTATAATAATTAGTAGTAATAATAGTTATATATCATTGTATATATGTATATAATACAATATAAGGAAATCTATTTATAAACAGAGAAATAAATAATCAAAATTTACCAAAACAAACTATTTTTGTGTTTTTATATTTTTGTGATTTTTCAAGGACTTTTGCTAATTTAGATGTATTTTTAACGATCAAAATATGCAAAATCAAGAACTTTTACAATGGGTCGAATTGTTTTTAGATTTAAATATACTAAATAAAGTCAAAATTTCTCAAAACAAATTTAATATATAATACTAGATATATATAATAATACAGAATAGAAATAATATTTCTGGAATTTTTGTGGATTTTTTATAATTTTTATAAGGATTTTGGAGCTTCTTTATTTTTAGTGATTTTCTTTTGCAATTTTTAGGGATTTTTAGTCTAGAGGTACAAAATACGATAATAGACAACTATTAATTTTTAGGAATTTTTAAAGATGATTTTATGATTTTCAGATTTTTTAAGTCAAACAGGGAATAAAATAGCTCTAAAGATTTTTAATAAATATTAAATGCATACAAAATGGCACATAAAAATTAGAATGTGAATTAATAGCCAATCAAACACAAAAAATATTTTTTAGAATTTTTAGAGCACTAATTTATTTTAAATAAAAAGAAATACAAAAATAAAATTTAGTTAAGATGGCGAGGGCATATTTGTAATTAAAATAAAAGATAAGGGCTAGCATGCAAATTTCATAAAGTTTTGAACTAATATTCAAATTTTTGATATCAAATTCTAATTATGAAAACCCATGAAGGTATATATGCAAAATGTCCATTCTCACGTGGGTGACCACATCAGCTGAGCTAGCAATGACCTAAACGTAACATGCAGATAGTTCAGGGGTCTCCTTGAATTTTTTATAGAAAAATGTGCTTAATTAATAATATGACTAAATAGGAAATAAAATAAGCTGAGAGGTCTCTATGCAATTACTCCCAAAAGTGCACATGATCGAACGATTCTTGATGTTTTATTTGATGTGTGGCAGCTCCTCGTAACGCGGTGATGGTTCGTCGTCCGACAATCGAAATTAGATCTCGGGAAGAGGATCAACGATTGTAGACGCTCACATCCGATGACACATGCTCCTCCTGGAGCTTTATTCTTGATCAAACGACATGGGATGACCCAGAAAGAACAGATGATGAACTCGCCCTTAGCGAGTTTGGATCTGGTGAAGCTCACATCTCCGGCCACCTAGAGCCTAGCTGACTGGCTTCTCATGCTATTGTTGTCATTACGTACCTCCCAGGAGCTTCAGATGGGTCCGGAGCCCGCTGATCAGCCCCTGGAGTTCGATGGTTCAAAAACAGACCTGAGAGCGTGTTCTTCATTAGATCATCCCTCAGATGGGCTCCTCCAGATGCACATCCTACAGAGAGTCAAATAAGAAGATAGGGTGAGGCTATCTGGGCTTTTATTGGTGGATTTCGAGGCAAAAAAGAAGGTGGTGGTGAGGTCCCAGGCAATGTGACGGAGCTGACCTCGATCTCCAGATCTAGGTCAGATTTGGATGGCTAGTGGGCGTATATAGATGGAGAAATGGAGGGGCAAGACAATAGGATGGTCGGCGGAGGTCGAAACAGGATGAATTCAGTGGGACCGAGGTCGAAGCTCGAGAACTCAACTTAAATCCTAACTACACACTGTAACTACTGATTAGAGGCTAAAATAAAGACACAAAATGAAAGCTAAAATTAAAATCTACCTAAAAGGACGGGAAAATATCTCAAGTTGGCAGGAAGCCAAGGAGATGGATCGCCTGGAGCGGAGCTCCAACAATGGTTGGGATCTGCCTTCTATGCAACTCCTCCTTGCTACTAAGCATGGAGAGCTTCTCCTCCGAGGGTCTAAGAATAGAATAGAAGGGGAACCAAATCAAAAATGCAAAGAGGTACGAGAGTTATAGGCTAGAATGGAGCGGTTTTCGAGATGGTGTGGCGTGCGAAGGAGGAAGAGATGGTGGCAGGATATGGGTCGGCGAAGATCCATGATGAAAGGTCAACATCATTCATGAAGGGGGTACAAGATCTCGAGCCATGTATCATGGTGAAGACAATCGAGAAGGAGCGCGGTTCAGCAATCTCTTAGGGCTAGAACCCAGGTCAAAGGAGTCGACCTAGGGTCAACGTGGAGAGAGCTCCTATTGGTCTAATTGGACCGCTAGAAAACAAAATAGAATAGAAAAAGATCAATAGATAAAAATAAAATAACAAATGAATTAATTAACTAAAATTTAAAACATAAAAATTGCTCATTATTTTTATAGTATTTTAGTATGATTTCTAATTATTTTTTTCAAGTTACTTTATTATGAGTTATTTTTTTACAAATATAGACATAGGACCACGAGAGCTGAGCTGGCAAGGACATAAATGTAATATGCAGATAGTTTAGGGGTCTCCTTACATTTTTTATAGAATATTTGCTTAATTAATTACATGACTAAATAGGAAACAAAATAGGATGAGGGGTCTCTATGCAATTACCCCCAAAAGTACGCACGATCGGACGGTCCTTGATGTTTCACTTGATGTGTGGCATCTCCTCACAGCGTGATGACGGCTCGTCGTCCGGCGGTCGAGATTAGATCACAGGAAGAGGATCAACGGTTGTAGACTCTCACATCCGACGACACATGCGCCTCCTAGAGCTCTGTTCTTGATCGAACGAACAACAGAATTTCATTTCCATCAAAAGTTTGGTAGCGTGCTACCAGCAGATACACGGCTACATATAGGGGGAATTTGCAGGGCACGAAATACTGATAGAGTCCACAGAAAAAGAACCTAAGTGTCCATGGGGGTCCAGCATCTAATACAATTGGCTAACCCCCATGTATGGGCAAAATACAACAAGTAGTTCAATATTCGAATTTGCAAAAAAAGTAAACAAGAGCGACAAAAAGTTCCTACATATCGTGTCATCGTCGAGTTGTTGTAGATTTCAGGTTCTCGCAACACGTTGGCGATGGATGCAGGGGCGTGGACTGGTCAGGCTTTCTTAGTTTGTTTCTGCAACACGAAATTTGTGAGGGGAAGGAACATAGGGTAGGGTGATGATATGAAAGTGAGGCTTACTGAATGCAATCACAAAAAAGGTAATGTCTTTAGCGATAATAGAGGGTGGCTTGAAGTACCCTGAAACAACCTCGTACATCGCTTCTTCCAGGTCAACCACCAAATCGATGGACTCTTGGTGGTTATCTGCCATTGTGATTGTGTATAAGGGTGTAAGTTCTAATCTTCAAAGAAACAAGCAAGCTCGTCCTTGGCGGAGAAATGTTAGAAATTGCGTATACATTCAAAGTATATGAACACTTCATGAATAGATTTTTCAAGTGATTCAGCATCCGCTAGTAGGCATAAGGGGCAAGCATTTGTTGTGTGGTGATTAATCAAACTTCATTGGTGTTGTTTTTGAAAGAATTATATGGAGTTTTATTAAGGTAAATTTGCTGCTGAAATTTGTTCGAACGTAAGTCCGCATGTAAGAAAGACTTCCTTATAGTTATGTTCAAATCTTTGTGAATGGACTTAAATGACAACCAAAAAAGCAATTCTTCTCTTATCACATAGTTATAGTTAAATAAATTTAGACGATCGGATTATAATACTTTCTATTAGAATTTGCCTCCTTTAATATAGCCACTGTAATCTGGGAAGAGGATCGCACCGAAAACTAGAAGAATTTTACATGTTTGTAAAGAAGGCAGAGGAACCATTGAGATTTGGTTGTAAGACATTATAAACTATCAGTTGTTTCAAACTTATTAGCCATGAATGTATAGGTGTCACATGTCTCGATTTGAGCGATTATTTAATAGCAACAAAAATTCAATGCAAGGTATTGCATTATTTTTCATTGTCAACGAGATTATAGAGGAGCTATTATTATTATAAAGAGAGTTCAAAATAGATGAAATGTCAGACAAATCATGTTAGAGAGGAATGTTCGGAACATCTTTCAGATTTAGAGTGTAAGAAAGTAAACTTTAAAAACTTTGCATAAATGGTGAACGTACCAAATCCTGTCAACTTCAACATGGTTGCAAACCATATTTCTATAAGGAAAAAATGGGGATGCCCCCATCCCTATTTTTTGTATTTTTCTATTTTTTTGAAAAATTTTCACCATGTATATTCATCTATATATCCCTCCAATATACCATCCAAATTTCGTCGGAAACAAAAACTCATATATCATCCATCTAGAACAAGTAATTTTAATGATCTAAACATTGTTGCACTCAACCCGTTCTAGATGGAGGACATAGTAGTCTTTGTTTCTGATGAAATTCGAATAACATATAAGAGGGATATATAAATGAATATACATGATTATATTTTTGAAAAAAAATAATAAAAATACCAAAAATGAGGCAGGCCAGTGGACAGCCTCATTGAATCCTTTCTATAAATATCAGACTTTCTACCAAAATATTCTGAAAATCCAACTTTATTCATGGACAAACCAAACGAGGACACACGTGCATCCTATGTATGAAACAGATAATTTTTTATCTGAAAAAGCGCATCTATAATCCATTGAATTTGAGAAGCCCTTTGGGGCCACTCACTCTAGCTTGAGCAGAAGTAAACAAGTGATGTATGCAGCAGCTGTGGAAATTCTCTTCAAATTCCGAACAAAACCCCAAATGTTTTCCTTAGGAAACTCAACAAGATTCTTTTGAACCCTTCAATTGTGGAGGTTTGCTGTTTAGGAACGTACCTACTAACTAAACTCTCTTTAGATGTTAATGCTAATACCCCTAGTGCCGGTGAAAAAGAACATACATTGCACACAAAAATGACCTTCCATTCAAAAGTACATCCAGCATGCCTCGTGGTTGCCGATGAGAAATAACTAACTTAGACATAAATCATCAAATTTCTTACAAGCCTTAACTTCAATCACCACATTTGCAGATTCAAAACTGTGGACATCACGTGCTGTGGGAAGATATGATAACCAACAACCTCACTCCGACCACAGAGTTGCCCATTTGCTTTGAGTTAGCATATCTAGACCACTACAAAATGGAAATCTCCCATTGCTATAGCAACAAGAATGAAGCCATCGACCAAGAATGGCATATTGCAAAGCTATGGGATGGTACTTGCAAATAGAATCATTGGATAGTGTGCACCGATTGAATTGGTTGCATGACCCATAATCTAAGCTTGCCCTGCCTGCTTTAATCTAACATATTGATATAACTTCAGAGATCAACTCATCGTAGCTGACCTTGGTTTTTTGATATGGAAGAAGCCAAATCTTCTGCCGATACAGGCTTGTGCAGCTGCATGGTAAAAAAACATATATGAATTTCATCTAGGCTAGATATAGGAAAGCAAACCAACATGATAAACTGAGAATGGATGTCACAGGAACACCATTCACATTGAGAGAGAGAGAGATTGGCCAAGCTTACCAAATGAGACATTAATACTCTTATTTGTTTGGCCTTCCACATGTTAGGGTCATCATTTATCTGAGTTTATGTACTTTTTCTTTTTATACATATATATATATATATATATTGTTAAAGGATATCTTTGTAACGCTCCCAATAATTCCATATGTACATACCTGTAGTTCAATGCAATATCAACACTCAACACTGTATATCACCTATTCTCACATTACAGCGTACTAAAGTTTTACAACTAATCGAGAAGATTCGCAGTCCCAAGATGAGAAGCATCACTTGCCAAGTATTATGGCTACATCAAGAATCTCATGAACAACCAAGACACCTACCAAATTAATCAATGCAGATATAGAGGAGTTGAAGAAGCGATAAAATGCTATATGACTATTCAGCTCCTCTCTACTCTTGGACAGCATTATAAATACGGCTGAAGACCAGTTGATTTGTAGGGCATACCCTCCCATTTTCAGATATATAACTGTTTTATCTTGTATTTGATCAACTTTGTCCAAAGACTCCGTAGGCAGTGACATGAATGAGGATAAGCACACACTGGACAAACCATTTGTGCGATCATGCTGGGCTAACTACGGATCCCAACAACAAAGAAAGGTGGACGAAGTTACTACGGCAACATCTAAGAATACCAGACACCCTCTGCTCAACTAGAACATGTTGCAATTTCATGGAAAATATGACCAGTTGACGAACCATTTGTGTGATCATGCTGGGATAACTACCGATCCAAACCACCAAACAAAGGTGGACGAAGTTACTACGGCAACATCTAAGAATACCACACCCTCTGCTTAACTAGAATATGTTGCAATTTCATGGAAAATATGACTAGTTGACTGATATTCCTCAAAGGAGAAAACTTAGTAACATTTGTACTACTGGGGCTATGTACTAGTGATGTTACCGGTTCAGGTAAATCTGCTTATATCATCACCCATAGTGATGAGTAATTTGCCAACTGATCATTCTCTCACATCATTAGTAATGCCTTTCTTCTTTGATCTATTGTTCCCATGAACATTCTGTTTCAGTTACCGAAAAGGATTGTTCTATTACCAACCTTTTATTGACTCTTGATAGTCTAATTTGCTCCGAAATTGCTTTCCGGTTTTGTATATCCATAAGTTACAAGGGATTTTTCAACATGTGTCCTTTTGAGTTTTCGCAGCTCCAACCCTTACTCCACTAATAGTTGTGCCCCTAACAAAATCTATAAATCACACTTACACGCTTCTTTTTTTTATGCTCAAAAAGAGGGGGAGACACTCCACGGTGTTCGCCCCAATATATTAAAAAGAGGAAAAGAAAGTTACAAAAAAGGAGAAGTAAAAAATACAATACAATACTACACCCTTGAGAGAGGACCGAAAAAGCAACAGAGTAACAACACCCCCAAGAGAACACCTATGGGCTATACCGCACACCAATCATACAGAAGACGCGAACAGTGTGAGTACGTTATCCCGGTAGAAGCGCTGGCTGGAAAAAAGTGCCTCATTCCTACCCAGCCAAATGCTCCACAACCTTGCATTTAGGGCCAAAAGATCCCTCCTTTCCCTATTCCTGTTGCCAAACAAAAGCTCGCAGAAGGCAATCAGATCGTCCGATCTCACCCACTCCAGATCATCCCATTTCCACTTACACGCTTCTTAGTTGTCATTGTTTCCCTCCTAAACAGTTCTGGGTGTAAGCGAAAATGAGCAAAAAAAAGGAGGGGCACAAATATAATTACATGTCCTTACTCCTTTTCTTTATCTTCTTCTTATGCTGTCTTCTTTCTCCATTTGCCCAACTTCCTACCCTCATCTGCAGGACCCCACCACCCTCCTCCCCTCATCTGCAGAACCCCACCACCCCAACCTCCTCCGCCTCCCCCACTCCCCCATCTCATCTGATCACCAACCTACTGAACCTCTTCCGCCTCCTCCCTTCTGTCACAGATAGTTACTTGTTGGATATTCTGGTGACTCCTTTTCCTCGCCAAATGGGCATTTGATGGGGGTTTGTTTGTTTTTGTATTAGCTGATGTCGGATTGGCTTCCGTTTTATAGAGTGAGAAGGAGATGAGGTATTTACTACAGCCTTTGGGGATGGGATGCCAAGGGGGAAGGGACATGTCAATTGGGCCTTTGCATCTTCTTGAACGGTGTGAAGAGAGAGCTACGCTGGGGACCTCTCACGAACTAGGAGATGCGCAACATCCCAGATAAGGTGCATGCAAGTGGACAGCCTTGAGCAGAGGTTAGAGGTTGTGCGCAATGGCGAGAGGGAGGTTTCTCGTAGGACGGACTCATTAAAGCCATCGTGAGCCAATGGCCAGCTCGCATCCACCAGGTTTTCGGCGTAAGTTCTTTAAGGGGTTGTTCGTGTGAGAAGTAACAAGAGATATCCCTCCTTATTCCTCCAATGTCTTATCCATCCATAATATCCCCCCTTACTACTCCAATTTCTTATCCATTCATATCCGGCCAATGTTTTGATCCTAGAGGCAAAATGAGGAATATGGTTTTTTTCCTCATTATTCCTCCATCATAGGCCTCTCTCATAAAAAAATACAAATAACTACCAATTATCTAACAATGTTATCTAACATAACCCCCATATCCCTCCTTATCCCCTCCCTCACACCGAACATAGAATAGCAAATAACTGTCATTTATCCTTCCTTATTTCTTATTATCCTCTTCCTCCAACTGAATAGAAACAATGTCTTATCCCTCATTATCCCTTTCCCTTATTCCTCTACAGAATGGAGCTTAAAAGGATGGTCGATAGCATCGTGGTGATGTTCTTGCATCCATAATTGTAAGAGATAAGTAACAAGCGTTTGGTGTCCTTGGAGCAGCACAACACATGCGCTTGGATCTGCAACACAGTATGGCTTGATGGGTTCTCCTTATCAAATATGCTACTCTCAAATTAGCATGGAGATTCTAGAACCTCATGGCGGATGCTACAACCTAGAAGTCCCACTGGGACGTGCAACCAAGACTTACAAAGGGGCTTGAGGTGGGGAGGTGTTAGAGTGCGCTGACAGAGGAGGGTCAAGGCAACTCCATGGTGGAGGAGGTTCAAGCGAGGGGGAAATGGGGGAGAAACCCAATTCAAAAATATAGGGGCACAAATGTTATAAATTTATTCTAAATAGACTTAGATTTGAAAAAAAATGGTTAGGTTTACTTAATAGATGGTAAACTAACGTAAGGATGCAACTGTTATCGGTGCAAATGGGTGTAAGTGTAATTGTAAAAACTCTTAAAAAGACACAGGTGTAAAAGTCTCTAAATTATAAAATCCTAAAATATTCAATCATTTTTCATGCATATTTCATTGCTTTGCAGAATCTCCAAATGATGAAGCAGACCAGTGATCTTCAGCATGTAGGTCTCCACTATTTTTTTTGAAAAGCATAATGGCATCTACTAGTTCATCATTCACCATGCCTACCCTGTCCTAGCCTACCATGTATTTCATTAGTCATGGCAGTACTTGGGCCATCCCGTTGGTCTTTTATTGCTTGTTTTCTCGAGTTGGCATCTTATAAAATTTTTTAGTAGATGCTTGTTAGCTCTACTTTTAATCATGGTGATAATATTTGAGAATTTGTTCCTTTTTTTATTTTCGTCAACATTTGTGAGGTCCTAGTCCTATTTTCTTATTGCATGGCTTCGCATTTTTTTGTTTTGGTTAATGATTGCGCTAGTTTAATATTCATCTTGAGTTGAAAAGATATTGAGACATCTACATTATTAGATATATGTTGAAATGAAGATAAATTTCTTCTTGGAATGTTCAAAAGTGATAGGTATCTTGACTTGATTTTGTGAACAAGGGCTTAGAAGACTTATTTAAATCTCGGGACATTCTACATCAATATCTCATGTGTACATAACTCTCAAAGGAATAGCATTGCTGAAATGAAATAGAAAATCTCCTTAGCGTTGCTAGAACAATTATGTTCAAGATGAATTTTCATAATTTTTAATAGCTTGATGTTCTTATAGCATATTTCTAGTTCAATGAGTATCCTCAAGTCTTAGGATAGAACTCTGCTTACAACATAGTGTCATGGGGTAAATATCTACCCTATCATCCGACGTCTTTGGGTGTGTGTGCTTTTTGGTATTAACAGTATGAATTCATAGACAATAATGTTTTTCTACATGATACTCCAGAGCTCAAAAAGAAGCTCCTAGAGCCCTCTGAACAAAAAGAATATCTTGACAAAGCCGGAAGCACAGTGACAGAAGTTCCTAGAGTTTTGTCTTACTATTGAGGATCTCGTTTACATCAGTTGTTTTCTATGAATAGTAAAATTGCTACAAGAGTCTATTCCAAAAAGGTGTTAGTCGTTGTCTTTCTTCGTGGCACTAAAATGTCTAGGTGCAAGCCAGAAAACGTACTCATGGATTAGAAGGTGGATCTAGATTTAAGTGTGACGTTAGAATATTCAGAGCATGTGGTAGGAATCTTTTGTACCTAACATTTTACTGTCCTTGTATTGCATTTGCTATTGATATGTTAATAATTAATGAACAAATCCAAAGAGGAACAGTGGAAAGATATATGTCATATAGTGACATCTGAAGTACTCTCCAGATAGAGGATTATTGTTCCGTAATAATAGACATGTTGAAGTCCATGGATTTTTGGATGCAGATAATATGAATGCCATATAATGCTTAAATATACTACTGCATATTGCACCAAAGCCTTCTCCCACTATAAGTAGGGTCAGCTACATAGATTCTTGCTCAAATCTATGTTGAAAGATTCGACTATTTTTTATCCAATACAGTCCAAAAGCAAATTTTAATTTCCATCCCAGAGAAAAGCATAAATACAGAGAGATGACACAAAGTACTTGTGAGCTTCTCTAGATATCCTCTCTACAGAGTGGCCTAATATACCTCCATCCGATCTCACCACCAACATGAGCTCAACATCATAACCGAGCTCAGAAGCAGAAAACATAATTTTCGTTCTTCGACTTGAAATGGGTGATAAATAATACATGAAATCAAACAAAACATGCCAAACCAAGTACAAGAACAGAGAAAATATATAACTAAAACCCATATCCAATTCATAGAGGTAGGATCTAACGAATATATATCATACCTAACACCTAAATTTGAACCTAACTAATGAGCTTGTTATTAACATACAAAGCTCTGAATATACTTCCATGCAAACTTGAATTTTAATGGACAGCTTCGGTTTAATATATATATATATAAAGGAAAAAGGGAAGCTAAACCGGAGGGTGCAATCATAGCTACACCCGGCCATTTTTCTTATTGGTTTTTTATTCTTTTTGAAGGAAACCTATGGGGATTTACTTAGTTTATTGAGTGAAATATGTATTTCAAATTTCATGCAAAACAAACATCCCTAACATGTCCATCTAGATAGGGTTAATTTCAGCAATTTTAAGACCGTTAAAATGTGAGTCTTGATGGAGATGATAGAAATGTTGAATTTAATTGAATTTGGTATGAGACCATATGATGATATATGGTGATTTAAATCCCCCTAGGTTTCTTTTCAAAAACACAAAAAACCAATGAAAAAATGGTTGGGTGCAGCTAATTGGCTACATCCCCGAGTGCAGCTTCTCCAGCCCCATAAAAAAGAACCAGGACAATCTTGAAGATTCGAAATAGATTTCCATATTAATCTTAAAACTTCAAGATATAAGTTTCCGATATACATGTAAATAAGAAAAGACATTAAATCTTAACTTCCGCTAACATTTAAGGCCATGATCTAAAGAAATCATAAACCAAATAGCATAAAAAAGAGAAAAAAGAAGAAAAGAATGTTTAAATCCAAGTTTAAGATCAATAAATCACGAGGAAATCGATTGGTCATAGCAATGGAGAAGCATGAGGTCGAACACTAGCGGGAGCAAAATGGGGAAGTTAAAAGGGGATATTGCTTATGTTAAGAAAATCGTTAACTGGGCTGCATATGTGTGGGAATCGTTCCACATTTTTTAGTGGTGGGACTTGATTTTGTTAGTGGGGAGCCGCACACCCCTAACCCCTTGTACTCAACAAGAGAAACACAATAGAAAACCTTGGCCTTGGTGGTTTTCTACCATGGTTTAATCTCGCTCCTTATGGAGTATGATTCCACATAAAACCGTGTTTTCTCCTTATTCTTGAATTCCTATTTCTATATTTCATATTTCCTAGCCTATATCAATGAAGTCTCGATTTTTAGATGTTGATACTTAAGTTTCTAATTTTTTTCATTTGGTATAAGATATCACAAAAGTCTCGCAATATCTCAACTAAAATCCTAGAAACTGATAGCATTGTCGTCTCGATCTGAAGAGAATCCTCAAAATGACATTTCAAGATACACAAACTTCACCTATATTTAAGGTCGTAATTAGAACAAAGATGACGATCATATCGACTTTGTGGCACAAAAAGGCTTGACTCTTCGTTATCAAGACTTTCGTGAGTATGCCAACCATAAGAAGCCCTGAAGAAATATAAGTGGCAAACATCCCTTTGGAGATCACATTCAGAATAATCTATGTTTTTCCGACTCATGGAACATAAGATAGGATGTTATACAATAGCAACAACAATAAAGCCTTTTCCCACAATTTAAGGTCGGATACATGGATTTTTTGCCTCCATTAAAATCTATTTTGGATCATTCTAGGGTTTAAATCCAAATAACTAATATCTGTTCGAATAGTCTCATCCCAACACTACTTTAGTCCTTCCTTGCTCTCTCTTAACTGGCTCAAATAAGATAGGATGCTATGCAAATCTCAACTCGATAATTACAAAACATATATAAGAAAAAGAAGAAAAACATGGACATCAAAATCAAATGAGAAAGATTACACATTATCACCACATAAGTGGTATGGACCATAGCACAATACTTACTTCCATTGCTCTACCTAGAAATCATGAATAGCTGCTTATTGTGCCATATCAGTAAATTACCACCTAAGGTGACAAAACCAATTATAATGTACATCTTCAAAGAGCTAGCATAATCATCATAAAAGATAAATAGATGTTAAGGCATCCATGATTATAGTGTTGCCTACTTTTTTTAAAGTGACAACCTTTCCTCTCCCCCCGAGACGAAGCCTAAAGGAAATAGTCGATCTTTGAAGCCCGCCTCCATGCATTCCTATCACGAGAAGGGCTCAACGTAGTTGAAACCAAGAACCCTTCATATACTTGAGATGGACATCATTTCAGTAATTGTCAAATACAAAAGTTTCCCAAATATTCATGTAACATCTTCACTTCAAAGGTTTTATCATAACTAGGCTTGGATCTAGCAAGTTCATCAATAAGGAAAGATGCAGACGTGGCTTCTAGTATGCATGATTTTGGATAATAAACCCCACGTTCTTAATACAAGCTCCACCTATTTGATTGGGTTCAAATATTGAAACTATGTTTATGGATAATAAATATGATAGGTGAGGAAATGAAAGCCGCCTATAAACTTAAACTGAATATATCAGGTATATCCTAGGCACAAGCCGCACAACTTCCACAGAGGGAACATATTGAAAGAGCAGAATTGCAGCAAATCCATACATTCAAAGAATTTCTCAATGTCAGGGACCTGTTCAGGTATCTATCCATTTGTAATCTTCTGAATTAATTAACTTTAAATAAAAATATGAAAAGCAATGCAAAGACTATGGAGGGGATGGGAACAGGGAGAAAATACTAACTGCATTAGAAATTGTAAGCCAGTGCAGACTGCGCACAATGGCATCGTCCTGTGAGGGAACATCGTCATGATTCCAATATGTCAAGCTCGTAAACTCAGCACGTGACTCCCAGTTATTGGAATCTTCACAATCTTTGCCATTCCCCAAAACATTCTTTCCCAAAACATACCCTGGAGAGAAAAAACGAATGAGCACCTAAACTACATCTGATTAAAAACTATAACAATAAACCAGGAAAGAATGTCACCTCTATACCCCTCGGGAAGGGAAATGGAAGCACCTTGCAACCTCCGCCCCCTAAAGAATGCTTCCTCAACTTTCATATTATCAATCTCAACTCCTATATTACAAAACACCAAATTGAGGAATTATGTGACGAATTAGAGCTACAAATACAAGCTTAGTTATTGAAGAAAAATATTAATATTTGTTCATTAGCTTCTAACTAATTATATTAGATAAGAAAAAGTGGATGAAAGAAAACAGTTTGTCAAAATAAAAGAAAAATGAATTTTGATTGAATAACAACCTTAATAAATAAATTAATGTGATTTAAAATAGTCAAATTACCAGATATTTGTTAAAAATAACAAGTAAATTGGATTTTATTATGATAGGGACGAACTAAATTTGAGGATCTATTTGCTTGTAAAATATATACTATCGAGTTTACATACTCCTACTTATAATACTATCCTTGGGATACGTCCGAGAGATAAAATGGTGACATGAAGTTTCCACTTGATCTCACCTCGGTGAGGAAGCAGTGAGATGACCCATCATAGAATACATGATGATTCGAAATGTCCCAATACCATCTTACTCGCTTTCCAATAATGAGATTTCTGGTGTCAAATGTCAAGGCAGCACTCATACCAGGAAGGAGATCAGAACATCAGACGTTATGCTTTTATGGAGCAGCTCTGACCTTGCCTCTACCATCTAGGGAAAGGATCTATATATGTTGGAAAAATCCCCAATGGGGTCCTGACCTTCCAACATTTATGGAGTATGCCAATGGGTGACGATGACCAAGCTTCTCAGAGATGAAAAAAGTTGTTTGTCGAACTGTCTAAGTACATAAGCTCCCTCCATAACTAAACTGTTGAGATATTAGTTACATTTTGCTTCTTTTATGTATTCTCTGTTCTTTCCGTCTTCTTCATGTAATTTGCCCAGCGGGTTTCTCTTCTATATAAGAGAATTCTAGGGCCTCATGAATAAACAATTCATTATTTTCTCACAACATGGTATCGAAGCGACGGTCATAGACCGAAGTTCTCGTTCCTCGCCCATGCCCTAACCCCCACCCACCATCCTCTCACGTGCCACAAGCCGCCACCTGCACGGCAGCCCCGCGTCGCCGCTACCCCCCCTGCGGCAGCCCAGTGCCGCTACCACCTCTCTGCAGCAGCCCAGCGCCACCACCTCTGCTGTAGTGCGCCACAGCACGCCCCTGCGTGAGTCCGCAATCTGCTGCGGGCCTCTGCACGCTTCCGCATCCCCTCCCAGCGTCGCCAACAGCTCCCTGGTCGTTTTCTCTCCACTCCGTCGCCAAAGTGCGGTCTGAAACCGCCTGATTTTAACCGAAAAAGGTGATTTCAAACCAATAAATAATTGTTCCAGCCTTAGCGCAGATCGAAGATTGACGAGGATGGTTGTATGAGTTTACACGCACAATCAAATCCTCTATATGATCGTGTAGACTCACTCAGATCAGTCTACTTCCTAGGCGAGTTCTATTTCAGCGTTCATTTCCATCATGTCAAAAAACAAGGGCAACGTCTTCTCTTTGTTTGGTGCCTTCAAGGGCCTGACTCCCATCATGAATATGGATGGGACCAACTACGAATCGTGGTTCATGCAATTTTTGACCTTTATGCAGTGCAATAACAAAGAGCGCATTCTGATAAAGCTCGAGCCGACGAATAAGACTAGGACTCTGGGAGCAGGGATCGCCATATCGCGATATATCGTCGATATATCGTCGATATATCGGTATCAAAAGGTCACCGATATATCGCCGATATGGACGATATCGGGTATCGACAGGAGAAAATGCCTAATGGATACCGGGTTTCGGCGATATGCGTCGATATATCACCGATATATCGGTGATATATCGGTATCGACATTGTATCGAAACGATATCGATATCGATATTTCCTTCCTTGTCTGGGAGCAATGCTTCATGGAAGCAAGATGACGTGTACACGCGTATTTGGCTCTCTGGAACTCTCGCCACAAAGATCGTCAACTACATTGTGAACCAACCCACCGCAAAGGCGATGAGGGATAGTCTGATAGCCACATATGCCCAAGCGACGAACAAGGCCAAGATTCTTCACCTACAGTTTGATAAATACACGACCAAACAGAATGGTCATCCTCTGTATACCTTATACTCTTCGTTTAGAGGCACGCTTGAGAAGCTTCATGGTTTCGTGCCCGTTACCACTTCCACGGAATAACAGATGGCATACAGGAACTCCATGATGGTTGGAGTTTTCTTGGCAGCCCTGGATCCAGAGTACGAGGCAGCACGTGCACAGCTTCTTACATATGCGACCATACCTCCCAAGAAGGAGGCCTACAATCGCCTCACCATGCTTCTTATCCCACTAGTTGCCACAACATAGACCTCCTCAGTGATGGATGCATCTTGCATCATGAGAGGTTCTACACAGTTCAGAGGGTGTGGTCTCCGTGGTAGAGGAGGTGGACGTCAAAGTGGCTCATGTACCTATTGTCATCATCCAGGTCACTTTGAGGACGTATGCTATCAGAAGCATGGATACCCAACATTTGCTCGTGTGGCCGAGCAGATTGAGCCTCTAGACAATTCGGCTCCTCAGATAGATTCACGTCTTGATGATATTATCTCCCGTCTGAGGGAGATAATGACTTCAGCTACTGACACCAATACATGTTCTCTAGATGTTGCAGTTGTTATTAGAACCTCTTCGAGCTCCTTAGGTATAGCATATGCTTTAACCAATTCTAACAGGGCAGATATGACAGAGTGGATCATGGACTCGAGTGCTTCTCACCATCTGTGTGGAGACACCGTCACTTACTTGATGTGAACAAGACACTTTTGATTTAGAGTCGTATTCCACGCTCTTTCTAGGGTTATGCAGTTCTCACTGCTTGCTACCTGGTGAACAGTATGTCATCCTTTGTCTTAGGATAGAAAGTTCTTTTCTCGATTACGTTTCCAAAGGACATATTCTCCCTTAGATCCCGTGTGTCTGGCTCTGTTGCTTTTGTTCACCATCTAATGCCTAGTCGTGACAAGCTCTCCTAGAGTTGTCAAGTGTGTCTTTGTAGGCTACTCTCGTACCCAAATAAGGTATCGTAATTTTGATCCGATTCAACGAAAGTACTATGTTATTCCGGATGACATTCTTTGTATATTTCTCTCCTACTTGTGATAGATTTCTCTGTCTAACTCTGGGAGGAGGTATACATGCCTCCTCCTCCTCCACCAGATCAAGTGTAGAATCAGAGTACAGAGCCATGGCATAGGCGAGTACAGAGATGATGTGGGTCAGATCTATTCTTACTGACCTAGCAGTTGAGGTACCTCTTCCCATGCACCTCCAATGCGGCAACCAAATTGCTCTATTCATTGCCAACAACCCAACCTTCCATGAGAGGACCAAGCATATCGAGTAAATTGTTACTACACTCGAGACATGATTCAGAATGGCTTCATTTCCACCGCTCAAGTTAGCTCAAGAGATCAGATAACATACATGTTCACCAAGGCCCTAACCAGGGGGTCATTCCAGATATGTTGTTCCAAGCTGAGCATGACTGATATCTACGCTCCAGCTCAAGGAGTGTTGAGATATTAGTTATCTTTTATTTCTTTTATGTATTCTTTGTTATTTATGTCTTCTTTATGTAATTTGCCTAACAGGATTCTCCTCTATATAAGAGAACCCTAGGGCCTCATGAATGAACAATTCATTATCACAACATAAACTAATGTTGATGAGTCCAAATCTATGTAGAAACAAGGACTAATATAAAAACCCTTCTAGATAAAAAAATCCATGGAGCCACACAAATCCCTAGACATAAGGAAATCGACCGAGTATACCGCATACTCGACCGCGGAAGCTCTGGCGCACCGAGTGTGAGTAGTCCGGGCTTTAAGCGGGCCTGGCTGCATACTCGGCCGAGTATGCCGTATAGGCGGCCGGTTATGTGCCCGATTTTCTAATAGAAAGTTTTTAAAAATCTAACCTAAAACCCTGGACACTAATACCGCTGGAACTTAATAGAACCCGAACCCCCTGCATACCCTCAAACATTTCGAAACCTCGGTCCCCTCGCATACCCCCGACGACGAGCCCTAGAACTTCGCCTCCGCCAAGACCTTGGCCCCGCTCCAGCCGAGCACCTCCAACCGCAATCCTCGTCGGTCGCTGCCGAGCCTTTCCGCTGCAGCCGAGCACCTCCAACCGCAATCTTCGCCGTCGAGCCTTTCCGCTGCAGTCGAGCACCGCCGCCAAGAGCCTTGGCCCCGCAATCCTCGCCGCCGCCAAGATTTATTAAGAGATTCGTGCAGGTGCCAGGTGATTTAAGGTTTGTTGTTTATGCTGAAGATATCATTGAGTTCTTATTATATGTTATTGGCTAGTTTTCCTCGTAAAATTGTGGTCTGAACTAGCAACTGAAGCATATATGTCCATATGAAATATAAGACATCATGTTTTCGATTAAATGGTTCAAATATGTAGTATTCACACAATCAAGTCCTAAAATAAAATGTACCATTTTCCCTTCTTCTTAGAAGTATAATCAGGGACTAAATTGTAATATTTGCACGTTAGTGGAGTTTTATTCAAACAGTAAATGAAATTGTTTACAAGTGGTTGTACAAGTGATTTTGTTGTTAACTGATGATGGAGGACTCGAGTAGTGAACCACCTCTGGTACAAAATGAACCTCAATTATCACTACTCGAGCTGTGAAAGACATTAGATGGGAGAATTTGTTAAAAAGACTAGAAAGTCGACACAAATGAACCCTTTGCAGAGGCCCTCATTGATAGATGTGCAAACTAAAACAAAAGGATTATACATAGATATTCTTATAAACTGCGTCTATCAAATTTTATGCACAATCAGGGCAGATCGTGTTACAATGACCTATAAAAAATGTCTTGATGCATGTGGCATTATCATCTAACATCCACAAGAAAGATCGTGCTCCCATTAAAAATAAAATTTTAGTTTAACATTGCAACTTCTAACTGTAAGGGCATTTTAGTTAAAAACATCAACGTTCAATTTTCTAAAACATTATATTCTAAATCTGAGAGAAACATTTTGATATGGTCCAGCTGCCATTTCCTGATTTTAGAATTAGTTGCTTGGTTTGAGAGTTTGTGATGCAGCGTGACCCCAAATTATGGGGCCACATTTATTTAATTAGTTAAACGTCAATTTTATTTACGTTTTTAGGTTGTCGTAATCGTCCAATTAAATAATTGAGATCGTCTGTGATCTCAACGTTATTTCGTAGATTTTAATTGCAATTTTGGTCAATTAATTAATTAGAGTCTAATTAGAGTAATTAGAGGTCAATTAGAATTTGTTAGAGTCCAATTAGGCAAGTCGGTTGTCAATTTAATTTAGTTTACTATTTTTGTAAACCCCTCTCTCCTATATAAAGAGAGGGTAGCCCATTATTTTTATTCAGTCAATTATGAATTAGAAATTGAGATTGTTATCTCTATCCCCTCTCCCTCTCTCTCTCCCTCCACGCGATCTCCGCGGTTCTCCTCCTTCAACCTCTCGCATTCCCGGCGAGTTCTCTTCTCCAAACCCCTCGTTCCGACGAGTTTCTCTTCCTCTCCACCCCTCCAATTTCTCTTCTCAACCCATCTCGTTCTTCTACCAAAAAAATCCACCATACCAAAAATATATATTATTTTGTCGACGCCGATTTCAATCCGCATCAGTTTGTCATTTAATTTATATAAAAGAGTTTGATTTCTTTTTCATATGTGATCATTATGGCAGGCAATGGCCTCTCAACCAAATCCTGAAGTTATTGGAGATGCATCATCGACCCCTCATGTCTCGTCGGGATCTAGTGATCCCGGTTGGAAATACGCATTCCTCGCATCAAAGATTGATCCAAATACAGTCACATGTGGACTTTGTGGCAATATTGTAAAGGGTGGTATAAATAGAATGAAGCAGCATCTAGCACATGTCAAAGGAAATGTAGCGTCTTGTCCAAAGGCTGACTTTGAAATAAGAAAGGAAGTTAAGGAATACTTGGACAATACACAAAAAAGGAAGGGCGATAAATCGAAAGATTTGCAAGAAATGAAGGATGAAGTTGCCAATGTATTCATGGGTTCCAATTCAACTCCACATGAAAGAGAAGAAAAAGACAAAAAGTGTCAGAAGCAACTGAAGAATGCAAAATGCATCAAAGTTCAATCAAAGATGCATTTTGTAAGGAACAACGTGCACGGGTCAATAAGTATGTAGCCAAGTTCTTCTATGAGTGTCAAATTTCATTCAATGTGGTCACCCACAAGTCCTTCATCGTATGTGTGAGGCAATTGGTCAATATGGACTGGGATACAAGCCTCCCTCCTATTACGAGATCTCAGAGACATTGTTGAATGATGAAGTTGAGGAGACTAAGGAGTTCATAAGTACTCATAAGGAATCTTGGAAGAAGGGTGGTTGTTCCATTATGACGGATGCTTGGACAGATATGCGGGGTAGGAGCATCATGAATTTTTGTGTGAATTTTGAGTCGGGCACATGCTTTTTAAAGGCTGTTGACTCATCATCTGAGTCCCACACTGCAGAGTATATATCCAACTTGGTGGATGAAATTATTCAAGAGGTTGGAGTTGATGATGTTGTTCAGGTTGTCACTGATAATGCATCGGCCAATTTAGCTGCTGGAAGGATACTTAGGACTAAGTATCCAAGAATTTGTTGGTCTTCATGTGCTGCACATTGCATAGACCTTATGCTGGAAGAATTTGGTAAAGAACCCAAGGTAAAAAATGCAATTACCAAGGCAAGATCTCTCACTACATTCATCTATAGCCATGCGAGGACATTGAGCTTGATGAGGCAATTCACACAAAAGGGAGAGATTGTACGACCAGGACAAACAAGGTTTGCTACCACATTTCTCACTCTACAGAGTGTGATGGACAAAAAGAAGAAGTTGAGATTGATGTTCTCGTCTGATGAATGGAGGCAATGCAAGTGGTCAAGGACAAAGAAAGGAGAAATGTCTTCATCTATTGTTTTCAGTGCTGCATTTTGGAACCAAGTGTCTATGACCTTGAAGATCTTCTCTCCCTTGGTTTATGTTTTGCGCATTGTTGATGGGGATCAAAGACCATCCATGGGATTCATATATGGTTCATTATTGGATCTAGAAAGGCAATAATGTCAGTGCTCAAAGATAATGAAGCATAATACAAACCTTTTATTGATGGCATTGACTCAAAATCAAAGGGTAGGTTGGATAGCCCTCTTCATCTTGCTGCTTATTTTCTTAATCCATATTACTACTATAGAGATAGTAGTGTCATTGAAAAGGGGGGCTATGTCGTGGAGGGCTTCATGCAATGCATGGAAATCTTTTATCCTGATTTGGAAATTCAAGATTTAATCACATCAAAGGAGTTGATCTTGTACAAAAATGCACAAGGATCTTTTGGCAAGCCGCTAGCTGTGAAACAAAGATCGACACTCGAAGATCACTTTAGGCCGGGTATGGTAATTATTTTATAGTAATTAGCATCATCAATTTAGTTTTTTATAGGATAGTTTATTCCTAAAATTTCTCATATGTAGATAATTGGTGGATGCTATATGGTGGAGAGTGTCCTCATCTAACATCTATGGCAATGAGGATTTTGAAGTTCACATCCTCCTCTTCTGGATGTGAAAGGAATTGGAGCATTTTCTCATCGGTAATTCAAAGTCTATTGCTAATACTTATCATTTAAAAATAGTGAATGTAATGATATATTGTTTCAATTGTAGATTCATACAAAGAAGAGGAATAAACTTGAAATCAAGAGGTTGACTGATTTGGTATTTGTTAAATCTAACTCAAGTTTGAGAGAGCGTCAGATGACCAAAGGCAAGGATCCATTACTTTCCAAGGATCATAATACTGTAAGTGAGTGGATTGCAGAAGGAGAAGGAGACGAAGAGGTATTTCGAGGATCAGGATTAACATGGAACCGTGTAGCTGAGGCAACTGGTGCAGAAGATCTTGTGCAACATAGACGAAGTCAAAGAATTGTTGATGCATCAATGCCTACTACATTGGAAGATGATGATGAAGCTGATGAGCTTGCAACCGATGAAGAGAGTGACGATGACCCTATTCCTCAAGCTGAATTTGCAGATGAATGGCAATCAGAATGAAGTTTTTTGATGCTTTATTTTTTGACAACATTTTGAATGCACTTATTTTGAGAGCATATTTGTATTTATTGAAAACACTTGGAGGAAGGCATGTTGCCATATGCTCTTTCAATTGATGCTTTTGCTCATTTGCTCTAAATTAGTTGTTATCCCTATAGTTTTGTCCATAGTACCTTCAATTCCTTATTATTATACTCAAGAGATAAAATATTTAGAGGATATTAACCTAATATTAAATATTTATTTATACTTTTAATAATAAAAATTATCAAACCGCATACTCCCCGCATATTCTCCCGCATATCGCATACTCTCTATTCAGTGACCCCTCCGACTGAATATCGCATACCGTCTTCCTGAACATTGGTTAGGAGTTTCTTGCCAAAATGGGACGAGCTGCATATAAAAACTTTGAGTGAATGCTCATCCATGACCCATTAACCTAAGAAGATGTAATCACAACTAAAATTGTTCGCCTAGTCAGGTAATATAAATCAAGCATGCTCTACTTGCCCATGTTCTTCTCACAATTCATCATGACATTCATAGTGAAAGAGCTTAGTAGTAGGAGCTCAGGAGGTCCAATTTGAAGGGTATAACATCAACGAAGTCGCTCGTGATCACATTACAACCTAAGATATATGACTGTATTATTTTTACTCTTCATAATTCGTCCATTCCATCGGGTATGCTCTCAGGTACCTGGGGAAGTTCAATGGCAAAAGGAAGGAGATTCATTAGCTCGAAATTTAGTACGAATCAAAGAAGCACGCAGAATCGTTTCCGCATCCTCTCCTTTGTAAAATTGTATTCCTAATATAAGACACTATTGCAATAGTCGGTTGACTAATCAGCCTAATCCGACTATTCAATGCAGGGGCGACTGACTAAATAATGGCTAGTCGACCAGGTGATTTGACAAACCAACTAGTCGAACAACTGCTGAAAATAATGTTTTCATTAATTTTCATGGGTTTTGGTCCAACATTTTCAATATCCTCAAAAATGTCAAAGCTACGGCCAGCTTCTCCACAGTCTCTTCTTTTAATAGCTTCAACTATCATGATTAAATAAAAATTATGATGTTTTATCTCTTCTTCTTAGAATTGGACCCTTTAATTTGTGCATCCTAACTTTGTCTAAATAGTACTTGAGACATTAATCGAATATAAGTCACGCATGTCTTGTGAAACATTTGTTGTCCTACTCAGTTGAAACCAAAACTAATAGTTTAATATGAAGGAAACTGAATTATCAACATTATCTTTCATGTCACATGTTATTTTCATCGTTAAGTTTTATCTTCCATCGAAGCCCTTATATTATTCTATGCAATATTTAACTGAAATTCAATTGGTTCTTTTTATCCTTTAAACCGATGACCATATATTAATAAATATATGATAATATATATTAGACATAACTTTTATATAAAAATTATTTAAAAATACATAATCAAATAATTCTAATAGATGCCTAAATACACTTTATTCTTTATTCAATTACATGTCCGGCTGGATACCAAATACCAACTGTAGCAACACTGTGTATGCCTTATCGTAACTTGGTAGCGCCAATACGCAGTTATCTTCAGCCACTAGTTTTGACTCTTCTGCTCAACATTCGGAAATTCTCCACCACTCTATGATCCACCTCCTTATCTCCCTCGATCTTGACACCATCAAGCATAATGGAGTGTATAGGGTTTGCCTCTGCCTCTCACTGAGATCATCCTAGAATTTGTATTCACGTCACCTTATTTAAGCCAGCTCTGCTTCCACTTTACCTCGGGCTTCTTGTCCTCACTTCTTGTCCTCATTCACCACTTCCTTCCGGTGCTCTAGTCAATCCATTTGCTCCATAACACTAAGGTCACAGGCATCCTCAACTCTGTCCACTCTAGAGATATTATCCCAAGCACCCGCACACACTTCTGATTTCGAAGAACCTGAAGCTCTTTCTTGTACTCAGCCAGTTAATTTCTAAGCATCTCAGTTTCAGAACAACCCACAAAGTGGTCAAACCACTACACTGGAGACTCATCTAGTGTTCAACTACCAGATCCCCGAAGCTCTCCAACAACCATAAGCGCTCACACGTGAAGAAAGACCCAAAACTTGAGCCCTCATTCAAATTCCAATCCAACTAGAAAGTGTTTCAAAACTACGCGGATTCCAGGAAACAATCCAACTTAAATGGGAACCCGAGTTCCGCCAAATGTACCTGCAGTCAAAAGCATCACGCACTTCTAACTGAAGCTCACTGGACAATGAGGTGAAAATCCACAGAACTCGAGACCGCCATGAAGTCGCGACATATCACAAAAGAAAAGGGCGATGCTAATGTCGCCCTCAACCAGCCAAGAAACTAATGGAGACACATCTAAGACCAATATGATATCCTCCCACATCTCCTCCCTCCGCACAGTTTCCACCAGCCCATATACACAGAAGAAAGCCAATAAAACCCGATCAGCACCACACCCCCAGCTTCGTCTCCTGAAGGAAAGCTACAACAATCTACCCTCTACTTAATAGATCCCCCGTCGTCCTCTTCTCGGGGTGTCAAAATTAATGCAGAAATCATCCTCCTAATATAAATGCACATTTAGAATATATGTCCATCTACATAATAAGGCGTAGACAATCTACTTAACATCTGTAAATGCGATTATCTCGTCTCCCCAGTTTAGGAGGGAGCTGTCACCTGTGGTTTTGGGCTTGAAGTAGTGGGCGACGGGGCAGGGCCCGTCCTGGCGGATGCAGCAGGGGAGGAGGTGCACTCCGCCGGTCAGATCCGCCTCCACGCTGCGGAGATCCACGGTGCCGGCGGCCCCGGCCGAGGCTTCCATCGAGCGAGATTCGACGACGCGGGAGAGAGAGAACGGGAATGCGGCGGAACCCTAACAACAACAGCCCCAGACACCCGTCTCCTCTCCCTGCTCCTTTCATACTTCGCGCCTATTTACCCGTCCTCTTTCCCGCGCTATGACCTCTACCAAAAAATAATTGTCTAATTTCTTCTAATTAAATAAATAGGTAAGAATTTCAAGAAATTCGCAGTGTATATATTTATTAATACTTGACTTGATGTACCGAACTTGCTTAGAATTGGATTCCATAATATGATCACTCCAAGTTCAAATTGAGACATCTCCATCTGTTTATTCCAATCCCTGTCCATTCTATCTTTCTCTCCTCTTAGTTTAGAATGTTTTTGGGAATTTTACATGCGTGTGCTTCAAAGTTTTTTCCCGTATTTTACTTAATACCTCTGACTTTATTGTTACTGCATGTGTGCCCTTGTATTCTTACAAAATTCATATTAATGTCATTTTGTTATCATATTTATGCTCATATATTTTATTCTTACAAAATTAAGAGTAGTGTCCTTTGATTATTACACATGTGCCCCAATACTACACTACATGAAGAAGGGTGATAATGTGAGTTCTAAAGAAAATATAAGGACATGGGTATAATTGCACAAAGGTTAAGAGAATACTTGTTATTGGCAAACTAAAAAGGACAAAAAATAAAAAAATTCCCTATGTTTTTATTCCCCATCTTACTATGAAGCCTTTCATTATTTCACATAATACAATTGTATGGGTGGAATATATTTATGTCAAAATTTAAAAATACTTAAAATAAAAACTATAAAATCCAACCCTAATAATGTATCTAAACATCTACAATAAGAATACACCAAAATTTAGGAATATATGAAAAATACATGACAGGGTAGCAATGATATTGGTTACATTAATCTTTTAAAAAAAACTATAGGTCCATATTTTTGCTTTATCAGAAATTCTTTTGTATAAAGGCTTAAACCTATTTATATAATTAAAAATAATTAGATAATTATTTTAAAAAAAGACTCCTATATCAATATTAGTTTTTAAAAAAATGGAATTTTTGCCAAGTCAATGAGCTTCCTTGAGCTTTCCCCTCCTAAGCATGCTCTAAAGGTTGTTATGTTAAGGTGCATCAAAATCCTTACGGGGTGTGCACTTTCCTTGTTAGTCATCTTGTTATCATCGTCCTTCAAATCATAAGGAACTTAAGGTTACTGTGTTCAGGGGCGGAACTAGTATATGTCATGGGGGCTCATAGATTTCTTTGATTATAATGTCACTTGTGTAGTGTATTGAATTTTTAATATGACCCTCTCCTTAATTGTATAATAAGTAGAGTTTGTTAAATAATGATTGTAAAATCATTTAATGGTCAAGTGGTAGAGTAACATGATTATTATTTTGGAGATTAGGGTTTGATTCTTATATCCCTCAATTTTACTTTCATTTATGTGATTTATCTAATCACTTCCAAAGTATCAAAATTATAAGTACAATTTGATATAAAATTGTATTCGAGCTCATTTATCTCTCCCATTGTTTCTAGTACTCATGGTAAATAAAATAAATTTTATTATTTCCTTATAGCCATGAACTTTTTTGTTTCAAAATTTGCTTGATAATTTAGCCTTTCGGGATGGATTTGAAAGGCTTAAATTATTAAATTTATCAGATTTCAAAAAGCACCATCGAATTTAATAATTTATTTGAAAAATCTAACTATAATGTTATATTTAAATTGTAAGTTTATCAAAATTAAAAGAGGCTCATTTTAAAAATATTAATTCTATTTAAAATTATTTTTTGAAAATACAATATTTTTTTTCATTTTTGAGAAGACATAATTGTAGTATATTTAGCCCCTCCTCGATAAAATTCCTGGCTCCGCCCCTGGCTGTGTTGTGAGTGGTTGACAACAACAGATAACGGGGTTATTACAGTCAATTAAGGATGATGGCACAACTTTTTCCCTTAAACGGGTTTTCATAACTTTAAGCAATTTTGATCATTATCGTTTGATTGCGCTTGGACAGTTGTGATCATCAAAGTATCCCCAGGTGTGAAACCATTCATAGTAGGGTATTCGCTCCACATTTGATCTTAGAGATCTTGCAATTAACATGCCTTAAGCATATTAAAGAGTTAGGATCTATTTTGGTTTACTTAATATTCGTATGAGCATTGAACTTTCACAATGAGCCATTGCTTTGTCTAAGGTTTGCGTGTAGGATACAGTAATGAATATTAGTGGGAACTGCGATTCGCATTTGGTAGAGTGGAGAGCAAGTCTACAAATAAAGCACCTACATCTAAATTATGCACAATCCGATGCCCCATTTGATCCATGTCTAGATGCAAGATAAGGATCATGGCTCCTCAAATAAACAATTCCGAAATAAAGTGGCATCATCATGATCACTGCAACACCATGCCTTTTTGGGGTTGTTGCGGACGTACTAGCAAGATTTATGATACTCAACAAACTCATCTCATATACATTTGATAATATTCAAAATATGTAACTGACTAGAGAAGAAGGCACAAGGATAAGTAAAGAAAATATTGCATTTGTTTTCTTTCCTCGCTTCCAAATATACACTTCATGTCCATAAGAAATACATCACGCATAGATATGAAACACGATACAATATGCCCTCAAAGTTATATCTCTTTACAATGTTTCTCAACAAAAGTAAAATAAACAAAAAGCCGCACACTGTGTCTAGTGCAAATTAGTTCGGAGAACCTTGAACAATGTGGTTGCAATTGTTACGGCTGCTCATCCTACCAACCCCATGTGAGCCCCCTCTCTCAAACAAAAAGTACCAAATGGGATGGGAAACACGACCGTCCCATGTGTCCCACCCATAAAACACTTATCTTTCTGGCAGGACGGGCACATAAAGTTATATGGGACGGTCACAACCTCCCCTAAACCCCACATAGACCATTTTTCCCAAACAAAAGAAGGAAGGGGACCGAATGGGACGGGTTTGAGAACGATCGTCCCCTCCACTCATATTAAAAAGGGACGGTGGTCCTGCGACCGTCCCATCTACTCTTAGGTGGGGCGGTCCTTCTTTTCTATTGTCTCGTGTATTTTATTTTTATGAGACAGTGATAAGTTGACTGACCCTTCCAAATATAGGTGGGACGACATCGTTTTGACTGTTGAATATGCTCTCAGACGAGATGAGCTTTCGTTGACTATCCCATATTCTCGTTTCTAAAATAGTGTTCTGCTCTAGTGACATTGAGACAAATTTTAAAGTTTGGGTACCACGTTGTTACCTTTTAAAATTCATGTTTGACACTCAAATACGGTATATAGCTCAAGGATTTTTTGTAGTTTACTCTTTATTTTTTAACATCATATAGAATATTGTAGAAATCATCCAAGTCCACTATATATTGGCAAGAGTACTCAATAGTATAGGCATGAGTAAGGACTCTCGATCATTGTCCATCATGGTATAACACTCTCAAGTAACATCATCCGAGGATCTCTATTTTTCTCCGGATATAGGAAACTGGTTCATTATTCTCATTACTCATTAACCACTTAATCTACTTTCATTGAGGACGAGGTCCCTACAAGGTCCTCACCGTGAACGAACCAGTTGATGTAAAAGACCCACCATCCATTCAAATCGCGTGCTCGAAAATGGTCGGTCTATCTCTCAACTTCCTATTCAAATGCTTCTTGTACGGGAAAGAGATTATATCTCAGTTTGGCCCTTTCCGAAAGGTAATTTGATCTTCTTGATATGACCATTCTAATAAGCTTAGCAAATCGGCTTTGTATGCAAGACAGTTAGTCCGTTACTCCATTAACCATGACTTGTCTATCCCTAATACCCAAACATTCATCTGATAGAGTATATTAGCTCGAGAAAATCATGCTCGTAAGAGTCCTAAACTTAGCACATGCTAACCAGTTCATCTCAGTCAACCTTACCCCAACACCCTTTGTCACATGCCATTGGTCTAAAACTTAGAAGACTAGTTCTAGAAGATAGAACTATTTTTCATAATATTTTACTTGAGCATGTTCATAAAGATGCAAACCACAGTACAATACGATTGTTGTTACATGCAAAAGTTTATGTTTGAGCAAATTTTGGCAGCTTAACCCTGCAACACCTTCAGTATATATACCCCATAAATCAATCATTATCAACTTTTAAATTTATCACTGAAGTGACAATAATTAAAGCTGATTATGCATGATTTGGTACACTGAAGAGGATTGGAATTATGCTATCGAAAAGTATGCTAAAATGTAAATCTTTGCATGCAACAACAATTGCCTTATGTTCTGATTTGTGCCTTTATGGACCTCCTTAGTACATGACATCTGAACTAAGGAAATTCAATATATATGTAAGATTATACAGATACCTTGTGTCCTAATTTGTATGTGCTACAAATGTGATCTGCAAGATGTTCGTAAAATACTTAATCATATATGCTTACCAGGTATTTATATGTATTTGGTTGGTTTACGATAGGGAAATGGAGCTATGTGAACCTAAGATTATGACTAATAAAAGTGTAAGTATATATCACTTATTGAGAATTAACCTGCAAAAGAATAAATCATTCACCTGCACACATCAACACCACAACCATTGGACGGAGATATCTCATCTCAAAGTGCATTCAATAGTTTCATGAAAAAAATATACCATAATCGGAAGTGATGAAATATCACAATGTATTACACATGCCTCCCGATGTGGGTACGTATTATGTGTGATTTTTCTGTGTGATTTCCTCCCGATTTTAATGTTATTGAACATCGAAGTACAAATTAATATGAACATATTGTCACATTAATTAAATTTTAATGTGATAAATTATCACAAGAGTTTTTATTATTGTAACACATATGATATACATATGTTCACATGTCTTAGAAAATGAAGAACAAACTCATATAAATGAAAATAAATAACAAGATTCACTTGGATAAAAAGCTTCATTGAAGGAACTCCTAGTCAAGTCATCAATGGATCCCCACCACTAGTAATATAAAGAGGGATTCACATGAAACCCTCCCACCACATGCTTAATTAATCAAGGCCATCTTCTTGGGTTACTATCTTCATCATTAATCCCATAATTCGTTAATCATTCAAGCCATTTTCTTATATCAGTAGCATCAATTTAACATCATGCAAATATCACATCCTGAGTATGTCAGATTTATAGTTTAATCATCAATTAAGACATCCCATTACTCATCATTTGAAACTACAAAACAATGCTTGGTCAATTTTAAAACATAATACACATAAGGCATGCAATGGAGTCATAAAATCACAGTTCACACACAAAAAAAGGAGGCATATAAACACCTAAACTAGTTAGCAACTTAAAATTACAACATACTCATCATTCAAGCAATAATCCACGCTTAGCAAACATTTGAACAACATCTATGTTTTACAATAAATGACATAAACAATAACCAACAATGTCAAGACAATAAACATCATTGATGCATCAATACTAATCAAGCATTCATGAAAAAAACCAAAGTATAAGTAAGAAATCAACTCAAAGTGCATTATACCATGGAGACAGTGGGGGGAGTTGGAGGCGGTAGGCGACGATAGCAATAAACTGGAGATAGGAGGAAGTGAAACTTGGTAGAGACGTCGACCCGACGACGATCTGTGAACATCGATGAGATGGAGGGAGAGAGGTTTGACAGTGGTGCGGTAATAAGATGGGGAGGAGGGGGAGGTCCGAGAGTAAGGGAGATGGGGAGAGGAGGGTTGAGCAAGGGAGAGGGTGGTGCTCCAGGTGAGTTGGGGGAGAGGAGGGGGAGGAGCAAGGACGAGGGAGAGGATGGAAGAACACAATGGTGAGGTAGAGGATGAGGAGGCGCATATCGACGAGATGGGGGAGCAGAGGTGGACAGTGACGTCACGACGAGGTGGGGGAGAGGAGGAGGAGGTTAGACGGCAAGGGAGAGGGAGAGAGGAGGGGGATGTCTGATGAGTGAAAGGGGAAACTTAGGAGATAGGAGGGAAATGAAACTTCATTTCTGGAAGCAGGGCAACTTATCCGTGGTGGTCGGTAGGTTATCACGATATGTTTTTACGTCGACTTATTATTGACGGTGGTTCTCTAGCAATCGTCAACAATAAATTTACCAAATAAATTTTTTTGAAGGAGCTTTACCAATTAAATTATAAAAGACTTCATATACGACGGTTGTATTCTGACCGTCATCAATAAAATGCCATCAATAAAAGGCAGTAATGGGGGCTAATTATGGTCGTCATAAAATGATGCAACACAAATATTCAATTTTTCCAGTAGTGACTCCCATTGTAACACTAACACTCAACAATTCTAATTGGTATACTCTAAACTAACTAGCACCAAAGTACTAGCTCCATGTATGAAGCGAAACATAAACTATCAGCTACGCAACTTAACATCAAACTCCGTCAAGTAGGCACATGAAAGTTACATCAGATGCCAAGTACTATGTGTCACCCTGTCAATGCAATTGGGGTTGCGGCCATGTAGGTTTCTACCTGAGACCCAAGGGTGCATGTTCATTCCTTGTGTTGCCCAGCTCCATGCTACCCTATCATCGTGAAATCTCACGAACTAGACATGACACTGATCATAGATACTTATCATAGACACAATCATTTTACCAGATGCATCTCGAAAATATGTTAGTATTTTGGATCATTGGCATTTTCATGATTTTGATCTTACATTCCTATGACATATGGATTAGTTATTGTCATGGGATTAATTGCTTGCATACTCATCCCTATAGGGTGGGTGTCACGAAATCTATGGGTGCCCACCTAATGCGAATACATGTGACCTAATATAGGTGACCTAATGTACATAACATTTTTCATAATGTTCGTAACGTTTTCCCAAAACGTTGTGATGTTTTAGTATGTTTGGAGGATGACCTGCATGATGTGACAAAGTATGGGTGACCTGTTATGGTGACATGCCATGCAGTGATATGAAGTCACATGATGCATTTTATTTCCTAAAACAGTCACATGGGACTCTAATTTTTTTATCTAAAACCCTTAAACAAACATAATGACAATATTCACGATCCCATTTGATGAGTACAACACATCACCCATCCCTCATGCATTATATTTACCACTTCTCTTTCAAAACAGGCTACAAAAAAAAACTCATGAATCGTGCAACAAGTTACATGGATCTCTCCTATTTAAGAGCATGCATGCATATAGGAACAATTAAAATGTGGGAATCTAACAGCAAGAGTGAGAGGAGGGAAAGGTGGCTGCTACAAGATTAGGGTTTGACGCAGCCAAAAAGTTCTTTTATAGTGCAGAAACCCCATATCCAGATCTTGATTTGGATCTCGATTCAGATCTCCAATGGATCTCGACCCAAACTCACTAAAATAGTCGTAACTTGAGTTTCGGAACTCAAACTTTAATGTTCTTGAGCTCGTTGAAAAGGTCAAAAGCCCTACTCAATGGACTGTTCATTTGCCCTATTTAAGAATCGAGAATGATATTTCAAAGTACGAGGTTTCACAGCCATAGCGTTCATTGGATCTCTTGCTACAGTAGTTATTCTCTCCTAATTTGTCAAAACAAGCAAACAAGAATGAATGATAAATCATACATAGCTTTTCATTCCTACTTATTTCTTATCCTCGTCTGAATGGAAACATTTTGACAATTAATTTTGATGAACCCTATGTACTAAATCTCACAAAAGATTTAGAAGAATAGAGAATGGCTGTTAAACAACTTAAAGCTTAAGCTCCTCTGATAGTAGCATGAAACCAAGTTAGATCCAAATTTTACTTATTAAAGATTGACTTTTCTCAATAACGACACGGATGCAGGTCCTGATCAATAGGCTTGATTTATGTGAGTTTTTTTGCCTTTTACATATAGTTAAACCTTGTCAAGACTTTTCTTTCTTCTTAAGCAACTGACCAAAATTGCAGCTAGGCTAAAACAAACATGATACCAAGAGAAAGAAACGTGTATGAATCAATGCTCAAGATCATGATAACATCACAACGCATACAAATGACGATACTCGACATGATCTAACATGAACCATGGCTGGTTGGCTTTTAACATTAGTGATATAACGAGTTATTAAATTACACTAGCTTCTCTAAGCCCATGAATGAAGAAAGAACTACCAATTAATCAATCAAATTCCTCACTGCACTTTGGAGACACTAACGCCGCATCACCATTGCCTCCGTTGTGCGAAAAGGGAAGTTGCAGGAGTTGTTGCTACTTGGGCCATCTACAATACAACAAGGGTATACAATGTTTCCCGTCCATCAATTGTAAAGGTTCGTAAAACATTCATCATTACGAGCAATGAGGAACCATGCAGCCTTCGCAGTTGTATGATTACAGTCACTTGCACACTGCACGTTTAAGCAACCATCTACAATCTAAGGCTCTGAATCTGTGTAAACTGGACTTTCGGTCTCACCCATGTTAGCTGAAGCAAAAGACTCGCCAGAATGCGCAGTCAAGACACTGGAAATTGTTCCTTCCGAATCCGAGATATCATCGTGCAAAATTATATGCCCTTCGTCTATATCCGATAATTCCAACTCAGAGAGCCCTTGCTGAAGTTTGTGTATGGAAGTTTTTGCAGCATCTACGAACCATTCATCTTCGGGAAGGGCGCTACAAAATCAATTGGTCCACCTCAGTTGATAGAGCAATGCCAAAACACAAACCAAATTTGACCAAGATTTGTACCTTTGTGGGTCAATACCCTTTTTAGAGAAGATCTCTATCGCACGCGTTATTATAGCTGGTTACGATTCTCTGCACAATTTTTGATTGATAGCCACCACATACAGTGATCTCAACAATGAAGTGCATGTCCAGAATCAGCTGCCACGAGAAAGAGAAAACATCATACGATATATATTTTACCGACTGGTTAAGAAGTCAGAATTTGAAAGAGAGTTTAGTATTCAAACTTGCTACATATCTCCCATCCAGCACTTATATGATATATTATACACATACCGAGTTACTTCTTTATCAATATCTTATTCAGCAATGTGTATACCAAAACGACGCTTATGCACATATTAGACGGGGCTAGTTACACAGCATCATCACCTCAGATTAAATCACTCCAGGGTCATATTGAGGCTTATACCGGAACAAAATAGTAGTATAAGTTATACATTCTTCGAACTCCTTAGACTTGGATTCTGAATTTCTAAACACCACATCCCATCATCGCCACGACCCTCAGCTCTCACACTCGTTGCTGGACATGGTTGCCTCCCAGACAGAACTACCATTACACATACATGTTTCCAGTCCACTGGCTGGCAATATTCTACAAGAATGGCAAGAATGGACTGTCCCTATGATCGTTTAACGGCTGGCTTTAAGATCTTCCTACGTGTGTATGAAATAATGCACATATAAATTGTAAAGTATATATTTTAACTAAACAATTGCATTTGGTAGAGTGTAGCTTGGAGATACATGAACTAAAAGAGTAAACATTTTTTTTGAGGCTAAAAAAAAGGGGGATACACGCGAAGGTGCTCACCCCAATGCATTAAAAAGAGGAAGAAATACTTACAAGGGGAAATGGAAGAGCAGAAAATACAAAACAAGGTACAGGGGGTAAACAAAGAGCGTTACCCCCGCAGCTAAAACATAATTACAAAGAGGTCCAGTCACGAAGGAAGCCCGAGGCCGTGGAGCGAATATTCTCCAAATAGAACCGCTGGCGAGCGAAGATAGCTTCATTTCGTCCCAGCCAAAGGCTCCAAAGCCGCGAGATAGGATCCAGCAGCGCAAGCCGTGGCCGCCCCCTACCACAGAACAAGCTATGACAGAAAGGAGCGAAAGATGACAGATCCAGCCAACCCAAGTCCGCCCAAATAGCAGAAACACAGCTGCAATGTAGAAATAGGTGATCAATACTTTCCGTTTCCAAGTCACAGAGGCCACAGAGAAGCGAGGAATTTGGAAACATCCGGGCACAACGATCACGAGTTAGCAATCTTCCCCGACGGAGAAGCCAAAGGAAAATACTAACTCGCTCAGGAAGCTTGAGCCCCAAAAAAATCGGCAGTCGCGCAAGAAAATGTCATCTGCCCAAGCGAAGATGGGCAAGATTGCCTTATAAGCATCACTGGTAGAGGACCCATTCTTCCAGGCCAAATAGTCACGACCCCAAGAAGGCACAGGGGCATCAACAAGAAAGGAAATGAGAGCGATATAGTCGTGCATCCGTTGATCCGACAGAAACTCAGAAATTGGGGGGCACCAAGCACGCCCAACCCAGCAGCAGGCCACCGTAACATCTTTGTTGGGCACCAAGGCGTAAAGGCGGGAGAAGAGGAGCCGTAGGGCCCCTTCCCCGTCCAGTCATCCTCCCAGAAGCGAATCAAATTACCATCACCGAGCTTGATTGAAAATAAGGAGCGATTTCTTATAAGGGCGCCCATCACCCCCCGCCAAAAAGTTGATACCTGTCCCTGATAATCACCACGAAATGCAGAAAGAAAGCCATCCCCAGCCGCAACCCTCAAGCAGTTTATCAAGAAGTTGTCCTCCCTACCCCAAATCCTCGCCGCCCATTTGAGCAAGAGCGCATCATTCACCGTCGCCAGGCAGCCTCACGCCCAGCCCGCCCTCCTTCTTAGGACGCGTGACCTCATCCCAGGCCACGAGGTGCACACCCTTCCCCCCCCTCCCTTCTTCCCCCACAAAAGCCCCGCATACACTTCTCCAGACGCAAACGAACCCCTCTTTGGCATCCCCCGCACCGAGAGAAAGTAGATAGGATGGAAGATAGAACCGTTTTCAGAAGCACTAACCGCCCACCACGTGAGAGAATAGCCGCGCGCCACCCAGCCAAGCGAAGCTCCACCTTTTCAACGATCGACTTCCAGTCACGAGTGCGCGCACGGCCCACCGTCAGAGGTAACCCCAAGTAGTCAAAGGGGAGGTCGGTGGCAGGACAGCCCAGCATCGCGAGCACTCCACCTCCTCCGCCGTGGACATGGAGAAAGGGACCGCCTTAGATTTGTTGCCATTGATTTGAAGACCCGAGAGCTCGCTGAAGAGTTGAAGAGTAGTAGCCATAGGGGAAACATTTCGAAGGATCACCCTCAATGAAGCAAATTGTATCATCAGCAAATTGAACGAGCGGGACGTGGAAAGTGCCAAAAGAGCAGCCGCGAGACAGCCCAGCCGCCACAACACCCTCAATCATGCGTGGCAGAACATCAACCGCCAGAACGAAAAGGAGAGGGGCAAGGGGGCAGCCCCGACGAATCCCCCTCTTAGGTTGGAAAGAGCCCCCAACCGAACGACCATTGATCAAAAGAGAAAGTGATGCCGTTGACACACAACGCCGCATCCACGAAATCCATGTTGAAGGGAACCCCCTTCTCCAAAGAACGGACCATAAGAACCGCCAATCAAGAGTATCATAGGCCTTCGCAAAATCAATCTTCCAGAGAATCCCCTTAGTGGCATTCTTCCTCCACGCCGCAATAATCTCGGAAACAACCGCATAGCAATCAGAAATTTGCCTTCCACGCACGAAAGCGGCCTGCGCAGGCGAAATGAGCGCGTCGAGGAGCGGTGCCAGGCATCGCGCCAGGGCCTTGGCATAATTAAATAAATCGCATTGGAGATGGAGATATGCTGGAAGTCCTCAATCCGAGTAGCCGAAGAAGATTTTGGAATAAAGACAATATGAGACCGATTGAGAATATCGAAACCATCGTTCCCCTCGCAGAAGTCCCGCGCCACAGCCAGAACATCGTTCGCAAGAATATCCCAAAAGTCCTTGTAGAAACAGACCGGGAAGCCATCAGGCCCCGGCGCAGCATCAGAATTGAGGTCCCAAACGGCCCCTTTGAGTTCCTCCAAAGAAAGCGGTAGCACGAGCCCCTCCGCGGAAGACGCATTAAGAGCCGGAGCCCCCTGGCCCGACCACCGCCACCGACGCGAAGCCGAGGAACCAAACGCGGCACGAAAATAGTTCCCCACGGCCACCCCAACATCAATCTCCCCCTCAAAAAGCGTACCGCCAATGTTGATAGATGAAATAGAATTAGAGCGGCGGCGGCCACTCGCCACTCTGTGGAAGTAAGCAGAATTGGTATCCCCCTCCTTGAGCCACCTCACCCGAGATCGCTGACGCCATTCGATTGAACGCTTTCGATCCTCCAGCCGGACCGTCGCAACGGCGGCAGCGCGCTCTGCCAACTCGCCCTGAGTCAGATCCCTGTCATTCTCGAATCTCGAGAAGGTCAAGCCGCAAAATCACAGCCTCAGCCGCCAACCGATCTCGAATACGAGCCTGTCGCGACTCCCGTTTGAAGGAGGCGAGAGCCGCGCGCAAGGAGGAGATTTTAAGGGCAAAGCGACGTGCGGCAGATCCCGCAAAAGAGGACTGTTCCCAATGATTCCGAACAAGATCCTTGAAGCCCGGCTCGAGGAGCCAACAACGCTCATAGCGGAAGAGCCCACGAGGATGCTGGCCATCCCCGGAATCCCAAATGATGGGATTGTGATCAGAGAAAGAGCGAGGATGAGAAGTGACCGCACAAAGGGGAAAAGCCTCCATGAAATGCACATTGGCCAGGAATCGATCAATCCGCGATCGGGTAGAATTCGATCTCCAAGTGTAGGAGATATCATTTGCCTCCAGCCCCTCCAGGGCCAAATCCTGAATAAAATCCATAAAGTCCCCAGAACCGGGGTCGCTGCCCCCACGAGCACGGGGACGATCCTGCGAGAGCAACGTGACGTTAAAGTCACCCCCCAAGAGCCAAGGTAATTCCCCAAAAGCAAGCGCATCCTCCCTGAGGTCCTCCCAAAGCTCCCGGCGAGCGATGTGAGAGTTCGGCCCATAAACACAAGTGAAGGCTGCACGCAAATTATTATCCGACAAAGTGAGCACCACGGAGACGGAGTGACGCCCGATCCTCGAAGATGAGATAGATAGGCGCGAAGAGCGCCAAGCAACAAATAAACCGCCGCTCGCTCCATTAGCATCCAACGAGCGAAACGCATCCAACCCACCAGCACCAAAGGACCGCCAGACATCATCATCCAGCACAGGCAATTTAGATTCTTGAATAAAAACAATGTCGCATCCCCATTCCAAAAGACGAGCACCCAGAATACGGCGACGGTGGGGGTCGCAAAGGCCACGTACATTCCAAGACAAAATCTTCATTAACAATCACGGGTATCCCAGGAAGCCACGACTCCAAACCGGCAAGATCAAATTCCAAGAGGCGAACGCCTCGCCAAACGGATTAAACCAGAAGCATCAGCCACCGCGTCACGAAGCGAGAAAGAAGAAGAGCCTCGGTAGAGAGAAGAAGTGGACGCGTCGCCAAGGCGGGAGGACCGCCTTCTACTGTAGGCCCGACCAAATCTTGAAGGGGGAGAGGTGACCTCGAGCACATCCAAGAAAGCGCCGCCAAGGAGATTAACATCAACAGCAGACCAATCATTGCCCGACCAACCCCGCGCAGGGGGCGACCCTTGCCGCGGTGGGGAGAAGCCGAGTGAATCATCGAGGAGAGATGCAGCAGAGTCCAGGGAGAATAGCGGTGACGGGGAAACGTCCTCCAGAAGGGCCCTTGAAATGGGGGCCACCGCACTGATGGGCAAAGGACAAGAATAATCAGAGACCCAAGGAATGGAGTCGGAAACCCCGGCCTGGGCGGACAACACCCGATAAGAAGGCCCGATAGAGACAATAGCAGATCCGAATGAAGAGCCGAGAGAAGACGCAGCCACATGTCCAGATTGGTCCAGGTGCAAATCGAGAGTATCCACCGCCATCAAAGCACGACCGCCACTCTCGCTCTTACATCAAATGGATGAAATAATGAATCGCTTAAAATGAAGATTAAATATGCAGTAGTCACTAATAATGGTGTATGTGTATGGACTTTATCTACTTGATGTACTTCTACCAAACTACTCTCTAGTATTGTCAATTTTAATGGTCATGGCTCGAAAGGCTGGTTGAGTAGGAATTTGATAAAACTATCACTGATCAATAAAAATATCAATGATTGAGAATAAACATAACTTTTATCCCACATTATTCTTCCAAACTCTATTCTTCCAACCCAACAGAAAAGATAGAGAATCTCCACTTAACCTTACCTGTTAACCTTCATCTGAAAGGGGTACAAAGTGCAAACCAATCTCAAGTGCAAACATTTTTAACTCATTAAAGGGAAAGTGACCCTAAAATTTTTTAGTTTCTTTTTTAAAAAATCCGTAAGAAAGTTGAAAATAGGGACTGAGTAAGAACCCTAGTCCTCTATAGAGAGGATAGTGAAAAAAATCACAAGCAAATTCTTAATTAGAACACGAAAACAAGGAAACTAAAAATAACCAAACTGAAAGGGAGAACCTTAACACTCTCTCCCAAGCCAAAGCACGGATGTCAGTTAAGCTCAAGCATGGAGAAACACTCTTGAATTGGTTCCGGGAAGAGCTTTGTTTAAGAGGTCAGACACTGGGTTTTTTTAGCAAACTTACTAGGTATAAATAAATCCATTTCTAATCAAGTCCCCCATATAATAATAAACTTTAATATGTTTTGTTCATTCAATAAAGGCGTACTAGTTGGCTAAGAACATGACAATTTTATTATCACATCTCAGCTCTGTAGGTTTGCGTGGTGGTGCAGTGTGTTTACCACCCAAAAGATCAGGGTTCAAATCCCCCCTTGTGGGGGTTACGTTAGGTAGCCGAAAGCCGTCGTAAAAAAATATTCGGATCTTTCAACATGAATTTGAGCAAGAATCCATCTAGCCGACCCTATTTAAAGTGGGAAAGGCTTCGTAATTTTTTTCAGCTCTATGTCAATTAACGAGATAGATGTTGCTGAGGACAGAATGTACCCACATCAACTCAACATTAGTTTGAGCTACAACCATTTTATCCAATTATGCACTCGACCACGCATCCCAAGCTTGTAAAAATTAGACAACTAGGCCGATTACTCGACAACTCATACCACAACCTCTAGGGCGCAGAAGGCTAGGGCACGGACGCTAGGGCACAGGCTCTCAGGCGCAGACGCTAGGGCACGAGCGCTCGGGCACAGGGAAGTGCTAGGGCACGTAGAGGAGCGCATGAGGTGAGGAGCCCAAGCGCAGGACGCACAGGGAGCAGCCGCGCACGGGACGCGCGCGTGAGGTGCTAGGGCGCGCAGGCTATGCGCACAGCACCGCCACGCGACAGCGCAGGCGTGCAAGACAACAGGGGGCGCGGGAGCACGAGGATCTGATCGTGCAACGACGGTGGCGCGTGAGGCTTTCGGTGGGGACGAAGAACTAGGGCACAGGCTCCGGTCTAGGACCATCGCTCTAATACCATGTTGAAGGGAACCGAAAAAAAATGTTTATTATCAAACCCTAGAGCTCTCTTATATAGGAGAAAAGCTCTATGGGTAAATTACAAAGAAGGGACCATAGAACATAAACATGATAGAAAGCACTCGATAACACAAATATCTTAACAGATAGTAAGGGCATGGTACAAAAGATCATTGAGGATTCAAAACGAGAAGTGGAGCGGTGGTAGATATCTTGGCAAACGTGGCTAAAAGATGGTGACACAAACACTAGATTGTTTTGAGATATAGCTAATGGTTGGTGTCACCGCAATCTCATCAATTATATTGCCAAGGGCAGCAAGGTGTTTCAAGGGAGGTTGCGGTGACTAGGGTGGTTATTGATCACTTCAGATGCACAAGTCAGTGTGTGTCGTCTGAAGGTTCCTATTGGCTTGGACTTAGGGTTGCCCAGGTTAATATTGAGGAGGGTATTGATTTGATCAAGGATTTTGATATGCAGGAGATTGGAAGGTGGTCTGAATGTTGATGGACGCACTGGACCAGATGGGGTTCAAGTATTCTTCAGAGAGTTTTAGGACTTCGTGTCGGATGATGTGTTGTCTATGGTGTCTGAGTTCGCAAGGGGAAATTCTGATTTCACCGCCTGAATCGTTCCGTCATTTTTAATTTCCAAAGAAGGATGTCATGACCAGAAAAGAAGATTTTTATCCCATTGCATTGTCTAGTGGGGTATATTTGATTGTTGTGAAATTGTTCATGAAGCGGTTGAGAAGAGTGTTGGGCCAAATTCTGTTGCATGCTCAGAGTACTCGCTTTCCTGGAAGATAAATAATGGACAGAGTAATCACGGTTTTGGAGATTTCTATGGATTGGAAGAGATGTGGTGTTTGAGAGCTCTTTGGAAGGTGGACTACTCGATGGTGTATGACTGCGTTAATAACGATTCCTTTGGGCATTGCTGCATCGAAGAGGTTTCCCTGGATACTTGGATTTCATAGACGAAACATTGTATTACGATTTCATCTTGTCTATTTCGGTAAATGGGATGCCAAGGGGTGGCTTTTGCAAGCTACATAGGGCATGTGTGGCAGGGTTGTCGTCTGGCCCCGCTCATGTTCATTTTGGTGGTTGATCCACTAGCGATAATGATTAATCATTTATGGATAGGGGCTTCCGCTTTGGCTACTCGAGGGAGGAATTGTCTCTATCGATTGTATGGAAATTGTTGGAGTATTTGGTATTGCACCTATTGAGTTGTAGACGGGTAAATGGATACCTCAAGGATTCATTTACCCCATCCAGTTGTTTAGTCCCACATCGTCCAGTGGTAGGACTTGGAGGCCCTGTGGAGGCTATATAAGGAGCCCCAGGCCTCCTGTATCAGGAGAGAAAGTACAATGAAGCATATGCCCCTTTGAGGGCTTCTCCCGTGGTTTCATCCCGCTCCTCACGGAATAGGGTTCCATGTTAAATCCCGTTGTTCTTATTTTCTTTATCTTTATCCATGTTTCGCTTCCACTTCCTATTTTTCTAACATGGTATCAGAGCGGGTTGATTCTCGGAGACTTTTATGATCATTATTTTTCGAGATTTGATTATTGTTCATTATTCTTAAAGATTTGTGTTTTGTCTGAGACTCGATTATTATTGAAATCAAGTTTATGTTCATCAAGAGGCGTGGGGTTTGCTCCTTGAAACCCTAGCCGCAGCAACCTTTCTCGACGATGGCGCATCCTCAAGATTTCCTCCACAGTGCCTCGAGTTCATCAAGAGGCGTTGGAGGAGTATTATTCAAGTCATCAGGCATACATCTCGGTGGCATTCCTCCTAGCCGCAAGCCCTCCGAGTGGTGCTATTGGCCGCACGAGCAGCGTCCCAGGCGGAGCTGCTGCTCCTCCTCAGTGCACGTTGGCGGCGGCTCCCCTGGCGGGCCTCCCACCTCCAGGCGGCTTTCTCCAGCCCAGACGGCGAGCTCTAGAAGAAGAACCACCAGGTCGCAGGTGGCGCGCCTCTTCCAGGCAGGGTTTGGTTTTCAAAACCCTATTTTTTGTAGATATAGAAATTATTCGCTTATGTATCTCTATTTGTTATTTTACTTTCCCGTTGGACTCTTTATGTAATTTACCCATAGGCTACTCTCCTATATAAGAGAGCCTAGGGCTGATGGAATAAACATGTTCTCTTATTTTCCCAACATGGTATCAGAGCGACGGTCCTAGACCGGGGTTCTCGAGCCAAACCCTAACCCTAGTCCCACTTCAAGCCCTCGCGCCTCCGCCCATGATCTCGGATCGCCTTGGCGTCGCCTGCCTCGACTTCGCCTCCGCGTGCTTGTGCGCGGTGCGGTTGAGCGCTACGGTGCGGCTGCGCACGCTGCGGCTGAGCACCACAGTGCACCTGCGCGCGGTGGGCTGTGCGTGCTGCACAAGATTCTTGTGCGCACTGTGACCCAGCGCACGGTCTCCTTGTGCAGTCCCTGCGCATGACCCTGCGCATTCCTGCGCGTCTCCTGCGTGTTCCCTGTGCGCGAGATCTGTGCGCGTGTGCGCGTTTCTGTGCGCGAGATCTGTGCGCGTGTGTGCATCCAGCAGGTAACCCTCCAAAGGGTTTGACTTCCGTGAACACAAAACCCTAGGTCAAGGCGCGCGCTCCTCCAAATAATGGGTTTGGTTGCTTGAGTCTACACACGCAACTAAACCCGTTAATGTCTGTGTAGATGATCACATCTTCATCTACTACCCCAGTCTTCCTCTATTAGTATGTTAGAAATCAAGGCAGATATCCCATCTATAGGCGCATTCAGAGGTCCAGCGCCAATTGTAAAGATGGATGGTTCAAATTATGAAGTGTGGGCAATGCAGTTCATGAGTATGATGAAGTCAACCGGTAAGAAACACATTCTTACTGAAGAAGAGCCTGCCGAGAAGACTGGGGTCAATGCCTCATGGGAGGCAGATGATGTGTATACCAAGGTTTGGCTATCTGGAACCCTGGCAATTGAGATTGCCAACGATATTCTTCATTAACCCACAACCAAAAGCAATATGGGATATTCTGGCGGCTACATATTCTCAGGCAAAGAATGAAACGAAGAATTCTGCAACTCCAACATGACATATTTATTATCAAGCAGAATGGACGGCCTCTGCACTCTCTGTACACATTTCTACGAGGGATGTTTGAGAAGCTGTATAGCTTCATGCCTTTGACAGCCACTCCAGAGCAACAGATGACCTACCAGAATGCCACTATGGTAGGGGTTTTTCTCGCTGCCCTAGATCCAGAGTACGAGGCAGCACGTTCCCAGATCCTGGCGGATTCTCTACTATTCCTCCTATGGAGGAGGCATTTCATAGGCCGAGTCGCATCACTGTTCCCTCGTCTGCTACGAATCCAACAACCTCAACCATGGCAACAAATCGAGGTCGAGGACATCATCATCAGGTTCGCTGCCGTAGACCTCGCGGTAGAGGAGGCCGTGTTCGACCAACGTGTACCTTTTGCCATCGCACTGGACATACCGAAGACACATGCTATTCTAAGCATGGATTTCATGTATCTACACGAGTCGCTGAACAGATCGAGCCCCCATCTGCTTCTTCTTTGGATCAGCGCTTTGATGATCTTGTTGCCCGTCTAAGGGGCATCATTCCTCCATCTGGCCCAGTAGTTTCAGCACCTACTCCAGAGAGCCATTCTGATGTTGCCGCATCCGCCTCTGCGTCCACCAATGCATCAGGTAGCACATACGCATTTACTAGTAGTGGATCAGATACTTTAGCATGGATTATGGACTCCGACGCCACACATCATCTATGTGGTGATCGAAGTCTACTTACAAGATACAGGCAGATCCCTCCAGGTCGTACAATGGTTATTGCTAATGGCTCACATTCCCCGATTACTGGACAAGGGGATATTAGACCGACGCCATCTATGCATCTAAAAAATGTGCTACATGCACCTGATTTTTCGATGACATTGTTGTCCATTAGTCAAATTACAAAGGATTTGCAGTGTTGGGCATTTTTTGATCCATCTTCTCTTGTTTTTCAGGACATCCTTACGGGCAACGTGATTGGGCGTGGCTATGAGCAAGGCGGCCTCTATCGCCTCAGTCGGACCCTTTTGCTGGAACCTCATCCCTACCTGCTGGACCCATCTCTCCATTACTATAGCACCTGCGCTTTAGACATCTACCGCTTCAGAAACTGCGTCGTGTGTTACCTCAGGTTTCGTCTCACACGTCTATTCAATGTGAGGCTTGTCAGTTGGGAAAGCATCATCGGTCTACCTTTCCCGGTCGTCAGGTTCGGAGTAGTACCTCCAAGTTTGAGTTGTTTCATGTCGATATCCAGGGTCCAAGTCGTGTGCCTGATCATCAGGGACACATGTTCTATATAGTTATTGTGGATGATTTCTCTCGTGTGTCCTGGGTATTTCTGCTAAAGAATAAATCTGAAGCAGGGAATATTATCATCAATTTCCTTAATGAAATTCGTAATATTTTTTCTGCATCTGTTAAAATTGTGAGAAGTGATAATACCCTGGAATTTTGTACTCATACCCTATCCAGTTACTTCTCATCCCAAGGGATTATCCACCAGACATCCTGTGCCTATATCTCCGAACAGAATGGGATTGCTGAAAGGAAACATCGCCATTTGCTTGATGTAACCAGGTCGCTTCTTATACAGAGTCATGCTCCTCACTCTTTTTGGGGTGATGCTGTACTTACAGCATGTTACCTTATCAATCGTATGCCGTCATCTGTTCTAGGCGAGAAGATTCCTTTCTCTCTTATTTTCCCTGACAAAGAATTGTTCTCCCTTACTCGTGTGTTCGGTTCGGTCGCCTTTGTCCACCAGTTGTCTCCTGGGACTGACAAGCTCTCTCCTAGGGCTGTCAAGTGTGTCTTCGTTGGGTACTCCAGAACTCAGAAGGGGTACAAGTGTTATGATCCATTGCGCAGGCGGTACCTTGTCAGTGTTGATGTTACATTTTTTGAATCTGTTATGTATTTCTCAGCTCAAGTGATCAGTTGATACCCCCTGATAATACTAATGCCATATAAATGTCACCACCATCACCACCACCAACACCACCACCACCACCACCACCACCAGAACCGTTACCATCTTCTACACCTCCTGTCACTGTACCTGTTTCACCATTACCATTTCACTATACCCGCAGGCCTGCTTCAGCTCATGGTCATCGCTCATCACCTAGCTCGCCTAAGGTATGTTCTGAAGATATTACTATTGATGGATCTGATGATTTTCCTGAGCAGGATGTGTTACAGAGGTCAGATGAGGACACAAATGATTTAGATGTTCCTATTGCTCTACGAAAGTCGAAGCGGAGCTGTGCATCATATCCTATAGCAGCTTCTGTGTCATTTGATCGACTAACTGGAGATTTCAGGAATTTCGTCGTCGCATTGTCAGCAGTGGATATTCCACGAAATTACCAAGACGCACTGAAGGATAGTAGATGGCGTTTAGCAATGGAGGAAGAAATGGCAGCTCTTCAGTCTAGAGGTACCTAGAGTCTGGTTCCTGCACCCGCTGATGTGTCTCCAGTGAGCTGCAAGTGGGTATTTACAGTCAAGCAGAATGCAGATGGCAGTATTGACAGATACAAGGCTCGTCTTGTTGCTCGTGGCTTTACACAAACATATGGGGTGGATTATCTTGATACATTCTCGCCGGTGGCCCCGCCATTCCACTCTACGGATCCTGCTTTCTGTTGCGGTCATCGTGATTGGCCGCTATACCAGTTGGATGTGAAGAATGCGTTCTTATATGGTGACTTACAGGAGGAAGTCTACATGCAACAACCACCTGATTTTGCTGTTGAGGGGGAGTGTTCTAAGGTGTGCAGACTTCATAAGGCTATCTATGGCCTTAAGCAGAGCCCCAGAGCGTGGTTCTAGAATCTCTCAGATCTCTTTGAGAAACAGGGATACAAACGTTCTAATGCTGATAATTCCTTGTTTGTACAAAGGACTTCCAGAGGTATTATTGCAATTATGGTCTATGTAGACGACATTTTGATTACAGTGATGATGAACAGGGAATAAACGGGGCGAAAGAAATGCTGGGTCGTGAATTTGTTACCAAGGACCTTGGAGTTCTTAGCTATTTTCTGGGACTAGAGTTCGCCGGAAATCCTTATGGGTTGGTAATGTCTTATAGGAAATATGTCACTGACCTGTTGAGTGAAACAAGAATGCTTGGTTGCCGACCTGCTACCACACCTATGGATCCTAGTATGAAGTTATATGATGGTGATACAGAGGAGGTGGATAGGAGAAGATACAGAGAACTGGCGGGCAAACTTCTTTATGTTACTATTACCAGGCCTGATATATCCTTTGCTGTGAGTCGAGTGAGCCAGTTCATGGAACAACCACGTCAGGTACACATGGATGCCATATATATGATACTCAGGTACCTCAAGTCATCTCCAGGTGCGGTTTACTGTTTAAGAAAGGCAAGGTGATTACTAATTTACTATCTCAGCCTGTACAGATGCAGATTACGCAGGGTGTCCCAAAGACAGGAAGTCCACCTCTGGGTTTGATGTATATGTTGGAGATTCTCTAGTCTCATGGAGGAGCAATAAACAAACCGTTGTGGCAAGGTCTAGTGCTGAATCTGAATATAGGGCTATGGCCCAGGTTAGCACAGAAATGATGTGGGTAAAGGCTGTGCTTACAGATTTACATATAGAAGTCCCACTTCCTATGGCTTTGGAATGTGACAATCAGGCGGCCTTATTCATTGCAAATAACCCATCATTCCATGAACGAACCAAGCACATTGAAGTTGACTGCCACTTTATACGTTATATGATTCAGAAGGGATTTATTGCTACATCCCATGTTAGCTCAGAGAATCAAACGGCAGACATTTTTACCAAGGCATTACTTCGAGGGTTGTTTCAGAAGTACGCGTCCAAGCTGAGCATGATTGATATCTATGCTCCATCTTGAGGGGGAGTGTAGATATATATATATATATATTATTCACTTATGTATCTCTATTTGTTATTTTACTTTCCCGTTGGACTCTTTATGTAATTTACCCATAGGCTACTCTCCTATATAAGAGAGCCTAGGGCTGATGGAATAAATATGTTCTCTTATTTTCCCAACATTTTTCAACTGCGGCAATCAACAAATTCCTGGCGCAGCATCCACGAGCCACAACGCTGACGAAGCCCCACGCGTAAGACCTTCCTAGGCGACGCGAAGCCGTCGCGTATGGCAGCAAATCGCGTTGGCGGCGCGTCCTAATCCGATCGTACGCGCTCTTCCCTCCAAGCATTGGCCCCATTCTCCAGGAAAACCCCAGGCGACTTCCCAGGCAACGCGCAGTGCTCGCTCTGCCCTCAAACAGCGCTGCTGATACAAGCGGCACATCTCCAGTCTCCTTCGGCAGCAACCTCTCCCCTCAAGGCAACATCGCCGTCCTTCGAGCATGCGAGAAGCACGTTGCCAATTCTCTCGCGTCGCCCCAGCGTGCTCCGCCTTCAACAGACCATACCCCTGGCGGAGCTGCTTCTTCTATGCTGGCGGCACTCAACACCACTACAGGCAACTCCTCTCTGGCTCAGGCGCGCAGAGCCCCTCCTCAGTTCGATCTCCTTGCGCGCAACCCTCGCTCCCGGCGCGATGCGACCCCTCAGGCGTTGGCTCTCCTCCTTCAGTGGAAGGCTTTATTTTGAGTCGAGGGTTCCCATCGAGACAAGGAATCCTAATAAGAAGGGGGCGCACGTTTTCTTCTTGGGGTCGAGCGGGACTGACGAGATTAAAAAAAATGGGGGGGGGGGGTTTGCAGCATTACCAAAAAAAGAGGGGGCTGCAGATATTTCGGCCCTTGTTGGGCTATGAGGTTTTGTTAAAAAAAGGGACAGAGAGAGAGATTGGGACCATATTTGGGCCAAGGTTCAGGTTATTTTTATAAAAAAAATATCGGAAAAAGGGGCGAGTACAAAATGAAAAGTAAGCAAGGTAAAAAAAAGATATTTGCGAAAGCCGTAAAAAATGATGATTGAAACGACTTTAAAAAATATTATTATTATTATGGCTTAAAAAAATTGAAAAGCCACGATAAATTTTTTGAACATTCATGTTTACCCCCATATTATCTTGTCTTCTCCCAACCTGGTCGATGTCATGTTTTCCGACCAGTATGGGAGAAAGGGGGAGTATATGTAGAGTCACATGTCTTCTCCAGATTGCAGATTCCTCAGACCAGCCAGATATTGTTCAGACTCTACAGTTGATGATCAGACTCGACGTCAGATGTTTTCGAGTCTTCAATTTCAGACACGCATGAGTATGCGGTCTTCAAGTTTCGTGGTCCCCATCATCCTTCTTGTTTTGTAGGCCAGAGTTTTCATGTGAGCCATAGGGACTCCAGAGTCCAGAGTAGAGGATCATTCCCTATGCCATGTTGGCAAAGGTTTTCATGTGGTATCATAGGTACACCAGAGCAGTGCACCATTCTCTGAGCCAGATGGGAGAGACCCAGTTCTCCGACGAGGAGACTATTTTCAGACTCCATTCTCCAGCGACCGTGGACTCCGACGAGGATTGCACATCCACGGCCCTTATTCAATTCTGCCCTTTTCAGAGATGGAGCAATTGTCCACATTATTGTGGCGGGCCAGAGTACTTCTGCATGGAGACTCATTTTTCAGTTGCAGTGACTCTGACAGGCGCAGTTCAGAGCACATACTCTCCGACGAGGAGATTCAGAAGACTCACACTCCAGCCCGTTCGTCCTCCTCACCTGCACGGCATGAGAAGCAACGTCCTCGACTGCAGCAATGTGCGCGTTGGGTTGATATTGTCCGTAGTGTCCTGTAGCGTTGAGTTGAGTTTCTTTCTGTTTGTCCAAGCTGAGCATTGCATGCTCCAGCTTGAGGGGGAGTGATGGAGTATTTGGTATTGCGCCTATTGAGTTGTAGACGGGTAAATGGATACCTCAAAAATCCATTTACCCCATCCAGTTGTTTAGTCCCACATCGTCCAGTAGTGAGACTTGGAGACCCTGTAGAGGCTATATAAGGAGCCCCAGGCCTCCTGTATCAGGAGAGAAAGTGCAATGAAGCATATGCCCCTTTGAGGGCATCTCCCGTGGTTTCATCCCGCTCCTCACGGAGTAGGGTTCCACGTTAAATCCTGTTGTTCTTATTTTCTTTATCTTTATCCATGTTTCGCTTCCGCTTCCTATTTTTTGATGCAGCGTGGAACGACATTATAGGGCTGAATATTTTTTTTAATTTTAATTGTCAATTTTATTTACGCTTATTGAGTTGTCGCAATTTTAATTAATTAAATGAGATCGCCTGTGATCTCAATCAATTAGTTGTCGATTTTTGAATTTCAAATTAATCGGTTAGTTGGTTAATTAGTTAGAGTCAATTTAGGATAATTAGTTGTCAATTTAAATTAGTTTCCTATTTTTGTAATCTAATCCCTCCTATATAAAGGGATGAGGGTCCATTGTGTTCGACAGTTCAGTTTGATAATTAATTGAGAATTATTCTCTATCTCCTTTCTCTTCTCTCTTCCCCTCGCGGTCTACGCGTTCTTCCTCCTTCAACCTCGCGCCACAGGCGTGTTCTTCTCCTCAACCCCTCCATTTTCTCCACCAAAAAATCCACCGTTCAAATATTGGCATTTTCCCGCGACGTGCCGAATTCGATTTTGCATCATTTTTCTAAAAAAATGATGAGATTCTCTTCATTAAGGGTGAGACTGACAGCTGTCAAGGGATGTCAATGGTGCTTGTTGTGTTTGGCGATGTATCTGAATTAAAATTAAATAGAACCAAATTGACATTGTACACTTTTGGCCTGAGTGAGGGGAGATTTCGCAGAGAAAGACCTAGCTAAGGTCCCCTTAGACCTGTATGCCTTTGCATAACTCAGATTTCCTCTAGTAAGTGGGAGGTTACGGTTGGCAGACTAGTTACCTTCGATTTATAAGTTGGAGAAGAGGTTGGCTGGGGTGAAAGTTCACATGCCTATCCACAAGTGGGAGACTGGTATTGCTCAAGTTCGTCCTTTTGGCTATTCTTATTTTTTTCCTCCCATCCAAGCTCCTCTCTGTTGGGGTGAGGGGTAGACTTGAATCTATCCTGAGGTGCTTTTTCTGATTCTATTTTGACAACTCGTCTGGTTTGTCGATGTGGATTGGAAATCGGTTCTTCTTTGTAAAGATGATGGTGAGCTTGGTGTTCTCAGCCTGAAAGAGATAAATAAGGCTCTTTTATCTAAGTGGATTGTCCGCATAGAGGGAAATATTGATGACTTGGTCTGCACAATGGTTCAAAAGATATATGGAATTTCCTCTCGATTTCCCAAACCTCAGCAGAATGGTATCTAAGCCATTGCCGTTTTGAAAACGGATTTGCTTAGTGTTGTCACAGATGAAGCCATGATGCAACCAGTTTTGATAGATGGTAGTGGACTATGTTTCTGACATGAAAACTGGATAGAGGATGAGGTTCTTAGAGAGAATTTTCCCCGTTTATTTGCCCTATCGTCTGATCTTGAGGTCTCAGTGGCTAAAGCATGGTATGGGGAATCCTTTTTCCATGACCTTCCTTTCTGACCTTTTGTATCAGAGATTGGTGGACCTTATGACATTGATAGAGTCATTGGATGTGATGGGAGGTCCATCGTTTGATCGGGATCACAGATGTTGGGTTGATGTGAGGTTCTCGATTCGGAAGGCATACAAAGCGTTATTTGGTCTGGTGGATTTTGATCCCAAGGGATGTGTTGTAGATTGCAAGCAATTATGGAATTGCAACGTTCCAGAATGGATCAAGATATTTCTTTGGCTACTGAGGTGCAAAAGGATGATGACTAGAATAAGCGTACGCAGTTTTTCTAAGGAATCCCGTGAAGATTTAGATCACCTTTTCTTCGGGTGTAAGATTTCCAAGGTGTTCGGGAGATTCACGTACTCTGAGGTTGCAATTGATTGCACTGCCAACTTTTGAGAGTTCCTTGGGTCGAGATTGCATGGCTTTGAGGAGATTAGATCCAAAGTTGTGGTTGTGGCACGGACTCTTTGGTTTGCTCGGATGGAAGTGGTGCTTCGGTAGGATAGATTTTATGTGGAGAATGTATAGGAGTATGCTAACTAAGCCATGGCCGGTCCCAAGCCCGGGTAAATGAGGAGGGTTGCGCGTTAGGTAGCCGACAGCCAGAGCAGGAGAGATAAATTCTTAAATAGTGTTCTAAAAGTTCTTCTAAGAACACTATTTATGAATTGTCTCGAAACCGTTCAGATAAATTCCTAAATAGTGTTCTTTTAAGAACCCTTTTTAAGAATTTATCTCGAATTCGTTCGGATCTTTTAAACATGGATTTAAGCAAACATACAAATTTCGTTGGGGCGTTCCCTACTTGCGACGCGTTGCATCGCCCGAATGCAATGAAAAATTGGCAAGGGCCGCTACATCGCAGCCTGGATGTAGTTCAAAATTTGCAAGGGTTCTCACATGAGGAACACATGCAGGTAAATAAGCTAGTTCCGCTGCATCACCGCCCGGATGCAGTCCAAAATTTACAAGGGTTCTCGCATAATGGACGCATGCGAGTAAAGAAGTTAGTCCAAAAGAGATTGCAAAGGAAGTTACGGATTGGTAGTTGGAATATCAGTACTTTAACTGGAAAATTGATGGAGATAGTGGATACGATGGAAAGAAGGAAGATTCATATATTATATCTTCAAGAGACTAAATGGGTTGGAGAGAAAGCAAGGGAGATCGAGAAGACGGGCTTTAAACTTTGGTATTCAGGTAAAGATAAGGGCAGAAACGGTGTTGGAGTGGTTGTTCATAAAGATTTGAAGGATTCTGTGGTTGAGGTGCAAAGATTTGGGGATAGGATTATCTTGCTAAAGTTGGTGCTTGAAGAAGAAGTTCTGAATATCATCTCAGTATATGCACCACAAATTGGTTTAGATGAAAGGACTAAACAAGCTTTTTGGGAGGATCTGGATAAGATTTTACAAGGAATCCCACAAAGAGAGATGGTTTGCATAGGTGGAGATCTTAATGGACATGTGGGAAAAGATGTTTCAAGGTATGCAAGTGTGCATGGAGGACATGGTTTTGGGGATAGAAACGAAGAGGGAAAAGTCATTCTGGATTTTGTAACTGCATATGATCTTTTCAAAGCAAACACTCTTTTCAAGAAGAGGGAGGAGCATTTAGTTACTTACAAGAGCGGCTCAACTAGAACACAAATAGATTACTTTGCGTTGAGGAGAAGAGATCGGTTGTGTTGCAAAGATTACAAAGTAATCCATGCAGAGAGTTTGACAACCCAAAATCGCTTGTTAGTCTTGGATTTGCAAATAAAAGGGTTGGTAAAGAAAAGGAGGGTTCCTAAGATCACTAGAACTAGGTGGTGGAATCTTTCACTGAAGCAATCAAGCTTCAGGGAGAAGGTTTTAGAAGACTTATCTTGGGATTGTAGCGGTAGTGCAAACGAGATGTGGGAGGCAGTAGCATCTTGTATCCGAAAGGTAGCCAAAAAGATGCTAGGCGAGTCAAAAGGAGGAGCTCCAGGTCAAAAGGAGGCTTGGTGGTGGACTGAAGGGGTGCAAAAGAAGCTAAAAATTAAAAGAGCTTGCTTTAAAGCTATGTCTAAGGATAGAACAGAGGAAACTGTCACAGACTATAAAATAGCGAAGAAGGAAGCAAAGAAGGCTGTAAGCGAAGCTAAGTCAAAAGCTTATGAAGTTTTGTATAAAAATCTCGACTCTAAGGAGGGCCAGAAGGATATATTCAGGTTGGCCAAAGCAAGAGAAAGAAATACCAAAGACCTTTCTCAAGTGAGATGCATTAAGGACGAGGAAGGTCACGTGCTTGTTATTCAGAAGGATATAGAGACTAGATGGGAGCAGTACTTGCATAAACTTTTCATTGGGGAAGGAAATAGAGAGATCACTTTGGGTGATCTAGCTAGTGGTGAAAGTTACTTGAATCATGCATGCTATAGACGAATACAAAGAAAGGAAGTAGAGGAGGCTTTGAAGGTTATGAGACCTGGGAAAGGTGTAGGACCGAATGACATCCCTGTAGAAGTATGGAAAGTTTTAGGTGAGCGTGGTTTGACTTGGTTTACGAATCTATTCAATGTTATTTGGCGAAGCAAGAAAATGCCAGAAGATTGGAGGAGTATCGTGGTGCCTCTTTATAAGAACAAAGGAGACATTCAAAATTGTTCAAATTACAGAGGTATCAAGCTGATGAGTCACACTATGAAAATTTGGAAACGTGTGATCGAAAGAAGGTTGTGGCAAGTTTCCCAAGTAAAAGAAAATCAATTCGGATTCATACCAGGTCGCTCAACTATTGAAGCCATTCATTTGTTGAGGAGAACAATGGAGATTTATTGAGCTAAAAGGAAGAATTTCCATATGATCTTTATTGATTTGGAGAAGGCTTATGATTCCGTCCCACGAGAGATACTGTGGAGAGTTTTGGAGAAGAGACAAGTACCCGTCCTATACATTAATCTCATAAAGGATATGTATGATAGGGCTTTATCTTGTGTAAGGGCATCGACGGGGAAGACTGACTATTTTGATATCAACATTGGTTTACATCAAGGTTCAGCTTTGAGTCCATTTCTTTTTACTTTGATTATGGATGAGTTGACAAGTCACATTCAGGATGAGTTACCTTGGTGTATGTTATTTGCTGATGATATTGTGTTGATTGACGAGACTAGAGATGGAGTAAATGAGAAGCTTGAGGTCTGGAAACATGCATTGGAGACAAAAGGTTTTCGTATAAGTAGGGCTAAGACGGAATATATGGAATGCATCTTTGATAAAAGCAATGGTGAAGGAATCGAGGTGAAGATTGGTGACGATAACATTTAGAAGAGAGATTCTTTTAGATATCTGGGATCTATTTTGCAACATGATGGGGAAATTGATGGAGATGTTACTAATAGAATAAATGCAGGCTGGCTAAAGTGGAGAGGAGCCTCCGTTGTTCTCTGTGATAAGAAAATTCCTTTAAAAATTAAAGAAAAGTTTTACAAAGCAGCCGTGAGACCTGCTATGCTTTATGGATCTGAATGTTGGCCTGTGAACCATAGACATATGCAGAGAATGGTTGTAGCAGAATTGAAAATGCTAAGATGGATGTGTGGACATACACGTAAAGATCGGATTTGAAATAATGCAATCAGAAAGAAAGTTGGTGTAGCTCCAATCGAGGATAAGATGCGAGAAAACCGCTTAAGATGGTTTGGTCATTTACAAAGAAGGTCAATTGATGCACCGGTTAGGAGATGCGAGTGTTGGGATGTTGAGCCGGCTAAGAGAGGGCGAGGACGGCCCAAGAAGTGTTGGAAAGAGACTATACGAAGGGATCTTAGTTTTTTGGATATAAGCCCGAGATTGACCCAAGATAGATCTGAATGGAGGCGAAGAATCCGTGTAGCCGACCCTACTTAATTGTGGGAAAAGGCTTTGTTGTTGTTTGAGTGTATAGGAGTATGCTATGTTGTTGTTTGATTCTTGATCCTTGTAATTTTTATATGTTTAGTTAGCCATGTACTTAAAATCTTTTGAATTAATGAAGAAGTTTTTGAGCGTGCACATTATCGGCGAACACCCTTTTTCTTTCCCAAAAGATAAATTTTCACCACTCTCCCAATATAAAGAGGGGATGACCTTTTGATGCAGCGTGAAATGGAAATATAGGGATGTATTTATCTAATTTTTATCCGTAATTTTATTTACGTTTATTTTGAGTCGCCGTAATTTTAGTCAAATAAAAGAGATAGCCTGTGATCTCAAAAGTAGTTAGTTTTAATTTAAATTTTCAAATTAGTCGGTTAGAGTCAAATTAGGATAATTAGTTTGAATTTGAATTTGAGTTGCTATTTTTGTAACCTCATCCCTCCTATATAAAAGGATGATAGACTAGTTATTTAGGGAGTTCAGTTGATAATTAAATTTGAGATTTATCTCTCTCCTCTCCCCTCTCCTTCTCCCTTGTCGTGGTCTTCACGCCTTCTCTTCTCCATCCCCTCGTATTCCCGACGAGTTTCTCCTATCAACCCTTCCAATTCTTCTCCACCGAAAATACCACCGTTAAAATTTTATTTCAAACGTCGCGCAAAATTCCTTTCTGCATCAATTGGTATCAGAGCATGGCCTACAGATCGTCCTCACTATCTGACGATCCGTCCAGACATTCGCGCCGACATGCGACGAAACACCATCATTCGTCGGAGCGGAAACGACGAGCCGAGGAAGCTTACAACAAGGAGATGGACGCACGGCGTGATTTCCAAATTTTCCAGTCCAAATGTCGAGAAATAATGGCTAATTTCGAGGCTATGTGCGCTGCCCTATCAAGTTCTTCCACTATCAAAGCCGTTGTCCAGAGTTTTGACGAAGAAAAGATCGCAGTCGTCAACCAAATGCTTGCAGTCCAAGATGCTTCAGATCAGCCACCACCGATGGCATCACCTCCGACAACGGTTTCAGCCCCGTTGCAGCCCTGTCTCGCCCTCCTCGCACCCATGGTGAGCCCCCCAACTCCTCTATCGCTGACCAACGCACCCCCTGCAACGCGGACCCCCGCACCCGCTATCTCCCCCTCGCCCCCAGCGCCCCCAGCCCCGTCGCCGCCACTCCATGCGCCATCGCCGACCCCTCCCTGCTGCCCCACCCCTACTGCCAACCCCGCGGGCGCACCCCCTAAACCCAGCTCCCCCTTCCTTCCCCAACCTCGCACCCCCTGCTGCGCAACCCTCATCCCCGACACCTCCAGAGAATCCCGATGCCCTCCTACCAATACCCCCGCCCGCTACCCCCTTGTCGCCTATACCTCCACCCACTACAACGACCTCCTGCGTCCCACAACTCCGCCCTCCCTCGCCGCCACAATCCCCTCTCACCCTCGCCGCGACTCCAGCAACATCTCCACCCCCTCCTGCCACCTCTGTTGTCGCCCCCGCACCTCAAGTCCCCTCCCTCGCCCTCCCCGTTTCCCCAACGAAACCCATTACACCTCCGCCACCGCGACCTCCAACCGCATCAACGCCGCGACCTGTAGGCCCGCACCGCCTCCAGGAGCTCGTCCCACATCCGCGACTCCGCTCGCGCCCGACCATCTTCCGCCGCTGATCCGTGCGTCCCACGCGTCGTGCCCGATTCCAACCACGGTGTGGCCGCCACCAATTGGTTCGGAAGAAAAAACCCTAACAATAGTTAGGGAAGCAGTCACAACCGAATCCCTGGAAATTAGGGAAATGAATGGGAAAAATTGCCGGAAAATCCATCCTCATAAAAACTTTTACTGGAAGGTCATGATTGAAGGGGTACAAAATTTGCATGCCAACCCCCTGGAGCAGAAATATTTTAAAAGAAGGGCTGAAAAAGAGAAATTTGGAAAGCCTCCTTATCCCAATAGGAATAGGATCATGGGTTTCACCTATTTAAAGGTCCCATGGCTTAATTCCTTGGACACATCTCCTCCTCTACTCTCCTTGTGCTATTGCTTTGCTATGGATTCTCCAAAGGCCAAGCTGTTCGCCATAAAGATGCTCCATTAGTTCTTCGAGCACCATGTCAACGGGATGAAATTCGGATGGACGCCCGCATGTGCGCCACACCTGCTCTTCCATCGCGAGGTCAACGTCGCCAACACTCGTGCCACGCACGCATGGATCCCGCCATTTGCTCCACACCAGTTCTTCCATGGGATGATCGAGAACGCTGATTCGAATTTATCAACCTCCAAGCCTGCAGATCCAGCAATTCGTCGGGAGACGAATTTTTCAAGCGGAGGAGAATTGATGCAACATGAAATGGAAATATAGGGTTGTATTTATCTAATTTTTATCCGTAATTTTATTTACGTTTATTTTGAGTCGTCGTAATTTTAGTCAAATAAAAGAGATCGCCTGTGATCTCAAAAGTAGTTAGTTTTAATTTAAATTTTCAAATTAGTCAGTTAGTCGGTTAGAGTCAAATTAGGATAATTAGTTTGAATTTGAATTTGAGTTGCTATTTTTGTAACCTCATCCCTCCTATATAAAGGGATGATAGACTAGTTATTTAGGGAGTTCAGTTGATAATTAAATTTGAGATTTATCTCTCTCTCCTCTCCCTTCTCCTTCTCCCTTGTCGTGGTCTTCACGCCTTCTCTTCTCCATCCCCTCGTATTCCCGACGAGTTTCTCCTCTTAACCCTTCCAATTCTTCTCCACCGAAAATACCACCGTTAAAATTTTATTTCCATCGTCGCGCAAAATTCCTTTCTGCATCACCTTTCATGATGAACTCATACTTCTTGTTACCCAAAAGTGTTAAAGAATGAATAAACCACACAAAGAAAAATGTTCCCAGTAGAATACCTGTTGTAAACCAGCTGGTGGAAGCTGAGCAGATTCCTCAAACACAGCATAAAATTCATGTTCTTCTGCCAGCCACATAACAACTGTCTCCATCAACCTCGCAAGTAAGCTCTTCTGCAGTTTCTCTTTCCCAAGAAGCACATCTGTAGCCACACTTGCCAGCTGTTGAATCCGTGCAAATAATGCCTGAGATGTTGACAGTAAAATGTCAAGTAACTCTAACATAAACCATCAATCTGATTCTATTATTAGCTTCATTTTTCACTGACTGAAATAATGTGTCTCCTCGATTTATAAAATGGGAAACAACAGATGCTGTATAACATATTGAACCACGCATCACATTAAAGATTTCAGAAGCCATCTCAGTGCCTGTGCAAGGAAAGAAGACCCCTAATGATAACATTCAATAACAATCATTAACTTTATCTGAATAATTTGGATAGGAGTACCATCAAACGCATCTCAGTGACATTGACTATGCATACCACTATTGCAGCATTACTAACTTCCTAGAATATAAAATAATCTTGAGAAAGGCAATCATGCACATAGATGGATGGAGATTTCGCACAGGGGTTCAGATTTGAATATTGCACAAATACCCATGTAACCTGTGTGTTACATGGGGTACTCATAAAGTTCGACCCACAGGAAAAAACGAGTACAGATTTATCATTAAAGGTGCAAGGTTACCCATGACACATGCAAAACATTCACGTTGCTGGCTATGTGCTGTGTAGTGTCTTTTACCATGGAAGACCTTCGCATATTGTTCGCTCCTAATTGCATATGGAATTGTCAAGGATTTACTTTTTCCTAGGCACTGCATGTACGCTTGATCACCCCCATCAGCCTTGTCAAATCTAAAGCTCCTCCTGAAGGAATCCGAGTCTCCTGCATCGGTCCATCATATCTCCATCATCTCCCAAATCGAACTCCGATACCGGCAAATCAAGAAAAGGTGATCCACATCTTTCTCCCTCATATTACAAATTAGGAGGCAGGAGCTATCATCACCAATCCCCATCAACTTAGCTGCATGTTTCTCCCTTTTTTGACTAAGCGTGCTTCCCTTTTTAATAAACCTAATTGGGGCGGACACATAATCGTGTTTTCCCTTTTTTGATTCAAAAAGAATCTTCCGAGCAGTATGACCAGCCTCTTTCTCCTCACAAATCGAGCAGGACACCCACCTTCAAGGAACAGATGCCCAAAGCAAAACCCATTATGATAGGAACACCTCTCATGACTAGTAAACTTGAGACATGAAGAAGTCTCTCCCTGCCCAATCCCACAAGTAGGGATGAGCAGTGGGTTGGACTGGTCTATCCCAACCCAAACTTAATCCTCTTAACCTCCCCTAGCCAAACCTGAAATTGAATTGATCAGGCTTGGGTCAAAATATAGGCCCATATGGCCCTCCTATGAGAAATAAAAAATGAAAGTATACTTTTATAAGATCCTTGAAAATAGATTATATGATGATACTAGAGCTTAATCCTTTCCAATAACGAATTATAAGAATGTAATGATGAACTTAGGAGATTAATGAGTGTTGTTGATGTTAGATGAACAAATAGTTTGGATTGACCCCACGCAACCCCAACCCATTAATTTCGAGTCGGGATTGGGCTTGGGCTGAACTTTGGTGTATTTTTTCAGCCTTGACCCGACCCAAGGACCATTATGTTAAATGGACTCAGGCCTAGGCGTGGATGGCTTGCAAGAGGCCGACCCAACACTCATTTCTACCCACATGTCCACTTTATTCCCCACCAACCCATCTCCATAAATCAAGTTGATGAGAGAAGAGAAATCAGCATGCCTAACATCGGAAAGTGGCATGACGAAACGAAGGAGGCAAACTTCATCCCACCACCGCACCACCACCTCCTTTTGTCCTCTAAAGCAGTCTTAAAAACCTCCTTACTGACACCCTCAAACCAGACTAATCTTCAAGCAAAAACCTAAAATTCTCCATCCTGCCCAATTACCAAGTCAAATGTGATGTAGACATAGTGCACAACCACCTCCAAAGAAACATTGAGGCATTCCACGGTAAGCCCACTCCCTCCTCCAAACACAAATCCATGCCATACCAGACCTTCAAACATTGCTACACAAATCTCCTCTCGCACCTAACAAATTGAGCACCCACTCAATCAGTAAAGCCTCATTAAAGGTCCTCTAGCCTCTAATACCCAAACCACCGTCCACCTCGGTCTATACATCCCCTCTTGCTTCACCAAGCATAACAGACCCCCCTTCCCCTCCCTCATTCGCCCCATTCTCTAAACGATTCTCCATTGAACCTTATCAATATGTTCTCCACCTTTACGGTCAACTTCAACATACACATAGAAACGAGAAGAGGCTAAAATCACTAACTACACCAAAACCACCCAAACCACCTCTAGTCAAGAATTTTTCTTGCTAGTCTTGTAGCCTTCTCTTCGACCTTTCCACCACCGGACCCGATCCATAGATGTGCACAATGGGCTCCCCAATTGAAGTATAAGATATGTAAGAAGCAATCATATGCCATGTATCGAAGGCATTTCCAAGGTCCAGAAAGTCGGTGTGCGGTAATCGTTTGGTCACAAGCGATCTACAGAAAGTTAGCGGAGAGGCGGAAGTATATGCGAAATAGTGAAGTGAACATCTCTAGAAGTTATTGGGGGGGATTTCAATGTTACTCTTCGAACAACGGACACGCCGCGCTACAGGGGTGGCCAGGACCTGGGTTCGGATGATTTTGCAGACGTTATTGATTCAATAACCCTGGAGGTTCTGGATGCGGGGGACTCAGCTTACACTTGGAGGAGCTCCAACTCTCGCTCTCGAATTGACAGATTTTTGGCTTCGGCCGAGCTTCTTGATTTGTTCGCGCTCTCCTCTGTCATGACCCGCCCGAGAGCCTTGTCTGACCATACACCGATACTCTGGGACTCCGGGGAGTCCCTTTTGCAGAGGGGTCTCTTTAGATATGAGAAGAGCTGGTTGTTGGAGGAGAACTTTAGAGATATGGCGGTTTCACACTAGTCCAACGTGGAGGCATCGGGGTCGGCTGCGTCTAAGTTTGTGCAAAAGTTGGTGTCCTTGCGCACGCAGCTGTGCTACTTCAAGAAGGAGTCCAGAGCTGCCAGGTGCGCTACCAGGCTGGAAGCTGAGGAGGTGGTTAGTAGACTTGATGCACAGGAGGATCTTAGGGAGCTCTTGGGGGATGAATTGGCCACTCGCTCGCTTGCTCAAACAATAATCGCGGCGGAGGACCATAAACGCGTCACTGAATGGAGACATAGGTCAAGAAATACCTGGCTCAAGGAGGGGGACGCAAACACGGCTTTTTTCCATCGCATAGCTAGTGGGAGGCACCGGTCAAATGCTTTGAGATCGATTACGGTGAATGGTGTGCGCGTGGATGGTGAGAGACAAATGGGGAAGGCGATTGTGGATCACTTTAGAGACTTCTCGACGAGTAAGCTACCCCGGCTCTGGAGGTGGACAGGGCTTGGGGCTCCTTCTCTGCCATCCTCTATGTGTGCGGATTTGACGCAGGGTGTCTCCTTGGAGGAACTGAAGTCTGCGGTTTGGAGCTTGAATGAGGATGGGGCTCCGGGCCCTGATGGCTTCCCGGTTGCTTTCTACAGGGACATTTGGGACCTTGTGGGCAAGGAGGTGCTGGACGTCATCTCGGAGTTTTGTGAGGGTAATGCTGGTTTCGAGAGGATAAATAAGTCCCTAATCGTCCTCCTTCCTAAGTCCACGGCGGCGGATCGCATTGAGCATTTCCGCCCCATTGCTCTTTCTAACGCCCTCTACCTGATTATGGCGAAGGTGCTCGCCGTGCGACTCAGCCGTGTTCTGATTATATCTCCGCTCCAATCGGCATTTGTCCAGGGTAGGCAAATTTCAGACTACCTTATTCTTGCATCGGAAATCATTGCGGACTGGAAGAGGGGGGATAGACAAGGAGTTTTATGGAAAGTGGACTTTGCAAAAGCCTATGATAGTTTGGATTGGAAGTTCCTTTGGTCGGTCTTGCGGACGAGAGGTTTCCAGGATCTGTGGATTTCTTGGATGAAACACTGTGTTACAACGTCGTCTTTTTCGGTCTTGGTGAATGGCCGCCCAGAGGGTGGCTTCTTCCAACTGCGTAGGGGTGTGCGGCAAGGCTGCCCTCTTGCACTCCTGCTGTTTGTCATTGCTGTGGATGTTCTGGCGCATGTTGTGTACCGTGTGATTGAGGGTAGTTTCTCAGCCGGTTACTCGCAGGATGGTTCGAAGATCCTGCTGCTGCAGTACGCGGACGATACTATCTTCTTCATTGAGGGGGGCGCTGAGGCCTCCGGTATGTCCGTGACCCTGGATCTTTTCAGTGAACTATCTGGTCTCTTCAAGAATGTCGATAAATCAAAGGTTGTCCCCTTTGGATTATCTGAGGAGTCTTTTGCTTGTGGACAGGCTTTAGGGTCGGAGTGCAGCTCCCTTTCGATTAACTACCTTGGGATGCCATTGACGGTGGGTAGAACGAAGCTGCAGGACTGGTTGCAGGTTGTTGAGAAACTCGAAGCGAGGCTCGCGGGCTGGAAATCGGCAATCCTCTCCAAAGGGAGGCGATTGGTCCTCTTAAAAGCGATACTTTCCTCGATCCATGTGTTCTTCTTGTCCAATCGTCGTTTGCCGAAGGGAATCCATAGTCGTCTTGAGAAGCTAATGCGCAGATTCTTATGGGGCAAGCAGGGTGGTGAATCGGGGGGGATGCACCTTGTGGGGTGGGATGTAATCACGCTCCCTAAAAAAGTAGGGGGTCTGGGAGTCCGGAGGCTCGATGACATGAATGAGGCCTTGCTTTTGAAATGGGCGAGCAGAGTGTGGGGTCCTGGGGAAGACTCTTGCTGCAACATTCTGCGCAAGAACTATGATGTCGGTGGTGCGCCGCCGATACTTGTTGCTAGTGTGGGGTCTCCCACGCCGTTGTGGAAGGGGATGATGGAGGTCTTTACCCGACATCTTTCTCTATTTAGGCCGGTGCTCGGCAGCGGCGAATCCTTCGCCTTCTGGACTGATGATTGGACGGGAGGGGGGGCCCTGAGCATGCGTTTCCCTCGCCTCTATGCTCTGGCGGCTGATAAGAATGCGTTGGTAGCGTCTTGCTGGTCGGATGGTAATTGGTTCCCCACTTTCTCCACAAACTTTTCGGACCAACGCCTCGAAGAATTTCTTTCGTTGCTGGATTCTCTGAAAGAGACGGGAAGACCGTCTGTGGGAAGGGACCATTGGGGATGGCGTAAGGGCACCTTCTCGGTTAAGATGGCTTTCGGGGCGATTTGGAGGCTGCCCCCGTCACGATCGGATGAGTTGATTCGAGATTGCACCTTCTTTTGGAGTCTGGGCCTCCCTGAGCGTGTTGGTTTTTTCCTGTGACTGTTCAGAAGGCAAAGGCTGATGACGAGAGACCGTTGTGCTAGGCTTCTGGGCTCCATCTCTGATAGATGCCTCTTGTGCGATGAGGCGATTGAATCGCTTGAACATCTGTTCTTCAAGTGTCCGAAAACGGTACTGATTTGGGACGAAGCGAATTTGGCTTGGATATGCATGACAGATTTGGCCTCCTTTTGCGGCTCGTTGGTGGGAAACAGGAGTAGACCACGACGGGGGCTACTTAAACCCATCGCGATTATATGGGCCCTGTGGCTAGGCAGAAATGCGCTCCTTTTTTCTGAGCAAAGGTTCTATAAGGAAAATGTTGGGATACACTCCGCGAGGTTAGTGGATGAGTGGGACCTTTAATTGTATGATGTAGTTTCTATTTCCCTTTGTCATTTTCCGTTTTTCTTCTTATAAATAAAGTTTGGGGCGAACACCGATGAGTGTATCCCCCTGTTTTTTGGCCTAAAAAACATCTCTAGAATTAGGAAAGGAACTTCAGTGATGCTTTCATGATTGGCATGCCTCACACTCTGGGTTGACAATAGAAGAAAGTCAGGGGAGAACCCGATGAAGTTTCTAAAGAGAATGATGACCTAAACATCTAGTGCCATGGACCTCGAAGGAAGTGGAGAACTGAGTCCCAGAGCAAGCAATAGCACTGGTAGATGCCCCCTTTTACATAGCCCACACCAATAGTCCTCTTAGTCAAGATGTCCTTAAAACCACATAGAGAGCATCAAATATAGCTTGACAATTGAGTTCCTTACACGAACAATGTGATATTTCGTCGACCGACCGACAACATGCCTGGGTATGCCCTTTTTAGACTTGTCGAAATGTCATCAGTGTTTAAAACCGTACTAGACACTTGTCCCCCAACAAAAGCAATGGATTGTCCTTCTCGTTTCTCAACAACATCTCTCCTCCCTACGGATGAGCATTGGGTCTGACACATCGGGTCCAAGGTAACTCAACCCAAAACATATTTAATTTGATGGGTCATGGGTCGAACCACGACGAATGACTTCTTCTCCTACTCAACCAACGGCATGGTAAACCAATTAACATGGCTCGAGGTAAGATCAAACCAACCCATTAATGTTTTTTAAGGTGGGTACCAGAGAAGGAAAAAGACTAATTGAAGGTACATATGCTAGTAGAATCATGGCCTCAAATTTTGGTGAAATTTGATCGAATATAGTCGAAATTTCCATTTCTCCAAGTTAGCAAAACTGAAATGCTACCTTGTTTTTTTTCCAGTATTTAAACAAAATGTCAGCAAAATCTCACGGAATTTATGCACCATTTTGTTGAAAGGACAAAAATAAATGAATCTGGCCTTCACTTTCAACGAAATTTGCCGATCTCAATAAATTTTCGCCCATTTCTATATTGATGTGTTGAGTTTTTAGATAACTTTATATTATGTAAATTCTTTACTTAGATCCGAAATTTTAAGTCTAAACCCAAATTAAATTAGTTATACTCAAGCTCCAAAAGTTAAATTTAAAATTTAACTAATATCGTATTTTTATTTTTTTTTGATATGTGTTTTATTATATTGTTATTGCATGGGTCACCTCATTCTTATTTAAGAGGTGAATATCATGGCTTTTGCTTCCCGCTAATAAACCAGCTATAACTTTGAGCAGCAACTACTATTACGTATCATCATGTGCGATGATTATGATGATAATACTATTTCAAAAATTATATGTATACATCAATTTTACAAACAACCACGTATTGTTATCTTATTATTGATTTAAGAATATTAAAAACCATATTTTATGTGAAAAGCATCTTTTAGAGTTATCTTCATGATTTCCAACAATTTCAGTGAAATTTCAACAAAATTTTCATAACTTTCTCATTATGGACTTGACGAAACGAAATCGAAATCTGAAACTTAAGGTCATGAATGGAATAAAGAGGAAAAATGAACACCATGATGACTATGCGCATAGAAAGAAGTGATTAGAAACTGATTATTCACAAATAAAAAATATATATAATGCAAGACATGCATAAGATGAATAACAAGAGGAGTAACAATCATCACGTGATGAGAGAAGTGATTTTGCAATAAAGATGACAGAAAAAGATTAGGCATTTGTTTGTCATAAATGGAGAGAGCACTATTTGTGCGCTGATAGTAAAGGTTGGTTAGAATATCGAAGAACTAAAATATGATAATATAAGATCATGGTTTGTTATAGGGGCATCTTATATGGCCTTCTTTGGATTGGGCCAGTGCGCTTATGGGTTTTAGCCAAGGTCGACACAAGCCTTGTCCATTTATATAATGGGCCAAATTCTATGACTCAAGAATGCCCACTAATTATTCAAGCTCCGGTTTGGGTCGGGATCATGGATCAAGCTAGTGAGACGGGTCAAACCGACTCGCTTAATGCTCATCGCTACACCCCCCACCTCGACCCAGCAACCCTGCTTGTACGAAAGAAGAGAACCCGCACCTAATTAACTATACATTATTGATACAAATAAATCTAACTTAAAAAATCAGAAAATTACGAAGAAACCATCTAAGTTTCTTTCTCTTTCTCCCTATTTTACATCCCGCACTTAAGCCTCCTTCCTCCCTCGATCATTCCCCTCCTCCCTTTTACACTTTAGACATCATAGAGAGGAGGGGTTGGCATCGGTAAGTATCTATCAAATAGTGGGGAAACTTTGTCATTAGCATCACCCCTAATGCCCATTTGGTTGATGTTAGAAGAAAGGTCCTCGAGCAAATCTCGATGAGGGGGAGGACATGTTATTGGGCATCCTTGGCAGCAGCCACAGGGTGGCTATTAGGAACTGGCAAACTGAGCATAAGGAGTGGATGAATTAGTTGGTAGCACAAGGGGATGATATGTAGGAAGGTGATTGAGCAAGTGGCGGGTAAGCACCAAGGTTCTAAAACTCGATTTCGATCTCGTTTCGGTGAACTCCAATACCGAAATTGCGCCGAAATTTCGGTGGAAAAGTCGGAAAAGGCTCAAAAAACCATTTTCCCCCAATTTTATTGTAAATTTCGATATTCCAAGTTATTAGAACAATAAATAACATACAAATACACAATTATTTCACACATATTGCTCATCTATACCCCTTATATAGACATATCGGTCATATCGGCCATATCGGTCATATTGTAGAACATGTTAGATATTGCAAATGGACTTAATCTAAGTATTTCAAACAATTAAACAATAGATACACTTATAGGCTTATAGCATACATATCAATCATCATATCATCTATGACTTTGACGGTATGTCACACACCATATCGAACATATCGTTGTTAATAGTTAATACTTAATAACAGAGTAATAGTCTTACAAGTTACAACAAGTGAAAATTATTAATAACATGCACATTAATGATCAATGCAATAAAAGATTAAAATATATTACCTGGTGATATGTTTGGTTCAGAACCAAGAGTTCCGCGGTGGATCTGAATGGCCCCTCCTTCCTTGTTGTCTCTCATAACGCATCGCAGATTCAATGAACTCGCAGTAGTTCTCCCATGTCATGTACGAGTACATGGCCTTGTAATCCATCACATACTGCCTGTATTGGTGGTCATCGATGCCTATGAGTATCCCGAGATGAGGATAAGCAGCATTAGATCTGGTATCACGAGTGGCATGATGAGGCTGCGAACTATTGGCCTGAGATCCTCGGGACGACGACGACGGAGTAGGAGAAGATCTCTGCGGAGGAGGGGGAGGAACTGGCGTGTACTCAGGGAAGAAACTGTCACCGCCAAAGAAGTTGCCCTGGCTCTGCTCAGGTTGGCTACCTTGGTAGTTGTCACCGCTGTAGCTATTGTATCCCCCATACCTACTGTAACCATATGAATACGATGGAGGTGCATACGCTTGAGGAGGAGGAGGAGGTCCTGGAGGAGGAGCATGAAAGTATTCCGGGAAGACGCCAAATGATCTCTCATCATGCAACGATCCATATCCGCCTAAAGGACTTGGTGTTCCTCTACGATATGGGCTGTCAATGTCCATGCAGCTCAAGGAACCTACAGATGATATCAAATCATCCATGTAGCCATCGGTTGGACGATGGCCACGATCGTACTCGTAATCCATAGGTCCTGGACTCATATTTGGAAAAAACTGTTCATATGTGTTCCTCTGTCGCTCCATATATTCACGTCCTGCATGTAGCCCTTCCTCAAATCTGGTATATTGTGGTCCACGACCACCCCCTCCTGACCCACCTGAGTTTGTTTCCCCACCATCACCAGGTCCACCACGACCAACGTCATCATCATCATCATCTCCACTGTCATCCTTTGACTTCGATTTGGATTTGGAGCTACTGGAGAGAATTTCATCAACAATCGCATCAATCTCGCCCTCCAACCCTCCAACAGGGTCTGTAATCTACCCGGATCTTGCCAAATAGTCACCTATGTCTGCTCCCATTTGCTGGCTTATATTCTCTGTAAAATAGATAAATATGCGGAAGCGAACATGGAAAAAGATAAAGAAATATAAAGAAGACGGGATTTTACGTGGAACCCTACTCCAGAAGGAGCGGGATGAAACCACGGGAGAAGCCCCTTAATTGGGCGTTTCTTCTATTGAAGTTCTCAATGAGTACAGGGGGTGGGGGCTCCTCATATAGCCCCCACGGACAGACCCAACAGTGACCGCTCCCCCATGTGGTACTAAACACATGGGTGTGCTCTTTTCTTTTCCAACACTCCCCCTCAAGTTGGTAGCTGGGACAGCTGCAACTTGTAATAATAAAGAAAAATATACATCATTACATCTACACTTGAAATCACCACAATAAACGTATGTATCCGCAACTGGTAGACAAACCCGCTTGCTGACGGGTATATCAGGTCACCGGAACGTATCTCTGTCGTGCCTGGAAGGTCATCGGACTGTCTCTGTCGTGCCTGCATGGTCACCGGATCTCTGTCTCAGTCATGCCTGCGGGTCACCGGACTTTGTCTCTGTCGTGCCTTGAAGAAAACAAATCCAGTGCGGAGTTGATGTCGAGGATAGAGACACCACGATGAAGATCGATGCACAGTGAAGATGGCTTGATATTCTGTGAAATCCGGAGTGCTTGGTCTGTCAGTCAATGATGTAGGATGCATATGACTTTTACTCCCCCTTTCTCCCAAACTTATGAGAATAATGAAAATAATAGACAAGTTGGGAGAAGCAGACATGAACCATATTTTTTTATGCGTACGCCTTTTTTTTGTACGCGACTTTTTCTTTTTTTCGATTTTTTTATTAGCATATGCATACGACTTTTTCTTGTACGCGCCTCTTTTCTCTCTGTTTTTTTGAAAAAATGTGTACGGCTTTTTGCTATATGTACGCGCCCTTTTTTTCTCGCTCTTTTTTTATGTGGGCTTTCACGTAAATAGCCTCCAAATATCCCACCTTTTCTTTTAAACTTTACACGCAGGCCCTGCACTCTCTCTTCTTTTTCCTCATTCATTTTTTTGTTACAACACATTTCACGGTCCAAAGGGACCCAATATTCTTTCTTCCTTTTTTTTAATGGCTCATTTGGGCCAATCTTGAAGCCCAACAAACCCCCCTGTCCTTTTTTTTGTGGCCGCATGCCCTTGGGACAACATAATTATTATTTTTTAAATAAAGGCTGCATGCGGTCTTAGGGTTTCCAGAAACCCTCTTTTTTTTTTCAATGTCGCCGCCCCCACTGGGGCTCTCCCACGCTCACCGCAAATCTGCTGCCGCCGCGAAATGCAACTATGGAGGCGTGCCTGGAAGCTCCCTGGAGAGAGGGGGGCGCCGCCACCAACCGTGGAGGGGAGACGAGTCACCGCCAGGAAGGTGCGCGCCTGTCATGCGGAGGATTCCAGGCTGATGCGCGCCTGATGCCTGGAGAAGAGGCGGAAGCACCGCTCGGAGAACCGAAAATCGAGGGGTTCTTCGTGTGTGCGCCGCCAGGTTGGAGGAGTTGGCTTCGGGAGCAGGTCCACACTCAGAGGAGGGGACGCCAGGTGGGAGGCGGAGGAGGGTGCGGGTGCGCTGCCTTTTGGACTGGGGCTACGCAAGAGGTCTTGCCGCAGGAGGCGATGGATCCTGGAAGGTTACGCGCGAGAGGAGGCTGCCAGGCAGGCTCGCCTGTGCGCATGGGGCTGCGTGCGTGGGGATGGGACGCACTACCTACGCACCGCCTGTGCGTGGAAGGAGGAAGTGCGGTGCATCCTCGCTGTGCTTGGAGTCTGGGACCATCGCGTCTGGAGCAACGCCTTGCTACCTGAGCACCGCTTGGCGGCGAGCCAAGGATTCGTTAGGACCTGCGATGGGGCCGAAAGGGGAGGCCTGATGCCTCGAGAATCGAACCCGCACGGGCTTGCGTGGATGCGGGGGTTTCTGCAACCTTGGAAGATGACGCGGACATGAAAGAGCCACCGCCTGACTCCTTTGCCCGAGAGAACAGAGGGGCTTCGGTCCTTCTGGGATTCTTCGATGCAGCGGCCAGGATGTGCGGCGCCAAAGGAGAGGTGGCTTGGATGTGCGGCGCCGCCTGGGAGAGGAGGAAGCCCAAAGGAGCTCCGCCGCCTGCACTGAGAGGTGGCTTGGATGTGCGGCGCCACCTGGTGGCTTTGCTTGGGTGAAGGAGTTGCCGCTGGGTATAGGAGCAGATAACCCTAAAAAAAACTCTTAAACAATAATCTTCAGGAACTGTTTCCACCAACATAGAAACCGAATCTCGAATAAAATAAGAACACGAAATCCTCGAGAATCGACCCGCTCTGATACCATGTAAAATAGATAAATATGCGGAAGCGAACATGGAAAAAGATAAAGAAATATAAAGAAGACGGGATTTTACGTGGAACCCTACTCCAGAAGGAGCGGGATGAAACCACGGGAGAAGCCCCTTAATTGGGCGTTTCTTCTATTGAAGTTCTCAATGAGTACAGGGGGTGGGGGCTCCTTATATAGCCCCACGGACAGACCCAACAGTGACCGCTCCCCCATGTGGTACTAAACACATGGGTGTGCTCTTTTCTTTTCAAACATTCTCATTTGGTCTTCCACATGGTTGATCGAGAACGAGAGCACCATTGGAATCCATCCACCACTGGAGAACGTCTTCATCAGCATCGTCATCGTGCATCTTGAAAATGTATGCAAGATCAATAGGGTCTATGTAGTCCTCTTTGCCTTGTCCCTCCCTTGCATGTTTCAACTTCAGCCTCAAGTTGTAATGCACGTAGACAAGGTCATTGAGCTTCTTTTCCCCCAACCTGTTCTGTCTCCTGGAATGGATCAAGTTGAGCGTGCTCCAGTTCCTCTCACAACCACCAGCAGATGCGGTTTGAGACAACACTTTCACTGCCACATTTCGTAGGTTGGGAGCTTCCATCCCGTATAATAACCCACCATTCGGCTATAAAAAATGAAAACGAGATAAATCAATAGTATGATTAAATGAACACACAATCAATGGTTTTATTTGTCTTCAACCCTACCAGGAAGAGTATTGCCCCATCCATTTACCGCAGTAATTCGACCGAAGGAACCCAAGGCATCCCGGAAATACTTAACCTGCACACATAGGTTTAAGCCGTAATATGTTGCTCAAATTCATCTTAAAGAAATTTTTTTGTGACTCCTGATTTAGCTTCAAATTGAGGATTACCTCGTTCATGCACAAGATCTGTAACTTCTCGTCCTTGACGAGCTTCTCCACCACAATTTGTACGGCTGCTAGAAGGTCAGCATTTGTACCAAGTCCATTCTTGTACTGGTACTTAGGATTGAAGTAATAAGTTGGACACAAAGTCACGAACAAGCTCAATACTCATATTCTAAAGATCTATAAAAAATTAAAAAATGAAAAACAAATTAGATTTTTACATAATACATACCGGCCTTGTGAAGAGGATGTGAGTGCATCTTGGACCATCACTCGTCTATGATGTCCAACCATTCTTTGGATCCCTTTCTAACCGCTTCTCTGACCTTCTCTCTTATGCAACGCATTGCCTCGTAGATCCATGGTGGGCTTCTTATCACCATCCACGATCGCAATGCAGAAACAACTGGATCCATGATCCTTGTGACCCGAGTCACGTCATCCCAAAAGGAGATATCATTGATCAATATCTCCACCTTCCGTCCTCCTTCAGTCCGAGCTTCAGGTATCTCGAACCATTAACCTTGGCAACACATGGTTTTCAAACCTGTCTTATGTTGTTTGAGGCTTTGCAACGCTATAAAATTGGTTGCAAAGCGTGTGATGTCAGGCCTCACCAGCTCACCATTGCACATCCGCCTCATCAATGCCAGCACTTTGCCGTGGTTGTAAATGAATGTGGTGATCATTCGTGCTTTCTCCACCACCCTTGAGACGAGCTTCCTCTTGCTGAAATCCTTTAGGATTAAATCAATGCAATGCGTAGCACACGGTGTCCAAAAATTCCGTAGCTGCTAGACTTCATTATTGTTTCACCTGCCTTTTTGAAGTTGCTGCCATTATCCGTCACAATCTGGACAATGTGATCTTTCCCAACCTCTTTTATGACGTCGTTCATCAACTTTAGCATGTACTTGTGGTCCTTCACATGCTCAGATGCATCAACAGATTTTAAAAAGATTGTCTTCCCATCGCAGTAAACAAGGAAGTTGATGATCTGCTTCCTCGTGTAGCTCGTCCACCCATCGCACATCAATGTCACCTCATACTATGGCCATCTCCTCCTCAACTCGGCGATGTACTCATTCATCTCCTCCTTCTCCATCCCCAAATATTTGTTCATTATCCCGTAGGATGTAGGAGCCTTCACTCTCGTTTCCGCTGCAGCGATCTCATCAATGGCATGTTGCAGAAATGGCCCGCTAGCAATGTTGGCAGGAATGCTCTCCCCAAAGAAGAGCTTGCTGATGGCCTTTCCCACCCTTTCTCGTGCATTGGTGAGCATTCCCTTCACCGTTTTCTGCCCCGGATCCTTGCTTGCCTTGTATTGCATGGATTCGCTCCTCGTTAAGAAGGGCTCAATTCCCTTCCCCTTGTGTTTTTTGGTGGGTGGTGGTACTGGTGTGCCTCCAGAACCACTCCCACTGCCACCTGCATCATAGAAGTCGCCCTGTGCACCACCGAGTTCTCTCCTCTCGAACTCGCTCCTCATCTATTCTTTTGTAGCCCTTCTGTATGCCCTCCTCTCCGCTGTAGTCTGAATGTCAGCGGGGTACACAAAGTCATCGTCATCTAAATCTAAAAGGACGTTGAATTCTTTCTCGAACATGAACTCCTTCATTTGTTCTTCCCTTCTTACCCTCTCTGTATCCCTTTCCTTCTTCCCATCCAAGCTGGCCTTCACCTTGTCCCTCACATCTTTGGGACAACGTGTGCACTTGGCAACATTCTTGTTATTGCCAATAAGATGTTGCTTCATCCTCGTGATCCCGCCTCCTTCCAACTTCTTTCCACAGAAATTGCATTGTGGTTTCGCTTTATTTCCATCAGGAGCGGAGGCATACCTCCAACCAATGTCCCCACTGAAATCGCCTCTCTGATCCTCAGAACTGTCAGATCTAGATCCGAAACTGGAATGTGCCATGATGATAATCGTCGAAATCTGCGAGGAAATTGAAGAACAATCATTAAGGAGGCATACAATGCACCGGTTATGAATTTGCTAATTAATTTATGTTTTAATTTTCAGAATTATTATAATTTTAATTTTTTTAATACCTAGTATTCTGATTTTCAGAAAAACACCTTAGATCTATACATTAGGGTCTTAGATCTAGCAATTAGGGGACCATTTTCAAGAAAGACTACCTAAGCGACACAAAATATGTACAAAAACCAAAAGATAACATATGATTTTCATATTTTCTCAATTTTTAAATTTCATTGATAAAAAAAAATTCCGAAACATGATTTCTACTTCCATAACTTAAGATCCGAATTTATAATTGAAGCTCATTATCGTTCCATATTAAACCTCAAAAGCCCTAATTTCCACTTCCATAGATCTAACAAAATGTTCTCAAACTATGTTTTAGTTCATGTTATACACAAGATCCGAGATAATATGTTCATAGCTATCTCTATTGTGCAATTAAAACACAAAACCCCTAATTTTCGTCTCCAAATTTAAAGCTATATATTGGAAATCTCTCAAAAAACACCATAACAAGCTATATCAACATCTTAAGAGTGAAACCCCTAAAACATTTAAGAATTTGATGAAGATTTGGCCTAATTTGGCTTACCTTGAAGCAAGAAGGCCTTGGAGGAAGTTAGAGCACTCTCTGCTGGAACTCGGTCGAAATGTGAGAGTTTCGACCGAAATTTCGGTGGATATCGGCATCTCGGTGGATTTTTTAATGGAAGATTCCCTCTGTCGGCTAATATCTCGAAATGCTCCAAAATCTCGCCGACATCTCGCGAGATGTCAGCGAAACCCAGGATATCGATATACATATCAGTTTCGATACCCCCCACTCGTCGAAACCGATATTTTGACGAAATTTCGTCGAAATATCGCGAAATTTAGTTCCATGATAAGCACATGAAGCAAAGTGATATTGGGCGGATTGACAAAGTAAACCAACAAGGCAACAAATGAAGGAGAAGGTGGATGAGCAAGGGGATTTTGAAAAGTATGAATAGAAGGAACGAGACCAACAAAAGAAATCAGAAAAGTTTTTTTGGAAACAAAAAAGAAGGGTGTTTGTGGGAAGTAGATGGAGGGAGACGTTGAGGGGGAGGACCTTTCATACTTCTACAACATTTCATAGAAAATATAAACATTAATTTTTGCCATCTATACCCTACCATTCATCATCAATACCGAAGTGTCCATTCCCAGCTAACTATGCACTACCAAATGTATCCTTTGTGTTGCCTCTTTGTTATTTATCCATTCTCATCGCCACCGCCGACAATGACAAACTCACCCACTTGGTATATATATTACCCTCTTGGCATCCCATCCATCCAATACATGTCATAGACGAAGACAAAACCATGTGTTTCACCATATGAACATTTAGAGACACTCCCTTTTTGTCGTGTCTTGTTAGAAATCGAGAATGTAGAAGCATAATACCAGAGATAAAGAACAAACAAGGAAGAACACCGAGATATTTACGCGAAACACTACCCCGTAAGGAGCGGGATGAAACCACAGGAGAATGCCTCAAAGGGTTGATTCATCCATTGAAGTTTCTCAACTGATACAATGGGTGTGGAGATTCTTATATAGCCCCCACTGAGTCTATAAGTCCCACAAATAGTAGATGTGGGACTAAATCACTGGATGTGGTAATTAGACCATGGAGGGATCCAATTACAGATCTCTACATATGACGCCTATGCTCCAACAATCCCCCTCAAGCCGAAGCATGCAATGCTCATCTTAGGCAAATAGAAAGAAATCTCAAACTCACAATACAAGGCACTACATACAATATCAACTCAACGCATATTCTATTGTCGGTTGTTGTCGAGGACGTTGCTTCTCATGCCATGCAGGTGTAGAGGAACAAAAGGGTTGGAGTGTGAGCCGGACTGGGTCTCCTCATCGGATGACATGTGCTCTGTACCGTGTCTGTCAAAGTCACTGAAACTGAAATGAGTATCCATGTCGGAGTACTCTGGCCCGTCACATGTAGAAGATTGTGCATCATGTGGATAACTACTCTCTGAAGGACCGAACTGAAAAAGCCATGGAAACATCCTCGTCGAAGTCCATGATTGCCGGAGAATGGAGTATGAATCTCCTCGTTGGAGAACTGGGTCTCTCCCATGCTGGCTCAGAGAATGGGATCTCCACTCTGGAGTACTCATGAAATCACATGAAAACCCTAACCCACAATGGCATAGAGAATGAGATCTCTACTCTGGAGTCCCTATGAATCACATGAAACTCTGACATCAAAAACAAAGATAGGGACCACACAAATAATGATCGCATACATGTGCGCATCAAACTGTAAACTCGAAACCAATCTGAACGTCGAGCCTGAATTTGAACTGTAGAGTTTGATAACTGGCTTGGCATCTAGATTGGTGAATCTGAATATGAGCCACATAACTCTACACAATACTCCCCCTTTCTCCCATACTGGTCGGAATAGATGACATCGACCAAGTTGGGAGAAGACAACAAGATGGGGAGAATGAGATCTCTACTCTGGAGTCCCTCTGTAGAATCGAAACCAATCTGAACGTCGAGCCTGAATTTGAACTATAGAGTTTGATAACTGGCTTGGCATCTAGATTGGAGAATCTGAATATGAGCCACATAACTCTACACAATACTCCCCCTTTCTCCCATACTGGTCGGAATAGATGACATCGACCAAGTTGGGAGAAGACAACAAGATGGGGGGAAGGAATAAATCACATAAGCCTATCTCGATTTTTCGGCTTTTCTTACAATTTTTTTAAAATCAAATTTTCGTTTTTTCGGCTTTTCTCTCTCTTTTAGCCAACCCCTCTTTTTCCCGCATATGGTTTAATCTTGTACGCACCTTTTTCAAAAGAAATTATCTCCCTCCTTTTTTCAATAAAACAACACATTGTTGAGCTAAAATAAGCCTGGGCCTTTTCCTTTTTTTATTTGGCTATCCTCTCTTTTCTCTCTCTCACTTTTGTTTACATATTTCGGCCCAACTGGGCCTCTACATTTTTTCTTAGAAAAACATATTGGGCCCTTTAAAGCCCTTTTCTCTTCTCAAAGGGTTCCCTTTTTTCACAGCTTTGGGCCCTTCTCATTTTTATTTAAAACCGGACCCATCTGGGGGTAAAAGGCATCGTGCCCTCTTTCTGTGGTTGCACGCACGAGATGGGTTCCCTTCGTGGAACCTACTCCCTACCGCCACCTGGAGTTCTGGACGGAGTGTCGCCTGAGAAGGGGCTTCGCATAGAGTGATGTGCACACGTGGAGAGCGCCATCGACGGAGGTGCGTCGCCTGAGAAGGGGCTTCGTCAGAGAGTTTTGTGCCGCCATCGAATGGGACCAGGAAGAAACTCACAGTATCTGCTTTCAGTGTCACAACTTGTGGAAGTAGGGCAGCACAAGGAGATGTGATTCACATCATCTGGAAGGCATCTAGAGGTTGCTATGCAAGCATGGTTTCTGTGCGTTGCCTGGGTACCACCGATTGGATTTGCATCTCATGCTGCTCAGAGTTGCAATGGTGTTGGGGCCTCTTCACGCTAGAGTTTGATGCGCCTTGTTCTCATCTTCTTTCGCTTGGACTTGATGCTTGGACGAGATATTTGTACCCCCAAGGTATAGAGGTGTACTAGGCACAATGTAGAGGTGCAGAAGACCCGCACTACTGGGATCTTTGGAGATGAGTTCTCTGATAAGAACCCATCGTCGCTGCCTAGGAGATGTGCACTGCGAGGAAGCCATCACCGAGATTGCAAATCAGTGTCTAGAAGTTTTTTTCTCGTCTGGATAATTAGGGTTTTAGATACCCAAATAGATGACGGAGATGATCAGTTTGTCGGTGACATAAATTTAGTGTTTAATGAAACCCTAGAATTAAATTTTGAACTTGACCACAGACATAAATAATAATACAAAATACTAATCTTCAAGAACGAATAAGAATTGAACTGTTTCGATAATCGAATCTCGAACAATACATAAAAAATAAATCATCAAGAATAAATCCTTGAGAATCGAACCCGCTCTGATACCATGTTAGAAATCGAGAATGTGGAAATGTAATATCAGAGATAAAGAATAAATAAGGAAGAATACCGAGATTTTTACGTGGAACCCTATCCAGTAAGGAGCGGGATGAAACCATGGGAGAACGCCTCAAAGGATTGATTCTTCTATTGAAGTTTCTCAACTGATATAATGGGTGTGAGGCTTCTTATATAACCTCCACTGAGTCTCCAAGTCCCACAAATTGTAGATGTGGGATTAAACTACTGAATGCGGTAATTGGATCTTGGAGGGATCCAATTACCCATCTCTACATATGACGCCTATGCTCAAACATGTCTAAGATGGTGAGAGGACGTTTGCAAGGCAATGATGATGGTGTGGAAGGGAGGCCACATGAATGTGAGAGTCACGAGCTAAAGCAGGGGGATGCATTATTGTGTGCATAGATTTACTGTGGCCCGTATTTTCTTAAATATATTTTTATTTGACATGGATACAGAGAAGATTTGATGATAGGGTACCCCGACAAACTGAGCAATCATTACAGAGGCAACTGTTTAAAAGCTGTGTAGGAGTTTGTATGTACTATACAATATTTATAGGGGCATCCGTGTAAAAAAATTAAGTAAATGCATACTGCAAAATCCCCACCAATAAGAAAGAAAAACAATATAGCAAATAGAATAATAATTAGTCAGAAAAAATAGCTGATAAATAGAAGTTTCTGCAATTAGAGTGACAAGAAAAAAATCATTATTACAGCAGGATAAGTATTCTGATTAGAAATTCCTAGATATAACCGAGTCAACCAAGGTGCCTAGTAAATAGAATTTTTGGCAATTAGAGTGACTTGGAAAAAATTCATGATTACGGCAGGATAAGTATTACAGTTCCAATTTTCTAGCTATAAACGGGTCAATCAAGGTGCTTAATATTACAGAAAGCCGCAGTCAAAATCTCAACAGAAGTTTATTAATAAAGAATCACCTGAAAGGGAAGTGAAGGTCGCGGATCAGATTCCCAGAATATATCCTCTCCACGGCAATTCAAATATATATGTGCATCTAACCGAGTTTTATCTTCACGGGAGTAAATGAATGTTAACACATATTGGCGACAGAAATGATCCCGAAGCTTATCTACCCTAAGTTGGAGCTGGCGCCTCCATTCTTTAAATTCCGCAGTGGAAATGGAAACATAACTGACACTTCCAGAAGGCGTGTTTCCTGATTCTTTGGTTTGCAGATGTCGAAATAGGTGCCCAGATACAGCAAAAGGTAACAGTTCGTCAGCGACCGTGTATGCAGTTCCCAATAGTGCAATCTGTTGAGCATCGGTTTCAACTCTAAATTCTGCATCATCTTTCTGATCTATGACGTGGTCATCTTCAGAAGGGCCAGGGAGAGCTTTTGTTAGAGATTCTACATATTTATCAAAAAGTAGAAGGAGCCTCTCCAAAATTACTCCCCCAAAATGTGAAAAGACCATTGGAGTAAGGCACTCCATTATATCCTGAGAAAAGAACTTTAATATGAAATGTGACACCAATCAAAGAACAAAGAAAAAATGCTGCGAAATTGCAAAGTACGCTAAAATTTTGTAAGATAAACTCATTATTTCACGAAATAAGGATATACAAGATCACGAAATAAAACATTAAACAGTCTGCAAATCAGTTAATTCTTACTAGATGGTTGTAAATTATAGCACATAATACTTTCCATTCTCGGTTTCGGATACTGATCTTCATGTTTATGCTTTGGTAACATCTGGCATACCCTGGACCCTCGCACATTTTATATTTTCTTCCAAGAAAATAAACGAGGATATGCTTAGAACATAAAATTCGCAAAATCAGGAGATATTGCTAAAAAAAGTTATACAGAAGTGACACACGGATCCCATCAAATTAACTTACTTCAGAACTTGTCTAAAAGATGCAATGCTGCCCAAATGAAAATCAATTACAGCGAAGGCCAACAGAAATGCCCGGTGAACCAAATTCTCACTTACAAAGCAAGCTTGTCACTTCCAAAAATGCCTTATTCCAGCTCAACGTTGATGGGGCGCTTGAGCCATATGGTTTCCCCGTTCTTTTCTACAGGGAGTTCTGGGACGTGATCAAGATTGATATTATTGATGTGATCTAAGAGGTTCGTGCTGGTAGTAGGGGGTCTGGAAAGCTGAATAAGCCCTCCTGTTTCTTTTGCCAAAAAGGGAGGTTCCCAGCAGTGTGGAGTACTAGCGGCCTATAGCTCTTTCCAATGCCATTTACCTCGTCATTGCAAAGATTCTTGCCAACCGACTTCGAGGAGTGCTGCCTACCATCATCTCTCCAGAACAACCGGCTTTTGTTCCTAGAAGATTCAAGCCGGACGGGTTGGTGATGGCGTCTGAGCTGGTATCAAATGTATTCATGTATTTTTGTATCATATTTGACCTCATCTCCGTCTTTGGTCAACATGAAACCTGTAGATCTCATCAAGATCTACAACTTTGATGTTTTGAGTTTTTCCAAATTCGGCCTCCTTCTCTTTCTAAACTCATTTCTCTTCTCAGCCAATCACAGTTGGCCACGTGGCGCCCTCAGGTTGCGCCACGCGGCCCGCTCCCCTTGCATTAGCCGCCCGCGCCCACAGCCGTTGGATCCTCATCCAGATCCAACGGTTGTGCCGCCTCCACGTACGCTTTTCTTCCCCACCTGTGCCCTAACTTGGGCTCCAAAGCAACGAAGGTTTTATTTGTTATTTTATTATAACTGTGAAATTTGCATCTTGTTTCCCGCAAGTTTATCAAATTGCAGAAGTGCCCCTGTACACAGTTTGTCTTTTTAATTTCAATTTCTGTATTGCATTCATACCCCTGCATTTGCACGCTTATTTTGTCATCATTCTGTCATCCATTTTTAAATCCGAAAATTACCAACTGGATGAAAACGCGGTTAGGCGGGGGCTGCGGCTCGAGGCTCTGGAGGGTGGTGTCGGCGCACCGCAACAGCAATTTGAATTCTCTCTCACACCTGATACTCAACCTATCTCTATCCCTCCATATAAGATCGCACTAGCGGAGTTGCGGGAGTTAAAGATACAGTTACAAGAAATATTAAACAAAGGATTCATTCGTCATAGTACTTCACCTTAGGTACACCTGCCTTGTTTGTGAGGAAGAAGGATGGTTCAATGCGGTTGTGCTTAACTATAGACAACTAAACAAGAGGACAATAAAGAACAAGTATCCTCTGTCAAGAATAGATGATCTCTTTGACCAGTTGCATGTTTCAACTATGTATTCCAAGATTGATTTAAGATCTGGATACCATCAGTTAAAAATTAAATATGCGAATATTCCCCAGATAGCCTTTCGAACTATATACGAACATTATGAATTTTTAGTTATTCCTTTTGGACTGACAAATGCCCCAACAACCTTCATGGATCTCATGAATAGAGTATTCAGGGAGTTCCTAGATCACTTTGTGGTAGTCATCATTGACGATATGCATATTTACTCCAAGGATAAGTGCCAACATGAACACCATCTCAGGCAGGCACTCGAAACATTAAGGAAGAACAAATTATATGCTGAATATAACTAGGGTTGAGCATCGGGTAGGGCCGGTCCGACCCAACCCGAAGCTCAGCCCACCAAACCCGATCTCAGCCCGAGCCCATTGGAGATATGGGCGGGCTTGGGCTCCAATTTTGGCCCAATTTATTATTCGGGCCGAGTTCGGGTCTAACATAACCCGAACCCAAAGCCCGGTTAGCCGGCCCGTTAGTAAGCCCGTGTTTAGGCCCGCTATACCCACGGTAAGTTCCGAAATCTTTGCCGTATTTCCCCAATCCCCCCCAATCCCCGATACCATATATCGCATACAACATATCACATTCAAATCCCACCCAAATCCATGGTCCCCCATTGGTTGGCCCGCCAAAAAGGTATCCCACTACCACGATAAAAACCTCCCCCATTGATTGGCCCCACACTCAAACCCTAAAAAACCTAACCGCACGTCCCTCCCCCAATCCCAGAATACCATCTCGATTCTCAAGTCTCCAACGTCAACCGGCATTGCCCATCCCTCCCCCAGCCAGGCAACTCCGAACTTTCGATCCTCGGCAGTCGACACTGAGGTGGCCTCGGCTAACGTCGACACATTGACGTCCTCAACCCATGTCACAAACACAGGTACATAATTTTTTCCATGGTATCCATATTAATATTGCATATATTTGTACTTCAGGATTTTGTATATAGATGCAATATCAAGATAATACGTATGACATAAAATTTATAAACTTTATTTGTTCTCTCGGATTCTCCTACCGTTGATGATAAGCAATCATGTTGATACGTGTTGAATTTGATATGTGTATTAGTTTATTTGATTGCTTAGACTATCTAAAATTATTTATTTTATGTTTATTAATCAATCTAGATGTCAACTCCTAATGATGCCATACCAACATTGGAAGAGAATGCAATTAGGGAAGATGAAGATGTGGAGGTAGATGTTGGTGTGCAAGTTTCAAATAAACGTTCACGTCAATCGCAATCATGGGTTTGGCAACATTTGACGAAGGTTGGAGTAATTGATAGTAAGGAGATGTGCAGATGCAATCAGGAACTAGTCATCTAATCCGTCACTTGGAAAAGAAGTGCTTGTATTTCAAAAAAGACGAAAAATCACAAGGGTTGTTGAATTTAACAAATTTAGATCATGGAGGCATTATTTTAACATGGAAGTTCGACCAAGAACGAAGTAGGAGTGACTTTGTGAAGTGGATGATTTCTGGGGAGATGCCCTTTAGAGTTGTAGAAAATCCATGGTTCAAAAAGTTTATTGAGAATTTGCAACCAAAGTATAAGGTTCTTTCTCGATTTACATTGAAAAGAGATTGTTTGAAGATGTACGAAGCGGAAAAGTTAAAGTTGTTGAACAATCTTAAAAAATTAGCAGGCAGAATTTGTATTACCACGGATATGTGGTCTTTTATCCAGAATTTAGGATACATGACGATCACTGCACACTACATTGACCATCAATGGAAGTTACAAAAAAAATCTTGAGTTTTGCTGCACTTGCATCTCGACATACAGGAGAAAATATTGCAGATCTGCTTGTTAGTCGCCTTAATGAGTGGAATGTGTGTAAGTTATGCACTCTTACAGCAGATAATGCATCTACTAATGATGTCGTATGTAGGATTTTGGTTGAACAATTTTCTTCCACCGATTCTCTCTTGCTTAGTGGTGGTTTCTTCCGTGTGCGTTGTTGGGCACATAATCTGAACCTAATTGTTCAGGATGGTTTGTTGGAGATTAAGGATGTGACTACAAAAATCCGCAACTTAGTCAAATCTATAAAATACTCTAACAGGAGGTATCAGGAATTTCTTGAGATGGCTCAAGAAGAGCGTATTACAGTGACGAAAGGATTGCGATTGGATGTGAGTACACGTTGGAACTCTACATATCTGATGCTCGAGTCATCATTGTTGTATCAGAAGGTCTTTAATCGAATGAAGACCCGTGATTTTCAGTTACTAGATGTCCCTTCCCCTGCTGAATGGAAAAAAAGTGGAGCTTATCCATGGCATTCTTGAAAATTTTTATGCGGCTACAAAGATCTTTTCTGGACAGAAGTATTCTACTTCAAACATGTTTTTCAACATAATTTTTGAGATAGAAAGAGACTTGTTATCTTTAACGAATGTTGATGATGTATCCATCAAAAATATGGCAGTAAAGATGTACACTAAGTTTGATAAATATTGGAGGGACAGAGATGCAATGTTGCCTTTATCTATAGCCACAGTGTTAGATCCTCGCTATAAATTTGAGTTCCTCCGTTTTTCATACGCAAATCTTTACTCAGATGCAGAAGTCACAGAACATGTCACCCAAGTTGAAAATGTATTTCGGGCACTCTATGATGAATATGCAGCCACTTTTAGGGAGACTCGATGCAGAGATTCTACAATGCAAGACATATCTGAACATGAAAATATTTGCACGATGAAAAAGAAGGAAGACAATAGAAGTCAATTTATGAAACAAAAGAAGGTGATGGGTTCATCAGAGGGCAAATCTGAGGTCCAATTATATTTAGAAGATAACTCTGCAGACAATGAGGAAGATGAACACTTTGACGTTTTGAGATGGTGGCAACTGAATTCAAATAAATATCGCATACTATCGAAACTTGCACGTGATATTCTGGCAATACCAGTGTCCACTGTAGCTTCAGAAAGTGCTTTCAGTACCGGTGGTAGAGTTTTGGACTCCTACAGAAGCAGACTTGACCCAACAACTGTTGAGGCACTGATTTGCACGACAGATTGGATACGCGAGGAAGAAAAAGATAATAACAGAGAAGAAAATATTGGTGAAGAAGAAGAGGAAGAAGAAGATGATGATGAGAGTAGGACTTTATCTCGTAAGTTTGCCTACTAATTAATTTACACACTTTTTTCCTTACCTATGTATTGATATTTATTGCTTGAATTGTAGGTTTGCGAACCATCACTGAATGAAAGAAAAAAGATTGGATTATGAACCGTGGACTTTATTATCCAATTTGATTTTTAAAGGTATATTAAATTCTTTAAACGTGCAAATACCATTTCATATTATCTTTTAACCTATAGACGTGTAAAGTTATTTTAATTTCCTTTCAGGTGGTTGATTAGTCCGTGCATTTCATATTTTATTTTGGAGACATGGGATTGATGATAAACAATGCATATTTTAGTTGACTTCAGCATTATATTTTAGATATATTGATGAATGACGATGATAGTAGGAATTCATCTGGTACGTAAGTATATTCATTTTATTGTTCATCATATTTTTCCTCATATGTACTGATATTTGTTGTTTAAATTGTAGGTTTGCCAACTATGAACCATCATTGAGCGAGAGAATAGTTTGCCAACAATGCATATCTCAGTTGACTATGGCATAATTTTTCTAGAAAGTATATGTCTTGTGCTTGTGGTTCCGTCATGTGGAATCGAGAATAGTTTGCTTTTTTATTTTAGATGATGGTTTGATTAACATCAAACATTGCATTTTTTTTATTCAGCTTGGACATTTTATTTACATATTGTATGTCTTCTGGTGGTGGAGATGGCCTTTTATTTTATTTCTTATATTTTTAGATGGCATCTTTTATCTCCCAAACATCCATTCATTTGATAATGTGATTGAGTTAAGTGTTGATTATTTAGTTTTTCAAGAAATAAATAACTTCCTTAGTTGCTCATGTAAACCATACATGGTCCACTACGACCATGCCTCAAGATAAATGGATACAAACAAAAACTTGTGAATTTGACCATTAAGTTAAATAATTTCTTGTTATTGACCATTGAAATTGACGTTGGAAAAAAAATCCTAACATAAGCATAGTACCACCCCGTAGTCTAAAACATTAGGAAAAATAAAAATTAGTATCAATAAGAGAAAACGCATAAATCAAAGAAAGTCCGCTCATCTTGTGGGCCGGCCCGACCCAAGCCCGCCCCATAAGACCATGGGTAGGGCCTGGGCTTGGACAACCAAAATAAAAAAAATAGGGCCTAGGCCCGACCCATGGGCCCGAAATCTTAGATGGGCTTGGGCTGGACTAACCTGGGCCCGGCCCTACCCGGCCCGATGCTCAACCCTAAATATAACAAATGTGACTTCTGGCTATCTGAAGTTTCCTTCTTGGGCCATGTCATTTTCGGGTCAGGTATATCAGTTAATCTTGCAAAGGTTAGTACTGTGATGAGTTGGGAACGTCCGAAGACTGTCACAGAAATGCGATCTTTTCTGGGTCTAGCTGGGTATTATAGAAGATTTGTGAAGGACCATTCACGAATAGCATTACCAATGACTAGGCTGACTCAGAAGGAAGTCCTATTCATATGGTATGATGCATGCGAAACTAGTTTTCAAACAATGAAAGAACACCTAACATCTGCACATATCCTTACTCCACTCTTTAGGATTGAAGGGTTTACAATGTACATCGATGCATCTAAAGAAGGACTTGATGCAGTCCTTATTCAACATGGCAAGGTAGTTGCTTAATCGTCATGACAACTTAGGACACATGAGAGGAACTACCCACACATGACCTGGAACTAGCTGTCGTAGTGTTCGCTTTAAAAATACGTAGACACAACCTCTATGATATTACTTTTGAAACCTTCACCGATCATAAAAGGTTGAAACATCGATTTGACCAGGAGCTCAATATGAGACAGAGACGGTAGCTAGAGCTGTTGAAGGACTATGATTGCCATCCCTTACCATCCCAGTAAGGGGAATATCGTAGTAGATGCCCTTAGCAGAAGAACTTATTCACATGGGTTAGTAAGAGCTATCCACTTCTGGGGATTACTATCAACGTTGAGTAAATGATAACCATTTGGTAGTAGTGCTGATATTATAACTATTCCTCGTCGATACAAATCAGAGATCTGGGATAGAATAAAGAAAGGACATGTGACCTAGTCCTTAAAGACTTGATACAACAACTTGAGAAGAATGAGATAGAGGGATTCCGTATACAAGATGTGTTACTGTATAACCATCACAGGATTTATGTATCAAACGCACTCGAGTTGAGGAAAGACATCTTACGTGAAGCGCATTGCTCCTGATTATCTATTCATCCTGGAATTATGAATATACATAAGGATCTTCGTTCACACTTTTGGTGGCCGGGAATGAAGAAGGTTGTTGCTGAGTTTGTGAATTCATGTTTCACCTGTCAGCAGGTAAAGGCTTCTCACCAAAAGCCACCATGATTGTTGCAACTTCTCCCTATACCTGAATGGAAATGGGAAAGCAGTTCCATGGACTTCATTACTGGCTTACCTCGGACGATCGGTTGTAAAGATAGTATATGGGTCGTAATAGATCGTCTTACCAATGTAGCATATTTTATTCCAATAAGCTTATCTTCCACTCCAGACCAGCTTGCTGAGTTATATACTACACATGTGATCCGTCTCCATTGCATCCCAAAGGAGGTAGTCTTCGATCGAGATTCACGATTCACCTCACACTACTGGGAGAACTTCATGAAAGCCTTAGGCACACAACTATACTTGATCACAGCATACCATCTACAGACAGATGACCAATCAGAATGTACTATTCAAACTCTAGAGGATATGGTATGAGCATGTGACTTAGAATGGAAGGGATCGTGGATTGAACATTTGCCTCTTGCAGAATTCACCTACAACAATAGTTACCATGCAACTATTAGCATGATACCATTTGAAGCACTATATGGACGTAGGTGTACTACTCCTCTGTGTTGGTAAGAGGTCGAGATAAAGAACATTTACGATTCAGATAGACTACAGGAGACAAGAGAAGCTGTAGAGCTTGCTCGAAAAAAACTAATAGCTGCTCAGAATCACCAGAAAAGCTATAGTGATGGCAGACGAAAAGATCTTAACTTTGAGGTATGTGACTTTGTATTCCTCAAAGTATCGCCTATGAAGGGAGTTCAAAGGTTTGACTCACATGAGAAGTTGGCACCCAGGTTCGTAGATCCCTTTGAAATTATTCTGCAGATTGAGAAAGTTGCATATAGACTTGAACTTCCTCCACATTTTTCCGACAATACATGATGCCGAGCATAAGATAAGTTATGATGATCTGCATGTTGAGCCAGACTTGACATACCTAGAAATACATGTGCAAATACTAAACATGGATATCAAGAAGTTGAGAAATAAGGAGGTGCCTTTAGTTAATGTATTATAGCAGAACCAATAGTTTAAAGGGAACCCGAGACATAAATGAGAAAGAAATACCCCTATTTGTTTGAATGATAACACTTTGTGTTGTTTATATCTTCATTATGAATGAAATGACTGCACTTCAGTTCATTGTGTTTTTATGAGTTCAATCCTTTTTAAGGTTATGCCTGCACTTCAAGTCTCGAGGATGCGACTTCCTTTAAAGTTGTTATAATTATGAAGGCTTGAACTTGGTCAACTCTCGGATCCTGTATCATAAGATCCGGCTCGTCAAGAGGAAATCAACGGAATTTGTTTCATGTGAATCGAACCTCGTTTCGAATTGTTATGATTTTTGAAAGAAAGAGAAGGAGGCTTCATTAACCCTTAATGACAATCATTAAGACTAATTAATCATGATTAAGGAAACTAATGATAGATTAAGGATCACTAATCACCATTAGCGAACGCTAAGCAAAAGTCAGCAAAAGTTGATCATAAATCGCGAAAATGAAATCACGATTAGCGTTAATTAAGCATCATTAGCGAATCTATAAGTTTCTGGAAGATTCTAACTCAAGTCCTAAGTTCCAGATAAGCCTTGACCAAAACCATGGGCCGCTACCTGTAGTTAATGGTAAACCGTGATTTACTAACCATGGTTAGCGGATTTCTGAAGCTTATAAATAGCCCCCTACCAATTCGTTCTCTCCTAGTTCCATATCATCAACCACCACTATCCTGAGTGTTAGGGTCGAGAGGTCGGGAGGAAAGAGGGATGCGGAGACGAAATGCTAGCGAAGCGTTGTCGGGAAGAAGAGGAGAAGGAAGACGGAGCGCTCTCCTCGACGGCTTCAGGAAGGAGGTAAGTAGACCTGGCAAGGTAGAGTCTCTGAAGGCTCAATCTATTTTGCCACATGTCCAGAAGCAGGATATCCATGCCTCTAGTAGCATGTATCCTCTGCATGTCCTGGCCGACGACAATAGGTGCAAGGACCACACTGACGTCCACTGCCTCTACTACGAGGGGTGCGTCCTCTGGACTAGGTCATCCCTCCTCGGCCACGAGAAGCGGCCATCGCTGAAGAGAGTGGAAGAGTGGCTGTAGAAGGCATGATAATTCGGCTGAGACAGCTATAGGCCTCCTTCATTGGATGTATGGTAGCTCCGGTGAGAAGCTGTGTATGCATAGCATCATACTCTGTATTAAGTCTGGCCATGAAGATTCCAACCATCATGGAGTTCCTATACGCCTTTTGATGCTCCGTAGATGTCGTAATAGGCATGTAGCTATGAAGCTTCTCGAACATGCCACGGAGCGAAGAGTAGTACACGTGTAGATGACGGTCATTCTGCTTGGCCTTGTAGATATCGAACTGTAGCTGAAGAATCTTGGCCTCATTCTTCGCTTTAGCATTGGTGGATGCCAAAGAGTCCCACATCACCTTGGCGGTGGGATGATTCAGAGTATCATTGGCTATCTTCGTGGTGAGGGTCCTACAAAGCCAAACATGCGTATACGCGTCATCTTCTTCCAAGAAGCATTTACCCCAGTCTTATCCGTTGGATCTGGATCTGTCAGGATGTACTCCTTGTTGTTGCACTGCATGAGGGTGAGAAATTGCATGGATCCCAACTCATAGTTGGCCCATCTATCTTTGCGATGGGAACCATACCCTTTAAGGCACCAGATGAAGAAAACATATCATCCTTGTTCTCTACCATTATGGTAAAAATGATCGAACAACGGAACTCTATTGGAGAGTAGACCGATATGAACGATTCTACTCGATCATACGGAGGATTGGTTTTACGTGTAGACTCATACAACCATCCTCGTCAATCTTTGCTACTCGTTAGGGCTGGAAAATGCGCTCTAAAGGTATGAAATCACGTTTTCCAGTCAAAATCAAACCGTTTCAGACTGTAGTTCATATCGCAGAGGCGCACGGAGAGACGCGGAGGCACAAGGATGTGCATGGGAGGGGCCGCCAGCAGCTTGGGAGGGGCTGACGGCGGCCTAGGAGGGGGCCAACTGCGGTCTGGGAAGGGTCAACGATGCATGGGGTGGCCTGACAGCTGGGGAGGGAAGAGGGGGCCCTTGCTGCGACCGGGGAGGGGCGGAGGTCGGCGAAGGGAAGAGAAGGGGGGTGGGACGGGTGGGTACGGTTACGGCTTGTGTAGGATATGGGAACCTCGGTTTAGGACCATCGCTCTGATACCATGTAGAAACGAAAGAACTTGTTGTATTATTGAGAGGCCCTAGGGTTCTCTTATATAGACGTGAAACTTGTTGGGCAAATTACAAGATGAAGACAAGAAATAGATAATATGAAACCAATGAGAAAGATAACTAATATCTCAACATGATCGAATAAAGAGTGAATCCAAGTATGGATCCAATAAACATTGAATCTGAATACGAATCGAATAAAGACCACAACAAATACGAATTGAATTTTTATCAAAGTTATAATTGTTAGAGATTACAGTAGATTACGTCTTCATATTCCATTGTAACCCCACGAGGTTATTTATGTATTTTATCTTTTTTGAGCTCTCTAGGGCTTAGTCCTATATAAGGACCCCTAGACCTCTTGAATAAACATCTCATTGTATTCTCTCATTACTTTTCCACATGGTATCAAAACAACGGTCTTAGAACGGTGTTCTAACCTAATTTCCACTGCGACCTCCAGCCTCAAGCGCATGAGGCACAACCAGCGACACCGCTCGGTGCTCCAGGCACTTCCTGCGCCTCCAGCTAGCGCCCTCAGGTGCCCCCCACCTCCAGTCAACGCCGCTCGGCGCTCCAGATGCCCCCGCGCCTCCAGCTAGCGCCCTCGGACGCTCCAGCGCTCCACACCGCCACCCAGCGCTGCTCGGGGCACCTGCTCCTCCGTCGAGCGCTGCTTGGCACATCTGCACACCCACCAGCGGCAGTGTTCACGAAAGCGGTCTGTGCGGCCGCATATGCGTATGTGGTGCCCTCAGCGCACCGCTTTCCTGAAGCCTCGCATTATGCGCCCTGTGCGCTTATGCGGGCCGCATATGCGGTCTGTGCGGCCGCTTATGCGGTCTGTGCGGCCGCATATATGTATTTTTTTATTTTTTTAATTTTTTAAATTTGTGCCACATTTTATTGTGTTATTTATGCAATGTTTTTTCTTGCTTTAGCATGTATGCCAACCAAGCATTCCATGACCATTTAAATCCATCATCAAATTAGTTGTACCGCGAGATTGGAGTAAACACACAAGGAAGAAAAAGAATAATATACTAATAATTTAGCAAACCTATTTAGTCAACTAATATCTATTACGAATGCAATATATTATATGTAAAGTTTGGTACTTTTAATGGAGGATCAGTTATAAATATAACGATAGAGATAAATGACATTATATTCAATAATAGAGGCATTTTGTGCGCTAACTTTTTATTTTGTTGATTGCTGTCAATTATTTTGTGTTAATCGTTCTATTGAAGTATTGATATTTGATTGATAGAGATTGTTTTGAACTCTATATGAAAGTTATTTTTCTTAGATCTTCTATTGGACCACAATTATACGTAAATTTAGTTCTGTTGTAGTCACTTTTGTATATATTTATTTATTTTTAAATAAAAAATTAGGAAACCGCGTAGAACCGCATATACCCCGCATATGCCCCCGCATACCGCTTAAGCGCTATTCAGTGACCCGTCCGAACGCATACGCATACCGCTTTCCTGAACCATGACCAGCGGTGTTGCGCCTCCCGCACATCCACACGGAGCCCTAGGTCTCCCCACGTCGTCGCCCAAAGTTGCTGCCTGCATAGCCGGAAAGCACCCTAGGTCCTCTCCGTCATGCTCCTACGCCATCTTTAGGCTTCCAACAAAGCCCTAAGGCGTTGCCCCTCTCTCGTGTGCACTTCCTCTTGGTACAACCCACCTCTTCATCGATGCACTACTAAATCTCCATGATGCTTGCTTGATCAAGACTGAAGGAACTATCTACATCACTTTTTCTTGATCTGTGCGACCACCATGACTTCTGCTAAGCCCAAGCCTATGTACCCTACTTCTTCTTTGATGGTACAAGGCAATTCTATCAAGTTAAAGGGCTCCGAAAATTATGTTTTATGGTTTCAGTCTTTCAAAGTGTTTGTCGGTGGCCAGTGCAAAAGTTGTGTTCTTACAAAGGTCCCTCCTTCTGAAACAGACAAGGACTATGAAACCTGATCTGTTGACAATTGTCAGGTTATCACTTGGATGGTGAACAATATCAATCCAAACATTACTGCTACTCTCCTTTACAAAGACAATGCTAAGGCGATGTGGGAAAAACTTTAGCGCACATATTCTCAGAAGACGACCAAGTCTCGTCTTTCTGACATATACACAAGGATCTGGTCTGCTAATCAGAGAGAGTCGAGCCTTATCGAGTACTACAGGCTTCTTACGAGCCTATTTGAGGAGCTTCTTTTTTTCCAGCCTGCATGTTGTGATAAACTGGTGGGAGAACATGCTGAATGGCAGGTTTACAAATTTTTTTCAGGACAGAATCCAAATTATAAGTCGGTGAAATATCCGTTTCTGATGGCTGATACTCTATCCACCCTTGAGACCATCTTCAGACGACTACAAGAGATAGAAGCCCCAGTTCAGCATTCTACCATTTACGTCTCTATAGAGACGACGGCTCATTATGCCTCCTCAGAATACAGAGTGCGTCGACACTATCAAGGAGGACAAGGTCGTGATTCTGGGCGTGGGCACGGTCGTGAATCTGGACGCGTTCGTAAATCTGGACGTGGATGTGACCGTGGATGTGGCTGTGATTCTTCTACTACTCGATATCGAGCATGCATGCACTGTGGATGCTGGAATCACCCTTCTGACCGTTGCTGGGCAATGTTTGACATGCCACCTAATGCCAACAATGCCTATGATGAAGCATCTTATGATGCAACTGAAGATACATCTACTCAGCTAACTGGAGGGGTACAAACCCCATTTACTACTTTTGAATATGCTTGCCTATGACAACTGTTGCATGACCTTCTTCCTTTATCGACGATAATATTGCATCAGCTTCTATTGCTAGCCTAGCTACTACCTCAGGTACAATAGTAAATTATGTCTCTGCCTCTAAATATGCATGGATTATTAACTCTGACGCCTCTACCCATCTGACGGGAGAAGGAAGTTTGCTCACGTCTTCCCAGCCGTCTTCCTTTGTGAAGACCGTTTGAGTTGCTAATGGGGATCATTCCCCAGCTACTACTGTATGTACTATTGATTTCTCTTCCAAGTTGTGATTGATTGATATTCACTATGCTCTTGTCTTTCCTCTCAGCCTTTTATCTGGACATAAGCTATGCCGTGAACTTAACTGTCATGTTATCTTTGACGAGTTCTGCTGTTATTTTCAGGACATTCGAACGAGGCAAATTTTTGGTGGGGACATGAGAGGAACGACCTCTATTTACCTCGACATCACTTCTGATTCCAATTTTGTTGGCATTGTCTTAATCTCTGAAGATCCTCTTATGTGGCACCTTCGTCTGGGTCACCCCTCTGCCAAGGCCCTCTCCATTATGTTCCCTGAACTCTCTATGCTCAAACCCTTTTAGTGTGAGGCGTATTAGTTCGGGAAACATCATAGAGCATCCTTTCCTGCATGAACCGAGCCTCACCATCGCGCTTCTTTTTCTATTGTCCATTGTGATATCTGAGAACCCTGTCTGGTCCAAACTCTGAGTGGTCATAGATATTTTGTTGTCTTTGTGGATGACTACAGTCGATCATCTTGGGTCTTCTTGTTAAAGGAACGTTCAGAAATTAATAACATTGTCAAGAATTTCTTTTACTATGTCAATAATATCTTCTCAACTACTATTCAAATTTTTTATTCTGATAATGCATTGGAATTTACACAAAATGATTTAACATCCTTTTTTGCTTCCCAGTGCGACATCCATCAAATCTCTTGCACATATACCTCCCAACAGAATGGGGTAGCCGAAAGAAAAGTAAGACATCTCCTTGATATTGTCCGCTCTTCTCACCCAAATGAAGGTTCCCAAGACCTATTGGGGAGATGCAATTCTCACTGCTATCCACCTTATAAACAGGGTCCCCTCTGCATCCCTAAATATCTCCACTCCCTTTGGCTTACTATACCCAAATGACCCACCCTTTCCTCTACCTCTGTCGATTTTTGGATGCACGGCATTTGTTCACAATTTTCATACTACCGAAAAATTATCTCCGCAAGCGATTAAATGTGTTTTTCTGGGTTATTCTCAAACTCAGAAAGGGTACAGATGCTATGATCCTTCTGGCCATCGCTATTACATATCTGCCGATGTCACCTTTTCGAACAAACTAGCATTTTTACTCAGGTTGTGTCAGACATACCATTAGATCTTCCTCCTCCACCTATTCTGTATAAAAGAAAATGTGTTCCCACTCTTGTTCTTGTTCCTCTACATGTTCCTTTGTTGCAGGAGAATATGCCATCTTCAAGTGTTTCCACCAACACGGCCCTGGATGATCCTCAGGAGCTTCCCATCGCTCTGCGCAGAACTAAGAGACAATGCACACTTCATCCTGTGTCACATTTCACGTCCACTAGTAGCTTATCATGTTGTGACAAAAGATATGCAAATGCTTTTATGACAATTTCTATTCCAAGAGACCATCATAGTGCACTGCAGTATTCTGGATGACGAAAGGCTATGAATGAAGAAATGGACGCTCTCAATTCTAGAGGGACATGGGATCTTGTATAGTATCCCCTGGGAACCAAACATGTTGCCTGCAGATGGGTCTTCACTACGAAGCAGTCTCCAGATGGCTCTATCGGCAGGTTGAAAGCAAGACTTGTGACGAAAGGCTTTACACAGACATATGGAGTTGACTACTTCGAAACTTTTTCTCCTGTTGCATGGATGGGATCCATAAGGACTATCCTCTCTGTAGCCATGAACAAGAGCTGGCCTATCTTTCAATTGGATGTCAAGAATGCATTTCTATATGGAGATCTCGAGGAGAAAGTTTACCTGATGCAACCTCCAGGTTACGAAGTCGAGGGGGAGTATGTTTACCAACTTTTAAAGTAATATATGTTCTGAAGCAAAGCCTGAGGGCATAGTTTGACAGTCTACGTACAAAAATCGACACTCTGGGTTTACAGAGAGCTACATCTGACTACTCTGTTTTCGTCAGAAAACGATCAACTGGTACTGTTATACTTGTTGTATATGTGGATGATATGGTTGTTACAGGTGATGATGATAAAGGAGTGTTAGAGACCAAAGCTTTTCTGCAAAATGTCTTTTTCACCAAGGATCTGGGACAACTTCGCTATTTTCTGGGCATATAAGTTTTACGCACCAAGAAGGGACTCCATATATCACAAAGAAAGTACTGCTTAGATATATTGACTGAGGCAGGGTTACTTGGGTGTAAACCCTCTAGCATTCTTGCAGAACCAAGGAAATACTCTACATCCACTAATCCTGCATTTGAAGACACTACACGATACAGAATCTTGGTTGACAAACTTCTGTATCTTACTGTTACTAGGCCAAACATATCCTATGTTGTGTGCAGAGCTAGTCAATACATGGAGTAACCTTGTTACAACCATTGACAAGATGTTCATCAGATCCTTTGCTACTTGAAGGAATCACCTGGACCTAGCTTATTTTATGGGGCAAAAGGATACACTAATTTTGCTACATATGTCGATGCTGATTATGCAAGCTCGTGTAAGGACCATCGCTCTACTACGGGCTATGCTATGATGGTAGGAGGCGACCTTGTTAGCTGGAGGAGCATGAAGTAGACAATAGTCTCCTGATCCAGTGCAGAGGTAGAATATATGGTAATGGCCCAGGCTACATGTGAAATTACTTGGCTACTAACTCTTCTGCAAGAAGTCAATATTGCTATCACCACTCCTGTTCATCTATACTGTGATAACAAATCTGCTACTTACATTACTACAAATCCTATATTCCATGAGAGAACCAAACACATGGAGATTGACTGCCATTTTGTACGAGGAGGCAAGATTGCTACATCACACACCTCGATAAATCTTCAGCTTGCTGACATATTTACAAAGGCCTTATCAAAGAAGCGCCTTTCCTGAATAGCTTCCAAGTTGGGCATGATCGATGGATACGCTTCAACTTGAGGGGGAGTGTTAGAGATTACAGTAGATTACGTTTTCATTTTCCATTGTAACCCAGCGAGGGTATTTATGTATTTTATCTTTTTTGAGTTCACTAGGGTTTAGTCCTATATAAGGACCCCTAGACCTCATGAATAAACATTTCATCGTATTCTCTCGTCACTTTTCCACAATAATGATTTTAAAAATATCAATGAAATATAAATAAGTTGTATCATGGCAAAAGACATCATCGAGGTGACTTGCGTTCTTAATTGGAAGCAAAATGGGGGATATGGTTTCATAACTTTTATTCATACCCGTCCTCAAATAAATAGAAGTTTATTAATATCATTAATATATTGTATTATATAATATTAATATAATAACACGGGGTTGTGGCTTATATTATACTAACTAATATATAAAACAATATTGAATGTTGTATGTCGATATTCGGATCCAGATCCGAATGTTCAAGCCACTACCATATCCGTATTCGTATTCGAAAAATTTTCACAATCCATATCAATATTCGATTAATATTCGAATATGGATAATCCATATCCGATAATTTTTTGAATACGATAAGCGGACTTTCGGATATATCCGTATCCGTTTAAAAGCAACTTGAACCATAAAAAGCATACAATGACTACCATAATCATTTGAATATTGACTACTATTATCGTATATATCCGTATCCGTTTTCATCCCTACTGACAGGAGATAAATGCAACTTGAACCATAAAAAGCATACAATGACTACCATAATCATTTGAATATGGGAGAAAGGTTTCAATCTTAGATTAAAATTGTGGCAAAAATTGGGGCAACTGTTGGAGGTGTGCTCGAAGATGGCCATCAAGATGCTTCGGGTGCAAATACTCTGGATATATTGTGCTTCAGATGCTTTAGAGGTGGAGATGGTGATATTATTCATGTATTATGCTAAGATGTTTCAGGTTGCTGTCTACACATCTGCAACAACATTGAAACCTGGGAGAGTTTGCTGCAATATTGAGACATAGAAGAGGCGGCGATGTCGGTGAGACCTAGAAGAGGCAGCGATGGTGTTGAGATCTGGAAGATGGGGGCAGCAGTGCTGAGATCTAGAAGAGGCGGCGGTGAGGGGTCTAGGAAGAGGCGTTAGCGACATGAAGGACTGGAGGAGGCAATGGCAATGTTAGGGCTTGACAGAGGCAAGTTTCGGCAGCATCATGATGTGGAAGTGATGACAATGATGGTGAACTTCATGAGGTGTTCGGGTGCTCGGAGCTCTGCCCAAACGGAGTGCTTATTTATGGAATTTCGGTTTATTCCCTTGGAAGCTGTGCGTAGGGCACATGCTATGATAACTAGTTAGAATAATATTTTTCTTGTCTATTTCAAATGAGAGTGCACCCTTCCTTATATAGTTAAGAAGGGCTATGCCAAAGTACATGAATACCCTTAACATGGGATATAGCTAAAGAAACAAACTAACGGGTTCAATGGAACTTGAAATGCTACAAACAAGATTTGCAACACTCATCAAGGACAAAAATAAAGGAAATAATGAATACATATACACACACATCTTTTGTAGTTATAATTCTGGTTAAATATTGTTGGAGAATGACCTAGATGGGTAATTGGACCTTTTCAAGATTCAATTACCGCACCATTAGATTAGTCCCATATCATCTGTGAGTGGGACTTTGGAGAGTCGGTAGTGCTATATTAAGAGCCCCACATCCCTGTTCTCATTGAGAGAATGAAATAGAAGAAGGATCTGCTCTTTGAGGTGTTCTCCCGCAGTTTGTCCTTCTCCTCAGTAAGTAGGATTCTACGTAAAATCTCTAGTGTTCTTCATGTTTATCTTGCTTGTTCTTTCTTATCGCCTTTGCTTTATCGTTCAGATCAAATCGTTTTTGGGAGATTTGATTTTACTTTCAACTTCAATCATTTTTTAATCAAAGTTCAATCATTATTGTATTGTTCTATATTGAAGATTTATTCTCGGAAGATCGTGCAACATCAAAGATCTTTGAGATCAACTTTTATTTTTTTCAGTGACGACTCCACAGTTTGATCTTGTGAAAGAGGTTGCACAAGAGATCAAGGATCTCCCGATAAAACCTTAGTAGTGCAACTCCAGTCTAGGGTTTGTGAGTTGTGGCATCATCAAGATCATAAAACCCTAGGCAAGCACCCATGATTCTACTGCTCCTCCATATTGCTTATCCCCCACATTTCTCGTGCACAACAACCTCTACGAGGAGCGCTCGTTTCCGATCAGGCCATGCCTCTTCCACACCAACCATCTCAGAAACCCATCAGGGCCACATCTACTCCTTACAGGAGGAGGGGGGGCTTCATCACCTCCAGGCCTTCATCAACTAAACGAAGAGGTTTCAGACCCCCGCAGATCAAGAGACTCCATGCGCCCAATGTCATCACTGAAAAAGGTTGGGACGGTCCCAAGCAAGACGTGGGCGATCTCCCTTAGACCGATCTCCCTAATGTGGCCCTTCTCCAAGACACACTTAAGCGGTACCCCTTAGATGAGATCCTTCGGATCGCTCGTCGCTCATGCTGCTCGCACATACAAGCTGTGGTGTGTTTTGTTCCATCATGTCCAATCCATCGGCGACGCTACCTTCCAAGCACCCCCTCCTTGCAAGCATGCCACTGCCTCCCCTCCCCACGATCAGACCATTGCCTCCATACCACCCAACAACGGTGCCATGCACTTTCTCAATCGAAGAACCCCATCGTTAGAACCATATCCGTGGTCGCCTCCTAGCACTATGGAGTATTGGCACCGTCAAAACCTACCACGTTCCACCATCCCCTTTGCCATGGTAGCCATACGTGCACCTGACGGGCCTCTCCAGGAACCCTAGTTGTTGAGAAGATAAGAGGGGGGAGGGGAGATTACCCCTTCATCTTTTATAAAAAGAAAAATGAGGGGGAAGAGAGAATTGTGGTGCTTTGTATAAAAAAGGGAGAGAAGATGTGATTGTATTGGGGGGTTAGAGATGGGCCCATTGGGCTATTCCAAAAAAGAAAGAAAAGGATGATTCAAATACAAAAAAGGGAGGTCAAGAAAAAAGGTCAAGGATTTTGGGCCAAAGTGGTCCACTATCGTATCCAACAAAAGAAAAGGAAAAAAGGAAATAAGGCATGCGAAAAAAATAAAGAAGAAAATAGCTGGAAAAAAATGAAAAGATGGCTATTAAAAAAGAAAAGAAAAGAAAGGATGATCTGTGCAAAACAAGAAAAGCGTAAAAAAATGATTGATGAAGTTTTTTTGGTCCTCCTTCACTTGTTCTCCTAACTTGGTTGAGTACTAGGGTTGGGCATTGTGCCAGGTCGAGTTGGGTTTGACTTGGCCCAGACTAAGCCCATTTTAGTATATTGATGCAAACAGGAAATCGGCGGCGCGCGGGAAATAATTTGAACGGTGGAAAATATTTGGTAGAAGAAATTAGAAGGGTTGAGAAGAAGAAGACTCGTCGGTAATGAGGGGTTGAAGAAGGAGAACCGCGAAGATCGTGTGGAGGGAGAGGGAGAGGGGAAAGGAGAGAGATAAAAAAATCTCAAAATTTCATTGATACTTGACCCCCTAATACATTGGACTACCATCTCTTTATATAGGAGAGATGTGGTTACAAAAATGGAGATCAATTTAAATTGGACAACAAACTTATCCTAATTTGACCCTGACAAATTTAAAATTCAAATGGACCTCTAATTACCCTAATTGGACTCTAACTAATTAATTGACCAAAATTTAATCTACGAATAAACGTTGAGATCACAGGCGATCTCAATTATTTAATTAGACAATTACGACAACTTAAAAACGTAAATAAAATTGACAATTAAAAATAGATAAATATTTGGCCCTATATTTCGGGTCCACGCTGCATCAACTCTCCTCCGCTTTAAAATTCGTCTCCCGATGAATTGCTGGATCTGCAGGCTTGGAGGATGAATCGACGTGCTCATTTATCTTCTGGAAGAACATGTGCGGTGCGCACGGCGGAGTCCATACGCGGACGTGGATGATGCGGCCGTCGTGGTTGAAGAACATGTGTGGCGCGAACGGCGGCGTTTTCTTGATTGTTGTCTCCTCCTTGCGGTGCTCGAAAAATTGATGAGGCATGGAAAATATGACCCTTGGAGAATCCATAGTGAAGCAATGGCACAAGGAGAGGAGGAGAGGAGATGTGTCCAAGGAATGAAGCCATGGGGTCCTTATATAGGGAAAACCCAAGGTCCTAGTCCTATTTGGATAAGGAAGATCCCCTGATTTCTTACTTACAGCCCTTTTTTTTAAATATTTCCGCAGCCGGGGGCATGGGCGCAATTTTCGTACCCCTTCATTCTTCTCTTCTTTCCTAGTGCTTTTGACCTTTCTGTAAATAGGAGTCTTAGGAATTTTTTTTGCAATTTTTCCAATCCCTCAATTCCAGGGATTCGGTTCCTGGAGACCCCGATAGGGTTGCTTTCTTCCTCAACAAAAGTCGGCGGGGCGCGGGATGGGAGAGGTGGCGGGGAAGACGCGCTGCGGGTGCGGGGAAGGCGCGGTGTCGGCGATGCTGGGTGCGCGGCTGCTGTCCGCTGAGGAGGGAGTCGCTACGGGGGTAGCGACGCGAGCTCCGCGTGCAGATGGGCGGCTGGAGACGGGCCTGGAGATGGCGTTGGACCGTGGGGCGGCTGGACTGTGGAGGTCGGCGCTTGGGTGCGGCGGCTGCGCGCGCTTCGCGATTGCGCGGGTAGGGGAGGAGGGCTGCAAGGGTTCGCGCGGGAGGCGCGGCCATTGGGGGGGCGGGATCGGGTGGCGGGGCTGCGCTGGGTGTCGCCAAGTTGGGGCGGCATCAGTTGGGTTGGAGAGTAGGTGGAGTGCGGTGGTGAGGGGTGGCGCGCAGAGTGGTGGTGTGGGGGAGTAGAGGGGGAGGGGGGGTCGGTGGCGCGTAGGGGGGTTGCGGGCTGACGTGTGCTGGGAGGGGAGGAAGGGTCGGGGTGTTGGGTTCTGGGCTGCTGGGGTTGTGGGAGAGGGTCGGGGGTATGGGGCGAGGGGAAGAGGCGGTATGGAGGGTTGGTCGTGGAGGGAAAGATGCGGGAATGGAACTGCGGGGGTGGGGAAGGCGAGAGCGAGGGAGGGTTGCGGGGTTGTAGCCGTGGGAAGGTATGGGGATGTCGGAGGGGTTGTCGGGGTGGGGATGACGGCCGCGCGGGCCGGGGAGGGTAGGGGAGTTACCGGGGAAGGCTGGGGTTGTGCCGGGACGGTCGACGGGACCAACGGGGCAGATTCCGGTGGCGAAATCGGGTCTGGAAGGTGCTGGACAGCGGTCGAATCGTCTTCCTCGGTGAGTTTTTCTTCGTTGAGACTTGCGGCAGCGGCTTCGATGGTTGACGTCTTTGATTGGGCGTCGCTGAAGGCTTCAACGTTGGCCATTAGATCTCGAAACAGGGAGTCGACGTTGGTCTGCAAATCACACATCATGTGCTCCGTCTCCTTGAAGCAGGCGCCAATGGTGGCCATGGCTCGTCGTGTTCGTTCGGATGAACGAAGGTGTGTCAGCGCGTGTCGGTGCACATGTCGAAACGGATCGTCAGATCGTGAAGACGATCTGTAGGTCATGCTCTGATACCAAATGATGCAAACAGGAAATCGGCGGCGCGCGGGAAATAATTTGAACGGTGGAAAATATTTGGTAGAAGAAATTAGAAGGGTTGAGAAGAAGAAGACTCGTCGGTAATGAGGGGTTGAAGAAGGAGAACCGCGAAGATCGCGTGGAGGGAGAGGGAGAGGGGAAAGGAGAGAGATAAAAAAAATCTCAAAATTTCATTGATACTTGACCCCCTAATACATGGGACTACCATCTCTTTATATAGGAGAGATGGGGTTACAAAAATAGAGATCAATTTAAATTGGACAACAAACTTATCCTAATTTGACCCTGACAAATTTAAAATTCAAATGGACCTCTAATTACCCTAATTGGACTCTAACTAATTAATTGACCAAAATTAAATCTACGAATAAACGTTGAGATCACAGGCGATCTCAATTATTTAATTAAACAATTACGACAACTTAAAAACGTAAATAAAATTGACAATTAAAAATAGATAAATATTTGGCCCTATATTTCGGGTCCACGCTGCATCAACTACCCTAATTGGACTCTAACTAATTAATTGACCAAAATTAAATCTACGAATAAACGTTGAGATCACATGCGATCTCAATTATTTAATTAGACAATTACGACAACTTAAAAAAGTAAATAAAATTGACAATTAAAAATAGATAAATATTTGGCCCTATATTTCGGGTCCACGTTGCATCATATATGGGCTATAATGGGTCGGGCCTAGACCCATTTTCTCAAATTCCAGGCCCAAGCCCAAACCCGATCCAAACAAATGGGTCGGATTCGGGTTAGGCCGGTCTCATTTAACACCTAGGTATACCAATATCACATGTTCCGTTTTTGCATTTGTCTTATTGTTTCTTATGCATATGCGCATGTTTAAGACTTTAAGTGTGCTATCTAATTCGTGATTCTGACATTAGTTATATGTTGGAAATAGAAATGTGGTCAAAACGCAAAAATATGGCTACTTAAGCCACCATTTAATTCACCATCACCTATTCTATTGTAGATGCGAGCAATACCATATCATGACCCAATACATATTGGTTACTTTCAGTTGTACATATTTCCAGACTTCTATTTCAACAATAGCAGAGTCACACTTTACCTTTTTTGGGTGGTCGTTATAAGTGGTAATTATTTTTGAAAATGTTACATGACAAAGGATAAAAGATAATCATCATTTGAAAGTGACATAACAAGAACAATAACTCCACCTGTTGCAAGGACCAGCCATGGAATCCACTGATTTATTCCCATTTCTATGTAAGAAATGCTAAAAAAGACATCCTCCGTATATGCAACCAATCATATTAAATTCATCACCAACTTGGGGAGAAAATAATGATATCAATGAGCACACTAGTCAATTATTATAAATTAGTTGGGACAAAAATATCCTATATCTTAATGGTAACATGCTAACGAGGTCTCTCTCAAAAGGTTATCAACATAGCAATTAGCGAGGTCGCATGCAAGATTGCATTAATTTGCATGTACAAAAGTGAGCAATATGAGATATTTATATAAATATCAATATTTAAAAATCCATGAACGACATTAGCATGTAGCATCTTCAAAAAATAACCAACAAAATAACTCTGCACTCGTCATTTTAGATATAAGTTGTATCAGTGTTTCTAACCACAGCTTTGTGGAGCGGTTGGGTGATGGCTGAAATCGAAGAGGTGTAGTGTCGAGACGACGTCGACAACCCAATGCTGCAAGCAACAATGTCACGAGGTTGCGGTAAGTCACTGAGGAGATGATGTTGCAGCATGCTGTTGTACAAGGTGGCATGTGGAGCTGAGGCTAAAGGGTATGTTGAATAGGTCCGGCCGACTAACAGCCTCCAAGCCAAGGAAAGGAGGACGCGCAACTTAGGGGTTTGGGTAAATGGTTGTCCTTTGTTGACTGGGGACTAAACAATGGAAACGAGATTGGGCATTTGGGCTATATGAACGGAATTCTATTTCAATTTGGGTAGAAATTTGTCATGTGGGGACCTGTAGGCGGGAATACCATTTTGGGATCCTGTAGGCTTAAGTTTGAGTGGATATGCATATTATTTTAGTGGTAGGGTTAGTAATTTGGGTTTGGGATCTAAAACAGGACGGGTTATCGGGCTTGCGGGTTCGGGTCTTCTCAGGCCTGAACCTGGATCGATAATCAATGCATGCTCATTTTAAGGCCACAGCCTGCCCACTAAGTTTCGGGTTTGGGTTTGGATCGGGTTATGTGGGTCGGGCCGTCCTAGCCCAATGCCAACCCTAACGAGTACCCTCCAATTTCCGGCAAATATGACGGTAAAGGGAAGTGAGAGAGTACATGGGATGCTTATTCATATTTTTGGGGATTCTACTCAGATACCAACTCAATGCAGGCAATGAAGACTCCAATGACCATGAATTCTAGTATGAGATCTTTTTAAGGTTCCCAAGAGAGAGAACCCACTTCGAGGTCATAAGAGATTGACCCGCATTCAAAGATCTACTTATGGATATTCCCATAACATGAAGAAACATGCATTCAACTACAGATTCCTATATGCGACGAGCCAACTCCCATGGGTTTTTTGACAATAGAGAGACTCATTACATATGTCAGATCTCCAGTTCATCCCCAACATGGCATGCAAAGCACCGTTCTCATCAACAACCGGCAGAGTATGCATTAAGTCGTTATAGTCTGTAGTGCCATATATTCATTGAGTGAGTTCGTGTCTTGTTATTGTTTGTCCAAGTGGAGCATTGCATGCTCCGGCTTGAGGGGAGTGCTGACGAAATAGGTTGGTAACTGGACCTTTCTAGGATACAATTGCCACACTGTGAGAATAGTCCTACATCATGTGTGAGTAGGGCTTTGGAGAGTCAGTGGGGCTACATAACGAGCCATACACCCATGTACTCATTGAGAAAATGAATATGAAATAGAGGAATCTCCCCTTTGAGGTGTTTTCCTGCGGTTTCATCCCGCTTATCACAGAATATGGTTCCATGTAAAATCTCCAATGTTCTTCATGTTTATCTTGCTTGTTCTTGATTATTACTTCTTATTTATTGTTTTCTACGAATATACTTTTTTTGTGAACACCTACCTAAGGTGCTCTTCCCTCTCTCTTTCAAAAAAACATGGAGGAGGATTGAATCCCCAAAACATACCTTGCCCCCCCCCTTCAACACACCCACCACACAACATTCAGCTGCAAAAGTTAGAAAATTTGTTGCCAATTCTATCGACCTGGGAAAGACATCTTCCGATCTATCCTTACCTGACCACATGCCTATCCATGATTTAAAAGGACCATTTCCAACCTGGATTTCAGGGACAACGACATATGGTATCACTTTAAACACATCCTTCATAAAAAGAAATGCAAAGCAATGCCACAGTGATGTTTGTACTTTAAAATATTAATGAAGAGATTTGACATTCATGTGTCTCTCCTCTAGTAAATCAAGAAAAGTTATTACGTTGTCATGAACCATGAAAATTTGTGTTCTCCTCGGTGCTATTTTTGGGGTTTGTTATCTATTTATGCAGATTTTAGGATCTCCTTGTATCGTTATTCTGCATGAGCTCACGTATAGAAAAGACGAGATGAAAACTCATAAACTAGGTACTGCACAAGGATGGTGACAAGCTTTTTTTAGAAGAGAAAGGGTGGCATCCCAGAATTGGGACCCACCTAGCTTTTATCAATTAAAACATAAAAGAGAGCATAGAGCGCTATGCTACAACATTCGCACTATGCTAAATAATTTCAGAAGTCACACAACACCTTACAATGCTCAAGAACATTTTCAGAATAGAACAATTGCCCACGAAAGATTGTATTGTTTCTACCACACCAGATTGCCCACAATGGCGAACGAGTATGAACAATCAGCCTGACCATTGTTGTGCACCGCTCTTATGCAACTCCAGAAGTTGAACCCACTGTCCCTAGCCACGGAATATTTGCCCTACTCCAAAACTGCGTCTAGTGTACTTAAGAAAAGAACAAATTATCCAAGTCTTCCACCTTTGATCCGCACCTATCGCAATTGTGATCTTCAACACCCAAAAGTTGCCACGATGATTCTTGATAAGAACCCTGTCACGACTGAACAACCACAAGAAAACCTTGAATTTGTTGGGCACTTTGCTCCTCCAGATGATTCCCGCATCAAGCATGACATCTCTGTGCACATGCCCACCATCATCGGTGAAGAAGCGATAGGCCTTCTTCACTGTAAATCTACTATCACCCCAAACGAAATGATCTCTGCCAAACAATGGCTCTTCAACCTTTGCTAACTCCCTCTACAACCTAAGGAAGTCATCCACCCTACCTTCAGATAGCCCTGAGGAGAACTGGAAGGTCCATGCACCATGTTCCCACTTATGGCTAACCAACACATTTCTACCACAAGCCAGACTGAAGAGTCTATGGAAGTTCTCCCTCAAGACCCCATCTCTCATCCAGTCGTCATGTCAAAATCTGAACCTCTCCCCATCTCCTAACATAGGTTGCATCTTTATTGCCATCTCAAGTAGGATCTTCGTGATCGCCTGCCACATCAACGAGGGGGCACGTGTCCATATGGTCGCCAAGGACAAAGAAAAGACATATATTCTCCTCCTGAGCTGACACACCAAGTCTTTGGAACTCCCCTAAAATCGAACCACCCACTTTGCCACAAGTGCCTTGCTCATCACCTCCATTGTCACTACCCCCAAACCGCCCTTCTTCTTCGCAGTTGTGTCCTTGTCCTAGTCAACCAAGTGGATCCCCTTCCTCACTTGCTTCCCATTGGACCAGAAGAACCGTCTCATCAGTGCCTCCATCTTTATACGAATTCATGTTGGTAAAAGCCTCATGGAGCAGAAAAAGAAGGAATGTCCGAGAGAACATGCTTCAAAAGAATCAATTTCCCTCCTTAGATAGCATAGTTGCCTTCCATCTCTCCTATTTTCCCTCAAGCCTTGCAATCAAGGGTCTCCATCACAGGCTCGTAGCCGCCATGCCTTCAACGGAAGCCCCGGATATGTGATAGGTATACTTTCAATTGGACATCCCAAAATAGTCACAGTCGCATGCGCCTCCTAATCAGACACCCCAAAAGGTACCACGGTCGATTTCTCTCTGTTTATTTGCAAACCTGGAATGTCCCCAAAGATGTCGACTATACGCCAAGGTTTAAAAAAGCGTGAGGTAGTCCGAGGCGTTTTTCCGAAATTGAGGCGAGGCGTAAACCTCGAGGCGGTTGAGGCGTAAGCCTCAATTTTTTGGAAAAAAAGTAAAATTAAAGCAAAATGCATTGAAAAAAGTATATAATAATATTAAGCTTTGCCAAAAACACATTCAAGAATAATTTAAAACTAATAAAAGATACAATACGTATGCGATGAAGGCATTGAAGTTCAAAAAAAGCTAATATTAAGCCACTAATATACGGAATATCAAGTTCTAACTCCAACTTCAATGATTCTATATGAGTATTGAACTAAAGTCTATATTTAATACTAAAGTATAATAGAAATCATATTTTTTAGTTTTCGGATTAAAAAAAAATTAATATGCCTTGAATCCCAACCATTTGTCTTGCTGGACGTAGTTGGACAGCTGTCATATTCATAACCTCCTGCCATATCATACCCCAACAAGACGGGGGTCTCGCCCCGTCTTGCTGACGATTTTTTTAATGATATTATTTTTATTCAGCTATTTACAATAAAACGTAATAATTATTTTACTTCATGTGTTTATTTTTCAACCTTGATTTTTTATATATGTGATATTTATTCTAAGATTCACAACTTATACAACCAAATAACAACATCAAGTTGCAACTTGCAACTAATATAAAACACTTATTACAATTTAAACAAAAATCTGTGTGCAATAGAACTAGTATGTGTAGATGTTCGATAAATTGAATATGATGTATACACGATCATGGAGCTTCGCTTGTTTCAAGGGATTTCTTCTCTTTGCATAGAGCTATATATAGGAATATACAAGGGTTAATATGGAAAAAAACATAAAAAAATATAATGCTTACAGAAAAATAGGATCATATGCAAAGCACATAACCAAAAAGGTAAAAAAAAGCCTCATGCTCGAGGCCTACGCCTCCGCCTCGCCTTGAGCGCCTCACGCCTCGAGCGCCTCAGACGAAGTTGAGGTGTACACCCCGCCAACCAGACCCGAGACATGCGCCTCGGGGCATTTTTGGCGTGCCTCGCCTCCAGGCGTCACTTTTTAAAACCATGCTATTCGCGATGTCCACTGAATCTTTTTCAAATCCACCCCAGGAACATAATAGTGTCATCAACATACTAGATCAGAGTATTCAAGATATCTCCATTTCCATACCCGTCACACCTATATGCATCAGTCGCCTGCCACATCAATATCATCAAAGCATTCACCACAATGACGAAGAGCAAAAGGGTAAGGGGGCATCCCTGCCTAACCCCCCTCTGTGGGTTAAAATAACCCCCTTCTGGTTTGCCGTTGGTGAGCATCACATAGGAGGTTGTTGTGATACACCGCTTAATCCAGACAATCCGAAGCTTAGGAAACCCCCTCTTCTCTAGAGAGGTCCACAGGAGCCGCCAGTTGACACAATCATATGCCTTAGCAAAATCGACTTTCCAAAGCAGGCCTTTTGTCTGGTTTCTTCTCCGTAACGGTTTGGGCGTAGTTGGTTTTTGTTGTTCAAACTTTGTTCCCCTTTTGTTTTGAATAATAAAATTGGGGTGGACACCATCGAGTGTTTCCCCCTACCTTTTAGACTTCAAAAAAAAAGAATGGCACATAATGCTAACCTAAGAGGAGCAATCACCTTGAAGTGATTCAACACATAGAAAGTTCTTCAATCTGAACCTAAACTACTCAGTGCCATCTCGCCAGAACAATAAGGGCAGAGTGGCGAAAATAAGCAACACAAATTTTCAGGACTATGCCACTTAGAAAATAGATAAGCACAGAAGATTATCTACTTATCAGAGGAAAGCATCCAAAAATACTTACATTTACTACAGACATAAATCTTTCCCCACTGTTGGCAAGAATATAATTCGAAGTTGCTGCAGCTGAAAGGGGTTGGCATAGCTCAGGTGACAATAGTGATCCTTCGTCGTTCGTTGAGAGTTCTATAACTTTTCTTCTTGCCCTTTTGAAATCCGTGTCAAGAACTTCTCCAATATACGGTTGCAAAAGAACCATAAGAACCTCTGAAAACTTAAGTCCTTGGGACTCCAGTTGGTAACAGTAGCTAAGACTAGCCTCAAAACATAAGCTTGCAGAGCAAAGAGCAGGGACAGTCTCGGGTGGAGCTGCCCTTTCTTTTACTGTACGGACAAAAGCTTCCATCTCACTTTCTGCCCACTGAATGAATCTATTTCTATATGCAGGTGCATCTCCAAATGCCAAAGAAGATTCTTTTGCTGCCACCGAGATTGTAGAGAACACAAGTTGAGATAATGTGGTTGTGTACGTCTCCGAGTATATTGCACATAGAGGAAGAAAATCCTCGATTCTTTTATGTAAGCGAGAGCTATATACCCTCAAGAGTAGGTCTTGTGCTAGAATGCCCTCCCCAAGTTTAAGTAAGTTGGACAAAATATGGTTAAGTTCAGCACTTGCAAGGAAAGGTTGCCCTGTCATTTCAACTAGTTGCTCAACAAGCATTTCCTTTCTTTTCAGAAAAGCCACCTTGTAAGAAGAATCTACAGTTTGCAAGCTACTATCAGAACCATTAAGCTCAGGGCAAGTTCTTGCTTCTTGCTCAATAGCTGAAACTGCTCCCTCTATGTTATGCTCTGCCAAGAGCACATCAATTGTATCCAAAAATGCAAGCTTGGGATCCTCTGTTTCATCACGCAAAAAGTCTTCGACATCACCAACTTCAAAGTCTCTGTCACCATCAACTGCATCACTATTGGCTTTTGCCCATTCTTCTAATTCATGACAAGCACCATTAATAAGATCTTGTATGAGAATTGCTTGAGCGGATGCATGTTTCTGTAGTTCAATCAGCTCATGCTTCATTTCATTAACCTCTTCAGATATTCTGCATTTGACCAAAGTTACAGCGATCAAGACTCAGCTAAAGAAAATATGAGAATGAGATTCAAAAATGACGTAACTAGTTAGCCAGTTTTAAAGAAAGGGGTGTGTGCCCAACGTAGTACGTACCCTAAATTATTATATTAATAATTGTTAGAAAATAGAATGCGGAAGCATATCAGAGAGCCAAATTCCAGTAGTACCTTAGATTTACTTAAATTCCCAGGTACTACAAAAAGTTTTTTTTAACCCGGAAGCCACATTGGTGTCGCATGTTTAACATGCGATACTTGAAAGGTTTTTTTTTACCTCCGAACTATAGAAGAAGCGCATCTTAAAGATGCGATATAGAAAGCGCATATCGAATATGCGATTTGAGGGCTAAATAAAACACGCGCATATCGGACTCCCCCCCCCCCCCCCCACGCGACCCTCATAGCCCAGACCGTCCCTGTCGCCCGACTCCTCCCACTGCGCCACTCGCCGACCTTGACCTCCCCCTCTCTCACAAACCTTCGTTGTACTGTATGTTTCATTTGAAGGGTACGCTTATTGGCGATTCGATGACCAACGTACGGGGGTTTGTATTAATGCCTAATATGATGTTCGATGAGATGTTGAACTTGGTTTACCGTAAGTTCAACTTGGATGCCAATAGTCAAAAAATCCGATTACTACATCGCATCCCTCGAGGCCCAGGGGAAGAACCATCATTTTCGTCTATTGTCGATGATGATGATGATGTGCAGGCAGTTTTTGTGTATGCTCGGACCATTGGTAAATCGATGCCTACTGACATTATTGTTGAAGATGTATCTGTGAGCGAAGTCCCCAATGTTGTGACTAACACGGAACCGTCCGTTGTCCCGAGCACACAACCAACAGTTGTCCGTAGCACACAACCAACAATCTTCCCAAGCATACAACTGACAGTTGTCCTTAGCATGGAACCCTCCTTTGACACTGATGTGCCTATAACGCAGCCATGTACGGATCAGGAATGGCGCATGAGTGACTCGTTGCTGCGATAGGTTAATCATGCTTTGGATGATTTCATCCCTTGGGGAACCGATGATGACCTGGAAGAAGGTAGTGAAGAAGATGTCGATGATAATGTGGTAGACGAGGAGATCCGAGTGATGAACAAAGCACACAGCAGATTGTACCCCGTTTACCCTTTTTTGGGGTTAGAGGATCCAATACTCGTTCAACCTATGAAACAAGTCTCGAAATTGATTTTGAGTACAGCAACCATCCTGATCCTCGAAAACCGCATTGCCGTAGATTTCAACGATGCTTTTGGGCATTTGGGTCTTCCATCGAGGCATTCAAATATTGCCGCCCTTTGATTAGTATTGATGGGACCCATTTATATGGGAAGTACAAACAGAAACTGCTCATTGCTTGCGGAATTGATGGGGATAAACATATTGTTCCCCTTGCGTTCGGAATTGTTGACGAGGAATCTGGTCCTTTATGGAAGTGGTTTCTAACGTTGGTACGTATCAGGGTAATTGGCATGCGAGCTGAGCCAATATGTATCATTTCCGATTGGAATTCTGGAATAAAATCCGCTCTGAAAGATGCTGACGTGGACTTATTAGAACCTTTTGCATATTGGTGGTTCTGTTCAAGGCATGTCGCAAGCAACTTCAATAGCGTTTTCAAGAACGGCTCCATGAAAGCGTTGGTTCAAGCAGGAGCATTACAAATGAGAAAGTCCGCTTACTTCATAAGGAAATTACAAGAGTGGAACATAGAAGCGGGTAGATGGTTTTCGACTCATGATTGTCGTCGTAAGCAATGGACCTTGGCTTACGACGGTGGTTATAGGTTTGTTCGGATGACTACAAATTTGAGTGAAAGCTACAATGCAGTTCTCAAAGATGCTCGTTGCTTGCTCATTTCTGCATTGATCGAGAAGACTTTCTATAATTGTGTGTTATACTTTAACCAGCATGTTGAAGAGGCAAGCGCATGTTGAACATGCGCCATATGAGAAACTTCCTGGAATCGTTCCAGGGAGCACCTCATATGGCGCATGTTGAACATGCGCTATATGAGATACTTCCTGGAATTGTTCCAGGAAGATACTCAAATGGCGCATGTTCAACATGCGCTATGCGAGAAAGTTCATGGAACTATCCTGGAACATATCCAGGGAGATCACCGTATATCGCATCTTTAAGATGCATTACCTTTGGGCACAAATCGCATATTCGATATGCGCTTTCTATATCGCATCTTTAAGATGCGCTTCTTCTGTAGTTTGGAGGTAAAAAAACCTTTCAAGTGTCGCATGTTGAACATGCGACACCAATGTGGCTTCCGGCTAAAAAAAACTTTTTGTAGTACCTGGGAATTTAAGTAAATCTAAGGTACTAATTAGGAATTTGGTTCGCATATCAGAAATAAAGATAAAGAAATATGAACAATGTGATTTTAACGTCGAACCTTACTCCCTAAGGAGCGGGATGAAACCACGGGAGAACTCCTCAAAGGGTTGATTTATGCATTCCACTTTCTCACTAGATACAGGAGGGTGAGGGGTTTCTTATATAGCCCTCAACGAGTCTCCACGTCTCACAACTGGTAGATGTGAGACTAAACAACTGGATGTGGTAAATGGATTCTGGAGTGATCCATTTACTCATCTACACCATAAGTGATGCATAATACATATACTCCAACACTCTCTCTCAAGCTGGAGCATGCAATGCTCAGCTTGGACAAACAGAAAGAAATCTCAAACTCATGCAACAGGACACTGTGGACAATAACAACTCAACGTGCACAACTGTCGAGGATGTTGCTTCTCATGTCGTGACGGTGAGGATGAACATTGGGCTGGAGTGTGAGTCAAACTAGTGTGCTATGAATTGCTTCTGTCGGAGCCACTAAAACGGAATGGGTCTCCACCTGGAGAACTCTGGCCCATCACATGTAGAAGACGGGATAATGTGGACAACTGCTTCATCTCTGAAGAGGCGAGCTGGAAAAGTCGTGGAGACATCCTCGTCGAAGTCCACGGTCATAGGAGAATGGAGTCTGAAAAAGGCTCTTCATCAGAGACCTGTGTCTCTCCCATACTAGCTCAAAGAATGGGATCTCTACACTAGAGTCCCTATGAAACCACATGAAAATTCAAGCCCATAGGGAATGGGATCTCTACTCTAGAGTCCCTAGGGAACACATTCAAACTCTGACCAAAATAAAAGATGGGGACCACGACAAAAGATGGAAAACATGTGCAACTGAAGACCGCATGCATGTATGTGTCTGAAACGGAAGACTCGGAACCAATCTGACGTCAAGTCTGAATATATGAACATCTGTAGAGTCTGGAAATATGGTTGGTCTGGAGAATCTGAATCTGACCTGTGACTATACACAATACTCTCCCTCTCTCCCATACTGGTCGGAATGAAGACATCAACCAAGGTGGGAGAAAATAAATGAAGATGGAGAGAAACAAAACATCACATAAGCCGTCACAATTTCTCGGCTTTTCTTTAAAAAAATTCACAAATAATATTCTTCTTGGCTATTTCATTTCAAATTTTTAATAGCTGTCACACAATTTTTTTTAAAGAAGTTGTTCATCATCATTTTTTGGCCTTTTTTTCTTTGCGTGCGGCTTTTCTTTTGTAGACGCCTCTTTTTTTCAAAAAACACATTTTTTATCGAACCCAATTGGGCCCAACATACAAGGCAGCTCACTTTCCCTCTCTCTCTACAAAACAACCCCACAGTTGGGCTCTCATCATTTCCCCTTTTTTAAATAAACCACTACCCAAATTTGGGCATAAATCTGCCAGCAGCGACCAAGCCTCCACCTTGAATTTTTTTAAAAAATAAGAAACCCAGCCCTTATTTAGGGTTCCCCGATGGTAACCCTCGTCACGTAGTCCCCGCCTCGCTCCTGAAAGTCGAAGGGGCAAGGGCCCACCGCCTGATGAGGAGACGCCGCCTGGAGAATTGCGGCGTGATGGAGAATCTACCGCTGCCTTGCAGGAGGGGCGATCTCCAGATCGCCTAGATCGTCTGGAGGAGCAGCAACGCTGCTGGAGTGTGCCGCATGCGCTGTGGGAGGAGTGTCGACAGCATCTCATGCAGCCTGCGTGAGATTCGAGAAGAAAGGAGGGATTTAGGGCTGCACCTCGAGCCTAGAGCAGGGGCTTCGCGGGGGTCACGGCGCCGCCGCTTCGACTCGCACGCCAGATCTGTGGTGCTTGGAGAAGGAACCTCCACCTGGAGGACCTGCAAGACTTGGAGATGCCTCCGCCCGGAAAGGAACCTCTGCTTGGAAATGCAAGACTTGGAGAAGGAACCGTCGGGAAGATGAAGCCTCCGCTTGGAGGCGCGGGAGGCCGCTGAAGAAGATGCGGTCGCCTGTGATGCGATCTGGAAGGTCCTTACGATCTGGAGGGAAACCAGATCTAGGGTTCCTGGCTGGAACCCTAAAATTTCTTGGATCTTTAGGAAGGAATTCTTTAGAACTTGCAGCACTATCAAATTAGGGTTTTAAAACCCTCAAATCTATGGAACTTGATTATAAACTTGAATGATGTAGAACTAAATCTATATATGTTCGCAAACAAGGAAGAATCAAATCATCTTGAATCTTGAACAAAAAAATAAAGAACTTAAAATCCTCGAGAATCGACCCGCTCTGATATCATGTTAGAAAATAGAATGCAGAAGAGTATCAGAAATAAATATAAAGAAATATGAACAATGGGATTTTAACGTGGAACCCTACTCTCTAAGGAGTGGGATGAAACCACGGGAGAACGCCTCAAAGGGCTGATTTATGCATTGCACTTTCTCACTGGATATAGGAGGGTGAGGGGCTTCTTATATAGCCCTCACTGAGTCTCCACATCGCACAACTGGTAGATGTGGGATTAAACAACTGGATGTGGTAAATGGATCCTGGAGTGATCCATTTACCCATCTACACCATAAGTGACACAACACATATACTCCAACAATAATCACAAAGAAAGTTACAAAGATCAAGCCTTAAAAATAGCCTCCGCATGCTCAATCAAATTCTCCACTTATGTGATGAAATACAACACCATTAAGTACTAGCCAAATTGCCCACAAGAGAGCAATGAGCTGAGGATCCTTCATACAATCTGGCTATAGATAAGAATTATGTGATCTGGCAATCTAGCACAAAAGGACGTTTTATTATATAACTATCCATATGATCTGCCAAAAGGATCCTCATACCTATCAATCTACATGTTATTTAAAGGGATTTTTACATATATAAACACATGTATACTTTCATAATTGTATAATGATCCCTATATGATTGTGAATTACAACCAGATCCCGAAATAGTGACAAACCATAACATGGCATACACTTGTGTTAACTTGCGTTCATACTTTTTTTTGCCAAAAAGGGGGGAACACGTGAAGTTGCCCATACCACATATATTAAATTATTGAAAAAATACAAATGCAACCTCACAAAAGTCAAGATTCGCCATGGAAGATTACATTTTCGGAATAGAAATGATCAAAGGAGAGAACAACTCCATCTCTAGAAAACCAAAGTGCCCAAACAGTAGCGATGGGCCAAAGCATAACCGAGTCATCTTGAGATCTAGCAACGTAGATAAAGTCTCAGAAGTTTAGAAGAGCATTGTTGTCTACCCAATCGATCTCCAGGTTCTGCCAGATAGCCTTTGCCCTATGACAATCAAAGAAGAAGTGGTCAATGGTTGCTATTACCGCTTCGCAAAGAGGGCATATATTATTATCACTATCACCGAATACGGACTAGCGACCTCTCGTGAGAATTCTCCCTCCACGCATCAGCCACAGAAATACTCTAATACATGCTAGTACCTTCAAGCTACCAATAAGTCTACAATCTCTAACCAGAATGTCAGAATCTGTAACCGGTGATCTGTCAACTCTTCAATATAACTTCTTCACGGAGAAATCTCCATCACTCCAAGTCCAATGATCTCGCCCAAGACTTGGCGTAGATTGAGAGTATAGTACTCCTCTGGAGGTCAACAAACTCCAAACCACGTTGATCTAAGAAACCACCAGTAAAAGTAGGCAACCACGCATTATCAATCCAAACGTGCCCAAATCGTGCTTCCTGAGAATCAGAGAGAGCGAAAAGACGAGGGAATCTTGCTGCCATGGTGCTCTCCCAAGTCAAATCATTCATCCAAAAGGCAAAGGAGTTACCATCGCCAAAAATTGGTCTGAAAAGTGTACTTGCATGCCCGACGAGTCTTGGCCTGATTTACCCCAAAAGAAATTTTTCATAATTCTTGCAAATTTTTTTCAAATTTCCATAGGTAGAAGCCTAGAGGACATGTGGGATAGCTGCGAGGGCAGCCTTCACAAGAACAAGCCTCCCTCCACGAAAGAGAATCAAAGAGTTCCAACTAGAAAATTTTCTTTCCATTTTCTCTATAATTGGTAGCCAATCAAACATCCACAATCTACCACTTGTAAGTGGGAGACCTAAATATCCTATAGACAGGCATCCACGTTCCGTTCCCAGCTCAAGGCAGGAGTCTCCTTCCTCCGTGGTCAGGAGATTAAAGGGTATGTCAGATGATTTCTGTTTGTTAATCTTGAGACCAGATAGTTCCCCAAAAACCTCCACTACCGTAGACATGTTTGCCGCATCCAGCCTTCCCCCTTCAATAAACAAGATAGTGTTGTCCGCATACTGTAGAAGTGGGATGGAAATGTCCCCACACGTGTATCCGGAAGTAGCGTCGCGATGGACCACATTAGAGACCATGCTAGCAAGCATGTCCGTCGTAATAACGAAGAGAAGCAGTGCAAGTGGACATAACTGACGTATCCCTCCTCGCAGCTGAAAAAAACCACCTTCTGGTCTAAGTGGTCTTCCATTGACAAGTATAGAATAGGATGTCATAGTTATGCATCTTTTCATCCGGGATATCCTTGTATCCGGGAACCCTCTTTTTACAAGAACATACCACATGAACCGCCAATCAATCGTGTTCATATTTCTTTGAAAAATCAACTTTCCAAAGGATGGCACTGGTTTGTCGCATCTTCCGATCTCTAATAATTTTCGTCGCCACTGCCAAGATGTCTCCAATATGTCTTCTCGGGATGAAGGCAGACTGCGCTGGTGAAATAATAGTACCAATGACTAGACCTAACCTGTTTGCCAAGACTTTTGCCACAATAAGGTAGACTGCATTAGACAATGCTATAGGTCTTAGATCCTCAACTCATTCAGAGCCTTCCTTCTTTAGGAAAAGGCAAAGTAGTGTCTTGTTCAACCTGTTGTAGAAGTTTATTTTATATTATTGTATCTTTTATCTATTTCTCTTTTCGTTTGTCTACCTTATGTAATTTGCCTATAGGCCTCTCCCTATATAAGAGAGTCTAGGGCTCAAGGAATAAACACAACTCTAATTTTTCCCAACATGGTATCAGAGCGGTGGTTCTAGACTGGAGCTCTCGTACCGAACCCTAACCCTTCCACCTTCAAGTCACCGTTCGCCCCCCCCCTCTCTCGTGGGCACCACCTCGGTCTCCCGCGTGCCGTTCAGCCTTTCGTCGCCCCGATCTCCTGCACGCAGGTCGGTCCCCAGCACGTCGTTGCACTCCATCTTCCGTGCCCTAGGGCCCCCTCACGTACGCCTCTCCTAGGCTCGTCGTGCCCTAGGGTCCCTCCCCTGCTGCCCCTCTCCTAGGCCCGTGTGCCGCTGCCGTCCCTAGGGCTCTGCCGCCCCTAGGGTTCGGCCGTGTCCTCTCGAAGGGGTTGTCGCTTCAAGGTTGATGGGTTTGGTTGTGTAAAGTCTACACATGAAATCAAACCTTGTCATGTCAGTGTAGGCCAAAGTTTATCTTGTCTACAACCCTAGTTGTCTCCAGTCACCATGTCAGAAAGCAAGGTAGAGATCCCCACCACAGGCGCCTTCAGAGGTCCCGCGCCTATTGTGAAGATGGATGGGTCCAACTACGAGTTATGGGCCATGCAGTTCATGAGCCTAATGAAATCGATGGGTAAGAAATATATTCTTACCGAGGACGAACCAACGGAGAAGACAGTGTTGTATGCCTCATGAGAGGTTGATGATGCATATGCTCAGGTCTAGTTGTCTGGTACTTTGATTCCAGACATTGCTAATGATGTTCTGCACCAACCTATTGCCAAAGCCATGTAGGATATCCTTGCTGCCACATTCCCAAGCCAAGAATGAGACAAAAATCCTACAGCTCCAGCATGACATCTTCACGATAAAGCAAAATGGTCGACCCCAGCATGCTCACTACACTGCATTGCGGGGAATGTTTGAGAGGCTTCATAGTTTCATGCCTCTCACAGCTACTCCAGAGCAGTTGAAGACATATTGGAATGCTACGATGGTGGGAGTCTTCCTAGCCTCTCCTGACTCACATTATGAGGTTGCTTCTTCTCGGATTCTGGCAGATGCCACCATTCCTCCCATGGAGGAGGCTTTTCGGAGATTGAGCCGAATAAACATCTCAAGCCCTACTACTGTGCAAAATTCTTATGCTATGGCAGCCTCTCGCGAAAGAGGCAACTCATCTCATTTTCGTGGACGAGGACCACGTGGTAGGGATGGTTGTGGTCGTGGATCACAGTGGACTTACTGTCATCGGACTGGTCATACAGAAGATACATGCTACTCCAAGCATGGTTTCCCAGCATTTGCCCTTGCAGCAGAACAGATTCAGCATCATGGTGCTATACCCGCGTCGGATCCACGATATGATGAAATTGTGTCTCGACTGCATGATATCATGCCTCCAACCAGTACACCTCCTGTTTTATAGAGCAGCTTGGACGTTGCTGCTACTGCAGAAGCTAGTTCCTCGGGTCGTGCTCATACTTCTACTTTCTACCAGGGTTCAGGTACCTCAGAATGGATTGTAGATTCAGGTGCCACACATCATTTGTGTGGAGACAGACATCAGCTTACATCCTACAAGAAAGTTTCCCCAGGAAGGACAGTGGTCATGGCAGATGGGACTCATTCTCTCATCACAGGACAGGGACAGATTGCCTTAACATCTTCTATGCAGTTGCAGAATGTGCTTCATGCTCCTAATTTCTCAATGAATTTACTGTCAATTAGTCATATTACTAAGGATTTACATTGTCGAGCAATATTTGACCCAAAATCTCTTGTGTTTCGGACATTCTCACGGGCAACGTGATTGGGCATGGCCGTGAGCAAGGCGGGTTGTATCGACTAGTCCATACACCTTATATTGGAGCATCATCTCATTTCATTGGACTTGTCTCTCCTTATCTATGGCATCTGCGCTCCGGTCGTATTCTTGATCATCAGGGACACATGGTCTATTTAGTTGCTGTGGATGATTTTAGTCGTTTGTCTTAGGTCTTGCTGTTAAAGAATAAATCAGAAGCGGACAACACTATTATGAATTTTATTAAAGAAGTGTAGAATATTTTTTCTGTTTCTGTCAAAATTCTGCGAACTGATAATGTCCTTGAAGTATGTACTCATACATCATCTCAATTTCTTTCATCACATGGCATTCTTCATCAAACGTCTTGTACTTACACGTCCCAACAGAATGGTGTCGTGGAGAGAAAACACCGCCACCTTCTTGATGTCGCTCGTACGCTTCTTATCCAGAGTTGTGCTCGGCACTCATTTTGGGGCAATGCGGTTCTCATTGCATGTTACCTTATTAACCGCATATGCCCTCGTCTGTGTTGGGGGAGAAGATACCCTTCTCCCTTGTCTTTCCAAACAAGGAGTCGTTCTCTACTCCTCGTATCTTTGGGTCCGTTGCATTCATTCAGCAATTGTCTCCAGGGATTGACAAGCTCTCTCCTAGGGCTGTCAATTACATTTTTGTCGGGTATTCCATGACTCAAAAGGGGTATCGTTGCTATGATCCGTTACGTCGAAGATATTATGGCAGTGCAGATGTCACGTTTTTTGAGTCAGTCTTGTTTTTCTCTCCTACAGGTAACAGGATGGTGCCATCAAACACAACTGATGAGATCTATATTCCTCCACCCATGTATGCATCACAACAAGCTCCTACACCTCCACCACCATCCCCACCACCACCACCACCTCCACCACCGCCACCACCTTCCATGTCTTTGGTTCCTCCTCTACCAGACCACTACAGTCGACGGCCAGCCCCTGCTCATGATCATGTTCAATCATCTCAAGCATGCCTCAGGTTTGTTCTGATAACATTAATTCTAATGATGGGACTGATGGTATTTCTCGGCGGGAGCAGGTAGGGGATGACAAGGATGGTGGTACAACTGATGCAGAACTTGATTTACCTATTACACTGAGAAAGCAGAAGAGGTCATGTGCTTCATATCCAATTGCCTCTCATGTTACCTTTGAGCGTCTGACAATAGACTTCAGGAGGTTTGTAGTTGCCTTATCCGCTGTGAACATTCCACGGACTCACCAGGAGGCATTAGTTGATAGTAGATGGTGTCTGGCTATGGAGGAAGAGATGGCCACCCTTCAGTCGAAAGGTACTTGGAGCCTTGTTCCAACTCCTACTGGGGCATCTATTGTGAGTTGCAAGTGGGTTTTTGGCAGTATTGATAGGTACAAGGCTCGACTGGTTGCTCAGGGCTTTACTCAGACGTACGGGGTAGATTATCTTGACACGTTTTCTCCTGTTGCTCGTCATTCTACCTTACGGATTCTCTTATATGTTGTCCTGATTCGAGATTGGCCCATGCTTCAATTGGATGTCAAAAATTCCTTTTTATATGGTGATCTTCAGGAGGAAGTTTACATGCAACAGCCCCCTGGGTTTACTGCTAAGGGGGAGTGTGTACAGGTATGCAGACTTCATAAGGCAATCTATGGCCTAAAGCAAAGTCCGAGAGCTTGGTTCCAGAAGCTCTCAGATTTGTTTGAGAAGCAAGGGTTCAAAAGGTTGAATGCAGATCATTCTCTCTTTGTAAAGAGGACATCCAGAGGTACGACTGTCATTATGGTGTATGTTGACGATATACTTATTACATGAGATGATATGCAAGGAATAAAAAGAGCAAAAGAATTCCTGGACCGTGAATTCGTTACCAAGGATTTAGGAGTACTTAGATATTTCCTAGGATTGGAGTTTGCTAGAAATGAACAACGACTTGTGATGACTTAGAGAAAAAATGTCACTGACTTGCTAAGTGACACATGTATGCTTGGATGTCGACCTGCTTCTACACCCATGGATCCAAGCATGAAGATGCATGATGACGATACTGAGGATGTTGACAAGAGGAGATACAGGGAACTGGTAGGGAGGCTTCTTTATTTTATTAGACCAGATATTTCATTTGCAGTAAATAAAGTGAGCCAGTTTATGGAGCAACCACGTCAGGTATACATGGATGCTATACATATGATACTAAGGTATCTTAAGTCATCTCCAGGTGCAGGATTGCTGTTTAGGAAGGAGGGCATTATTACTATCTCAGCATGTGCAGATGCAGACTATGTTGGGTGCCCACAGGATAGGAAGTCTACATCAGGATTTGCTATATTTGTTGGGAAGTCACTTGTCTCATGAAAGAGTAAGAAACAAACAGTAGTTGCGAGATCCAGTGCTGAATCGGAGTATAGAGCTATGGCCTAAGCATGTGCAGAAGTGATGTCGGTTCGCGCAGTTCTGATAGATCTATATATAGATGTTCCTCTTCCCATGTCGCTAAAATGCGACAATCAGGCTGCATTATTCATTGCAAATAACCATGCATTTCACAAGAAGACAAAGCACATCGAGGTTGATTGCCATTATATCAGTGATATGATCCAGAAATGCTTCATTTCTACAACCCATTTCAGCTCAGGAGACCAAACGGCAGACATTCTTACCAAAGCTTTGCTTCGGGGTCCCTTCCAGAAGTGCTTATCCAAGATGAGCACGATAGATATCTATGCTCCATCTTGAGGAGTGTAGAAGTTTATTTTCTATTATTGTATCTTTTATCTATTTCTCTTTCCGTTTGTCTACTGTATGTAATTTGCCCATAGGCCTCTCCCTATATAAGAGTCTAGGGCTCAAGGAATAAACGCAACTCTTATTTTTCCCAACACCTGTCAAAGACAACATTTCCCACAACCATGGAAGGCCGCATCGATATCGATATCGTTTCGGTCCACCCGAAAAAGGATATATCAGGATATATCGACGATATCGGTGGAAATGTCGAAAATGGTTCAAAAAAGCCAATTTTTGCCATGTTTCAGAAATTAATGTCATCCAAGATATCAAACCAACAAATAACCTACAAATAAACACTTATATCACACATATCGGTCATTTATAGACCATATATTGCACATATCGGTATCGCACATATCAGTCAAATCGAACATATCGATATTAATATTAATTCTTGACTTATAAATATTGGAAATGGATTTCATTCAAGTTCTTATAACATGAAATACTACAAATATACACCTAGAAAATACATATATATCATTTATGAGGACTATGATCCTTATAGCGCACATATCGCTCATATGGAACAGATCTTTGATATTGTTAGTTGTTGGCATACTATATATATTGAAAATGGAGTTCATCCAAGTACTTTGATCACTAAATAATTTACAAATGTACTCTTACTCTCTTAGATAACACATATCGATCATCTATGAACCTTATATCGCATATATCGATACGGCGGTACTGTTAGTTGTTGACCTATATATATTGAAAATGGAGTTTATCCAAGTTCTTAGATCACTAAATAACTTACAAATATACTCTTAGATCACACATATCGATCATCTATAAAGCTTATATTGCATATATCGATCATTTCGAACATATCGATATTAATGTTGATTCTTGACTTATAGATTTTTTTGAAGAATTGACTTATAGATATTGAAAATGGATTTCATTCAAGTTTTACAACATGAATAACTTGTATATATACATCAAGTTGAAGAACCATTGTATGCACCCTCCTGTCGCACCATACCCTACCAGTACGGGGGTCTCGCTGCCCGGTCAGCGAACCTGGGGGGGCTAGGGGGGCCCAGGTTGGGCCCCCCCTTGCGGGGGTGCGGGGGCAACGCCCCGACCCGGAACAAAGTATATAAATCATAGATTGTTTTAGTATTAGGTGTAGTTAGATAGGTAGTGGAATCAAGCTTGCATGAATAATAACATTGATATATAGGGATATCGACGAAATATCGGCGATATCGGTCGATATCCTGTATTTTTTGTACTGAATCCATTCATTTTTTACCGATATGGGCCGATAATCGGCGATATATCGCCGATATCCCTGTAAAAAGATATACACTCTGATTGTGATACCCCCAACCTCTCGATACCGATATATCGGCGATATATAGCCGATACGGCCTTCCATGCCCACAACAAACTCATCAAGCACTATCATCACATCGCATCCAACAACCTCCCAGAACTCCTTATAGAAACACACCGGAAACCCATACCTGGTACACCAACTACATTCAGATTCCACGTTGCCACAGTTCCATAGTGGCATTCATGTATATCTTCTGTTGCTCATGAGTAGATGTAAGCAGCATAAAACTATGGAACTTCTCGAACATTCCACGCAAGGACGTGTATAGAGAATGAAGAGGTCGTTCGTTCTGCTTGACAGTAAATATGTCATGCTGCAGCTGCAGGATATTTGTCTCATTCCTCGCTTGGAAATAGGTGGTTGCGAGGATATCCCACATCGCCGGTGGGTTGATGTAACACATCGTTGACGATCTTTGATCTTTGACGTCAATGTACCAGATAACCAGACCTGTGCATAAGCATCATCTGCCTCCCACGAGGCATTGACCTCGATTTTCTCAGCCCGCTCTTCCTCGGTAAGAATGTGTTTCTTACCCAGAAACTTCATGATGCTCATGAACCGTATGGCCTATAACTCGTAATTCGTCTCGTCCATCTTGACAATTGGCGTTGGACCTCTGAAAGCGTATGTAGCGGGGATATCGACTTCGTTCTCTGACATATTGTCGGATGAAGAAAACTAGGTTTGTAGAGCAGTGTGGGAAATATCAATATCTGTTAGAAAATAGAAGAATGCGGAAGCGATTGATAAACAGAGCATAAACAAGAAAGATAGAACATGGAAACACCATGATTTTACGTGGAATCCTACTTCGTGAGGAGCGGGATGAAATCACGGGAGAATCCCTCAAAGGGGCGTGTTATGCATTGCACTTTCTCATCTGATACAGGAGGTCTGGAGCTCCTTATATAGCCTCTTCAGAGCCTTCAAGTCCCACCGCTGGACAATGCGGGACTAAACACTTGGATGGGTTAAATGGATCCTGGAGGTATCCATTTACGCATGTACAACTCAATAGGCGCATAACCAAAAACTCCAACACTCCCCCTCAAGCTGGAGCATGCAATGCTCAGTTTGGACAAACATAAAGAAACTCAACTCAACGCTACAGGACACTACGGACAATATCAACCCAACGCGCAAAACTGCTGCTGTCGAGGACGTTGCTTCTCATGTTGTGCATGTGAGGAGGACGAACGGGCTGGAGTGTGAGTCTGTGGAATATCCTTGTCGGAGAGCATGTGCTCTAAACTGCGCCTGTCAGAGTCACTGCAACTGAATGAGTCTCCTCGTCGGAGTACTCTGCCCCGCCACAATAATGTGGACAACTGCTCCATCTCTAAAAAAGGCCTAACTGAAAAGGGTCGTGGATGTGCAATCCTCTTCAGAGTCCACGGTCGCTGGAGAATGGAGTCTGAAAAATAGTCTCCTCGTCGGAGAACTGGGTCTCTCCCATCTGGCTCAGAGAATGGTACACTACTTTGGTGCCCCTATGATACCACATGAAAACCCTTGTCAACATGGCATAGGGAATGGTCCTCTACTCTGGAGTCCCTATGGCTCACATGAAAACTCTGGCCTACAACAATAAGAAAGGATGGAGACCTCTGAACTGATGGCATACATGTGCTCATCTGAAAATGACCGCAAACATGTGTGAGTCTGAAATTGAGTCTCTCTCTGGAGAACTCGAAAAATGGGTCACTCATCATGGAGTGTCTCGATCTTGGACTCTGACCAAACTGAATGTCGAGTCTGAATCTGCGCAACGTCGAGTCTGAATCTTGCGCATGGAGAATCTTCATCTGAAAAACTGTAGAGTCTGAAAATCGGCTGGTCTGGAGAATATCATCTGAAGAAAACCTGTGACTCTACATAATACTCCCCCTTTCTCCCATACTTGTCGGAATATGAACATCGATAAAGTTGGGAGAAGACAAGATAAAAATGGGACAAATAACAAAAAGATCTTGCGGCTTTTCTTTTTTTTATAAGCCGCCAAAATTTTTTTTAAGTCGTTTCAACCATTTTTTTACGGCTTCTCTCTTTCTTTTTTTTGCTTTGCGTACGGCTTTTTTTCGGTGTACGCACCTCTTTTTTTAACTTCTCTCCTTTTTTTTGAAATCTCTCCCCCTTTTCTGCAAATATTTTGCGTACGATTTTTTTTCGATTTTTTTTACTGACTTTGGGCCTCCTTCCCCCTTTTCTATAATAAACCCACCGACACATTTAGGGTTCCCACATTGATTGGGAACCCCTCTTTTCCCTCTGCCGCCGCCAATGGGGGACCTGCACATTCGTGGGCGCCGCCACGATGGAGGGTCTTTGCGCACGGAGATCGCCAGGCTAAGGGGCTTGCGGAGTCCTGCGGGATTGGCCTGGAAGGGCGACTTCTTCCTCGGTTGCAGCCATGGAAGATGATCGGAGGTTCCTGCGCCTGCAAGGATCTGGAGAGGACGCGATGGAGCGGCTCGCGCAAGGTGATCTTTGGCCTGGAGCGTCGCATGGTGCTGCCCAGCCGCCTGGAGATCGAGGGTCGACACGCGTGGGGCCATCCGCCGCTGGGAATCGCGTGCCAGGAGAACAGGGTCTCACGGCGATGCGGAGGGCCAAGATGTATCTCGGAGGCGCCGCCTCGCGATGACTAGGGTTGCGTGGCTAGGGTGTCGCTAGGGATGATTGTGTCGCTAGGAGGAGATGTCGCCTGCGGTCTGAAGAAAGTGTTGTGCATGAGGAAGAAGAAGCGCTTGGGACCTGGGATTGAAATCTTGCGCCGCCGATGACCCGTCGAATCTTGCGCAGTCTAGAGAAGGGCCACCTCTGGCTTGATGCGCGGGGATGAAGCGGGACAGCCATCTGGGCTTGATGCGCGGGGCTTGCGAGTGCCTGGAGGGCGATGAGCACTGCCATGGATTTCGCCCCGCCTTTAGATGCGCCTTTGGCGCTGCGGGAGGATGCACCTGGGGGGAAGCCGATGGTGGATAGATGCGGAGGGCCGCCAGGAGGGCTGCTAGCCCTAGGGCAGTGTAAGGTGGCCCCTGATGCACCGTGGATCGTCTTGGGGTTCGTGCAGCACTGCTGGAAGATCTCGAACTAGGGCTCGTTGAATCTTGGATCGAGACGCAGCAACGAATTTCAGAACATCGATCATGAATAAAATTCCAGAAAATAGGGTTTCAATAGAAACCCTAGAACTTACAAAACTTGAACAAATAAGAACAATCGAATCTCGAATAATATAAAAGACAAAATCCTCGAGAATCGACCCGCTCTGATACCATGTTAGAAAATAGAAGAATGCGGAAGCGATTGATAAACAGAGCATAAACAAGAAAGATAGAACATGGAAATACCATGATTTTACGTGGAACCCTACTCCGTGAGGAACGGGATGAAACCACGGGAGAAGCCCTCAAAGGGGCGTGTTATGCATTGCACTTTCTCATATGATACAGGAGGTCTGGGGCTCCTCATATAGCCTCCTCAGAGCCTCCAAGTCCCACCGCTGGACAATGTGGGACTAAACACTTGGATGGGGTTAATGGATCCTAGAGGTATCCATTTACCCATCTACAACTCAATAGGCGCATAACCAAATACTCCAACCATCCAAATATGGTATCGATATTCTACCTGGCGCGCCACAAACCCAACTCAATAGGCGCATAACCAAATACTCCAACCAAACAATTAGATGGGGTATCGATATTGTAGCAGTCCGTCTGGAAGGATATATCGGGATATATCGCCGATATATCGACGATATTGGTGTAAATATCGGAAATGGCTCAAAAAACTATTTTTTTCTATTTTTCCATAGTTAAGATCATCCAAGATGTTAAAACAACAAATAATCTACAAATACGCACTTATATCACACAATTCAGTCATTTATACGGTATACTCCACATATCGGTCATATCGAACATATCGATGTTAATGTTGATTGTTGACATATAGATATTGGAAATGGATTTAATCCAAGTTGCTTACAAATATATACTTAGACGACACATATCCATCATCTATGACCCTTATATAGCACATATCGATCATATCGAACATATCGTTGTTAATGTTGATTGATGATTAATAAATATTGGAAATGGAATTAAAGTAGCTAAGCTAAGCACACTTAGAACACATGTTTTGTTCATGGAAGACAGTGAATGGCATCGAAATGAGTCATTTGATTCAAAAAAAGTACAAATGTACATAATAACTAATGAGACCATGTTTCTTTGGTATAAAGATTTATCTATTCATAACAATAAATGAAAAAATGTAAATTAATGCAATATTGTAAAAGAGATTACCTAGTCATGAGGGGTTTAGAACCAAGAGTTTCGTGGTGGGCAAGGTAGGAAATATCGATAGTGTATCACGTTCGCTTGGTCGAAAATGGCATAAATAGCGATTTTTTCACGAATTAAGATCATCCTTGTTATCAAAACAATAAATAACATATGAATATAAATTTATAAGCAAGAACGATGTGTACCTAGCATACTAATACACATTATATCGCACAAATCGTTGGTTGTTAATGTTGACAGCTAAGCTGACTGTTGATTGGTGAGATGTATTCCGGACCTGTGATTCTAACTTGATCAGCATTAGACTTGTTTTCATCTCTATTGCCAAAGAGGACGAAGTCCACCACTTGAAGAACCATCATATGCACCCCCCAGTAGCATCATACACTACCAGATGAGGTCTCGATGCTCAGTCTGCGAGCCTGGGGGGTCAAGGGGAGCAGGTGCGCTCCCCGTGCGGGGGTGCTGGGGCAACGCCCCCAACCCGAAACAAAGTATATAATTCATGATGTGTTTTGATACTAGGAGTAGTAAAATAAGTAGTGAAATCAAGCTTACAAGGGTAATATCAGTAATATATATAGACATAGATATCATGGAGACATCAGCGAAATATTGATGATATCGGTCGATATCCGAGAAATTTTGTACTGAAATCATTCAATTTCAAGCTATATGGCTTGATATGACGATATTTCGCCGGTATTTCAGCCGATATCCTGGAAAAGGATATCGATATGAATATCGGTATCGATATCTCGTCGATACCGATATATCGACGATATATCACCGATATATCGCGATATTTCCTACTATGGTGTAGACTAAAAGAAGTATGTCTACATAGACATACGAGAATTTGGTTGCATGTGTAGACTTATGATGCAACCAAATCCATCAACAAGAAACGGACCGCGACGCGGACAGCTGATGGAGGTCGTGGGGGCCGCAAAGGGGTCTGGCGGCAATGGTGGGAGAGATTCACGGTAGCGTCGTGGACGAGAGGGAGGTGCCCTCGGCGACGGTAACACAATCAGGAAGGTGGGGGACCCTCCGCAGTGGCGCGTACGTATGAGAAAGAGAGCCGACGATGGCAGAGAAAGACGGTGGTTGCAGCGCGCGATAGGAGAAGGGCTAGCAGGTGGGGTTTAGGGTTAGTCTAACAATTGTCCCCACTCCCTTAACAAAAGTTAGAGGTTGCTCACCGATCTGGAGAGAAAAGGGACTCCGATCACCCTGAGAACAAAGTCCGTATTCATTCTATGTTCACCATCAGTGAACCTTGGTCTCCTCCAGAGGATCTTCTCATTTGGTCCTCTGAGAGAGAGAAAGGTCTTCCATTTCAGTGGCATCAGAACTCTTGCGCATAGGAACCACTCCCCCATCGGAACCACATCTCCCTGAAAAGCACCAAGAAACGAGGTCACCAATGACACCTCACCTTCCAGAGCCTAAAATCGCTCCTACAAGCATCTCTGTATTCAGCGCACCAATAGATGTCCTCATCAACACCTCTGTAAAGGTCGAATCCTCTCTAACTAAATATGGGAGTCTTGGTTTCTCCTTTGCAGATGACTCCTGCAACTCCTCCATCTTTTGGCCAAAGATCCCTGATGATGTAGCTAATCACGTGTTAGAAGACGAAAATCGACAGAAGGCCAACCGGTGACCTTCCATTCCACAACCAAAACATCTCAGCACTTGGGTACAATACGAATCACGGTGACCGTGCTTGCTGCAACCGGTGATCGTGCTTACAGTGCGATACAACCTACCAACCCCTCACATCCTCCCTGGAAACAACACCATCACCCCCCTCCACGATCACCTCCTCTCCCTCTCCCTCTCTCTCCGACCTTCTCATGCCCGGTACGACCCCATACCTTCTCTCCTCCTCTTACACACCCACCATGAAGCCCTTTCTCTCCCTCTCCGCCCTCCGTGCATCCTCCTCTCCTCCTTTCTCTCCCTCGCTCCTCCGGCATCCTTCCACCTCACAGAATTTTGATGTTGCTAGATCATCTACTGACAGTCGTGCATTTATACTTGTCGATCGTCTTTTTGACAATTCCCATTAAAAAAGACAAATAAATCCTTGAAAGTTAGCCCTGTTTCCTACCCATTCCTACTCCTACCATTTCATACTCCCTTCCCTCCTCTCCCTTGGCCTCTCCTCCCAATATAGCAGAGGGCTTTGGGGAAAGGTGGTGCTCGCAAGAGGCAGTGGCAACATCGAAGCAAAAGTGGCAAGGAGGGTTTGCCAACGATCTTTGAGCAGTGGTCCACCCAAGAATGAGAAAGAATTCAATGATAAACTGAGAAAAGGAAGGACATCATTCAATTGAATGGCCGCTTCCCAGTTATCACCTTTGATAAAACCATAAAGTGTCATATTAAAAGCAGATATAGTTTAGGGTTTCTCATCACAATCTATTAACTAATATTTGTTGCCAATTCCAATAATATCTCATGCAATAAAGCATCCACCTTGGTGAATTCGGCACCTTTATGTCTTTCCTCCTTCAAAGGAGCGTAATTGGCAGTATGGAAAAGTTTCACGACCCAAGATTCGATCTTTCCACCAACTTGTAACAGAAAATCTCCTCTAAAACTAGGAATTTAAGGGGTACTTTGTGATTTTTATAGGTATACCTGGATGTGATTGGAAGACTCCGACGATCTATTCCTTATGGATAGTGGGTGTCTACGAGAAGGGGGATTGGAGGAAAAAAATGGAGAAAGGTCGAATAGATTAGGGAGAGGAAAAGGTTGAGAAAGGGGGAGAAGATAGACGAAGTCATTGTTGGGAGGAAGAGAGAAGCCATATTTACAAGGTCAAAGGAGAATGTTGGGTGTCCATTGATGAATATGTGATTCATCACTCTAATAGTTGAAAATAGAACTTCATTCCCGAGTAATTAGCGGCTTTTCATCAGTTATTCTACATTATTATTATTCATGTACTTGTAGATAATATTCGCATTTTAGCATGCATATTTCATTAAATGAGAAGCCCAAATTCTCTTGTAAATATCACATGTATAATACCGTATCTTTCCCTATTGCTGTTTATTTTTCACTAAGTCAGAATTGAATAAATTCAACTCTATAGTATATATATTACTAACACTAATAATGAAAAATGTCAAAAAATACTAACTTTTAAATTTGCCCAATGAAACCCAAACCCTAGTTCGAGACTAAAAGCCTTAAAACGTGAATTTCTCTCATATATTCTCATATGGACCCTACTCACTTTTGAATTAATGTGCGTTCAATTACCTTCAAAATAAGACCAAACTCAAAGGAATCGGAGTTCATATGTGAAACTTGGGTTTTGGGCTCCTATTGTATATTGTACATATTGTCTAATTTGGTCTTATTGTTTTATGTACAAAAATAACTCTTTTAATATTTCTTTGCATTTATTTTTTTATTATAATTTTAATAAAATGAATAAAAATCCAAATAAAAATTGAAGCAAAAAGCAAAGAAAATAAATCAACTCGAGTCTGTATATATAATCTGTATATACGTCCTTATTATTTTATCTCTTTATTTTCTAACTTAATAAAAATCCAAAAATATTAGATTAAGGTGTAAATATTTAATTTATATTTTATTTGACTTTATTTTGATTTTTACCTTATTTAAAAATGACAAAATTTTTTGCAAAAGACAAAAATGTGGTATTTTATATCTATAGGATACCACCAAAAATACTTTTTGTACATATGATTTCTTTTGATTTTGGATCCTTCACAAAAGTTGTAGATCTCATCGAGACGAACAACTTTCATGTTGACCACGTTTTGATTTGACTTCGTTTGCTATTTCTTTTTTATTTTTCTTTGGATTTAATTTTTTGAAATTTCTGGGAGCAACACGTGGCCGCTCCTGGAGCCACCACGTATCACCCCCATTTTATTTATTGTTTTCTTTTAATTTTATTTTATTTAATCATTATTAATTTCTTTTTTATTTTATTTATTTATTATGTATTTATTTTATTCTATTCTATTTATTTTCATTTATTTTATTGATTTTATTTCTTTATTTTCTTTACTCATTTATTTATTTATTTTAATTATTATTATTATTTATGTTATTTTTTAATTTTTAGTATTATTGTTTTGATTTTAATTTTATTTTTTATTTCTCATTTCACAACCATGTGGTCGCCCCTGCATGCGCCACGTGGCGCCCCTCTCCTCTCTCCCTTCTGCCATCCTCCCCACACGGCGGTTGCGAAACCACCGCCTACGTAACCGTAGGTCATCTTCCGCACCCTCCGCCCTCCTCCTCCCGCTCTCTCCTATTCGTGTGGCGCATGACCCACCTGCAACCACCCTCTGCACGACCTGGTTCCCCCTCATCATGCTGCGACCCGCTCCACCTCCTCCGAGTCTCCCGCACAACCGTCGCCTTCCCCTCGCCAACCGACCATGAAGCTCGTCCATCGCCCCCCTTTGCGTGCATCCGCCACTCCGTGTGCAGAACTCTAGCTCCGCCTAATTTTCGAGGTGATAGCTCACCTTCCGATGTCGAGCGACGACGAGATCGTCCCATCCTTTGGCGAAATATGGTGATTGCGGATCACCGTTGCAGCAAGAAGAAATTCAGTGCTGCTTAAGCTTCCCAGTGTTGCCCATGTTGGTCGAGGTGACGAAGAGAAGCAGCTCCTCTGAGCAGCTCCATCTCAGGCACACAAAACCCAGGTAGTATTCCTATCTTACCCTCTACTTCTTCCTCTTCTCGTTGCTTTCTTCCTCTTCCCATATTCTCCTTCCCGTGCTACTCTTCTTGTCTTCTCCTTCCTGTGCTCCTCTTTTTTTCTTCTCCTTCGTACACCCCCTGTCATCGCCCCGTCGCCTCACGTCTCTCCTCACTACACATCAACCTGCTCCCCCACTCACGATGCACGGTCGTCAAGGCCTCGGTTTCACCCACACAATCGTTGTGTCGCTCCCGCTCCAGTCTCCATCGAGCCACGCATCACACTACACCGCCGAAATTCCCGGTCTTCACCGCCTCCACCTCCACCTCGGTTGGCAGGGCGTTCGTCTTCGCTGCCCGCCTCGGGCTGTGGGGCCTCCAGCAGCTACACAGCGGCCGCCTCGCCATCGCCTTCAACCGCGGGACGTTCACCCTCCGCCTCCTTGAGCGACCCTTGCTCGTCCCCCTCCCCCCGGTCGGCACACCCAACCAGGCACGACCCCCTTGCACGTGCGAAACACGTGGGGCGGCGGAAACTTGTGCTCGTGCCCCTCTGGTTCCCAACATTTACATGCCCCCCCCAGCAAGGCCACGTGCAAGGCATGTGCCCCTTGGAGATTTTTGCGCCAACGCCCCTGATGCTCTAGGAAATTGCAAATAACCCCAGCCTTCAAGGAGGCACGTGTCTTCTAGAAAATTTTCATAGAAACCCTTGCGTCTCTCGGTAATTAAAGAAGCACAATATTGTGCATTGTTTTTTATCTATTTCTTTCCTATAATTGCACTTAGACCCTTGTCTATGGGCATTAATTTGAACCTTTATTTTGTATCAATTTTCAATTCTAAAAATTTTACATTGTAGAACAATTTATACTCTATCATTGTGGATGATTATTTGATTTTTGCGAGTGTGACTGATTTAATATAATTATTTAAGTGGAAAATTGCATACTTTTCCCATTGTGTGCTATTAAATTGATATTAAATTGATTGTTCCTCTAAAAATTCCCAAAAATTCACAGTAGGTAGATTTAATTGCGTTCTATTTATGCCCAAAAATTGTCTCATTTTCACACATATTGAGAGTCCAATAAATTGTTTTGTGATATGAAGAAAAATGATTTTGTGATTGATTCATCACTTAATTTTTTAAGGAATTAAAATTTGTTCTAGATTCCTCATTATCAGAGCTATTTAGGATAATTTTAGTTCGTGAAATTATCGAATTTTGACATTTATTAAAATTAATTTGCTTAAAATCACCCTGCATGTACTTTTTATTCATAATAAATTCATTTCGCATCAGAAAATTGCAAAAAAAATACAGTGCTTTAATTTCATCATATTTCATATTCTGGCATACTTTTAGGATTTGTGTATATTGTTTGATTAAAAATTACATTTTAGCCCCAAAACTTGCCTGAATTTGCATGTCATCTTCATGTGCATAAAAAATTAAAAAATGTCTCTCTGAAACCTAGATTCTAAATTGACCATTGACTAACCTAAGGAGACAGTGGCCTCTCTGAGTTCGGCATTGGGCTTGCCCAAGTAAAATAAAAATTTGACCGCTTGCTTTAATTGAGAAATTGATTTAGTCGTCTTTTTGGTTGATCCAAATTGCATGCCTACAATGAACATTAAACAATGATTTTACTGAATTAGCGTAGGGCAATTTTGGGCTCTTCATCCATCTGTCGCTCCTTATAGGCGATTGGATTAGGTGTATATCCATTGTTCCTCGTAGCTCGTTGGTAAGTGTTGTTTTTCTCTAAACCGAGGCAACGAAGAGGATCATGGGAGGTCAAGAGGGGATAGGAGGAAATGGAACTAGGGAGTTCATGGGAGGTGGTGGTGACGGGGATCGAGGGAGGGGGAGTGTTTGGAGGAGAAGGGGAGGGGAGGTTGCCGAGGGGACGAATGCAGGGTCGAGGGAGGGGAAGTTTGGAGGGAGGTGATGTTGATGGCGGCGACGACGGGTGGGAATCAGTGAAAGTCAGGGGAGGAGACAACATTGATGGTTGTGGCTATGGTTGGGGTCATGGGAGGTATGGGGGAGGGGACGTGAGAGGTGGGGGATGGGGGCCAAAGGACTAATCTTTAAGACCCTTGTTGTGATCCGAACTACATGAAATCAAAGAGAGATTCCAACTGTGACATGGCTTATTAATAGGAGATTTAAATGTGACTATCCTATCCTTTGACCACCCTTGCCTTCGAGGCGGTATAGACATGGGTTCTAATGACTTTATGGAGTTCATCGGTGATTTGCAGCTAGAAATTCTTAACATAGCAGGTATCTGATATACCTGGAGAAACTTAAGATCTCAATCCAAACTACTAGATCATTTCATGTTGTTTGTTGAGCTTGTGGAGGCCTTTTCCCATGGCAAGTGCCTCTTCTCATTTGTGTGAGGTCTGATCACACTACTCTGATGTGAGACTCGGGTGAGGAGATTATCCCTCGCTCTTTTTTCATGTTTGAGGGATCTTGGCTACTGGGGATGTCATCAGAGATCTGGTTGCTGAGCAATAAAATTCAATTGAGTACCTAAGCTTGGTGGCAGCTAGATTGGTTCAGAAGTTAACAAAGTTGTATGGGTGACTTTGTTACAAAAAGAGTTGTGATAGACATGGAGAAACCATTATGCGACTGGTGAGGGGGGACGGGGAGATTAGACAAGGTCCAAGATGTCATAGACATGTTTGCAATGGAATAGGGTAAAGGGATATATGCCACAAGATTGTTCAAGATGTGGATAAAAAGCAGCTAGACAGAAACGGATTAAAAGGAGATATAAACAAAAAAATTCATGTAGATGCCGGTGGAAGGTGCTGACGCAATTTGTTTCATGTTGTAGTGGGGTGACGATTGGGTAAAGGGAGAACAAGAAATACAATGGCACACTATTTTTGCAAAATCTCTTGCAAAGAGGGGAGCAAACCCCGGAGTTGGGACGTAGTTGGGCCCTAACATCTTTGATCCTTGGGGAATCCATCTCACGAGGCTTTTTTTGCGATATGAGGTGAAGGCGACGGTTTGGAGTCTCAACATTGACGACACCCCTAGGCCAGACAATTTTCCGATGTTTTTATTTCGTGAGTTATGGAATGTGGTGAGATACGATATCTAGGTTGCAGAAATCGGTAGTCGGTACTCGATCGGCTAAGCCATTGACTATGGATTAATCGACAGCAGGGCGATTAATAGGATTATTCGGCCTTTAGTCAATTTTGATTTTTTTTAAATTATTTTATATATATATATAAATCAATTTTTTAAAGAAAAAAGAGCCTTCACCGTACAGGGGTACACCCAAAAACTTAACATTAATCCCCAAAAATCATTGCACGCATGTAAACATGTTACAAACTATAAATCATTATATATATTCTTATATTTTTACATTGATTTGTACATTTTCTATACGATCATAATGAAATAAATGATGCATTTGAATTAAAGTAAACATTAAGCATATTAGAATAAGTATGCTTTAAAAAAATATAAAAAATATGGAATCTCCATGCAAAAAACAACCAAATAATCGAGTAGAGTAGTCTATTAACTGATTATTAATCAATTGGTAAATAGCTGGTCGGGCACCCCATCGACTCAACTAATCAGACCGACTAGTTAAGCTAGTTGACCGATTTTTACAACCATGGACGATATCATGGCAGTTGTGTAGGAGTTTGCGAGCGTCAATATGGAGTTCGATTGGGTCAACAGAGCACTCATTATTCTGATGCCAAAGAAGGAGGTATCGGAGCGAGTTAAAGATTTTTGCTCCATTGCTTTATTGAATGACATCTACCTCGTGGTTGCCAAGGTGTTGGATAACAAGCTCAACGATATCTTAGAATTGCTAATCTCTATGCGTAATCTGCTTTCATCCCAGGACATATATGGATGACAGTCTGACTATGGCCACATATATTATTGCCGATTGGAAGAGGCAAAAGATAAGTAGTCTACTCTAGAATGTAAATTTCTCTAAAGCATACGATAGTGTGAATTGGCACTTCATGTGGTCTTTGAAGAAAAGAATGAAGTGTTATATAGAGAGAAACACTAGAGAGCAAAAAGGGAGAAAGTACATAAAAGACCCCAAAGGGTTAAAGGAGTTAAATAAACTAGAAAACATAATAACTCTGACACTCGCCCTCAAGTCGGAGCATATCTGTTGATCATGCCCAGCTTGGAAATTAAATACAAGAGACGCTTCTTCGATAGTACCTTCGTGAAGATGTCTGCAAGCTGAAAATCAGTGGAGATGTATTTAGTGATGATGTTTCCTCGTATTGCATCACGAACAAAGTGACAATCAACTTCAATGTGTTTTGTCAACTCAGAAAATAGATTGGTGGCGATGTACGTAGCAGACTTGTTGTCAAAGTATAAAGGTACGGGAGTAGTAACTGAAAGTCCGAGTTCATGTAGAAAAGAGACAAGCCATGTGAACTGACAGGTGGCGTGGGCCATTGCCATGTATTATGTCTCTGCACTTGATCTAGAGACCATTGTCTGTTTCTTGCTTCGCCAAGTGACCATGTTGTCCCCAAGGAACATGGTGTAGCCTGTAGTGGATCGATGATCCTCAGGCGAACTGGCATAGTCAGCATCTGTATAGGAGGAGACATCAGTGTGACCATTAACCATGTAGAAGAGTCCATGTAGGGGAGATTCCTTGAAGTATCAAAGGATCAGAAGAACATCATGTCAATGACTATAAAAGGGGCTCTCCATGTGTTGGATGGCTCTGCTCATAACATATAATAAATTTGGCCTAGTAGCAGTGAGATAGAGAAGTTTATACACTAAGCTTCTATACCGTGTAGTATCCTCAAACACTAGATCAGTAGATGTGGAATGTTTTCTCACTTTTCTAGGGATGCCAGATGGCTTGCATTCATTTAGTCAAGCCTCATTTAGAATGTCAAGTTACCCGTGGTTGTTTTCAAAAAAAATTAGAATGTCAAGGCAAACTTCCTTTGTGAGAGATGGAACCCCTCTATGGTATGTATCACCTCAATGCCAAGAAAGTAAAGGAGTTGGCCAAGATCCTTCGTGACAAAGACCTTCTAGAAAAAGGTCTTAGTCTCTGAATTGCAAGCTTCGTCGTCTCCTATAACAACCATATCATCAACATAGACAACAAAAATGATGGTGGCAGTAGATCGTCGTCTGACGAAGATAGAGTAGTCAAATGTCGTCCTCTGAAAACCAATTGCGTTGATCTCAGTAGTAAATATGTCAAACCATGCCTTGGGACTTTGCTTCAGGCCATAGATGGCCTTACATAGTCGGCATACACACTCCCCCTCGGCTACGTAACCTGACGAGTGCATCATATAGACCTCCTCCTCGAGGTCCCCATAGAGGAAGGTGTTCTTCACATCAAGTTGGAAAATAGGTCATGCATTGTTAGCATCAACAGAAAGAATGGTACTTATTGATCTCATTCTAGCAACTGGAGAAAAGGTCTCAAAATAATCAACCCCAAAGATTTGTGTGAAGCCTTTGCCAACTAATGTGGCCTTCAATCTGTCAATGGACCCATCAAGCGACTACTTAATCGTGAAGACCCATCTGCAAGTCATATTGCTAACTCTCGGGAGGCACAACACATGATCTCACGTGCCTTGCGAGACAAGTTCATCCATCTCCTCATCCATGGGCGCCGTCAAGGCCTTAAATGTCGGTTTCGATCACCATTTCGGTGATGAACTAAATAGAATTTCGATGGAATTTCGGTCAACGACCGAAATTTCGATCATTTTGGTAATTTTTTTGTACTAGAACCCCCATATTTCGGTCATTTCGGTCGAATTTTGATTTCGACTGGATATCGATATTCGATAGAAATTCAATCGAATTTCGTTGAAATTTGAGGCCATGTCGCCAACCCTAGTCCTACATCGCATTATGATGATCTATGGAACTGAAATAGCATTCAAGGCATCTGCAAACCTCATATCACAGCTAGATAAACCATCACTTGAAGTAAAATGTGACAAAGGGTGAAAAGTAGATTGCCTATTTTGCTTGCAGAGATCTATTGGAAGCTCCTCAGGTACATCCAGGGCAGCAGTGGTGGGAGCACTTGAAGGGATCTTATTATCCTGCATAAAAGGGATAGGCAAAGGAATAGAAAAAGGTACAGCGGTAGGTGTAGTGGTATGCTAGCAAGTATAAATGATTGGTAAAGGAAGATGGTCCCAAGGAATGTCACCCACAACCTGTGTGAAGAAGCTTATCTGCTCAAAGAAGGTGACATCGACAGACACATGGTATCGACACTCAACAGGATCATAACACCGATAGCCTTCTGAGTATGAGAACACCCAAGAAAGATGCACTTGATGGCCCTAGATGACAATTTGTCAGATGCATGTACAATGCAACCGATAATTCGCAGAGGTAAAGGAAAAGGAGACTCAATAGGGAATAGTAAAGAGAATGGAGTCCCCCTTTTAGAACTTGAGAACAACTTCTGTTGATGAGATAGACAACAGTAAGGATGGCATCCCCCCATAGTACTTGGGAGCATTCATTTGACTAAGAAGAGATCTGGAAATATTAAGCAAGTGTCGGAGTTTCCTTTCTGCTACCCCATTCTGTTCCGAGGTATAAGAACAGGAGGTTTGGTGAACGGTCCCCTAAGAAGCAAAGAAAGATGTCAAGTCATGTTGAGTAAACTCAAGGGCATTGTCAGTTCGAATGATCTGAACACATATGGAAAAGAGGTTTTAACATATTGAAAGAAATTTTTGACAATTTTACTAATCTCCAAACACTTCTTTATTAGATACGCCCAAGAAGATCTACTATAATCATCAAAAAATAATAAAATAGTGATGACCTCTCAATGTTCGGACCAGACAAGGTCCTCAAACATCACAATGAACAAGACCAAAAAGATTGGTACGTAACTCAGTACGAACAAGAAATGAAGCTCGATGATATTTCGTAAACTTACACACCCGCATTGAAAGGGCTTCTAAGTAGAGATTTCATGTAACATCATGGAGAGAGCCTTGGCAGAAGGATACCCAAGGCACAGACGCAATAGGAAGGGGTCTTCGGAGATGGACGCAACACCAACAAACTTGGAATCCAATGATATGTCAGGAAAATACAGGTCATTCTTCTCATGGCCCCTAACAAAAATCTGCCTCATCCAGATGTTCTGAAAATAACAACAGAATTCATCAAATATCACACAACAAGTAAGCTCAACATAAAGCATACAAGTGGAGGGTTGTCCCTTTTAGATAATCAAATATCGCAAGGTACTTGCATCTGAGATCTTGTAGATTGGAAGAGAAATCAGGAGAGAGGTTTGGCATGGAAAGTAGACTTTTCTAAAGTATACTACTGCGTTGATTGGAGATTATTATGAGCATCTCTCGAGAGGAGGTTTCTCATACTTGTGGAATGTCTGGATGAGAAGGTGCATTACGACGGTATCTTACGCAGTACTGCTTAATGGAAGGCCCGAGGGGGGATTCTTCCCGCCTCAGCGTGGGGTGAGGCAGGGATGCTCCTTGGCGCTTCTTCTATTTGTGATTGTTACCGACGCTCTAACGATAACGAGTATGATAAATCTAGCCGTTTATGGTGTTCTCTCCGAGGGATACACCAAAGATGATGTTTCGATTAGCATCCTTCAATATGCAGACGACACGATGATATTTCTTGATGTTGATATGTAGCATATGCGTCGTACTTCTCAAATCATGGAGATCTTTGGGAATATTTTGGGTCTTCATCTCGACAGAGAAAAGTCTACTTTCTTTCCTTTTAGGATGACCCAAGAGGAGATTGAGTGGACTGACAGGGTCTTGCGCTATCCGGTTGGTTCCTTGTATGTTGTCTACTTGGATATTCCATTGGTAGCAGGTCGTCTTTGTGTGGTTGATTAGAAGATGGTCCTTGATAGATTGGAGAATAAATTAGCCGATGGAAGGAGAGAATATTATCTAGAGGTGGCAGACTTCTACGGAAGATCTATGGCATTCATGGTTCTCCTCCTATTCACCACCCATCTTTGCTCTAGTTGGGGATTTATGATGTAGTCCCGTGGTTAGATGAAGTGCTGTCTCTGGTTGTTGGGGATAGAGGCTCGTTTCGTTTTTGGTTAGATAATTAGACGGGGATGAGATGTTTGGAGACGTGATACCCTAGGCTTTATGCATTGTCAAACAATCAGAACGCCCTTTTATGCAACATTAGGATGGCGTGTACTTAGAGTCCTTGCTTTAATGGGTCCTTCTCGGACCAGCGATTAAATGAATTCATTGCATTGCTTAGTGATATGCCTGATTTGGAGGGCCCGACGGAAGAAGTGGATCATTTCGTTTGGAACCTTGGTACATTCTCTCTTAAGAAGGCTTACCAATTCTTTTTATCGTAGTCAAGTTTTGGTCCAGGAGGATCTTGCGCATGACTGCAAAGTTATTTAGAGTTGCAAAATCCCACAAAGGATTAAGGTTTTTCTTTAGCTGCTTAGGCATCGGCGTCTGCTCACCAATATGAGGAGAGATAAGCTGATGCATACCGGGGATACGATCTGTGACAAATGTAGCAATCAATAGGAGGACATAGATCACTTGTTCTTCAAATAAAGAGCATCGATAGCCATGCAGGAGGAGGCAGACGTGTGTTGGCTCAGGACTGGTGACAACAGGATGTTTTGGAGGTCCATCAAATTGGTGTGCGGAAACTCACAGGAGGATACACCTCCAATTTTCGCCCTTCCTTGGTCTCTATGGCAAGCGAGAAATGAACTGATTTTCAGGGGCCAACGCTTTTATCCTAAGAATGTACTTGTTCGATTCTGGTTCCTTGCTTCATCTCGGACATATATATAATTTACCTGGATATTCATTAATGCAAACTTTGTGATGAATCCCACTCGAGATATCACCCTCCTTTTATTAAAAAAAACTCATCATAAAGCTTACTAATAGACAATAGACGAAGTGGAAAATCAAGAGCGCTGTGAACCCCAGACAGTCGGATTTTAGAGAAGAACTCCATTGTTCCGACGGTAGTAACAAGTAAGTCTCATTGGCGACTCTAACAGACTTCACCAAGGAAGACGGTACGGAGGAGGTTAGTAGACTACCTTCTCTAATCAGATGAGTAAAGGCTCCAGAATCAATGATCCAAGTGAGAGCAGAAGTGATGGCATAGTTGGCTATTGTATCTAAAGGAGTAGCCAAAGCAGCAGTAGTAGTCTCACTAGAGGTAGTGGATGCGGTAGTCTGGAGAATCAACATCAGACGTGAGTAATCTGCATCATTGAGATGTACCATCTCATCACTAGTCGACGCCTCTTCCACATCATCAGCGTCCTCATGCATTATTGGCATGATAGGGATGTACTTCAAACTTCTGCCAGCATTGTTCGGATGGATGGTTCCACCGACCACAATGAGTGCATTGTGGAAACTAAGGAGCAGTAGTATCTCGCCCAAGGTTGCGGGCCAAAATCACGTCCACGTCCAAATTATTGTCGACGGCCACGGCCAGAGTCACGATCGCATCCTCCTCAAATGTTGTATTGTCCTCCTCTCCCAAACAATGCAACGTGCGCAGACTCTCTACTGGAGGTAAGGTAGGAGGTCTACAAATGTTTATAATTCCTCAAGACGGCCAAAGATGACATTTACTATTGGTAGTGTATCAGATATCAAAAATTGCTCCTTCACTGCCTGATATCGAGAATGCATGCCATCAAGAAATCGATACACATGTTAGTTTGAATGCTCTTGTATATGTTTGATACAACACGAAGGCTGGAAGATCACAAGTTCATCATACAGGCTAGTGAGTTACCTGTAGTACTCAATTAGGGTAGAATCACCCTGAGATGCAGACCAGATACGCCTATAGATGTCTGCAAGTTGTGACTTCGTTGTTTTCCGGGCGTATATTTGCTCAAGATTAGCCAAAGGTCATGGGTTCAACTCCCACAATTAGCATTATTTGGTGGTAGTGCAATGTGCCAACCACCCAAAAGATCGGGATTCAAATCTCCCGTTGTGGGGGTTGCATTAGGTAGTCGACAGCCAGCGTAAAAAATAATCAAATTTTTCAACATGGATTTGAGCAAGAATCCATGTAGCTGACCCTACTTATAGTAGGAGAAGGCTTCACCCTTTTCATGTATGCTCAAAATCCTCCCACATCTCATTGGTCGTGTCCTTGTAGAGAAGATTCATGGCAATATATGCCTCAACATTGTTGGTCATCCGATTGATAACCTAATAATTGTATGTTTGCCAGTTGTCATAATCGTTGTCCTTCTCATCTATAGGAACTTTAGTAAAGGTGTAGAATTTTTGTTGACCACCAATCAAGGAAGGTCGTATCGATATCGTTTCGGTCCGCCCAGAAATGGATATATCGGGATATATCGACGATATCGGTGGAAATGTCAGAAATGACTCAAAAAAGCCATTTTTTGTCGTTTTTTCAGAAATTAAGATCATCCAAGATATTAAAACAACAAATAACCTAAAAATACACACTTATGTCACACATATCGATCATTTCTAGCCCATATATCGCACATATTGGTCATATTGAATATATCATTGTTAATGTTTATTCCTGGACTATAGATATTGGTGTAGAGATATTTCGTAGCTTTATTATTTCTTTATGTAGCTTGTCGTTAATTCTTTATCTTATATGGACCTCTCTGTAATTTACCCTTAAGGTCTCTCCCTATATAAGAGAGCCTAGGGTTTTCTGAATGATTATCGAAGACTCTTTTCCAACATGGTATCAGAGCCGCCCTAGAGCTCTCGCGCTGTCCCCTTTCCCTTCCCCACCCGTCGCCCTCTTCCCTCCTCGGCGCCGCCTTTCCTCTCCGGCTCCGATCGAGGCTCCCGCGCCGCCCTAAGACTTCTTCCTAGCCCACCACCGACGGTACCAGCCCCCAGCCAGCGGGTCTAGACCGCCGCCGAAGGCCCCAGCACATCTCCGCCTGCCGCCTTTCGCCTCTCACCTCCAGGCGGCCCCCAGCACCTCCTCGCTTGCTGCCTTAGGTCACAAGGCGGCTCCAACCCAGCCCCGGAGGTCCCAGGTGTCGCCCTAGCCCTCCAGCCCGGCTGCCCTACGCTTCCAGCACAGCCGCAAATCAGATCAGCGGCTCCCAGTCCACCGGTTGGTACCTGTTAGCCGATTAAAGGGCTGTAAGCCTACGTTGAGGCGTACCCTAGCTCTCTCTTCATCCGATATGTGGGTTTGAGTGCGTAGACGTCTACATACGCACTCAAATCTGATGCAGTTTGTGTAGACATTTATCAACGTGTCTATATACCCTCGTTCTTCTCCAAGCAGCAGTATGTCAGAATCGAAAGTCGATTTGCCCTCCACCGGCGCATTCAAAGGTCCTGCGCCAATAGTGAAGATGGACGGGTCTAACTATGAGCTCTGGGCTATGCAGTTCATGAGCCTCATGAAGTCTAATGGTAAGAAACATATTCTTACCGAGGATGAGCCTGCAGAGAAGACAGGGATCTATGCCTCATGGGAGGCTGACGACGCCTATGCGAAAGTCTGGTTATCTGGTACATTGACAATGGAGATTGCTAACGATGTCCTTCATCAGCCCACTGCCAAGGCAATGTGGGACATTCTTGCCGCTACTTACTCGTAGGTGCGAAATGAGACAAAGATGTTGCAGCTTCAGCATGACATTTTCACAATGGAGCAGAGCGGCAGACCTCTCCATTCTCTGTACACATCCCTAAGAGGGATGTTTGAGAAGTTATACAGTACCATTCCTCTCACTGCTACTCCTGAACAGCAGAAGACGTTTCGGAATGCCACCATGGTGGGTGTTCTTCTTGCGGCTCTTGATCCTGAGTACGATGCCGCCCGGTTCCAGATCCTAGCGGATGCAGTTATTCCTCCAGTGGAGGATGTTTACAGAAGGCTCAGTCGCATTCCAGTTTCCTCCAGCTCTTCTACTCCACCCCCATCAGCGATGGCAGTTTCGCGTGGGAGAGGTGGACCGCCTTCTGGTCGTGGTCGTGGACGTGGACGTGGACCCCAGGGAAGGGGTGGTCGCTTCAGTCAGACATGCTCCTACTGTCATCGCACAGGACACTCAGAGGACACATGCTATTCTAAGCATGGATTTCCAGCATCGGCACGTGTTGCAGAGCACCCTCAGTCTCCATTAGCCTCTACTACAGATAATCGATTTAACGAACTTATGGCCCGTCTACGAGATATTATGCCACAAGCGTCTGGGGATTCGTCTAGTGGTTCTTCAGATATTGCTGCCACTGCCTCTGCGAGTTCATCCGCTGCTGCGAGTACCTCAGGTAGATCTACTACATTCACATCAACTCATGATATATCTGACTGGGTTATCGATTCCGGAGCCACACATCATCTCTGCCGTGATAGAGGTAGACTACAGGCCTACAGGGACATTCCTCCAGGCCGTTCAGTGCAGATAGCAGATGGTACCCATTCACCCCTTGTTGGACAGGGGGAGGTCTTCCTATCTTCCACTATGCAACTACAGAACGTCCTGCATGCTCCTCAGTTCTCGATGAATTTTCTATCTATTAGTCAGATTACGAAGGATTTGAATTGTCGTGCTATATTTGACCCGTCTTCTCTCATTTTTCAGGACATACTCACGGGCAAGGTGATTGGTTGTGGCTCTGAGCAGAATGGTTTATATCGACTGGTTCGGGATTCCTATGCTGGCATCTCCTCTCACTCTGCTGGGCCAGTCTCTCCGTACATTTGGCATCTCCAGTTTGGTCACCTTCCACTTCAGAAAATGCGCCATCTACTGCCCCAGATTTCTCCTAGTTCGTCATTTCGATGTGAAGCGTGTTAGTTGGGGAAGCATCACAGGTCAAGCTTCCCTAGTCGTCCGAGTCGGAGCAGTAGCTCCCCTTTTGAGTTGTTACATATAGATATATGGGGTCCGAGTCGTGTTCCCGATCATCAGGGACACAGGTTTTATCTTGTGGTAGTGGATGATTTCTCTCGTGTGTCATGGGTCTTTCTTTTGAAAAATAAGTCTGAAGCAGGAAATGTGATCAAGAACTTGATTAATGAAGTGCACAATGTTTTTTCTTCCTCTGTCAAATATGTCCGGACGGATAATGCCCTTGAATTTTGTACACGCTCACTTTCACAATTCCTTTCATCAAAGGGTATTATTCACCAAACCACTTGTGCATATACCTCACAACAAAATGGTGTGGCGGAAAGAAAGCATCGCCATCTCTTGGATATTACTCGCACATTGTTGATTCAGAGTTGTGCTCCTCTCTCATTCTGGGGCGATGCTGTTCTTACTGCTTGTTATCTGGTCAACTGAATGCCATCCTCAGTTCTTGGTGAGAAGATACCTATCTCACTTATTTTTCCAGACAAGGAGTTATTTTCTCTGACTCCACGTGTTTTTGGTACCGTGTGTTTCGTGCATCGTCTATCTCCTGGACTTGACAAACTCTCTCCTAGAGCAGTCAAGTGCGTCTTTGTAGGTTATTCCAGGACTCAGAAGGGTTAATGATCCTGCAACTAAGAGATACTTCGTGAGCGCTGATGTCACTTTCTTTGAGTCTGTCATGTATTTTTCTCCTGCAGGTGACAGAATGGTACCTTCCACTACCACTGATGATATCTATGTTCCTCCACCACCTTCATTGAGTACACCTGAGTCGTCCCCTGTGCCCGTCTCCACGCCAGCACCACCTCCACCACCTCCACCACTGCCCATGCCACGACCTATCATATCACCGTTACCTAATTTCTATACACGCCAGTCAGGTCCTGCTCAGACTACACAGCAGCCGATCATCACGCCTCAGGTATGTTCAGATGGCATTACTACTGACGGGTCAGATTTAGTACATGTGCAGGATCCTTCAGTACGGGCAGACACTAGCCCATCCAGTACAGCAGATGATGATTTTGATGTTCCGATTGCTTTTCGGAAGAAGAGGAGGCAATGTGCCTCTTATCCATTTGCCTCACAGATTTCTTTTCACCGTCTCACTGGTGATTTTAAGAGATTTGCCACAGCCTTGTCTTCCGTGGATATACCACGGACATACCAGGAAGCTTTGCAGAATGAATGCTGGAGATTAGCAATGGAAGAAGAAATGAGGGCCTTACAGTCTCGTGGCACATGGTCTTTGGTACCCGCACCTTCTGATGCATCCGTTGTGAGCTGTAAATGGGTATTCACGGTCAAATACCATGCCGATGGCACTTTAGATAGGTACAAAGCACGCTTGGTCGCCCGTGGGTTTACACAAACCTACGGGGTGGATTACATGGATACATTCTCTCCAGTGGCGAGACACTCCACCCTTCGTATCCTCTTAGCTGTTGCTGGGGTACGTGATTGGAGTATATCTCAACTAGATGTCAAGAATGCTTTTTTGTACGGAGATTTGCAGGAGAAAGTCTACATGCAGCAGCCACTGGGTTTACTGCTGAGGGGGAGAAGCATATGGTCTGTAGACTTCACAAGGCGATATATGGCCTCAAACAGAGTCCAAGAGCATGGTTCCAGAAGCTGTCCAACCTGATTGAGCAACAGGAATTCAAGAGGTCAAATGCCGATCACTCATTGTTTGTCCAGAAGTCATCGGCAGGTACGGTTGTCAGTATGGTCTATGTGGATGATATTCTTGTTACAGGAGACGATGTTCAGGGCATAGAGAGGGCGAAGGCATTCCTAGGCCGTCAGTTCGTTACAAAGGATCTTGGAACCCTAAGATACTTTCTGGGGCTGGAATTTGCAAGGAATGCACAAGGCTTGGTGATGACACAACGGAAGTATATTACAGACTTCCTGACTGAGACTGGCATGGATGAGTGCAAACCATCAAGTATTCCCATGGACCCTAGCATGAAATTGTACGATGGTGATACGGATGAAGTAGACAAGAGGAGATATAGAGAAATGGTGGGAAAACTCCTCTACATTACCATTACTCGTCCAGACATTGCATTTGCAGTTAGCAGGGTGAGTCAGTTTATGGAGCAACCAAGACAGGTTCACATGGACGCTATACACATGATACTGAGGTATCTGAAGTCTTCTCCAGGGTCAGGGCTGCTATTCAGAAAGGACACAGATTTATCCGTCTCAACGTGTGCAGATGTAGATTATGCAGGATGTCCTAAGGACCGAAAATCAACCTCAGGGTTTGCAGTGTTTGTTGGAGGCTCTTTGGTTTCTTGGAAAAGCAAGAAACAAACTGTTGTGGCAAGGTCCAGTGCCGAATCCAAATATAGGTCCATGGCTCAAGCCAGCACGGAAATGATGTGGGTCCGTTCAGTACTAGAAGATCTACACGTAGCAGTGCTCCTACCTATGAAGCTTCAGTGTGACAATCAGGCAGCATTGTTCATTGCCAACAATCCAGCTTTCCATGAAAGGACCAAGCATATTGAAGTTGACTGCCACTATACTAGGGACTTGATCCAGAGAGGATTGATATCTACTGCACATGTGAGCTCAGGAGATCAGACTGCAGATGTATTCACCAAGCCACTGCTCAGAGGACCATTTCAGAGATGTTCATCCAAGCTGAGCATGATCGATATCTATGCTCCACCTTGAGGGGGAGTGTAGAGATATTTCGTAGCTTTATTATTTCTTTATATAGCTTGTCGTTATTTCTTTATCTTATATGGATCTCTCTGTAATTTACACTTAAGGTCTCTCCCTATATAAGAGAGCCTAGGGTTTTCTGAATGATTATTGTTAGAGTAATCGATACTCTGATGTGTTATTCCATAGAGCCCTCGGGTCTCTTATATAGAAAGAAAACCCTTGGGTAAATTACATAGACGTACAATATATAAATAGAAAATACGAAACAGTACATCGCAACATATATAAACCTCTACACTCCCCCTCAAGATGGAGCATAGATATCTATCATGCTCAGCTTGGAAGAACATCTCTGGAAAGGTCCTCTGAGCAATGGCTTGGTGAATATATCGGCAGTCTGAGCCTCTGAACTGACATGAGAGGTGGAAATGAAGCCCTTCTGAATCATGTCTCTAGTATAGTAACAATCTACCTCGATGTGCTTTGTTCTCTCATGAAAAGCTGGATTATTGGCAATAAATAATGCTGCCTGATTGTCACATTGGAGATTCATCGGCAAAGAGACGTCTACATTCAAATCTTCAAAGACTGCTCTAACCCACATCATTTCTGCGCTTGCTTGTGCCATGGCTCTGTACTCGGATTCGGCACTGGATCTCACCACAACAGTCTGTTTCTTGCTTTTCCAAGAAACTAAAGAGCTTCCTATGAAGATAGCGAATCCAGAAGTAGATTTACGATTCCTCGGACATCCTGCATAATCTGCATCTGCACAAGCTGAAATAGACAGATCTGTATCTTTCCTGAATAGCAACCCTGTGCCTGGAGAAGACTTCAGATATCTCAATATCATATACACGGCATCCATATGCACTTGCCTCGGCTGCTCCATAAATTGACTTACCCGGTTTACTGCAAAGGCAATATCCGGTCGAGTTATAGTAATGTATAAGAGCTTCCCCACTATCTCTCTGTACCTCCTTTTGTCCACCTCCTCAGTATCATCGTCGTACAGCTTCATGCTTGGGTCCATAAGTGTACTTGAAGGTCTGCATCCAGTCATTCCTGTTTCAACTAGCAAGTCTTTGACATATTTTCTCTGAGTCATTACCATTCCTTGTGCATTTCTAGCAAACTCTATCCCCAGAAAATATCGTATCATGCCCAGGTCCTTCGTAATGAACTGGCTTCCCAACAGGGACTTGGTTGTCTCAATTCCCTGAGCATCATCTCCTGTAACCAAGATGTCATCAACATATATCATGACAACAACTGTACCTCTAGGAGTCTTCTGGATGAACAGTGAATGATCCGCATTTGATCTCCTGAACCCCTGCCTTTCAATTAGCTGGGAAAGCTTCTGGAACCATGCTCGGGGGCTCTATTTGAGGCCATAGATAGCCTTATGAAGTCTGCACACCATATGAGTCTCCCCCTCAGCAGCAAACCCTGGTGGCTGCTGCATGTAGACTTCCTCATGTAGGTCACCATACAAGAAAGCATTCTTGACGTCAAGCTGAAAAATGGTCCAGTTACGTACCACAGCAACAGATAGGAGGATGCGAAGAGTAGAGTGTCTAGCCACTGGTGAAAAAGTATCCAAATAATCTACCCCATATGTCTGGGTAAATCCCCGTGCTACAAGTCTGGCCTTGTATCTGTCGAGACGTCCATCCGCATGATATTTCACCGTAAACACCCACTTGCAACTCACCACGGAGGCACCTGGAGGAATGGGGACAAGAGACCAAGTCCCTCTAGACTGCAAGGCACGCATCTCCTCTTCCATGGCTAGACGCCAGCAATCAATCTTCATGGCATCTTGATAGGTCCGTGGAATATCAACTGACGAGACAGCAGCTGCAAATTTCTGGAAATCCCCATTGAGACGATGAAAGGAGACTTGAGAGGCAAGATGATATGAAGCACATTTTCTTCGCTGCTTCCTGTGAGCAATGGGCCGATCCAGATCATCTATCACTGTGTTGACTGGTTGGTCTTCCTCCTGTAGTAACGGCTCATGCACTTGTGCATTGTCTAACCCATCATTAGTGATAACATCAGAACATACCTGAGGCGTGTTGGATGGTTGGCATGTAGCTTGAGCAGGGCCTGTCCGCCTTGTATAGAACTTAGGAAAAGGTACAATAGGAGGAGGAGGTGGTGGTGGTGGTGGTGGTGGAGGTGGTGGTGCTGGAGTAGAGGATTGACCCAGGCTTGGAGGTGGAGGCACATAGACATTAGAATCAGTGGATGTGGATGTGACCAATCTGTCACCTGCAGGTGAGAAGTACATGACTGGTTCGAAAAATGTAACATCAGCACTCACATAGTATTTGTCATGAACGGGGTCATAGCAACGATATCCTTTCTGTGTCCTGGAGTAGCCCACAAAAACACACTTGATAGCCCTAGGAGAGAGCTTATCAAATCCTGGAGATAAGCGGTGGACAAACGCAACAGTGCCAAAGACTCGAGGTGTAAGTGTAAACAAATCTTTGTCAGGAAAGAGAACAGAGGTAGGAGACTTTTCCCAAGAACAATAGTAGGCATGCGGTTGACCAGATAGCATGCTGTAAGTATAGCATCTCCCCAAAAGGATAATGGAGCACAACTCTGAATAAGTAATGTGCGAGCAATATCAAGGAAATGTCGATGCTTCCGTTCTGCAACCCCATTTTGTTGAGATGGGTATGCACATGTGGTTTGGTGGATAATGCCTTTAGACGAAAGAAAGCGAGCAAGTGAACGGGTGCAGAATTCCAATGCATTGTCAGTACGCACATACTTAACAGTAGATGAAAAAACATTCTGAACTCCATTGATAAGATTTTGAATAACACTTCCTGCTTCTGATTTATTTTTAAGAAGAAAAGTCCAGGACACTCGAGAAAAATCATCAATAACAACTAGATAGAACCTGTGCCCCTGATGATCTGGGACACGACTGGGACCCCAAATATCTATGTGGAACAACTCAAATGGGGAGCGACTGCTCCGACTCTGACGACTGGGGAAGCTAGACCGACGGTGCTTCCCTAACTGACAGGCTTCACAACGAAACGACGAACTCGGAGAGATCTGAGGCAGGAGGTGACGCATTTTCTGTAGCGGCAGGTGACCAAATCGAAGATGCCAGGTATATGGAGATACGGAGCCCTGGGAATGTAGTGAGACGCCAGCATAAGAATTCCGTACGAGACGATATAGGCCATTGTGCTCAGAACCATAGCTAATCACCTTGCCCGTTAGTATGTCCTGAAAAATAACAGACGATGGGTCAAAAATAGCACGACAGTGTAAATCTCGTGTAATCTGACTAATGGATAAGAGATTCATTGAGAATTCTGGTGCATGTAGAACATTTTGTAAGTGCATGACGGGCAGCAAAGCCGTCTCCCCCTGACCGATGATAGGGGAATGAGTGCCATCAGCAATGAGAACAGAGCGACCAGGCTGAACAACTCTATAGGACTGCAGAATATCTCTCTCACGACAAAGATGATGGGTGGCTCCAGAATCAACAATCCATCCTGTGAGATCATGGTTATGATATGAGACTGAAGGACTACCTGAGGCACTGGCTGAAGCAGATGTACTAGCTGACGCTGAAGCCGCAACATCAGGAGCATCAGCACCCTCTGATGATGACTGTGGCATGATATCACAAAGCCGTGCCACTAGCTCCTCGAACCTGTTATCTGGAGTAGATGCTGGTGGACCCTGAACATGATCAGCGACACGTGCAGAAGGAGGGAAGCCATGCTTGGAATAGCATGTATCCTCCGAGTGACCAGTACGACGACAGAATGAGCACGTAGAGCGTATGCGACCTCCACTGCCACGTCCACCACTTCCTCTGTCACGAAATGAGGATGAACTACCTCGTCCTCTGGAGACAGCCATTGCCGAGGGAGGTGTAGTCGCTGTATTCGATGGAACTGGTACACGACTGAGCCGTCTGTAGACTTCTTCCATCGGTGGAATGGTGGCATCGGCAAGGATCTGAGAGCGTGCTGCCTCATATTCAGGATCAAGGGCAGCAAGTAAGACGCCAACCATAGTGGCGTTGCGGAACGTCTTCTGTTGTTCCGGCGTGGCTGTGAGTGGGATTGTGCTATAAAGTTTCTCGAACATTCCACGAAGAGACGTGTACAGGGAATGAAGAGGCCTCCCATTTTGCTTCGTGGTAAAGATATCATGCTGCAACTGTAGCATCTTGGTCTCGTTCCGTACCTGAGAGTACGTCGTGGCCAGAATATCCCACATCGCCTTGGCGGTGGGCTGATGGAGGACATCATTTGCTATCTCCGTCGTGAGCGTTCCTGACAGCCAAACTTTGGCATACGCGTCATCAGCCTCCCATGAGGCATATATGCCCGTCTTCTCCGGCGGTTCATCTTCGGTAAGAATATGCTTCTTACCACACGACTTCATGAGACTGAGGAACTGCATAGCCCACAGTTCGTAGTTCGTCCCGTCCATTTTGACGATAGGTGCCGAACCTTTAAAGGCACCGATGGCGGGCATATCGACCTTTTGATCTGATATACTGCCGGAGAAGAACAACTAGGGATGATAGACCAAGAAACTGGTGTCTACCAAGACCTGTGAGGATTCAAGTGCATGTGTAGATGTTATGCACTTGAACCCATCATCTATCCGGAACCGACCGAAGGAGAGCCGCCCCGGGGACGAGTAGAGGCTGTGGAAGCCTCTACGGAAGAGAGAGGCGGCGGCTGGAGGAGGGTCCCGGCGGCTGGGCGGCAGCTGGGGGGGTTCCCGGCGGCGGGAGGGGGTCCCGGCGGCGGGGCTTGAGGGCTGGCGGGGCCGGGGACGGCGGAGGAGGGGCCCCGGCGAGGTTGGAAGCCTGGCTGGGTTAGCGCGGGGGCCCGCTGGAGGGCTGGACTGGCCGGCGGGGACGGCTGGGGCGGCTGGAGTGGCCGGCGGCGGGGGGGGGGGGTGGAGAAAAAAAACCCTAGGGTTAGGGTTTTAGCTCTGATACCATGTTAGAGTAATCGATACTCTGATGTGTTATTCCATAGAGCCCTCGGGTCTCTTATATAGAGAGAAAACCCTTGGGTAAATTACATAGACGTACAATATATAAATAGAAAATACGAAACAGTACATCGCAACATATATAAACCTCTACAATTATCGAAGACTCTTTTCCAACAATTGGAAATGGATTCCATTCAAGTTCTTATAACATTAAATAAATTACAAATATACACTTAAATGACACATATAGATCATTTGTGAAGACTATGATCCTTATATTGCACTTATCGGTCATACCGAACATATCGTCGGTACTGCTAGTTATTGACCTATATATATTGAAAATGGAGTTCATCCAAGTTCTTAGATCACTAAATAACTTACAAATATACTCTTAAATCACATATCGAATATCTATGAAGCTTATATCGCATATATCAATCATTTTGAACATATCGATATTAATGTTCGATTCTTGGCTTATATTTTTTTTGAAGAATTGACTTATAGATATTGGAATGCATTTCATTCAAGTACTTACAACATGAATAACTTGTGAATATACACCAAGTTGAAGAATCATTGTATGCACCCACCTGTCGCACCATACCCTACCAGTACGGGGATGCGGGGGCAGCGTCCCCGACCCGAAACAAAATATATATAAACCATTGTGTGTTTTAATACTAGGTGTATCTAGATATGTGTTTTAATAGTGGGTGTAGCTCGATAAGTAGTGAAATCAATCTTGCATGAATAATAACATTGATATATAGAGATATCGACGAAACATCGACGATATCGATCGATATCCAGGATTTTTTGTATTGAATCCATTCATTTTTGACCGATATGAGTCAATATGGCGATATATCACCGATATCCCTGTAAAAGGATATACTGGGTGATATCGAAACCCCTTCCCTGTCAAAACCGATATATCATCGATATATCGCAGATATATCATCGATACGGCCTTCTATGCCACCAATGAATACCTTCAAAGAACGAGACCAGAGCATGTAATTTTCCGTGCCATTAAGTTTGATAATAATGCTTTGTGCCATCACGTTTGCGATCAAGGGCTTTGTCTCGGTAGAAGAAGCAGGTGTCATGGTGGTCATAGAGATGAAGAAAGTGTTGTGATCGACTAAATATGCATACGAGGGCTGAGAAGTGTCCTAGAACTAGACGAGCAGAAGATCTGAAAATGTGTTACATAGCAGAACAGGAGGTCCTCGTGGACCCTGGTGGCACCTAAGAAGGTGCAAAAAGTGTCTGGCAATGTCTTGCGGGTCACAAAGGATCCTGGCAGATGTCCAGGAGGTTTGGGCGGAGCCCTAGGAGGGTTGAACCGAGCCTTGGAGGGTTGGGCTAGGGTCCAGGAGGTCCTGGCAGAGAACTAAGAGTGTTGGGCGGAGCCCTAGCACACTTGGTGAAGTGCAACAGCCGCCTCAAAGGGCTGGCGATGAACCTAGAAGGTGCAGCAGCTGCCTGGAGGGGTTGGCGGTGATCTTACAGGGACCGGTGGCGCATCTTGTGTGGCTAGAAGGGGTTGTGGTGCACCTAGAAGGTGTAGCAGCCGTTGCACGCAGGTTGGAGGGCCTCGTGCGGAGCCCTAGACAAGGAAGGAGGGCCCGCACAGGCGCTTGAAGATCGAGTAGAGGCTCGAAGGTGGCGGGGGGATGATTTTAGGTCAGAACCCTGGTCTAGGACTGTTGACGCATATAGAGTAGTGCATGTACCTCTTCGTTATTTTTATTTTCAGTTGTATGCTTTATGCAATTTACCCATAGGCTACTCTCCTATATAAGAGAGCCTAGGGCTTATGGAATAAACAAGTTGTTCATTTTTTCCCAACATGGTATCAGAGCGACGGTCCTAGACCGGAGTTCTCGAAACCCTAACCCTACCCCACCCCACCCGCCGGCCTCTCCTTCTCTCTCCATCTCATCGGCGCCGCCGGAGATCGCTGTTGCCCAGCGCCGGTGCTCCAACATCCTCGCGCCACTGCCCTCCTGCCGGTGCTCCCCTGTGCTGCGCCTCTGCGCGCTGTGCGCGAGCGTGCGCCTGTGCACGCTGTAGCGCCTGTACGTCGTAGCGCCTGTGCGCGAGCGTGCGCCCCTGCGCCTCCCTGCGCATGTGCGCCTCCCTGCGCCTGTGCGCGAGCGTGACTTGGAGCCTGTGCATCACCTGCATCTTCTCCTGCGCATCGCCTGTGCATCTCCAGTGATGTAGCGTGCATCTCCAGTGCGCGCATCTCCTCTAGCGCGCATCTCCTGTCCGCGCATCTCCAGTTGCGTGTGCGCGTGCTTCTTGCACGCGTGTACGTGTGCTAAGCCCTAAGCCCTAGGGCACACACATCTTCATCTACATGGGTTTAGTTGCTTGAGGTCTACACGTGCAACTAAACCCATCAATGTCATTGTAGACGAAGATCATCATTGGTCAATCACTCCAGTCTTCAGTATCCAAGATGTCAGAAAACAAGTCAGATATCCCATCTATTGGCGCCTTTCGTGGTCCAGCGCCTATAGTAAAGATGGATGGTACAAATTATGAACTGTGGGCAATGCAGTTCATGAGCATGATGAAGTCAACAGGCAAGAAGCACATCCTTACTGAACCTGAGCCTGCTGAGAAGACTGGAGTCAATGCCTCTTGGGAGGCTGATGATGCATATGCCAAGGTTTGGCTATCTGGTACGTTGGCTACTGAAATTGCCAATGACATCCTGCATCAACCCACAGTCAAGGATATGTGGGATATTCTGGCGGCAACATACTCTCAGGCGAAGAACGAGACGAAGATTATGCAACTTCAGCATGATATATTCACAATAAAGCAGAATGGTCGCCCTTTACATTCTCTCTATACATCACTGAGAGGGATGTTCGAGAAGCTCTATAGCTTCATGCCTCTTACAGCCACGCCAGAACAACAGAAGACATACAGGAACGCGACCATGGTGGGTGTGTTCCTGGCTGCACTCGATCCAGAGTATGAGGCGGCACGATCACAGATTTTGGCTGACTCTACTATTCCTCCCATGGAGGAAGCTTTTCATAGATTGAGTCAAGCTTGCAAAAGTCGGCCGACTAGGCCGACTAGTCGGCCCGACTAGTCGAGTCGGGGGGGTAGCCGACTCGACTAGGCCTAGTCGGCCCTTAGTCGGTCCACCCGACTAGTCGGGCCGACTAGTCGGCCTAGTCGGCCGACTAATCGGCCGACTTTTACAACAACCTTTTTTATTTTTTTTGTTTTTCACTTTTTTTAAAAGCAAACATATTCTAATACGCTTAATGTTATATTTAAAGTCAATTACTTCTTTTGTTTCATCATGATGTCATATAAAATGTACAAATACATGTATATACATACGAATATATGTATAAAAAACTGATTTATATATTTAAAATAATTAAAAATTCAAAACCGACTATTGACCGACTAATTCCGACTAGTCGCCCGACTGCCGACTAATCCTTAGTAGGTGACCCCGCCGACCGAGTACCGACTACCGCTTTCTGCAACCTTGGATTGAGTCGGATCACAGTTCCTTCCACGGCAGCGAGTCAGAATTCTTCAGCCATAGCAGCCAACAGAGGTCGCGGATTTCATCACCAGGGCTGTGGACGTGGACCTCGTGGAAGAGGTGGTCGCACTAGGCCAACATGTACCTACTGTCACCGAGTTGGACACAATGAAGACACATGCTACTCGAAGCATGGATTTCCTGCATCCGCACGAGCTGCTGAGCAGATAGAGCCTCCATCTGCTGCTACTTTGGATCAACGGTTCGATGATCTAGTTGCCCGTCTGAGGGGCATTATTCCACCATCTGGTCCAGCACCGACTACAAAGAGTCATTCTGATGCCGCTGCTTCTGCCTCTGCGTCTACCAGTGCTTCAGGTAGTATACTTGCACTCAACAGTAGTAGATCAGATACATTACCATGGATTATGGACTCGGGCGCTACACATCACCTATGTGGCGACCAGAGTCTACTTACAGGATACACTAAGATCCCTCCAGGACATACAGTAGTAATTGCCAATGGTACACATTCCCCCATCACTGGTCAGGGGGAGATTAGATTGACATCTTCTATGCAGCTCAAGAACGTGCTACATGCACCTGATTTTTCAATGAATTTGTTGTCAATTAGTCAGATTACGAAGGATCTACATTGTCGGGCAATTTTTGATCCATCTTCTTTGATTTTTCAGGACATCCATACGGGCAACGTGATTGGTCGTGGCTATGAGCAAGGAGGCCTCTACCGCCTGAATCAGACCCCATTTGCTGGAACCTCATCCTCTCCTTCTGGACAAGTATCTACTTTATTGTGGCATCTGCGCTTTGGTCATTTACCGCTTCAGAAGTTGCGTCAAGTGTTACCTTATGGTCTTCCTCACACACCTATTCATTGTGAGGCGTGTCAGTTGGGAAAGCATCACAGGTCGTCCTTTCCCAGTCGTCCAGGTCGGAGTAGTACCTCCAAGTTCGAGTTATTTCATGTTGATGTCTGGGGTCCGAGTCGTGTACCTGATCATCAGGGACACAGATTTTATATAGTATTTGTGGATGATTTTTCTAGAGTGTCATGGGTGTTTCTGATGAAAAATAAATCTGAAGCAGAAAATATCATTATCCATTTTCTGAATGAAATGCAAAATATTTTCTCCACATCTGTGAAGTTTGTGAGAAGTGATAATGATTTAGAATTGTGCACCATTGTTCTTGCCAATTATTACTCCTCAAAAGGGATTGTTCACCAAACCTCTTGTGCTCATACATCTCAACAGAACGGAATTGCTGAAAGGAAACACCGTCACCTTCTTGATGTCACCAGATCACTCCTTATACAGAGTCATGTTCCCTACTCCTACTGGGGTGATGCAGTTCTCACTGCATGTTACCTAATCAATCGTATGCTTCTTCTGTCTTGAATGAACAGATTCCGTTTTCCCTCATTCATCCTGGCAAGGATCTGTTCACTCTTACTCCTCGTGTGTTTGGGTCGGTTGCATTTGTCCATCAGTTGTCGTCTGGTACTGACAAGCTCTCTCATAGGGCTGTCAAATGTGTTTTCGTTGGGTACTCCAGAACTCAAAAGGGGTACAAGTGCTTTGATCCTCTGCGTCGGCGGTATATGATCAGTGCAGATGTTACATTTTTTGAATCTGTTATGTACTTTTCAGCCTCAGGAGACAAGCAGCTACCACCTCTATCTACTGATGCCATATACATGACACCACCACCTCAGATGCCGTCACCAGCACCACCACCTCAGATGTCGTCACCACCACCACCACCACCACCTATCTCACCGCTACCGTTCCATTATACCCGCAGGCCTCCTCCCGCTCATGGTCATGACTCGTCTACTAGCTCGCCTATGGTATGTAATAAAAATATTACTGTTGATGGATCTGACGACATTTCTGAGCAGGATATGTTGCAGGGGCCAGATGAGACTACAACTGATTTAGATGTTCCCATAGCTCTACGCAAGTCGAAGAGGAGCTGTGTTACATATCCATTATCAGCATCCGTGTCTTTTGAGAGGCTATCTGGAGATTTCAGGTCATTTGTTGTGGCACTGTCAGCTGTAGATATTCCACGAAATCATCAAGATGCTCTGCAGGATAGTAGATGGCGGCTAGCAATGGAGGAAGAAATGGCGGCACTTCAGTCCAGAGGAACTTGGAGTTTGGTTCCTATACCTCCAAATGTGAACCCGGTGAGCTGCAAGTGGGTGTTTACAGTGAAGCACAATGCAGATGGCTCTATTGACAGGTACAAGGCGCGTCTTGTTGCACGTGGCTTTACACAGACATACGGGGTGGATTACCTTGACACATTCTCGCCTGTGGCACGTCATTACACTCTCCGGATCTTGTTGTCAGTTGCAGTTGCTAGAGACTGGCCGCTCCATCAGCTGGACGTGAAGAATGCATTCCTATATGGAGATTTGCAGGAAGAAGTTTATATGCAACAACCACCTGGTTTTGCTATTGAGGGGGAGTGTTCCAAGGTATGCAGGTTACATAAGGCTATCTATGGCCTTAAGCAGAGCCCCAGAGCATGGTTTCAGAAGCTCTCAGATCTCTTCGAGAAACAAGGATACAAACGCTCCAATGTTGATCATTCCTTGTTTGTACAAAAGACTGCTAGAGGTATCATTGTAATCATGGTTTATGTTGATGACATCTTGATTACAGGAGATGATGAGCAGGGCATAAAGCAGGCGAAAGAAAAACTGGGAACCGAATTTGTCACCAAGGACTTGGGAGTCCTTAGATATTTTCTGGGGCTGGAGTTTGCTAGAAATCCATATGGATTAGTAATGTCGTAGAGGAAATATGTTACAGATCTATTGAGTGAAACAGGTATGCTTGGGTGTCGGCCTGCTATGACACCAATGGATCCCAGCATGAAGCTCTATGATGATGACACAGAGGAAGTGGACAGGATAAGGTACAGAGAACTGGTAGGCAAACTACTGTATGTCACGATCACTAGACCTGATATATCATTTGCAGTGAGTCGTGTGAGCCAGTTTATGGAGCAACCACGTCAGGTCCATATGGATGCAATACACATGATTCTGAGATATCTAAAATCATCTCCAGGTGCAGGCTTGCTATTTAAGAAGGGAAAGGAGATCTCTATCACAGCGTGTGCTGATGCAGACTATGCAGGATGCCCCAAGGACAGGAAGTCCACCTCAGGATTTGCAGTCTATGTTGGAGATGCTCTAGTCTCGTGGAGGAGCAAGAAACAGACAGTGGTAGCTAGATCCAGTGCTGAATCTGAATACAGGGCTATGGCCCAGGCTAGCACAGAAATGATGTGGGTGAAAGCTCTACTTACAGATCTATGTCTTGATATACCGCTTCCTATGAAGTTGGAATGTGATAATCAGGCAGCCTTGTTCATTGCAAACAACCCAGCCTTCCATGAGAGGACCAAGCATATTGAGGTTGACTGTCACTACATACGTGACATGATTCAGAAGGGGTTCATTGCTACATCTCATGTCACCTCAGAGAATCAAACTGCTGATATATTTACCAAGGCATTACTTCGAGGCCCATTCCAGAAGTGTGCGTCCAAGCTGAGCATGATTGATATCTATGCTCCATCTTGAGGGGGAGTGTTGACGCATATAGAGTAGTGCATGTACCTCTTCGTTATTTTTATTTTCAGTTGTATGCTTTATGTAATTTACCCATAGGCTACTCTCCTATATAAGAGAGCCTAGGGCTTATGGAATAAACAAGTTGTTCATTTTTTCCCAACAAAGACCATTGCTTTGATACCATGTAAAGAAGAGAATGAAGTGTTATGTTTAATCCACAGGCCTAGAGTCTCTTACATAGAGCGAAACCCTATAGAGCAAAAAGGGGGAGGTGCATAAAAGACCTGGAAGTGTTGCATGAGTCAAATAAAATAGAAAACATAATTAACTCTAACAATTATGACTAGGCAGGGCTTCCCAAAACATCTTGATCTCAAGGATGAAAAGGTGTATCGCCTCTACATCTTACTCTGTGATTGTGAATAGTCGCCCTAAGTGGGGTTTCTTCCGACTACAGTGAGGAGTTCTCTAAGGCTGCTCGTTAGAGCCCATGTTGTTTATCTTGGTGGCTAGTGTCCTTGCTCGTATAGTTGATCATGCAGTTAATGAAGGCATCTCTCCAAGCTACTCTTTGAAAGATATCTCCATCCCACTCTTATAATACGAAGATGACACTATCTTTTCAATGAAGGGAAAAGGGAAGAGGCAATAGGAATGGATGTGGTGATTGTCATTTTTTGTTATCTTTCGGGGCTGAGACTAAATAGAAGAAAGTCAACCGCGGTTTTGTTTGATCTCTCAGACACAGATGCAACTATCAATGTCACGGAGCTGATCACTGCTTGTGGTTTTTGCCAATATAGTATTTATGTTCGCCCTTGAATTATGATCATCTACAATTGGCAGACTAGTTACTAAATCGAGAAGCCTGGATGGAAGCTAGTTAGTTGGAAGGCGTCTATGATGTCAAGCAATGGACGGTTGGTGCATGTTAAGGCAGTTTTGCTGGCGTCCTGATTTTCTTTGTCTTCGAAATTACTACTAATTGGTGTATGTCGTCGTGTGAAGATCATTGTACAAACATTTTTCTAGGGTAAGAATGGTCGAACAAGGTGCTTCTCCTTCCTCTTGTAGCAGTTGGGCATTCCGGTAATCGTGTAACGAGGTCCTCTTCCACTTAGAATGGTTTTATGCAGAAAATGTGATTCATTCAGCTAAGACTCTCCTTGAGTCTTTGCTTTGGTAACCTAGTTTACTCCTTATAATTAATCCATTGAGGTGAACACCTTCATGTGTTCTCCCTTTTACATCAAAAAAATAAAGTTTAGTCATTCTACTATAGTATTTATGTTCGCCCTTAAAGAGTGGTCATATGCGATTGGCAGACTGGTTACTAATAATCGAGAAGCTTGAACGGAAGCTAGCTAGTTGGAAGGCATCTATGATGTCAAGCAGTATTGCAGTAGACGGTTTTTGCATGTTAAGGCAGATTTGGTGGTGATCCTGATTTTCTTTATGTCTTTGACATTACTTCTAATTAGTGTACGTCGTGTGAAGATTATTGTGCAAGCATTTTTCTAGTGGAAAAATGGTCAAATAGGGTGCTTCTCCTTCCTCTTACAGCAGCTGAGCAATCTAGTAATCGCGTAACGACTAACGAGGTCCACTTCCACTTGGAATGTTTTTATGTGGAAAATGTGATTCATTCAGCTAAGACTCTCCTCGAGTCTTTGCTTTTGTAACCTAGTGTACTCCTTATAATTAAACCATTTGAGGTGAACACATTCATGTGTTTCCCGCTTTTACATCAAAAAAATGAAGTTTAATGGTTGAATGTAGTATAGTTAGATTGACTCAAGGATGGTTACGTTAGTGAAGCATACTAGAGGCAAAGGTTAGGGTGTAAGATGGAGAGATTATCAAGGGTTTGAGTGTAATTCGCAATTATGGAGGGTCAGAATGTAATTATAAAGTATAGGGGCATGTGTAAAAATTTCTTATCTAAATAATAGAGGGCACTGATCATTTCCAGAATTTCTCTAACAAGTTCATTTACATAAGAAATTTAGTAATGAACATACAAAAAAGGAAAGGAATTTAGAAGGACATTTCTTGGAGGCTCATTTACATAAGAATTTAGAAGGACACTTGCATTGTTGAGTTATGTGTAGATGTCTATGTACACATCGACATCTAGACATAGCTCAACAAGCTACAAATTTCGTACATATCGACCCATTTCGGTTGAAATTCATGGTTTCCAGTATAAAATTTCTCGGATTTCGACCGATATCATCGAAATTTCATCGATATCTACGTATATAAACGATATTATCTATGTGAGTTTGATTTTACTATTTATTTACATATTCCCAATATTAAAACACATAGTTATTTATATATTTTGTTTCAGGTCCTGCAGGGGGAGCGCACCCGCTGACCGGGCAACGAGACCCCCGTCTGGTAGGTTATGGTGCAACAGGAAGGGTACATATGATAGTTCTTCAACTTGGGGAGCTTCCTCCCCTTTGGGATTAAGCAATGGAGATGAAACAACTCTATAGCTTCTATATATCTGATATATCTTGTTCGTTTCATTCGTTTTCATTTATCTTCGTAAAATAGATGCATCTTTATTATAAGTATGTAATTAATTACGTAATTCATTAGAACTATGTTCATGACAGTTATTTCTATGAACGAAACATTGTCTAATTAATCATTATCCAGAATTTAGAATCAAATGCTTGTCTATTTTTATGAACAAAAGATGTCTTCCAAGTGTTGTTAACTTAATTACTTCGGTTTTCATTTCCAATATCTATCAGTCAACTCAACAATATATCGAATATGACCGATATGGCATGATAGAGATATGCGTGATATAAGTGTGCATTTGTAAGCCATTATTGTTTTAAGGTCTTGGATTCGATGATATCAATTTCCAGTATGTATCAACCAAGAATCAACATTAACATCGATTTGGTTGATATGACCGATATGTGCAATGTAAGTGGCACATATGAGCAATATGTGGGATATAAGTGTGTATTTGTAAGTTATTTATTGTTGTAATAACTTGGAAAATCTTAATTTGCGAAAAATGGTCGAAAATGTTTTTGAGTCATTTTCAACATTTCCACCGAAACGGTCGAAATTTCCCGAAATTTCACTGAACTTTCGATTTTGGAGGGGACCAAAACGAAATCGAAATTTCGAACCTTGGCTAGAAATTAGGGGTGAAATACTTGAGTTAGTCATAGAATATGACCTTGAAACAGGAGAAACTTTATTCAAGAAACGAGATGATGACATAATCAAATTTAAAAAAGATTTAACCACGATACAGAGCTACTTTGCATAAAGAAGAGTACAAGTACACCCTATAGGCCTGAAGGAAAGAATAAAAGGTGCAGGGATGGAGGGCCTAGCTTGACGGAGGTGTCCGCAGGTAGCATGAGACCAAGTACCTTACCTCAACAAAGTGTTTTATCCCTTCGCTCACTAAGTATAACTGATCTAGCGGGCAACCAATGTGATTCTCATTACATATGGACAAATCTGTTCCGAAACAGAGCTCTTTTATTGTGGACTCTGACTTGCTATTAATATTGTCTTATCTGCCAGTCGGGTCAGGTCGATAGCTCAGTTGAAAGCTATGAAACAAGTCCGCAGTAGTTTAAAATAGGAGATTTGGACAGGTGGAAAAATACTTTCGGAGTTTTTCAAATGAACATGGCAGTTGTAGCTAGAAATTAGGGGTGAAATACTTGAGTTAGTCATAGACTATGACCTTGAAATAGAAAAAACTTTATTCAAGAAATGAGATGATGACATAATTAAATTTAAAAAAGATTTAACCACGATAGAGATAAGACTACGTTGCATGGATAAGAGTATATGTACACCCTAAGTAGGCCTGAACGAAAGAATAAAAGGTGCAGGGATGGAGGGCCTAGCTTGATGGAGGTGTCCGCGGGTAGCATGAGACCAAGTACCCTACCCCAGCAAAGTGTTTTATCCCTTCGCTCACTAAGCATAACTGATCTAGCGGGCAACCAATGTGACTCCCATTACAGATGGACAAATCTGATCGGAAACAGAACTCATTTATTGTGGACTCTGACTTGCTATTAATATTGTCTTATCTGTCAGTCGGGTCAGGTCGATAGCTCAGCTGAAAGCTATGAAACAAGTCTGCAATAGTTTAAAATAGGAGATCTGGACAAGTGGGAAAATACTTTCGGAGATTTTCAAATGAACATGGCAGTTGTAGCTAGAAATTAGGGATGAAATACTTGACTTAGTCATAGACTATGACCTTGAAATAGAAAAACTTTATTCAAGAAATGAGGTGATGACATAATCAAATTTAAAAAGAGTTAACCACGATACAGATTGACTACTTTGCATGGAGAAGAGTTTAATTGTGCTCTAAAAAATGCAATGGCATTTCGAACTACCTAAAATCGTACATTCTGCATTGCAGATAAAGATGAAATTGTGCATTGATTAAGCTACAACAATGGCATCTTGTTGCACATTGATGGAAGTTGGGGCTCCTGCAATGATCCTCCCAGGCTAGGATAGAGACTACAACAGAGTCAGCGGCAATGGTGAAACACAGATGTGTCACTAAGGGCACCATGTCATGGAAGCAAAGGGAAGGAGGAATGTGAAGGTGACTATTGCTGGTTGTCGGGACTCGGGAGGAGTATAGGCAAAAATGTTGGAGGCATCCGAGTTCGTGATCTACCACGAGCATGGAGTGGTGGTTAAGTGGCGATGTGGGTTGGATTGGAGGCAAAAGCAAGAACTCCACTCCATCCTAACAAGGGGCGACGAGAATTTCCAATCGAATCAGTAACTAAATCCGAAAATTGAAGACCCAAAAAAAAAACCTCGCATGGCTACATCATAAATGGTGAGTTCCTTCTCCTACAAACATACCACAAGTGTACCACAAGTAAAAAAGAGCACAAGCCCCAGACATTTTAGGAAATCTAGAAACTAATGGGGCCTCCCCCTTTAGGATAAAACCAACCCAATCAACCATCTTCTCTCGCAGCCCCTCTTCACCTTCGCCACTAGCCAAAACTCCACCCCACATGTCCCCTTCTACGGAGGTAAATCCTCTCTAGAAAAACATTCACAACCCTCTCTAGGTCATTAAACTACCGGCCCGCCTAATCCACCACATGACGCTTACAAGAAAAAACCAGTACCACATATAAACGAGCATCGGTTACACTTACACCTTCTTTCTCTACTTCAATCGTAACCTTCCCCCTCTTCCTCTTACCACTTCTTGACCTCTCCCCTTCACAAAATTGAAGAGGCTACAGTCGGTCACCCTCCTTCTAGTCGACAAATCCCTTCTACAAAATCGACATAAGACGAGCGCCCGTGACCTCCAGGTATCTTGAGGGTGTGGTTGAGAAAGAGGCCGGCAACCTTCTCCCCAGATCTGACATGTTGGCCTCCCGCTTTCCCTTAACACGATTTCACCATTTGCATATAGTATGAAGAACGTCTGTATCGCCACCACATGAACCCTCGCTTATAACTAGCAAAACAAAGCTGTTAGAGTATGCGTCATATATATTGATGGGTAAATGGATCCCTCCAGGGTCCATTTACCACATCCCAGAGTTTATTCCCACATCTACCAGTGGTGCGACTTGAGGGTCTGAGAAGGCTATATAAAAAGCCCCATCAGCCCTTTGAGGCTCTACTGTTGTTTAATCCCGTTCCTTAGGGAGTAGGGTTCCACGTAAAAATCTTGGTGTTCATGTTTATTTTTCTGTTCTTCATGCTCTATTTATCATTCTGCTTCCGCATTCATAGTTTCTAATATGGTATCATAGTGGGTTCGATTCTAGAGGATTTTATGTTAGTTCATTATTCGAGATTCGATTTGTGTTCTTGAAGATGTATTCTTTAAAGATTATTATCATGTATGGTTCAAGTTGAGTTTTAGGGTTTCTTTTTTTTAAACCCTAATCCGGAAAAAACCTTGTTTTGTTTGGTCATCCGAAGATCTCCGCAACAACAGGCAGCACAGCAACACAACAGGCGGAGCCGCTCTTCAATGGCAGTAGCCGACCGAGCATCAAGCTCTAGGCGGAGCCCTCGCCTCTTGTTCGTTCTGTTCAAGATTTATTGGGTTCTTCTGGAACCTAAGGTCGAAGCAACACATAAAGGAGGGGCTCTCTGCCCTCCTCCCAGTTCCTGGAGGCGCAAGCACCTCGCCAGTTCCAAGCAACCTCGTGCAGATCCGCAGATCCATGGAAGCCCCATCTTCTCGCAAACGCCTTCTCGGGTCTGTTGCATCCTTCCAAAGCCGCATCGTCCAGGCGAGCTTCATCTCTCAATCAAGGCTCAAATCCAGCGCACAGGAGGCGGCGAAGGGTTGATTTAGCCCTTGCACAGCCCACGCGAGCCCCAACCCCAACCCCAATCGTCGCACCTTCATCATGGTGGCACAAAGCTCTCCAATCGCTTCAGGCTCCTCCTCCTTGCGTGCGATGGCGCAGCCCTCCTCTCCCGATCGCCGCCATCATCTGCAGAAGCCTTGAAGTCCAAGCGCGCAGGCGACGCTCCTCCAAGATGCTTCGGCGACGGTGGGTTCCCAATCTGGGGCTCTTAATTATTAAAAAATGATGGAGGGGGGCTGCGATTAAAAAAATAATTAAAAAAAGGGGGGGAAGGGGCCAGTCGTTTCATCTTCGTAGCGTGCTCAAATGGGACGTTAAAATTTTTTTTACGGCCCAACAGGCCTCCAGCAGTTGTAAGAAAAAGGGAGAGAAGGGCCCAAATGGGTTGTATGTGCGTATTTCCAAAAAAACTTTTGAAAGAGGTGCGTACAAAAAAAATCGTACGCGATGAAAAAAGGGGAGAAGTGAAAAACCGTAAAAAAATATGTGAACGGCTTAAAAATGAAAAAAGAAGAAAAAGAAAAGTCGAAAAAAATGTATCGGCTTACTGGTTTTGTTTTTTCCTCATTTTCTTGTCTTCTCCCAACTTAATAGTTGTCTTCATTCCAACCAGTATGGGAGAAAAGGGGAGTATTATGTAGAGTCACAGGTTTGTTCCAGATTCAGATGTCAGATTCCATACCATCCCGATTTTCCAGACTCTACAGTTCAGATATCTAGACTCGACGTTCAGATTCCGAGTCCTCAGTTTCAGACACTCATATGTATGCAGTCTTTTCATATGTGCACATGTTTGCCATCATTGTTTGTGATCCCCATCTTTTGTGTTTCGGCCAGAGTTTTCATGTGCTCCATAGGGACTCCAGAGTAGATATCCCATTCCCTATGCCATGTAGGCTAGGGTTTTCATGTGGTTTCATAGGGACTCCAGAGTAGAGTACCATTCTCTGTGCTAGATGGGAGAGACCCAGTTCACCGACGAGGAGACTTCTTCAAACTCCATTCTCAAGCGATCGTGAACTCCAGTACGAGATCCTTCCAAGGTTCCTATGAGAGAGAACCCACTTCGAGGTCCCTATGAGAGAGACCCATCTTCAGAGATCTATGTATGGATAATTAGCAATGCTCTTTTCGGTCCTTTCAGAGATGGAGCAATTGTCCACATTATTGTGGCGGGCCAGAGTTCTCTGTGTAGAGACTCATTTCAGTTGCAGTGACTCTGACAGGCGCAGTACAGAGCACATGCTCTCCGACGAGGAGATTCAGTATGACTCACACTCCAGCTCGTTCGTCCTCCTCACCTGCACGACATGAGAAGCAACGTCCTCGACAACAACCGACAATTGTGCGCGTTGAGTTGATATTATCTGTAGTGTCTTGTATTGTGAGTTGAGATTTCTTTCTGTTTGTCCAAGCTGAGCATTGCATGCTCCAGCTTGAGGGGGAGTGTTAGAGTATGCGTCATATGTATTGATGGGTAAATGGATCTCTCCAGGGTCCATTTACCACATCCCAGAGTTTTAGTCCCACATCTACCAGTGGTGGGACTTGGAGGGTATGAGGAGGCTATATAAGAAGCCCTAGACCCTTATATACAGTAGGAAAAGCAATAGACACATCAGCCCTTTGAGGCATTCTCCTGTGGTTTAATCTCGCTCCTTAGGGAGTAGGGTTCCACGTAAAAATCTTGGTGTTCATGTTTATTTTTATGTTCTTCATGCTCTATTTATCATTCCGCTTCCGCATTCATATTTTCTAACAAAATCCATGAGGATATTCAAAATTCAAGCACACCATCAGGTGCTCGATCTTCAAATGCTCCCTGTAAAAAAACCCGTCAAGTAAAGACCCGTAAAAGCAAAGCAATACTGACTATTAAAAGTAGTCGATTGTTTTGAAAACTCCACGGAGTTGGGCCCCTTCTGCAAAATATATAAAAAACAATCACATCATAAACTCTCCAGAAACATTCGATTGAAACAATTCATTGATCCCCACCCAAAAAAATTGGACCCCACAACAATAGATCCAAATACCTCTGCCATTATCATTGGAAGAAAGGGTTGCATTGGCACCAAAGGGATGGTTTGTGCCACCGATGTGGAAGCGATTCTTAATGTCCTTGGTGACATATCACGGAGGTATGTCCCCAATGCTCCCCCATTCACCATCAATAGTCAGCGTTGGAAAGCGGTACGGCCAACGAATGCTTGATTAGGAATGGGATCACAACAGATATCCTCACAAGTTCCACCACTACATCGAGAAGTTACCTAAATACAAGTCATCACAGACCATTGTCTTAAGCTCACACATTGAGGACAGCATTGCTCACAATAAGGTGAAGTACTTACTCCTTAACGAGACCCCCAAAACACATACCAATCATTGTTGCTTATGATGAGTAGCACCATCATGAAACAAGATCATTACCATGTCGTCGACATCATAGCAGCAACATCACCCTTTCAATAGACTGTGAACACAAAAGTCACTCCACATTCCAAACCATGTTCCCTTCGAAGGAGGTCCTAGGAAATCTTTGAAACCCCTTGCCACCTTTCTCAAGTCTTCACCAGGGTTTTAAATTTCGCGAAATGTCAGCAAAATTTTGTTGAAAATTCGATCTTTCCAATTGGAGAGCGCCTCCGCAATTTTCGTACCCCTTTAATTGGGTGGAATTCATAGTAGAATATATCCTCCCAATAACTTTTATGATAAAAATTTTCGGGGGCAGGGGTCCTCCTGTAAATGCCCTCAGTTACCCACTTATTCCCGGTTTTAGGGGATTCGACACCTTTTGAATGGGCGTATAGGGCTCCTTCCTTTCCCAGGCAATGGCGGCAGCAGGATCTCAGATTCCATGGACGGCGCCGAGTGGGCTGCGCAAGTTGCGCCCAACGATGTGCACACGGGTTCGGGAGGCGGTTGCGGCGATGGCTGGGACAGCTGGGGACCGTAGCGGCGGAGGTAAAGGGGGGGGGGTCAGGGGAGAGGTAATCGGCCTGGGGTGTCGATGGCGGTGGCGGTTGTGGCCGAAGTTGTGGCTGGTCACAATGCTGCAGGATGGGGAAATCGGGAGGGAGGCGGGCATGGCGCAGCGTCGAGGGGAGGGGTAGGCGGGAGGGCGGCGATGAAGATAGGTGGGAGTGCGCAGAATCGCACGTGGGAGTGGGCGGGCCCACGATGGGGCGAGGGCGAGGTAGGGTGGCGGGGGAGGGGAAGGCGGTGGCGCGCAGGGGGGCGGACTGTGGTGGTGCGGCGAGGGTTGGGGAAGCCGGGGTGGGTGTTGGCGGGTCTGGGGGTTAGATTGGGGCGGTCGAGGTTGCGGGAAGGGGGCCCGAGGGTGCGGGGCTGCCAAGGTCGGGCGGCAGCGGGGTAGGAACTGTCATCGGGGATGATGTCGGCGATGGCGGCTGGTCTGAAACCTCCTGGACAGCAAGCGTTTCGGCCTTTTTTCTTCTAAAACGGCCTGGACAGCGGTCGAGTCGTCTTCAAATTCGGTGTCGGTGATCGGTGTCGCTGAAGACTTCGCTTTGGCGGTGTTTTCCTCTAGTTGGCGTGTTATTGCTTCAATATTCCGTGACGCCAAAGCGTGCATATCGGCACAAACTTGGAGCATATTAGATAATGTTTGTCTAACCTCGACACGCCATGCACGATCGTTGGAGCGAGATCCTTTGGAATTTTGTTTGCGTGAACGTCTGGACGGATCGTCAGATCGTGAGGACGATCTGTGGGCCATGCTCTGATACCAAAATGATGCAGATACGATTTTGACGCGGCGAATAAATTTGAATATTTTGAACGGTGGATTTTTGGTGGAGAATATGGAGGGGTTGAGAAGAAGAAACTCGTCGGGAACGAGGGGGTTGAGGGAGAAGAAGCGCGAAGACCGCGTAGGGGAGAAAAGAGAGAGGGAATTCTCAAATTGATAACATACTGAACTGATTAAAACAATGGACCCTCATCCCTTTATATAGGAGGGATGAGATTACAAAAATAGAAAACTAATTTAAATTGACAACTAATTATCCTAAATAGACTCTAACTAATTAACCGACTAATTTGAAAATCAAATCTATAACTAATTATTGGAGATCACAGGCGATCTCGTTTATTTAATTAAAGACACGACAACTTAAATAAACGTAAATAAAATTAACTAAAAATTTCGACGACTCAAATAAACGTAAATAAAAATGTGACCCTATCTTTCAGGTCCGCGCTGCATCACCCCCCCCTCCTCTCTCTCTCTCTCCTCTCTTGTTACATCTATGTACATGTCAGTTGTTACTGCATGCAAGTTGCTATGTTGGATTATTGTTGCACACTCTGTGTGTGACAAGACAACTGTGTGTGGCCCATTCTAGTGACATGTTCAACACAATAGGTCAAGTTTTCTGCGGTTCATAAAAGGATTAAGAAAAGTGAATTGTTTGATACTAAGCTTATTGTTGACGCATATTTAGTTATTGTATCTTTTTGCTATTTTATTTTCTTGTTATCCTCTTTATGTAATTTACCCATAGGCTACTCTCCTATATAAGAGAGCCTAGGGCTATGGAATAAACATCTCATTCACGTTTCCCAACATGGTATCAGAGCGACGGTCCTAGACCGGAGTTCTCGAAACCCTAACCCTAACCCGCCCCACCCGCCGGCCTCTCCTCTCTTCTCTCTCTCTTCTCTCGCCGACCCTCCGATCGCGCATAGGCGCAGCCCCCAGCCCCGATCGCCTCTCCAGCGCTTAGGGCTTCTCGCCGTGGGGGGCTTCTCGCCGTGGGGGCTTCTCGCCTCTCCAGCCCCGATCGCTTCTCGCCGTGGGGGGCTTCTCGCTGATCGCCTGGCGCCTCTAGAGCCGATCGCCTAGCGCGCCTTGCGCTACTCGATCGCCTGGCGCCTCTCGACTGCCTGGCTCCTTGCGCTACTCGATCGCCTGGCGCCTCTCGTTGCGCTGCATAGCGCGCAGCCTGTGCGCCTCCTAGTGCGGTGCGCCTCCTGTCCTGTGCACCATCTCCTGAGCGGCAACCGTGCACCTTCCAGTGCCTGCTGTGCTGTGCGCACCATCTGCTGTGCTGTGCTGTGCATACAGCGTTAGCCTTCTGTGCGCATAGTGTTTCGTGGTTTTCTACAAGCGTGCTCTAGGGTTTCTACAATAGAAACCGGTACGCGTGCGGATCGTAGCGCGCGGAGGTCCATGGGGATAGTTGCTTGAGGTCTACACATGCAACTCATCCCGTCTATGTCATTGTAGACAAATATTATCTGTTGCAGGTCGCTCCAGTCTTCCTTATCCAGTATGTCAGAAAGCAAGGCAGATATTCCATCCATGGGTGCATTTCGTGGTCCAGCGCCCATAGTCAAGATGGATGGCACGAATTATGAACTGTGGGCAATGCAGTTCATGAGTATGATGAAGTCCACGGGCAAGAAGCATATTCTCACAGAGCCCGAGCCTGCAGAGAAGACTGGAGTCCATGCCTCATGGGAGGCTGACGATGCATATGCAAAAGTGTGGTTGTCTGGCACATTGGCTATTGAGATCGCCAATGACATTCTTCATCAGCCCACAGCCAAAGACATGTGGGATATCCTAGCAGCGACGTATTCTCAGGCAAGGAATGAGACGAAGATCCTGCAACTACAACATGATATATTCACAATTAAGTAGAATGGCCGCCCATTACATTCTCTCTATACATCTTTGAGAGGAATGTTTGAGAAGCTCCATAGCTTCATGCCTCTTACCGCCACACCAGAACAGCAGAAGACATACAGGAATGCGACAATGGTGGGTGTGTTTCTTGCAGCACTCGATCCAGAGTATGAGGCCGCACGTTCACAGATTTTGGCGGACTCGACTATTCCTCCCATGGAGGAAGCTTTTCACAGATTGAGCAGGATTACTGTACCTTCCACAGCCACTAGTCAGAATCCCTCAGCCATGGCAGCCAGCAGAGGCCGTGGTTCTCATTACCAGGGCCGTGGACGTATTCCCCGTGGAAGGGGTGGCCGCACTAGGCCAACATGCACATATTGCCACAGAGTCGGCCATACTGAAGACACATGCTACTCAAAGCATGGATTTCCTGCGTCTGCAAGAGCTGCTGAACATATAGAGCCTCCGTCTGCTGCTTCACTGGATCAGCGCTTTGATGACCTGGTTGCCCGACTCAGGGGCATTATCCCACCATCTGGCCCAGCACCGACTACAGAGAGTCATACTGATACTGCTGCTTCTGCCACTGCCTCTGCATCTACCAGTACTTCAGGTAGTACACTTGCACTCCACAGTAGTAGATCTCATATACTGCCATGGATCATGGACTCGGGCGCCACACATCATCTATGTGGTGACCAGGGTCTACTTACAGGATACACCCAGATCCCTCCAGGACGGACAGTAGTAATTGCTGATGGCACGCATTCCCCTATCACTGGTCAGGGGGAGATTAGATTGACACCCTCTATGCAACTGAAGAATGTCCTACATGCACCACATTTTTCTATGAATCTGTTGTCGATTAGTCAGATCACGAAGGATCTTCACTGTCGAGCTATTTTTGACCCATCTTCTTTGATTTTTCAGGACATCCGTACGGGCAACGTGATTGGTCATGGCTATGAGCAAGGAGGCCTTTACCGTCTGAACCAGACCCCATTTGCTGGAACCACATCCTCTCCTGCTGAACAAGTATCTCCTCTCCTGTGGCATTTGCGATTTGGTCATTTACCGCTTCAGAAGTTGCGTCTAGTCCTACCATATAGTATCTCTCACACACCTATTCAGTGTGAGGCGTGTCAGTTGGGAAAACATCACAGGTCGTCTTTTCCCAGTAGTCAAGGTCGGAGTAGTAACTCCAAGTTTGAGTTGTTTCATGTCGATGTCTGGGGTCCAAGTCGTGTTCCCGATCATCAGGGACACAGGTTTTATATTGTTTTTGTGGATGATTTCTCTAGAGCATCATGGGTCTTTCTGATGAAAAATAAATCTGAAGCTGGAAATATTATTATCCATTTTCTAAATGAAATTCAAAATATTTTTTCTACATCTGTCAAGATTGTGAGAAGTGATAATGCCTTGGAATTATGTACCAACATTCTAGCCAATTACTACTCCTCAAAAGGGATTATTCACCAAACATCGTGTGCTCATACGTCTCAACAGAATGGGGTTGCCGAAAGAAAACACCGTCACCTACTTGATGTTACAAGGTCACTTCTTATTCAGAGTCATGTTCCGTACTCCTACTGGGGTGATGCAGTCCTTACTGCATGTTACCTTATCAACCGTATGCCCTCGTCTGTCTTGAATGAACAAATTCCTTTCTCCCTTATTTACCCTGACAAGGATTTGTTTATTCTTACTCCTCGTGTGTTTGGTTCAGTCGCATTTGTCCATCAATTGTCGCCCGGTACTGACAAGCTCTCTCCTAGGGCTGTCAAGTGCGTCTTTGTGGGGTACCCCAGAACCCAAAAGGGGTACAAGTGTTTTGACCCTGTGCGTCGGCGGTATATGATCAGCGCAGATGTTACATTCTTTGAATCCAGTATGTATTTTTCAGAATCCGGAAACATGCAGCCACCACCATTATCTCCTGATACCGTATTCATGGCACCACCAACATTACAGCCGTCACCACCAACATCACAGCCGTCACCACCATTACCACAACCACCACCACCACCGCCGCCACAAACAATATCCCCGTTACCATTCCATTACACCCGGCGGCCGAATCAAGCTCATGGTCCTGACCAGTCAACTAGCCCGCATATGGTATGTACTGAAAATGTTAATGTTGATGGATCTGACGACATTTCTCAGCAGGATGCCTTACAGGAGCATGGTGATACCACAGAGGATCTGGATGTTCCAATTGCTCTACGCAAGCCGAAGCGAAGTTGTGCCAAGTATCCATTATCAGCAGCAGTTTCGTTTGAGAGGCTATCTGGACCATTCAGGACGTTTGCATTGGCACTTTCAGCTACGGATATTCCACGGAACCACCATGAGGCTTTGCAGGATTCTCGGTGGCGGCTAGCAATGGAGGAAGAGATGGCGGCACTTCAGTCTAGAGGAACATGGAGCTTGGTTACTGTACCACCGGATGTCAACCCGGTGAGTTGTAAGTGGGTATTTACAGTGAAACATAATGCAGATGGCTCCATTGACAGGTACAAGGCCCGCCTAGTTGCAAGGGGATTCACACAGACATATGGAGTAGATTACCTTGACACGTTCTCCCCGGTGGCTCGTCATTCCACTCTGTGGATCCTCTTATCAGTTGCAGTTACTAGGGACTGGCCACTCTATCAACTGGATGTGAAGAATGCCTTTCTGTATGGCGACCTGCAGGAGGAAGTCTACATGCAACAGCCACCAGGTTTTGCTGTTGAGGGGGAGTGTTCCAAGGTGTGCAGATTACATAAGGCTATCTATGGCCTTAAGCAGAGCCCCAGAGCATGGTTCCAGAAGCCGTCAGACCTCTTTGAGAAACAAGGATACAAACGTTCCAATGCTGATCATTCCTTGTTTATACAGAAGACGGCAAGAGGTATTGTTGTAATCATGGTTTACGTTGACGATATCTTGATTACAGGTGATGATGACCAGGGCATTAAGCAGGCAAAGGAAAGGCTGGGGACCGAGTTTGTCACCAAGGACTTGGGAGTCCTTAGATATTTTCTGGGGCTGGAGTTTGCCAGAAATCCGTATGGATTAGTCATGTCACAGAGGAAGTATGTCACAGATCTACTGAGTGAGACAGGTATGCTAGGGTGTCGACCTGCCACGACACCAATGGACCCTAGCATGAAGCTGTATGATGATGATACAGAGGAGGTTGACAGGAGAAGATACAGAGAGCTGGTAGGCAAATTGTTATATGTCACGATCACTAGGCCAGACATATTATTTGCAGTGAGCCGTGTGAGCCAGTTCATGGAGCAGCCACGTCAAGTGCATATGGATGCAATACACATGATACTTAGATATCTCAAATCTTCTCCAGGTAAAGGTCTGCTATTCAAGAAAGGAAAGGGGATTTCTGTCTCAGCATGCGCAGATGCAGACTATGCAGGATGTCCTAAGGATAGGAAGTCAACCTCAGGGTATGCGGTCTATGTTGGAGATGCCCTAGTCTCATGGAGGAGCAAGAAGCAAACTGTGGTAGCTAGATCCAGTGCTGAATCCGAATATAGGGCTATGGCCCAGGCTACTACAGAGATGATGTGGGTGAAAGCAGTGCTGACAGATTTGTGCTTAGATATACCACTTCCTATGAACTTGGAGTGTGATAATCAGGCTGCTTTGTTCATTGCAAACAATCCTGCATTCCATGAACGGACCAAGCATATTGAGGTGGATTGCCACTTCATACGTGATATGATTCAGAAAGGATTCATCACCACATCCCATGTTACTTCAGAGAACCAGACTGCAGATATATTCACCAAGGCATTGTTACGTGGCCCGTTTCAGAAGTGTGCTTCCAAGCTGAGCATGATTGACATCTATGCTCCATCTTGAGGGGGAGTGTTGACGCATATTTAGTTATTGTATCTTTTTGCTATTTTATTTTCTTGTTATCCTCTTTATGTAATTTACCCATAGGCTACTCTCCTATATAAGAGAGCCTAGGGCTATGGAATAAACATCTCATTCACGTTTCCCAACACTTATTGCTTAGGCTTCTAAACTAAATTTTTGATATGTTATTATATCTTTTCATGTTATATATCAATAATTATGTACTGGTTTAATCAGAATATGGGTGTAGGTTAGTTTGCCTGATTAAAATTTTGTATGATTTGATGGATGCTTACAATCTTAGTTAAAGGTAGTTGACCGCACTAAGGACGTTTATACAGGGTCTGGACCAACTCGTGCAAATGTTATTGACACCATTGGGACGTTCAGATGTGATCCGATTCTACCTGAGTGGGGTGTCACATACAATGACTCTGATCCAATACATAAAAATGATAAACATTGGTATTATTTAATCATTGGTGTTGGTAAGAAAAGCACTCCACTCCAAAATATCCAATGTACCTTAGACACATATTTGATCATTTTCTTGTTATTCAATGATGTTATATTGTTTAAGCAGTCGTCTCTGAAATGATGGAATCACATAGATTAGATCATTTAGTTATAAGTTGACTGAAACAATGGAGATCAACAATGAGATCTGAAATTCACGATTGGTTACAATCCTAAAGGATATCTTTTAACAAACAGAATTTCCTGTTGAGAGTGAAAAGGGGAAACCGATTCTTAAACAATATTTCAACTGACGGAGAAGAGATTGTCTTGAGAACTGTATGTTTGCAACTCACCGGTAACAAAGTATGTAGTATTCCACAAGAAAATCAATTAGTAAGCTAAAGGCTAGCGATTGCATTACACATATATACATACAAAAAAAGTTAATGATAGCAGTGTACCTCAAGAATGACAAGTATTTTGTGTGTGTATTTGCACAAAGATTTTCAACTGCCTCCTTCAAATCAAGAAGATCAGTACATACTTTTCGAATTACCTGTCCACAGGGAAAAAATGTAAATGCAAAATTTCTATGTAAAAACAACAATTTGATCAACTATTTTTACAAACCAACCATGAAAGAGCTGGGGTTGACGTATTTAACACTAATCTCCTACTAGCTACTGTGATTTGAAATCTAGCTAAAACACGTTATCATGGTCTAGATTATGGAAGTAGATTAAATTACTCTGTAACTTTACAGTAGGGGATGTCCTCTCATGTGAAAAGTATGGAAAGCTCAAGATGAGGATAATATGATTTAAGTAGTTATCAGTTGACCGGTAGAAAATATACTTAGCTACGAATATAAACAAAGAACCATTTTGGAGAACAGCCTTGAAACATATCCACGTAACTGCAAAATGTGCACAGATATTGGCCACTCAATAATTAATATAAGTAGCATCAAACACGGAAATGAAACAGTTCTTGACCTTCAGTAGGCACCTCCCGGTAAGTTTAAAGCTTTATCTGGAAAAACACCGAAAAAATTAAAAGTCTGACCATTTTCCTCTAATATTAGGATGGATCATGCTCAAGAAACTAAACGTTGAACTCCGTTGGGTGACTCCCTATATATGACTCAAAATCGAGCCAAAATGATTCTGATTATATTCCAAGATAGAAGGAACCGGTGTCGGACATAGGAGGACCAAGAAGGGAATATAATACATAATGTTAAAGGACTTCGTGGCATAGAAACATGGGATGTTAAGAAATGAGATAAAGAAACAGAATACAACAGCCAAAAGCTACATAATTGCCGCTGCCTCGTCCACATAACTAATGCGTAGATATTTACATCAGGTACAACGATGAAGGCACGCGTAAATTCATATCGAGCCTTCTTCCAATTAACATATATCTGCACGAATCGTCCAGCAGTCCGCGAGATTAGGGATATATAAAAACAGGCAACTACTATAACCTATTACCTGGAAACTTTGAAAATTAACAACAGAGCAAAATTTGGAGCGAAATTGCACATGACTATCGAGAGCAAGGGGCGTCAAACAGAAACCCACAAAAATGTTAGTCACGAATTGCCCAAAAAAACGTGGAATTATCTCACGCAATTCAGTACATATGGGTTACCAGAGTCGAAAAACCGGAGCAAGAAGAAGATCGTACCTTCTCGGTGTCGGACTGGTAGATAGAGTTGATGCTGGACTGCGGCGTGATCCAGACGTGCGCGGGGAAGTCGTCCTCCTCCTCGCTGCTCTCCATTGCTCTTCCGAGCTCCACCGAAGGGGCGGTTTTCTTTTGAGTTGGAGAGCTCAAGGGGTTGATGCAAGAGACTACCAAAACCACCCCACGCCCACCCAAACCCCGCCCCCTCAAAGTTCGATCTCAACCGTTGGATCGCAGACGGCTGTCTCAAAAAACCAGGGAAGTATCCGGATGGGATTAGGGCAGCTAATCCAACCGAACTGTAACGAACATACCTATGTTCGAGTTCGGTTCGATAAGGAAGTTCGAAAGTTTGAGTTCGAGTTCGAGTTCGGTTCGATAAATGTTCGATTAGAATATGTTCGAGTTCGAGTTCGTTTAGAAAACGAACGTTCGAGTTCGGTTCGATAACAGTTCGTTAACAATTTAACTTAACTAAAACTTGTTTATATGAACAAGTTCGAAATGAGAGTTCGATAAGAAGGTTAGATAAGCAGTAAAAATAAGAAATTATTCAAATTAAAGTGGTACAAAGTCCAATAAATACCACAATTTCTTTAACCTCAAATTTTATTAAGTGTATAAATATTAAGTTACACATACAAATATACACACATATATGCATATATCGAACTCGAACTTTTATCGAACGAACATATGCTATGTTCATATTCGGTTCGTTAAGCTATCGAACTAAAATTTGAAGTTCATGTTCAGTTCATCAAGAAACGAACGAACATTTTTCGAACTATTATCGAACGGACTCTAATCGAATACGAACATGTTCAGTTCGATTAGCAGCCCTAGATGGGATCCGTGATCGCCTCGATTCTATAACTTGAGGGTCTTTTCTACAGTGTCCTCGTCTTCTCCACGAGGACATTTTGGTAAAATTGCAAAGTTGAACACCATTGAGGGAGTTGATTAGTCGCACTGAATCAGTAGTGGGACTTGATATATTGGTGTTGCTATCTAAGCAGCCTCATACCTCATTATTCATTAAAAAAATTAAATAGAAAACAGTTTTTTTAAGGGTTTTCCCGTACTTCCATCATGCTCCTTGTAGAATAGGGTGCGATGTAAAATTAAAGTCTTCTTTTATTTTGTTCTTGCTGTGATGTTCTTCCGTAATATTATTTTTTACATGATATTAGAGCACGTCAGTCTTGGATATTCATGTTCTCGTTATTTGTCCTTTTGTAATTTGATTGTATTAAAGAAAGTTTTTTTTTCTCAACAGCTTGGCGGTTCATATTTCATGTGAAGTTGAGAATTTATTCCATGCAAACACCATTCGCAGTCATTAGATTTATTGCCACAACTATGTCGGTTTCATGCTAATGAAGAAGAAGCTTCCTCCATGTCTTCCACCAACAGAGATCTGGAATTCCTCTATCACCGTGTTCTATCCAGTTCAACCCCTCCTTACAAACATGTTGCGGTAATGGGTTTATGGGTCTCTAAACTGGTTTCTAAAATCAAAGAAGGATCGACGAAGAAAGGGGGTTGCTAATCAGTTGCGTGATGAGCCTTATCGAGTATAAGGATGTCGCAACACGGCCCCATGCTCGTGGCCAACACATCCAAATCACGGATGTGCCACATTTTGGTTGAAAGCTTATGTTTCGTGTGCCAAGATGAAGCTAGAGATCGACTCGGGAATTTGCATCTAGGGTTCAATGCTTGCTCCGATATTTGTCAAGGGATTTATCGCCAATGGGTTTTTTAACGTACAGGGATCTTCAGCCTCATCTACGGCTACCTCCGATCACGCCTTCTCGCAATGTGTAGCCCCTTCATCTGATTTGCTCTTCATCCCCCGCCAATCGTTAGTCGGCAAGCTCCATATCATCTTCTCTGATGCGCCCCCAACAAATGGTTGTGACCTCTAGGGTGTCGACTCGGCGATTGATCTAACAACAAGTGATTGCAGTAGCGGGTTCTCCACAAGGGGAACCCCAATCCTGGAAAGAAAAGACTAGGGAAGCAGTTGCTCCCCATTGAAGGGCGTATATTCTTTTATTGTCTTATGATGTGTGCTTGCATTGAGCTCAACAGGCCCATTCTTGTGCATTGTCTTTTAGAAAAAAAGAGAGGAAAATGGTGTTAGCAGAAAACAAAAAAAAAGGGACTGAAAGATGAAAGAAGTCTGTGAGGCAGTCCACAAATGAATGGACCAAAAATGCGAGGACCTCCAATGATGATTCAAAAAAGGGGAGGTAAAAAAATTTGAAGGGGGGATTGACAGTGAAAAAATTGAATGTTCAAAAAAAATGAGATGGAGTAAAAAAAGGTATGCTGGAAGAAAAGGACGGCAAGAAAATTTTGAGTATTTGTTTTATCTCCCATATGGATATGGGAAATAGAGGGAGTGTTCATGACTACCTCCTGATTTTTTAGTTGAGGTGTACACATATGTGATCATTTATTTAAAAGGCCCTAAACTATTGATTTGGGTTCGGAATTTTCATGTGGATCACGTATGATAGAGACCCATGGTAGATGCTCGATACAAAGAGATCTATAGAGATTCCGGAGTAGAGATTCAATTCTCTGAAGCCAGTGTGAAAGAGGTCTAGTTCAAGGCTCTCAATGTGAGACCCATTGCAACAACTTCATGATTGGAGTCCTTTTCATATCGTCATATGTTGACAGCGCTCACGTGGTCTCTGGAGAGATCCATTTCCAGTCTTCAATATTTGGAGCATTCAAAAGCATATCAACAAAAGGTACAGATTCCCCAAATCGCAAGCGTGAGAAGATGAACATATATTTGTACTCGGCTCGTGTGTATTGTATTGTCCAAGCTGAGCATTTCATGCTCCAGCTTGAGGGAGGATGTTGAGATAGTTGTGGTGTTGAGCCTCTATGAGGGAGTTGTTTAGTATCATATGGATGAATGGTAGGACTTGGACATGATGGGGCTATATAAGTAGCCCCACAACCCCATGTATCCATTGAGGAAGTGATTAGAAAATCAGCCCTATGAGGCGGTTCTCTCGTTGTTTCATCATGCTCCTTGCGGAGTATGATTCCACGTAAAATCGAAGTCTTCTTTTATTTTGTTCTTACTTTGATTTGCTTCTGTAATATTATTTTCTACAAATATGAACAAGATAAAGGTATTAGTCGAAAGATATATATATAAGGAAATATACATTTAATCTATACAATTACATTTATTTATTTGAAATTTGTAAATATTTAGGTCAACTCTCCACCATGATTTTTTACAGTATCCATGATGCAAATTTGGCAATTTAAATCTGTATATTTTCTGGACTTATAAAATGTAAGAAATATTGACAAGTTCAACAATGCATTTACTAAAAAAATTGAAATAGTTCTTAACTTGGAAAAGTTGAAAACATGTTTGGTTGGATGGACTTTTTTTGCAATTAATGGTTGTTTGGGATTTTTTTGTAGAAATAATGAATTTAAACTAAATATTTAGTCAGGTTACAAAGTCTAAAATGATCGCAATAGCGAATTTTCGACTCCAATGTCTATAAAGCCGCCATATCCATATTAAACAAAAGTGAGTTTCTATATGTGCTAGAGGAGGGCCTATTTAATGTATGTAGGGATGTCAACTAGTCGGATTTGAGGCCAGACATTTCCAAACCCATATTCAATATAAAATCACTACCCAAGTGCAAACACGACTATTTATTAGAAGGATAGCTTTTACCTGACACCCTAATATCTGATTAACATCCACTAATCCAATATAGAACCAGCCTTAAACTAATCAAATGTATAGAATATTTACACAAAAACATATTAAAATGAAGCCATATAGGGTCATTACCTAATTATCAAACTTTTGTTAATCTTGGACCAAAGGTAATCATGACATCATGTAATATACACTCTTATGTCCATGCATGTATAAAGAAGACTCTTGACTCTTGAGCCTTCATTCAAAGTATAACCTCAACAAGGTAATTGAAGTGGACAACGACATTGAACAGAGAAGTGGTTGTTTATTGCTTTGATATTGACATATCATGTAGGATTTATTTGTCAACTTTGTATTTTGCCATCAAAAGCTCTAATATCATAATGAAAATAAACAAAATAGTGAAGCAGAATAAAGAACAAATGGAATCATGAATTTACATGGAACCCTACTCCCTAGGGGAGCAGAAAAAAGCCACCAAAGATAGTGTTTTCTATTATGTTTCTCAATGAATACAATGTGTATAAGGATGTATATATAGCTCCACCAACATAGTAAAGTTCCATCAATAGCGGGATTAACACATGGGGACTGTGTAATTGGATCTTGGAGAGATCTAAGTGTAACCGGATCTTAGAGAGACCCAATTACCTGTCTAGATCAGACTCTAGCAATCCAATTATATTGTTCTCATATTTAGTTCCATACTAACTATTGATGGGACTTTGATGTGTTAATGGGTTTATATATAAAACCCTGCATCCATTGTATTCATTAAGAAATATAATGGAAGAAATGACCATTTTGATTTTCTCTTGCGATTTCATTCCGCTATTTAGGGAATACGGTTCCAAGTAAAATCTTGATGTTTTCATTCTTATTTTGCTTCTTAAACTTCAACATGGTATCAGAGCAAGTTGATTTTGAATTCATCTTTGACATTTGATTTATTTAGAATATTGTGTTTATCCAACTTTTGTTGAAAGTATGTGTTTATTGATTTTATGCAAGAAGAGCAATGCACCAAGACATAATTGGCTAAAATCCACACCCATAACAAACTTCAAATCACATAATAAGTCTGAAATATCAGCACAATAGATTTTCTAAGAGTGGTTCAGACCACAACAAACTTCATGTTTGTTTCAGATCAACTACCATGAATGTAGTGTTGGTTCAGAACTAGCATCAATCTAATGCTCAATTCAATGCTAGATGATGGTGTGGACCAACATTTTAGAGAAGCCATGGTACTTGATTGGTTCAAATCTTGATGTAGTAGACTAATGTGAAGAGAGCATCAACTTTAGGAGAAGGAGCCTGTAGCAGCGCTGAATGACGATGGTGAGGTTTCAGTATCGGTGCATCTCCACGCAAGTCGGCATGAGATGGGTTCCCCAAAGGAGAGGATGATGGTGCTAAGAGAGAACGATTAAGATTGAGATGAGATGAGATGGTTGATGCCTTCTAATGGGTGGGGGGGCCTATCAATAGTGATGTTTATCCCTCGTACATTGCTTGTGAAGAAGGAAGGAGAATGACACCCTAATACCAAACACATGGGATTACACTCATGGAATGACTTGTCTTATTCAAGGAGTCTAGGGTTTCTTATATAGGGTGAAACCCTAAAGAGCCAAAAAAGAAGAAAATTACATAAATATCCCCAAAGGAGTTACAGACTCAATAAATAGAATAAAAGAAATAACCCAATAATAAAATAACTCTAACAATCCCCCTCAAATTGGAGCATATCTATCGATTATGGTCAACTTGAAAATCATCCATGAGAGGCGTTTTCTTTGTTAACACCTTCGTGAATATATCTGTAAGGTAAAGATCTGTGGAGATATGACGACTAATGATATTCCCTGCTCGTACTGCATCTTGAATGAAGTGACAATCAACTTCAATGTGTGTAGCCTGCTCATGGAATACATTTAGCAAATGTATGTAGCAGACTTGTTGTCACAATATAAAGGTACAAGAGTTGTAGTAGGAAGTCCAACCTCCTGTAGAAAGGAGACAAGCTAGGTAATATCACAAGTGGCTTGAGTCATCGCCCTGTATACTACCTCTTTTAGGTAACTAGGTTGCCACCAACAAACATAGCATATCATGTAATAGATCGTCAATCCTCAGGTAAACTAGCATAATCCGCATCTACATAAATGGTGGCATCAATGTGTCCATTGACCCCATGGAAAAGGCATTGCCCTGGAGATTCCTTCAGATATCTAAGGATCAAAAGAACATCATGCCAATGACTATAGAGATGTCTTTCCATGTGGTGGCTAGTCCTGCTTGCATCATACGATATGTATGGCCTAGTGTTAGAGAGGTGGAGCAGTTTGCCTACTAGGCTTCTATATCGTGTAGTATCCTCAAATATAGGATTAGTGGATGCAGAATTTTTTCATAGTTATAGTGGGATGCCAAATGATTTGCATCCAAGTAACTCAACCTTTGTAAACATATCTAAGCAATACTTCTTCTATGATAGGTGTAATATGTCTGTAGTATATATCACCTCGATGCCAAAAAAATAATGGAGTTAACCCAGGTACTTGGGGGCAAACATCTTTTGGAGGAAGGCCTTGATCTCTAGATTGCATGCTTTATAATAACAAGTGCCTACCATATCACCAACATAAATGGTCAGTATAACCGTGCTAGTAGACCATCTATAATAAAAATAGAATAACTAGATGTCTTATTGTGAAAGCCAAGAGTGTCGATCTCAATAGTAAGCTCGTCAACCAAGCTCGAGGACTCTACTTTAGACCATAAATGGCCTCACATGCTCCCCCTCGACGGAGTAAGTCGATGGCTCCATCACATAGACCTCCTCCTTGAGGTTGCCATATAGAAAAGTATTTTTTACATCTAGCTGAAAGATGTTCCTGTTATTATTAGAAGCAACACAAAGAATAGTTCGGATAGATCCATCATAGTCGCACAGAGAAAAAGTCCCAAAGTAGCCCACACCATACGTCTGAGTGAAGCCCTTTGCTACAAGCATACCCTTCAATCTATCAATAGAGCCATCATGTGATTATTTAGTAATGAAGACCCATCGAAGAACAACAAGCTGACACCTGGGGGCACAATAGAGGATCTCATTTATCCCTCGATGTGAGTGCAGTCATCCCCTCATCCATGATTTTTTTTCCAACCATGGTGCTACAATGCACTATGATGATCCTAAGGAATGGAAATAGCCATTAGAGCATCTATAAATTGCCTGTCACAATTGGATAGACTACCGATGAAAGTAAAAATGTGATGTGGGATGTATAATACATTACCTCTTTGTTTGTCGCATAGCTATAGGGAGTTTTGTTGGAGCATCTAGGGCTGCATTTGTAGGGACACTCGAAAAAGGCACATCATCCTGCAAGCAAGGAACATGCAATGGTACATGATGAGGATGAGTAGTGTGCTTTTGTTTGTAGATAATGGGTTCGGGTGGGGGTAGCTCCAAGGGTATGTCACTGACAGACTGCCTAAAGTAGTTGATCTATTTGACTAAAGCGACATCAATTGAGATGCAGTAACGATGGCAAGTAGGATTGTAGTACATATATCCCTTCTGAATATGAGAATACCCAAGGAAAACACACTTGATAAAACAAGGAGATTGTTTATCTATAGTCTCAAAGTTATGAACAATATAGTACAATAAAAAATTCTCAATGGTAGTGGAAAGTTGTCACAATGGGATATAATAGTAGAGAGGAGTTACACCCTTTAGTACAGACGATGGGTCCATGTATATGAGATGAGTCGTAGTGAGAATGGCATTCCTCCGGTACGTCTTATGAATCTTCATGTGAGTGGGTAATGATCGTGCAATGTCAAGGAGGTGGTGAAGTTTCCTTTTTGCTACCCCATTTTGCTGGGAGATATATGGATAGGAACTTCGGGGATGTGTCCCTTGAGAGGCAAAGAAAGTCACTAAGTCATGCTGGACAAACTCAAGAGCATTGTCAGTATGTATAGTTTGAACACAATCATAGAAAAATGTTTTAATAAACTAAAAGAATGACTTGATAATTTTATTAATCTCTGATCATTTCTTTATTAGATAGACCCAAGAAGATATGCTATAATCATCCACAAAGGCCACAAATTATTTATACCCATCTAAAGTGGGGATTGGACAAGGTCCCCAAATATCGCAATGAACCAAAGCAAAAGGTAAAGTCTGACATGGCCCAGCTCTAGGAGGAAAGGAGGTTAGATGATGTTTTCCAAACTAACAAACCTCACACTCGAACGACCAGAGAAGAGAGTTCGGGAAATATTATGGATAGGGCTTTCGCAGGGGGGTGCCAAGGAAGCAAATGCCTATAAGTGGAGATGGGAGCAACATCGACAAAAGTATAATCTAAAGGGATGTCTAGATAGTAGAGGCTACTCTTCTCATGTTCCCCACCAAAAATCTCCATCATCTAGATGTCATGAAAATAACAAAAGAGTTCATAAAAAATCATACAAACACAACAATTTAGCTCAACATGAAGCTTATAAATAGATAGTAGGCTCAAAGGAAATTTAGGAGCACAATGAACCCCAGTGAGTAGGAGCTTGGAGGAGAACTTTATGGTCCCAACAATGGTAACATGAGAACGAGCCCCATTGACAACCCTAACTGACTTCACAATGGAAGAGGATTGGGAGGACGTAAACATACTATCTTCTCTTGTTAGATGAGTAGAGGCATCCTAGTCAATAATCCAAGTGAATGTTGGGGCAGTGGTGGAGTTGGATATGGTATCTGAAGTGGTAGCCAGGTGTGCAACATGAGTAGTCTCACTAGTAGTGACACTGGAGTTTGAAGCAGCTACAACAGTAGGGAGTGATGAATCCACGATTCATCATCTCAATATATTGATCTTAGCAAAATCCTCGAGTAAAATCTCAAATAATTATCAATAAAATCAATAAATTAACAAAATTACCCTTGTAAATAAAATACACTAATTATTGTATATTATATTGTATAAAATAAATGAACAATAAAAGGCCGCAGAATAAAGGAGTTTTTCACCTGTAAATAGCCCAAAGCTTCATGTATTTTTAATAATTTCATTCCAACTCCTTTTCGACTAATTCTTTCTCTGACTTGTTTATAAAAATGTATATAAAAATACAAAATATAAAATAAATTCCACCTCAAATAAATACTCCTAAATCTCAAAGAGAAAAAAACCGTAAAGTCCAACTTCCCAGCTAAATTCCCCCTCTTTATGAACTCCAAATTCACCAAAATCACTTTTAAAGTTTATTACAAAATTATCTATCCAACGAAATTAGTTTCATTAAAAATCGGAGCTCGTTTGCAAAATTTGGGTTTTGGGACTTAGGTGTACATTGTATATATTTTACATATTTTTTCCCATTTTTTATTTTACTTTTCCTGATTACTAAAAATCCAAAAAAAATATTTTTGTATTTTATTTTATTTCTAATATTTTATTTTATTTTTAGTTTGTAAATATCTTTTATTTAAAATACAAAAAGTTAAAACTAGAAAAAAAATTCCATGTACATAGTGTTTTTATGGACCTACAACAACAACAACAAAGCCTTTTCCCACAATTAAGTAGGGTCGGCTACATGGATTATTCGCCTCCATTCAGATCTATCTTGGGTCAATCTCGGACTTATATCCAGCAAACTAAGATCCCTTCGTATAGTCTCTTTCCAACACTTCTTGGGCCGTCCTCGTCCTCTCTGAGCCGGCTCAACATCCCAACACTCGCATCTCTTAACCGGTGCATCAGTTGACCTTCTTTGCAAATGACCAAACCATCTTAAGCGGTTTTCTCGCATCTTATCCTCGATCGGAGCTACACCAACTTTCTTTCTGATTGCATCATTCCGAATCCGATCTTTACGTGTATGTCCACACATCCATCTTAGCATTTTCATTTCTGCTACAGCCATTCTCTGCACATGTCTATGGTTCACAGGCCAACATTCAGAACTATAAAGCATAACAGGTCTCACGACTGCTTTGTAAAACTTTCCTTTAATTTTTAAAGGCATTTTCTTATCACAGAGAACAGCGGAGGCTCCTCTCCACTTTAGCCAGCCTGCATTTATTCTATTAGTAACATCTCCATCAATTTCTCCATCTTGTTGCAAAATAGATCCCAGATATCTAAAAGAATCTCTCTTCTGGATGTTATCGTCACCAATCTTCACCTCGATTCCTTCACCATTGCTTCCATCAAAGGTGCATTCCATATATTCCGTCTTAGCCCTACTTATACGAAAACCTTTAGTCTCCAATGCATGTCTCCAAACCTCAAGCTTCTCATTTACTCCATCTATAGTCTCGTCAATCAACACAATATCATCAGCAAATAACATACACCAAGGTAACTCATCCTGAATGTGACTTGTCAGCTCGTCCATAATCAAAGTAAAAAAAAATGGACTCAAAGCTGAACCTTGATGTAAACCAATGTTGATATCAAAATATTCAGTCTTCCCCGTCGGGGTCCTTACACAAGATAAAGCCCTATCATACATATCCTTTATGAGATTAATGTATAGGACAGGTACTTGTCTCTTCTCCAAAACTCTCCACAGTATCTCTCGTGGGACGGAATCATAAGCCTTCTCCAAATAAATAAAGATCATATGGAGATTCTTCCTTTTAGCTCTATAAATCTCCATTGTTCTCCTCAGCAAATGGATGGCTTCAATAGTTGAGCGACCTGGCATGAATCCGAATTGATTTTCTTTTATTTGGGAAACTTGCCTCAACCTTCTTTCGATCACACGTTCCCAAATTTTCATAGTGTGACTCATCAGCTTGATACCTCTGTAATTTGAACAATTTTGAATGTCTCCTTTGTTCTTATAAAGAGGTACCACGATACTCCTCCTCCAATCTTCAGGCATTTTCTTGCTTCGCCAAATAACATTGAATAGATTCGTAAGCCAAGTCAAACCACGCTCACCTAAAACTTTCCAAACTTCTACAAGGATGTCATCCGGTCCAACACCTTTCCCAGGTATCATAACCTTCAAAGCCTCCTCTACTTCTTTTCTTTGTATTCGTCTAAAGCATGCACGATTCAAGTAACTTTCACTACTAGCTAGATCACCCAAAGTGATCTCTCTATTTCCTTCTCCAATGAAAAGTTTATGGAAGTATTGCTCCCATCTAGTCTCTATATCCTTCTGATGAACAAGCACTTTTGTAAATTTTCTATTTTATTTTCTTCTTTATTTTATTCTCTTATTTAAAGTAGGCTACTATTTATTTTCCATTCTCTACAATAACCACCCATTAAACTCCAACATCCCATCATTTTTTCTAACTTCTAATTCAACTCCACCATTTTATTAACCTCCCCTCCACCACTTTCATAACTTCTCTTTTTTTCTCTTTATATAAATCCCATCCTCCTCATTTTGTACTTGATCCATCTTTATGTGAGGAAAACATACTTCCTAGAGTTAAATCGGTGACAATGACGCAACTACGGTCGAGCGACGACAACCCTCTCTCCAGTGAGATCTGTTGGCTTCTTGGCCAACATCGCAGTCGCATCCGCACGCTGCCCGAGCTCATTGCTCGTTGGCGACTCGAGCGAAGACCATGCTCCTCGTGAGCACTTCCCAGGCAATTCCCTTCCATCGCAGGTAAGTATCTCTCATTATTCTTCTTATTTTATCTACATTTTACTTCATTGTTGTTCCACCACCACAGAATCACCTCCACCATACCATCTTCATCATATTACCACCATCATCTCCCCTTCATCCTCATTTTTATTTTATTTCCTATTTAAGAAAACTAAAAAAATAAAAGAACTAAAATTACAAAAAAGCAATTCACAACAACAGAGACAATATCCAACAAATAATTAAAGAAATTAAAAAAGGAGTACGCACCTGCCACCCCTTTCTTCCACGGGCAGGTGCCGCCGCCCGTAGCCCCATCCCCCATCGCAGCCATTGCCGGCCCCCATCGCCGCCAGCACCCCCCGGCATGGCCGACGCCCTTCTCCAACCGGTAGCCGCCCCTCACACCATCGGGTCGCGCGAGCCAGCTGCATCAGCCCCCACCGACCTCCTGGCCATCTGCCTCCGTCGTCGCGACCCCCTGTGGCCTCCTTGCGGCCGCGGGTCCAGCCCACAGTCATTCTCAAGCCCACCGCTGACGCCTTCCACCGCACGCCTCACGACCGTCCGCGCACGTGCCGCTGCCTCCTTTTTCACCGTCGCCGTGCCCTATCTGCTGAACACGAAGGTTGATTTTATTTTTTTATTGTAAAAATTGCAGCATTTCCTTGCTTAGTTTTCGTATTTTCATCCTTGTGCATATTTTGTATTCAAACTTCATTTTCTATTTTGCAATCAGGACCCTATGTTTAGATATTAATTTGGACCTCCATATTGCATCATTTCTTTTAACAAAAATGTTATGATGTTAAGCAATTAATTTCCTATCATTTAGATAATTATTTGGATTTTTGTGATCTTTGGATAATTAATTAAAATTATTTTATTGATAAATTGTATATTTTACCCAATTTGAGCTCTTAAATTCATATCTAACTTATAGTTGCTCAAAAAATTCTTAAAAAATAAGGAATGATATGATTTAATTACTGTCTAAATTTCATCTTAATTAGAATTATCATGTACCTTAAATAAATTGTAGAGTGATTTTCGTAAGTGATTTTTAATTAAATTCAACACATTATTTTTGTAAAATTTCAAATCTCTTGGATTCCACATAAAAATACCTTTTTGAAATAATTTTCTATGTGGCTAATTTGACATTGTTGATTTATTAGAAATTAAGTACTCACTGTCGCTCTGTTTTCATTAAAAAATCCATAAAAAATCATATATTGACAGAAAATTCCAAAAAAATACTGTAGACTCATTGCATTATGTTTATATTCCAGTAAAATTTTCATGATTTTTGCATTCTATTTGTATGAAAAATTACGAAAAAAACTATAAAAGTGTGCATTTTTCGCTGTTGCATTTCAATTCATAAAATTCCAAAAAAAGTGGTTTGCATTCCTCACTGGATTAAGTTTCTAAGAAAAATTCAATTTGACTAAATTAAATTAATTTTGTATAAAAATTAATTTGGCTAAGTTGTGTGCTTTCTTATGAACTCGATTCAAATGCATTTCGCATTTGCCTTCATTTTCACATAAAAAATTAAAAAATGCATTGGAAACCTAGACCTAAGTTTTTCTGAAATAATCCGAAGTTGTTCCTTTGCATCTCTGTGTTCGATCCCAGACTTGCCCAGGATATAAATTCAAGCCGAGACACTCTTCATGGAGATCTTTTCTCGATTCTGACAGATTCGCTAAGTATCTGATGAGCACTCGGGCGATCAAGGCTAAGTGATATCAAAGGTCATTGCGACCTCAACCACCCGAGCCGGGCTCAATCGACAAAATAAAGACCACACTTAAAACAATCAAGCACACGAATCTAATGTAGCGGTTTTCGCTATTTATGTAACCTGGTATAGCGACCAAGGTCGAAGCACGAGCAAAGACTATGAAGTAGTCGAGAATTAGAAAATAAAAGGCATCTTTTGTGGTTTTTAATTTGCATTTTTTATATTTTCTAATAAGAAAACAAATAAAAAGATAAAGAAAATCAAGCTTAAACAATTTTTATTAAGACTAAAAATGCTCAAAAATTAGAAATAAAAATATTTTTATATTTTTCAAATAGACAAGCATTTTTGGTGATTTTATGATATTTTTCAGTTTTTTATATGACTTTATAAAAATAAAACAAACACAATACAGAAACACAATGTATAACCCTGACTAAAAGGCAACTTTAAAATGTTAAAATTGCCCAAATGCCCTGGTTGCAATTTTTATGATAAAGTAAATAAAAAGGCCTAATTACAGGAACTGAAATCTCCTTTTTTTGTAGAATTTTCAATTATTTTTATAAGATTTTTAGTCTTTTGTGATTTTTAGGATTTTTATAGAATATAATGAAACAAAAATTGGACTGAAGTGAAAACACACAAAGACAGACATACACAAATTTTTAGAGATTTTTTTAAATAATTTTTATATTTTTTTGGTATTTTATAAAATAGATAGACATATTTTTAGGGGGTTTTGTTTTTTTAGAAAATATCAAATAAAATTAAACCAAGTCACAAAAATTACCATAAATACTACATATTCGCAAGAGCTAATGGTAATTTTTTGGAATTTTTGGAGTTGGTTTAATAATTATTTGATCAAAAACAAGGGACACAAGTTGTAGGGACCTTTTTATAATTATCCTAAAGTTTTTGGACTAAACATTAACACATATAAACAATCCAGGGGGTACTAGTGCAAAAAATCCACGAAATAAGCGCACGTGCTCAAAGCACTATGTACAGGGGCATAAATGCAAATATAGAAAACATTTCATTCAAGCCATAACCATTAAAAAGTGCAGGACAGTTCTTGCAAAAACACCACAAAAGCACTTAAGCATGCATGTGCATCTAGACTTGAAGGACAAAATTGCAAATACTAGAAAACTAAAGGATTGATATGCAAAAAGTTCAAACTACATCTTTATTTAATAAACTAGAAAATAAAGCATGCAAAGTGCATGGAAAGAAATGCAATATACCCTCGCAGGGCACGGGCAGAGCGCATGGAGGATGCGTGGCGAGCTTTGGTGGACGGTGGAACGTGCGGTGCAGATCTATTGATGTGTTAGATCTAACGCCCCAAAGAATGTCGGGGATGTGGGGGTGCAGATGCGTCAGGCGTCAGATCCAACGGTCCTAAGGCTGCTCCGGTTGGCGGCTCGGATGCGATCTGGCCGAGTGGGCGAATCCAACGGTGGAGAGGGGACCTGGAAGAATAAGGCCCCGACGAACTTCACCAGAGCCTCAGATGATATCCTCGGCTCTGATGATCGATCAAAAGGGTCCGGAACAATCGTGGAAGTCTCCCGCGTCGAATGGACGGGTTTGATGGGGGAGTTACTGGCCAGATATGCTTGGCAGTGAAGATGGACATGGAGCTACTCCGATGGACCCTCTGGAGGCTGGAACTGGAATCCCTGCGTGTAAACACATGCGAAGGCAAGCCCGACTCGGAGCGAAGCTCCGGTCGGGGTTATTTGAGCAAAGACAGAAAGAGGCGATGTGGGGTGGAGTTCGATCTCTGGCGACGGTGATAGAGGAGATTCGGACCTTAATCTCGACCTGGTGGTCGATTCTAAGGGTGATCAGACTGCGGTTCGAGGTGAAGGGCGATGCGTAGAATCAATCGGAATGGGTGGATGTGAAGGACGGGACTCCGACTAGTTGGTCGGAGCAGAAGAACGTGCAGCGACGCTAGATGAAGTGGATGAATCGAACAAAGAAATAGACGGGAAATAAAGGGTACCTGAAGTTCTAAATGAACTCTAGAGCTTCAGGCGAAGGTGGGAAGCGGGGTTGTGGCCTCGACCAAGCTGTGGAAGGTCGGGAGGCTTGTCGCGGCGGCGCACGCCGGCCACGAGGCTGAGCTACATCTTCTGACAACCAAACCCCACTCATAGGAGCTCCTTCGGTAGCTATCACTCAACCCGAGGTCGCTGAGGGTGGAATAAGAGGCGAGGAACGAGCTAGGGCACTGTGGAGGCTGAAGAGAGATTATATAGGCAGCTCGAGGGTCTAGAAGAATCAGCGAGGAGTGCGAGACCGGAGAGCGATTTGGATCATCCAAGGAGTCCGCGAGGATTACGGAGGTACGAGGTTTATCGAGTTCAAGTTTCAAGGCAAATGGAGCTCGGACATGACCAGGAGAAAATGGAGAAGCGGGTTCGGCGAGCACAATTCGGGTTGGACCCGGGAAGGAGGAACCAATGACCGAAGGTCAACAATCCCATCCGACCAATCAGAAAATTAGGATTTACAAAATACTTACAAATTCAATAAAAACTAGTAAATGGCTTTAAAATAAAAAGTGCATAAAATAAAAAAAATATTTATTATTTTTCAAACTATTTTTCTGTGATTTTTATTTATTTTCGTAAAAAATAAATTAATCTTTATACAGTATAATGTATTATATACATGTATAATATACCTATGTTTTTGTACAATTATTTTTATATTTTTATTTTTACATAAATACCGTAATTTTTATATTTTATTTATTTACAACATAATATTTAGAGTATAAAATATTTTTTATTTTATTTTTATTATTTATTTACAGGTATTTATTAAATGGGGAGTGAATGATACATACATGTATTTTGTACATGCGGGACAAGATTTTATTTTAATTTTTATTTTATTTTTATGATCCTTATTTTATTTTTAGGACTATATAAAAGGAGGTAAAAAGAACATTTCATTTTTATTTTTTTAAAAATAAGTATTCATAGATATAAATGATATATACAATATAAAGTATGCTATATCTCTCTCTACTTGTTTTATTTGACGATCAGGCCAATGCTTGACCTTCTCTTGGGGTTCATATCACTCTGTATTTATTCTAAATACCTCCTTCCTTTTTCTTTTCCTTTATTCTTTTTATTTTTACACAAATACATGTTAATTATGCAATATTAACAAATGCATGCATAATGCTAACTTATTGTATTTACACCTATTTACATGATGCTTTGCCAAGATAAATAGCTAAAATAAAAGAATAAAGAGTGAGAATCAGGGATTCATCACCCCCTATACTTTACCTTTGCTAGTACCTTAGCAAACACTTATTTGAAAAATAAGTGAAAAGGCGAAGAAAAAGAAAAGGAAGGGGAATCAAGGTTTATTATTAAACTTGTCTTCATTAAATTAAAGTATGGAGCTTAGTCAGACCTTTGGATTATTAGTTTGTCGGAACGTTATTTGGACCTAGGTTTAAGACTCAATAACCTCTAAGTTCCACCAATCTATGGTCAGTACTCCCCAATAATCCATATCAGAACAAGTCTACATACACAAACTCTAATGACCATGAATTTTTTCTTGTAATGTGTAACTGATATGTAGCTCCCCACCTCAGAAATGACAAAGCAACAACCTCCCTCATCAAGGTAACTCTAATGCCCTAGTCTGGCAGCTCTTTTCTCGAGGAGCGGGGTATTCCCTTCTAAGTTCAAGTTCAACCGGCTCAAGAAGAGGGGAAAGAAGAGAATGGACAGTGGCCAGTGTAGCCACGTATCTCTGGGAGCCCAACTAGTGTAGCTAAGTCTCCCGCTGCAAGCTTTATGAGATGAGAATGGGTAACATAAGCTTTGCTTTATTTAACTATATACATTCTGGTAGGTCTTATGAATCTTCATATGAGTGGGTAATGATCGTGCAATGTCAAGGAGGTGATGAAGTTTCCTTTTTGCTACCCCCATTTTGCTGGGAGATATATGGATAGGAATTTCGAGGATGTGTCCCTTGAGAGGCAAAGAAAGAGACTAAGTCATGCTGGATAAACTCAAGAGCATTGTCAGTATGTATAGTTTGAACAAAATCATACAAAAATATTTTAATAAACTAAAAGAATGACTTGATAATTTTATTAATCTCAGATCATTTCTTTATTAGATAGACCCAAGAAGATAAGCTATAATCATCCACAAAGACCACAAATTATTTATACCCACCTAAAGTGGGGATTGGACAAGGTCCCCAAATATCGCAATGAACCAAAGCAAAAGGTAAAGTCTAACGTGGCCCAGTGCTAGGAGGAAAGGAGGTAAGATGATTTTTTCCAAACTAACAAACCTCACACTCGAACGACTTCCGAGAAGAGAGTTCATGAAATATTATGGATAGAGCTTTCGCAGAGGGGTACCCAGGAAGCAAATGCCCATAAGTGGAGATGGGAGCAACACCGATAAAAGTATAATATAAAGGGATGTCTAGATAGTAGAGGCTACTCTTCTCATGTTCCCCACCAAAAATCTCCATCATCTAGATGTCATGAAAGTAATAAAATAGTTCATAAAAAATCATACAAACACAACAATTTAGCTCAACACAAAGCTTATGAACATATAGTAGGCTCAAAGAAAATTTAGGAGCACAGTGAACCCTAGTGAGTCGGAGCTTGGAGGAGAACTTTTATGGTCCCAACAATGGTAACATGAGAACGAGCCCCATTGACAACCCTAACTGACTTCACAATGGAAGAGGATTGGGAGGAGGTAAACATACTACCTTCTCTTGTTAGATGAGTAGAGGCACCCAAGTTAATAATCCAAGCGAATGTTGGGGCAGTGGTGGAGTTGGCTATGGTATCTAAAGTGGTAGCCTGGTGCGCAACATGAGTAGTCTCACTACTACTGACGCTGGAGTTTGAAGCAGCTGCAACGGGAGGGAGTGATGAATCCACGATTCATCATCTAAATATATTGATCTTAGAAAAATCCTTGAGTAAAATATCAAATAAATTTCCATAAAATCAATAAATTAACAAAATGACCCTTGTAAATAAGATACACTAATTATTGTATATTATATTGTATAAAATAAATTAACAATAAAAGGCTGCAAAATAAAGGAGTTTTTCAACTGTAAATAGCCCAAAGTTTCATGTATTTTAATAATTTCATTCCAACTCCTTTTCGACTAATTCTTTCTCTGACTTATTTATAAAAATGTATATAAAAATACAAAAATATAAAATAAATTCCACCTCAAATAAATACTGCTAGATCCGAAAGAGAAAAAAGCTGTAAAGTCCAATTTCCCGGCCAAATTCTCACTCCGTATGAACTCCAAATTCACCAAACTCACTTTTAAAGTTTATTAGAAAATGATCTATCCAATGAAAGTAGTTTCATTAAAATCGGCTCTCGTTTGCAAAATTTGGCTTTGTGGACTTAGGTGTACATTGTATATATTGTACATATTTTTTGTTTTCCCATTTTTTATTTTACTTTTCTTAATTATTAAAAATTCAAAAAATTCATTTTTGTATTTTATTTTATTTCTAGTATTTTATTTTATTTTTAGTTTGTAAATATCTTTTATTTAAATTATAAAAAAAGTAAAAACTAGAAAAGTAAAGAAATTCCATGTACAAAGTGTTTTTATGTTCCTACTTTTGTAAATCTTTCATTTTATTTTCTTCTTTATTTTATTCTCTTGTTTTAATAGGCTACTATTTATTTTCCATTCTCTACAATAACTATCCATTCAACTCCAACATTCCGCTATTTTTTCTAAACTCTAATTCAACTCCAACATTTTATTAGCCACCCCTCCACCGCTTTCATAACTTCTCTTTTTTTCTCTTTATATACATCCCATCCTCCTCATTTTGTACTTGATCCATTTTTATGTGAGAAGAGCCTAGTTCCTTGAGTTAAATCGGTGATAACGATGCAACTACGGTCGAGCGATGACATCCATCTCTCCGGTGAGATCCGTTGGCTTCTTGGACAATATCGCAGTCGCATCCGCGCGCTGCCCGAGCTCATCGCTCGCCGGCGATTCGAGCGAAGACCGTGCTCCTCGTGAGCACTTCCCAGGTGATTCCCTTCCATCGCAGGTAAGTATCTCTCATTTCTCTTCTTATTTTATTTTATCTACATTTTACTTCCTTATTGTTTCACCACCACATAATTACCTCCACCATACCATCTTCATCATATTACCACCATCATATCCCCTTTATTGTCATTTTTATTTTATTTCCTATTTAAGAAAACTAAAAAAATAAAAAAAATTAAAATTTAGAAAAAGAAATTCACAACAGCAGAAACAATATCCAAAAAAATAATTAAAGAAACTAAAAAAGGAACAGGCCCCTGCCGCCCCCTTCTACCACGGGCAGGCGGCACCGCTCGCAGTCCCATCCTCCACCACGGCTATTACCAGCCCCCATCGCCGCCAGCACCCCCTGGCGTGTCCGGCGTCCTTCTCCAACCGGTAGCCGCCCCATCACACCACCATGCCATGCAAGCCAGCTGCATCAGCCCCCCGCTGACCTCCAGGCCATCTGCCACCGTCGTCGCGGCCCCTTGTGGCCTCCCTACAGCCGCGGGTCCAGCCCACAATCATCCTCAAGCCCACCGCTGACGCCTTCCACCGCACGCGACCGTTCGCGCACGCACTGCCGCCTCCTTTTTCACCGTCGTCGTGCCCTATTTGCTGAACACGAAGGTTGATTTTATTTTTTATTATAAAAACTGCAGCATTTCCCTGCTTAGTTTTCGTATTTTCAAAAACGTCCTTCTACATATTTTGTATTTTCATTTTCTATTTTACAATCAGGACCCTATGTTTAGGTATTAATTTAGACCTCCATATTGCATCATTTCTTTTAACAAAAATGTTATGATGTTAAGAAATTAATTTTCTATCATTTAGATATTTATTTGGATTTTTGTGATCTTTGGGTAATTAATTAAAACTATTTTATTGATAAGTTGTATATTTTATCCACTTTGAGCTCTTAAATTCATATCTAACTTATAGTTGCTCAAACAATTCTTAAAAAATCAGGAATGATATGATTTAATTACTCTATAAATTTCATCTTAATTAAAATTATCATGTGCCTTAAATAAATTGTAGAGTGATTTTCGTAAATGATTTTTAATTAAATTCACACATTATTTTGGTGAAATTTCAAATCTCATGGATTCCACATAAAAATACTTTTTTGAAATAATTTGCTATGTGGCTAATTTGACATTGTGGATTTATTAGAAATTAATTACTCACTGTCACTCTGTTTTCATTAAAAAATCTACAAAAAACTCATATATTGTCAGAAAATTCCAAGAAAATTACTGTAGACTCATTGCATTATGTTTATATTCCAGTAAAATTTTCACGACATTTGCATTCTATTTGTATGAAAAATTACGAAAAATGTATAAAAAGTATGCATTTTTTATTGTTGCATTTTAATTCATAAAATTCCAAAAAAAATTTTGCATTCCTCACTGTTAAGTTTCTAGGAAAAATATAATTTGACTAAATTAAATTATTTTTGTATAAAATTTAGTTTGGCTAAGTTGTGTGCTTTCTTATTAACTCGATTCAATTGCATTTCGCATTCGCCTTCATTTTCACATAAAAAATTTAAAAAATGCATTGGAAATCTTGGCCCAGGTTTTTCTGAATTAATCTGAAGTTGTTCCTTTGCCTCCCTGTGTTCGGCCCCGGACTTGCCCAGGATATAAATTCAAGTCGAGACACTCTTCACGGAGATCTTTTCTCGGTTATGACTGATTTGCTAAGTACCTGATGAGCACTCGGGTGATCAAGGCTAAGTGATATCAAAGGTCATTGCGACCTCGACCACCCAAGCCAGGCTCAATCATGAAAATAAAGACCACACTTAAAACAATCAAGCACAAAAATCTAATGTAACAGTCTCCATTATTTATTTAATCTGGTATAGCGATGATGAGGCTGAAAATCAGTTTCACGGCTTTTTTTAGAGAAACGTGGTCGATGTAGAAAAAGCCGCGAAAAATAACGATCTCAGCTCGTATCAAACAAATTCAGTTTTCGGGTCGAAAACCTACACTAAATAGTTAACCAGGTGAGTGTGCATGGGTCGAACTCAAGGAGGCAGAATATAATATTTTGATTTTTTTCGGAGATATTTTTTTGCAATTTTTATTTTTATCTCTTCTTAAAGTTATCAAGGAAAGAAACTTTTTTTATTTGATTTTTATTATTTTATTTTATTTTTATTTTTTTTCAAATTTTTATTTAATTTTCAAAAAGGGATATTTTTCAAAAATGATTTATTTATTATATAATAGGTTAATAATATGTAGATGGTAAAATATAATAGGTGAAGTGGGTCGAGCAACGAGCTCGAACAACACAAGAAAACAAATCAAAACGATGCGGTTTTCGACAAAATCAAAACACGACGAAAATATGACAAAAACTCACGAAAATTTAATACTAAGTAGATGGGGTAGTTGCGTAACTACCCTAAAGAAATCGTCAAAAACAGAGGTCAAACGAGGTCAAAAAAACCCCTACAACCCAGGGGCATAAGCGCAAAAACTATTTAAATTTGTTCTGCAGTTTAGTCCTCGCAGGGACTGTTTTGAAAGAAAAATACAAATAATTTACATTTAGGTTCCTGTGGAGGGACCTAAATGTAAATACTAGAAACCTTGGAGGCAGAAGTAAACTTCTGGAAAGCTCTTGGACTTATGATGCAATTTCCACAGCGTTTCGGAGTCAACGGCTCAGATTAGATCCCACGGGCGTTGATCTGACGCTCGGGCTTATGCCACGTGTCGAGCACCTTTAGCTCGGCTGTTCTTGAGTTTGTTGGAGTCGCTGGTGACAGCGCCTCTTCTCCGATTTATTATCGACGCACGACGGCGATCTGGACGCTCCGGCGGGGCTAGAGGGGTGGCTCCTCCACCCCTCGAGCTCGCCCGCGGTAGGGTGCTGGCGGAGGTGGCTCCGATCGCCGGTGAATGCGCGAGGAAGATGGCGGTTCATGGGTTCTGGAGATTATTACAAACTGCCATCTCCTCTTTGAATTCAATTTCCGTACGGATGAAAGCTTCCAGGAACTTAACAATTGCTCCTAATTGAAGTTGGACCTACAAGTGAAAGATTGATTCGCTCGATTCACGAGGAATTAGCGCAAGGGTAATAGATTTGCAAGTTCAAAATCATGGAAAAAAATAGGTTTCCAGAGTTATTAGAAATGGCATGAAAATGGAGATAAATGGTGTCGCGATTCGAATTTGATCGAAGTGATTTGAAAGTGGGATTTCGATGGGGCGTCTAACCTAATGTATTAGACTACCTAAAGACGCGATTAGCCATGCTAATCATGGCTCAACAATCGAGAAATAAATCCGATAAGATGGGGGAAGAAGATCTGGGGAGTCAAGGTATATTACCTGGACAGAAGTGCTCGACGGTCGACCTTTGGCCGGAGCTCCACGCGGCGGTTGTTGCGATGCAAGGGCTGACGAGCGCCTTGGAACCTCCTCCGATGCTTCTTCTTCCACGCGAGCTTCCTTATAGGTGTTGTCACCACCAGAGCAAGGCGGAGCAAGGCGAGGAAGATGGGGGATCGGGTAAACTAGAGCAGAGCTTCAGGTTAGTTGGAGAGTTCTTTTGTAATGGCGGATCTCGAGGGCTTTAAATAGGGAGATTTCGTGCTCAGCAAGTTGGATCGAAGGGTAGGCGAGGTTCTTTGTTGTTGGAGGAAGGTATCCAATGGCTGAAATCACCTAGAGGTATTAAGGTTCGCGCGGGATAAATGGTGGAAGAAGGCTAGTTGGAACAGATCGGCTGAACAGAATCTTGAAGAAGAAAAGCCAGGTGCTGACAAGTGTCAGCACCTGGTTGGCCCAAATGAGAAAAATCAATATAAACTCGATATTAAATAGGAAATAAAGTTATTTTCAATAGGTTTAAATACAAGAAAGGTAAATAAATTAATTATCTAATTTATGGAATAAATACTTTTTATAAATAATAAATATTATTTAAAATATAAATATTATATTAATAAATATGTATTTATAAATAGGTTTTAGATTTTTAATTTAATAAATAAATAATTAAAAATTAGTTTTATATTTTCTTAATTATTATAATAATAAATAAGGCTTGCATGAATTTTTATGGGTTTTAATAAAATAATTTACATATTTTAATAAACAGAGGTAGTATCTAGTTAATTCATTTATACCTATAATTTAGAGTTTTTGATTTTATTAAAATAATAAATAAGGTCCAAAAATTATGAAATAATTTAGAGTGAAAATATAAGATCATGAAATAATTTAAAAATTATAAAATTAAGAAAACTATAAATAATGTATGTTACATAAAATAAATAGCCCAGAAACCCCGTTGTCTTTTGGTCCCTAAACCGACTTTTTGTAAACGGACTCCAAATTCGATGAAACCACCTTTATTAATTAGAGAATATTATTTTATGAACTTTAAAGGTGAGTAGAGTGAAATTGGAGTTCGGATGAAGAAGTTATAATGTTCGGAAGTTGAGATCTTGACAATTTACAGGCTGGGTTTCTTGGCATATATACAGGGTAATAATATTAACTTATTTTTATATTTATATATACATTTTTAGAAATAATTAGGAGAAGAGTTTGGTGAAAAATATATTCATATGGATTAATTAAAAATCTTTGAAGTTTTGTATTTATTGTATAAATAGTAGAAGGTGTATGTGTGTGTGTTAATTTATTTTTTTAGGTTTTCTTTCCTTATCTCCCCCTACTTATTGGTTTGTCGACCAATCCATGCTTGACTTGGTCTCGGGGGTTAGGCTATAAATATACCTTACAGCTATATTTATATTTTAAGTCATATTGTATATATTTACATATATTCAATCTGCCTTTTCTTTCTTTTCTTTTCTTTATTTATTTACATTATTTGGATGGTTAAAAGTGAGTTTTTATTCATGAAGGATGATTTATTAAAAAATGGGAATTAATGAGTATTTACATGCATTTGTTAAGGGTTTTAAGACAAAATGCGACAGAAAAGTTAATGAATCATGGATTCATCAAGCGACCAAGGTCGAACACAAGGAGCACGAGTAAAGCCTATGAAGTAGTCGAGAATCAGAAAATAAAAGGCATCTTTTTGTGGTTTTTAAATTGCAATTTTTTATATTTTCAAATAAGAAAACAAATAAAAAGATAAAGAAATCAAACTTAAACAATTTTTATTAAGACCAAAATTGCTCAAAAATTAGAAATAAAAATATTTTTATACTTTTCAAATATGCAAGTATTTTTGGTGATTTTATGATATTTTTTAAATTTTTATATGATTTTATAAAAATGAAATAAACACAAAACAAAAACATAATGTACAACCCTAACAAAAAGGCAACTTTAAAATGCTAAAATTGGCCAAACGCCTTGGTTGGAATTTTTATGATAAAGTAAATAAAAAGGTCTAATTACGGGAACTGAAATCTCCTTTTTTATTTTTGTAGAATTTTCAATGATTTTTATAAGATTTTTAGTCTTTTGTGATTTTTAGGGTTTTTATAGAATATAATGAAGTAAAAATTGGATTGAAGTGAAAACACACAAAGACAGACACACACAAATTTTTAGAGAATTTTTATATTTTTTTGGTATTTTATAAAATAGACATACACATTTTTAGGGGTTTTGATCTTTAGAAAATATCAAATTAAATTAAATCAAGTCAAAAAAATTACCATAAATACTACGTATTCGTAGGAGCTAATGGCATTTTTTGTGGAAATTTTGGAGTTGGTTTAATAATTATTTGATCAAAAACAAGGGACACAAGTTGTAGGGACCTTTTTGTAATTATCCTAAAGTTTCCAGACTAAACATTAACACATATAAAAAAATCCAGGGGACACTAGTACAAAAAATCCACGAAATAAGCGCACATACTCAAATCACCACGTACAGGGGCATAAATGCAAATATGGAAAACATTTCATTCAAGCCATAACAATCAAAAAGTACATGACAGTTCTTGCAAAAACACCACAAAAGCACTATAGCATGCATGTGCATCCAGACTTGAAGGACTAAAGTGCAAATACTGGAAAACTAAAGGATTGATATGCAAAAAGTTAAAACTACAAGTTTATTTAATAAACTAGAAAATAAATCATGAAAACTGCAGGGAAAGAAATGCAATAAACCCGTGCAGGGCACGTGCGGAGTGCGTGGAGGATGCATGGCGAGCTCTGGTGGATGGTGGAACGTGCGGTGCGGATCTCCTGCTATATCAGATCTGATGCCCCAGAGAATGCCATGGATGTGGGACGCAGATGCGTTAGGTGTCAGATCCAACGGTCCTAAGGATGCTCCGGTTGGCGGCTCGGATGCTATCTGGCAGAGGTGGACAAATCAAATGGTGGAGAGGGGGCCTGGAAGAACAAGGCCCTGGCGAACTTCACCAGAGCCTCAGATGATATCCTCGGCTCCTATGATCGATTGGAAGGGTCCAAAACAATCGTGGAAGTCTCCCGCGTCGAATGGACGGCTCCGATGGGGGAGTTGCTGGCCGGATATGCGTGGTGGTGAAGATGGACCTGGAGCTACTTCAACGGACCCTCTAGAGGCTGGAACTGGAATCCCTGCATGCGCAAACACATACGAAGGCAAGCTCGACTCGGAGCGAAGCTCCGGTCGGGGTTATTTGAGCAAAGACAAAAAGAGGCGATGGTGGGGTGGGGTTCGATCTCCACCGAAGGTGATAAAGGAGATCCGGACCTTAATCTCGACATGGTGGTCGATCCTAAGGGTGATCAGACTACGGTTCGAGGTGAAGGGCGATGCGTAGAGTCGATCGAAATGGGTGGATGCGAAGGATGGGGCTCTGACCAATTGGTCGGAGCAGGTGAACGTGCGGCGATGCTAGATGAAGTGTATGAATTGAACAAAGAAATGGACGGGAAATAAAGGGTGCATGAAGTTCTAGATGAATTCTGGAGCTTTAGGCGAAGGTGGGAAGCGAGGTTGTGGCCTTGACCAAGCTGTGGAAGGCCGGGAGGCTTGTCGCGACGGCGCACGCCGGCCTCGAGGCTGAGCTACGTCTCCTGACCAACAAACTCCACTCCGAGGAGCTCCTCCAGTAGCTGTCACTCAACCTGAGGTCGCTGGGGGTGGAAGAAGAGGCGAGGAACGAGCTAGGGCACTGTGGAGGCTGAAGAGAGATTATATCGACAGCTCGAGGGTCTAGAAGAATCAACGAGAAGCGCGAGACCCGAGAGCGATTCGGATCATCAAAGGAGTCCGCGAGGATCAAGGAGGTACATGGCTTATCGGGTTCAAGTTTCGAGGCAAACGGAGCCCGGACATGACCATGAGAAAATGGAGAAACGGGTCCAGCTTGGTTGGACCCGAGAAGGAGGAACCGCTGACCGAAGGTCAACAATCCCATCCGGCCAATCAGAAATTAGGATTTACAAAATACTTACAAATTAAATAAAAAATAGTAAATGGATTTAAAATAAAAAGTGTATAAAATAAAAATATTTTTTATTTTTCAAACTATTTTTCTATGATTTTTATTTATTTTCATGAAAAATAAATTAATCTTTATACAATATAATGTAGTATATATATGTATAATATACTTATGTATTTTATACAATTATTTTTATATTTTTTATTTTTACATAAATACCCCAATTTTTATATTTTATTTATTTACAACATTTTTTTAAGTATAAAATAAGTTTTATTTTATTTTTATTATTTATTTAAAGGTATCTATTAAATGGAGAGTGAATGATACATACATGTATTTTGTACAAGTGCGAGAAGATTTTATTTTAATTTTATGATCCTTGTTTTATTATTTTTGTATTATTCATAGATATAAATGATATTCAAAAATTATTTTTCTTCTTATTTTTGTATATATTTTGTTGTCCATCTCTCTAATATAAATTTTATTTTCCTTGCGAGGGTCCGGTGAACTTGGTGTGCATCAGAGGTCGACGGGTGTGACACGCGTCGACTGTTGAAGAGCAAGAAAGTTAATTTAATTTATTTTTGAGAGAATTTTTGTAATTATTATGTTGTAATAATTTTGGTAATTTTCTCATTTATAACGGCTCTTGTTTGGGAGCTCGCATGTGTAAAAAAAGACTTGTACATTATTTTGTGGTGTGTCGAGACCTGTTTCACTCTCCAGTGAGAGAGGGGCTCGACTTGAGTAGCGAAATTAAGGATAGGCACATGATAGTATAAAATCAAATTTGTTTGTGCCCTTTGTAATTTAGGCCACACATATCTTAGAAGATTCACATATCTTACGCGATGTCCTCTAAACCATCCACTCTGCTAAGGGCGAACCCTCACTGAATGCAGCTACTTAATTGAGCTTAGTAGTCACTAATGACTCCTAAAGGGATTTTTGGATTTTCTTATTTTTATGTATTTTTGATAAGAGGTTAGAACACAGTTTAGACTCAAATTTCCTTGAAAAGAGAAAGAAGCTTTCAAAACCATGTCACACAAATAAAAATTTTCAAAACATTTTCAAAAGATTTTTCAAAACAAGGGAAACTCATTTTTCAAATCATTTTCGAAAATATCTTTATAAAAATAGTGTAACATAATATAGAAAGCCGTGAAAATTACTAAGTCCACTTAGTCCAAAGAATTTTTGCTTTAACCAAAAAGTTTTGAAAATTTTCAAAATTTTCAGATTATAGCTAAAGTAAGTATACTATATATAGGCTATACCCCCCTATACTTAAACTTTGCTATGTCCTCATAACACTAGATGATACAAGTCCATAGGTCCATTTAAATATAGAGAAATATACGGGAACTAAGAGGGGCTCCCCCTATACTTAGGTTAGAAATAACCTAAGTATAAAGGCAAGGAAAGATGAGTAGAGAAAAATACAGGGACTCGGGTCCCCCCTATACTTAGGCTGAGATTCGCCAAATTATAAAGACGGAGATTTGATGTTGGGAGAGACCCAAGGTGAACGAAGAAGAAGGATGGATGTACAGATGAGTGGATGAATCTACGGAGATAAATGGAGTATCTACGGCTCAAGGGAGGGTGTCGGAGCAAACATGGCTCGATCAAGCATGCAAAACCCTTTAATTTCATCAACTCACACATGAAACCGACCGAGGTTAGTTATTTATCTTGTCGGTTTTATTGGTGATTAAAACATTTTATCTTTACGCAAAAGAGATGCCAATTTAAATCAACTGCGTAAACGAGGGTGCTGCTCTCCCAACACAATCTTTTACTCCATTTTTAGGTTGACTTGTAATCAATAGTCGCAATCTTAAGGTTGTCACTGAATCTACGTGAGCACAAAAACCAAGCATTCATCGTCTACCGTTCATTCCCATTTTCCATTAACCTAGGTGATCAAGCTAGGAGGGGAAATCGAGAAAAATCATGTATTCGATAAAAACCATGATCTAAGCTAAGCGATAAAACATGCAGTGACTTGGCGAAAATTCATGAAAACTGGGACTACTTTAAAAACAAAAAATCATGTATGCAAGTCGATCAGAAAGCCACACCTAATCATGCTTCTATTAGCGGGGAAGAATGTCTATTAAATTTGGCTAAGTGAAGCGAGATTATGTGCATCTATATTTTAGTGTGTCCTACCTACGAGCAAGCACGTAAAAATTGGAAAATAAAATACACTCAAAGAGCTGCGTGCCTGGTCCTAGGTTGACATTCAAGTGGGACGATCCCCACACAATCACATTCGTTCGATTATAATCGCGATTCTTCGATTGAAGACCACTGTAAAAGATGATTATTACAAGTATATGAGCTGGAAATAAAAATGTGGGACATTTTTTCTTTCTTTTCTATTTGCTCCAAGTATGCTTCTACGGCTCCTCGTAGCGGGAAACAATCTCCCTCGCCTCCTTGAATTACCAAGGGCCCTGCCATAGAAATAAAGTTTAGAGATCAAATAAAAAAAGAAAATGCCGTAATGTAAATAGATGAACAAGTTGATCTATAAAATGAAACGCTTAATTCAATAAAATAAAATTCCAAATAATACAAGAAATGAGCCATGTCCCCAACAACGACGCCATTTGATGAACCCCGAATTCTTCCCTCTAATAGTGTTGAATTAACAATCAATGGTCATTGTAGCCGGGCTGAACTAGGTCCATCAAAAACCATCTAAGTTGAATATGTCAAGGAAATCAGATGGTCATATTTTTATTTTACTTGGCAAGAAACCAAGGTCGAACTCAGGGACACGAGCCTCTCTCGTATTTTCTAGATTTTTAATTATTAACTAAGTGTTAAGTTAGAGACTAATAGGTCAAAGAATGCAAGAAGCCAAGACAAATGCATTAGGTAAAAATAAAACATGCATTTTTTTATTTTAATCATGCAGATAGATGATATGAGATGCAATGAAAATATGCCCTAGACCATAAATAATTGAGCCATTAAAATACAAGTCAAATCAGGGACAAAATAATGAAGCATTCTTTATTCATGTAAAGTAATAGGCACGAGAATCAAGACACTTAATCAATAAAATAATACTTCAAATTTCTTAGTGTCAATTGTGAAATAAAAGTGTGCCATAAGGAAGACAATAAAGAGAGCTTTAAAATGCTACTGAAATCGTCTCAATCGAAGTTACGAGGCTCAAGATATGCATAAAAGAAGACAAGGGCATAACTGAAAGAAAACATGAAATATGATTACAAACAGGTCCTAGAAAGGACTAAAATGCAAATAAATGAAAGTACGGGATCTTCCCTATAAATAACCCATGCACAGGGGTATTTTTGCAATTATTGAAACCTGTGAAGGTAGACTTGCAAAATACCCCAGATGCGCGTGAGCTGCACATGATGACAGGACCTTTCTACAATATGCAAAAGTTGCGAGGGCGCCGATGCAAAAAGCCCAACACCCACGTGCGTAGGGCACGTGAGTTCAGGCTCGGGTGAGGGCGAGGTTCGGCGCAGGGTCGGATGGCCGTAGCAATTGCTCGGGCCACGTGGCGGCTCGAGGGTGCCTCAGGTGAGGCTCGGTCCCACCGAGCCTCCACGCTCCGGAAGGCGACGTGGCTGCTCTAGGACCGTTGGATCTCCGCCGTGGGGCGAGATCCAACGGCATCTGCATCTCCTCCTTCCTCGCTGGGTGGCGGCGCGATTGGAGGGCTAGCATGAGGCCTGGAGCTCCTCCGTGCCTCTCCGTGCTCGGTGAAGGTCGGGGGAGGAAGCTGGACGCCTGGCGATGAAGATCCAAGCTCGAGGAAGATGCGGGAATGCCTGGATTCCGGGGTCGACGCGTGCTCGCTGGAGGCGGAGCTCTAGAACTTGGCTCCACCCGAGGTCCGACCAATGGAGATCTGGACCTGAAAGGGGGGTTAGATGAAAGCCGAAGCTTGTGTGTGTGCGAGCTGGGGTGAATGGAGGGCTTAGGGAAGGTGAGGAAGCGAAGCCCTTGGTGGGTTCTCCTCCGCCTCCGGTGGAGGAGAAAGCTTGGGATGGAGGGAGGTTTTGACGGAGGGCGAAGGTGATCAGAGGGCCTGGCGAAGGTGACGGGTGTTCGACAGAGCTCGTGGGATGATCAGGTGATGGTGAAGAAGTCGAGTCTAACCTAGAAAATTCAGAGAAAATAAAGGAAAACTAAGAAGCTAAACTACCTGAGATTGAAGAACAATCTCGAGGTGGAGTGGAGCTTGGGCTGAGCACCTGGAGGTGCTCGGGTCATCGCACATGCTGGGCAAATACTCCAGCGAGCTTGGGGCGCCCGGAGGAGCCCGGTCATGGCCGACGACAACCATGGGTCTCACTGGAGTTCTGGGTCATCGTCGCTCGATCCTAGCTCCCCCCTGTCACAGGGAGGAGAAGGAGGGCTGGGCCTCAGCCCCTTGATTGGTGGACGATCGTGAATGGAGGAGGAGGGGGCTTATTTATGGCTGGGAGAAGGTGATGGAGTCGTGGGCTTCATGGGTAGGTGCTGACAGGAGGAGAGGAGGGTGGTCGTGGCTAAGTGTTGCGCGAGGGTAGGGGATGTGAGGGCTACGTGTGAGTGATCACTCTGAAGGCAGAGGGTGGACCAGGGCTCTGGCTAAAAATGGAAGGGGGAAGGTGGTCTGCGAGGCGCAGGCCTTGGGCGGAGGTTGTGGGAGGTGGAAGACGAGGCCCGGGCCGTTGGATCGCGAGATCCAACGATCCTGGTAAAGGCGCGTTGGGACAGTTCGGATCAGATCGATAAGATGCGATCGAAGGGCTTCGGGCACGCCACGTGGCATGCTAAGAACGCCGCGTTAGCGAGCGGCCCAGATCTAAGATGGATGATGATCGGACGGTGGTTTCTTGTGCATCAAAGAATGGCTGGGATGGAGCATCCTGAAGGTGATTGTGAGGTGCAGAAGACGCCACGTGGCGTAAGGAGAAAAAGGCGGGCACGGGCGGCTGGGATGAGATCCAGAGCTTGATCAGACAACATGGAACAAGGGTGCATGTGGCGACAGAAGGGCCGTTGGATCAAGAAGAGATCCAACGGCCAAGGGTGCGGGCGGATAATGCAAAGAGGTCGGGCCACGTGGCTCAACCAGAAAGGGCCACGTGGCCCAATCAGATTATTCAGAGAGGAAAAATGAAATATGACGTGAAGACGGTCGAATTTGAGAAAAATCAAAACATGAAAGTTGTAGATCTCGATGAGATCTCCAAGTTCCATGTTGACCAAAAATGGAGACGAGGTCAACTGAAGATATAAATATCTTTAGGCGTATTTTTAAGGATAAAACACCAGGGCTTTTAATTTTGTTATTTTTTGTGGTTTTTAATTTATTAAAGACTCTGATAATTACAGGAATTTATCTGGCTTTTATTGACACAAATTTAAGCAAGGGGGTTAAGAAATGTAAATCAAGATGATGAAATCGAGTTTCATCAGTGACCTGATCTCCAGACTCCCCGCCTTCTCCAATAAAATGGGATCACTCTTGTCCCGAACTTTGCCCGTTTTGGATGGCCATTGATTTTACTCATTATACATCACCATCCTTAACCAAGTTCTGTGTTGACCTTAACACGTAGCATTTCTCTCCTTCTGGTGTTGCAATTCAGACTGATCGGGGCATTCTTCCGTGTGCAAACCAAGAACACGATTTTGAGCCAGAGATCCAAGCTAAATCTGTGATGGCCGGTGGAAGAGGAAAGGGACTGCAGTCCCAACTTGAAGAAGAGGTCAATTTGGGGGATGGGCAATACACAATACAGAATGAAGTTAACAACCATATGCTGACATCCATCCAAGTAATCCAGCAACAGCTTACTAACCAAGCCCTAGCCCAGACCGCCTTCCAACACATGCTAAATGATTTGAGGAGGAGGGCTGATGTAAGAGATGGTAGAATAGAGCATAGATCAGATCCAGATCAAGAGTTCAATCCAGGAGGTGATGGAGATGAATTTTCAATGGGTGCACCCAATTTCGATGGAAGGGACAATGAACCACCGCTGCAAAAGACTACATTGAAGCAGAAATACAATCCTGGAGCAGTTCGTATTACCGAGTGGATTCAGATTCCACAGATCCATGCCCACTTCGAGCTGAAGCCACAGTTCGTGTCCCTGCTCGACACATTTCATGGGAACACTACTGAAGAACCCTATATCCACCTCAAGAAGTTCGACCGCCTTTTTGACACTGTCCACTACTCTAGTATTCCATTGGGGGTATTTAAGATGACTGCCTTTCCCTTCAGTCTGCAGGACAAGGCCTTGTATTGGATCGATCACTCAGGGAAGGTAGTCACAACTTGGGAGTAGTTGAAGTCTGCACTTCTCCACAAATTTTACCCTTTCGGTCGTTTGAACTAGATGCGTGCTCGCATCTCCAGTTTCTTTCAGCAACCCCACAAGACCATACATTAAGTGTGGGAGAGATTCAAGGATCTCCAGGAAAAAGTGTCCCCACCACGAGATTCCAATGACTAGTCTCATGCAACACTTCTTTGATGGGCTGACACTTGAGATCCAAAAGCTCATTGATGCCGCTTGTAGTGGCACACATTTCAACAAGGATGAGTACGTGGTCTGGAACATTTTTGAGGAGATCGTTGAAGGAGAAGCCGTTCAATCCTCATCACGCGCATACATGAAGATGCTTGCCACCATCAGTAAGCCCATGAATATGGTCACTCATGCCGAGGACAGGGACGAGAGCTCCAACCTGAGCATCATAGGAAGCCATCTATCCAAGGTAGATATCATTGATAAGAGGTCGCAGGACCTCGAAAAATTGTCAGTGATTGAGAAGAGGGCCCAGGGCTTGGAAAAGCTCGACCTGATTTCCCAACAGTTGGAGCATCTTATCCGAGCTTTGAATGCCAACATGTGCAACTCTATGACTGCAACTGTCGAGACGTCTGTTGAGAAGAAGGAGCCGTCACTGAATCAAATTCCTCAGCCGAGTCGATCGCAACCCCAACCTGTTCAGCATGCATACTTGGTGCAGGTTCCGGAGCAGCCTCCGCAGTCCCAATCACAGATGGTTGTATATCAACTAGAGCCCTAGCCATTTATTCCGAACAGTTCTCTCCACCCAAGCCACTGATCCAAGAAATCAATGGTGTATGGAGTAATGAGGCACAACTGACCCATCCTCAGGGACATTCTTTGGGTTAGAACATGGGCAACATGCCCTATCACCAGTAGCAGTGGGGTGAAAGACCCTTCCAGCCCTCATATCAGCAGCAACCTCCATCTCAATGGCAACACTTGGAGGTAGAACTATCATCATGGTCATAAGAAGTCCAGATATTGCCAATCAAGGTTACCATCAACAGACGGTTGCCCAATATCCTCATCAGAACTCACGATATTCCTCTAATCCTCCTCCTTACCAGTTTTCTCAAGGATACCAGTCACAATCTCACCAGCCATATCAACATCAGGAACCCCAGTAGAGAATCTTCTGAGATTGTGTCGGTAAACCCAACCCTTGCCTATCTTGAGCAGCCGATGAAAAATATGGCTGAGATGAACCAGAAGATCGACGATCTGACATCTGCGAAAACAACCATCCCTGCTCAGGTCGAAGCTAACCCGAATAATTTCCAACGCAAGGAGCAAGTAGCTGGTAGTGTCCAACCCGATTCAGGTAAATTAAATTATTTTTTATCTAATTTTGTTACTCTCAGGAGCGGTAGGACACTCCATCCATCAACGATGGCGAAAGGGAAACATCTTGCATCTGATGGGGAATCATTAGTCCAGCCAGCGCAAGGGCCGGACCACATTCTTGGAGCAGCACCACCAATAGCAAAAATTACAAAAAATCAAGAAAAGTAAAAAAACCAAAAAGACAACAGTAGAGCCGGTGGAGATCAGCCAGCACTGGAGACGCCTGTACGTGCAACATAAGCAGTACCGGAGTAAGGAAGCCAAATACATGCAGTGGACCCAAAGCCTGCACACGATGCTGGGCCTACATTTTTGGTCCATAGATTGTAGATGACTTTATAACTTTTTACCATCTACCTGTACACAATGACTGAGACAATCTTTTGCATGATATTGTTTCAGATTCTATACATATTCCTTTTCAAGAAGTAATGAAAAAACACAAAAAATGAAAAATTTGAAAAATGCTTTGTCTGATGCTGCTATCATAGAGATAATTCAGAATTTGGTCTTGAACATGCCTTTAATGAAGGCTCTTGTGTACATGCATGCGGTGATGAAAGGATTGAAAGAGGAATGTACGACTAAGCGCAGGCCTCATCCTCACAATTCCAGAAGTAAAGGTGGCAAGTCTGAAAAGCACATTCTTACAATGGCCACAGTCTATGCTATCAACAACCTCCCTGACAAGAAGTCAGATAAGGGAGCACCACCTGTTCGCTGTCAGATGTTCAACCAGGAGTTCGAACGTACCTTGCTCAACAGTGGATCGTCTATCAATCTAATGCCTGCTTCACTACTCGTAGAATTTGGGTTAGGACAACTCAAACCTATGAAGATGATCATGTAGTTCACGGACAAATCCGTCAAGAGGCCCAGAGGTTTGTTGGAGGATGTAATTGTCACTGTCCAAGGGATGCAGTTCCCTGCCGATTTTCACATGCTAGATATGGACATCTCCACACCTTTCCTCCTCACCCCTATCATTCTTGGATGGCCACTCCTACGAATAACAAATGTAGTGGTGAACTACAGTATTGGAGAGATCACCTTCAGCTCCAGTAACATCAAAATGAAGATAGAGATCATGTCCATTGCAAGACCAACGGTGGGAACATCTGCAGCATGTACAAGGGTAATCAATCATTCTTAAGATGGTGACTATCTAACAAAAAATCCAAGATCCTAACCTCTTCATGGATGATAATGCGATCCATGAATTCCTTTGCCTCGAGGAAGGATTGGAGAATGCAGTCGACTATCCCCTTGTCAACCAAGATGAGGTTCTTGCTGATACACTTGATGAGATCCCTATGGGGATGATGTGCCTTCAAGACCAAGAACATAGTAAGGAAGAATCCGGTATGAAGAGGAAATAATTGAGAAATTTGTGAACTTTTTTATATCGGAGTTGAACTGAGCATGGTGGACACCGAACAGATGATAAAACCACCACTTGCTATGCTAGCTGAAGTTACTATCGAGGCAGCTCCCACTCCACTCGAGCTAAAGCAATTTCCCTCCAATATGAAATATGCCTTCCTTATGGGTGAACCAAACATGTACCCGGTCATCATCAATGCACATCTGACTGAGACCAAGAATCTCATCTGATGGAGGTTCTTGAATGTAACCGCAAGGCAATAGGCTGGAAAACAACTAATCTCCATGGGATCAATCCATCTTTGTGCTCACATCACATTTTTCTTGAAGAAGATAACAAACCCTCTCGAGAATTTCAAAGAAGACTAAATCCGAACATGTGGGAGGTTGTCATGAAAGAGATTTAAAAAGAGATTCAGGAATCACCGTCGTAAAGAATGATAAAGAAGAGGAGATCACAACCAGAGTACCCACTTCTTGGAGAGTGTGTTTGGATTACAAAAGACTTAATTTTGCCACTAAGAAGGACCACTTTCTGTTACACTTCATCAACCATATTCTTGAGAGATAGGATGCGAAGGAATACTTGTGCTTCTTGGATGGATACTCTGGGTATAACTAAGTTGCTATAACTCCTGAAGATCAAGAGAAAACCACGTTCACCTGTCCTATTGATACGTATGTCTTCAGACGTATGTCATTCGGGCTATGCAATGTCCCAGCCACATTTCAGAGGTGTATGCTTGTGGTTTTTGCTGATATGGTGAGCAATTTTCTCGAAGTCTTAATTGACGATTTCTCAGTCTACGGGGATTTATTTGACCAATGCCTTGACTATCTGGACTGAGTCTAAGGAGGTGCTGCGAGGTAAATCTGGTGCTCTCGTAGGAGAAAAGTAACTTCATAGTGACTGAAGGAATTGTGTTGGGTCACGTTGTATCTAAACGTAGCATGGAGGTTAACCCAGCCAAGGAGGAGGTAATTTCTAAACTAGAGCCACCAACAACTATCAAGCAGGTCAGGTCATTCTTGGGCCATGTCAGTTTTTACCGGTGATTTATCAATGATTTCAGTAAGCTGGCCATACCATTGACCAAGTTGCTAGGCAAGGAGAATGATTTCATTGTGGATGATCATGTGCTCCCTGCCTTTAATCAGTTGGAAGAACTCATCACTCAGGCCCCTGTATTGCAGCTGCCGATCTGGACACAACCTTTTGAAATAATGATTATGCATCATATTATGCCATCGGTGCTGTGTTGGGACATAGAATGGATAATGTACCATTCGCAATTCACTACGCTAGTCGAATGCTTGATGAAGCTTAAAGGAATTACACAGTTACTGAGAATGAGCTACTAGCGGTAGTCTTTGCCTTGGAAAAGTTCAGATCCCATCTCCTCGGATCCAAGGTTATCATTTACACAGATCCTTCATCCATCCGATACTTACAACAGAAGAAGGACGCCAAGCCACAGGTCATCCGGTGGATCCTTCTCCTCCAGGAATTTGACATTGAAATTCGAGAAAAACCTGGAGTGAAGAATGTGGTGTATGACCGCTTATCTAATCTTCTCGAGCCTGAATCTCCTGAGCTAAACCTACAACCAATCATAGAAACTTTTCCAGATGAGGAAATTCTATCAGTCGCCGCGCTCCCCTAGTATGCTGACATCTCATGTAACCAGAATATCATTAACATATACCATGATGACGACCGTACCTCTAGAAGTCTTCTGAATGAACAACGAGTGATCCACATTTGATCTTTTGAATCCTTGTCGTTCAATTAGGTGGAAAAGGCTTCTGGAACCATGCCCTTGGACTCTGTTTAAGGCCATATATCTCCTTGTGAAGTCTACACACCATATAATTCTCCCCCCTCAGCAGTGAACCCCTGTGGCTGCTGCATGTAGACTTCTTCCTGCAAATCTCCATACAAGAACGCGTACTACTTAGCTCAAATTAACTCAATTCTTCCCCGCTAATAGTATACTGTTGAGGTGCGGTTTTCTCGATCTGCATGCATATAGTATAAATTTAAAAATTCAGGTTTGCATAAATGCACAGAGAGTGCTGGGAGTCACTGTATGTATACCTTCTTCTGAGCATGCATCATTGTTTCACGTTTGCATTCTGATTTTCGATTCCTACCTTGTTTTATAACTTAGGATTTCAAAGGAAATTGAGACTAAACGGTAGACGTGCCTTGTTGTGCTCAGATTAATTTTCAAGTGACAATTTAACTCTAAAATCGAGACTGAATTGAGCAGATCGATTAAAAAATTAGAATAAAAAGAACCTTTTTCACGGGATCATTTACTTGCAAGTGAAAGAGAGATGACACTAGGATAGAGACAAGCCAGAATTTTTTTACAAACTATTGGTTCTTTTTTTAGGCGATTAGCTAATTCTCAGTGAGGATCTACGGGTAGCCGGTAAACCGTCCGGATTTCCTTAACATAGTGGGAGGTTTAGATGACGCCTTAGTCCCTAAGGAACAGATAGCCGTATTTATATGGTCCGTACTTATTCCTATACTGGTTGAAAGTAGGTCTAACTAGTCGTAAGAACCGGGCCAGTATGTAGAAAAATACGGGCACCTAACAACTCGTTAATCTTTCCAAGATTACATTTATCACCAACTAAAATTGACCAAATAATTCGGCCCAACCTTTACGACCATCACATGTTGAGTTGGTGAAATTGAGGGTTTGAATTGCATTTGTATTGTATGAGTATTCTCCTCACATTCACGTGCACCGTAGAACTAGCGCCTCATTGAATATCGTGTTCTAATCGGTTCTTTTGACATCGAAGATGACTAATTGAGGGGATATTTATTCGAACTTTGTGAATCTCTCGTTGAAACCCTCCAAGAAGTACATCTTCAAAGGTCCAAGCGTAATTTGGGCCAACCTGGACTCATGACCCTCCTGAGCCAGGATCACTCACA